>JALRML010000003.1:0-1200712 GCA_026120125.1 Pseudocercospora vitis | reverse complement strand
GTGTAAGCTATCCTTACGACGAACCAAGCTATAACGACAAGAAGCGGGACGCCAGTGTGAGCTATCCTTACGACGAACCAAGCTATAACGACAAGAAGCGGGACGCCAGTGTAAGCTATCCTTACGACGAACCAAGCTATAACGACAAGAAGCGGGACGCCAGTGTGAGCTATCCTTACGACGAACCAAGCTATAACGACAAGAAGCGGAAGCTGGTGTAAGCTATCCTCACACCGAGGCAAAATATATGGAAGAGGAGGAGTGAGAAGATGGGACTGCCTCTGGCACGAGCGTACTGAGTTCGCTCTACCAAAGTCGATGTGCTCGTACACGTGTTCGCTTAGGCGCTATTCAACATAGCCATGACGGGATTCTATACTTCCGTATCAGATCACGCCACAAGTTGTAGCCTTGGCCGTTTCATATGTTCACTTTCGGATATGAAGGCGCGCACCTGATCCACAGTTTCCCAATAGACCAGACCACTATGTTTGATTCAATCAGCTGCCTCGTGTACTCATGCCTGTTATGTGATAGGAACGGTGTTGGCTTGAGCAGATAAATGTGGGCCACGGACAGTATGTACCTTTACCCCAGGGTCGGGCGAATCGGAGCGTAAGCCTAAGCCCAAATCCAAGCTATATCATGCCTGTATGTGATGGCCTGGAAGCTTATTTTGACAGCCTCCGGGACGGACCCATCCCCGGCATGCGACTGTGTTCGCAGTGCATTGTGCACCCCAGCGTTTCGCATTCAACTCGATTCTTTGACACTTACAACCACTTGCTACCTTCAGCCTTGACGCCTCGACCATGATTCGTCCGCTTCTGACTCATCTTCGCTTTGCCTTATGGAGTCTGCCATGCATTGCTGGCTACTACACGATTCAGCCAGTCGACGAAGACTCCATCAGGCATTGTGGTTCTACTATACAAGAAGCGACAGATCTGGGGTGCCTGTTCGACCTTTATTCTTTCACGTATTACCCTCCGGCGTGCTTCAACGAGGCTCTCCAACAACGATTTTATGCCAACCATCGCGAAGAGATCATTTGGTACTACCTTAATGGCACTGTCATCTCTGTCGAGGATGTCGCGAAAGGCAGGAACCTACATCTTTCGACAGATTCTGGATATTTCCATGCGCTACATTGCACATACGAATGGGAGAGGCTAATTCTTGCTCTGGCCGAGGGAAGACCACTGGACTGGAAGGTGTCTTCGAACGAACACTCTTGGCATTGCTCGCAGAACTTCCTGAAGAAATTTGACAAACGAAGTAGACCCAAAGGCACGGAGACAGTTGTTGACTTTGGCCAGTGCGCTTTGTCTGCGACTGACATGCACGAACTGGGAAATCACTAGCTGGACAAGGAGCAGCACCTTAATGAGGACGTTCAATTGTTCTCATTTGTACTTGACCTGAGACGGCTCTGCCAGGTTCTATCATCATTGATGTGTAAATCGGAACTGTGCAATCGATCGATCAATCCGTTTGTCAGACTGTCTGCGATGCTGCTACATTCTTCTTCAAGTCTTCTCTACTCAATCCGCACCTTGGATACCACATCTTCAGACGGTACGTGGATTCCGTCGGCTCCTGATCCTTCCACATTAACAGTAAGTCAGGTCCGCACTGGCGTGCGAGGGCGAGATTTGATGACCACTCATCAAGAGGCCACCTTCGCATCGCGGCTCTCTGGACTTTTTGCCATGCATATGTGCATGCGACCAGGTGATGGTCCCAGTTTCCTATGGCGTATGTTGCTGGATCATCTATAATGGCATGAGTATGCCTAGATTGGCGAGTATCAGTAACAGTCGTGAGCCAGGCAGGTAGAGCGTGTGCAGCTGCAAACATAGAGCCTGCGACCAGTGCTGCACGGCCATTCGTTCGGACTTCCAGTGATTTCATAGACTCATTGTAAAGCTCGAAGTCCATACATTCGGGAGGATACCAGCCGAAAGCGAAGGCGTCGAACGTACATCCTGCGGCAGCGGCTTGAGAGGCTGATGTACCGCATGGTGTAAAGCTACTGTCGGTTGTGACATGTCTTGATAGCTGTCCTGCGAAGCCGGCGAATGGTAAAGAAGATAGTGGTATCGCTATAATCACGCCCAGAATACTCAAGATGAGCACACTTAGCAGCCAAAAGAGCCATTGCGGTCTTTCCCTCTTGGTTGAATGGAGCCAAGACAGCCTTGAAGATTCACTGATCAGAAGAATGTCGGACCCGTCACTTTCAGATCGATAATTGTGTTCATCAGATAGCTCTCCAGAATGGCTCATTGTGAGCCTCGAATGTAGTTCTCGGTATCTCGACTCGTAGCCAGGCGTTGTAGACGATGTTCTGTCGCTTCGCTTTCAGACCATGCCTCGATCTCTACCTGCTTGAAGACAATTGGTGATGATATTCGTCTTCCCGATCAGACCGCATTGGTTGAAAGCAAGGTAAGTAGATAGCTCAAGGTTTGCATTCCCTAGCTCCAACATGGCCAGGAAAAGTTTATACCCCAGCAAAGGTTACATCCAAGCCACTTTCCACGCGAGAACCTCGTGTCCGAGAACCTTCTGGATAGATGTATTTCGCTGCTTATCATAAATAACAACCACCCCATCATGATGTTGAGCAAGGTCTTCATACTATTGGGCGATATCGATAACTTCCCCTGACCGAGCATTTCGAATGAAGCTAGGCCCCAGGGTTGAGGCCGCGTCCCAATCATCGTATGCCCGGGGTATGCAAGCAGTATGGAGCATGGTGTTAAGGTGGCAGGTTCCACCTAGGGGCCACTAGTTAGTCAGCTGACCTAGTCAGCTGACCTCATGGAGTACTTAAGTTCTGAAGGCAGAGTCCATAGAACATTAACATCTTGATGACCCCAACATTTTGGTAGCACTGCTCATCTCATTCGAGCGCTCCACTAGCTAAATATTTGGCACCAACGGTCTCGACCGTACCAGACAATTTACAAGAGATACTAGACCGCCGCCGCCTAGTGGCGACTACTTGGCATCTCGCCGGTGACAGGATTCTGCACGATACTCCTGCTGCGATCTATATGTCAGAATTGACATCCTAGGAGTTACGCTTGATCCAACGCTTCGCTCTCTTCGCTAGAAACACGCCTAGAGCTGTACCTAGCGCGACACTTTGCGTCCGCCTTTAGGACTTTCTAATCTGCTTCCCACCGCCTACTGGAACCTATCTACTACTAGAGTAGACTAACAATCCAGCTGTCAAGCAGCAAGCGCAACAACAAGTATAAGCACTACTAAACTCGCTCCTTCGAAATACAGAAGCTACTCTCTCTAGCAGCCCAGCTGGAAGAAGGACTCTAGGATCTAGATCAGCAAGCAGAAAGAGCCCTATGCAGTTGCTACCTCGTAACCCTCCTGCGCCTGACTCTCTAAGGCCTATAACTGCTACGTCTACGTCTTCTTCTGCGCTAACTACGACTGTCTCAATACAAACAGACAGCACTAAGGAGCTAGCTACTGGAACTACGCAGATTACAGAGGATATTCTACGCTACTCGCTAGCGATCATAGTTGACTTCTCGCTAGAATAGCTCTAGGCGATCGGCACTATCATCGAGAGAACAGTGCAAGCGGTGTATTAATAGCAGCTAGCAGCGAACTAGCAACTGGCAGCTAACTAGTAGAGAGCCCCCTCCTAGAGGGACTCTAAAGTTGGATTCCTGCACCTAGATTGTGACGACCCACAACTAGGCTACGTCTTAATAGTAGGCAGCGATATAGTGTACTACGACGTACACTTATTCATTAATCGACTAAGAGACTTAGTCGCCTACAGAGGCGAGTCGCTAGTTAGGGAGCGTATCCCAGCCTTGCTACATAGAAAGGCCTAGTTATAGTACACAACTGGTCTCTTAGACATTGAAAAGGTAGGATTAAGGAACTCACCTATCGAGAACTAGTTTAGCAGCCTACGAGCTAAGTTCAAGCAACCACTGCAGAAGGCATTAACTAACTTACAAAAATGCTGGTATACGCTATCTAACGCTAGAAACCGACGCCCTGTAGCCTAATACGTGTACAATGTAGTACGCAATGCTCGTGATGCTAGCTTTAAAAGCGCTCTAGCTTAGTTGACCTATGCCTATAGTAGTATAGAGGTGTTGCTGCGCTAGCACATAACTAAACCAACCTAAGTAACGACTATCCTAGGCTTTGTCATAGAAATGGAATCCAAGAGGGAGTTGTAGTCTAAGTTGGCCCTTATCTTTCTACAACAGATGTCCTCACGTCTAACAACTAGCTATAGCATAGCATATGCTCGACTAGGTAATTACAACCAGCTGTAGAACTGCTTCTAGAGTACCTAAGGGTACTTAGAGCTGGGACCTAGCGCTCAAATGTATAGCCAGCGTACTAACTACTAGCAGCAGCTGCGCAACAGCGCAAACAACGCGCTGTTGCCATTATTAAAGCTCTGCCTATAACTCACCAACGGACGCCAGCTAGCATCAAGAAGCCGCCTAACGTTAACCTTTGTAAACAGGCCATCGAGCAGGCCTAGCGCTAGAATGAGGCCGTTTACGCTAAGAGTATCCTACGCAGAGGAAGGACAAGAACCAGAACCTAACTATAAGTCGTACCTTATAGATAGCGAGGATGAGCAAGAAATCGAGGATAGCGATAAGGTCGACGCCTATTATCTTAATCATAGCTAGGATGAGGCCACTTCTAAGCTAGCTGAGCCTAAGCTAGTAGAGTGCCACTACTACCATAACACGTTTTTATCTAGCAACTAGTTGCATTCGCATCTGTGCACAATAGGTTATAGCAAGTCAAAAAACTAGAGGCTGCTAGAACTGATAAGTAATTGGCCAGACCACCCCTAGAAAGAGATAAACTGCAGAAACAACCGAAATTAGTATCGTTACCTACATAGTGTTAGTAAGCTAGCTAGCATGCTACAGTAATGGCGTCCTTGTTAGTTAATAGATAGCTGGAAGCTGTCTGTGTCGATAGTGGGAACCCAAGGACTTGTATTAGCCTAGAGTTTATACTACAGCAACGATATGTTAACTAGCGGCGACCATCTAACCTGTGCATGCAGGGAGTAAGTAGAGGCATCTCCTAGGCTCGAGATTAGATCTATGTTACGCTGTATATGCCTAAAGTGGGAGGTTGCTGCTACTTGGAGAGCTTCTAGGCGCATGTGCTACCTGGATTAAAGCTACCTGTGCTGTTAGGAACCGACATTATGCAGGAGCGCGCCTAGAAAATCGACTTCGAGGACATAAGGTTGGTGATGCTGAACAGTATCTCGATTTTGATGCGAGCTCAACTTGGCCATGCCGAGCTAGTTCCACGCCAGAAACAGGTAGTGCGAGCTGCAGAAAGAGTTGCATTGCAAGCAAGCAAGATCGCTAGAGTGCGCGTAAAGATTCTAGAAGGAGACTAGATGTTCGAGCTTATGCGTAAGGGCCTGGTAGCGGCTCGAGTCGACTAGGCTACTACTGTAATGCTAGCTTGCAACAAGCTAGCAGTAGGGATGGAGATACCTAAAGGGACAGTGCTAGGCTACCTAGCGCTAATAGTAAGTGTTGCAAGAACAGATGCGCATTAGACGGAGGCCTACTAGCCTGTCGATAGCTTTGCAACCACTATCGAGCCAGGTGTACAAGTGTCGCTAGATCAACCGAATAGACTAGGGCTATTTGACAGCACAATACACGGCGACGCTGAGACATGTAGAAGGATAGCCAAAGTGCTGCTCTAGTACCTAAGGCTGTTTACAGATAACAGCAAGACAGCCGACATACCTAAGGATTAGTAGATGCCAATCCCGCTAGTGTTAGACTAGAATACAGCTAACGCTAGACTAGCACATAAAGTCTATCCTCTAGGACCGAGAGATCGCGAACTAGTAGACAAAACTTATGATAAGTTGCACTAGCAAGGTCGGATGCAATAGGCTAGCCAGCCGACGCTATTTGGCTTCCTAGTGTTTGTAGTCTAGAAGGAAGTAAATAGCGAAAGCAAGGGGCGAGTAGTAGTGGACATTAGAGGCCTCAATAAAGTCAGCACTACCGACGCTTATCCTATTCTACTATAGACCGACATGATACAGGCAGTAGCTAGTGCTAGGTTCATCTCAGTTATCGATGCTGCTAGTTTCTTCCACTAGTTCAAGGTGCGACAGGAAGATCGCCACAAGCTGACTATAGTTACACATCGCAGCTAAGAACAATACAATGTTGCGCTCTTTAGCTACAAGAACGCTCTACTATACGCTCAGCGTCAAATCGACACTATTCTAAAGGAAGCAGGCTGCTAGCAGTTCGCTAAAGCCTATATCGACGACATCGTGATATGGAGTGCTACTCTAGATGAACATGTTAGCTGTTTAGACCAGCTGCTAAGGACTTTGAATAACAAGAACTTTACCATTTCTAGCAAGAAAGCGTTCTTAGGCTTCCCCTCGATCCACTTGCTGGGCCAGCTAGTGAATGGCTTTGGAGTCTCGACAGCAGAGGACAAGATAGCAGCCATTAAGAACCTTAGTTTCCCCGAGACAGTAGGTGAGCTGGAAATCTACCTAGGCCTAACAGGTTGGCTACGCCACTACATCGAATACTATGCTCAGCTAGCGGAGCCTTTGCAGAAATATAAGACTAAGCGACTCAAGGACGCCCCATCTGCTAGCTACACGCGTAAACACTACACAAGTACTACTAGAATCGAGCCACAACTAGAACTACAAGCTTTCTATTGAGCTCTACAGAAGGCCTTTGCGAAACTATCTATATTGGTGCATTACCAACGAAGCTAGCTAATGTACATCTTGCTAGACGCCTCTGGGCGAGGTTTTGGTGTAATAGTGGCATATGTGAAGGATAACGCGCTTCTAACAGTAACTCCACTATAGACCAAGCTAGAACCTATTATGTTTCTCTCAAAGACACTGTCCGCTACATAGAGCAGATACTAGCTAACTGAGCTAGAGGTAGCTTGCCTGGTCTAGACAGTTACCTGCATTAGGTGGATGATTGAAGCATCGGAAAAGCTAGTTACAGTTTTGACAGACCATGCTTCGATAGTGGAAATTGCTAACTAGACTACACTTAACTCTAGCGCGACAGACAAGCTAAACAAAAGGCTTATTAACTAGTTACTTTACTTGTTACAGTTCCGCAACCTAAAGATCTACCACATGCTAGAAAGAGAACACATAGTGCTAGATGCTCTATTACGACTGCCAGCTACACTAGAGCAGAAGGCAGTCGACGACCAGGTTATAGCCTTTATACTACAGTTAGATGGCCACTAGCAACGACAAGATATCTTGGAGCTTAAGCCGGAATTTCTCAACCAGATCAAGGCCGGATACATAGCTGACTAACATCTGGCTGATGCAAGAGAAATTGCTCGCAAGCAGCTAGACGAACTTGGCTTCTGCTAGAAAGATGATCTCCTCTTCTGTAAGGATCGACTCTGCATCCTAGAGGGACTAGAAGGCGACATTTTCGATGCTATGCATGATCATCAATTCTATATCAGGCCCAACAGAATGTATCCAAGGATACGAGAGCAATATTACATTAGGCATCTGGATAAGAAGTTAAAGAAATACACTTAATACTGTATGGAATGCAGGAGAGCAGCTACCTCTAGGCACAGAGAATATAGGAGTCTAAAACCTATTATTCCCGATCTACTACTATTCTACACAGTAACAATGGATTTTATCGTCGGATTGCTAGATAATAACAACAACGATTCCATTTACACTCTGACGTGTAAATTCACTAAGAGCGTACTGCTAGTAGAGGGACATACTACCTTTATAGTAGAAGCCTAGGCTTATCAAATTTTAGATGCCCTACTACTAGCAGACTAGGGCCTGCTATTTGTCACTATCTCAGATAGAGATCCTAAGTTCATGTCCACCTTCTGGAATATAGTGTTCAAGCGGCTAGGCACTAAGCTTCTAAGATCAACCGCTTACTATCCACAAACCGACGGCCAGTTGGAGAGAACTAACTAAACTGTAGAGATTGCGCTACGCTACTAGATGGCAAAATATCCAGATCGAGCTATTGAGTAGAAATGGAGCCTGCCGCAGTTGCAGTTCACGCTAAACAACTTAGTTAACCAAAGTACTAGACAGGCGCTAAATATGCTCAAGCTAAGCTTTAGACCACGCGAAGGACCTAACTGTCGACCTGGCGGCCCTCTTAGAAACCAAGAGGTTATAAGAATGGAGGTAGAAGACGCTTTACAATACGCCGGCGTCGCCATGAAACAGCGTTACAATGATAGACACGAACTATAGCAACTAGAAGAAGGAGAGATGGTGTTCCTAAGATTAAGGCACTACTACGTACTGGGGATAGCTAACAGGAAGCTATCTAACTGCCGAGTAGGCCCATTTAGAATTGTAAAGATGGTCGGTAGGCTGGCAGCGAAACTAGCTCTGCTAGCTAACTATAAGATACATCTAGTTATCTCAATTACCGAGCTAGAGAAGATGCCGGAAGGAACTAACCCTTACGCAGCCAGCCGCTAGAAGATCACTAGAAACCTACGTCCAACTAAGGATTCAACTCCAGATCAGCCTGAATTGCTACTAGACAAGCGAGTGCGACATGTGGGTTGCAACTAGAAGGAGATTACCGAATATCTAGTCAAATGGAGGAATTAGGGCCTAGAAGGCGACACCTAGGTGCAAAGAGAGGACCTACCTCCTATACTAGTGCGCAAGTTCAGAAGGTAAGAGCACCTGCTGAGCTGTGCAGTTGCGCGAGTTGGGAAGTGAGAGCATTTTCGCTAGAAGCCTCAGCGTGGCGGCCATTACTAGGAAGTTGGCATATAACAACTGCGACAAGCCGGCATCTCCTGCTTCGTCTCTTCTTCTTCACGACTTTAGATGTTATTTGCAGAACATAACAACAACATCGACAATTGCTATTTAATAGCCTGCATCCTAACAAGTTAGAACTACTATAGCACTACCACATCCCTACTTACTACTACTACTTCTCAACTAGTAGTATGTCTAACACTAACAAGTACAACAAGAGGCGCGCCTTTAACTGCGTTACTCTTACATTCCAGGAGAAGTTCTCTGCTTTGATCCAAAACGGAAACCCAGGCACTACGACTAGATACAAGCTATCTTCCGCCACCAACTACGTAGTAATAAGCATTAACAACATCCTCGACATCTACGCTCGAATGCAGCAGTCTAGCAAATACAACGCCTACTAGAAGAAGACTTGCAAGACGATAGTAGAAGCAGGAGAGACTAAGCTGGAAGAGCAACTAGCGATAGTAGACTATGTCTAGCAAGCATTCGACGCTATTGACAGCGGCACAAAGGCCGCGCCACTTAAGGTAAGTAAAGCGAAGAAGTCCACCATCTTTAGCAAACCAAGCGTCGGCTAGCTAAGCGTTAGCTAGCCAAGCGTCGGCCAGCCGAAAGTCCAGCTACTAAGCATCGGCTCGCTGGGCTTCGGCTTGCTAGGACTCACTAGAAGCCTCAAGCAGATCGTAGAGCAAGGCCACCTCGACGCTCTCAACGCGATGCTCAAGCTAGACCTGATCGAGATCGAGATCGTAAAGAAGGAGAGACTAGCTCCAGCGCTACCAGGCTGGATCAAGAAGAACGCTAGCTCCTGTAAGAAGTCTGCCAAGAGTAAGGGAAAGGGCAAGGCTAAGAAGAAGGCTAAGGATGACGACGAAGAAGCGTCTACTAGCGAAGAAGTCTCCGGCCTAGCTGCTAAGAAGGCTAAGAAGGAACTAGGAGAGAAGGTTAAGGAGGAAGCTGAGACAGATTCTAAAGGGTTAGTCTAAGGCGGCAGCTGGATAGGAATTGGCGAGAGATAGACTCTATTTCTTCATTACGACATTACAGCATTACGGCATTTTATCTTCATGGCATGGCCACTTCAGGAGAAGTGGATCTTTGCGAAAAGCGGCAGTTGTTAAGGTGGCAGGTTCCACCTAGGGGCCACTAGTTAGTCAGCTGACCTAGTCAGCTGACCTCATGGAGTACTTAAGTTCTGAAGGCAGAGTCCATAGAACATTAACATCTTGATGACCCCAACACATGGTATCTGCTCTGATGCATCGTCATTCAGCGCTTCATCGAAAAAGTTGTAGCGAAGGACCTTACTGACCAGACGTTGTTCCTGGCACAGCATGGCACCTCGTTGGGCCACCTTCGGACTTCAGCTGGGTTGCAGGGCACCTGTATTGTAGCAGAGGTCTTGTGATTCAATGGCTCGGCCGAGATGTTGCTGCATGCATAGCCAGTGCAAGCACGATTCTCGATCGCCGTGCTGATCGGACAGGAAGATGTCGAGCTGCTCGGCTCTGATCCACCTGAACTGCCGAATGGTCGTTGCTGCTCTGCTAGGAGCTCTTCAAACATGCCCAGGTAAAGGATCTCTAGTGAGAGAGCAGGAATGAGAACAACGTGGTGAGCCATATTGGATAGTTCAGTCCGAGACAATGATCTGGAAGGACTCCTCCAAGGCGGGAGGACAATACTCTCCACTCCATCCTCCAATTGACGACTCAGAAACGCAATCTCAGCCAGCCCAGCATCGTACTAGGCAGAACATATGCGTAGTACTCGAAATCCTCGTGGCTCTTATCCTCATCACTCTGGTCACGACACTCCTCATCACCCGCAACCGGCCCCTCCACAGCCCTTCCACAGACCCACGCGTCTCCTCAGGCACTTTCTCCCTCTTCCATCCATACGGCCGCAATACCTCATACTTCTCCCTCGCGCACTCTTCCGACCACCTCTGGTCCGAATACGTCCACGAGAACTACAGCGAGATCGAATTCCCACCCAAGGACTCCGCCGGACATGCCATCGATCGCCTACACAATCATGGTTCAATCGCGATGCTACATTCACTGCACTGTCTGGCTGGAATGCGACACGCGATGCAAATGCTAGGAGAAGGGACGATGACCTTGGATGTTTTGCAGGATAACAAGCATGTTCCGCATTGTTTTGATTATCTGAGGCAGGTGATTTTGTATTTTGCTGACGATACTTTTGAGAGGCCGATGAGAGAGGGTGGGGGGTTGGGAGGGGAGGTGATTGAGGGGGCATTGGACGTGAGGGTGTGTAGGGACAGTGAGAGGTTGTTTGAGGTGGGGAGGAAGTATGGGGTGTGGACGAAGGGTGGAAGTTAGACCACCCACTCCCTGTCCCTACAGGCATAGTTTCGCTACATTGCTACTCCTAGGCAGCTCAACAGTACTATGGCGAGAGCGACGATGACAGTTGCATATACACGGTCCTCCTGAATGGAAGCTGTGAGGCCGTACAGGCATTTAACAGTTTGGTCGCATTAGCTTGCGTTCGACGACAAGAAGTTCAAAATATCATGCCCTCCACGGCCTTTCAGCGCCGAAGTGAATCAGGCTCCAGTCGGTATAATAATGTAATATATATGTAGTTGTGCCGTGGAGCTCAGCCTTTGAAGCTGCGTAACTAAAAAAGGACCTGAAATATTGATGGTGACCATGGTAAAGTTCAATAATGGCAGTGACGTCTATAATGCTACAGCTCTCGCAAAGGACTACAGTACTCCGAGCTAAAGCTAGGTCATTCTACAGGCTTCATCCACGCCATCACAGAATCGAATCTACCGGCTGCACGCGCCATCAAGGTCACGCACTACTAACACTATGGCAAACGACCTCGATACTCTCGTCGACATGGGCTTCGACAAGGAGAAAGCCCAGCACGCACTCAAGAAAGGCGGCAACTTGACCGGCGCCATCGACTGGCTGGACAAGAATGCAGACAAGAGCTTAGAAGACATCAAAGCCGACGAGGCAGAAGATGCTGAAGCACCTCAACTCGAAGCGGGCGAGCAAGCGCGATCGATGGTATGCAATGAGTGTAACAAGAAGTTCCGCAGCATGGCACAAGCACAATTCCACGCCGAAAGGAGCGGGCATGCCGACTTCGCCGAGTCCGCCGAAGAACTCGCTCCCTTGACCGAAGAAGAAAAGGGCCAACGACTACAAGAACTCAAAGCCAAGCTGGCCGAAAAGCGCGCTGCGCAAGCACTCGCCGACAAAGCCGATCAGAAGCGAAACGAGGAAATTCGCAAGAAGCACACCAAGGAGAACGACGACGCTAAGGAGGAGCTGCAGCGGAAAGAGCAGATCAAGGAAGCACAGAAAAAGAAGCAGGAGAAAGCAGACGATATTGCAGCCAAGAAGCGTATTCGAGAGAAGATCGAGGCCGACAAGGCAGCGCGCAAAGCCAAGGCTGAGGAAGAGAGGCGTATGCGGGAGAACCCAAGCGCATACAACCCCGGTGCGCCTTCGCAAGCTGCTGGTGGTGCGTCTCTGCTCAGTGCTGCTGCCCCGAAGGCCAACCACAGCGAGTCGCGTTTGCGCTTGCAGACAGCATCCGGCAATATTATGAAGACGTTCCCGGCAGAGACTACACTGTTCGAGGTTGCGGCAGCGATTGAGCAGGAGAACGGTATGAAGCCCACTAGCTTCGGGATCAATTTCCCCAGGAAGACCTATGCCTACGAGGATTTTGGCATGACACTGAAGGAGGCTGGGCTTGTACCATCGGCTGCGTTGAATGTGAAATGAGAATGTGCAGTCTCAGTCCGAGGCGTATAGACGAAGAAATGTGGGTATGTTGAATTAGCGAGGCGCTTGGGGTGACACGGCGGTCAATGGTGAAGCATAGTTGGCTGGATGAGGTAGAATGCCACATCATTACAAGGACAGTATGGTAGATCTAACCACTGGCTCCAGGGGCTTCAGTTTCAGGAACGCTTGCATTTTCACGCTCAGGAGACCCAGACACCCCGCTGCACCGCCCTTGTCTTGAAACTCTGCCACTTTAGCCCAGGTCAGAGTCTTTCATCTGTTAGTCGGGTGTTTCTCCCAAAGAACCCAGTTGCTCACTTGAGCTTCTGAATGGATATGAAGAAACCCACATGAGTTGATGACATCAAGACAGCTCTCCTAGGGAAGGAATTCAGTCAGGATCGTAAGGCGATGCAGAAGTAAAATCCCAACCAGATAAGCCATGCGGTGGCTTCGAGGGGCGCCAGAATTCCAGAACGACTCAAAGCGCTGAACGTCTCACCTGCGAACGCGATCGCGTCGTTCACGCTCTTGCCCGGTCTCTGGAAGTAGATTAAACCCGGCATATGACGAAAAATAAAAGGTGAGAGGCGAAAGGCGTATGCAGCTAGCGTTCTTGCGCGGGCAGGACTCTGATTGTAGCCCAAAGAGGTTGCGTGCGTCTGGAGACGGGACGAGCGGGATGTAATATGTCCTCGAGTAGTCTGGAATGCGGCAGGTGAGGTTGGACTGGCTGAAGGCAGCACGGAAATCGGATGGTTACGTCCATTGAGTTGGCAAGAGGACGGAGCTTTGCAGGGAGGCCCTCGTGGGCTGTCAGGCGATGAAGGCGTCAGGAAGGCGACCAAACCATCGTAGTTGACAATATCCTCCCATATGTGCAAGGGAGGTTGGGCAAGGGAGATGTGTTCACGAGATAAAGGTCCAGATTCATGTGGCGCCAGCCTTGCTGATAAGATGTAGATGTATGCTGAGTAGATCCGACATACTCAATTACCCATTTGCTGCTTTCGGAGATGGCAATCGCTGGCAAAAGGGACAATAGTTGTTCACTTCAGCCATCGTCGGACGCTGCGTCTACCAAGCATCTAGTACTCGTGATTGACTCCGGCGCCCCGGGCCTACTGATTGGGATTTTGATTTGGTCTTGTGTCACTGTGTGTATCCGTCCTATCGTAGCAGACTTCGGATGTGGCATGATATTGGGAGATGTTCGCGTGGAGGTCGAGGGGAGGTTTGGGTTTTCGACTCGGGAACCAATCTGGTTGATACAGCGTTCGAGCGCGAAAGCTGGAACACTTTATCACAAACAATTTCCGGGAATCGGATTATCCGCCTGATCCAGTGCCCAAGGCCTGAGTTTGTGCGGCATATAACATGAGAGGACTTAATCTTGACTCAAGATTGTGAAGGTCGTGGAACAAGCATTTTGGTGCTGTCAACTAGCCTACTAAGGTAGATGAAAGATGGTGCACATCTTCAGTTTCCTCGCTGTGGTCGAATATGAAGATTCAGCGGAGCTGCATACGCATCTGAAACAGGTGCTCGACTGCTTCTTTTGGAGTTAAGTCAGTCAAGTTGTGTGGGCGGTAGGTCCTGGTGCGGGGAGCAACTTGTCACATGACCAAAGTCTTCCTTTTTGCCTTGCTAGAGAGGTCATCATGTTGTCCTCAGGTGGTGTCCCGATGGGCCCGGGAGATGTAGACCTTGGAGGACCGAGCCTCTCCTGCATTCAACAAGCTCACAGTCCTCGATGAAGTGTTACCGCTGGCCTCGATATTTGGCTTCTAGAACGATGCTCCGCTACACAGAACAACGTATAGTTGCCTCTCCTGTTGGGCAGATGTTCGTCGTGCCTTCGGCTTAGCATTTTCTAGCATTGACGCCATATCCAGAGGGAGACGGTAGCGTGCCCAACTCCGGACATGCGTTTCAGCCATCTTGCTGTTGCATCTCCTGCATACTTGCCCAAGCCTTTTGCTGGCCTTCATAGAGACCAGTGTAGTAGCCAGCGTAGTACCAAGACATCATGATATTTCTCAGCGATTCGTCTTGTGCTAATCTTGAAGTTAGCGTGGCTAGAGTGCTTTATTCACGCCCAGCTTACTCGATGCAAGAAGAGTTTGTGGCAGACCCGCCAGTCCAGAAGGAGCTGATGGCATGGAAGGCGCGACAGGTTGACTTATGTTCGTAGGTGCGGCGGCGGCTTGAGGGGCGTAAAGCGCTGGCTGAGCTGCTGTCGCCGCAGCCGGCCCGATGAAGTTCACTGGGGTGTTTGATGCTTTGGCAACACCGTTCTGGCCGCCGGTCTTTGTGGTAGATGTAGCGGGCTTCTCTACCTTTTCACCTCGAGCTGCGAGGCTATGATATTTCTGCACAACAGTCAGCGTGATCACGCGACTGCGATACGTAAACAAGCCGGACCTTGTATTCTGCAAAGGCATCGTTCCAATTCTGAACCAGGTCAGAGTCATCCCATACCTCCTCATGCGTAAGCTCATCGCTTGCTTGAGCTGCCATGGAACTGCTCGAATATGCTTAGTCGGAGAAAGACGGTAGAAATGGTTCGCACATGAAGGGCAGGGCAGGCTGAGGCTCGACTCGGGGAGTCGGAGGTCGGGCGACTCCACAAACTCCAAATCAAGCTCGAAGTTAAAAAATATTCGCCAATCTCAACCGGCACACACGCTTTTCCTTTCCTTTGAACCTGCCCCAGCACCTCATTGAAACAGTACCGATCACACCAAACATGTCAGCAGACACAAAAGGAAAGAAGCGCAAGTCCGGCGACAGTGTTGCGCAGCCAGCCAAAAAAGTCAAGACTACAACAGCGTCAGTGAAGTCTGCAGACCGACCAGCGCCAGCAAAATCTGCTTTGAAAAAGACCATAGTCGAGACAATTGTGACTGAGAAGACCAAGCACAAGAAGCTAAAAGCTGAGCACAAAGTAGAGAAAGTGACGGAGGTTGAGGAAGAGGTCGGGCCGGTGGTAGCCCGCGTTGACAGCGAGGACGATGGCGGCGCAGAGCTCACTGCTGACCAGACCGCCGACCTTCTCGCCGGATTCTCGAGCGACGAATCAGGCGATGAAGATGCAGACGACGGTATAGACGTGGGGAGACTGCCAGCCGCGCCTGTGACGGGCGATGTGCAGAAAGCTATCGGCAACGCCCCCAAGCAGAAAAGCGACGATCCAGAAAGCACACCGGGCGTAGTCTATATCTCTCGTCTGCCGCATGGTTTCTTTGAGAAGCAGCTGCGTGCCTACTTCAGCCAATTTGGCAACATCACTCACTTGCGTCTCGCTCGAAATCGCAAGACTGGCAAGAGCAAGCACTATGCATTCATCGAGTTCGATGCTGCCTCAGTTGCAGATATCGTGGCTAAGACTATGGACAAGTATCTCCTCTTCGGACACGTGCTGCAATGTAAGCGTATACCCGCAGAGCAGGTCAAGGATGAAATGTGGAAAGGGCTGAAGAATGTGAAGAATGGCAAGGTTCGGCCACGAAACAGGATTGAGGGCAGCAGGTTGAGGAGGGGCACAGATCGAGAAGGGTGGGAGAGAAGGATTACTCGGGAAGAGGAAAGGCGACAGAGCAAGCAGGAGAAACTCAAAGAGATGGGTTACGACTTTGACATGCCAGCTCTGAAGAGCGTGGATGCAGTCTCAAAGCAGAAGCTACTAGAGTCTGCTGGTGCCGCTCAAGTGGAAGGAGGAGTAAAAATCACAGACAATATGGAGAAGGAACCTATTGTCGAGGAGACTATTGTCGCTGCGATCCAGTCTGGCCCGCAGGATGAGACTACAATCGAGGAGAAGACTACGAAAAGGAAAACAAAGACTGGCGGGGAGAAGGTTACTATGAAGAAGAGGAAGACGAAGTCATAGAGACTCGCAGAGCCGTGCAGTTAAGGCTTCTCTCAACCGAGATATTGTGACTCCCAAGAACCCTTGATCAATAGTCCTCCAGCATGGTTGGTGAAGTGACTCGTTCGTAATTGCTCCCACAAAAATACAGACAGCTTGTGTTCAGTTCAAAGCTGTTGCCACCAAATTCGCTGGAAGTTCTAGCAATATTCTTTACTTATTGCTTACCTTCTCTCGTACCTTGGCAAGTTTGATACCTTCTTGCGTGAGACACAGAAGGTCAGCGGGCACAGCAGGACCAGCCGACTCAACTCGGATCGCTGAGAGCTGCGCTACTGCAGCGACCTTGACAAGTCCGCAGGACCGTTCTCAAGATCGTCCAAGTCAGAATTGCAGCCATTGCAGGTGCCTGAGTCCCGATACTATCCGCAAACGGATCGGCACCATGGCCTGCGAACGACGCGCCATCGCAGAGCTGCTCTCCTTTCGTCAGCAAAGAGGTCGGCTCTCTCCAACATCGATCGCTGGCCGTCCTGATAGAGCAGCGAGAGGCGATTGTCTGCTGACTCAGGTCGGGGTCCAACTCCGCTGTCTCTCCATACGAAACCATGTTGCTTGGGTAGTATTGTTCTAAGAATTGATATATTATCCATATCTGCGTTGTCTGTCAGTGCGATCACATGTTTCAGAGCTGCTGGCACCAATGGCTAAGCACACTATTAGTGCGACTAGTGCAAGGCTGGAAAATTGGGTCGGGTAAGTTGAAATCTTCTTATACGCTGTCCGACCTGGATCTACTCTTGCAGACAGGTGGATCTTCATCGTAAGCACACGTTGACTTGGTAGCTGCTACGGTTGAGGATCTTCTGTCTAGCTATAGCGCGCGAACAGTTTCGTCCGTTGTGCAACACCGCTTGCTGTAGGTCGACTGTTCCGAGCCGATCACGTACAAAGAGCACGATGAGCACTATGACTCCGTGCGCACCCTCGGCCTTAACAGGCATCAGTCACTGCCAGCTGAGCTTGGTGCCGAGCACGTGCGACTGATTCGCGATCCAGCAGCCCTTCTTTGATCATTACTTGATGACTAATCAGGGTTAGGTGGTATAATCTAGTCTTGCCAGAAGGCCCGTTTTGATGGGGTGGATAGATCCCATGTACCTTTGCAAGTCCTGCAGGTTGGACCAGCTTCGAGAGCTGCTCATGCTCTGTCGACATTGCAGTGCTGTTGAATGGACGGCATCAAGTTCAGCCGTCGCCGAAGTCTTGGCAAAACGACCAATTTCCTTATACTTACTCTTATACTTACTCTCTTCCCTTCTTCCCTTTCTGTTTCTTGCCGCATTTCGCAACGTCTTTCCGTCAATTGGACGGAGGTCGCTACCCCTGGGCGACTGTGGGGAGAAAACAGGCTCCGCTCGTTCCTGTTGGTGCTCGAAAGCAGGTTGCTTGCAAAGTTTGTGACCGATTCCCTTATCTTTGCCCACGGGGGATAGCGGCCAAGTTAGGACGATCTTGGCCGAAGTGGTTTAGCCTTATCAAGAGTACTGTATCCATGATCGCACCTTCAGCAATCATCAAGACGGCCAGCGACGGCCAAAATGACTTCTCTCACATGCCCGTCAACCATTCGGCTGACACCAGGGCGGCGTCCTACCCGCCGTCACGAGACATCCGCTCATGGACACGCTATCACCCACCCAGAACCAGGGTAGGAAATACAAGTCGAGGAAGGAAAGACCATGCGATGCGTGCAGACGAAGGAAAGTGTGCTGTATCAGAGAGCCTGGTGACGATGCTTGCAGCCTCTGTCGAATGCAAAATACAAATTGTCGCTATGACCAGGGACCCACCCCCAGAAGGCGGCGACCTGTTGTAGCAACATCCTATGGGGAGAGCGTCGTGACAACTCCAGGTCCTGTGTCGGTCCGTTCGGTCACTGCGCCTGCAATCACCCCGGGGTCCCAAGATCCAGCTTCTGGAGAGTGGATCTCTCAATATGTCGGTCTCAGTGGCGACCAAGATCCTTATGTCCTTAGACACTCCAATTTCAACAAGTCCAACTACTACAAAAGCGGCGATTGGGCTTGTCTGAGAGTGCGAAGCGACGCTGCAGTGCCATCCATATTCACACTCGTCCCAGACAGCCATTTGGACGCTAGGCCTGCACATTACCCTCCAAGTAGTTTGCTTGACGCAGCATATCCTTTGCACCATGAGTTGCTGTCGACATACTTCGAGGTAGTGCATACCTCTTTCCCGCTTCTGGACCCTGCGCGGTTCATCAAGGGCAACAAGATTGATCTGCCGTTGCTTGGTGCCATGTATAGCCTTTCCAAGCCCTTTTGTCCAGCGGCAGCAGAGCTTCCAAATGCACCTCTGCACTCGTTCGTATTTCAGGCTCTTCCAATTGAGGCTCGGACGCCTAGGTTGGACTCGATCGAAGCTGGCCTACTGTTCCTGCAGAGACATACCCAGATTCATCGAGCGCCAACGACACCGGGGTTGTATGCAGAGATTGGAGAACTGGTCGGCATGTGTCACGATGCTGGTCTCAACGTAGACCCGTCAAAATGGGACCTTTCGGCGGCTGATAAAAGTCGGCGGAAACGACTTTGGTGGGCTCTGTATATCTTTGATAAATGGGCTGCCCTTGGGCTCGGACGACCTTCTTACGTGCATGCGGATGACAGCAATGTTGCACTCCTGAGCACCGAAGACGTGCCTTCTTCAACAGTCGGTAAGGACGCCTTACCACGTACCTCCTCGTTGATGTTTGTCGCCATGGCGGCGCTATCGCAGATCTTATCCGCGATCTTGACAACATTTTATACCCTCAAGGCTGCAGAACAGATGTCGCGTGCTACAATTGGAGATGTGTCCAGCATGAAGACGTATTTTGAGCAACAACTTAGCGAGTTCCATGCGAGATATCTGGTTACTTTGGGAAATGCTGGCGATATCTTCCTTGACCCCACGGGTAAGCCCTGCGCAATCAACCATTGAACGCTGTTGTACTGACGCACGCGCAGGTACTCTCTATCTTGCTTTCTACACAGCTGAAGTGGTCCTCTATCGTGCGCTCCTTCGATGTCTCTCACCAACGGAACCACTTTGCCAACAGATTCGTCTTCAATCCAAGCAAGTCATTACGGCGATATCGAAGCTCCTTGAGAATCTCCAGGTCACTCGGCTCCGGGCATTTTGGTGGTCGCCCATTTCTCGCATCAATTTCGCCATGGCTGGTGGTTTCATGTTCTCAATGTTGCTGTCGTCCATCACTGACGAAGACATCGAATATTGGTCAAGCGAAATTACTCGTTACCGAAGGTTGCTCGACATGCAAAGCTTGTCCTTCGATACCACGAAATTGGCTGCCTCCAGGATGAGTGCTTTAGCCAACGTGAGCCAGGGCGGTCGACCGCAGAGTGGTGGTAGTGGCAGTGTAGACCCGAAGCAAGCGTTCTGCCGAGATTTTGCTGTAGAGCTGAACACATTGTAGCTCCCTTTTCATGAACGACAAACTACGTCCAGCATGCGTGAGCGGCGACAATCCGCGAATTTCACTCAAGCACCATCGTTTCACTGCCTCAATAGCAGCTCCAACAATGTTGCTGTGCCCGATGAATCAAAGGATGCACATGCTCTTGTGCTCCTGTGCCACCGTAGGGGGAGCTCTTTGGACTACATATGAACGTCTTGATCTTGTCTATGCTTCAATTATTGGTAGACTTGAAGTACACCTGCTTGGCTCTCCGAGGTGCCTGGTTAGTGCGTGAGAATACACGCA
The DNA here is from genome assembly GCA_026120125.1 of Pseudocercospora vitis. NCBI lineage: Eukaryota > Fungi > Ascomycota > Dothideomycetes > Mycosphaerellales > Mycosphaerellaceae > Pseudocercospora > Pseudocercospora vitis. Next base: position 1,180,430 of record JALRML010000003.1, on the reverse strand, counting down.
GACCGTGAATGCTGGCCCTGATGCGCTGGAGGAAGTCCGATCTGAGAATATGAGCTGAAGGATCGATCTAGCCGCAACCGAACTATGTGATTCATGATCGCAGCGACTTTGGTTTGGTATTGAGATGGCGAGATTATCTCAAAGCGATTGGACTGCTCGGCAGGGGAAAATCTGCAACTGCAAACCGCAATATTGATGTTCATCTCTGGGTCCAAAATCACAAATCCAAAATTTCTTGGAATAGTATCGAACAGCCGCTTTCAGCTTTTAGCAACACTGGAATTGTGGAAGCTATTCTCAATCGACCATAGATTATCACCGCCTTTAGCCAAGCAGTTCCGGGATACTGGTCAGTGCCCCCTTCTCCGTACGACAGCACTCAGCATGCCCTTGGTCAATCTCGCCACCTTCTCGCCCCTGGTGGCTCGAATCGCCAGTTCTGCAACACTGGAAAACTTCTGTACAGCCATGTATACGGGTATCTGAGCTTTCGGCGGTTTGCTCCTTACCTCTTCCAGGTTGTCAATGATCTCCCAGATCGTCCACCCTCGCACAACGAGATTCCCAGTTACTGTAGCGAATTAGAATTTGGGACTTCATACGTGCCGTAACAAGCGTGTGACTTACCCCGAGCAACAGGCGACTCGGTCTTCCAGATCGTAACTCGGACTTCCGTCGGCGGCGGTTGGCATAGATACATCTTCCACATGCTGGAGCACTGAACCGGAAAGATAGCCTGTCGCGCTTTCTGTGCTTATTCGTGCTTTGAAAGCTCACGAAGCTCGAGATTGAGAACAGGCCAGCCGCTTCCATCGTCATAGTGCAGGACTGGGTTGGATGCGTGGCTATAGAACGATTGAGGAATATAGTGACGACCGTGACAAGCAAGTACCGGCCCTACTGGTTCGGCGCATATAATCGGGGCAGGTAGATATTCGGACATATTGATAGCCTCATGCACTGGATGCAGTCGCGAGATACATCCCAGTGTCGTGAGTAGTGGATTCAGCCGTGCCGTTTCTGCCTTGTTCTGTATGGCCGGGGCCATGAAGAATTTTCGACGTAGGATTATAGAGGCTCTGATGCAGTCCTTGAAAGTTTTGCTGACCCTCTGACAGGCTATAAGGTCCCGAAAGGTGGCTTTGCACAGGATCTGCTCAAGCAGTCCATCGGTCTCAAAGACCTCCCGTACGACGACGGATACATTCGTGCTACAGAGTCCTGTGCTTACTGGCGAGAAGTACAGATCAGAGTCGTATTCAGGCATTTCGCCAATGACTGAGTCGAATTTCCTAGATTCGCCTTGTTTAAGGGTTGCATTTGTTTCTTGCAATGAGCGGATGTTGCTGCCCACTGCAAGTTTGCTGGCGTTGTGCATAGCCATTGGTCTGCTATCTTGAGTCATAAGGTGCTGAGTGACTTGATCATGTGGCGTCCGAGCGAAGTGCAGCACTGGATCGCAATGTACAAGCCGTGTCACTGGATTATTTGACTGCACCAAGTCTGTAGCAGCACCTGCAGGTGATGCAGCTTCTGAAATGGGCAGAGCACTTCCTCTCCAGAGCTCAAATCCAGATTCTGTCCTTGTCATGATCCCTCGAATAGTGCCTTCCACTTGATCTGCTGCACCTCGTGTATCGAGATGTTCACGAGACGTATATTGAGTTGTAGTCGAGGATGTTGACTGTTTAGCTCTTCCATGACGTCTATTGGTATCACTCAGACAATGTGGATGGCCTTTGGTGAGTAGCTCGAACGTTGAAGTGCTCCGACTCAAGCCATCGCGTATCTTGATAGCCGTTCGGGTGGCCGACCGGCAGCAAATCTCGTTCAAGTCTGTTCTGGTATCCGGCGTCGATGCCAACGTCGTTTGATTCCTGCTTTGCGCCCTAGGCGGCAGTATGGTGACTTGCATATCCACTGCAGGGTCTGAAGAGGTCCATTTCTTCCTCAGCTTCCTTGATACTCGCTTTGGACCTCGACCATTCAATAGGATGACATCAATCCCAATTGAGTCCTGGCCAAGAGGCTTCGCAGTGGCCTTCTTGTTGCTTCTAGTCGCATTGGCTGGTGAAACTGATTGTTTCCGTGTACAACTAATTGGTGATTGACCATTGGGATATTGTGCTCCGCGAGGCATAGTGATGTCAAGCAATGGGAAAGTATTCATTTCGAAATTGGTTGGGCTTAATACCATTAATTTCTTCTTGTGTTTCTTTGGCGTTTCGACTGATCCAAAGTCGTAGCCGGCAAAGGACGCGGAGAGAAATCCAGGATCCATATCCGATGTCGTAAGATCGCACGGAAAGCGCTATCATGGTACGAGACCTGTCAACGAATGACGTATCGAACACATAGCTACATCAGATGATAAGACGAATGATGCTGGTGAAGCTTGAAGTTGGTTTGAGCATGGCAAGAAGGTTGAGGAGAAAGGTAGTGAGAATTGACCGGACGGGGTCAGAAGACTAGCACTGCGAGTGTTATCGTAGCATGTGAAAGTTCCCCACTCAAGCTCCTGGTGATGTGAACGTCGCGGATAGAGTCGTGATGTCTACTTCGATGTGATGTGAAGCTCTGTGGTCAATTGATCGTCCTTTGAGTCTTTGCCACAAGTGCTGCTGAAGAGCGCAGCGCCACATAATCAGCTGCGAATTACGCAGGAGTGGCTGAAGTGGACTTACGATCTACTACAGTGATATATGCCTTCGTGCTTGTCTGTTCCTTCCATCACAAGGTAAATAATTTTCCTGCATCTCATGGTCCTTGAAGAAACGTCCGATTGGCAAAACACTTTTAGTAGCCTGCAGTGCTCGTATGCCGAAGCTGACATACATTTCATGCTAGAGCAAGTCCAGTATGTCCTTGTCGGCATCGTTCGCAAGTAGATCGTGCATGCCTTTGGGCATGATCGGTAGACCATCCGGGCCCTTGACATATTTGAAAGGCATGCTTATGCTCTCACTCGGGCCGGTCTTCCCATCACCACTCCGCTGAGAGGGTACGTCGATGTCAGGTCGGTCGACATACTCAATCTCTCCAAGCTTTTCTTGCCATTGTGTCAACAGTCGTGTCGGTACCTGTCAAGTTTTGCTGAACTTACTGCCTTCCTGCACTACAATCCTTGTAGTCCTCACTGCAGTATCGGTGGTCATTTGCTCAGGGCCTAATCTCCGACCTGGGAAACCGAGCTTTCTAAGATCTCCAGTGCGATCTCGAGGTGGATCATCCCCAAGGATGCCGCCAAAGAGGAAGCCATCAAACAGTTCGGCATCCTCTGGACTGATGTCCTTGTCGGCCTTGGGGTCTAGTAGGCAGATCCTCTGCCTAGCTTCCAGACTGCCGTATAGTGACTCGACAGAAGAGGAAGTCTTGCTATTGGATGGAACTTTGAGCTTCTCGAAGGAGTCGAAAGACTTTGTTAGGCCTGACAAGAGGAAGTCGTAGCCACAGGCGTTGCTTTCTTCGTAGATGGTGTTGTACTCAAGTGCTTGCCAGTCCTCAAGCTCAGGGTCTAGATGCTCGACGATAAATCTGTACCGTCTCTGGTCACCGGCGGGCGACATCTGGACGAGGTGGTCTTGGTATAAAGCCAGAGCTCATTTTTGCCAATCCCCGAGGTCGAACTTTTTTATGGGTCTATGTTCTCGTTCAGCCAATCAAAAATGCTTACCTAAAATCGCCGACATCGCGATTGGCGACGATGAAATTGTGTCTTCCAATGCACAAATGACTGTAGACATTAAATCTTGAGCCATTGACATTCAAGATGCTGGCGGCACGGAGAGCAGCTTCTGCTGCCCCTCAAACTCGAACGAGTATCTTTTCACTCCCGGGTCCACTACGACAAGTACTCTCGCGCACCCTCGCGACCACCGTGGACTCCTCCCCTGCAGCGAGCAGTATTGAATCGCGAACACCGCCGTACCCGAAGCTATTGAAGAATCTACACCAAGTACGACGATTGTTGCCGCAGCGACCTCTCACACTCGCCGAGAAAATCTTGTTCTCACACCTCGACAATGCCGAAGAATCACTGCTTGAGGGAACCCAAAATGGCACTGACATACGGAGCAAGGCGACTCTCAAGCTCAATCCAGACAGGGTCGCCATGCAGGATGCTAGTGCTCAGATGGCTTTGCTGCAATTTATGAGCTGTGGGATGCCTACGACTGCTGTGCCCGCGAGTATACACTGCGACCATATGATTGTTGGCGAGAAGGGAGCGGACATTGATGTGCCGAACAGTATCAAGGGCAACAAGGAGGTGTACGACTTCTTGGAGAGTGCAGGGAAGAAGTATGGAATTGAATTCTGGCCACCAGGTGCAGGTATCATACACCAGACAGTACTGGAAAACTACTCTGCGCCTGGTCTCATGATGCTCGGCACGGACAGTCACACGCCGAATGCAGGTGGTCTTGGTGCTATTGCGATTGGTGTTGGAGGTGCAGATGCTGTAGATGCATTGGTCGGCGCTCCATGGGAGCTCAAGGCGCCTAAGATCCGAGGGATCAGGCTGGTGGGCCAGCTCAGCGGATGGGCCTCCCCCAAGGATGTCATTCTTGCCCTTGCCGGCAAGCTGACGGTACGAGGAGGTACAGGATACATCACTGAATACTTCGGACCTGGCGTGGCGTCATTATCGTGTACGGGTATGGCCACCATCTGGTAAGCTATGTATGCATGCTCGTAGGCCAAGGTGGGAAGCTAATTTGGAGCAGCAACATGGGAGCTGAAGTTGGCGCGACCACTTCTATCTTCCCATACACACCCTCATCACATGGCCCATATCTAAAATCGACGCATCGTGCCTCAATTGCTGAACAAGCCGATGCAATCTCATCTTCCCCTGGGCTACACAACTTGCTCAGACCTGATTCGGACTGCGAGTATGATGAGGTCGTCGAGATCGACCTCTCTAAATTAGAACCTCACATCAATGGACCCTTTACCCCCGACCTTTCCACTCCATTGTCTACCTTCAAGGAAGCCGTGGAGAAGAATCAGTGGCCTTCGACTTTCGGTGCAGGTCTCATTGGTAGCTGCACCAACAGCTCTTATGCAGATATGACTCGCGCTGAGTCCTTAGTTCAGCAAGCGCACGCTGCTGGCCTTAAGCCAAAGGCTGACTTCTTCATCACTCCTGGAAGCGAGCAGATCCGTGCCACGCTTGAGCGTGACGAGACCTTAGACACTTTCACCGAAGCTGGAGGTGTTGTTCTGGCCAATGCATGTGGTGTAAGTACTATCGGCTCCCGAATTTTCGGCCTTACTGACATCTCGCTAGCCTTGCATTGGCATGTGGACCAGGACAGATGGCGTTGAGAAGGGAAAAGACAACGCCATCTTCACATCGTACAACCGCAACTTCCCAGGGCGGAATGACGGCAACAGACAGACCATGAACTTCTTGGCATCTCCTGAACTGGTGACTGCCATGTCGTATGCTGGCCGCACTGACTTCAATCCAATGACAGACTCTATCAAGACACCTTCTGGTGAGGAATTTCGATTTCAACCCCCACAAGGCACGGATCTTCCTGCTGCGGGCTATGCCTCTGGAAATGCCCTTTTCCGGCCTACTGAACCTGTTCCGAACGCGAGCATACCCATCTCGGTGGATCCGAACTCGACACGGCTTGAGCTTTTAGAGCCATTCGAGCCATTCCCAGGAGGCGAGCTTACTGGAATGAAAGTCCTTGTTAAGGTCAAGGGCCAGTGCACCACGGACACCATCTCTGCTGCCGGTCCGTGGCTCAAGTACAAGGGCCACCTGACAAATATCAGCGAGAACACCCTCATAGGCGCCGTCAATGCTGAGACCGAGGTCGTAAATCAGGTGAGCGATGTCGATGGACAAACATACACTATCCCGGAGCTCGCAAAGAAATGGAAAGCCCAAAATCAGCCGTGGCTCGTGGTGGCCGAGCACAATTACGGCGAGGGATCTGCACGAGAGCATGCCGCACTCCAGCCAAGATTCCTGGGAGGCAAGATCATCCTCACCAAATCTTTCGCCCGCATCCACGAGACCAACTTGAAGAAGCAGGGTGTCATCCCGCTCACTTTCGAAAACGAGGCCGACTACGATAAAATGGCCGGCTGCGACGAAGTCTCGACCGAAGGTCTCTACGACGTGCTACAAGGTGGTGACGGCCCTATTACGCTCGTCGTGAAGAAGAGGGGTTCGGGCCAAACTCACCGCGTTCCAGTCAAGTATAACTTGTCGCCTGATCAGAAGAAGTTTATCCTCGCGGGATCTGCCCTGAATCTACTGGCGCAGAAGAGCAAACAGAAACAGTCGCAGTCGTGAAAGCAGTAGTGCGATCACGGCGCGTTGTTGGGTTCCTATCAGCTTCGTCTTCCTTTCGACGTGTGATACCAATGGGAAGGAGTTTGGGGGAAAAAAGGACACGTTGGTATACTGAGTGCTATGTTTGGCGTGTACTCTTGCGCAAATGTACATGCTTGAGAGTTTTGAAAGTGAGATGGGAAAGAATAAAGACGCGTAAAAATTTGGAGAACATTAATGACCAATTCGTGTCTGCCGACTTATACAGGCATCTCTATTCGTATTTTCCCTTCGTATCATCATACTCTGTAGTCTATGGGTCCTTACAACTGCACATCGTTGTTCAGTAGCCTCACTTCCTCACCAGGCTTGAACGCAGGGAGACCAATGTAGGGACAGCCATCACATCGGAACGCGTCGCCAAGTGCGCAGTTGCCACATGAGCCCACCTTGCCCTGCACGGTGAAGTCAACTTCGGCGAGGTCGTCTGCTGCGAGTGTTGGCGCGGCCACATTCAGCTTCTTCAGGTTTTGATCAGCTTGGTCGCGTTTGACCTTGTCTTCTGCTTCGAGTCGCTCAGCCAGACCGCATGTGCAGTCTTTGCAGGCTCGCCGCCGCTTTGTGTTAGGTTTGCAAGCTTCGGCTGCAAATCAGTCTGTCAGCGATGTGCATGCTTCCTCAGCTATGCCGGACAACTTACGGATGTTCAGCGGCTTCTGTCTATCCTCCTCTGTCAACAATGTGTCCGGATCTATCCTTTCCGCATTCTGCAAAGCCTCATCGCTTGGAAACTCATCGTCGTCGTCCTCCTCGTAATCATCGTCCAAATCATCCTCGGTGTCAATGAAGCCCACTCCAGCCGGTGCAGGTGCAGGTGCAGCCTTGACTTCCAAGTCCTCCACCTTCCTCTTGCCGGTATTGATAGCCTCGACGTCGTTCGCTGGCACTGCCGCAGCATCTGCTTTCTTCTTCCTGAAATTCAACTTCACGGTCTGCACGCCAGCTGTATTATCAGGCTTCAGCATGCCCTCGCCACCACCGTGGGTCAATCCAGCAAGAATCGCCTCAGTCTGTTCTGCACTCTGTGCTGCGCCGAACGTGCCGTCCTGGCTTTTCAACCTGCCCCCGGGTTTCATGCTAGCTACTATCCGCTCCATCACGTCTCGGTTGAGCAATCGCGAGCTTTCTGTGCGTGTGCGGTCGACGTCTGCAAGGATGAGGACGATGTCGTATGTGGAATCGGGGAGGGAGACAAGCCCCAGGGCCAATCGGTCGAGCATCTGAATGTCTGTCTGCGACCGATCGTATGCTTCTGCTACTGCGCCGAGAGCAGAAGGATGTGACGCGACTGACGGAGGTGCGAGGAGCAGTGTTCGCGTGCCCAGTGCGCCATTCGGCTTGACTGGTGGGGAGGAATGCATGTCGAAATCGGGCGTGGTATCAATGACCACCGCCGGCGCCATGTTGGATACAGTAGGGTTCACTGTGGTGTGGTGTGTTGGCGGAATTTTGGGAGCGACTGTTGTAGAGCCTGTCTTCCACGGAAATGCTGCTGTCGTTTGAGATTGTCATTAATAAGACGCACGTGAAGAAGGAAGGGTCCCGCTGCATTCCGTCATCGGCACTGCGGATCCTGGCACAAATGATCCCACCCGCCTTGCGACACGGCGGCACGCGAATGTCATCACCCAAACACTTCTCAGCCTTAACCGAATTCTCCATCGCGAAGGAGTCTGACGAGGCACAATGCGGTCGATGCAGTCCGCAGCGATGCCTTCGCCATCCACACGGCATAGACTTACCTACCACGCAAAGCGGCGAACCTGCGAAGCCAGACTGTGGCCCGTCTGTCTCGCATCGCTGCTCTGAAAAACATCCTTCAAGTCTTTTCGTAGTCATCGGTTGCACGGCCTTGGCTCGGGCCTTTTGCTCCTCTCCAGCGCGGTGTACTGTGAGGTACAGGTGATTCTATTGCGACACTCGACAGGGAGAAATCGCAGGGACTGCACAAAAACTGCCTTTCCCCTTGCTTCTGCTTTCCTTCCTGAGCTCTCTGTATCGCAGGATCTATGCCTCAAGTCTTGTTCGCTATTGTGCCATTGAAACTCTTCTCCTTCACGCGCGATATTCGTCTTCTCACGAAACCACCATGAGCGAAGTCACTCCAAGCAGAAGCAGCATTGCCAGTCAACACTCAGAGATAATCGCAGGGTTGGAGACAATTTATGGGTTACTGGTCGAGTCCGGCTATGTCCAAAACACAGACATCCAGGTCCCGCCCCATGGCGTGCCCAAAGATCCCGTCAATGTGGCTGGTCTACGGGCTATTGGGTTCACTCCACAAACTGTCGAGCTCATCGGCAGGCTACCATGCTTCACGGACGACATCATCGCTGAGCATCAACGCAAATCAGGATCGCAGTTCGCAATCCCCATCGCTCCGGATAGCAGCGCAGTCTCCTACCTCGTTGGATCTGATCTTTCGTCTGGGGTAAGGGACACTGATACTGGCGATCATGAGCTGCTCCCTGGCTGGGCTCTACGGCTCACGAGAGCCACCAGTCCATGTGGATACAACTTGGCCTATGATCTGAACACGCGCAAGTATCCTCATATCCGATCCTAACTCGGAGGACTGACCTGTTTCCAGAGGCGATGATTGAATGGCATCCAAGTCAATGGCACCATCGACACTTCTTCCCTGTGCAGGAGTACTTTGCACGATGGACCAGGAAATTGCGCAACGCCGAATGGACCGCACGAATTGGTGACTCTGGATGGCAGATATTACCAGGCTCGAGCCGACCAGATTCAGTGTTGCAAAAAGGAGACAGCGAGAACCGGGAACGTTAGTCGTGTGTTGACTGGCATCATGTGATCCACCACCTCCACATTGGCCGGAGTCCACGCCTATCGTATGCGGCACCCCGACCTTCACTACTTTAGCCCGCGGCCAAGGACATCGAACAAGAACGCTGGGGCCCAGATAGTATCGTCTCCAATGCCGTTGCAGTCTTTGGCCGAATAGGTAGTGGACCCGATCGTTCTTCATACCAATCAGTAGATCATAGCGAGCGTATTTTGGCTTTGGAGACATTAGAAACACAACAAATACGATGTAGTGGAGCAGGCATCGAACTTGTCACGACTACCCCCAAAACCACCAGCACAGCTCAAGAAAGTCGTACCTTCCCTCAACCCACTCACGCCGACGCTTATCTGCCGATCTCCCCTTCGACCAACCTCATCCTTGTACCTGCATACGATATCCCCCGTTCACTTCTTCGCAGACTGTACGATAGCAATATGTTCGGCAAGGCGGCCTGCTATCTCTGTGCAGCTGGGATACATACATCGTCGCCTTGCGACGACACGCTGACTCTCTCACCTCCACTGTAGCCAGTGACTGAACGCCACCGTCAGAATGGGACTTTCACAATGGCTTCGCGATACCAAGAACGACTTCGGTCGCGACGTCACCAAACCCCTTCTCATGGTGACCATGTACGCCTCTCTCGCCGGCATGTCCTACGGGCTGGACTTGAACTACTGGAGCGGTCTCCTCGGCATGTCACAATTCCAGAAAGACTTCGGGGTCTTCAACACCTCCACGCAGAGCTGGGAGATCCCCGCCACCTGGCAGTCCGTGGGATCTGGAACCCCGACCGCGGGCATAGCGTGTGGAGCGCTCATTGCGGGTTACGTTGGCAATAGGTTTGGGAGGGTCAAAGCGTTCTGGTTTGCGGCAGGGATTGCGTTGGTTGGCATCTTGATCCAAGCGACCAGTATGGCGAGTTACTGGCAGCTGGTCGTGGGGAGGATTGTCAATGCGCTGAGTATGGGTATCATTTGCAAGTAAGTTCTAGTTGGAGGGAGGCTGGGTGGTGAGAGGCGTTGACGACTCATTGTGCAGTATTATCCCCATCTATCAGGGTGAAGTCGCGCCAGCCTCTCTGAGAGGATCGTTCGTGAACACATACCAGTTCATGCTGCTCTTCGGTGGGCTCATTGCTGTCATTGTCAATTGGGCCATGAATGAGCGGACTGATCAGTGGGCTTACCGAGTTGTGGTGCTCCTGCAATTTGTTATCCCTACCATCATGGTTGTAGGAGGGTTCGTCCTTCCTGAGAGCCCGAGGTGGCTGATCTCCAAGGGTCGGGATCAGGAGGCAGTAGAAGTGCTGAGGTATCTGAGACGAGGCACGCCCGATGCGGTAATCGAGAAAGAAGTCGACTTGATCGGACAGAGTGTGACTCTGCAGAGGCAACTACACAGCGAGACGGGATATATGGATTGCTTCCGGTGGGTTCTCCTGAGCTTGTCAAGAAAGCGTCGTGTGCTGACTTCATTTCGTAGTGGTCCTAACCTTCGTCGCACACTGATTGCAACCGGCGTACAATGTCTTCAGCCATCCATGGGAAACTCGTACATGACGACCTACTCCATCGTACTGTTCCAGTCGATCGGCATCGCGAACGAATACAAGATGCTGATATACCTCTACTTTGTCATGATGATGGCGGATTCTTGCTCCTTCATCATCGCGGATAAGCTAGGCCGGAGACCACTCATGTTCGGATCGGCGATCTGCGTTGCGGTGTCATTGTACTGCGTTGGGGGCTTGACCGGGTATGCCGACCAAGGGAGTGGCGCGGTGCAGAAAGGAACGGTGGCGGCAATCTTCTTCTATTACTTCATTGACGCCATAGGCTGGGCAGGTTGTGTGTGGATCACGTGCGCTGAAGCTCCAACCACAGCCTTGAGGGAGAGATCCATGACGATCGCGACATTCTGCGGCTTCGTCGTCAACCTCATCATCCAGTACGTTTCGCCTTATCTCCAAGACGAAGGCTATGCGAACCTGCAGGGCAAGATTGGATTTGTCTGGGGAAGTTGTGCTCTCGCTGCAGCAGTGTGGGTAGCCTTTTTCCTTCCGGAAATGAGTGAGAGAAGTCTCGAGGAGCTGGATGAGTTGTTCGAGAAGAGCGTGAGTGTTTGGAGGTTCAAGAAGTTCAAGACACAGGGCATTGGTGCTGAGGTGACGGCGTTGGAAGCTGGACGAACGAGTGGACTGGACCTTGACCCGAAGGTGCTGGTGGGGGTGGAAGTGAATGCTGTTGAGAGCGATAGCGAACGTGAAGATCGGAAGAAGGCGTTGGAGGTGTGAGTCGCCATTCTCTTGCTAGCCACGGATGGGTCTCGGGTTTTGATATTGATGTTGTCCGGTCGAGTAGCTGCCGCGCACATATCTATACATGGAGGCACAGTCATCATCTACTGCCAGGAGTGACGCCTGCATCACGAGTGAAGAGGTGAATAGGCGAGAATAGTAGACCGCCGCACGCCAAGAGACATCCCTGCCGCTGATCTGCAGGCACGAGCATGAAAGTTTCTGCAGCCTGAACGTGCTTGTCCGTCCCTGTCTCCATGTTGTGGTGTATCGTCGCACGCCTCGCTCGCATATCGGAGATCTCCAGGAATGCATGTGCTTCGATGAAACCATGTGCTGCGCAAACGACTGGAGCCTGGCTTCGGTGCTTGCCGCCGGCCACGAGCGGCTCGTGAGCCCACTTTTCACTCTTGCCGAGATGCAGGAACGACTTCCAAGCGAGTGATGTCCACGTCGTTCCTTCCCGACTTCTGCATTTCGCGCTATTGACTCCTTCGTATCCTCCAGACTCGACGGTTTCAGCTAGGCCAGCGGCCTGTTCGCGGCAGTATGCGAGGGATTGGTTGAAACCATGGAATACTTGGCGAGCGCCCATTGATTGTCTCCGTAGACCATTCCTCGTTCTCCTTCACTCGTGCTCATAGATCCATCCGCTGACTTCCTGTTGATAATCGCGTTCGAGATGGCTACCACGCGTGCAGTCGTGCTTCTTGCAGCCATCATGCACGTTTCCGCAGCGAGCGACACGGTGCGATTGTTCATCGACAACATCAACCCAGAAGTGCAGTGGGCGGCATCAGTGCAGAATGCTTGTCAAGGATCGACCACGTACGTCGTCAGTTGCACTTCAGCAGCAATGGGCTGCAGCCCGGAGGTAGGTGACTGGATACGTTTCCGGCTGAGCCAGATGCATGGCTGATCTTTCCCTCAGACGGCCACCATCACTCAAGGTTCCGACTTTTATGTCGCTACAACTCCAGCAATTTACTCCGAGACAAGCGCAATCGTGACCGAGTCTTGCGACCTCTACCCGGCGGCCTCATCGGCATCCTGCGTGGAGACTATTGTCGCGGGCCAGTATGGCAACGACATTTCCACGACAATCAGCTTCAACCTCACTGGGACCAGCTACTACACCTACGACGTGGAGATCACCAAAGGTGCGAAGCATACGGCTGATGGAGGAGCATGCCTCGCCCATGTCAGCTCCAGTCCTCCGAACGTCGACATATGTTTTCCGAGCATCTATATCATGGGTGGAGCTCTGCTTCTGGGCATCGGTGGTGTGCTTAGCCTCTGAGTCAGTGTCATAGACAGCCGGCTGCGGTGGAGCGGAAACATCGCCAACTCATCGCGCCGTGAGCTATGCAGTGGGTGGCTTGCAAAGATCCCTATGCCTGAGGAGAGACCGCCACAGAGTTGAGTGCGTGACGCAAGGCATTCAATACAGAACGAAACCACATACCAGCGTTCGGGATCGCGGCAAGGGAGCGAAAGTGGCCCCAGCGCCTAGTTCCAGCAGCAAGGCACGATCGTGCCGGAATCAGGTTACCAGAATGTAGGATACGATTGCTCCCGACCTCGGAAGTCAGTGCCAGGTTAGGCTGTTGCATCTTGAGGTAAATTTCAGCTTTCCAATTTCGAGACCAGGAAGAAATTGCCTGGCCGAAGGACCAGTCTCAAAAGCCTGTTGAAGCTCGAGCTCCAGGCATAGTTGGTCGCATATACGAGTAATCAAACGAAGTGCTCCAGCATCTGTCGCTCTTGTCGCAAAGTTTTTGCTATACCAACGCCAATATCGTCTCCGATCCATTCTAGATACCGTAGCAGTAAGCGATAAGTCTCTGGAGGTACTCGTTTACTGTTGCAAGCATAGTATATCGGCATCAGCGTAACAGCTGCAGCATGCATTCCTGCCTTAAGCCTCGTGTGGTGTGCACCATCATGCCGCACCGCGACATCGAGATGAGGGCCAGTCTCGCCGAAGAAAAATGGAAGGCTGTGAGCTATCTCTCCTGCCATCTCTGCGATTCGTGAAGTCGCCATGTGACACTGGGGCATCAGATTGATGCCTGCTGCCGAAACTGCTACCGGTAAGATCTCGGCGAGACGGATAATTTCCTCGTTCACCACAATGCGTATACTTCGGTATCGATTCATCGTTGATGCGGCAATGTGATTCAGATATATGTCTTTGTACTGAAGTGGTTTGTTTCCGCCCGCAGCGTCATGCTTGAGAGGAACTTTCCGGCAGCGAAAGCGAAACGAAATGTTCTGTCTCCAAACTCCTAGTTCTTGATCCATTTCCAGCAATGCGGAGAAATTGCTCACAACCTCTGAAGGCTCTATGATCGTCGTCGAAGCAAGAACTTGACACAAGCGGCCGGCGATTTCCATGAGATCCAAAGCGAGCATCTCTTCGGCGTGGAGATGCTTGTGCATACTGCGACCAAACTCCAGCAGGTCCGAGGGTATGGGTTGACGACAATGCATACACCCAAGCACGACCTGGGAGCAGATCCTGTGAAACATGCGAGTTCCGCTCACATGGTCCATCCCAGGATCGCCCCGCAGCTGGAGCAGTTTGATTGAGCCCTTGAGATGCTCCGAGAGACGGGTTGTATTGGACTGTGGCTGTTCTGAATCGACAAACTCATGCACACCGAGCAGCAGCACAGTTGCCAAAGTTTCGTCAGACTGAGCTTGCTTCGGATCCTGCAATGCTTTTTGCGTCTGCCTGACCGCGGAAAGAAACCTTTCGTTCGCAAGCAGCATCAGCGACCTCGTTTTGAGGCGTTGCGGGAGGGCGAAAATGCCGAGGGCGGAGACCATGGCCGTCAACATTCCACCGGAAGTCGCATCTCCGTATAGCGAAGCGACGAAGTCCAGTTCAGTTTTGGCAACCTGAGTGAACTCTGACCCTACAGAGATGAATTGGTCAAAGAAAACGAAAGATGCTTCGTGAGTGGCCCAAAATTGAGGAGCCGTGAACGATTTCGCGCCGCATACAGCTACGAGCAGGTCCTCCTGTGAACTTGTTGAGCTTGCTGATGGTGAGCTTGATGCTACACATGCAGAATCCAGAGGCGAATTGTCCTCGCGGATGTTGACTTTGGAAGGCGAACTCTTTTGAGAAGTCCTCTTGGTTACCTCTGTGGTCTGATCGACGAACTGTAGGGCGCCTACATCTCGGTAACCCGAGCACTGTCGACCCGCTCGGCGGCATTGGCCGCATGAAGGTCGCACAGTGTCACACTTTCGATATTCAGCATACAGCATTCCTTTTTAGGAAGGTTGAGGCCATACTCTAGTCTTCTTTGCTCGGCACTCTGCACATCCTGCGCCCAAACGACCACGATAGACCATTCCTTCTCCTGCCCCCAGCTCGGAGCCTCCACCATGCGACTAAGCTTCGAAGTATTTGCCGCGATGCAGCAATCTCGAATCGGCCAGCTCCGGGCAAGATACTCAAAATGTCAAACGAAATCAACAAAGCTCATGGAAGTGCAGTCGCATCGGAATGCGTCTGTCGGATCCCAAGCCTTGGCTGCGACCTGCATGCCCTAACCGGAATAGCTTGATCGGCGTTGAATTATATGAATCTGGCACTCGCAGATTCATCCATTTTGTGTGATCGTCGTAGTACTTCCTAACAAAATGATTGACACACTATCACTCGCTGGTGTTCAGATAAAGTCCTTCAGCAGGCTTCACTGCATATTATAAAGCGTTGAAGCCTGCAGGTAATGGCTTCTCTTCGAGCCATGCCTTCACAAGCTTGGCAAACAATATTGGATCTTGCCTGGTCCATGGGTGGCGCATAGCAGGATGCGCAACAGCGCAAGTCTTCGGATTTTGCTCTCGCCCGATCTCGGTCATCTTCTTCGCGACCTCAACATTGTCGTTCGAAGGTATAATTCCCCGTTTGGTCGCAGCTACTATGAGTGTCCTCGCTGGCCAGGACGGAGGCCAATCGTCTGCCTTACCACTCAGCGAGTCAACAAAGATCTGGCGCGACAGGTCCGTTGTGATCAGTGACAGATTGGGCCGCTTCATATCCGTGCCGTCCATGAGCCATCTTGTCACAGGATGAGGAATACAATACTCCAGTCGCTGATCAAGCCAGACGGCGTATGGAAGATAAGGACTGAACCATGATTGCGGCAACTTGCAGAGTCCAGACACCAAGACCGAGCCAACGGCGTGGGGATAAAGTGTGGCGAGACGGATTGCAACACTAGCTCCCAGGCTGTGACCAACAACATGGGCTTTCGAATTATGCGCCTTGGCTTCGATGAGTCCAGCTAGAAGCTGGGCAGCGGTGTCCAGCGAAAAAGGCTTGACCTCACTTGCCCGAGCGTGGCTCGGCAAGTCCGGCAATATCAGGTGATATCCTGCGAGATGTGGAGTGACCAGGTCCCAGTCCAACGCGCTGCCAAATGCGCCGTGGATGAGTAATATAGTGTCCGGACATTCGAGATTGACAGAGTCGAAAGGTAGCTGGGCGCGCACAGCTTCCGGAGATGAGGCGGTGTTCACCATTGTCAAGGCTGTTATTGAACACGAACGCGCAGGTCTACCAGCTGGGCGAGGGCTATTTATGCTAATGCTTAAGGTCAATAGCGTTCGCGCGACGCGTACGGGTTCGATCCTTCGCGCTGGACATTTCTCGATTCCGTGAAGCTTCGGTCATTAGAAATCTGAGCAGGAAGAGACTCTGCGCAAAGCATCCTGATTCCGCACCAGATATTTCGAACAATGTGCTCGGCCTCGGGCAAAGCTACAGCAATGTGGATGGAATAGGGTACTGTAGTGAACTCTTCCCGACGAGCGCCAAGAACGTAACCAGCCTCAATGACACATTTCGCTGCTGCTCCACGTAGTCCCGAGAACAGTATTACCGAGTGTCTCGACACACCGATAACGTATTGTACTGGCCAGAGGGCAATTCGATAACCTTTACCCAGGCCCAAGACACAATACTTATATCCGCTCTTTGCTTCCCTGCTACAATCCATAAAGTACCCGTGCGAACAAGATTGGTTCCGGCACTTATTCATCCCCACATATCATACACAATCCCGCAGGTGTTGAAGAAACGAAGAAGGTCTTCTTCGGCTTGACAATTGCCCCAACAAGGCTACAGAAGGCCTTTGTTGTATATCTTGGCAACACGAAGTTACCACTAGCAACGATAAAGTATTCCTAACTGTGCAACACGCTGATGAGACTCTCCTGCGAAATGCCAAAATTTGATCATGAAATTTGTATCGCGAAAATGATCAAGCCAGGATACATTTGGCCTTTCGATACCTCTTATGGCAAACAAGAGGGATTGTACCAGTGTTAATCCGGCCTCGGCTCTCAATGCGTCGAACTGTAATCTGGGACATAGAGGGGCAAAATTTGGCACATGCTCACAAAATCAAAAAGTGAATTTCCGACACGGGGAATCGACTGTGGTTCACATTAGACACTGAGCTCGTAATGTAGTTAGGAGAGTAGCGACTTACACCCCGGCCTTATCGGGACCTCTTTGATGAGAGCGATAAATCCTAGCCACTAGACCATATCGGACGTTCTTATTGGCTCATTTGTCCAACCAGCTATATATATAGGTCAAAGAATTCGAGAATCCAAGAATTCGACGGTGATGGGAGGCTTCCGAGACGCCCCCTAAGGTCATCGGACACATTTGACCCATCACTCATCTACGAGTGCGTCTAGACTTCCAAGTTGTCTGTGCTGGGTCGGAGTCGACTCCAGGAGCACAGCAGGAAAGAACTGCTTCCAATTGTCTCGATCTGCTCAATGTTCTCAACGTCCCTGGATACGAACTTATCTAGAATGACCTGTCATATCCAGTGATCGAAACCATGAACACGACTGATGCTCTGGAATCAGCTTCACAGTACATGTCCTATTTGTTCTCCTCAACCTATCTATCATTTTGGCGGCTGTGTTGCACGCCTACGCCGTCGGAACTCCTCAGACCAAGACGAAAAGCGGCTGGACCGGTCACGATTCCTTGCAAGACTGACGGGATGTTTGGCGATGAGTCCATCCGTCACGAAGGCGTTAAGCCAAAGACTTTCTTCCCGATTGTGCGTGATGTTTGGCGTAAAGGAGAAGTCCAGTCGGCGTGGAGCTGGGTGCCAAGACCACAGCTCTCACGCTGTTGCCTCGATGGCCGACTTTTCTCATCATCTCCTGCCCTCGATTCGTTTCATCTTCCCCCTTGCCTCATCAGGGCCACTACGCTAGGCCATTGATCCGAACGCATAGTGATTTAACGTGAGCGGCTAGGATGACAACTACGCTCGGCGGACCAGGATCAGCTCAGCACCTCTGGCCGGAACGACATCTCACCCAGAGATCTTCTGACCACGCTTCCACAGCCTTTGTAGTCTATCGCTCAGCCTGTATGCCGCCTATGTATCTTTCCGGAGGCCATGTCAGTGTGCCAATCTTGCGACCAATATCGGCTTATTCAAACCGCATTGAGCCAAAGCCTCATAACGTGAGGAAATGAGTGTGCTACCATCACTGAAACAACGCAGATACCGACCAGTGATCTCGATCTCTCCTGTACTCGTCCTGGCTGATTCTGTTATATGACGCCTGGTAAGAGCAACGGGCTCGTTATCTAGCCGTAATACCACAAGGGTGAGTCGCTTTGGAGCATGTTGCATCTTTCGTACGCAATCGTCACGCAGCCCAGTTTCTCCCGATATTAGAAGATCCTCGGGCGCTGAGTGTCGAAAGCCATGTCCGAAATGGCCTCACGCAATCAGGAAGCTGGAAGCACGATGAACCGGCTTCGTCGCCTGGTAGTATATCCTGTCGTATCCTTCCGTCTCTTCTGCTTCTTTTGCCTCAATGCTCAGCACTTCTGATCGTTGTCCGCTACTTCCCTCTTTCCAACCAGACTACTTCTTCCCCCTTTCAACCCCTTAGACATGTTGGTCTTTCCCCTTCGGCTCACGCTGTCGTTTTCCTTGTTGGAATTGGTAAATTCCCACTTTCTCCCTCCATATGGAAACTGGAATTACACGAAACCATCTCTTGATGCCACTACGGGAGGCTATGTTCCAGACCACAGCGGAGTCGCAACACTTACCACACACTGTACGACCATGACCCGCATGCACTACGGGACTGGTGCCGTAGTGTATCCGTATTATACACTCTCAGTATATCGATCTGAGAACGCAGATGCTGTACCACTTTCGACAGCCCACAAACTTCCAAGTCGGCCTCCACCCTCACATCACAACAGCACTCATACCAAGCCGACCCCATATGCACCGGACGGCACCCTGATTGGCTACCACCTTCCTCGCCCAACAGCTCACTATAACGTATCTCACCCAAGTCCATGCTCAAGATCCATGAATACAACCAGAAACCAGGGTACACGAGAACATCATCATACCGTTCCATACCACACACCACAATACCAAAGTGAGACGGACGTGATCACTTCTGCCCAGCCGTACCGATACACCGCACCACCGGTCCGCGAGACGATTTTGGACTATTATGTCATTGACACAACATTGACTACTACAGTCAGAGAGCAGGAACCGACCAATGACGTCGAAGCTGGGTCCTACATATATCTCTCGATCCACACGAACCATCCACGTACCGAATCAGCATTCGAATCGACAGAAAGTCCTTGCGACTCGGAAGCTACCTACGCGATGTAGCCCCAGCTTCTTTTCAACATCACATCCGAAAGAAGAGTGGATCCATCCGGCCAGCTCTTGTCTTGCGTGGGCACGTACATCAGACCAAACGAACGGGAAGTCCTTGGAATTGGATCAGTTCACAACGGCGTTGTATGATAGAAATCGGCAAAACTTTGGAAAACTATATCCAGAACATTTCGTTTCGTTCCACCCACATTTTATTGCGTCACAAGCTCTGAATCGTAGCGGGTTTCCTTTCCTACTTCAAGCATGACACCAGGTAAGAAGGAGGATAGGTGAAAGTTCAGACGGCTAGGGGAGAACAGCGATAGCATTGCGGACGACGGTGCGTCTTCTCTGAACAAGGCCCCGAGCTGACATTGACCTTACTGGTGATGTCCTCGAACTCACATCGCAGTTCGTACTGAAAATGTAAGTAATGGATTTCTCAACTGGCCACATGACTTCGTGAACTCTTTTTGCACGTTTACGTGACCAGAGTAGATCGATCCATCTGCCTCCTCATGCAGCTAGCCTCCCCCTGCCCCCTCTCGCCCCGCCCCTCCCACCTCTACCCTTCGGTCTACAATCCCGACAATACCACTTCTCCGCTTCCTCGGGCGCCTCTTTGAGTTCTGTGCAACCCAAATGAAACCATTCCCTCGGGCAGCTGTCATTATCGCAAGCAACCATCTCTCCGTAGCTGCCACGATTACAATAGCAGTATTTAGGCTCATCAGGATCATCAGGGTCGTGCTCGGACTCGTCTTCGTCTTCGTCTTGCACGAGGGGTGGAGTGCTTTCTTTGGGCGAGGCTACATTGCCTCGTTGTGTGCTTCGAGTGTTTTGACGGGTTGCTGTGGTCGGAGGGGAGGCGGGAGGTGAGCTGTCTCTGCTAACGGGGGCGGGTGACGTGCGGAGGGTGGTGGAGTTGACAGTGTTCCTGGAACAGTGTTAGCGAGATTTTGACCAGAACATTGATGATTACGACATACCTCCTGCTCACAGGCCTTCTTGTACTTCCCCGCGTTGCTTCATGCGGATCATGCTCGCCTTCATCATGGTTCCCATCATCCTCGCGCTCCTTATCATTGTCGTCAGAATCCACATCCTCGTCCATAGTATTGCGGTCCAAGTTCGGACTTTTGTTGAAGGGAGCCAACTGCTTGACCAAGTGGCTATTACTCGCACTACGTTTATGCAACCCTTTGCGAATCGCGCTGCCTTGAGCTTGCGGTTCGCTCGAGCTGTCGTCTCGGTCTCCCGGCTTGCTTCTGGTGCTCCTTGATCTGGCCAATGCCTCTCCCCCCAGACTGATCGAGGTTGGGAATGTCTCGGTCCTAGGCGTGCTGACCTTGCTGTTCCGACCACTGTTCTTGTGACCATTGCTACCGGATCGCGAGTCGGCTGGCCGTTCCTTTTCGTTGCCGCTTGCATAACGTGGTTCGGTTTCCTCACGCTTCAGCTTTTCGTCCTGTGGTCGCGAGAGCTCAGGTGCATCCTCGCCCGTTATCTTCTCATGCTCTTCTGTGCTCTCTTGCACCTTTTTCCTGCCGTTCGTCTTGGATGCCGCTTTCTCTCCAGCCGCTGATAGAGGTCGGCTGGCGTTCTCGACCTCGTCTTGCACGCGCTCATGACGGAGATTTGTGGTTGAAGAATTCTGGCGCATGCGAGAGCTCGACGGGCGGACATCGAGCGAAGCGGCAGCCATAGCGGGGCTGAAAGATGCCGCCAAGGGACTGCTGGCGAGCATGGGGCTGTTCTGGGCCGAAGCTGGCATACGTTTCCTAGGTCCCATAGGGCCAGGCTTTGCTTTCGTAGCCTTCGCCTTAGCAGCTGGGTCTGCGGCAGGTGTGCTGCGCGGAGTGTCTCTTCCTTTCACGCCCCTGCCTTGAGCGGAAATCGTACGCTCCATACCAGGCGCAGCCATGCCTTTATCTGCAGGCTTCCTTCTCTTCGTCGTGGTCTCTCCGCTGGTAGAGATGCCCAGCCCAGCCGCTGTGGCGCTCGCTGCCGCCTTGCCTTTGCCAATCTTGGCCACTTTACGCGGTTTGTCATCGAAATCAGAATCTCCAGCATGCTCGGGCCTCTTGGCTCCCCTCTTCTCGCGTGTAGCTTCTTTGCCTGCATTTGTCCTCACATTGGCAATCTCTTGCTCGTGAAGCATATTTCCCGCCACGGCCAGACTGTTCATAGCAGCCACATCTCTCGGCCTGTTCACGCCGCTTGCAACGGCTTTCGTCTTCTGCCGATTTTCACTGTACGCCCAATGGGTCATGCTCCCCAGCCGGGCCTCTTCGCTGATCTCAACGTCCAGCTGCGGCAGGACCGAGTCGAGTCGCAAATGCTGCAACCTCAGCACGCGATTTGCCTCTGACAAGACGACTATCTTTTCGTCAAGATTAGCGAGTAGGGCGCCAGTCACGGCGCGCAGCTCGTAGCACTTGAGTCGCTTCTGTCGATCTTCTTCGCTCTCTACCTGCTGCTCGCCATCCACAGAGCCGCTAACGGACACATGCGCACTGTGACGTCCAGCTTGGCCATTGATCAAGCTCACACTAGCACTCCCAGACGTGCTGTTGTTGGCAGTCAAGCTGAGCAAGCCATGTGCGGGAGCATTGTGCACGCTGGAGCTGCTGGTGTCTTTGCGCCGGGGCACAGGCATGTCCATGATCTGGTCAACGAGCTGGGCTATATGCTCAGTGGGACCGTGTATTTTTGCTTCAACCTCTTTCATGAGCGTGAACTGCTTCTGGACCTCTTTGGGTAGGGCGGTAATGGCGTCGGTGAAGAATGTGATGCCAGGATAGAAGGCGTCGGGTTGTGTAGGAGCCGCACTGTCAATATTGGCATCATGGTCGCCCACACCGATTGCATGGCCAAATGGCCGAGCATAGTAGTTGGCAGGTCTTGTAGTATTCGCTCGGACGGCGCGGCGGCGGGGAGGAGGATTGGCATTCGGGCGTTTCGAGTGGATTGGAGCGTTCGTGTCGCTGATACCCGCCGTCGCGGACGACTTGCGCACGCTCGAGTAGAGCGGCATGGTGGTGCGAGGGGGACTGCGGCGGGCGTGGGTGAAAGGGAGAGTGCAGGAAGAGCACGACGCGCTACTCGAGCCGGCCGGGCGACAGGGCGAGTGGAGGGCTGCTGGCTAGCAGAACAGTCGCATCGTCGTGTGGAAGCATGCGAGCGGTCACGGAGACGAGTAGGAAGCGGGTGAGGCTTGCTATCGTAGTCCAGTATGGGTGGTGTTGAGGGACGGGCGTGTGAGAGCTGGACACTGCAGCTTTCTCGACGCCGCGCCAACCTCCACACGACAGAAGCACCGGTCATCGGCTTTTGGCAGGTGCGTGCCGACCGGCTCTTTCCGCTGCGAAATCCAGGGAAGGCATGACGCACAACGGTAGGGCAGGACAGGGCAGGCCCGGCGCGACATGTGAAGCGGCAATCACGTGCGCGACGCGCTATCGCGCCTCTAGTCAGCGAGACTACACGTCCTGCTCCCCATTCAGTGGAGCATGTTCTCCCGCTAATGATGCTAACGAATCCCAGCTGTGCCGTGCAGTGCCACCTCGATGTCGGTATCATGCAGTCTATGCACTGTAGTTATATCGATCTGCAGCCATCCCGAACTATATGTCCGCTCAAGGCCTTGTCTATACCATCTCAGCCGCGATGTCGCCTTCGACGCGTCGTGAGATGAGGCCGCACCACGTCTTCTTTGCGGTATTGTGTACAGCCTACTTTTCTCTCTTCTTCGATCTTCTCGACAGCAGTCACCACAGCCTCGAATAGCATACCCTGGATCAGTTCCGCACAGCCTTGCCAACCTCCTGCATGCACTATCGTCCATCGGCCTGCGCTGCGCTGGCCATTGCTGGGCTTTCGCGCGTATGCTGAAATGGGCAGCCGACATGGATGTGGAAATGGATCGACTAGTGTTCGAGATCTCGGCTCCCCGTGTCTGTATACTTTGTGCACTGCCACACGAAAATGCTAGGGTTGAAGCGACTTTGGACGAAGAAGATAATGCTCCATCCGGCACCCCGGCACGAGACGATAATGCTTATACCTCTGGCAGCATAGCTCTCCAGGATGTCGTTGTCGCAGTTCTTTCTTCCGAGAACGGGGAAAGCCATGGCCGCTACGATCGGTAATGATCTCTCACGAAGTTGTGGTAGGTAATTAAGGTGGGGCTTCCAGCAAGACGAAAGACATCCGCGAGGGCAATGTGATCGTCAGCCAGCCGCATGGCAACTACGGGGGCATGGTAAAATATGACTTTGGCAAGGAGCTACCTGGCGGCTTCGTAAACAAAGGGTCTTGGAATAAACCACCTCTCATATTGCTCGAGCCAGGAACGACATAACGGCAGTCGGGTCATTGATCACCTCGCCGCCATTCTGCACCAGATGGAAGGCCGCTATGCCCAACCCGGACCTCATCAGGACCTGCTGTTTGATGCGACCTACGAGCATAATGGAGGAGACGACGATTGTAACGAGACAGTTATCAAATTGCGACAAGGACAGAGTCATATCGACGTCCGCGCGACCATGTCCAAACGTACCGTGCATTCACTATGGGAATGTTGCATCTGCGAACAGAGTAATAGGTTTTGGGATCGAGCGCGATAATATAGCCAAAGCCCTAGAGGTCACCTGCTTTGAGATGGAAGCAGCCGGGCTCGAAGACAGCTTTCCTTGCATTGTGATTCGGAGAATTAGTGATTACTCGGGCTTCCACTAGACCAAACGATAGCAGAGGTATGCCGCAGTAATAGCAGCGGCTTTTGCAAAGGAGCTTCTTGATTTGTGAAGGACCCCAAGACGTAAAGACTCTGCTGAGACAAGCTTCCTATGGGGAGACATCACGCACAATCAATGTGCGGATAAAGCCGCAGCATTTGGGTCATCCAGCTACATCTAGCTATGCCACTAGGTCAGTTGCACAGCTGAAACCACAAGTATCCGAGTGCACGTGCTAAGCTCACTAGAAAGTGTTCCTCTCAGCCTTCACGGACCACCAGTAGTCGGTCGCTCGACTGAATCCTGGCGATGTCGTGCGCTAGAACTGAAGCGGCGATCTCCACTGGCTTTGCACCGCGTGCCATTTGAGCTCCGTCGCAGCAGTGCGATTCGCGATGCACTGGGTCGTGTTCGCTTCTGGCAGAAGTCAAAGATTAGGCAAAACGACGACCTCAGCAGGCTCATGTGTGCTTATCTTAATTGGAACACAATGCTCAGCCAGATTAAAGGTGAAGCAGAGAGGATAGTAAAGCAGGAATATAAAAAGAAAGCGACGAAGAACAAAAACAGA
Source organism: Pseudocercospora vitis (assembly GCA_026120125.1). Taxonomy (NCBI): domain Eukaryota; kingdom Fungi; phylum Ascomycota; class Dothideomycetes; order Mycosphaerellales; family Mycosphaerellaceae; genus Pseudocercospora; species Pseudocercospora vitis. The sequence continues at coordinate 1,155,951 of JALRML010000003.1, read as the reverse complement.
GAAGATGGTGGCTTGTTCGATATCGATGACTTTGGAGGAGGTCCTATAACAGATTTCTTTGTGCAAATGGGCCATGTTCACAATATCGTCGTTATCCCACCCAGAGGCGCCCAACACGGCCATCGTCAAGCATGTCCTCTAAACCATACGTTACCATCTTTTGGCGCTCCTTCAGGAACAATTCCAACGGGCGATCCGTTCTCACCGCCACGGTTCTCGTATGAGCAGCAGCGAACACTTCCGCTGCCAGGCCCAATACCTGTCAAAGAAACGGGAGGACTGGTCTGGAACATACCTCCTCCACCAGGCACAATACCAGTAGATGCAATGAGCAGGACATATTTGTGGCCTCAGTACAATACCACATTTGAACCAAATCCACACGTACACACTGCAGAACTCTATGAGCCTCCGCGATAACAGATGGATGACCACGAAGACAGCGATAGTCGCGCCTCATTCACGCCTCCCCGAGCTCTCGGAATTCAACGAGTATCCAGCTCCACTGGCGGATTAAGGAGCCATGGAAACTTCGATATTGGTCATCAGCCTATCGGCACGCCAAAAAGCTCCGAGGCATACCGCAAGAACTACGCATCGCTTGATGATACGTATGTGCATTGTCACGGCCTCCTGACTCCAATACCGTAGCGATGAACAGTGACACGCACGTGGCAGCACTGAGAGAGGATGGAAGTGTTTGAACGGAGGCCGATCTGTCCAAGCGGAAGACGTATCGGAAGTCTAGATTGGTTCGGACCATACTTCTTGTTCAACGAGGCGGGCTGGGATGACGTGTGTTTATACTGCTTCATTGCTGCTTGTGTATGCGTGTTCCGGATGCGCGATCACCGGCAGGCCGTACTAGGATGGAGATGCACGCAAAAAGGAGCCTCAGGCCGATATTTACTGTTAACTCAGCGACAAATACATGTACATGTAGAGGGTTCAGTCCGCCAAGGCCCAGCTTTTGCATGTCGCGCTCTGATTGGCTAAAGCTTGCTCAAAGGCCTTGGAAGGGCAACCACGTGCGCAACGCGTCGTACTTCGCGTTCCCCAGCTGAACATCGAGCTCCAAAGCTCGACCGCGCAATTCACCGGCACCACACCTCTTCCGACAGCACTCCACCACGCCACATGCGCTACTGTGCGCCTTACTCATCTTGTACGCACTCCAATGGACGACATCATGGACGAGACCACTGAGCTGCACCAGCAAATCGAGGAGCAGGTCAACGAGTGGTCGAGCAACAGCAATGAGTGCTTCAATATCTCGCTGGTGCGCAGCGACGGGCATAAAATCGCCACCTTCCAGCCGGAATTCACATATGCCATGTTCGGAAACGAAGAGGCTATCTTCGGCTATCAAGACCTCGAGATCAACCTTTCCTTCCGCGCGCACGATATGAGACCCAAATTGGAGATCGAGTACGGCAACGTCTATCCAGCAAAAGGCGATGTGCGGCCTACAGATATCAAGGAATCTCTGGAAGATTTTCTGCCAAGTTCAGCATTCGAACACGGGCCGCTGACCGAAGATGCCGACTTTCGGCCGCCGGGGGAGAAGATACGAGAGTACAGACGGGAAAGCAAGACATACGAGATCTGGTGTGCGAGCTTAGCAGACAGCGCGGCGAAGCAGGTGCTGGAGAACATGCAGATATTGGTGCCCCTGTTCATCGATGGCGGTAGCCTGCTGGAACTCGATCAAGGCTGGTCAGCGGATCGGTGGAAGGTCTTTTTCGTGTACGAAGTCGACCGCTCTGCAGCAGAGCCAATATCGCCCTACACTCTTGCCGGCTATGGCACCTCATATCGCAATTTCACCTTCCCGGAGCGCCAGCCCCGGGCTGTCTCCTTGGATCTCTTCTCACCAAGCGCACAGTCCATAGAAGACATCTTGCCGTCGCCCGACGCGCCAGCAAATCAGCTATCCAAAGCGGCCGACTTCTCATCACCTCTCGAGCTGCCAGCACGGGAGCGACTTTCACAGTTCCTGATACTGCCTCAATGGCACAAAGCAGGACATGGCCAAGAGCTGTACCACGCCATGTTCCAGTATCTTACAGCAGCACCTAACGTACGTGAGTTTACAGTCGAGGACCCAAACGAGAGATTCGACGACCTGCGCGATTTCTGCGATCTGCTTTATCTTCGAGCCAACTTCCCAGAATTCGCACAGCTGCGTATTCGCACACAATTTCCAGCTGATCGTTTAGACATCAACAAGAATATCCCCACCGAGCTCATTGTGCCACAGGATATTCGTGAAGGTGTCATGCGACAGACCAAGATTATGCCGCGGCAATTTGACCGACTTGTCGAGATGCATACTCTGTCCTTCATCCCTCCACGACATCGGTCGCGAAATCGAATAACCAAGAAAGCTAGAGCAAGTGACGAGAACGACAGAGCATACTACTTATGGAGATTGTATGTTAAGCACCGCCTCTACATCCACAACCGCGATCAGCTCGCGCAGGTCGAGCATGAAGAGCGCATCGAGAAACTTGAGTCCGCGCTCGACAGTGTGTTAGAACAGTATACGATTACCGTGGACAAAGTGGAGGCCCGGGAAAAGGCGGTTGCAAGTGGTGGGTTGGAGAGCGTGAGTATGTCGTTTAGCTCAACTCCTGCTAAGCGCAAGAGACGTGTCATCGATGACGAGGACGATGAGGATGAACATGCTGGAGCAGGAGGCTGTGAAGAGGCTCATGCGGCCGACACGAACGGTAGCAAAAAAGCGCGAGTGTAGTGAAGCGCCACGTGCATCACCAATGGCTGCAGCCGATGACCCCACTTTTCCGAATCGCTAGATTGCCGAGCGATCACAGATTTGCGGTGCGACGCGATGCTCAAAGAGTGCGAGATTGGGTGACATGCACTATCCTGGCGATGGTCAAGGGCGGCGAAGAGCATAGTCACATAACGGGCGATATCACATGATTCAGAAACGCAAGCGAGATGGTCTGGCCTCGATACGATGCTCTGCCTTGTGGATCCACTCAGAGCTGCTCGAGCAACGATGCAGACACAGGGTCTCGGGATCGAAACTCTGACTGTACGCGTAGCACGTTTACCGGCCATCAAAGCGTACAAAGACACCAATGATTCAAATCTATCACATTCTTGGCACTCTTCGCGCGCGCGCCAGTGCGCCCGGTAACAGATGGGCGAGATCTGGTTGCATAATGCACCTGGCTCGTGCCGACCATCTTAGCACTCCTTCCGTGATGGCGAGCTTCGTGCGCATTGTCCCGGACTAAGTTCCCATACTTTTGTTGGATAATCAGCTCATCCCTCCAATCCAACACACTTTGCAAGAATGGGGGACGCAGGACTCAACTTCAGCTACCGCTCTGGCACACCCACAGTACGTTCTCCATCTATCTACAGCGGCCGGTCTCCTTCGATCTACAGCCAGCGTAGCAACAACTCGTCTCGCTCCTACCGATCCTCCGACAAAACACTTCGAGACTTGGACGGCAATTGGATGCTCAATCCCTCATTATCGACGTCCCCCTTCGATGCGCGAGAAACAGAATCCATCAGCTCCTCGTCCACAACATCGAAATCAGATCATGCCCCGCCCTCAAATCTAAGCATCACACAATCGCACTACCCACCACAAATCTTTGTCAAGACTACGACTTCAGACGGAATGCCTTTAACAGAGAAATGGTATCCAAATCAACGGGTTGGTCAGTGGAGCGAGTGGCGGAATACTGAGATTGGGAAAAGCCGATGTCGCTGGGTGAAAGGCAGGGACTTTGAACACAAGGAAGGCATTGCATACCTGACTGAGGGTCTGTCACGCTTAGGCGAGTTCTTCGAGGCAGAAGTTGAGTGCAATCGCAAAGGGTTGGACTGGAAGAGTGTGCAGATTTGGTACGTCGATAGAGGCAGATTGATCAGGAGGCTAGTGAGATTTGAGGGAGGATACAGAGAGGAGATGGAGTTTGTGTATGAGTTCGTGGGTAGGTGAGGGATACCATTATCAAAGGGCCGCTGGTGGAGTCAGTGGGGAGTCTCAGGCTGCAGCGCCCGACCCGCCCAACAGCAGACAGTCTACCTGGCGGAAGGCACGACCCCATCAGCCGTTCTGACCATCCTTGCGGTTGCCATGACGACGATACACGACACTCACGACCAGATCACTGCCTACTCCTTCCCTCGACCGTCATCACAATCTCCCCCGGCCCAGGCTCAACCAAACACAGGAGTGGTCCAATCGCAGATATGTGATCATTACATTTTCAGCTGCGTTCACGGACACCAAGAAGCCACCACATTCCTTAGCTTTCCGGATCTTTTGGAAGCTGAGATCATACCACTACCCTCAGAAACATATGATACCTGCTCCATCTCCATCGCATCACAGCACAGGATCCCTGTGCTTTGTGTACCGTACACCTACCTTAGAGCTTCAAGCTCCGAATATGAATTGATCTGGGCATTACCTCTCGGATAAGCATAGAGGAACTGTGCATGAGGGGATACCATACGGTTGAGCGACAGACTAGTTGCCAAATTATTAACAATACATGTTGTCGATCCTTGCCGTCACTATTGAAACGCTTTGCCTCGATCACTTCCCCGCCGTAGCTCTGCGTACAGAGCTTCTTCGGAACATTCCTTCTCTCGCCTTGTCGTCGCATGGCTCGGACTCCACATCTCAACTACACTTGGTATCGCCGACAAGGTGGATCCGAAGGTGAGGAAGGATTGTTTGAACCGCTCGCCATTCCATTGATTACAGGCTCTGTCTTCGTCCTGTGACAGCTGGATTTTGCCAACATCACCATGCGCTGGGCGACTTATCGGAGAATGATTATCAACATGAATCCCAGTTCTGCGCGAAGGCTGTCGAAGAGTTGCCCGAAAGCATGACACTGCGGTTTCCCAAACACAGGAAAAGGTGTTGTTGGAACTATGATATGGTGCTCCGGCCTTTGCGACAGATCCTCGGGAGGGAATCGATACATATGTGGGTCATAGTGTGGCGGAACTCCGTGGACTACATGTCGAACATGACGAAGATATGGCGGCAAATTGCTGTCGAGCGCTCCGGAGGCTTTGGGAGACTGAGATCACAGGCGGCATAGACCTGAGACCCAGGAGTGACCCAGGAAAGGATCGTATAGTGGTCCCTTGGCTGGAATACTTAAGTATTGATCGGGTTGGGTAGCTTCGAGCCCTGCATAGGGATGTCATCTGTGATCCTGTTGCCAGGATGATCGAATTGTTGAGACGACCATGACCCTAGAGTCTCGGATGCGTGACACAGAATCACCATAGTCGAAGAACCACTGATTTTATGCTCGTAGTATGTGCTTGGCAGATCATACGGATGATAGTCGGTTGACCAGTTCGGATTACAAAATACGGAGTCGAGACCGCCTAGCGACTAGGCTGTCTTCAGCGACTGCAAGGTACGACGCCATCGACAACTCCTCGCATATCATGTCATCGTCCTCTTTCGCGGTCGGTCTTGCTGTGATATCCATGGTCTAGAAAGTCATGCAATAGGTCTGAGGCGTCTGCTGGCGAAGGGACGCTAGAGTCACTGACCAGCAGCTTCGATATATCGAGAGGATTCTTGCCCTTGGCCCAGGAAAGATCAGGCGCACCCTTCAACTGCTCGACAACCTTATCGATGTCTGCCCCAAGCCGAATGATGGCCAAGAGTAGTGCGGCTTCATCGTCTGATCTGTTTCGCAGCTGCTGGTACAAGAACTCCAGATTCTCAGCGCGAGTAGTCGATTGGTGAAGCTTGAGCCTCAATGATCCGACCCTAGTCAGACCTTCGTCGTACTCATACGAGCATTCCACTCCTCGCCGTATGCACGAAGCACACGAGGGTCGATCGCCACTGCACTGCACCCACCACATCAGCCGATCTCAGCGCGGCAGGACAATTCTGAGCTACTCAACAAACCTTTCCCTTACGCTTACGACATGACCAACAAGCAACATCTACAATCTTCTTTTGACCGGCGCGTTCACGTGTAAGCAATGCAGCCTTTCTATTATCCTACCAATTGACGTCAGCAGGTCGATACTGAACGCATGGGGTGCGTAAGGGCCTGATCAACAACTTTTGAGGGCAGCTGCAGCAAAGCGGGCTGTTGAACGCGAGTCTGTACGGAAAGGCTTCCATTTTCTGCATTCTCAGTCGCATATGCAAGCCGTGGTCGCTGTGCTGAGCCTTTAGGAAGTGAAGTGGTGGTGGCCTCAGTAGAGCGACCAAGTATTGGAGCCGGCTTTCCTCTTGAGGCAATCCTCACGTCAATAGAAAGCTGATGGACCTCGACGTGACCTTCACCTTGCAGCATATCGACGAAAGGCTTCGAATTTGCTGCGAATTCTGCGACTGCGAAATAGGTCTGGAAACTCAGCGTTGCCATGCTACAGCTGCAGACCCAGCCTTCGCAATTGCGAAAATCAAAAGCCATTGACCAGGCCCTGGCGACCCTGGCACTCACGCACCATTTCCTGACGTTGGTCCTGACTCCCACCCGGTACCTCTTCCGCGTAACGTAAATTCGTCACAGGCGGTTCCATGTTCAAGTTGCAATCAGGGAGTGGACGATGAAAGCGGTAGAAAATGGCAGAGGAGACTCACACAAACTTCAGTCGTTTCAGGCACTAGAACAGCACGTGAATAGCTACTCCTGGCCATTATGTCAAAGTCTCAAAGAAGGGAAGCCGTGAGGCGGAGCCGAGGCCTGGCCGGTCCGTCATCCATGATACAGTAGCGTGGCCAAGGATAGCACAGTATAGTATCGCCCAAACAGGCCGCATGTAGACCCAATAACAACCCCAGTCGATATCGCCAACTCATCAGTCGAACGGGTGATCTTGCAAGCTCCGCAGTCTCGGCGCGGATCCTGACTACAGTGGAGAGGCCTGCGGGGCCATAGCGACAAACAGGACTGGCCCAATGAAGCTACATACCGAGTTTTCGGTCCTTACCACCCTTCACAGTCAGCGAGTGCATCTGTCTATCTGCACTGTGCATAGCCGTTCAACCCAGGAGGGAATGGGCCGATGCGTCGCAGCAACCAGCACAAGCATATTCTTTGGGTGCAAGATATGTCTAAGCAGGATGTCGAGATGATGATCCTTCGAAATATGTGTTTTTGATGAACATGTGCTCAACAAAATCATGTTCTGAGCTGCGGAGACACCTGCTGTGTTCACCCTGCTACTGTTATTTATACTATTCAACGGCACAATACGTTCTCCGGAGCAATGTCAGACTCCGTGCCTGGGACGATTCTTCACGTGATATGGCAGATTCTCGTCACTCCAACTTCGATTCGTGTTCCCTCGCTCAGGGGACTGCATTGCGGATCGTACTCTCCAACCCCCCTGCTCCAGCTGTCCATAGAATTTCTGCATTCTGATCCACATGTTTGGTTGTCTCTGGCAGAGATCTGAAGTACAGACTTCATGCTGTGGTTCCCTCACCTTCGATCGCCCGCATCTTCTTTCGTGATGAGGGACGAGTGCCAACTCGATGATTGAAAGGGACTTCGCTGTCGCGGCGTTGGAATCGAGACTGGTCGACGGTGCTCATCTGAAACGATATGGCGACAGCCTGCAGACAGTTGTGATTAGAAGCAGCGAACGAGTGTATACTCGCTTTAGCATTCACGCTCGCGGACGGTAGACCGCGGCGCACTGCAAGTTGAACGAGGGCCTTCGAAGACAGTCGACCACCAGCCGACATCAGCTCACAAGCAGCGGCGAGGTGAGCGGCAGGCCTAGAGCGGCAGAATTCTCGTGGAAATCCAGACTTTGCGTTACTGACCATAATTGTTCCCAGTCGGGCAGCCTGAATACGCAAATGCTCCTGTGAGAAGACGTGATCCAAGCAGCCTGACTTCAGACTCCGCACTGCAAATCACGTATCCCTCAAACCATCCCATCCGACGACAGCCTCATTTGCGCAGTGTGTTGATCGCTCACACAATCGCCCGCTCTCGTCTCCTCGCCGTCCTCTTCCCGCTTTGCCTCAATGGTCTCCTCCGACGCCCTCGCTTCACCATTCGCCACCTCAGCTACTTTGTCAGCAGACCTATGACTCTCCAACCCACCCCATCCAGCCGTCTGCATCCCTTCAGCTACCCACGTAGTTCCCACTCTCTTGATCTCCTTTTGCCCTCTCAAGCTCCACTTCCTCAGCGCCGCATACACATACTCAACAATACTCGGCACCCAAATTGTCACCGCAATCAATTGCGCAAAAGTCCACTGCACAGGCTTGCCCCGCATTTCGCTGTAGTTGGTGAGGAGTTGGGATAGCATCATTAGCGTCATCGCGCCAAAGACACATTCAGCGATTTCGAGTCGCCACGAGTAGATCATCCTCTTGGCGGCCCCAGACGCTGATGTGGCGAGGGTTGAGACCCTCCGGAGGCTTGATGGAGATGAGCAAGTTGCGCTTGTTGGAGGGGAAGGGAATGGGTGGGTGCGACTTTGTCGTATCATCAAGAAAGTTGTTGCAAGGAGGCATATTGCGATGAACACTGCTTCCGAAATGGTCGACTTTGAATCGTCGTGCGGATCCAGACAGAACGTAGCAGGCGACCTATTCCCACAAGCTGGTAAATCGTGTTCCGAAACCGTGACTACGTGTAAATTTCTCAAAGGCAAACAGGTCAAGATCCAACTCGCGAGTGAGACCAAAATAGCGAGTAAAGACAGCATCGTAGTGTACCAAGTCCTTTCGTTCGCACCATGAAGCATATAAAGCCCGAACGTGAGACAAATGATCGCCGTCGCTGCAACATCACCCAAGAGATCAACTGTGAGATGCATCTGCTGAACGCTCTGAACGTCGAACATGGCGCCATTGCTGGTGAGGGCTCCAATGGCAGTCCCGTTGAGGGTGATGGCGAAGTAGCTTTGGGCTTGTTGAAATTCCGCGAGGCCGGATGTGAGAGCTGCGCTTTGATGGGATTGGTCGAGGCGGGATTGGATTTTGCGAGCACGCTGTCTAGCTTTGTTGAGACCGAAGGGAGAGTAGATGGCGAAAGTGAGGGCCCTGAGCCAAGTTGACATGAAGCGTGCGTGTAGCCAGCAGTAGACCAGGATGCTAAGTTGCATGAGATAGCCGATGTATACGCCTATGCCGCCGACATCGACATTGGGAGTGGCTTTGAAAGAGCTACAGGCGTTCTCGATGAAGCCGCCTTTCAGGAAGTTCTGTAGTCAAATTAGCGGCAGAGCCCGAGACATTGAGAGGGATTTGGATACACACATGAATCTGACCTTTGGTGGCATTACTGAAGCTGGTGCTATTGATGAAGTCGCTTGGGCAATCAATCGTCGAATCGGTAGCTTGTTGTTGCAGGCAGAAATCGTGCATACACAGGTTGGCAGGATCTTCAATCCGTGACAGATCGAAATTCGGCAAATAACCCAGATCGATCGCCTGGTCTCGATCGGTACCCGAAAGATTGTTCTTGACGAGGAGGCCTGAGATGGTGCTGTAGATCAAGCAGTTGTGTATTGTAAACGGACTGCTCCATACTACAGATGGTCGAGTGCATGCTTCAGAGCAGTTTCTGTGAAGCTTGTCGTTACCATCACGGAAATCGCAACTATCTCGCCATAGCGTGACGGAAGGGATCTCGTCGGGCGATAGAGAAGATTGGAGAATTGCTGCTTGTTGCAAGGTGTAAAGACTAGTGTGAACAGGTCTGATGCTGAGTGTGACGCTCAGAGACATGGTGTCAGTATTGACTGGGAGTGATGCAGGAAGTGACAGTCACTATACTCATTTTTGGTCTGATACCTGAATATATAAAATGAACACTGTCCTCTTGCTATGTCTGGTGTCGTGGTTAGCATCATGAGAGGTTGACTGCAGGAAAGTCATTTTCGCAGCTGCACCGGTGAGCAATGCTCAGGACGTATGCTGACTAGCAGGTGTCGCAGCCATTCGATGCCTACAGGAACTTCCTTCAGTCGACACTGCTGTGCATCTGCAGAAATTTTGCAGGGCTCAGCTATGAATAATGGAGTCCGAAGGATCCGCTCTGTTCACCATGATGCCTGTCCCAGATTTAGCTTGGGGACCAAATGGAACAGCAGCTCGAGGTCGGAACCGAACGTGATGACAGGAGAATGGCGCTGCGCTCGTTTGATGGATAGCATGTGCCAATGACTGGCTTGATAGAACCATGTCGAACTTGAAGGACACGATGCACGTTGGCGGTGAAGTGCTATGACTCCATCGTACGCCACCTGCTCCAGGTGTCAGGTGGCAGGCGTGGTGTGTTGTGCTGAATTACGAGCGCGAGAATGCGTGGTTGGGGCAGCACAGGCGATATGTGTAACACCGCAAAACAAGGACAAGTGCCACCGATCGCAAGGTTGCAGCACCAAAACAGAATGGCAATGCGGAACGCGCAGAAGACAGTTACGTCCCATTTGCTGCCTCACAGCATGATCGAACATGGCAGAGTCATGCGCGCTAAGTCGGTGCACGTGTCCGTTGATAGGGCGGAGGGAAATACCACACCCCAGAGTCTCGTTCGATGCGTCAGGGCGGTCTGCCAATGCTCTGCACTATGATACCAGGGCTGAGCACCACCGTCAGCGGCGCATATCTGCACGTTGTTTATCGCAGTTTGTCGATGTAAAGAGGCCCGGCTGCTCGCTTTTTGCCCATGCCGGCCTTGTAGATGAGTGCATTGTCGTCATCGTATATGTCGAAGCCGTATTTGTCGCAGAGCTTCATTGCCTTCTCACACAGACTTTCGATCTGGTCTTCATACATCTCCCTGACCTCTGGAAAGCGCAACCACTTCCGTACTTTCATACCAAAATTCGTCCATTCTTTTTCTTGAAGAAGTTCATCTTCGTCCACAAACTGCCTAGTGCGGCGGGATCGTGCGAAAAGTCTTCGGGTTTCGTTAACGTAATGGTTCGCTTCGTGAGCATAGAAGACCTCTCGCAGATATCTCTTCGCAGCCTCCTTGTTGTGGAAAGGATTGGGAGGATTAATAGCATCCGTCTCAGAATCTTGGTTCTTGTCTGGAGAATGTACACTTGCTTCGAACTCTTCCTTCGAAGCATAGGTGTATCGCTCAGGGCGTAGGCTAATGGCCGACTCGGGGGCATCAGCGCCAGCCCAAAGAGTAGTCGCAAGATACATCTCCGCCTTGAACAGATACGCAGGAGCATAAGCGTAGCCGACGGCAACATTCAGCCAATGGTGCGCCAATTTATGGCGTTGAGCGGCCGTGGAAGGGAAAACGGCATTGTAGAACACGCTTTCTTGAGGTTCGGGCTTCTTCTTCTCCTTGAATCCCAGGAGTGAAAACAACCAACCCAACGACGAATGATCCTGACCAGCTGGGTAGGAATCAAAAGGTGTCGGCTTTATATGGTCGGGAGGCTCATCATCGATATATTTCCAGCCACTCTCAGCATAGAAGACTCCAAGCTCATACGCTGACTTGGGGTGACCGGACGAGGCAGCCTTTGTAGCATGGTACAACCAGTTACTGGTCCCGACATGACAACCTTCTATGTCGAGCCTTTTGACGAAAGAAGCGGCATAGTGATGAGCGGTGGGGTCGTCCTGCTCACAGCCGATTTTCATTGCCCACTCGCACTGCGCCAATTCGTCCTTGCCTTTGAATTTGTACCGCTCCCAGTGAATCAACATAAGCTCAATCCATGGGCTTGACAGCTCGAGGGGATCCTTCCTATATTCTACACCGCCTGCAAGTGGGATGGCCATTTTGCTCGCTTGGATCTCGCGCTCCTCGGCTTCGGCTACAGCAGCACTCATTGCGTTTGTCCACAAGTGTATGGCGCGTTCTTCGTCGCCCAAAGCACGGGCTACTTTACCCTCGCACACCATGGCACGGTAATTCAGTCCGTCGTTTGCAACGCGAGTCAGGTGCTCTCTGGCAAACATGACCTGCCTCGAGCTCAGGATTTGAGGCTTCTTCTCAGCGGCCAGGACAACTTCAGCCATGATCTTGATAGACGCCTCAATTACACATGCTCTGGACAAGGCGTACATCAGTTTCCTGGCGAGATGCTTTAGATCGCGAATCCTCAAGAGGAGGTTCGGCAGCAACACGGCATCGTCATCACTGATGCCGTACTCGTTCAACAGCGCGCGAGTCATTCTGGCATCTGCGGGGGCATTGTCTGCTGCCCCGGACGCAAGCTGTGTGAAGCGGTCCAGAAACGATAGTGCCACGTTTGGCTGCGTATGTAACTGGCCCTGCTTAAATGCCATACTCAACGCGCTCTGTACGGAAAGCAGCGATCCTTGTGGAGCTGGCTTGCCATGCTTCTGTGCCCATTCGCGGTCTCGCGTAGAAGGGGCTCTACGTCTCGTCATATAATGGCGTGTAGAAGCGGGAAAAGCTCTGGAGCGAGACATGGATTGGGAGGTGTTGTTGCCGAAGACGGTGCCGCAGCGGCAGCGACATCGTAAGCATGCTGCAGTCGCATGCCATGGCGGTCGGAGTTGATTGGCGGTGGTAGTGATGCGCAGAGCGCTCGTGGTGGTTTGCTGCAGCATGGGTGTTCACGCCTGAGAACCTCAACACAAGAAAGTCTGAACAACGGCACGGTTGTTGTGCTTGAACATTCGAGGGAAGGTCGGCCGAGCTTTTGCGGACATCGAAGACATCACCACCGAGACCAGACCAGAACCACGGAGAAAACCATCACCATAATCAACGCCACCGCCGACACCAACGCCGACGCGCTTGCTCCTCCTTGACTTTGCCTGGATGCATTGCGTTTGAAACATCGTGATTCCTATCCTCCATTATGGCGCTGCAATGTTTGGGAGATCGCGACCCGTGCCCTCCAAGGCCACTCTGCGCATCCTGTACCAGCTTGCGTACATCTCCTCTGGCACGGCAGCCGGCATCGCGACCTTGTGCACCGAGGAGAGGAGGCGTCAGACCGCCGTCCTGCAGAAGATAGCAGACAATGCCAAGCGGATACGCCAGAGCCCGCGTTACAGGCACCATGCTGCTTCCCAAACCGTGGACGAGACAAAGCACCACACCATGGCGACCGAGCCAGATACGAGCCACGTACATCACGCACCGCCAGATCAATTACAGCCCAAGGATGAACCAGACAGCCGCCAAGCAGGCCGTGGGCTACATCATTGTTGCAAGCGTGCGGCAGAATTACCATCGACTGTGGAAAATGGCTATGAACAGCTTGTCGAGAAAACCCACGAAAGGAATCGTCGCTGCCCCAGCCCCATGGGATCTCAAAGCAGTGCAACACAGGATAGAGCAGCCGAGCAAACTGAGGAAGCAGATTTCGACGAATTTTCGAGCAGACCGGACGCCGACGTGCTGCGTCAGACCCAGTCCGATGCTGTCTTGGATTCGGGCACGATCCTCCGAACAAATGCTAAACGTCGCCCTAGACCTTCTTTGGCAGCTGCAGGAGACAAGACTGCTCGTACGCTGGACACTCGACCGAAATTTCAAATCCCAACTCTCGAAGCGTGCTTTAGCTCCCGCCCGCACTGCTCATATCGACAGGCCACGCCTGAGGAAATCGCAAATGATGTCGACTCATTCTTTCGCCGCGTTCTTTGCACTTACCGGTCTACCAAAGAGGCACGCAAAGAGCACCTTATAGCTTCATCCTGGTTACTTGCTGCCGCTTTGGAGCACGGCATGCTTGCGCAAGCCCACTCTATCTTTCTGTGGAAAGTTTCAGACTGGCTTCTCTCGGCCGACGATGTACGCCGGATCTGCGGGAAGTCCGAGCATCTTCTCCGGCAAGCGGACGCCCATGAGCGCTGGTTCGAGTTTTACGAGCACGTTTTCAGCTGTCCAGAGTTTCAGAAATGCGACATCAGGACCCGCACATCTGCCATTGTGCGCGCCTCATTGACCTGGATAAACATAGATGAAGAAGCACGAGCTGACTGGCTTATGCGGTTCGGCATTGGGGATTTGAAGGCAGAAGAGCTCCAGAGCTCTCTTATGCAAGTCTGCGATAGGATGCTTAGCAGCGGTGACTGCAACAAAGCAGCTCGTGCAGTCTCAAAGATTTCGACTGTATGCAAAATTGTTCTCCCATTGCTCCAAGATAAGGTGATAGCCTACGCGATCGAGAGCGGGAACGTTTTTGCTGGCTTGAGATTGCTCAGGCTCAAGTTCAATGTTTCTCGCAGTCACCAGGTCGGAATGATGCATCGCGTCGCTGGCGATGATGAACACTATAACGTGATGGATGATGCCCTGGTCGTCAAACAGCTTGAGGCCATTATCGTTGAATGCGGTCATATGAAAGCATATCGCGCTTTAGCACGACTACAAGGGGACATGATTGGCCTCGACTTTTGGATGACCAAACTCAGCATCCAAGCACGAATACATCTGGCCATCGCGGCCGCTTCTTGGAACGACCCCAGATCTGGATCTTTCAAGGACTTTGACCTGCTTCGAAACTCCCTCCCGCCTGAGTCCCAAAGTATTGTCGATAAAGGATACTTCGGCTTCCGCCTGAAAAGAGCCTGGGAAACGACTTACAGTCTGGATGCGGTGTTTCAAGAGTACGAAGCCGGAAAGGTCAAGGGATTGGGGTCGAGGAGCTCAGATTCTCTCGGTACTGCAGAGATAGCTTTGATTGAAACTTGTAATCTTGCAAATCAACCGGACCAAGTTTTGCGGCTAATCTCCACATTTCAGAAAAATGGTTACGGCAGCAAGGACACCATTTCGTTGATGGCCGTCACCTTGGCTAAAAAGTCTGCTTGGGCGGAGCTGGACAGGCTTTTGCAGTTCGCTGCTGAGTGGAAAGTTTCCGCAACCGATCTGGACATCACCAGGCGCTTCAACACTGTCATTGATCTTTACTGTAAGCAGCATACCGTTGCAGAAAGCTGGACTTTCGTTACGTCAATGATTGACAGGTTCGGCCTCATTCCCGACGCATCGACAAACAGGACCATGGCCCAATGCTTAGTTTCAGGAAAGGAACTGGGGCTCATATGGAAATGGAGGAACTATCTCAGTGGCATGGGTGTCCAGTTCACAATTGACGGTTGGCTTGCCGCGTCTCTCATGGGTCTTTACTGGCGAGAGCAGCGGCCTTCACATATTCTACTGATGCGGTACTGTCGCACGCTTTGTGCATGCCGCGCGGGATCGTTCCAAGCAATGGATTTCAAGTTTGTCATGCGCATGGCAATAGCGCACGACATCAGAAAACCTGATGCGCTTAACAGGCGCAGGAAGTTTTTCCTTGCCGTCAACAACCTGCAAAAGGTCGAGAGTATGAAAGGCGAAATACCGAAGCCTGTAATGAGGATGAAGCATGCTTTGCAGGAGAGAGCTACTCCAAACCCCGAGCAGACCATTAGCTCAAGAAGCCAAATAGGCGGACAGGCGACAGACTCATATGCTAGACTTTGTGGGGACAGTGTGAAGTCTCTTTTTGATAGCGACAGACACGGGGGAAATAATGAAGTCAATCCGAGTGCATTAGGGCACGTCGAAGAGCCTGGAGCATCTTTAGTCCCGCATGCAGAGAAATCACACACCTCTGATGACGAGCGCCAGAACGGCCAAGTGGGCTTCCATCCTCTGGACTTCATGGCTGGGACCGACGGAGTTGCAGGCCATCAGACCACTCCACAAGATGACCCAGTGGCAATTCCATCGACGCGAATGCTGCAGAACCTCAGGCTTTTGCGGCAGCACTTTTCGGAACGCGGAATCGAGACGGGCTTATCTGATTTGGCAGAGTTCAACATTGCAGAAAGCGATGTTGTGGAGCGCTCCAACTTCCATACCGTATTGGCGGGCAGAACTTCAGAAAGAGCTAGCCAAGACAGACCATTCGACATCGTTCGAAGGATGATAGTCGAGCTGTCTTTGCGGCGGTATCGGAAGGTTATCGAGCTATACAATTTCTCCAGCATGGACGAACGGCCAGTTTCCCCACTGGCGTTGGACATAGCTGTGGAAGCACAAATCCGTCTGGACAAGGGCAACGTTGCGGGTGGAAAAGAACTCCTACATCGGGCACAGCAGGCTGGTTTCAATTCCAGCTGCGCCATTGGATCCGTGCTCCTCCACGAGATGCATCATTCTCCGCCGCAAGCAAAGAAGAGTGCCGAGTACCTGAGAACTCGGGTGATTGGCTACTATCGCGTAAATGCAGAAAATGGTTGGGAGGTCGGTGACCACGTTGGTGTCACAGCCGCAAACATTCTCATCAACAACGGACGCGCGGAACATGGTATCAATCTGCTGAATGCCATTTTTCACTCAGAGTGGGCTCGCCGCCGTCAGCCGAACATCGTGGCCATGTCAGTGTATCTGAAAGGCTACGCGGCACTCCAGCATGTGGTCGGCGTTCAATGGGTGGTTCGCCGCGTGTTGTCCAACAACATGCGCATTGATCAAAAATTCCTGAAAGCTCTGAAGTATGCCAAAGCCGGATTCCTTCAGAACAAACGTGATCAAGGTACATCGCTCTCGAAACAAAGAGCATTCGCAGCTGTGGGGACCACTTTCCAGCAATTTCGCTTGCGATGTAGACGACGCCGGGAGAAGCAGAGGCTGGAGACTAAGAGGTTTGGGGAGAAGCTCATGAGACTCATCAGGGCTATGACCATGCACCAAGCCAACCTCAGCGGCATAGCTATCCGCAAGCCCACCGCACGTGACCAGAGGATGGCTAGATATGCCGCTGCATTGAACAAGGGACGAAGGAGCTCCAGAGGGGTAGTTAGCATAGCGAAGGGGGTCTAGAGTTTGCATACAGGGACATGTACAGCAGTGTGATATATATACTCTGATGGTGATAACAGCACACGGCAGCGCAAGGTGATCTACACGTACTGCCAAGCGATCGCGTGTGTTTGTGCTGCTTCGCGCGTCCGAGCTTCGAACTTTCAGGCAGTAGAAGTTCTCTGTATCTGAATCGCCGCGTATGTTCCACTTCCGCAGCCGCTAACAGCAAAGGCATAAGCATCGGCATCGGCATAGGCAGAGTGCGAAAGACCACATACAATGTCGCTGTCGATACCCAATGCCCCCAACCAGGGTCTCTTCAAGCCCGGGTATCAAAAGTATGTATGCTAGCGAGTGCATGCGGGCAGAGACACCCACACATCCACCCACCACTGACACCACTCGCCAGCTACGACGCAGAAGATGGTGCCGTCATCCGCAACATCGACGCCTGTCGGCAGATCGCCTCCACGGTGCAAACTTCGCTTGGTCCCTATGGCCGCAACAAGATTGTCATCAACCACTTGCAGAAGATGATCCTCACCAACGATGCCGCCACCATCCTCCGCGAACTCGAAGTTGTACACCCCGCCGCGAAACTCCTCGTCATGGCTTCCCAACAGCAAGAAGCCGAGATGGGCGATGCCACGAATATGGTCATTGTGTTCGCCGGAGAACTGCTGAAGAAGGCGGAAGAGCTGCTCAGAATGGGCCTCAAGACGAGCGAAATTGTGCAGGGCTACGAAAAGGCGGGCAAATTCGCGCTCGAGGCGCTGGAGGATCTGGAAATTGACAAGGTGGAAGACATCAGAAATCAGGCAGAACTCGCAAAGGCCATCAAGACCGTCGTGGCGGCAAAGCAGAGCGGGAGTGAAGAGTTCTTGGCAGATATGGTCGCGGAAGCTGTGCTCGCTGTATTGCCCAAGAATCCCTACAACTTCAACGTGGACAATGTGAGGGTAGTGAAGATCATGGGGGGATCGCTAGAGCAGAGCAAGGTGGTCAAGGGTATGGTGTTTGGACGGGAACCCGATGGCACCGTCAAGAAGGCTGTCAAGGCAAAGGTTGGAGTCTTCTCGTGCCCGATCGACATCTCACAGACTGAGACCAAAGGCACGGTGCTCATCAAGGATGCTAAGCAGTTATTGAACTTCACCAAGGGCGAGGAGCAGCAAATGGAGAACACGATCAAAGAGCTGCATGATTCCGGGCTCCGCGTAGTCGTTGCGGGTGCAACAGTTGGCGAACTGGCATTGCACTACCTGAATCGATTCGGCATTCTCGTCATCAAAGTGCTTTCGAAGTTCGAGCTCAGACGCTTATGTCGCGTTGTGGGCGCAACACCACTCGCCAGACTTGGCGCACCCATGCCAGACGAGACGGGCAATGTCGACGTTGTTGAGACACTCGAGATCGGTGGCGACCGCGTGACAGTATTCAGGCAGGAGAATGAGCAAACGAGAACAGCCACCCTTGTCCTCCGAGGCGCCACACAAAACCACCTGGATGACGTCGAGAGAGCCGTCGACGACGGTGTCAACGTCGTCAAAGCCATCACTAGAGATCCGAGATTGGTCCCCGGAGCTGGCGCAACGGAGATGCAACTCATCGAACGCATCACCGCCCTTGCAGACAAGACATCAGGCCTCGCACAATACGCGATACGGAAATATGCCGAAGCATTCGAAGTCATCCCACGCACGCTCGCCGAGTCCGCCGGTCTCGATGCCACCGAAGTCCTCGCGACGCTCTACACAGCACATCATCAACAGGCTTCTTCCAAAGAAGATGAGGAGGAGGAAATTCCATGTCTCGGCGTCGATCTCGACAATAGCGGCGCATCGGGCAGTGGCACCATGGATGCCGAGGAAGAAGGTATTCTCGACCTGATGGTCTCGAAATCCTGGGCTATCAAGCTCGCGACTGAGTCTGCGAGGACGGTGCTATCCGTGGATCAGATCATTGTTGCCAGACAGGCTGGCGGACCTAAGCCGCCTGGTCCCAACCCAAATTGGGACGAGGATTAGACGATATGAATGAGTGCGATGCGTGAACAAAAAGAAGCGGGCATAGATGGAGTCGGTATGCAAACGATACACCCATTTCGCACGGCAGCACTTAGTGTGGTGGATCCGAATCACTTGGCGTATAGGCTCACAGTAGTCCACCTCCCTGATGCGCAAACGCGTTTAATGAAAGACCACACCGCCCGGTACAGACTCACAAACCTGGTCGCCACGAGAATCTACGCGCCTCATTGTTCCAAGCGTACAAACCACGCGGCTCCAACCGCGTAAAACAGCCATGGAGTCCTATTCGTGCTTGTCTCCCACGCTAAGCTACAAGACCCCTGCATAGAGATAGAGGCACGCATTCTACTTTTGAATAAGCAATTTCTCGGCACGTTTCGACATGATAGGACGACTGCTCGAATCCGACCTGGCTGCTGCGTGGTCGGCACGGGTGGAGCGGAGCGGAACGCTGAAACTAATAGGCGGGTGTTGTAGGAATACATAGACTCAAGCCTGAGTACACACGAGTTTGCCTTGGCAAGATTGAGTAGTACTATTATGCTCCTCCAGGCCTCAGAGACACTGCGCGGTGGCGGGATATACGGACGACAATGGATGTTCGGCTAGGCTGAAGGGTGTGATGCAAATAAAGTTTGTGGGAGTATGGCGGCGTTTAGTGCCATGGAACTCGTGAGTTTCTTAAGTCGGTGGTATCTTCAGCTGACTGCGTCTAGATCATGCTCGAGACACAAAGAAGCTAAACAGGCTGCCTATCGTGAGGCCAGAGACGAGGCAAAGTCCCATAAAGCCTCCAGCTGCCTCACGCTCGTCTTCATCTACCCACTCGCCTGCTCCGATCATGCAAGTGCTTCCTAAGTAACCATTTGAGAGTCCAAACAATAGTTGGATGACAACCAGGTAGAACAAATCGCTTTCCACAACGGCTCCTCGTCCCTTGATGTTGCAGAGGTGGTATCCTCCAATCCAGACCAATCGTGAAATCGCCAGTGCGAAGACTAGCTTGGGTCGGTGGACCAGAGATAGAGATGGAATAACGGTGATGACTCGTCCAACAAGGTCGCCTGCGTTCCAGAATAGCAAAGCTAAGGGGATGAAGCTGGGTGGCTGCAAGATCGGAGGCTGCTGGTCTGGCGGCCTGACCGACACGATCTGCTGAGTGAAGACAGGGAAGACCATTGTGACCGCGAAAGTGATGAAGACGCCTCCAGCAAGCCAAATCAACTTCTTGAGAAGATACAGCAGAGGTATCGACTTGCGATCTACCTCTTCTACGACATCCTCTCCTCTTGCGTCCTGTAGTTTCTCCGGTTGTCGTTTTCTCGCGACGAGATAGGAGAAGGCGACGAAAGTGATCACGCTGATGGTGGTCGCTGTAAGGAAATATGCCAGTGCCGCCTTCCAATTCACCGGTGGAGGTCCACGAGGGGGTCCGTGATGCGAACCATCATCCGGTTTGCCTCGAGCCGCATGCACAGAAAGCACGCTGACAATCTGTGCTATACATGGAAGTACTCCAGCTACTGCTTGTCCAGTCATGATGCCTTGTGTGAATTTGGGTTCCGCAAATCCAGAAACATATGCAAAGACACCATTTTGGCAGAAGCCCGTAGCTAAGCTTGTGCACAACATCATCACCATCAAGAAGCCAAAGTAAACTTCGGCGCCCACGTTGATCGCTGTGCTTGCAGCCAGCATTGCAAACACGGCCATGTTGATCAACAGACTCATAATGACTCGTCTCGGGTAGTTCGCTCCAGCTTGCATTCGTGTGAGGATCAGCATACTTCCCAGATTTGTGACAGTTGAGACAGAGATCTCAGCAGCTTGAAAGTTGTCGAAGATCCATTGATTGCCGCGGAAGCGATGTTGGAAATATGGACCGGCGGCTAAGAACATGTTCCAGGCCCAGAGCATAGACACGCCGAGAAGCAGGAATATGCCGTACTCCACGTAGCGGAAGCGTCTGGCGGACTCCCCTTGAGCTGGAGCCTGTCCTCGTCCATCCGCCTCTGTCTCGCTGTTGGCAAGGGCCTCATATTCCTGCTCTTCGTCCGTCTTCCATATCTTCCGAAGACGATCCATGGTGAAGGCGTCTCTCGTGGGCTAATGCGGGCGACGAGGTAGTGAGGTGCTGGAGCGCAGGTTGCGGGAGACGTCTAAGGTTACTCACGGCCGGCGAGGCCATTAGGTGCAAGGACACTGGATCAGCATAGGCGGCAATGTCTCCACCTCGTATATTCGGAGGTAGAGAGTGTGGTCAAATGATGATGGCAGGTCACAACGTCAGCAGGAGCAGCTTCCTGGTCACAAGATGCACGAGGGTCCAGGGACGAGCGTGGGCGGATAGATCCGCAACCTTCGTCTCGAACCCTGCCGGTCGATACGACTAGGGGCTCCTATCTTCATATTCACGTATGCTGAAAGGTGTCAGTCCTTCCGGCCGGCCAACAAGCCGCCATCAAACAGTATATTTGTTTCGTCAGCCTCTCGGGCTCAAGTATTTCTACACCAGCGCATGCCACGCCTCTACACTGTCTGTTCCCTGACCGGACACTGCACTTTCGCAACACATAAATGCAACGAGCGCCTGTTCCACGTTTCTTCCGCCATTTTTGATTGGTACAAGCCAAAGTTTTTACAAACCTGTGCGAAAGGCATCTCGAGGCGGTATTTCCCGTTGCAAGCTTGTCGCAGCGCGGTAGCCTCATCTCTGCTGCGACACGACGTGCGTAACAGGCACGTCGTGATTGCAATGTTGTGACGTCCAGAGAAGAGTTGCTTCGTCTGAAAAGGTTGGGACGCCGTCTCACCCGTCGGCCATACAATAGTGACTCAAAAGCACCATTCCGTAGCTCGGGCATGATGCGGCAGCCTTATGAGGCGCGAAGGTACTGGAGGCGAAATGGAATGCCGATTTCACGTGCTTGTCTTTTAACCACCTTTTCTCTCCGATTCATTGGCTGGCATTTGCTGACCTCCAGATCCATTTGGCGCCTTCGGTCCTGCATTTGACTTGCTTTTCTTGTGCTTGTTGCGCACTGACCCCGCCGTCTGCCATTCATTTTTGGCAGGGGATGTGTTCTGCGAAGTCGTTGACTTGGTTGGCAAAGCTGTTTGACCTGGTATTGTGAGCATCGGCGCACTACCTTTTCGCTGATGTACTGGTCTTGTCTCTAACTTAGGGGGCCCAATCTCAGCTGTCGTCTGCTTTGCTGCAGCAATTTTGCTTGCCTTGAAATGAGTGCCATTCAATTCTAACGCCAAATTGCGGGATTGTGTCGGCGAGGGCGTCCGCAGTTCGGCAACAGGGGATAGTAAAGGTGCAGAGAGCGGATTGGTCTCGAGATAGTGACTACTGGTGCCGTTCGTATGATGCGTGGTGCCATTCGGCGACACGTTCGAGCGGAAATCTGACGTCGGCTGGGAGGTTGGCGAGAGGGTATCGGAAAGCTGTCTCTCAGATCGTCGTTCCGGTAGCGAGTCGAACTCGGTCCTAATAGGTAATGGACGGACTCGTGGATTTTCACTGAAAATCTCATTGTCAAGTTGGACACCTGGTCCGGGTGCCCCATTGACCTTCTCGGCGGGTTTGTGCTGAGCATTGTAGTTCGAACCATTGACAATGACTGGCCCGCTGATATCACCATTAGCGATGACGGGTGTCATAGGTGCGGCACACGCCGGGAGTGGTTCCATCTGCTCATAAGCCGTTGGACTCTGTGAAACTCGAGATGTCGTAAGCTGTGGATCTCCAGCAGCCGTCGAAAAGCTTCGCGTGTGGCCAAGAGGGGATGGAGAGCGGGAACTGTGCCGGCCATTGGGCACCGGAGGCATGAGATCTGGCGTGACTCTGCGCGGCCGCTGTGGCGGATCTCTGAGTGTCATTGCAGGCGGCATCTGGCTGTTGGTAGTGTACTGCTGTGGCCCTAGCTGCGGCGATTGTCCGACATAGTAGCCTACGTACTCCTTAGGCTGAGGCAAACCGCCATCAAGAACATGTCCGTTTGTGTGAATTCCAGGGAAGTGTGCCAGCGGCAGCGGTATGCCGTGACCTTGTTGGTAGGCTTGCGATGCTGACCTGATATTGGTGATCTGCGCTCCAAGAGTTCCAGGTATATCATAGCCTGCCTGCATTTGTTGTTGCACTGTGAGCATGGGTGGTAGCGAGCGGCCTGGCTGAGACTGTGACCTAACAGAACTAGCGGAGCCTTCTGGCAATGACGCACGATGCCCGTTCCTGCGCAATGCTGGCACAGCAGCGACCAATGAAGGTGACGATGGATTCGTGTTCGTACCCGCACTTTCCCTGGATCGAGCCTGCGACATGGGAGATGGTGGCGGGTACCCTCTTTGTGGATAATGATACAGATAGCCTGGTAACAGCGGCGCCGTCTGTGGCGGATGGTCGGCCATTCGAGGACTGGGAAGAGTTCCATTGACGAACTGCCGTGGCCGAGGCGAGCCTGCACCAGCGAGGTCGCCTACACGACCTTGCGCTGCTGTGGCTTGTGAATGCATTGCGAGCTGTTGCCGCAAGTGCTCCTGTTGAGCTTGGAGAAACTGATACTGCTGGTACAGTTGCTCATGCAAGTTGCCCTTCATATTAAAGTAATCTCCTGGATTTGAACCGAGCTGCGGACTGAAAGGCTGCCGTGAATTCGCAAACGACGCCCCACTTGATGCCCTTCTGTTGCCGCTGCGATGGTTTGACTGATTGCGGTTGTTGCTCTTCCTCGACCGGCCTGAACCTGGTTCATGGTTGGACCGGTTGGATTGGGACACGCTCCGCGTCAACGTGGGTTTCGGCTTCGGCGGCGGTCTTTGGAAGATGGGCCTACTTTCCTCCGGTGGGAATTCGAATTGTTCGCAGCACTTTTCGAGTTGCAAGCCATCTTCAAGCAGATCAAAAGCGCGACGGATCTCTAAATGGATCCCATGCCATGCATAGTCGTCCGCGGAATTCCCTAAGTTTCGGTTGGCAGTGAAAGGCTCTTCCACGCACAGCCGGTTCCGTGACTCCTTGTCTTGCCAATTAGTTTTGGGATCCCAACCTTTCTCTTGCCTCGTCAGTAGTCGACCTTCCTTGACCGAGACAACAAATTTTCCAAACTCGAACTCGTAGCCGTAATGTCGGAAGAACTGGAAAAGTAGCTCGCCCAGCGATTCCTTGTTGTTCTTGCCAAACTCTCTGGCCTTCAGCGCCTCCAAGTCGTCAGCAAAGGGTGATGTCTCGCCACTTTCTGTTTTGCTCCGGCAATCTCGTATTTGCTGAAGCGATGGCAGAATCGGCGGGTTTCGCCTTTGCAAAAAGCTGATGATCATGCATATCCAGGTATACGAGCTTATAGTGCCACCAAATGCTAGTACATGATTAACACATGGACCTACACAGGACTTCAACGGCATACTTACCAGCATCATTCAGCAGCCGACGCTTAGTCCAGTACTTGATGATCTTCGCCAACGGCCGCACCCGGTCGTCCAACTGGATGTAAACCTTGATCATGCGCGTGTTCTGCAACGCGAGGGTGTTGTTAACATTCAAGTCCGCTGCGAGTTGCAGTCCGGGATCCCAACATTTCACAATGGGTACTTTGGCGGCAGCACGACACACCACTTTCTCCATACCATCTACAGTAAGCAGTCAGCCACCACCATCATAGCGAAGCAACCTTGTTCAAAGGTCCAGTGTAACATACGACTCGCCAAGAGAGCAGCCAAAGAATGCATCGACTCAATCTGCTTGAGTGGGGTTGTGATGCAGATGTCCACATCAGAGTCTGTCGAGCTCAGTAGATTCCCTGACGAGCCGAAGACATTGACGCGTATATCATGCTCAGGCCATCTGTCGTTCAATATGCGATTCAGCTTCTCCAACAGTTTTGTACGCCTCGTCTCACTCTCTTCAGATGGCAGTAACCGGTCGTAGAGCTCGCGCATGTCGCCACTCAACTTGGCCTGCTCATCTGGCTGCAAAGTCTTCTTGGGCTCTTTCTTTGGAGGACCCAGTTCTTCGTTGCCTCCGTCGACGTACGGTATCCGCCGTTTCCTGATCTCGTCGCCCGTCTCATACTTGCAGACAACGGGCTGCGTGCGGTTGGCCGTCTGTGCGTCTACCGCTTCTGACACCACTGAGCGCGGCGACTGGCTAGAGATCCCTCGGTTGGGCGACGGCGATCTTGAGTGAAATCTGAGGTCTCGAGGCTTCTGGTAAGGAGTGGACGGCACGGAGTTGCTGTGCTGCGAGTGTAGTCCTGGACGCGGTATTGTCTGTGGGTCAAATCTGTCGCCATTCGGGAGGCCGGCCATGTTCACACGGTGCTGCACTGACACAAACACAGGCAATGGCACAGGTCCTCGGTCGCTATGAAGCGTCCTTTCGGCCCATTGGTGAGCGTACTCACGGCAGGTGGCAGCCAGAACCCGCCTGTGCAACTGCTTCCTTTCGGCCTGCCCAGTCACAGAAACGTCCAGGGAGCGGAGTGTGGAGCGGAAGCGGGAGCGTCGCTGAAGGGGCAGCCGCGGTGAGCGGTGTAAAACTCGTCCGTGAGCGCGACGACGGGGTGGGACGGGTGGCGATTGAGGTGCGAAGACGATTGTGAGTCGCGGTGATGGGTTTCGTGGAAGGGTGCTCGCACGGTGCGGTACGACGGATGGTCCCCTGGAGGTCGCGGAGGCTAAGTTTACGAGCTTAATATATCAACGCTGTCGCCCGTGAATTTCGGGAGTTCACGTCAACTGCGCTCAACAGAGTACGAGTGCGGCGCTAGAATGTCCTTGCCAGGCACGGTGGCTTCGCCGCAGGTGGGAATGGTGTTGAGTTCGAGGGCGGGAGAACGACTGGAGGTTTGATTGTCCCCCACTTTGTCTCGTTCTCACCCTCAGCCCTCCGTGGAGGTTGCGGCAACAAGCAACAGTGCGATGATGTGTGCGAGAAATTGCCGGCTGGAAGAGACTGCGGTGCTCGCCAATAGATATTCTCAGGCTGGGTGTAGCAATCGCCGTGGGTGTGAGAGCTGCTCAATAATATTGTCCACGAAGGCACAAATGCCACACAACGTACGGTACTCCGCCGTGCCTCTCAATCTGCTGAAACGAGCACTCTCCTTTCTGCTGAGCCGACAACGCCACTCCTACTACAGCCGCAGTGTCTCGTAGGCACACATGTTCACTTCCCGTCCACCGCCACACGCAGGCCAACTCGTGACGGTTGCAGGTCATCAGCTTGCGCTGCCTTCTGGCGACTGATCCCGCGTCAGAGTTCGCTACTTTCTATATACAAATGGTAGTCGGAGGTTCAACTGCACACGGCCTGCTCAAAAGGCAGTCCTCCTCTACGTTCGACATTGTCGTCTCCGCCACCTAAGCCTCCTAGAACTTGCACAACGCTTGGAGGCTCTCCTTAGTCCTGGAAGAATATTCTTTGACCAAGCCAGACATTTGTTTGAATTCCGGGATCGAAGCATCACCCATGCATTCGTACATGAAACTCTCTGAGCTGGTCACCACCGCTCCCTCTGCCGCAAGCCTCCTGAGGGCAATTGGCACCTCTTGAGCATTACAAGAGGAGACTGCATCTGCGATCACGTACACTTTATGGCCCTCTCGGAGCAGATCCAGTGTGGTTTGCGTCACACAGATGTGCGATTCAATCCCAACAATGATACACTCGCGCTTCTCATCCCCGAGATCCTTGAACGCCTTCTGGACTTCAGGCGTCCACATGGAGAAAGCGCTCTTGTCCGCATGAACCTTTGTCTTCACCCCATCCGGGCTATCTAGACCCAACTCGGGGCTCGTCTCACCCAACTTCGCTCGCAACTGCGTGGTCGCAAGGACAGGCCAATCCAATATTTGGCTAGCTTTTAACAGTTTCTGAGTGGTCGCGATGACTTTTGGGTATTCGTAGATCGCTTTGGCGAATTTCTCTTGAAGATCGCAGATACTGGGATGCGATCAGCTGTGGCTGGCCCTGGACAAAGGAGGAACTAATGTAGCCTTACAAAAGCGCTGGTCGTACTGGTGACACACGTCAGCCGGATGTTCTAATTATAGTTGCAGTCTATCAGTACCCAGCCGTCGTGAGGCCATCTCGACTGCTGACAGCAGCTCTTCGCTTGTTTATATCGAGGACGGACGGGATGGGAGACTATGCACCAAAATTGAATATGGTCTGCATTGTCATGTATCACCATGTTTGCCCTCAAATCCTCCCCGCATTAGCCGATAACCGCATCGCTTGGCGCTCAGATCGACTGCCTCGGACCCGTGTTCCTCGGTATTCCTCCCAGCATGCTAGCAAACCAGTTTCACGTATTGCTCTGACTCTGTTCCGGTCGTTGCATCAAACGCCTGTTTGGCAGCAGTAGTATCCGACACAGTAGCCAACGCTCTAACGAGAATATCTGGAAGCCAAATCGATGGATGGGTCAGTGAATATATGGAAACGTTTTCACCATCTCCTTGTCGGTCAGATTGGCCCAAGCTTCGTGCACGAAGCCACCTTCGTGTTCTCAAAAGGATTCCGCTTCCCTATACTCTCCGCGCTCGGTTTCCCATATGTGCCATCTCTTCGACTGTTGGCCACCGGACAGTATAGCGCCAACAGGCATATGAGCACGAGACATCCAGCCTCAAAGCCACGTGCACCATGGAGTGCTTGGCAGTGGAACACCCCGGTGCATGCTTCTTTTGGACGTATAGGGCCTGCAATCGGATCCAGCCGTGTATACCGCTCACAGGAAAGCCAGAGTGACAGGTCGCTTGGTGCAACCGGCGAAATCACCGGCATTCCGTTGGGACTTCATGCCCATATTGGATGATGAGATGCGAAGAGAAAAATGCCAACTAGATGCGCAGCTCATTCTTGTGCGACGGGATCGCGACAAGGCAGGCGCCGATCAGCGCGACAGTATAGCTCAAAGCCTGTTCAGACCAACTTTGAAGGTAACCTTTATGAACCACCCCGGCTGAGAGAAAGCATGCGACGGTTCCGATGCCACCAGTTGGAGCGTGCAGCAATGTTGACTCTTTTCGAAAATATCCGACCGATCTAGTCAGCGTCGAACCATAAGTTCGCATCATACCAGATCCGACTCCAGTCAGAAGCACTGTCGATAACAAAAACCAGACTTCGGGATCGCTGAAGACAGAAAGGATCTGTTTCAGCTTGATTCGGTGGCTCGTGACACTGGTAGCATTGGTCGACACGTCTCGGAGAATAGCGACCTTTTCCTCAACACTTGGAAAGTGAGCTTGCATGGGGAGGTCTGATAGGCAGGCAACTACCCATGAGCTGACCATTATCGTGATCAACACGAATACAGTACAAGGTACATAACCTCGGCACCATAGTCTGTGAACTCGTGAGAATGGGGCCAGGCCAGCTGACGCCAGGAGTAAAATCTCGTCGTGTCAATGAATTGAGAGCCGTATTATACAAGAGCACGAAATATCTGAAAGAAGGCGGAGGAGCACCACCACAGCTGGGACCGGATAAGCTGTTCGTATTTGCGATAGAATTTGCTGGTGATGATGATATTGCTGGGTGGGAGAGACAGTCAAAAGGATCCCATGAGCATGCATATTGCAACCACGTGGCTCCTACTTCTTCACGGCCGGCGTGCAGGAGACCAGGGTGCCCCAGATCAGCATATTCCACCCCAGAGAACTTGCAAATGGCGAAAGTGTTCCAGTAGATTCCGACAAAGACAAAGGCTGACAGATAAACCCAGTGGATGGAGGAGGCAGTGGTATTAATCCCCTATTCCTTCAGATGAAGACTCTCTGGAAGGCCCATGACAATAGCGCATTTGAGTAAATCGTTGTCCAGCAATCCATGCATGGCCGTTCGCCAGATGCTGACAAGCTTATAGCAAGGTTCCGAAGGTACCGACTACCTGAGAAGGTAATTTGAAATGCCTGCGCCGGTAGTCCACAGAGGAAAGTAGTTACAGTACATGGTATTCCTCCAGTAAAGAAGTCCATTTCCCCGCACTAAAAGCACACTCACGACTTGTTCTTACCTCACTCACGACAGGAGATTCCACCCACGACAGGAGACTCCACTTATGACAGAAGATTCCACTCAAGCTACGATCGTGCAGATACTAGCCATTGCGATGGGATTGTCTGTTGTTTCCACGATCAATACTTTCCCACGTTGGATATTGCTGTCCGTGATGCTACACACTAACGTCGAGGTTCAGCTCAAGCTAATGGTAGTACGCAGTCTGTCGAGTCGCAAATTTCTTCCCATACGGAAAGCTTCCAACTTGCTCGATTGGAAAATGCACTGTAGCTGGTCCAAGCGACTCCTACTTCTGGTGCTGCTTGCAGCATCCTTACCGACCTGTTTCGGCTACCTCGATCCGCAACAGGTCTGCTCCGGTGGCTTCAAGCTAAGATGTGCTGACCGACACGACACAAAGTACATCGGCCAATTGATTGACCGGGTCAATGGACATTGTGGTGGCACAGGCGTATATTCAATTTCCTGGCGCGGGGACTGCCAACGAGGTTTATGTCACGGCTTCGATGGTACCTATAATTATGGAGCGAGCGTGTATTGCGAATGTATCAATGATTTCAAGCCAAAGTTGGAGGACACAGGTTGTACCATGTGGTTTGCCGAGTTTTTCTAAGTCTCTGTACGAGATCACTAGGGGTATATGCGATGGCGGAATCGAGGTGGTGGAGTGTTGGATGTTGAGCAGTCGGCGGAAGTGCGAAGATCAAGACCGGAATCGAAGCAAAAGTGCCCTGCCCACTAGGATCGTTTGCGACACCAGCTACCATGGTTACTTGGTTCTTCTACTTCCATCGCTTCATCGACATCCACATGGTAATGTTTTCACCAGGAAACAGTTGGTATGCCACTCCATCTCGCCTCTTGAGGAAGCTGTCTTTGGGGCTAAGTCTCCACAGATACCGTTCTTCAGCTCTGACGGCACGTGACCAAGGTTAGTCGTGCGTCATATCCGAGAGAAAGGGCTTGATTCGCAATGCGGAGGCGTTGGTGTGATCCGTCGGGGCTGATGTTTCCGACGCGTCTTAAGTACCATGAGCCGGGAGAGCAATTTTGTAGCTTTTGTGGTGATGAACAGTGTACACTCTTCTCTAGAGAGTTGCGAGCTCACCGACGAAGTATGGCAGCTGGAAAGAGGAAAGAGTCCGACATGAAGGAAGCTACGATCCTTGCACCTAGACCAAGGGATATGCATTCCACAAGCACTATGTAAGGAACATGTAAGCACAATGTACACCGCTAGGCAATGCGTTTTCTTTCGAGCGCTCATCAGATACCGTCGTAGGCAAATTGTTGCATCAAGGAAACGCCGCAGGCCCCTCCAGTGAAGGAAAAGGCAAGACGGCGAATTCAGTGCTTGACTCTATTGCTTTCATCATCACCTGAACGCTGTCCGCAAGGACAAAAGATAGAGAGTTCGGCTGCTTCGACACAGCGTAGGCATAAGCGTCAGCCCATCCAACGAACCCTAAAAGTTGAACTTCTCGCACCAAGAATAAGCCCCATCGAGTTACCCACGACACCACCGCAGACCAAAGAGAGTTTCAGAGGAATGCCAGCGGGCATGAGCAATCGCATTTCTGTTGACCACGACGATGAGCTTCGCCTCTAGACCTGGTTCCAACTTGTCCATCGCCAGTAGTCCCATCACCTTCTCCAGCCTTTCAGCAACACAGTAGCAAGATCGGCTGACCAAGCAAGCAGACTCATATCATTGTCTCTTGTCGCCAAGCCGCCACTCGAAAGCGACGTGTTTCTCAGCCAGGTGCGGTCCGAGCTATGTTGCCTCTGGAAGGAGTGCAAGCGGTGGGGGGTGACGGAAGAGGATGGAGGTTCGAAGGGATAAGCCGCATAGTGCTTCGATGGCGGCGCGTTTCCGCTACTTGCAACACGCGCAAGATGTCCGGGGACTTTCTCCCAAAGCCGTGTGTACGTAGACGAGCACGCAAGGCGCTGTCGGTGTGTGAGCTTTGATTGCGAATTTTTGGGCGAGAAGTTGGAGATGGGAAAACTTGCAAGCAGCGCTCGAAGAATTTATGAATTCTGCAGGGTGACTAAGCGGAATCAGCTCCAGGCTGAAGAAAGTGGCGGGACCAGAGATGCCGCGCAGCGGCAGTGGAAAAGACTTTCCAATGCTCTGTAAACTCGAGATTGTGAGGGAAAAGAAGAGGCACTCTGCCTGCGGCTTATCTCCCTTGAAGCCTTGCACGTCGGGCATCACAGCTTGTGAGAACGTGAGAACTTGGACCCGACACTTTCCAAGACTTCTGTCCCGAAGCTACAGCGCGTTTCGCGTCTCGGACCTCCAGTCACCATGACCACTGCACCTCACTGCACTGTCCATACCAAGAAACACACAAAGCACCAGAGACAGTCCGGGCAGCAGGCACCACCCAACACCTGCTCGGTACAAACCCACCAGCGCG
Organism: Pseudocercospora vitis; assembly: GCA_026120125.1. Taxonomy (NCBI): domain Eukaryota; kingdom Fungi; phylum Ascomycota; class Dothideomycetes; order Mycosphaerellales; family Mycosphaerellaceae; genus Pseudocercospora; species Pseudocercospora vitis. The sequence continues at coordinate 1,124,705 of JALRML010000003.1, read as the reverse complement.
CTACTTGACCGTGAGTTGCAAGGTCCATAACGGCAGGACTCGTGCACCGCAGCAACTGACAATATGCCTCTTAGCACACCATCGTCAAGAAAGCGCACCGATTTCGCCACACCGCTCGTGGGAACCGAGAGTTCGCCGACAATGGCGACGCTGTTCGGCCAGAACAACAGCAGCTCCGCAGCAGCTTCGAATCCGACACAGGGCGATGTGAGCAAGGATGTGCAGGTCAGCAATCCACCAGAAGACAGCATTTCAGACCTGAAGTTCGGCCCGCAACCTAGCGGAAACAACGACTTCCTGTCGGTCGCGTCATGGGACAAGAAAGTACGGATATACCAGGTGGATAAGCAGGGCCAGACGAACCCATTTGCTATGATAGAACATGAAGGTCCAGTATTGAACACGTGCTGGAGTCCGGTACGTCCACAACACAGAAGGGAAGTTGCGCTCGCATGCTGATCGCATATTCAGGATGGAACGAAGGTCTTCAGCGCTGGTACCGATAAGCTCGTCAAGGTCCTTGACCTGGGCGCCGGTCATACACAACCTAACCAAGCAGTGACGGTGGCTGGCCACGACCAACCCATCCGCTGCGTAGAGACATTCAACCACAACGGGACGCCAATGCTTGTCACCGGAAGTTGGGACAAGACCATCAAGTACTGGGACACGCGGCAGCCAGGCCAGCAAGCTGCAGTGACCGTCGATGCAAAGGAGCGGGTGTATACGATGGACGTGCGCAATGATAGTATGCTCGTCGTTGGAACTGCAGAACGCTGGATTCACGTCATCGACCTTAAGAACCCCACCACCTTTTTCAAGTCCATCCAGAGCCCGTTGAAGTGGCAAACGAGAGTGGTGAGCACCTTCACAGATGGCACAGGTTTCGCGATCGGCAGTATAGAAGGTCGATGTGCGATCCAGTATGTTGAAGACAAGGATTCCTCCAACAACTTCTCCTTCAAATGCCATCGTCAAACGCCTGCAAACGACCGCAACGTAAGCCAGGTCTACGCCGTCAATGCCATCTCCTTCCATCCCGTGCACGGCACATTCTCAACAGCTGGTAGCGACGGCACCTTCCACTTCTGGGACAAAGACGCCAAGCACAGATTGAAGGGCTATCCAGAAGTCGGCGGAACCATTAGCGCTACCGACTTCAACCGCACAGGCGAGATCTTCGCATACGCAGTCTCGTATGATTGGTCAAAAGGATACGCCCACAACACTCCCAACTTGCCGAACAAGATCATGCTTCATCCCATCGCTGCGGACGAGTGTAAGCCACGCCCGAAGACTGCCAAGCGGTAGTCGAGTTCCCTGCATCGTTCCCGAGCGTTCTGTCCATCCATCTGTACAGAGCTAATGGTTGACAAGGCCAAAAGTATCGCAAGAAATAGGCAACGGCCTGCTCAAGCGGGTATGAGGATGTATTACAAGCTGATGTGCATTATGAGCGTGGCGTTTTGGGGTTCACGAAAGTGTTTCAAGATGACTAGGGTTGTGGCATCATGGAAAGCATCGCCGTGGGAAGCTGAGCAGCATCAATCGTCATTGAGCCGTGTGCTTCACTTGGTGTGGGGTCTCGAAAATCAGGTTAGCAAAATCGACATTTGAGTGAGCACTGTCGAAGTATACCTCCTAGATCTCGAATTGCCGGCCACCTTCCACCTTCCACGTTTCAAAGAATTGCTGATTTGGACATCACCAGCGAAATTAGCACAGTACTATGGCCTGGGAGAATCCACTGGTAGAATCGCTTGTTGGCGTCACACGCGTGCGTCACTGTCATTGAGACGGCAGGTTCTGCATGGCATTCATTCACTGACCAAGCGCCTATTGATCAATCGTCACAATGCCCTCCCCTTCGACCATGCTATCGTTTCCCACAACAATAGATCTTCCCATCCCAAATTTCTTTCTATGTTCTGTCCCCGGTCATTCTCTTGGTGATGACAGATTTCAGACATCCGGCAACACGCTTTCCAAGACAACTGTTATAATACATCACAGAACATCAGCTGCAACTGCTCTAGACAAGGGTGACCGATCAGCAACAAGCAACATACCCCCAAGACGCCACGTTCCTTACCTCTCCTTGACCTGGCTCCGGACCCGCATACACCGTCACAACCCCTGCTCTCCCTCAGACATCATCATCCCCACCCCCTCTCGCGAAGTGCCTCCCCAAGAACCAAGCCTCCCCTTCACCTGCCGCCAAATCCGCGCCGAAGCGACAGCAATCTACTACCTCCAGAACCAATTCCGCTTCCTCATGCTCCGCTTCAACGCAAGCTTCTATATCCCCTGGAGTAAGATCTTTAGCCTACATTTTCAAGTTTCGATCACATATAGCACGCCCAGACGTTCGTCACGACCGAAGGAGGTCGGGGAAAACGTGATGGTGTGGGTGGAAGCGGGTTGTGAAGAGGGTGGTGAGATGGACTCCGACAGTCGATGGGGGTTCTGGGGAATGGAAAGTCGGTTCTGGGGGACTTTGTGTACAGGTTGTGTAAGGAAGCGGTTAGGGCGGCGAGTGAGTACGGAATGGGGCGGGAGGAGGTGAGGAATGCTCCTGGAAAAGACGACGAAGACCGTGGCGTTGTTTGGCCCCAATTAGGTATGGGATGGATAAGGTCGATTGAAGAGCTTTGGCTCGGCCTTCGTTGTGAAGTCAGTGTTCGTATGACGTTATGTGGGAAGAGAGTTCTTGTGATCAAGCAGCGGAAATCATTGCCCATTGGAATCAGCTCTCCGGCGAGCGAGAACGACGAACACGACACAGCTGGTATTTGAAACTGCTATACTCTGTTGCTGTGAACTCTTAACATACTTCTCTCAATCCATTTCTTCAACTTCATTATCAGCAGTTTCCTGTTGCCCAGGCATTTTGTGCGTCCTTTCAATCTCCTCGATTTGCTTCTTGCCTTCATCTGTTGTAGCATCGATCACGCCCTGCTCTAGACTGAGCATGCCACCGTTGCCGAGCTGCTCGACCACTTCTTCGGCTTCCTCGACGCTCATCTTGCCGAGAACCTCGTTGACTTTGTCCAGACTGCCGCTTTCGAGTGCACGTTGGAGACCAGGAGGAAAGCTTTCAAAGATGCGCCGACTTGCTCGCTCATCGTCGGATTGGCATTTGTCGAGTGGCTGTGGAGTAACAATATTGATAGTCGTGTCGGGATCGACCGCATGCAATTGGATTTGCTCCTTGTTGCCACTGCCTTCCTCTGCAGCTTGCTTGGCCAGCTCTGCCGTACGAGTGCGGATGCGTGCATATGTGCTGTTCACATCGTCTAAGAAGAGTTTTTGTGCTTGGTGGTTCGGAGTCTGTACTCTTTGAAAGAAAAGGCCTACACCATCCTTACCAAGTTGCCGACAATACTGGAGCAAGAGGGCTTGGTGAACGCAGCCTCGCGCGTAATCTTCCTCACTCTGATTCTTTGCCTTGGTCTGAGCATTGAAGGCCTCCACTAGTAGACCGTCGGTCTCCTTCTCTGAAAGAATTTGTGGGTTCTTGCTGATAAATTCTAGGCTCTGCTTGTAATTGCCGTAACCCAGCTTTCCAAATTTCCGCGCAAGAGGCGAACACTCCATGTCATCCTCATCCTCGCCGGGAGCAGGATCGAGATTATCGTCTTCAACATCTGCCTCTGAGCCGGAGACTCCAGGACCGCCTATCTGCTCCACTTTCGAAGCGTTCAATAGCTGAGGCTCGCTCTTCTTGCCCGTCTTGGTGACCGTAGCATCGGTTGTTTGGCTTGGTTTCGCCTTGGAGACATGCGAACTGTCGAAGCCTGTCTTGTATGATTCACTAGTGATCTTTGTCCCTTCTTCCTTTTCCAGCTTCGTGAGTTCGGCGTCCAAGTCTTTTTGCAAGTTCTGGACTTTCTGATCGTGGCTTTTGACTTCTCTGATGTATGCCAGATAGCGCGGAGGACCTTCGGCATCGGTCTTCTCGACCTCTGCTTTAACCTGATCGACCAAGGCGCCCATCATCTTGCTATAGCTCGGCTGTTCCATGTTCTTGTGCACACCAGCTGGTGGTGCTGGAGGCTGATCTTCGCCCAGGCTCAGATCTCCCGCAACATCTGTCAAGCAATCAAAGACGACTTCGTCTATGCTTTCGGCATCGTTCTTCCCCTCGATGTCGGATTTGTGATTGTCGAGTGCTTTGAGCAGGGCGTCGATTCGTGCGAGCAGACCATCGTTGATCACTCGCTCGTACTTGAGTGTCGTTATCCGGTGCTTTCGGTCGATTCGCTGCTGGTGGATCTGGTTCTGCTTGGCTCGAATGAACGACTTCTTGTCGACATTCGGGTGCACTTCGATGTCGCTGTCGTCACTCAGCTCTAAAGCGTCCCACTTGCTGTAGTCGACTGGCATTGTGGTCTGGTTCTAATCGCAAGTTGCTGGAGGTTTTCGATACCTAGCAGTAATTGTCAAGCTTGGTGTCCAGCACATACAGGATCGACAGTAGAAGTTCAGCTGCTGGCAGCTTCTGGAAGGCGCGCAGTAGCTTGGCCCCACCCTATCGGACCGACCATTAATCCGACGATGTCACTGACATAACTTGACCTCACAGAGATTCAGTCTTGTTCGCATATCATAATCGATAAGGACCGGATATACTTTGCTTGCCACAGCTCGCGAAACCCAAGTAAATGTTGAGAGTGGGCGTAACTTGCATCTTGGATGGCCTCAAGGCCGCTTCACATCCTACATCAAGAAGAACGTGTGTCCAAAGCTGGTGTTCTCCTTTACACAAAATAAACGCTAAGCTCAATGGTCCATCTAGCATCTCTGCCTGCTTTCCTTTCTGCCGGGCAAATCCGGTATAACATGGTGTTTGTAGCGCTCTGGCCTGGATGGAGAACGTACCGAAGTCTCGCTGAGTCGACCAACGAGCTCAGCTACGGATTGTCGCCTTCCGCTGCTTGAAGCTGAGGGCAGAGTGAAAGCTCTTGCTGGCGGTGTCTCTGGGACACTTGTCAAACGATGGGAGATGTTCTGCACCATCATGACACCAGTAGAGTCCGCAGGGAAAGCCTCAGTGGCAGTGGTGACTAGCGCAGCTGCTTTCGTAGGATTTGGAGAGCCCTACTCTCCAACCTTTGCCTTCAGCTGCGCAACTTCACTCGTCAGCTGCTCGATCTGCTTGCCTTGGCTTTGCAGCATTCCTCGAATCTCGTTGAGAACATCGCGCAAGCCACCAGCTGCCGCGCTGGCTGATGGCGCTGGAGCAGCTGCTGAGGAGGTCGGGGTAGATGGCTTTGACTCCTTCTCCCGTAATTCGCTAGCTGGCGAGGAAGAAGCAGCACTGAGGCCTTCGCCAGTGTAAGCATTGTTGGCGAGAGTTTTCGGCTCCGATTTTGGTTCAGGCACTGGGGCGGAGGTTGTCTTGGTCGGCTCTGGTGGTGGCTTGGTGACTTCGGCTTGACGTGCGGCCGCTACCGATGGGCGCTCAATCGGCTTTTGAATCTCCTCGAAAGAGCTGTCGTCGTCATCCTTTTCCTCGTCCTTGTCGGCAAACTTGTCAGCCATAGATGCCATCGACTCTTTGTTGCTCTTGACACTCGGGATTTCTCGAGTTACAACTGCACTCGCCGCTGGCGGTGGTTCAGCCTTGGGCTCAGGCTTCGATTCGGCCTTGGGAACGGCTACAGGCGCAGGTTGCGTAGACGTGATTGCACTTGGCTTTGTGCCTGCCTCGGCTGGCATCATCTTTGGCTCATTGCCTTCAAACAGATCTTCCATGCTAAATTTGGGTGGAAGGCCACTCTTGCCTGAGAACCATTCTGCTGAGGAGACCGCGGCTTCAGTGCCGACCGTAGGTGGGTAAATGTCTTCCTGGAAAGTTTCGGCTCTTCGTGGCACAACGAAACTAATAGGCTCGATGTATGCGTCGTCGACGGTCTTGAAAGCGCGCATAATCTCATTCTCGTGTGTGTTCACGCCACGCTTAGGCAAGAAAGCGACTCCACGCTGCGGGTTGGTCGATCTGTGTTCAGACAAGTATTCGAACTTGTCATTCTGATACTCGTAGTACCTGATGTTGCCATCGCCCTTGCCAGCGAGGTAGAGGATCTGTGATCCATCGTCCCAGAACGGCATGGCAATGCCGGAGCCGGAGTCAAGAGATGTGAAATCTCCGCCCACCGGCTTGGAGGGGTCACGAAGATCCCACAGGCCCAATTGACGCTCACTCATCCTCGAAAAACCAGTCGTGGCCACTCTATCGTGCTCGCCCATCCATACAGCCCTGCTGTTCTTGGCACCACTATGACCTGCCACCTCGTGGGCTGGCTTCTCTTGTCGGACATCCCAGAAGCGCAGCTTCTTGTCTCTTGATGTTGTCACGAGCATACTGCCGTCTGCGCTCCATGAGAGCGAAGTAAAGATATCATTGCCTTTCAGTGTGAGCTTCGCTTTGCCATCTTCGAGATCCCAGATCTTGACAGTGTAGTCACCAGAAGCCGATGCAAGGATATTCTCGGCGGCAGGATTGAAGAGCACATGTCCAACCTTTCTGCTATGCCGTCAGCTTCACAGCTCACCTCTGCACTTGCCTTTTCTCGTCTAGCCATACCGCGAGTGTCCGCTCAGCTTGCCCACAGGCCGCACATCCTCAGGCTCTTCGGCATCAGTGCGCAGCGTGAAGTTGTCAGGTACCTGCCACAAGAAGACCTTTCCATCGTCGGAGGCGGAAGCAATGATGGAGTCGTCGAAGGGACTCCAGTCTGTATCCAGCACCACCGCGGTGTGTCCTCGGAACAAGGGGAGCAATTCGGGCAGTTTGCCGCGCTCCTCCAAAGGGATTACAGCGAATGCGCCTCCTCCGCCAGCTTCCCAGTTAACGGCCAAGTACTTGGGATTGGCCTTGATCAGGTTGGTGTCCCACGCATTCTTGGAGATGCGCAAATTATCGTAGCATTGCTCTCGCTTCGTCGTTTGCCCGAAAACGTGCCCTAGACTGGATCAGATGCTGTCACACCATGTGTGCAGATGGTAGCGTGGCTCACGGTACTTCGACGCTCTCACAAATCGACCCGCCATATGTGATCAGTGACCTATCGTGTGGTGGAATGGGGGAATTGGCGGACAAGGTGAGCGGAGGAAGGTGATGAAGGACGGGACACCAGGTCTGGTCAGATCTGATCAGCAGTCCGGGGCGTTGTGCAGCCTTTGTCTCGTGAGCGTCGCCAGGTCGCAGCGCAGTCCGTCGCATACAACCCAGCAATGCACAAGCTCAAGCGCCCAAATTGTGGGTGCCGCTGAGCCTCGCTGCAGGGTTCGTTTGACACTGGACTGCGCGTGGCTGCGTGGCGCTCAATTTCTTGGCGTTCTGAGGCGCCCATCGCACACCACTGGCCTGTCTGGATACACAATTCACGTGTCTGCGTGTATTCTCCTCCGACCTCCGCCCCCCCGGCGCCGCCCACCCGCCGTTCCACTTGTGACAACCACTGTGCCCCGCCGCCGACGTGCTGGGGATGGGTGTCTGCCTGAGTGGCTTCGGCCTCGATCGACCCGAAGACGAAAGTTCAGTTGTCGGGACCCTGGCTCAGATGACGAGCGATTCTTCATGCCTGCGAACAACACCCTCCTTCGGCCTCGGAAGATGAGTGTCAGTAAGCGGCGTGCTGAAGTTGCCGCTGCCCATCACAGCACGCAAGCATCCGACTCGAAGACTTGAGCGATACTGTGATCGGCCGGCGGACGGCCGCCGGGTCCAGCATTGATGCTACTCCAATATGCCACCCTTCAAACTCCACTTGCACGGTCAACCGTTACGCTTGCTTTCAAAGCGGGGGAGAATACTGTAATCACCAGACCCAGTACACGCCCACCAGCAGGACGGACACGAACGCAACGCTGCGATGATCATGCACTGCAGCACTGGCTTGTCCGTCATCGCATCGTCAACATTCATTATTATCCAAGCACGACCTTCGCCTAGTCTCTGAAGCATAGACTTCGATATTGCCGCGCAGGCTCACGCAAGCAATGCTGGTCAACTGTCCAACTATCGCCATGGGTGACTTCAGCAACATGTTGCAGCGTGGCTCTTATCTGTTGTTCAGAGGCCTGTAACTTGCCATCTCAGGTTAGCGCTCACGGCGCTTAGCTGGATGCACGTGCGGAGTAAAACTACCCTGGCAGCTGGCATCTCTGCCCATGGCACCTCATGATAGGCGAGACATTCATCCAAGGTTCAGAAGGCCGTCGCGGCAGTCCGATATGCAGGTACAAGTACTCTTCTTCAATGCTTCTCAAATCTTCGTGCCCGCTTCTTTGCACTCCCCTCCGCTGCTGTAGCGATGCTGAGAAGCTCTTTAAACATTTGCCTGCTCGGCCTTGCGCCATGGGCTGTGGCACAAAGCTTTTACTTGGAGACACTGGTGATCAATCCCAAATTCGACGCCGAAGCAGCAAATGGCAGCGCCGAATCAACACCGATCGACATCTCGGACATGCTCAATAATCGAGCTTTTGCTATGTCACCCGGCGACGCCAACTTTGATGGTCTTCATTCTGGATATCCTGCTCAATTCCTCCCGGGTCCTAACCTCACGTATGGAGGAGTCGACTTCATCTTCCCACAGTACAAAGCCAGTGGGAATGACAATATGCTCGCTCAAGGCCAGGTCATCACCCCTCCGAAAGGAAGATACTTCAGTATCTACATGCTCGCAGCTGCAGAGAATGCCATAGCTACAGGATACGTGAATACGACTTATGCTGATGGATCCATGTCCTCTTCACCCATCCTCATCGACCCATTTTGGGCCTGGCCGAATCCGTATGGGGGCGATATCATCTTTCCCTACTAGTACGTGCAAGGTCCACCTCGATCTACCTGGAGGCTAACGTTGGCTAGCTTGAGCAATTCGAGCATCGATCGAAATACGTCTATGATATATGTCTCGATCAACTGGTTAGACGCTTCCAAAGAAATCACCAGCATCCACTTGCCAAATGTGACTGAAGGAGCTAATACCGGTGTGGGAGGTGCTGCGCAGGAAACGAGGTTGCACATCTTTGCGGTATCTCTCGTACCAGCGAGATCATCAGGCATTAGTCTCGAAATCCAACGAGCCCGATCCACATCGACATGGTTTGAAGGGACGAACAAGACGCAGATTGTAGAGGTCAAAGTCGACAACGTTGGAACAGAATGGATCTTGGCAAACAACAGCGTGAGAGTCACCATAGACTCTCCTGGATTGAAAACCGTCGTGCCTGGCGTAATCAATCGCCTACGTCCAGGAGATCAGGCCATAGTCAAAGTCGGTGTTGTCAATACCGAAGGTACACCACCTGGGTCTTTTGGCGAAGCTACTGCTCTCATCACAGGGTCTGGAGTCAACGCAAGCGCCACCTTCAATGCCACATTCGGGATTGGTGAATTTGAGCCTACTTACGACAGCATATATAGTCATGAACCGGCACCGTGGTTCTCAAATGGCAAGTATGGGATTTTCATCCACTGGGGTATTTATGCTGTTCCTGGCTGGGGCGATGTGGGTGATCTGGAACAGTACGCCGAATGGTATTGGTATTGGTACAACCTCGGGCCCAACACGACCAGAAGCAATGGCGATTTCTTCAGATATAATCTGGAGCACTATGGACCAAACCACGAATATGACGATTTCATCCAGAACTTTACTGCGAGCGTTTTTGATCCCAAGGAATGGGTGGATCTCTTCGCGGATGCAGGAGCTACATATTTCACGCAAGTCTCGAAACATCACGACGGGTATGCTCTGTTCGATATCCCCTCGAATGTCACGAATCGGACGAGCGTGGCCCTCTTCCCGCATCGGAACCTACTGAAAGAATTGTTCGATGCTGCCGACCAGTATCAACCACATCTGCACAAGACGACCTATTATTCCCCGCCGGAATGGTTCCATCCGGACTACAAGCCACTAGGCTTTGGCATGTGGCCAGGAGGAAACGCCACGAATCCATACACTGTGAGTTCATCATCTCCATGATAACAATCGCTCCCGCTTACCATCGCACCTCCCAGAACAAAACCGTCCCCTACACCGGCTACGTGCCTGTCTCCGACTACGTGAACGACCTTATCCTCCCGGAAATGGATGTTCTCGCCTCCATGGGCACGGAAATGATGTGGTGCGACATAGGCATTGGTTCAGGTCCAGAAGCCGACCAACTCGCCGGCGCACGGTTCGCCGCGAAGTACTTCAACGACGCCGCAGCACAAGGCAAACAAGTCTTGATCAACAACCGTTGCGGACTCCCCGGAGACTTCGATACGCCAGAATACGCACGCTACGAAAACGTCCAGATCAGGAAATGGGAAAGCAGTCTGGGCATGGATCCGTTCAGTTACGGCTACAACCGCGCGACACCGGACGATGAGTATCTGAAACCCGCTGAAATCGTGACGAGTCTGATCGATATTGTGAGCAAGAACGGGAACTTCTTGTTGGACATCGGTCCGACGGCGAATGGGACGATTGTGCAGGTGGAGAAGGATAATCTGCGGAATGCGGGGAAATGGATCAAGAGTCACGGCGAAGCGATCTACAACACGACCTATTGGTTTGTGGCGCCCCAGGAAGGTGACGCGGTGCGGTTCACACAGAATGAGAATGCCTTCTACATTCTGACGCTGTGGAAGCCGAATGCCACGTTGGTGCTGGATAGCCCGGTGCCTTATGTGGAGGGCGACGAGGTAACCGTTGTGGGCGGGAGCATGGCGGGCACGGTGGTGCCGAGTGAGCTATTGGCGAATGGAAGTTTGCAGATTACGGTCAGTGAGGAGGTGCAGGACGCGGATATGTACGCTTGGGTGTTCAAGATCGATTTTGGAGGGGTTGAAGGCGGGAATGTGACTGGGGGTTCTGAGGGAGCGCCGACGCAGCAGACGACGAGTGGTGCTATGCTCTGGGCTCCGGAGTGGCTTAACCTCCCTGCGTTGATGTTGCTTGGCGCTGCGTTCTGCATGCTCTGAGGAGAGCTCGATGAAGACATCGCACAAAAATTTGGCCGCATAATGCCCTAATAGAAGCTGTGCCAATGACCTCTTGCGTATTGTATCGATACAGTCCGGTGGCTGAGTTTTCCAATCCCGTCCCAAAGGCTGCGAATTTTCATAGGCATCAGTCTGTCGGATATAATAATAGAGGGCGTTTTCGACTACAGCACAGTCCACATATTCAACAGAGCGCATGCCAGCAACAGTCGGACCCGCACGTCATTGAAAGAGCCCTAACTCCTGTAATAACAGTACTTGTCGAAACAAGCCGAGCACCCCTCGGGAAGAGAATCCGTGCCGTCTCTCGCCTTGATTCCACAAGCCAAACAGAATGGCCAACCTTCGGTTCCATTCTGGCTTGCTATCGCATTCCCGTTTGAAATCATCCCATTCGTCTCATCGATCGAGTACTGGATCTTGGTCGTGGATTGGTTCGACGCATAAGTATAGTCGACATTGGGCAGATAGATGATGAGCGTGGTGTCAGGCTCATCGCATCCGAAGAACGTGGCGCGCTTGTTGAGGCCCAAAGACACGAAATCGTCGGCAGTTGGGATGTAAGGCATTTTGGTCAGACCGGCGGCTTGGGCATTTTCGTACGTTTGACGGATTTCTGTGCCGTTGGGGAAATAGTCGTCGGTGTCGGCGGAATTGTCGTTGGCGATGAGCACGTCGACGGTGCGAGCGATCTGGATGAAAGGCCAGATGGGCACGTTTTGGCCCGCAAGCCCTCCGTCGGCCATGGTGATGAGTGGATAGGAAGAGACGCGGGGGGAACGTGAGTATTGGTAGAAGGGGTTGGGATAAATGCCAAACAAGTCCTGGAAGGTGGCTTCGTGGCCGATTGCGCTTAGTATCCCCTCAAGTACGCTTCCAAGACTGGAGTTTGTGGAATTGCTGGCCTCAAAGATTCCGCAAACCTCTGTGAAGATATCGCTTGATGTACCGAAGATGTAGCCAAGATTGTCATAGTCCTCGATACACGTTTCTGCCTGAGTGGCTTCGCCATTGGTGATGTTAGAACCCATATACTGAGTCAAGGCGAATGCTGATACTTCAGAGTCCCAGCTGCCGTATTCGTATGGGTGGAACTCGTATTGAGTGGAATTGACCGTAGGGCCGCATTGACCTTCGTACGAGTTGTCGACACCAAGGGCAGTGATGATAGGATAAGGCACATTGAAGGATGTGAAATTGCTGAGACTTGTAAGGCCGGACATGCGGATCTCATCGCCACCATCATCTCCTTGCAGCAATTGGTAAGATAAGAGACGACCATATGGATCAACGATGGTGTTGTCGAACCCTGCTGCTGCCTTTACTGCTAGATCGTTCACGATTTCGGCATACTTATCGAATTCCAGGATGTTAGCTGGGAGCAAGAGGCTAACCTCGAACGCCTGCTCCCACAAGTCATCGCGGAGGGACGAGATGGTAGGCCAGTTGTTGCCGCTAAAGCTGGACAAGAACCAAGCTCCACCTACATAAAGTCTCAGTACGCCTGTAGAGGCAACATGCGGTGAAATCTCACCTGAAAGGCCACTCTCATATGTCAAGGCTTGAAACAATCCGCTCACGCTGGCATTGCTGTCTCGAAGATCAAAGGCCTGGATCACGCCGGCAGTCTCGAGGAGAGCACGATATCCTCCTCCGCTAGAAGCGAAGCCTAGTGAGGGTTGTGACGAAGTGTTGAAAGAGCCTTGCTTCTGGAGCCAAGCAGCGAGTGCAGTGTCAGCCTTGGGCTTCCGCGATGAGAAATATGCAGCCTCATCAGAGCTGATGCCGTCCGCTGCTCTGACCAGAGTCTTGTTGGGACAGGTTATCTGCTTAGGGGCATAGTCGCTATCGAGTTCTAGGGAAAGCTCTCGGGACTCTAACCCGGCAGGTTGTCTATAGCCCAAAGATCCAGGAGCGGGAGCTGCTAGAGTTGAGGTGGTGAGGATAGCGAGCGACGTGACAAGCGCGTGGAAAGCCATTCTTTGCAGGATGTTGTACCTCTCCCAAAGAGGATGAGGATCCAAGAGAAAGGACGCTGGACGACTGAAACAGTACCTACCTTGAGCCTAACAACAATGTCGGTTGCCGTACTCACGGCTCTAGAGACCCAATCTAGTGACCGAGGACTGCCCGCAGCCGATATTGTATGGTTCTGATTGCGGCCGCGGGGATCGAGCTTTTTTTGGAGGTTGTCGTGGCCGTGGAGCCGTGGACAGTACCTGCGGATCCGGCACGGGTAAGTGTATGCAAGATGGCCAACTACCGGAAGCGAATCTGAGCGAGTGGCTTCGGATGAGGAAGCATGCGCAACGCATACTATACACACGTGCACGCTATACTGTTTCGTGTCCCCGCCGGGCCACCCGCCTCGAACAGGCTGAGGTGTCGACGACTACGCGGCTAGCGCCAGGGCGGTGGCCGAACACCTGTAGGCCGGCCACTCATGCTGTAGGTCGTGCGGTCGCCGAGCGGGAGCAGGCCGAGTCGAGCATGTTTCGCGGAGATGATGATGGGGTTGACGGCGGCGGAGGGAGGCATTATGATGGTGGGGCAGGGTCATGGCTCGCATGGCCAAGCCAAGGAGACCAGACCCTAGGTATGCTTTGGTCTCAAGGTTGGTGGACTGAAACATGCCCGTGCCGGTGTGTGTATGGCTATCAAAACACCTCCATGTCTTGTAGAAGAAGAAGTGCTGCTATGTCCACGACCTCCACTGCGCACTGTGGCCGGGCCTTCTGGTCACCGCCGGTTCCGAGACAAGAATGTGGTAGGATGTATTCTATCTTGGTAGCGAGCAAGCAATTGGATCTGACCATGAAGCTATCTTGGGACTGCAGGAGTTAATCAAGTGTATTGTACAATGTACGCCGTCTACGGCACACACGCCAGCCTTCTTCCGCATGCTTTTTCGCCCCCATAGCCAGGCTTCCGCCTCTCTGACCTCGCCGTCTATCCGTCGGCCGGGCAAACACACCAGGCGCAGATGCAGCTGGCGTGACAGCACATCCGCCAAGCGCCACGACCGATCGGCGACCTGTGATCATCAGCAAGAGCCACATCTTGGATTCGCTGCCATCGCAAGGTAGGTAGGTGAGCATGGCGGAACATGGCAACGAGGGCGGAGGCGGTGGTGGGCTCTTGGATCTGGAGAAGGAGTTGCAGTGTTCTGTAAGTGGATCGCCCGAGCTTGGACGCTTGTGGCAACGACAATGGAGGCAGCTGGAGCGTATCTGACCCATTGCTTCTAAGTAGATATGCACGGACATTCTATACCAACCACTGACGCTACTGGACTGTCTGCATACATTCTGTGGAGGTTGCTTGAAAGAATGGTTCACATGGCAGGCGAGTGCTGCCGCGACTAGCAGAAGCAGACAGGTCACATCGCCCTACACCTGCCCACAATGCCGCGAGCATGTCAGAGGCACGAAGGCCGACTGGAGGACCACGACCCTGTTGGAGGGCTTTCTGAAAGCAAATCCTGGCAAGGGCAAGTCGGACGAGGAGAAGGAGGAGACGCGAAAACACTACACGCCTGGTGACAATGTGCTGCCTGCAGTCTCGAGGCTGCGCAGTGAGACGGACAGCGAGGACGAGCGGCTGCTGGAAGAAGTACGAGAGCTCAGTATGGCCGGTGTGGATATCGAGACTGCACGACGCAGAGCAGATAGGGCAGCCCGACGGAGACAGGAGCGCGCACAACGCCATACCCGAGCAGACGAGCAGGGACGTCAACAACAGTCTAGCCGCTGGGCTGCCCAGCACGCCGCTCGGCAGCAGGAAGAAGCCGAGAGACAAGTCGAGCATCAACCTTCCCTGCGGAGTTTGCTGAGTGATTCTGAGATCAGTTCTGCCGACGTGCAGGAGGAGATCCTACAATCCATCACCTCGGAGGGCATTCTGGACGGCATCGATATCGACCACCTCACGCCTGCGCAGGAAGAAGAGCTTACGGAACGTATAGCAGAGGCTTACAGAAGACGCCAGCGGAACAGAGATCGATCCAGGAACCGGGAGCGTGGCGAAACACAGAGTCAAGTGGAGGAAGCAGAGGCCAACATAACGGTAGTGAGTCCGACACGACGACCGCCCTCACCGCCGCAGCAGGCACAGACACGATCCAGGCCTCCCATTTCACGGCCACATCTGTTCGCGCAGACATCTGTGGGTGCAGAGCGCGGTCAGCGCAGATCTGCTAGCTCGACCAGCCATCGCTCTCGTCAGACAGAAGTACGTGGAAACATGTCGAGTCAGGCTCCGCCAGCTGCGAGATCGACCACGGATCTCTCTGCAGCTGCACAAAATGATGAAATCTCTCATCCACAGGGCAGACATGGAGCGCGGTCAAGCAGCAGTCGCAGCTCTACCGATCCCGCAAACGTTAGAGAAACTGCACAGCGTGCCCGCGCAACATCAAATACGCTGCGACCGGACAGCAACATTGGCATAGTAACCACAAGGCCTAGAAGTAGAGACTCGCATTCTTCGGAACATTCGGGGAGACGCACAGGCCCTGCATCAAATGAATCTGCGGCATCACGTGCAGAACAGCAGTCCTCGTCCAGCAACAACACCCTGCAAGCGAGCGATGTGCTGAATCAACAATCCGTGAGACCGGCTACATCGACATCAGCTGTGGCGCCAGAACCACTATCAACGCCGTCAACGCTCCCGTCAGTAATTTGTTCTCGCTGTCGGCAGCATGATTTGGCCGGATCGTTGCATTACAACTGTTCAAAATGCGACTCTGGAAACTTCAACCTCTGCCTCTCATGTTATCGAGATGGCCGCGGATGTCATCATTGGTTTGGTTTTGGGTTGATCGCGATGTACCGCTACCAGCGTGCCCAGAACGAGGCTCCTGGAGCCTCTACACCCGGATATGAGTTTCCGCACATCCTCACCCCACGCCGATACACCGATAGACCTCATCCCGCTTCAACAGCCGCGGCACCCGATCAAGTTCTCGCGGAACACGACCTCCAAGAGGGCGCCTTCTGCGAGCACTGCCTCAATTTCACCAATGACTGCTACTGGTACTGCGAAATCTGCCTCGAAGGAGCCTGGGGCTACTGCAACACCTGTGTCCTTCAAGGCCAGCATTGCACGCACCCTCTCCTTCCCTTAGCCCACATCAGCACTCTCCGCAACGCCTCGCACGACCCCTCGAAGCTCGCCTTCCTCCCCGTCCCCCACTTGAAACAACACTCATACGTCCTCCTCCCCGTCCTCACTGACTGCGATGTCTGCCGCTTACCCATTCCGCCCCGAGCCACAAGATTTCACTGCTATAGCTGTTCGGACGGAGACTATGATATCTGCAATGATTGCTACGTTTCCCTTGTGGCCATGGGCAAGATCTCATCTGCGAATGGACCTAATGGTTGGAGACGTTGTTTGAGTGGTCATCGAATGTCTGTGGTCGGGTATCATGATACTCCGTATGGCGGCGGTCAGCATCGCTCCACATTGCGCGAGATGGTCGGAGGTTGGAGGTTGAAGGAAGATGGTGCGCCGTCTGGGGGCGATGCCGTGTTGGTCGCTGGGAGGACGGCGGTCGTGCCGCCCGACGGAGGCGTAGGGTACAGATGTTTGGCGCAGTGGTCGAGATGGCCGAAGGAGGGAGACACGGATGAATTGGCGTTTCCGAAGAATGCTGAGATTCGGGAGTGTGAGGATCGCAATGATGACTGGAGTGTGGGGGTTTACGACGGGCAAGTTGGATTGTTCCCGAGGAATCACACTCGGCGGATCTAGGACCATGAGATATGAGGTACGATGCGCTTTGAAGGAACGACGAGCTGATGAACGTTCAGACTTAGAAGAGACAGACGTACGGAATACAATCGGTAGTATTCCGAAAGCTATGGACCGACGACCAGCGTCGAATGCTTCTCAGGGTATAATACATAACCGTGCGCTTACTGTCCTTGATCGTGAGATCTTGCGCGTTCTTGGGGTAAATCTTGCAAAGCAAACACGAACGAGCCGAACCCAGACGCCCTCGCTAAACTCCCATCTCCCGAGGCGCCATCGTCCCGAGACTCGCGCCTTCCAGTGGTAACGCCGATATCATAACAAGCTTAAGAAGAGTTTGGTCCGCGAATGCCACAATGCCGCAACAAATGAAAGTCCAGACGCTATAGAGCGGAACAGCACTTCCTCAGACCGAAAGGCCTTTAGCAAGTCTCTCCATCTGGACCAACTCGATGGTGGGAGCCTCGAGCTGCTTGACCTTTCCCTCGTATTGAGCAACCTGCGGCTTCATGCTTGACCACCACTCGTTGAAGTCTTCCACAACTTCGCGCCACTCGGCTTGTTGGCCCTTTTCGACTCTCAATTTGTCGACAATGTATCCACATCCCTTCAGACGCGGCATAGCGTTTGTCTTCACGTCCGTAAGCTCCGCCTTGTACGACTTGATGAAGGTGTCCCAGGCAGTTTCGTCGAAGGCTGGTCCAGACAAATCGCTGGATGTGGTGGACATGGTAGATGGGAACGAAGCTCCCACCTGCGACTTATTCACAGCAGTCGTGCTTGCGTCGCCCATGTAAGCCCCGACCACGGAGTCGGCCCGAGCCTCTCTACACAGGTGACGGGTGAGCTGATGAGCATCGGGCACTGGTGACATAGCTTCTGGTGTGTCGCTGTGGGTCTCCGGCGTCGGGCATACTTGCGAGTCGACCGGCGTGAAGGGTGGTGTCTCCATTCCCAGGATCTGACGTGGCTGCACCGAGTCCAGTTGCGACAGCTTCTCCAAGTGTGGGAGGGTGGACTTGAGGCCTATGTGTGTGGGTGACACTGGCGAGCTGAGCGGAGGTGTATCCATGCCAGCTCCACTTCTGGCAGGACTCATGCTAGGGACTCGCGAGAGGTGGGAGAACGACTTCTCTGGGTAGCCGCGGTACAAGCTCTCGTCGTCCAACCTCGCGATGCGGTCCAGCGCTGTGCAGAGCGCAGCACCCGCATACTGCCAGTCCGTGGCAGTGTCGCGTAATTCCGATGGAAGGCGGGCTTCGAGGTCTTTCGGCATCTGCCACTTTGGAAGATGGGCCTCGTCGTAGCTGAAGTTCTCCATTCCGAAATCGTGCCCTGGGCTTCTATCGACAGCAAGATCCTTACGCATGTAGTGCTCATAAGACTTGTCGTGCTGAGCCCATGAAGGACGGCGGTAGATTGGTTGACACAGGGTGTGAGAAGGATACATGGTGGTCCTTCACGCGCTCGATCGAGTTCTTGTGATCGGCCGGCTTCGATCGCAGGACAGGAAGTAACGAAAGCCTCGACCCACAGAACGGTATCAAGAAGTCTATTCTGATGCTTAGTTCTTTAGGTGGATGATTTGGTTCTTGATACAGAGGCAGAGGAGTCGCAGCTGCCAATATATTGTTTATGCTGAGGTTCTGGTTGGATGGTTGAAGTCGAACTCTCAGGCAAGGATGATGGGTAGGTGAATTGCAACAGTCAGCGACTCTGAAGCAAGCTCGTGACAGTCTCAAGTGAAGTGGCGGATGAGCGTGAAGGTTAAAGAGTGAAGTGGCGCGGCGAGGGTCTGCAGTCGAGCTTATAATCAAAGTGAACGAGTGTGATGAGAATCAAACTTGATGCTGAAGCGGGTAATGCAGTGTCGGGGGTCGGTCGAAGTGCAAGAATGGCCTGACGCTGGCGTGGTGGATGCTTGCCGCGCTGCTGTGGAAGACGATGGAAGGAGAGATACTGAAGGGCTCGAATAAGGTAAGAGACTGGGAGTGATGAAGCTGTTCCTGCTTCAGGATGCTTGGTTGCTCGTGTGTCGGAGCAAATCGCGGCCCAGTCCGTACCGATCCGGAGGTGAAGTCCCCACCAGCCCGCGTTAGACCTTCACGATCTGCACTGTAGCGTGGATCACCCGATGGAAGTGAATGTTGTGCGGGCGTGAGCCACGCTCGCCAGGCTATGTGATGACCCTTCGTGATGCTCACACACCTCACGCTTGATGCCTGGTCAGTTTCGCTCGACTTCCCGCGGAACCAGCAGCAAGACGTGCTTCGCCTCGCACTTGGTCGCGCAACAGTGATGCGTGTTTGGGGGTCGCGTAATGATAACGAGGTCATGACCAGATGTCCAGGGTCTTGCGGCACAGATCGTGGCAGATGTGACAACGTCTTCCTTGCGCTTCCTTCGTGATGCATCGGTACTTGAAGTAGCTGTGGTAGCAAACTAATTGGGGCACAAAGAGCACACGCAACACAAGAGTTCCTGCATGACGGCATCGACGTTTCGAGTGCTTTGACATGCTGTCAGCCCGCCCTGCTATTGGTGATCTATCACCACCCTGCGATCCGAATGTCGCCTACTTTGCGTGACTATGGAGGCTACTCTGCATGTGAAAATCGCTGCCTGTAACTCAACTTGTGCTGATGCCCAATGCTGTCCGGTCCGTAGACTGCGACTCAAGTCTTGTCGTGATTCTCACAGTCCGGAATATGGTATCTATTCCAACCTAGACAAAGAACAGTCAGCCACCATCTTTCCCCGTCCGTAGCAGGATGCACAGGGCTGGTTGCGGAAGGAATGTGATGATGTGTTTGCAGCATGCCACGTGCGGCATCCGGCGTTACAGAACTCAGTTCAAACTTACCTCTCGATGATGTGGAGGCCTGATTGGGTCTCGACAATCTGCGAAACCTCTCCAGGTTTTAGAGCGAATGAGGCCTGCTCGAACTCGGTCTGCATGTCGCCTTTGCCAAAGAAGCCCCTTCATGTTGTATTAGCGAATGCTCCTTTGGAGTCGTGCAAGGTTTTGCGCAACGTTGTCGCGCACAATCGCACTTGCGGGTCAGGAAGCGGTACTCACAAATCCCCTCGTTTCCTGGCGGAAGAGCAGTCGCTCTCCGTCACAGCGAGGTCACCAAGGCTGGTTTCGCCACTCCGGATCTTACTCTCGTAACCACGGATGATGTTGTAGGCTTCGTCCTTGGAACGCGTAATCTCAGCCTCTCGCCATGACGATGGTCGCCGGGACTGAGCGTGCTTCACCAAAAGATGCGCAGCACGAATCTTGCCCTCCAGGCTCTGTTGCTTGAGTGCCTCAGGGTTCAAGTTCGCGGTATGGTACTGGCTCATGTAGTGCTTGAGCGTCTCGCTGTCTGTCTCTGCTGGCGGCTCCCATCTGGATTCCTTAGTGCTCGGGTTGAAGTAGTACGGCAAGTTCTTGCTGTTGGAATGTCGGACTTCCCAGCCTGCTGGTAGCCCGGTCGCCTGCCATTGCGATGTGAGCATGCGAGATCTCGTGATGAAAGCGTGGGTAGGCCAGATAGGCGGGATACGGTAGCTCACCATGTTGTGGGGTATTTGTTGGTCTGGAGAACGTTGGCGGAACGACTAGACTTAAATTTGTACGCCCTCTAGAACCGCTTGTGCTACTGGAGATTCCTTTAGACAAGTACGAGACTCTGCATGCAGCGCCCTGGAGATGTTTTGAATGCGTTGAGGATGTTGCTATGGCGTTCGGACAGGCACGAGGATAGCAACCGAACCAGATCCTGCTCTCGCGACTTATTTCGGCCCTTGCGACGCCGCGACTTGGGCCCCGCATCCCTTCCGACAAGGGCCGTGCCGCCCGCCCTCTATCCCGCGCGCGCCCGTCGTTTCTGATTGTGCTAAGACCTGCCAGACTTCGCGACCTTCTCTCTACAATCCACGACACCAACATTTTGCCTGCTATTTTGCGAGGCCAACTCAGACCACAGTCACGCGATGTCGAATTACGATATGGAAGACTCGCCGGCGCCAGAAGGCAGAAATGGCGATTCCAAGAAGATCAGCTTCCGCTTTTGTCGCGAGTGGTACGTGAAGTGCCAACTACAGTGAAACAAATGTCCTAATCCGCACAATAGTTCCAATATGCTATACCCCAAGGAGGATCGCTTGACCAACCAGCTCATGTTCGCGTGCCGTACATGCCAGTACAGCGAAGCAGCCACGGCATCTTGCATCTGGCGCAATTCGCTGAAGGAGGATGTGCAAGAGACGGCAGGCAATGTGGATGACGTGGCGCAGGATCCTACGGTGGGTGATGCTAGCCATTCTTCTGACTATGATGAGACAATGGAGAACACTAAGAACGACGTCGAGGGCGAGGGCGAGGATGTGGTTCCTGGACTATGCACGCTTTGTGGCCAGGAAATTTTGTGTCCGATCTGTGAGAGGCCGACAGACGGTGGTACTGCCCTCGAAGTTCGACGATCCTGAAATGGAAGCAGGTCGGGACAGCGACGAAGTCGCCGAACAGGAGCGCCTGGAGAGGGAGAGCACATGAGGGAGGCAAAAGGAGGACTCCGCACTTTCACATTCTTTGACACCTGCTTTGCATCTGATCTCTGTACCAGCAACACGTGCTGACGGGTCTGGTACTCGCAGCTCCCACATGCCGAGGAAGAGTGCAAGAAATGCGGTGCGAGAGACGCAGTCTACTTTCAGTCACAACAGAGGACCGCTGAAACCGGAATGGCAAGTTTACATTGTCGATCGTTCTCTGGCTGCTTGCTGATTCCCCTGACAGGCTCTGTTCTACGTGTGCTGCGAAGTTCGTCTCCCCACGAAGCTCACCGGAAATTGAAACTTACTAACATTAAATGCAGTGCCAACACGTGTGGTCGACACTTGATGCCAAACGTTAGAAAGGTTTGACATCAGGTTCGGACGCAGGGGTAAGATAAATGCGTGAAGGAACACAGTCGTCGGCTCTCTCAGTCGTGCCTCAGTAGCAGAAGAGCAGAGCGAATGGTATTGACTGGACGACTTCATCTCGCTATATTCTTGGTAACTGCGGGCTGTCATCCTATACCTCACTGTACTGGCGAGGCCCACGTCGCAGAAGTGGGCGGCAGGATCTCGAGCGAGCTCGTTATTATGTGAGATTTAGCGCGGCGTTTTGGTGGTTTGGTGATTGCAGCCCCGGGCTAGATAGTGTATGCTACACCTTCTCGTCTCAGCAGCTGAGGGGACCTCGGTGTGGGAGAATAGTTCACAGTCCTCTCTGATTCCAAACAGCCGGCTTACGAGATTCCACATTCCGCACCTTGCTCGTCACGCGTGCGGTCCTTTCCCTGTTCTTAATGTCATTCCTTGTGGCCTGCGTGCTTGCGTGCCTCTTTCGACACAGCGTCATGGCATGTCCTCGCATCTCGGAAAGTGAGAGCTGGCTTTGACGCTGCACGTCTCTCTCCATGCGAGTATTTCTCGAGTGAGACTTGCACGTAGGAGCACCTCTTCGCGTCTTCCATCATGATTCTGAATATCCTCCACAATCGTTTCTCTAGCGATCATAGATGCATCGGCGCCAAAGACAAAATCTTGCTCCATCCCCTCTCTCTCACCTCCCGTCCCACTATCCCACTTAACCTTGTGCCAATTGGGTCGCCGCCCTTGTTTATCAGCACGCATGCATTGTCATCAAATGCCACGACACTTCCATCTTTTCGCTGGAATTGCTTCGCCGTCCGTACGACCACCGCATGCCGTATATCGCCCCTTCGTACTTTGTTCGCGGCAGAGACTGAGACGGAGCCACCAGGACCTGATTCCGGACCAAAGTTCCGCTGCTTCTGCACAACAACGATGATGCGATCGCCAATAGTCGCAGGTCGCTTCTTCTTGAGGACTTTGACGCACTCTGCGATGGCGGCGCCGGAGTTGTCAATGACGTTGACCATGGTCTAGTCGCGCAAACAGTATCAGTATACAGCGGGAGTGTGCTTTGATGATGGAATCCGGTATGAGGGCAGTAGGACTCACCTTGAGTTGAATCATGTTGGCGTTCGCGGTGCTGACGATGGTGTTCGAGATGTATTCAGGGCAGATGGGAATGCGGATGCGGCTCAGTGTCGACTGGCCAGTGAAAATGCGGGAACGCGAAAGCTCGCAGGGGGGGACGGCGACTGGCGTTGGCGTTGGATTCGTGGTGGCTGGGCTCGAGTAAGTGCAATGCGGTGCAGGTGCGTCGGCGGGTGAGGTACATAGATGCTATTGTCCGCACGCGACAATACCACCACGCCGCCCAATGCGCGCGTCACGAGATATTCCTTTTGCCGCTGCCGCTGCCGCTTGCTGCTGAGTCGGTTTGCCTTGCGCAGGCTTGTCTCCCTCGCCGTACACGCGTGCGAGAAGAACAATTATGGTCCACTGCATCCAACGCCATCGATAAAGCGAGCGAAGGCGGGAAGCGTCCAGTGCGCACAGGAATGCGGGTATAAGAAGGGGGTTTCCATCGCTGGAGACGGTGTATGTCAGTCTCTACCGCCGCGTCCGCGTTGCTCTGGAGAGACGGACAGCCAGCATGAAGGCGCAAGCTGCCGACTTGGACGAGGCGCTGAAGAAGAAGGGCGGCCTGACGCTGTCGCAACTTGCAAACTACGACGACTTGATCACCGATGCGCTGGTCGACAAGGTATGCGCGCTTTCGCCGAGTGCGGCTGGGCGTACGCAACGCTGACTCTCTGCCAGGTGTACTTCTGGTCGATTATCCGCAAGCTGAAAGCCACCTACCACGGCAGCCGTGGCTTGAACGACGAATCCATATGCAAGACACTGCAACAGAATGTCATCATCGAAAAAGACCCTGCTCTGGCGCAGGACAGCCTCCTGCTGCGGCAGCCCGGCTTGTCCAAGTATCACAAAGCCCTGAAGACGGAGGATGAGAAGGAGCATTTCCTGCGCCATATGCGCAGGTACATCAACATCTACATGCCGGACTGTCCCTTCGAGGTCGGCACCACCAACCGCTATACCATTACCACCGCCGAAGCATGCATCATTGCCCGCAAACGCATTCGCCGAGGAGAGCCGGTCAAGTATTTGACTGGTATCCAGGTCGAGATGACCGAGAAGGAGGAAAGGGAGCTGTGTAGTCGCACTGACTTCAGCATCGTCATATCGAGTCGCAAAAAGAGACCGTCGCTATTCCTGGGTCCTGCTCGATTTGCCAATCACGACTGCGACTCCAATGCCAAACTGACGACCACGGGTGCTCATGGCATTCACATTCAAGCACGCAAAGACATTGAGATTGGCGACGAGATCACTGTCACATATGGTGAGGACTACTTCGGCGAAGACAATTGTGAATGCTTGTGCCACACTTGTGAACTCGCCACGCGCAATGGCTGGGACCCCAGAGGCCCCATCATTCGCGAGGACACCAGCGACGAAGACGAGTCCGAGGATGAAGACGCTGTGAACCCCAAAGTAGCGCCGAAACGCCACGCGGAGTCTAGCAGGCCTACAAAGCGGAAGCGAGACAGCGACGACGATTACAGCGCAGATTCGCCCAAGAGAAAGCGAGGGCGGCCAGCCAAATATTCGCCGCCGGACAACTACGATGAAAGTGAGGATGAAGCTTCCGACGACGACGACTCCGACGAGATGGCAGTACGACGTCGTCGAGGACGCTTCTCACCCAACCTGAAATTCTCGTCTGCTGCACCTTCTGCTTGCGTCAAGGTTGAAGAATCGGATGAACCACTCCTGGACCGGGTTTTTCGATTGCTGGGCAGTGTCGCTGACAGGACGGATCGTCGCAAGCGTGGTCTCACTGCCTCTGATCCGCTCACACTGACCCCTCCCGTGAGCGGCGGATCATCTTCTGATAGTGGCCTGAGCCCTTTCTCCCCTGGTCCAATGGAAGAGGTCACTGCTAATGGCAGGAACACGATTCGAGCAAGTGGTAGAGGGTTTGTGCGCAACCCCCCTGTGGCATCTTCGAGATCCGACGCTAGCAAGATGTCGCCAATGAGCACACCTGTGAGCACACCACGAGATAGCTCTGCAGCAACAACACCTGCGCCACCATCCGGGGATTATATCCGGGCCAAGCTCCCTGTCGTCAAGCGGAGCTATTCAAATCTGCGCAACGTTACAAACGTGGAAGACACACCTCTAGATCCATACAGTGTCCAACCTTCTCCCGCGCCCCCTTCAGAACCATCCAAAAGAGGGCGAGGTCGACCGAGAAAGTACCCGCGAACAGACGAGACTGTGTCAAACGACCGCAAACCGGACTCTGGAGCGAGTCCTTCCTCAAGTGCTAATGACAACTCGTCATCTTCCTCCCTGGCTTCGAGTGCCACCTCTCTGGAAACACATGCATTTGCGGCTGGAAACATAGCACAGGGCATCTGCGAAATGCTGACCACTGAAGACGACGACACATCTGCACGTCCAGGGGCCAGCGCAACGACCACGAAGACCGAGATCGCACGGCGAGTTTCCACGAGACGGACCCTCTCTCAGGCCGAGCAGTGTGACCAGCTCTCTTCTCCGGGAAAGCTGCGCGGCAGATTGACGACCATTAAAAAGGTGACTAGATCGTCATCCGCTGCTGATTCCCTGACGCCTCCCATTCGCAGCATTGAGAAAGCCGAGGCTGGCGAAGATTCTGAAGAGGAGGAAGTCGAGCGCGGCGAGCCACGAATTCCAGGAGATTATCATTTATGTACAGCTCTACTCGCCACCAATTATCATCGCTGGGTCGAATGCCGCAACTGTGACGAATGGTTCGTGCAACCCGAAGCCTTCTTGACACGAATTGCCTGTCCCAGGTGTGAGCGCCATAGCAAGCTATATGGCTACTACTGGCCGAAGACGGACAAGGAAGGCAAGCATGACAAGGAAGAGCGCGTTCTCGACCATCGTGAAATACATCGTTTCATTCCCCCCGACGAAGAGCGTGAGGAGCGCAAAGGCCGTAAAACGCTCGCCGATGTATTGCGAGAAAGAGAGCTGAGCGAGCGCGAGCGCAGTCAAAGCGATGAGAGAGACGAAGAAGGCAGGCTGACAAGAAGGGGAAGAATCAGCCCAAGAGGTGTCAAAAGTTCAGTCGAGCGGCGAAATCTAAGAAAGACGATGTGAACGATTCGAACGACAGTGTACGATACTTCTGGCTCACCCGCATTTGGGAGGAGCACCACTCACAACGCCATGCCCACGACTGAACACCATCATTGTCGTATTTGCGATAGCTGCCCATGCGAGGTAGCCCTGACTTTCTGATGGCAGTGGCATCAGGGTCGCAATGTTAGATTATTAAGCCAAAATAGGCTGAGTGATGCACAATCATCATGAAATATAATGGGAACCCTGTGTATCAATCCTCGGATCTTAACGTGGCACGGGAACAGCTGATTGCCATGGTAGGACAGCCAGAGCTGCAAGTTCCCGATCCACTCGCAGGCTTTGCAGCAACTTCTGACTACGATTGTTTTCATGGGCTCCTTCTCTTCCAGGTAATGCTTCCGAGGCAATACGTATTTGTTTGCTACGTGGTGTGCTTTGTGTAGCTCGACTAGCGCATCAAGTGACTCTCACCGTCTTTCGATTATCGAGGTCATTGAGATCATCCTCTCCGCCGACTGCGTTATTGCTGCGGACTTCTCCCTCTTCTTTGCGAGACGAGGAGATGGGTATACAGCCTTCGAAGACGGAGCTATACTTACCCTCGGACACACTCCGCAGATGCGATCCCGATCGCTGCTGGTGCGATAGACCGTATCATAGAAAATCGAGATATGTGTATGTTGAGAGAGGAAGTGAGTGCGAAGCATCCTTCGTTCCGCACAGCATGAGTATCTCAAGCTCCTCGACTGACCGTTCAGATTCAGGCGACGGTAGTGAACGCTACCACGACCCTGTCGACATGATGAGCAACATGATGATGACGGGCGGTACGATGCCCACCATGCCCTGGAAAGACCCTCGGTCCTGGACGGTTCGCGACTACGATCGGCTCGGCGAAGTTTTGGAAGAGTTCTACAACCGCGAAAGAGGTCGTGGGATCAGTATGAACAATCGCCGTCCTCCACCTCCGAGCTACGGAGCCGGTCCATATCCCTCTTGGCCCATGCCTATGCCTCCTCCCGATCAATGGGACGAAGGGGGTGGCGCTGGTGGGAGGCGGAGGAGATCTAACCGACCTGGATGGTCGGAGTATAATCGTCTGGAAGAGCAATTCAGACATATGTACGATGAGTATACGAGGCGTCGGAGCGAGAACGATTCGGTGCTTTATGGGAGTGACGTAGATCGCAGGAAGGATCAGTATCGGTATAACATGTTGAAGACCTTGCAGGAGATGTGGCCGCAGTTGAATCAGATGATGATGGGACAGCAGATGCAGAGCCCGATGATGCCGATGACGCAGCAGCAGATGATGGGACAGCAGGGATGGATGCCGCCACAGGCTATGCCGCCCCCAATGGGAAGTGGAATGCAGCCGGGCATGTACCATCCGGGCATGAACGCTCCTGGGATGGCCGGTGCTCCCGGATACAATCCTGCGATGATGAATGGAGGATACCCGATCCCACCCCACGGCATGAACCACATGAGTCCGCCGGGAAGCAGGAGGCATTGGCGAGGGCCTCCGCGAAGTGCCTTTGTGGATGATTATCCTGACGATTTTGATCGAGGACCTCCATACAAACCCTACGGCAACAGAAGAAGATGGGATGACCATTTAGGAGGAGGGTTTGGTGACGGTGAGTACGTAGCGCCTCCCTACATCTCACCGTGAAAGTCAAGCTGACCACGGACAGGTACGCGCTCGTCTAACGATCCTTTCGGCCCGGTTCCACCACCACGACCAAAGCCAGGCGGCGGTGGTGGTGGAGGAGGAGGAGGAGGTCTGACCGGGGGAGGGGGCGTGGTATTCAACGACCCTCTTCCTAGCTATCGCAGAGATCGCTTTCCGCTCAACCCGACGACTCCTAACGATATTCCACGGGTACCCGTGCCTCCGAGATCCTCTCCCTTACGGACTGCTCCACCTCTGGCTGAAGATCTCGGG
This sequence comes from Pseudocercospora vitis, assembly GCA_026120125.1. NCBI lineage: Eukaryota > Fungi > Ascomycota > Dothideomycetes > Mycosphaerellales > Mycosphaerellaceae > Pseudocercospora > Pseudocercospora vitis. Next base: position 1,096,872 of record JALRML010000003.1, on the reverse strand, counting down.
TACGCGACACACCCACCTTATACCTCTGCCACATTCCCAAGCACCGGGCCTGGTTTTGCCTCCGAAGGACTAGGGCCGAACGTCCCGCTCTCTGGGGCTGGAAACAGTAATCCCATCCGACCTCCTATCCTCCGAGACCCAACCACGACAGAAGCTCTTCGACAGCAATCGTATCTCCGGGCCGCGCAGAGTAGCACGCCTTACACCGGCGAGTATCCTTACGTCTCCGGCGCCATGAACGTGGGACCTGATCTCACGACTGGCTCAGCCTCTGGAATGAGGCCCGGCGTGGGGAGAAAAGTCAGCTTTCAGCCTGAAGCTGGCTTAGCGAGGTCTCGAGAGGAGGAGGAAGCGAGAGGTGAGGCTGAGGCGGGTGCGCCTGCGGGTAAGAAGGATGGGTTGTGATGAGTCGTGGGCTTTGTAGCTAGGATTGAGGTCAGACTTAGGGTTGGAGTTTGCCTCCGGGCATATGCGTGCGCCTTTGCCGTTCCTGCTTCAGTTTTGGCCCACTTGATGGCAGCTCCCTTGTCGAATGCCGGTGCTCGGGCTTGGGGCTATGACGATTGTTGAGTGAAGGATTCGACGAAGGCGTGGTGTTGGTTACGTAGCGCCGAATCCTTGTGTGTGTACAACCTGCCTCAAGCAGTAGTGTTTGTGGTGCTCTGACAGAAAAACTGGGGCGTGATCATGGCTACATTGAGTCTTGGTCTGGTGAGTGTAGAAAGTGTGGTGATTCATTGATTGCTAACTAGTCATGCGTGCCATCGTGTTGGGTGGACAGTGTGGTGCGTTCCTTCAGCCTGCCCTGGTTGCGACTTTGCCTTGTCTTTGCTTCTATGGACTTCTTTCAATTCTTTCGGGAGGCCAGAAGTGGCGGCGTGACGGGATGCATATTACTTTGTATTGATCGAACTGGGAAGCCCAATTGTAAGTCAAATACAGCGCGTCCAATGGGGGTGCCGCGTGGCTATAATATGAGTCCACCGCGAGTAACCCTCGCCAGATAGGGCGTCATTCAATCACCGGGCCCAGGAGTCTATGCCAGCGTCCTATGAATTGAGAGGGAGAAGGCCGAGCACGAACCCGTAAAAAATCTATAGTGGCACATCGGAAAAGGTTTCATCTCCCGAGAGCTGTGGAATGAAGTTGTCTCACGACAGTATAGTAGCAGCAGATGTGGCTCAGCTGTCGTTCCATCTCAACAACATCAGTGAGCCGCTTCTTAAAGGGGTCGAGGTGGTGCACGACACGGATGCTCGCCTTCCCTCCATGTTTCAGACGGCAACGTCCTCGGAGTCCAGACTTTGTGTGCTAGTCTGCGTGCATCGTGCAGGTCTGTTCGATGTTTTGTCTGTCTGGTATTACGCAGTGCCTGGCCAACCATCTCGGTACTCGTCCCTTTCGATCTCTTGCAAGACATCATTCTAAATTCTATACATGATATCCATTGTCTGCTGCGACTTTGGGTACTGCGGCCGCGATCTCTGTGCTCCGTGGGCGTGTGCTGTGCCTTGCTTCGCTCGGCGGCAGTCGATGCCATATGCAAGTTTGCTTGCATCGATGAAACGTACCATGTGGTTAGGAGTGCGGCCTTGCTTGAACAACACTGTGACACAAACGTTGGAAAGTCTGTGTGAGAAATGCTATGGAGAGATAGCTAAGGGTCCATGTAAGACGATCGTTCAGTATCTTTGCAAAGCACTACTCTCGCTGTTTGCGTCACCGCCAGCGCATGTCGTTCTCCGCGCCAGTCTTATCTGCTTGCCGAGCCCGCTTCATCAGTAGTACTGTCCGAGAACATTGCATAATACAGATCGATGTGAACAACATTCAGTGGCATCTCGTGTGATCCATATGTCGACACTGTACCATTGGGAGTTTCAGACATGCCTCGCGCACACGACTATCTGCAAAGAGCTGCAGAGAAAGCTGGACTGCCTCGGCCTTGGAAGAGCAGATTGCACTGGAGTGACGCTTGCCCAATCGCCTCTGGTTCCTCTTTTGAGATGCTCGCCGGCGAGCCTTACACCCTCGCCTTCGGTGGGGACTGAAGTCCAGCACCGTGGTCTTCACTTAGTGCTGAAGTCCAACACTTCTGCAGCTCTCCTGGTCGATTTCAGCAGATGCGGGCTTTGCTTGGACGCGCGAGTCGATCAGAAGCTCCGAGTACGCCATATGCGAGGGGAACCGCGGGACAGCCGTGCTAGCTTCGCGTCTGGGATAGAGGCGAAGGTGCAGCAAGCTTGTTCGGTTGGATATCCTCGTGCGAGTGTGAATGCCAAAGTCGCGGCTGCGATCTTTGTTCTCTCGGGTCCCAGCGGTTGTCAAATGAAGTGAAGTCTGCTGGTCTCGACGTACAGCGTCAATCGAACAAGGGTGCATGTGTTGAATGATGGTCTGTTACATATGACCTCGCAGCCGGCAGGAGGGGGGCCACACTTGGATGTTGAAGAAACCTGCAGGGACCGAAAGCCTCGCCTCGGTCTGCTTGTCATTCCTAAGTGAGTATTGGCGCCTCGGGCGCTGCATGCAGCAGATCCTTTAGACCACACCACAGTACCTCGGAAGAAATTCGAAGATTCTTTTGAGATAAGCAGGGATTGACTAAATAGCGGCCATGCATAGACGGTGAAAAGGACCGAATAAGGGGTATGACTAAGTCATTCAACAAATGTGAAGCTGAGTTTCCGAAACGTCCTCTAAGCTGGATTTCTTAAAACGACGGCTTATATGGGTCGTTCGGAATAGCTGTGTAAAACAGACGCAAGAGAAGGCGCTCTTTAGGACGGAGATATGGATTATGTAATTAAGGGTATGGTTGTACTGTATGCAGAAGCAGCGGCAGAATCTACACCGAGGTTATTAGTGCTAAAAAATCACGCCGTCAGTGTGGGAAGATTTCGGTCTTCCTTACCTGCAAATCAATCAATAGCTCTGCGTGTTTAGATATGGTCACCATGAACCGGTCGAGGTGTGGGCTCTCACGCATGACAATGGCTGATGCCGCCGGCAGCGATAGTGCGCTGTATGTACATATCCCTCGTTTCTAGCGGAAGCATTGATTCAGGGTACGCAAGGCACGTCTTTGAGACACTAGGTACAGATGCATGTCGCCCAATGCGCTCGACTGCAAAGTTTCCACCACGATGATGATAAAGTCGATTGCTGGTTCTGGGCTCCCTGTCGCTTTCCGTCCACGCAAAAGGATTTGAGTGTCTCACAGTTGCCCTTGTTTGGTCTGTCTGCCAAGGTTGAGCCGCAGTGAGGTCTCCTCCAGCACGCGTCAACCCAGTCCACTAAGGTGTAAGAATCGGCATTAGGCACGCTCAGCGTCAAGCATGACTTACTCAGACCCTGTCGCCCGGTTTACGTAGCCTGTCAATTCTTTGGTCCACATTCGACGGGCAAAGAGCCGGCGAAGAACTCGTTGAGGAATGTCTTCCGAACATGCGACCGCCCGTAGAAATCCATAGCGAACATGGTAAGATCAGGCTGGGAAATCAATGACGGTCAACTCTCCTTCCGCGATACATTCATTCGCGCTCCGTAGTCCGTTTGTCGTTCACACGGACTGGCTGACATTAAAGAGTGACGTGGCCCCAACTCGCTACTATGCTCTGACCGGCATGATACTAGCTTTCGCAAGTCACAAACGCATGTACTCGTGATTCACATACTGTATCGCACGGACCATGCCAGTTTGACGGCGGGTCTTGGAAAAGTCCGTAGTTCGTGCAAACACATGAAGTCCCCGAAAGATGCAACGACGGTCCACTTCAAGGTATGATACTTGGGAGGCGATGGCAGGGTCTACCACCTCTCGGCGTTGCGTGGATCGCAATGGGGCTCAGGCACGTCGCCAGAGTGCAAACTATCACGGTGAACACGGTAGCGCAGGGCGTTTCGAGTCCTACAAGCTGCCACGACTGGCCTGCCCATCCCGTCCGTCGACGGGGATATATCAGCAGAAAATGGAGAGCACAGCATCGATCGACGCGGCAGGATCACGTTCAATCTTGTGGCGTCGTTGAAGAAAGCCTCGGAGCTCGGACACTTGTCTCTGCGCGTATTATAACAGCACGGTATGCAGGACGTCCTCCCATGTTCCACCGTTCCGGACGGCTGGGACAGACCACGAGAACACGAAGTGGAGTGCTCAGGAATGGTGCGTCACCGTGCGTCGGTGAGACCTCGCGCGCACTTAGACCGAACTTGCCAGGAGAATAGGCCGGCCGGCAACTGATGGAGCAAGCATCAGCGCATTGTGAAGTTCGAGAGAGAGAACAACAGCTCGTTTGCGAGGCGAGGTCCAACGAGCGCCATTCATGGCGCGTGGGCTTTGCGTCGGAACGGATGGGCCGAGGCCGTTGCGGCCCGGTTGGCAGCAGATAGGTCGCGGAGCTAGGCGCCATACCCGCACAATTGGCTGCAGTCAAGCGGCGATGACACTCTTTGGGCAGCTCATCACATTGTGGAAAGGTGCAGCTGCACTGTGAAATGCTGTGTTTTGCGCGATCCCAAGGCGCCGAACCAGTCCTTGGTCCTTGGTCACAGCACAAGACAATGATGTGATCGCATATCGATTAGTGCCTCGACGTCGACACGCGTTGCCCGGCGCCGAGGGTTGTCCGGGCTCGAGATGCCGACTGCTTCAGTACAGGACTTCGTCTCGTGCCGGTAAGGAACGGCGATCGAAGAGCCAAGCCAGCGAAGACAGGCTGGTGAAGCCTGCTTCCTCGGACCTGCGGGTAAGGAGATGCAATGCTGCCGTGCATGGTCCCGGTGGGCGCGACTCACCCGAGTCGAGGTTGCCTAATGTACCTGGCTGGTATCGAGACTACCCGTCGCGTGTCTCGCGTGTGTCCCGGTGGCAGCACCGGAGGGCGAGCAGCGTGGTTGTTGATGGGGCCGGCGATGGAGCTCCAGGAGTGAGCTGAGGTCTGAATGGACAAGTTTGGCTTTACTCCCGATGGTCCCCTCCCGCGTCGTTGACAGGTGCGGGAAGGAGCCGTGGCCGTTGAGCCTTGTTCTTGCTCTTGTTTGGCTACAGCAGCCACGTGGTGGGTCGAGGCTAGCCGTCGTCCCGCTCCCCAGGCCCGGCTCGTCTTTGCACCTCCTACCGGCCAATGGTGGCCACTCCAGCCCCGGCCTGGTACAGGACTGTATTTTCTGTGTGTGCAGCAGGTGTGATGGGGTCAATAATGATGGTTGCGGCTCCACGCCTCCTTCCGGCCGTGTTTGCGACCGCTGACGCTGCCTGACGAGAACCTTGAGGGGTGTGATGGCGGGCCGCTAGCGCCTTGCCTCGCGTGCCTGCCTGCCTGCCTGCCTGCCTGCCTGCTTCCAGTCCCTCAGCTCCATTTCTCCCACATAGTCGGAGTTCGAGTGTGTGCCGCAGCAGATGCAATACTTGGCTCTCCTGCAGCTCCATCTCATCGATGCCCCGTAATCCTCCATGCTCCTGTACCACGCCTCTTGCGCGCCTCCGTGGCAGGCCGCTTAGGCCTGAGTGAGCGCGGATGGGAACGACGAGCGTCGGTCGGAGAAGGCACTGCACGGTACTGTACAGGAATGCAGCGCAACGCAACCTGCCACATCAATACATGGCGGACGCTGCATCTGGGCCCCGTCTCACCAGAATCGCTCGATGGTTTCAGGGATCTAGGATATCCGGCTGCCACAGCCGAGCTTCGCACTCTCCATCCTGCTTGAACCAGTAATTATGGCCTGTCATCCCACCAGCGAAGAGGGAAAGCTGCTCTGTCCACATCGACAGATCGGGGCGTAGCTTTGCTCCAGCAACAGGCTGACATTTCTCTGCCCTGCCCAATGATTCTGGACTCCGGAAGTGCATGGCCGTGACTGCATTACACGGTATCCGGCAAGGATGAGCAGATTGGGGACGGCGATTGCGGTTTTGACTGGCCGGATCGTCGTCCTCAAGTCCGCGCTCCCTCGATGGACGGGATGGCTAGCTAGCAAGCAAGCACAGGAGTCCTTCTTGTGACGAAGGCAATCTGTGACGGGAGTGAGGACCTGGTTGGAGAAATCCTTCGGCCACGAGCCCAGCAGTCCGCAGCACACCGCAACACCACCAGTGGACCGATGTGCCTGTTGGAAGCGGACTCGGTGGCGGAGACAGGGCGCAGAAGTCGGTCGGTGTGGGTAACACAATATAGCTGTGATGGTGAACGTTTGACAAATGTGAGCTTCATGCGCGTGGGCACTGCAGCGAGGCCAGCTCACGACCTGGCTCCCGGCTGCATGTGGGCAATGATTCGAGGCTCCCACCAGGCATATGGGACAGTGCTGTACAGTCAGTCCGTGGTGCGAAACGAAGATGAGACCGGTGCCTCAGCCAGCAATGCTGGCTCTGCTTGGCGGCCTCAACAGGGTCATAGCCTTATTAGGCGACTCTATGGAAGCAGCTGGCCGCCTCACTCTGCAGCCGGGACTTGCGAACAAACATTGACTTTTGGTCGCTTTGGAACGGTTCATGCGTGCGGCGTGCGGCGTGCGTAGGCCTCACAGACGCGGGAGCACAGCAGCAATCTAAGATTCGGTAGCGCGCTCGGCCACGGGCTCGTAACGGCGAGCTTGCTGCCGATAACCTGGTTCTTGTTGCTGAACGCGACCTCCATAGCGGTAAGCGCTGCCATCTCCCTGCCTGCCCCAGTCCACACCCAGTTGCTGCTTATCGGGTGGTATACGGCGCCGCACCAGGACGGGTGATGGCACATGGGGACTGTAGGCGAGTTACATGTATTTGTGCGCGGTGGGACGGCCGCCTGGGACCTGGCACTGTCCTGTCCAGTGTCCAGTGTCCAGTGTCCAGTGTCCAGTGTCCAGTGTCCAGTGTCCGGTGTCCAGTGCCCCGACCACACCAGACCAGACCGACCCTCTTCTGTCGCTGCTGGGGTCGTCGCTGCACGCTGGCACACGGGAAATGCCAGAAGCGACGCCGTCCTTTTGGTCTGACGTCTTCGCCAAATCGACCAGCCTGCGCAAACCCTGGCCGATTCGCTACCAGAACGCCGTCTACTGTGTCGCTGGTCGCGACGCCTTTGTGTAGGTGCAGCACGCTCAAAACCAGGGTATCTGGATCCGCTCCTGCCTGCCTTAGCGCCTCGCCGTGTGTGTAGCGATCGGACACTTTAAGTATACGGAACCATCCCTGCGGCCACCGTGAACCGACCGCTCTTTCTCGTTGTCTATGTGCACGACATCGCTTCACCCTCGTATCACGGCCTGACTGACTCTCTCCCCAAACCAAACCAAACCAAACTCGTGCGAACGGACACTCGCCCATTCTCGTCCCATCACCCACGCATGATCGTCGGGCGCCCCATCAAACACGGCATTCTGGGAGCGTGAGCATCTGGTCTCACTGCATTCGCCCGCCCCAGGAGACCATTGCATTCAAGTCCCGTGCTTCGGAACCAAGACGCATCGCTCTCAATCTTGTATGAGCGAGCACTTGGCCACATTCCTTGAGATACTGTCTGGCTTCGTTGGCGAATCTTTGGCGATCCATACTGGCGTTCAGTCCTTTCACCACAGCTGTGCAGTTCGGGAGCCATTTCCACAAATAATCGTCTTCAGCGCGCGCACATCGACGCCTTGATCGAGGCACCAAATCCAAACGTACTGGTACGCACCGTCAGATGACGCGGCGCAGGCACGACATACGTACGGATAGGAATCTATGTCGCATTCAGGCCGGCCGTCGCCCTTACAACCTCCATTCGTGAGCGTCGACTCGACCAGAATGGCTCAAATACAGCATCATTCGACCTTCCCTCCACCAAGCTTTCTGGGCGGATTCGAACCACGCTCCTCGGGACCACAGCTGCCTCCCATCAACACCGTCAAGCCCCACAGGCTGGACCATGGTGGTCCGTCAGTACACCTGCCACCGATGCAAGTAGCACCGCCCGGGTCGATGTCTCCCGCGAGAGCGCCTACCAGATCGATCCCGGTTGCTAATCTACTATCCTCCGATCCACCCTCACCTCCACGGTCACAGCCGGCGACCTCAGCGCAGCAGCCGACCTCTCGTCTCTCACCCACGGCAAATTCTAGAAACACACAATTCGATTACAGGTTACACCCTCAACAGCATCCACAAGCGCCTCAATATCGCTACGATCACATGGCTATCCCACCAAGGCAGCCACAGCCGATCATACAACAAGAACCTTACAACAACCCGCAGTTTCCCAGGTCGCAGTATCCTCAGCCTCTACCGACAGTGAGTACAGACTCGAGCAGAGCACGCCAGTATAGTCCAGCTCCCAGCGCCTTCTCTTCTCCGACCAGTTATACACACTCAGAGGCATCTCCACGGTCTTCTCTAGGACCTTCGAGCCACAGCCAGGCACAACGAAGTCGAGTGGCTCCGCCACCTCCTCTGAACTACACCCTGACCATACGTCAACAGCCCGCCGCAGCTCGAGCATGTGGATTCGGCGAGCGTGACCGTCGTGTCATAGATCCACCGCCGATCTTGGAATTGAAGATCACGGACCACAATGGCATGCCTCAGCAGGACTCAGTCGCGATGCACGCCGTGAACTGCGAGCTATTGAGTCCAGATGGCAAGGATGATGAGACCGAACTGCCCCCTGCGCACCCTGAGATGCCATCAACGCGAAGGTTGATGGGTACCCTTGTCGCGTCGCCATATCCAGCCAAAGATGAGAACAGCACAGCTGGCACATTTTTCGTCTTCCCCGATCTGAGTTGCCGGTCGCCGGGGAAGTACCGCCTGAGGTTCAAGCTTCTGCGCATCGATCCCACCAACCTCGCGCCGGGGTCCAAATTCAATGCCAGTTTGGCTAGCATCGTCACGGATGTCTTCAGTGTCTACACGGCGAAAGACTTTCCCGGCATGCGTGCGAGCAGCGCTTTGCTTAAGTCGCTGCGAAGACAAGGCTTGAACGTGGGCGTGAAGAAGGGCTCGGAAGCGCGGAAAGGCAAAAGCAAGCCCAAAAAGGAAATCGAAAGCTCTGCGTCTTCCGATGATGGCTCCGAGCGTGACGATTCTGACAGTTCCGGCGGCACGAGCCCGAAATCAAAGGTCAAGCCGAAGGGAAAGGGCAAGAGGAGAAGGCAAGAGGAGTAGAGATTGGGGGGGGGAGGGGGGGAGAGAGAGAGGCCACGTGCCGTGAGCTGTGCTTATGATGATGATGGGATGTGGACAGTCTCACTCCCTGTCGAAGCCGTCGATCTCCACCGCGCACGAACTCACTCGGGCGGGTTCGAGCCATATTCTGAACCAGTGCGACATGACGTGGTTACACACACGCCGTTCTGAACCGCCGATCCTGGAGAGTCGGCTTCATTGTTTCTCCCTGTTATGTGATCAGGCAGCATTGCATATCGCTATGATTCTCCTTGCAGTGACAGCACTGAACGCCATCAGTGCATCGATTTCACACATGGACTGGTCTGCCGGCAATTGCTTTGGGGTGGGGGCTGTGAGGATAATGACATGAGTAGTTCCGAAAATGGCACGGCACGCTGTGGAGCAGCGGTGGTCGCCACCGACGACGACGACAACGAGAGTGGAAAGACGACGAAACTACAATATGTTGATGACCAGACAGGATATAGTTCCAAGGCATGCATAATGGCCCATTCCGGTGCCCGTGGGGAGTGGACCGATGTCTTTCCTTTTATTTGCAGATGGAGGGGGGGGGCATCTTCATGTAATGATAGTCTAGAGTAGCCATGCAATGTTTCCCTTGGATCGTGATCTCCAATGCTCCATGCCTTCACTCGAACGCAACCAAAGTACTCCTTCGGGCGGCGTACACCAGTCGCTGTCGAGGGAGCAGGCAGACCAGGGGTTTTTTTTCCTTATCATTCCATGAGAAGCCACATGGCCAGCATTCTGACAAGGCCGTGCGCTCACCCAAAGAAAATTTTTTTCAATTTTTTTTTTGGAGCATCCAGACCGCATGTGTTCTGTGCCTGCGTTCGGCAGCTCAATATGTATGTCTTCACATTCGCAAAGGCACATTGTTGGGCTCCATGGGACGATTTGCGATGAGTATGGAGCGACACTGGACGGAACGCAAAAAAGAAACTCTTCTGCCCGGACAGATCTTGGAGCTGAGAGGGCTTGAGTTCCGGTCTCGCGTCATTGACCTTGCACACGTTGTGTGTGTGTGTGTGTGTGGGAGGGGGGGGCAGGCCTGGGTGGTGTCGGTCGAAGACGTGGTTTGCACAGCCCACGGTGGTTTTTTATCCTTCTAGGGTACGTCTCGCTTTACGAATGCATGAGGTGATGATGAGCCCCTGGGAGTCTTCCACACTTTGACACAGAAGATAGGCACGATGGCATGGCCGATCGGGGTCTGTTCCCCTGTAGCGACAGGCCCGGGACGGCGTCGATCAGTCTTCGGTGATGAGGCAGTGCGATCAACCAATGAAGCTCATACGGTCGGCTTCCCTTATCTGAACAGCTTGGAGTATTGTAGCCGAGTCTCTGTGCTGGGCCATGTTTGTGATAGCAGCACGAAGCTTTTCGCCATGGCACGGGATCCACGAGCAGGCCATGCAAGCAACGTTGGATGGGCTCTCGCAGTATGAGACGATCGAGAGCTCATGCACAACACCGAACAAGGCCGGACGGTGCAGCGTGCGCAGTGCCGCCGGAAGCCGCTCCGCGCCTGCGGAAGCTGGGGGGAGGGGGAGGGGGTGAAGGGCAATGGGTGGCATGGTTCATGCTGGTGGTCAGGTACCAACGACCAGATCTCCGTGGCCACTCGATCATGGAAGATCCTGTCGCAGCGGTGTTGGACCCCGAGCTTCTGCGGACCGCGACGGTGACCTGCGTGCGTGCGGGTGCGCTGAGGCCATGGTCGGCGATATACGTGCTGTACTGTACTGCACATGTAAACCAGGACATGATGGAGAGTGCAATTGCCTAAAGATGCAGCTCCTGCCATTCGCGCTCATGGGTCGTCCCTTCCCGGCTAGATGTGACGCAAGCGCGTCCAGAAGATGCGGCAGGAAGGGAGCGTGAGGCCCTGCGTGGGGCGTGCACTTGACTTCAAAGTTCACGTTCAAGTAGTGTCTGCTCCCAGGGCCGCCATCATGCTTTCACGAGGCCTGCTCGGCCGGACCGTCAATGCCGCTCCTCGCAACATTGATTCCAGCACTCCGTGACGAGCTGGACCATCCTGATCCTCGCCCAGCGGCCTTGCATCGTTGTTTCCCATGCCAGGCGAGTGGTGCAAAGGTAAGGAAGGTATCGCGTCGTTGATGGGATGGGATGGGATGGGATGGGATCGAGGGTGGATCTGACGCGGAAGGCAGTCGCACTGATCGGGACCTGTATGATGATTCAATAAGGTACCGTCCATCTCTCGCAAGTCATGAAGACCGCCTGGAGCTACGGGAGCACGACGGTAAAGACCAAGACCACATACTGTACAGGTGCCAACGATGACCGCGTTTGGACTCCACCCTCACGTGGACCGCGTGACCGATCGCCATCGCCCAAGTTCAAGCTTTCATGCGGAGCCCAATCATGTTGCCCTCTCTCCTTGAACCCCAGCTATCGGCGGAATCAGAGTTGTGATCTAGTTCTATTCCAACCACCATGACCCCGGTAGCCTGCAATTCTCACTTCCCCCAGAAGTCCGTTTTTCGTTGCGATGCATGATTCAGGTAATAATCGTAGAATTCCCCCAACAAGACATGGGTGTGCTTGCTCTCATCGAGCCTGGACCTCGTCCAACATGCCTGCACTGGCAGCAATGAAGCCTAAGTATGGCTTGGAAGGTTCGAGGACTCGGCTGAGATATTCAGGATGGAATTGAACGCCCACGAACCACGGGTGGTCCTTGAGCTCGATGATCTCCATTCTGACGCCGCTTTCGTCCTTGCCAATGAAGCTCAAGCCAGCCTCTTCGAGTTGCCTGATGTACTCCGGGTTGACCTCGTAACGGTGACGGTGTCGCTCGTTGATGCTATCGTTCTGCAAGCCGTAGAGCGACCGCAGCTTACTCCACTCGGACTGGGGCTGCCAAAAGGTCGGCTTGATGCCTAAGCGCATGGTGGCGCCCATCTGCCCTGGGTTGTGTTCTGGCATATCGATGATGACTCGATCTGGATCACTCGCGTCGAATTCGAACGAGGTGGCCTTGGGGAGCTGGACATCACACACGTTACGAGCGAATTCGATCACGGCAATCTGCATCCCCAAACAGACGCCCAGGTATGGAGTCTTGTTCGTTCTTGCCCAGTGGGCAGCGGCAACCATGCCTTCTGTTCCTCTGTTACCAAAGCCTCCGGGAACCAGTATGCCCGATGCGGTGCAGACATCATGCCAGGCCTTGTGGTATGCAGCAGGGTCGCTTCTGTTGGTCGCGCCCTCCAGATGCTCCGCATCGACATTCTTGACCTTCAGCTTTTTCTTGCAGAACATAGCTGCGTGCTCAAGGGACTTGATGACGGAGCAATATGCATCTGGTTGGTCCAAGTACTTGCCCACTAGGACGATCTCGATGTTCTCGCGGACGTGTTCCAGACCGAGAGTGAGGCGCCGCCAGGTTTCCCAGATACTGACGCCTTTCTCCCGGAGCGCTGGAGAGAGTTGAAGTGCATCCAGGCGCAGAGCAGAGGTCAAAAGTCGCACCATGTTTTGCTCGTGGAGCAGAATTGGAACTTGATATGTCGATGGCATGTCTCGGACTGCCAACACGTTCTCATTCTGGACTTGACAGAAACGTGCAATCTTGTCGATGGCACCGGCTTCAAGCGGCTTTTCGCAGCGGCAAGCGATCAGGTCTGGAATAAGACCAGCTGAGCGAACCGCCTTGATCGCCATCTGCGTGGGCTTCGTCTTCTGTTCGCCATGAACAACTGGTACGTAGGAGACATGGATTTGCATGAAGTTGTCGCGTCCTGCATTTCTTCGCAGTTCGCACAGCGCCTCGACAAAGGCCATGCTCTCGATATCACCGACAGTTCCGCCCAGCTCCACAATACAGACATCTGGCTCTTCTCCGGTATCGTCCACAGGAATCTTCGCGACCCGCGCGATCCAATCCTCGATCTCTCCAGTGACATGTGGCACCACCTGAACAGTCTTACCCAGGTATTTGCCGTTGCGCTCTTTCCAAATAACTCTTTCGTATATTTTGCCAGTCGTGATGTTGTTATCTCGGGTCAGGGTGATGTTGAGGTACCGCTCATAGTTTCCCAAGTCGAGATCAGTCTCTCCACCGTCGTCCAAGACGTAGACCTCGCCATGCTCTCGCGGATTCATGAGTCCAGCGTCGACGTTGATGTAAGGATCGATCTTGATACTGGAGACCTTAAGACCCATAGTCTTAAGTAGCAAACCAGCGGATGAGGCTTGACGGTGTGAGCGTACGGCCTCTTCTACGTGACCACAATGCCATACCGATTATGCCTTTTCCCACGCCACTGATTACACCTAGGGGATGGTCAGAATTTGGCAGTGTCCAATCCGCTCACAGACTGTTGGCTGACCTCCAGATACCAGAACGTACTTCATTTTGCCGATTTGCACCTTGTCGTCGCCGAACTCGAACCTGCCGAGCGGAAAGAAAGAAGGGAAGAGAAATTCGGACTCGACTCGATTGAAAGACGCGGGGAACGCGTACGAAAATTAGGTTGGCGCACGGACAGCGTCTGAGATCTCTCTTTCGACATGTGAGAGCACACGCAGCATGTTTCTTCACGCTGCACTCGTCATTGGGTGCGGTCTGAATACCATACACCTCTTCATGGAACGCCAATGCGTCGGAAATCTATAGGTCTCCCGGCAGAGTCGAGAGGAAAATATACCAGGATTCGTCTCTTCCAGGATGTGGGCACCCGCTCTCCGGGCATCGAGTAGACCTTGAACGGACTTCCGTGTGCCTGACGTCTTGTAACTAGGTTTCACTTCGAACGAAACAAGTCCCACCAAAATTCTGGCCTCGAAGATGAGAGGAAACAAGCCAGCGGGTTGCAAAGGAGAAATACACGAAGTCACGGGAATTAGGCTAGCTTTAGTTCCTGGCACAGCTCCCACGCGGGCGCTGACGCGAACCTGGACGGGAGCTGCAGGATGCATGACGACCAGTATTGCATCACGATAAGACCATTCATGCAAGCATCGCGACGAAGATCAGTGGAGTCGTTGGCCGAGACGGCAGAGCGCTATGAGATAGATTGTAGGCTTCGTTCTGTTCTACTGACTGGGTCCTCGATCGCAGTCGTCCACCATGAATTTGCTGACTTACCTGTTACCATTGACCACATTGACAGCATCTGAAGATGTCCAGATTCCGTTGAAGTCGGGGGAAAACCAATCGCCAGCCAACAGCTTGACGTTAGACGCCATTCCACTTATAGGCTTCGGAACGTGGAACCTGAAAGAGACGAACACTAGCGACGCTGTTTCGTGGGCCATTCAGGTTGGTTATAGGCATATTGACTGCGCCGCCGCGTACAACAATGAGGAGGAAGTAGGCAAGGGCATTGCAGATGGTATACAGAAGTCTGGGATACGGAGGGAGGATCTGTGGATCACTAGTAAACTATGGTGAGCGGCCATCACTTCTTGTCATAACTCTTTGTGACATACCTCTCACACGGTCTCCCATGACAGGAACGACCATCACGATGCCGTTGAAGCCGGCATTGATGGCTCATTGGCAAAGTTGGGTCTGGATTACCTCGACCTCTATCACATGCACTGGCCCGTAGCCGGTTCCGGCAGCGATAGCTACATATCCTACCACGATACCTGGGAGGCCATGACCCAAATCCAAAAGAGTGGCAAAGCGAGACACATCGGCATCTCGAACTTCTCCCCCTCCCAACTCACCTCCCTCCTGAACCACACCTCTGTTCCCCCACAGGTTCACCAAATGGAGCTCCACCCTTACCTCCAACAGACCTCCTGGCTGCAGTGGCACGCGTCCCACAAAATCCACGTCACGGCCTACTCACCCCTCGGCGGCACGAACCCGACCTACCGCGAATCGCCACCCCCAGACCCACTGCTCAAGAACCCCGTCGTTTCCAAAATCGCAAAGCACCGGGGCTGTACGCCCGCACAAGTCGCACTACAATGGGGTATGAGTAGAGGCACGAGTGTGATCCCGAAGAGTGTACATGCGGATTATATCAGTGAGAATTTGAGGGCGCCGGAGTGTGTGTTGAAGAAGGACGACTTGGAGGAGATCGAGGAGTTGGGGAAGTGGTTTCATAGGTACAACAATCCGAGTAAGAGTTGGGGTGTGCCGTTGTATGAGGGGTTGGAGGACAGTGATGGGAAGCATGAAGGGGCTAGTTGGTTCGGTGATTGGGAGGAGGAATATATTAAGTAACGACACAAGGTCTTCGAAGTGTGGCATTTTGGAAAAGTTGCGCTCCAATTCAATACTGGCGATCAGGGATGACGGTTCGAATAGCTTCGCGCACAGCTCTCAAAAATTGATCTGCTCAAATGGGGGTTCCCATGATGCACCTTCACATGAAAGCAAATGACTCAGTGGTTCGCACGGTGGCCATATGTAGGTTCGGTGGAATCGTTCATATATCTACCCTTATGCCAACCTCCACTCTGCCCAGCCTCATCCACATGTCAGGAAATCATGTCCGCGCAAGCAGAATGAGAGTGCAGCAATGTCCAGCCAATCCAAAATGAATCTTGTCATCAAGCGCGGCGAAAATGGTCGCCACGGAGCATTCTGATACCGGCTCCAGTATCCGCAAGCGAGGCCGCGTCCCCAGTGCATTGCGGAGAAGCGCGTATTCCGAGCCCGTCGACTATGTCATCAGGGTGACCCTTGAGCCATCGCTCGGCAAGGTGCGAGAGTTTCTGAAACAGTTCGGCAGATGTGAACTGCCGCTCGTGTATGACCCACAGGATCACGAATTCGTTAAGCAGAATCCGGCGACGGCAGTCATGAGGTGGAGGACCAACGCCGCTAAGCCTGTGCGCAATCTGTGCCGGTTTGCCGCCGACAGCAGATATGCAAATATCGCTTGGGTGAATCGTTCCATACGCTAGCGGATTCCCGGTGCACCGAAATATGGATGCTGCTCGCGAGGCAGCACTCAACCTGCAAACCACCATAGACGCCGCGAACCAGACGCCTCGGTTCCAAGGGATCTTCGGATCGCGCGAAACTGTCTCATACAGAGGCGTGATTTGTACATGGCCGTGCCTGTTGTGAAGTAGGCGGACTCCGGTGAGAAATTGTACTTCCACGGAGTGAGAACCATCTAGAGCCATACATCGCGTAGCTAGTGAAGCACAAGACGGACGCATCGACTTTAGTCCGGGCGCGGAGGAGCAGGAGCGTGCGTGAGGAGTAAGGTCAAAGAATCCACCTCATCAGTCACTCGAGTACTTGCTCGAAGCTGTAGAATTCCGGGTTCGAAGTTCCGCCTCACTCTGAGGATAGTTGCTGCCTGAACGTGCGCTTTCGAATCCATCGCAGCCAAGACCGTCACCATCAGGACCACTGATCACCTTTTTCGCAACACCTGCCAACGCTCTGGCAATCGTCACCTCGAACATAGCTTTCTTCAAATCTGCACTGATATCCTGGCAAATGACGGACTTCGGGACGTCGTGATAAAGAAATGCGGCTTCAGCGTCCCCGTAGCGATCTTCCAGATGAGTGTAACGACGTTCAGCATCAGCAACTTGGTCGGTGATTTGCTCAAGGCGTCCTTCCAGGCGGTCAATGACCGCGCGAATACGCGTCAAAACCAAGTTTGCTTGGGCAGCTGGATCGGCGGCAGCCGCTTTTCTGTGAGATATGTCGTCGTGAGATATAATACGACTGGTGTCCATGGATTTCGATGCCAATATTCATAGATTTCTCAACCCGGAGCTCAAAGAAGGCGTGGGTGTATTGTCGATGGCAGTGTGATTTGTAAGGTGGCAGTGGCGCACTTTCAGTGGTGATAGTGGAAGATCAGACGCTTGAACGACCGAAAGCGTGGAATTGACAAGAGGTGCTGTTTTTGTAGACTGACTCCTTATTGTTGTGAGCCCTGGATAGCCGGTCACTCTCGGTGGCCAACAAGGTTTGACATCTGGGAAATTTAGATGACCATCAAAACTGAGATCACCCATGTTTGAGAGCATCAGGGAGGCCCATTAAATAAACATCGGTAAGCGCCTATTGGTGATAGCTGCATCCTCGGCACAGTAGTTGCTGCACACTGTTGCTCGGGGCTGCCTTGCCTTTGCTGATGTTACAGATGAGTTATGGACTGCTTCCAGACTGTGCTGCTTCTCGAGGGTGTGTTTCATGTCTTCGATATTTGCACCATTAGTGCGGCGTTTGCAGGGCTGGGGCATACACAGGCACACGCACTCATCACTGGCGCGTGTGGTTCCCATCATGCAGTGACGAGGCAAAGTTGGTACGCCCGAATGTTACCTTTGGCCAACAGCGATTGCACGAATGGCAGCTCGCGTTCCAGATGCCGTGATCTGACCATCACATGGACACGACGTTCAGAGCTAATACACCCGTAGCAGTCTTGGTGCCGCCCCATGTTTGAGTGCTGTCTCGTGCTCCCGACCCAATGAATCACTTCTTGTCGAGCGGGTGGTTCTGGTGGAAGGGTGGTGACGGCTCCCATAGACCAGCACTCTGAGCGACAGCTCGAACAGTGGTGGGCTCGCCGGACGCTGTGGCAATGGCCCAGTCTGCGAAAAGGACCACTGCCAGTCCGTTCAGCACGAGAATTCCCATCTGCTTCGGGGGAGGGGCGGGCGTTCGCTGTAGGCCGAGGAATGTGCGGCGCAGGGACAAGTGGCAGTGCATCCGGGGCGCATGAATGAACGCCCGGCGATGGTGGAAGGGAAGCATGATGAAAGTGAATGGAGTCGGATGCGGTGGAGGGAGCAGAGTGTTGTTGGGAGTGCTGATGCCGTCCTTCGGCTGATTCTACCGACCCGTTGCTGTGCACGGCATGGCATGGCGTGGCACGTGGCTGATGGCGGATCTTGGCTTTGGTAAGTAGCTGAGCTGGACCGGACTGGATGGAGCGTCTCCCTGCCGCAGGTGAATCAATGGGCGGGCTATGCAACGCACAATACGAGTGCACACATCCACCTCCTCTCGCGTCCCATCCCCTCATCGTCCATCCCCATTCGAACGCCCTGCCAACGCTCGCTGCCATCGCTCACTGTGACGCCTCCTGCTCCGGTGCAACACTCTGAACGACCCCGAAATAGCTTGTGCCCAGCTCCCGCATAAGCGCTATATCGACCACGGAATCAACATTGCTGTGCGGCCGTGTAGACAGCGGCGCAAGAGTGCGGAGTCTGATGGTCGATCAGTAGCGGAAACACCCAAACGGCCAAGTGCCCACGATGGCAGGCAGGCCGGGCTACCGTCATCGTAACCAAGGCCCGTCTGACAATGACCTGCTGGACTTGGACGATGGCGATGGCCCGTATTATAGCAGCGGGAGTCGCCCGCCTGTGACCGATGAGCGCATACTGCACGACTACGACAGACACGGCCGCATCAGCACCTCCCACGATGACTTTGTCGGCTCTTCTGCACACGGCCTCCACCCCAGCACATCTGTGCCAGGTGCGCCAGGCTACGCTGCTGCTTCCGGGCTGCAGGCGCCTCCTACGCTGGGTGAACAGGGCAGACAGATGTCGCAGAGCTCTGCGCTGAACAACTACCAGCGCTACTCCGACTTGGACTACGACGACAATGCTTCAATGCAGGGCGGGTATTATGCGGCGGGAGGCCAGATAGACGAAGATGCAATGCCCATCCAGCACGGGCGGAGCAACCACAGGAGCCGAAATAGCATTCTGAGTCTGGGTGGAGGTTTGCTTGGGAAGGCGAAGCACGCCATGGGTATGGGACCAGAGTACAGCGAGATGGACCTGCCTTTGACAGAACAGGGAGCCGCTCAGATGCAGCCCGAGGCTGGAGAACCACCGAGGAAGACACCCGGCGCAAAGTTCAAGTTCGGTCTGCCTGGACGGGGCAAACCAGATCCCTCGACACTTGGACCCAGGATAATACACCTCAACAACCCTCCCGCGAATGCTGCGAGCAAATACGCGGATAACCACGTTTCCACGACCAAGTACAATGCTGTCACCTTCTTGCCCAAATTCTTGTTTGAACAGTTCAGCAAGTACGCCAATCTGTTCTTCTTGTTCACGGCCATCTTACAGCAGATACCGAATATTAGCCCTACGAACAGATATACCACCATTGTGCCCCTGGGCATTGTATTACTAGTGTCAGCCATCAAGGAAGCCGTAGAGGATAATCGGCGACGAGCTCAGGACACACAGCTGAACCGGAGTCCCACACGCGCCCTCAGAGGTACCACTTTCCAGGACGTGAAATGGATTGATCTGAAAGTTGGAGACATTGTTCGCATCGAGTCGGAGGAGCCCTTTCCAGCCGACGTCGTGTTACTAGCCTCATCAGAGCCTGAAGGCCTGTGTTATATTGAGACTGCAAACCTGGATGGCGAGACGAACTTGAAGATCAAGCAAGCGATCCCCGAAACAGCCCATCTAGTCTCTGCAGCCGAGCTTGCCAGACTGGGTGGCAGAGTGCGCAGCGAACAGCCGAACAGCAGTCTCTACACCTACGAAGCAACTCTCACAATGCATTCTGGAGGCGGCGAGAAAGAGTTGCCACTGGCTCCAGATCAGCTCCTCCTTCGAGGTGCAACCTTGCGAAACACTCCTTATGTCCATGGAATCGTAGTGTTTACGGGTCATGAAACCAAACTCATGCGCAATGCCACTGCCACTCCCATCAAGCGCACCAATGTAGAACACCGAGTCAACAAGCAGATTCTCATGCTTGGGGGTGTCTTGATCATCCTGTCTGTCATCTCCTCGGTGGGCGACATCGTGGTTAGGCAGACGATTGGCTCCAGGCTATGGTACTTGCAATACGGCTCAGTCAATGCTGCGCAGCAGTTCTTTGGCGACATCTTCACCTACTGGATCTTGTACTCAAACTTGGTGCCCATCTCCTTGTTCGTGACGGTGGAAATCATCAAGTATTATCAAGCTTTTCTCATTAGCAGCGATCTTGACATATATTATCCGGAGACGGACACGCCCGCCAACTGCAGAACAAGCTCTCTCGTGGAAGAACTTGGCCAGGTAGAATACATATTCTCCGACAAGACTGGCACTTTGACCTGCAATATGATGGAGTTCAGACAATGCAGTATCGGAGGTGTACAATATGCAGGTGAGGTGCCAGAAGATAGACGGCCCGATGAGGATGGGAACGGAATTTATGATTTCAGAGCTCTTGCACAGCACAGAAGCAGTGGGCAGCATGCAACGAGCATTCACCACTTCCTCAGCCTGCTCTCGACATGCCACACAGTCATTCCGGAGATCAATGCCGGGAAGCCGGACTCCATCAAGTACCAGGCAGCATCCCCTGACGAGGCTGCGCTTGTGGAAGGTGCTGTACAGCTCGGTTACAAATTCGTGGCTCGAAAGCCGCGCATGGTCACGATTGAGGCCGACGGTGAGCAGTGCCAGTATGAGCTCCTAGCTGTTTGCGAATTCAACTCCACCCGAAAGAGAATGAGCTGTATCTATCGCTGCCCGGACGGCAAAATCCGGTGCTACACCAAAGGCGCTGACACCGTCATCCTGGAACGATTGGGACAACGAGACGACATGGTCGAGAAGACGCTGCTTCACCTAGAAGAGTATGCAGCCGAAGGTCTTCGAACGCT
Organism: Pseudocercospora vitis; assembly: GCA_026120125.1. Classification (NCBI taxonomy): domain Eukaryota; kingdom Fungi; phylum Ascomycota; class Dothideomycetes; order Mycosphaerellales; family Mycosphaerellaceae; genus Pseudocercospora; species Pseudocercospora vitis. The sequence goes on along the minus strand of JALRML010000003.1, from coordinate 1,076,121 downwards.
CTGTCTGGCCATGCGTGAAATCCCAGAGTCGGAGTTCCAAGAGTGGTGGCATGTCTTCAACACCGCTCAGACCACTGTCAGCGGGAATAGAGCGGAAGAGCTTGACAAAGCAGCTGAATTGATCGAGCACGATTTCATCCTCCTCGGTGCCACTGCTATTGAAGACAAGCTTCAAGATGGTGTGCCAGACACAATCCACACCTTGCAGACTGCTGGGATCAAGGTTTGGGTACTTACTGGAGATCGGCAAGAGACGGCCATCAACATTGGAATGTCGTGTAAGCTCATTAGCGAGGACATGACGTTGCTTATCGTCAACGAGGAAAACGCCGCAGATACCAGGGCCAATATCCAGAAAAAGCTAGATGCCGTCAACAGCCAACGATCGGGTGCTGTGGAACTGGAGACACTTGCCCTCGTGATAGATGGCAAATCGCTTACGTACGCGCTCGAGAAAGATTTGGAGAAGCTCTTCTTGGATCTTGCAGTGATGTGCAAAGCCGTCATATGCTGCCGTGTGTCTCCGCTTCAGAAAGCCCTCGTGGTGAAGCTCGTGAAGCGACATCTCAAGGCCATCCTCCTTGCTATCGGAGACGGCGCAAACGACGTTTCTATGATTCAAGCCGCTCACATTGGCATTGGTATAAGCGGTGTCGAAGGTCTGCAAGCAGCCCGCAGCGCTGATGTCTCCATTGCTCAGTTCCGCTTCCTGAGGAAGCTACTGCTCGTCCACGGCGCTTGGTCGTACCAACGTATCAGCAAAGTGATTCTGTACTTCTACTACAAGAACACTGCGCTGTTCATCACGCAATTCTGGTACTCTTTCCAGAACGCCTTCTCTGGACAAGTCATCTACGAGTCTTGGACGCTGTCCTTTTTCAACGTCATATTCACTGCTCTACCACCATTTGTGCTTGGCATCTTCGACCAATTCGTCAACGCTCGACTTCTGGACAGATACCCACAGCTTTACCAACTCACGCAAAAGGGAGTCTTCTTCCGAACGCACAACTTCTGGTCATGGGTTGGCAATGGCTTCTACCACTCCATCATCTTGTACTACGTTAGTCAAGCCATCTGGTGGAGAGACGGCGTTCTCTCCGATGGCAAGATCGCTGGTCACTGGGTATGGGGTACAGCCTTGTACACAGCCGGTCTGGTCACCGTCTTGGGAAAGGCTGCGCTCATCACCAACATCTGGACCAAGTACACCGTCATCGCAATTCCAGGATCATTGGCCATCTGGTTCATCTTCCTCCCAGTATACGCAACTGTCGCGCCCATGCTCAACTTTAGCACAGAGTACATAAATGTCCTGCCTGTGCTCCTCACAGACCCTAACTTCTGGTTGATGAGTCTCGTCATCCTCCCCGCATTGTGTCTCCTGCGTGATTTTGCTTGGAAGTATGCAAAACGAATGTACTATCCGCAAGCATACCATCACGTGCAGGAGATTCAAAAGTACAATATCCAGGACTACCGTCCAAGGTACGTTCTTCACCTGCCAATATCCCAATTCACAGAGTTGACACTGACCTCTCCCCCAGAATGGAACAATTCCAAAAAGCCATCCGCAAGGTCCGCCAAGTCCAGCGCATGCGGAAACAAAGAGGTTATGCTTTCTCGCAAACCGACGAGTCACAGGCTCGTGTTTTACAGGCTTATGATACCACGAGGGAAAGAGGCAGGTACGGTGAGATGGCGAGTAGTCGTCCGTTACGATAGCATTGACATGGGGAAAACTTGCATTGTTGTGATCTTGACAGAGCGGGTGCGCGGCGCGCGCTAGGCGTTTCAAGAAGAGAAAATGTTGCATGTATGTATGTTCGATGGACGCCGAGGGCATCACATTGTATGAACAGCAAACGAAGTGGCATGTCTGCTCCCATCATTGTCCTCATCCATCAACAAGCTGCGGATTTCGTTCCCTGTGTTGGCTGGTCGCCAGGCCCCGAGAGATGGCGAGATGGTTGCAGTCTCGCACAAGTGGTCAAGATCAGGGAGACCAGTGGTGGTTGTCGGACATTGTCATCACATTTCTAGCGACGAGCTGCGCACTGTGCCATGTGCCTTCTCGGCCGGAGAAGCGCGAAGACCGGTTCAAAGGATTCAGCAGCCCATTGCACCTACTACCATGAAACAGGCGAAGACGGCGTTAGGTGGCGGCAGATGGAAAAACGCCTGATTGTGTGAAAAGTGCTGCACCACTGTGACTTATGCCAACGTTAAGTGTAGCCCAGTAAATTGTCCTACATGTGTAGAGGGCATTTCCGTGCATCACTGCACCCGCCCCGAAGTGTCTCCATTTCGCCTTGGGACGAGTAGCTACGACCTCCTCCAGCATGTCTCTTCTACACAAAGCACCAACGAGGATATCGAATCCAAGCCCTCAGATGCAGGACACATGAGGAAGTCCTCCACGAAGTGCAGGACCTGAATGGGCTGGAATTCGTGTCCGGTTTCCCCACCAAGATCTCATGTCTTTATATTGCGAAGGGGCATCTGGAACAAAACGTCAATATGTGGAGCTTCAGTATATGTGGCGGGTTTATACATCTTCGTGCTCCCCATTTGATCTCAGAGGAGAAAGAAACGAGACATAGTGGAAAATATGGTGCTGTGGTATACAGGTATCAGAGATGTTCTAGAGTTGCAAGGCACGGTGCTGAGGATTGTGTGGTGGACGAAAGGGAATCATTGCTTGCTGGGACAGGTGGCCAGCTCATATATGTTCGTCTCTGGCGGATTGGTCGTTCATGAGCTTCTGGCCTCTTTCGAGATCCGTCTATATGTTTCAAATGGTTACAAGTCCAAGTATATGATCCGGCCGTAAGCCTCGCCCAATGAGGCAGACAATGTCCGTCAGTTCTTTAATCATATAAGTAGCATTATCGTGACGGGACGGCTTTCGAGCTTCATCAGCATCGCTCTGAAATGCTTGGGAAAGCAGAAGCGAAGACCTTCCTGAACGTTGACGTCTCACACCCTGTTTCGTGGTCGAGAAGATGGCATGCAGAGAGCATTGCTGTGCCGTCACGACGTGCAGATTCAAACTGTCGTTTTGGAGTCACTGCAGATAACGAAGACCATTGTCCTAAAGTGCATAAGGCAGGTCGACAGGCTGCGATTCTGTCTAACGAGACAGGCTCGAGAGGTTGGCAGCGAATACCAATGGACGCCGGTAATAGCACGTAACTTAGAAGTCGTTCGAGATTCATCTGATGTGGAAGACAGTGTCCTGTCCACCTACCATGATATGCTTCTCAACCGCTTCTCCGTTCATGATGCCATGCACATAGCATTCTCCGACAAAGTAATACTGCTGTCCTTCAGGTCGTAGGATGTAGGGCGTGTGGCCGCCATACAGTATAGCAACTACATCATTAATGCCCATGGTAGGGGGCCCGATGCCAATGTGTCCAGAAGCAGTCACGAAGAATCGTCTCAGCTTGCATGCTCGCCAGAAAGCACTCATGAATCGTGATGCTCTCCATGTCAGCGGCTCCGACAGTTGACTGAATGCGTTGAGAGCTCTGATCGGTGGTGGGACGAGACGAGCGGCTTGGCAGTACTCTTCGAAGACGTTGAGACCAGCCATGTCTGTTTTAGACACAGGCTTCGACTCTAGGCTGCGGTTGCTCAGCATTGTTGTGGACATCGCCTCAAAGATGTCATTGTAAACGTCCTTTGTTGATACCTGCTGCGCTACGATGGCCTTGATTTCTTCTACGAAGGTTGGCGCATCTTCTTGGCTGCTATAAGAGCCGGAGAGCACAGTTATTGCGGACGCAGATGGTGAGATTGGAAGGAAGCCTTTTAATACCAGAGTATCTGACCCACCAAACCTAGACATGACCACCTGTGCTGAAGTTTCCTTACTGGCATCAAAATAGTCGACAAGTCCAGAGGTATCCTTGTCAGGGTTCCACTTACGATGCCATCGAGGGACCCAAGAAGGGAAGTCCTGATCCTCGTCTGGCCAGTGAGAGACTTTATTCAACGACTCCAGAGAGCCTTGATCAAGTATTGTGAACTTGGTTCCGTCCCGGAGGACTTGCGTAACACTTTTATTGTAATCTGGTTCCAGTAAGATAGGCAGCTTTCGACGCGGAAGATAGTGTCTGTACAGACCGAGTACACCATAAACATGGTCCCGCGGATCCATAGTCTGGAAGCGCTGCAGCTTACTCAACAGCGAGGTCAGCTTGACCTTGTCTGTTTCGCCGAAACTTCGCCTTTCTGGTCCATGATCGGGATCCGCCAGCTCTCCCACAATTGCGGCATTGAGGAGCCCAGTATGAGATCGTAAATCACAGAACATGTGGTTTCTCTTCGAATACAGAAACGCCGCAGCTCTAAACACATCTATCATGCCAAAGTCATGCGGTCCACAGTATCCAGTGTTCATTCGTGATAGTGCAGCCTCCTGAACGACCCATAGTCTGCTGAACCATGGTCTAGAAAGAAGCCTGAGGAAAGGTTCAACGTCGAAGTGAGACATGAATCCAGACAGGGAGGGCGGTACATGTCCTCCACCATCATACACTTCTCCGAAGAAGGTCCTGAAGTTGTCGGTTTCCAGTCTAGCCTCGCCAAGGATGAGCCGCATAACTTCCAAAGCAGGCGCTACTACCCCATCGTCCTCACCAAGCCAGATCAAATTCCTCGTTGCCCCATGGTAGACCAGATGCATGTCGGCGACCTGGCTGCCACGTTCCTCGAGATCATTCTGGTTGATGCAGATGGTGTCTATCCATATCGTCCGATCAAAATCCTTGGCTTTCATGCGTCTTAGAGCTTCTCGGGCATTTTTCGATACATCGAGAGATTGGCCGTCGACTACCACGCTGGATCTTCGAGTCGTGTCGCCCCAGCAGTATGATACGCTTTCATATGGCGGGACCTCGTCATTCAAGGAGAACGTCTGAAGGCTGCATTTAATTTCATCTGTGGTGCCACCTTGCAAGGTCACAAGTCGTATTTCCCGACGTGAAGTATCCAATGGCCGGTACAGAGGTTTCGTCATGGATGCGGTGTGTGCACATATGCGCTTGGATCCATCGGTATAGAGCCACTCGGGTCGTCACTGGAAGCCTCGATTGCCAAGGTCTGGGTGCTCTTGATGCTTTTGGAGGGCTGCCATGACGTTCGGCAGTGCAATGGGTTGTTGTTAAGAAAGGCGAGAAATTGCAAGTCCACGAACAGCCACAAAACTATATCCACTAGCGTTCAAATAACCCACGCATGCTACCTCCCGTGCGGAAGACAGCGACCTCACCCCACAGCTTGCTCATCTGTTTCCAGGAGAAGAGATGAAGTACAGATGTAAGGGACAACAGAATCTCTTCACGGTTGCTGCTTGGAAGCGTGACTGATGGAGAGTCCGATTTGGCAAATTGTAGCTAAATTGATTCTACCTTCTTGACGCCACTTGTCGTGGATCGCTTGTACGCGGTCTTCCAGCGATTGGTACTACTCTCCTCGTATGTCGAATAGTGATCTCGGACACCCCTCCTTCCAAGAGAACATCAGCCAACGTCACTTTGACCACTTCAGCATAACGCTGTGATGGGGACGAAGACAGGCATATTGCATACTTGACAGTTCAATAGCGGCCGCCAACGATGTGCTAGCAAGATCTTACTCCTTGCAGGCTGTATGTTTGTATATAGGTCGCTTTCCGACTCACAGTGAAGAGTGCCCTTCGCCTGAGATGCACATCAGTATGGAAAATCTTCACAATATAGACTTCTTCGTGGCGGCGCATATCCCATAAGCCTTGGACGACCTGCTAAGCCGCCTTGGACCGACTTGTGACTTTCGCTCTCGATACCCTCGATGTGTGGTCAGACCAGCTTGCAGCTTCCGACGGCCAGAAATACTCGAGATTCACGATCGTTTTATTCTTAGCCTTGGACCATGGCACAACCTGAATCATCTACAAAATGCCATATTGATCAATATCATCGCACAAGATGAGTGAGGGGCGAGCGGTCGACGAAGCAAAACTTAGAGGAGCACCGTTGCTGGAATCCGGAGAGGTCTGTTGTTATGCGGCGTACTGCACACAGCAGCAAGTCGCCAGAAGAGTGGTCAATCAAGAGATTGTTATTCCTGCAAGAGGTGACGTCTATGCACATTCAAGCATAGCCGCTCTGGGCAGGAAAATTGGCATGCACGATGTTGAAAAACTCATTTGGAGACTTGGCGGCGCCATTGAGGGCCGATTGAAGTCGAGCGTCCCGCGTGAGTATTTTGATGGGCGTAGTGCAATGGCGCCACAGCTTATCGACATCGAAAACAGCGTTACCCAGCTAATTCGCGGCGAGAGACCCGAAAGTCTAAAGCACAGGCCGGACGAGAACTCGACGGTACTGATGAAGTCCATCAAAATTCTTAAGCGTCGTGCAGAACTTCCTGGCCGTTCTCATCTCGTATTTAGGCCACTGCTCAATGATGTCGAGGGATCTCTGCCCAAGTTGAGGATCTTGCTAGGTCGTCGAGCAGAGATGTGTTATTGCGCAAGACTAGTATTGGCCCTGCGAGCACACCCATTGTACGAACTCGACAGGGCCAACGGCAAGTCTGAAGATCTTAGTGTCCGCTGGAGGCCTCTTCCATCCAAAGGTTTCGCTCCGTTCCCTGCCCAAGCCGATCGCTGAGCATGTTGGCATGATCTTGCATGAGTCTGACGCTTTGACAATCTTCGGAGACTTCAATGGAGCACATGATGAGTCTCTCACTGTTTATAGTTTCGGCCAAGGTGTTAAGTTCACATTTTCGCTGCCTGTAGGAGGTATGGCGCTCTGGAGCAAGAGGGTACTCTGACTGCGTTGTGGCTGGATGGTATAGCCGCATTGTCGGCCTTGTTGGACGGCTTTGTGACAATGCTCGTTCCACACTTCGAGGAGTTGCCGAGAACGAGTCTTTGTCGAGAGCTCCATGTCCAGCACTCTCCCACAGATATTGGTGAGCTTAGTATTGCAAAACACCGCAGCTTGATGAGTAGACTACAGGACAGTGCCATCTCGCCGTGGCGTCGAGAGCAGCGAAGGTGGTGGCAATAGCTTATGTTTTGAGGTATAAGACCTTTCTCAGCCATCAGGAGCCATCTCGTGTACCAAAACACTTCCTGCATCACTCGGCAGAGTAAATGAGCTGGACGCGTACACATTGTAGAACGGTTGACTGCTCATCTGTAGGTCGTCTGATGTTCGATGCATGATAGAGCGAAGGTTCTCGTCGCTCTCAATGCCTTCAGACAGGTAGGGCGTGGCCGCTCGTGACGACTGAGCTTCGTGAGCTGTAACAGGGCTGATGACACTCGAAGGGGGCGAGCGTGTCTGTGATGACGGTGCCCGAAACCATTCTTGACCGTCCGGAAATGGCCCTGGAATTTTTGGTAGCTCCATGAACGATTCTGCCCGGTCGCTAGATTGCACACGGATCTCATTGACGACTGTGGGATCCAAAGCAGTCATACCAGCAAGCAGCCGAGCGAACATCTCCATTAGGCTGTTGAACTCCACAACTGTCGAGGGCCTGCCACCAAATCTCGCCTGTTCGTATTGAAGGAGAAAGTCCCGCCCTACTTCTGCGGGTTGAACAAGTCCAAGGTAACCTATCTGCGTTAGGTATTCCCTCATGGCCATATTTGAAGGCCTAGTGAGAAGTTCAACGACAGCAGGATCAGGTGGCAGGGTTTGGCCTTGTATGGGCGTCATTGTTGGATCCGGAGGAGCCAGAGAGACGGCGCGAGCTTCAATAAGATTAGGAAGCTCAGCAACGACCTCTGCAAAACGCACATGTGGATTCTTGTTATCGTCCTGGCGGCTTGGCGAGGTCCAGCCTGGGTGTTGGACGTCTCCCCAAGGCGGGTGGGCTGGATCCACAACGATCTCTGTGCCCACTGTATAGTCATTGTGGTCGATGCTGTCAGAATCTCGAGGTAGCATGCCCTCCTGCTCTCCCCAGAGAATCTCCCCAAACAAATCGCGCGGCCTGCCTTCCCACGCTACCACTGCACTCCTCCTGAGCTGTTTGACGATCATCTTGCGCACACTCTTCCCAACCTCACCATCTTCGATAGGCACATACGGCTTCCCCACAGCGGAAATCACCGATCTATTAGTATACAGCCGACTGCTATAAATGAAGACGGCCGTGATAGCCGTCAAGACGTATGCGCCCCCGATCATGGTAGTGTATTGAAGAGCCCGCTGCTGGATGGTTGAATAGAGCATGGAGATGGGTGTGATAGCCAAGAAGACAAGGGTCAAGAGGTATAACGCCGTGTAGGTGAGGCTGTAGAAGACGCGGAAAAAAGGGATGCGGAATGGCAGGACACGCCTGCCAAGGATGATCGTGGGCGCCATGGTAGTATGTAAATGTAGGCGCAGCCGATGTGCTGCGATAATGTCGTGAAATCACATGCCGATGAGAGTGAGTCGATGGCGGTATACCTCTTAGGCATTGTTGTGAAAGATATCTATCTGCTTGTGACAAGTGACGTATCCCGGGGAACGATGTCCAAGCTCTTTGCCGGATTCCGAGTTCCGCCAGCTGCAAGGGCGATCACTCTTCCGCGACGAGTGAACCAACCCCCCAACAACGTCTGCCTCTTTCTCTTCATTATCTGCGCGGATCTACAGCCAAAACCGCGAACGGCAGCACCTGAACTCGACGCGCAAAGCCTACGCTGCAGCATCATGGCTCCGCCAGCCCCAACAGGTACGCTGTCGCAACACCTGTTCAGTTATCAATCGACTCACGATACTGACACATCCTACAGCAGAGTCAACAATGAACACGCCGCTCGCGCCCAGTGTGGAGAAGGCATATTATCGGAAATGCATTCAGCTCAAGCGCCGTCTCAACGAGGTCGAAGCGGCAAACGATGAGGCTCGAACGCGGAGGCACCGCCTCGATAGAGCTATCTTGAAGATGCGCCTAGAGCGAGCCTTTCTACTGGATGAGCTGCGCAAGCGTATGGAGTACAATGTCGACGCGAGTGACGGAAGTGGCGAGGAGGGCGCTCAGACTCCGCCGCCAGACCGACCATATCGTGACAAAAGACGGCGGCGGCCATCTGTTGGATCCGTACCGCCGCCCGCGAACACTTTCCAGCAGAACACCTTCGCTTTTCAAGCCAACCCAAATGCTGCTGCCCCTATCGCCGGCGTGTCTCACGTCGCAGGTCCAGGAGGTCACCTGGTTCCAGCCAACGCCGTCCACGACGACAACGGCTATGCCTACTCAGAATCAATCGCGCAGCAGTCGATCAGACCCGCCCCTGCGCCGGCACCGCTGCCACATGGCAGCCCGTATGCCCAGGGGCCGCCCACTGGTGTTCCTAGCAGCGCTGCGCCACGGAATCTGAACGGTCTCGATGGTGAGCAGGATCACGAGCCACGACCGCTCGATCGGGTTACTGCTGCTGTTGGAGAGCCTGCTGAAGCGGGGCCAGCAGCTGTGGAGGAGGATGGAGAGAGGAAAGGCCCTCCGTCGTCAGCAGATCATGCTAATTCGGAGGAGCAACAGGACAGCCACAGGAGCGCGTTCACAGCCGTCAACCAATAGTTTCTTCCCCAGCCAGCAATGCTTACGGAATCATTATCTCAGAAACACAAGTTCTTAGGAACGGGCATAATAGTTCACGATCACGACCTTATCAAAGCCCTTGGACTGCACACGCAATCGGCCCAACAATATCTCATGATGTGGATATGGGCATGTTGATATAGCGCGGGACATCACTTATGGTTTGCCTTCATCCCCGTTGCGGTGGTCACATGAACCTTACTGGATGCCGTGAGAAATGACGCGAATGGGCTGGTGGTCTGGGGCTATCGTTCATGCTGCTCTCGAGTCGCTGCGTCTATTGGTTAGTCAAACTGTTATTAGATTCAACGTCTTGCCATTGCAGCCACATCGCCGAGGCTCAGCAAGAGGGAAGCACTGAATCTGTCCGCAGAAGTACCTATCTGCTGTGAGCCACTCAGCAATGCAAGTACAGATGTCCACCGCAGACCAAGCACTGACCTGACCAGACCGATCGACAAGCAGCGGCATCTCTATCGTTGCGCATGGACAATGTGGGCGTCAGGCGTTGTTGTATCGTGGGGAGGGTCCAGGCATGCGTGGTAGCCCAGGGCCGATTATCAGCAGCGGAATGGATAACTTGTTCCCGCGTGACGCTGTTATCAAGATTACTTTATCCGTCCACCGATGGCATTGAGGTGCGAGCCTCGTGGCTTGATGGGAAGTAGTTGGCATGGATATATTTATATGGCAGGACATAATGTTTCGCCGTCTAAGCTGCCGGATCACCAGCACACTGACATTGGGTGCTCGTGTGCAATCAGCAGGGTGATTGCAATGAGGAACAACAATCATGTCGAACGAGTCAAACCACTGCCAAGCCCTCCTTCCCTTGGACATGCAACAAAAGCTTTATTATGGCAACTATGATTAAAAGCGGTGACCTTTCTAATGGCCGAAAATTGCCGCTCTGCAACTACCGGGCGTTCCATACACTGCAATCAGGTCTACGGGAAGATGCGGATAGCCCAGACGCCGACGATCTATTACACGTAGCAAGACTCGTGACGTGCTTCTTTCCTTGAATCGACCCTATGAGCTGGCCCTCGTATACTCGATTCTTGTCATAGATATTATTGTGCAGCATTTCTCGGGCATTTCTCTTCTCTTTCCTTTTTCCCTTCTAGACTTCCAATGTATGACTCGGACACCGTCGATCTATCCATTTTCCTCAACGGCCCTGCATGAACCGGCCGCGAGCTTGACGCCATTGGACATCCTACTTTGAACCAATCCAGAGCGTTTGCATTCCTCCAGAACTACAGGTAGGCTCAGTAGGCCGTCACTCCACCGCGAGACACGCTCAAACCATGTTGCACCATGGCGACTCGCTTCGACGTGAGATAGCATAGATGGAGATGGAGTTTACGCCGCGGGGGTCCTTCAGCAGCAGTACCTCTAGCTCACGTCCCTCCAGCCGAGCGTGGAGCGAGAGCACAGAGCGACCGGGTTCGTCTAGTTCAACAGGACCGAGAACGATTAGCCAAGAGATAGATCACATTAAAACATTGGTCGCGAGAGCTAAAGATGCACCACAGCAGCATTCCGGTAGTGTCACGGCAGTGTTGTTTCGCAACAGAAATCACCCGGGAGAACTGGTTTCGCATGCGCACATCCTCCACGAACTGGACACTCTCAAGAAGAGGATCAAGCAGGAACAACAAGAAGCCCGGCCCGCTTTAGAAAGACGCATCTCTCAGATCGATCCTGGGCAGGAGTCCGAGTCGGACGCTGACTCCGTGTTTGAGGAGCGAGATGAGGATCTGGCGCGAGCGCAGGAAAGGTTTCAGAAGCAGAAAGAGCAGCTGGAATCATTATTGGAGTCTGCGGAGTGGAGGGTGGATAGTTTGATAGTCGAGAAAGAGAGACTAGTGGTCGAGAAGCAGAATATACAGGCTGCGCTTCGCGTAGCACAAGAAGACATCTTAAGGTTGAATGCTGAAGTCCAGGATGTCACTAAGTCCTCGCAAGAAAATCAAACACGGCTCGAAAAGCTACGAGTGGAGAAGATCCGGGCCGACGAGGCCCACAACACCGCTCAAGAGCACATAGCAAGGCTGGAAGCCGAGAAGGCCGCAGCCGAGGAGTCATTGGTACAAGTGAACCAAAGAGTGGCTGAGCTGGAAGATGACAACAGACAGGCTACTCAGCACCTGCAGAAGGTCCTTGACACTCACGCGGAAAGCGATCGGACGCTGAAGGACGAGCTCAGTGCTCTGAGAGAGCGATGCGGCAGCCTCACAACCGACCGCGACCATCAGCAGACCACCAATGCAGCCTTGCAGCAAACACTGAAAGAAACTGAGACAACGTGTGACGACCTTGCTGGTCGGGTCAACGAGCACGAAAGCCAATTGGCGGACGCTTTGGAAGCTGCAGCGAAAAATGCCCAGGACTACGCTCAGGTTTGTCAAGAGCGTGATCAGAAGCAGAGTACTGTCGAAGAACTTAGGCAAACTATTGCAGACCAACAGCGCACCCTTGAGGCTGTGCGGACTGAGCACGAGCAGAAGATCCGTGAACTGCAAGGCCGGCATGAAGGAGCTTTAGCAGACATTTCAGCATCTCACTCAAATGAGATCGAGCGCCTACGAACAGAACATGATGATCACGTTGTGCGACTTGAGGTTGGTCAAGGTGCAGCAGTTGAGAAGTTGAAGCGCAATTTGGAGAAGTCCCAAGATGAGTTCAAAGACAGTAAAGTTGAGCATGAAAAGGCATGGGCAGATATCAAGGAGGCCCACGCGGCCGAGCTGACCACCATCCATGCTGCACAGAAGGCGCAATTGGAACAATTGAGTGCTCAGCACCGTAAAGGGGTTGAGGATCTCAAGAGTGCTCAGGATGCCAATACGGATCTCCTCAAGTCTGAACATCAGGCTCAATTGAACGACGCCAACGACGTGCACAGGTCTGAGCTGGACGCTGTCACGTCTCAGCGTGACGAACAACTGAGATCACTCATGGAGGTGGTGGAACAGACACGGCAACAAGCCGACGACGCAGCCACTTCGTATACAAAGCAACTCGAGGCTTTGAAATCCATGCACAAGGACGAGCTTGATACTACTAGCAATGCCTTAGAAGATGTCAGGCGTCAGCTCGAAGAGGTCAAAGCAAATGCTGAAGCTAAACATGATCAGACCAAAGCTCTTCTTGCGAGCGAATTGCAGGTGTCAGCGTCCTTACGCGAGCAGATCGCGTCCTTGATTTCAGAGCATTCGCATAAGATAGAGGAAACCCGCACTGCACTCAAAGATGCCGAAGAACAGCTCCTCATCTCGCGTAAAGCCTTCACTGAGCTGGAGACCTTTGCTCGGGTCAAGGCAGAGTCGGCTGAGACTGCTTTATCAGAGAAATCGACCGAGATCACTATCCTTAGGGCTGAGCTGGATGCTGTGGAGCAGGAGAAGACTGCTCAAGTCACAGACCTTGCAGAGCGTGTACGCAGCCTTGAACAAGAGCTGGATACCTCTCGCGTCAAGCAGCAAGAGATCGAGAATTCAAGAGCGCAAGACCTAGATGTACGAGAAAACGTGCATGCGCAAAGAATGGATCAGCTCGAGCAGAGACATTCAACACAAATTGCTAAGCTCCACGACGAGACAAAGCACAACGCCGCGATTCGCGACAGAGAACATAAGAACGCCATTTCGGAACTGCAAGAGACGCATCAGAGAGCGATCAATGAGATGGAAGAAAGGCATCTCGATGCCGCCGAAGAACTTAGGAAGACGCACGAGGATGTTCTCGCCGAAGCGAACTCGACGCAGATGCAGCAGATGCAGCAATTGAGAACAGAGCATGATCGAGCTTTTCAAAGCCAGGTCTTCGAGCACGACAAAGCATTGAAAGATGCACGAGCGGAAATCGAAAGCCAAAGCAAATCAGCTCTTGAGCAGGCACACGCGAAGCATGAGCAAACGTTAGATCGACTGAAAGACAGTTTCGCTCAAGAAAAGCAGAGATTACTATCGCAGCACGAATCATCACTGGCGGATGCCAAACAAAAGTCCGAAAGCACTTTGGAGGCAGCACTCGAAGCACTTGATCACGGCAATAACGACAAGCGAGCGCAACTAATCCAAAGTTATGAAGCTGAATATCAGTGCCTCCAGTCACGACTGGAAGATGTACAGGGCGAGCATCAAGCCGTCATTGCAAAAGCTCGGGAAGAGCATGAAATCACTATCCGAGAATTGATGTCTCGGCATTCGGTCGAGAATGAAACCTCCCAGACCGGAATGCAACAGCAGATCGCAGAGCTCTGCGCTGCTCATGATTCTGTAATTGCCAATATGCGCGAAGAGCATCAGCAGGCGCTTGCTGGGCTCGGAGATGCCCACAACAAAGCCATGTGCACTGCTGCAGATCAACGTCAGTCTCTGGCGGAATCGCATCAGTCTCTCATCGAAAGCATGAAGACAAAACATGGTCAAGAAATTGACGAGTTGCGTGGGAAACACATAGCAGACAAGGAAACCTGGCAGAAAGAGCACGACCAACGTGACAGCGAACTAAAGGCCAACTACGAAGAGACCTTGCGCGAGGCTGAAGAGCAGCTTCGCAACGCAAAGCAGTCCACAAGTGAAACACTCACGGCAGTTCAAGCTCGCTATGACGAAAAGATAGCGCAGCTGGAGAAGAAGCATAACGAGAAACTCGACGCCGAATCCGAGAAGGCTCAGGAAGAAGCTCAAGCTTCACGCTCTTCTCATGAAACGCAAGTGGCAGAATTGCGAGCGCATTACGATACTGCGATGAATATGCTGCAGGACGAGCTTGGTAGTGTCCGTGAGGATCTGCAAAAGGCTGCCAAGGTCAATGCCAGCACTGTGGAAGAACATCGAGCCAAGATTGCTCAGCTTCAGATGTCTCATGAGTCGGAAATTGCTGCGGTTCGAACTGAGAATGAATCGGCGCTTTCCTCCTTGGAAAAGGAACTAGAGAACGCATGTGAGGCCTCCGAACGTTCGCGCAGGGCTTGCTCAGCTTTGAGTGCCGAGCACGATAGCAAGTTGGCCAAACTACAATCCGACCACGACGCCACACTCTCCAGCATCCAAGCTCAGCATATTCAACAGATGGCTGCAATCCAAGCGGAAGGCCGGTCATCGCTCATGCAGACACGACAAGAACACAGCGAAGCCACGACAAGGCTGATCACGGATCATGCCAATGCAATCAAGGACATTCAACAGCTAAGCACACGCATGGCCGATGAGCGACAGCAAGCACACGAGGATGAGTTGACTGCTACTCGCGAGTTGGCTGCGCGTGAACTCACCCAGGTTCGTGAAGAACATGCAGCAGCTCTTGAGGCGGCGACTACTAGCCATACCCAGACAGCGAGTCGAATGCAATCGGACTATGACTCGAAACTGACGAGCATGGCTGCGGAGCACGAGATGCAACTGGCAGCCCTTCGCGATTCGATTGTCGCAGAGAAGGACAGACACGATCGCGACTCCGAAACTAGTCGTATTGCTGCCATCGGAGAGATAGAAAAGTTGAGGGAAGATCATGCTCGTGCAATTGGAATGGCCAAAAGCGAAGGTGGTGATGCCCTCGAATCTGCAAGGAAGACCTATGAGGAACGACTGTCCAGGATGCAACGCGAGCTGGAGACTATGCAGAGTGGACACCAAGAGCATCTGCAAGCTCGTCTCGCCGAGGCTGAAGCTTCCTCGCAGGCAAGAGTGGCTACTATTCAGGCACAGCATGATTTGGCTCTATCTGCGGTACAACAAGAATTGGAAGTGCTGCGCACGGAACATGAACAAGCATTGGCGAACATCAAAGGCAGCCTGGAAAGCCATTTGGACTCTACCCGGAACCTGCATCTCAAAGAAGTTGGAGAGTTGCAGTCAACATTACGCTCCCAACTCGAACAGGCGAAATCTAGCCATGAGCAAGCGATGACCGAAAATGATTCGGTATGGAGGAACAGGATGATACAAGTGAAGGAGGAGCATTCCAAGGCATTGGCTGCCGCCATCGCTACCAGTGATGAGAACACAGCGTCGCACTTGAAGACCCTCGAAGTGCTGCACTCTGATTCTCTAAACAAAGCCATGACTGAGGCACAACAGCAAGCAAACGAACAAGCTGCCATCGCTGAGCGGCAGCATCAGGCCATGCTGGATTCTGCTGTGCTCAAAGCTCGCCAGAGTGGTCAGGCTGAGGTCAGAAATCTGAAGAAACGCCACCAGGACGCTGTTGCCCAGATCCGCATCAATGCCTCGAGACATTCAGCAGCCCAGTTGACCGAACTCGAGCAGACACATCGAAGAGAGATCGAAACTGCTCTGACACGAGCTCGGCAAGCCGCCGAAGAGAGTAGTGCCTCGCAGGCAATCGTGCACGTCAGAGAACTTGACAAATTGCGGCGGAGTGTTGAGGAATTCAAGCAGGGCGAACTTCTACGCTTAGAAACTGAGTCTGCCTCAAAGCTCGCCGAGCTCCAGGCCCGCTACCAGGAAGAAAAGGTCACTGAGCTAGCAGCAAAGCAGGAATCCTATGCTGCAGAGATATCGGCGCTGCAGGCGCGTTTAGATGCCTCGCTCACTGGCCAAGCCGAAGCAGAGAGATCGCTGGCCTCGTTGAGACAGCAGCTTGCGAGCGCCGATCGGCGTGTCGCAGATGCCAAGGCAGGTTCTGAAGACCTTGTGGACGCTCTGACTAAGGAGAAGGACGACCTCACGCAGCAGCTAGAGAAGATCCAGTCATCTCTGAGGGATCTACAGGCTAAGCACTCTAGCGGCGCTGCCACACCAAGGTCTTCGATTGCAGGGCCCTTGAGAGAGGAGGTTGCCGAATTGAAGGTACAGCTGTCATCTATGGAACAAGAGCGGGCTGCAATGCGACTACTGGTGCAAAAGCGTCTTGACGAGAAGAACGAAATCGCTAGGCAGAACGAGTTTTTGGTCAAAGAGCTCGAGATGCTCTTGCAACAACGCGCAAGGCCCAAGGTTCGAGATACAAGCGATGCACTTGTCCAGACTGAAGTCCTCGTATCAGAGCCGAAGACTGACCTAGCTACCGTTCGGGAGTTCAAGGCGAAGGCCAGTCGACCGAGTACAAGTTACAGCCATCGACCAACAACACCGCTTAGCCCCAGCGTCCTGCAAGCCAAGAACGAGGTTGATATTGCCTGGAGGACCCGCTCGTTTGAAGACTACCTCGACAATGCTCGTGCCGAGCTCTCAGAACTGGGCAGTGTCATCAGCGCGAATGAGGCACTTTTCGCACGAAAGATCCAGGAGCATGTTGGTGAGCTGCAGAGGGCCAAAGATGAGCTTGCGGCGGACTACAATGCGAAGATTGATACGCTTGCCCAGGATAAGGAACGCATGGAGCGCATGGTGACTTCGAAGCAGACCGCCGCTTTCGCCAAAGACCGCAACAAGCTACTAGCGCAATATGGCGATGACTTCGACGATTCCACTGAGCAGAATGGACAGACGAAAGAGCTTCGTCATGCAGAGGAAAAGCTGGTGGTTGAGCATAGCAAGCGTTTGTCTAAGCGAAAGTCGCAGATTGCTTTAAAGCACGCAGAAGAGTTCCAGACTATCACACATGATTATGACCGCAAAGTTGCGGATCTGATCAGCAACAGATCTCTACTCGAGGGAGATCTTTCCGTCGATCCTTCACGCTTTGAGGATGAGTACGGCCATTATTCGTCCAGATCGATACGGCTCGCGACCGAGAGACGAAGCGTGGGTCCAACGTCATCGAAACAGAGCCGCGCTGCTCTGCGACGGAAGGACAGTATTCCTTTCGCGACTCCTCAGCCTCCACCAATACCCGTCGAATCAGACACGATAGATGTTTCACGCTCACGTCCAAGCTTGAGACAGCAATGGACCAGCAGTCCTCGGACATCTCGGTCCATCCCCAGAGATCCTTCACTGCCTCGCAATGCTTTCCACGTGGGCAACAGAGACGATCCCGATGCGACATCACAGCCTTGGCAACCCAAGGAGCGCCGTGGATCTGGCAAGCATCCTCCTGTGCCACAACGATCGCTCCTGGGTCCCAAGGCGACTGCTGATGTGTTTTCTCCTGCGCCACGGGTAGTGCTAGATAATACATCCCCTGAACCTCAAGTCCCGGCAATACCTGCGCGGGGGAGGGCGAGCTACCGTTCAAGCACACATCCAACCCTATCGACCAAAGCCGCAACAAACCTAGGCATAGACTCAACGGCATTCGAGAGACAGCGTATAGCATCCGCACCTACTCAGAGAGAAGCACAACCACAACCGGACCGGCAACACAAGACAGGGTTCTTGAGAAGAATGAAGGAACGAATATCGCATGATGGCGCGCAGCCGGCTTCATCTCAAGTGGACCGACCTCTTTCCCGCTCGGCCACAATGCCGAAGGTCAAAATTCCCAAGCCGGTTTCAGGCACTTTCAGGCCTTCACACCCGAAAAGGTCGAAATCGAGACATTTGTCATCTGGGATGATATACTACCAAGAGCCCGCGAAAAGTCTTGGCCCAGCGCCATTTGACAAGTAATTTCATGCAGGATTCTGAGTGAGATATTCAGCGACATGACGCCAAGCGATGGATATGATGATAATAATCTTGGGATGGATTGGGAAGCGTAGCATAGCGAGGCGTAAATTCCGCGTGTTCGCGCTGCATAGCTGCGCATTTACGGCAGAACTACAACTCTTTCCATCTATAGTCTGCTTCGATTACTACTGCAACCACCGTTAGCTCCTTCATCTCCAACCTCAAGCTCTCAGGTACATGCTTACTGCCCGACTTACGGCAAAATAGCAATGCACTCAATCTCAACGTCTGCGGCATCTCAGCGTCAGCAAACCGATCTTCCCCTCCCTCCTCCTGAACACGCCCAAGACAATGTCGATGTCAACACTCACCAGTCCCCAAGGGCAACTGCTTCGCGGCCACGCAAGTCCTACTCGGCTTGTGCTCACCCCAGTACTGCACATAAACTTCATTCATCGTGGCAAAATTGGCCATGTCGTCGAGGAAGACGTTGACTTTGACGGCATTCTCGATGCTGGTTCCTGCGGCCTGGAGCACGGCGGACAGGTTCTTGATGCATTGGTGCTGCAAGGTGAACCGTTAGCCACGGGTGTCTGGGGGGCAAGCAAAGCGTGAACGAGCCACAGGGCCCGGGTGCCACTCGACTGACTGTGCGGTCTGCGACGCTTCCTTCAATCAGCTTTCCAGTCTCAGGATTGACGGCGACTTGGCCTGAGCAGTAGACTGTGCCGTTGGCGATGATGGCTTGGGATAGGAAGGCCGGAACGGCGGGTTTGGGAGCTGATTCGGTGAAGACGACCTTTTTGTTGGCGGACATGGTTGCTGCTTGGGACAATTTGGTTCTCTTGATTCTTGTGTCGACGGAGTACGGATGTGTGTTCGCTTATGAGTCTTGATGTGACAGCTTCGGCAGATTTCCTATAGCTACGAGGCACCTGGCTGGCTTATCTTGGCCGTCCGGCACATTACTAGGCCGCAGGCCCGGAATGGGCCAGCTCTATGCACGAAGCTTCCGGTTTCGGACGCCCAGGGAATGCCTGAGAGCAAAGCTGCAGCCGGATGCAACAGTGGTTCGAGCTCGAAATGTCGGTATGAGATCCAACTTACGGTAGTTGTTGTTAATGTCTGCAACGTGATCTCTCAGTTCCTGCCTTGTACATTTGATATTAGCATCTGCACAACCGATGACGTTCTATCATGGAGTGCCGATTAATAGTGCCTTCAAGCCTATCTGTTACTTGGACTAGCAATTTCGACGACAAATTACCATTCTTGACGCTGCAGAACTCATACCACGTGTAGAGTAGAAGCGGTTGAAGCCCTATAGCAACTTATTCGACCTTGCCCTTTACTCGCGATAAGATTGAGCATTGCCTGGTGCCGGACATCAACAGTTGCATGTTGTTTGAGTTGCTATAAGCCCTGTTGCAGAAGCTATCGATCGGGCTTGGTATCACTCTGTACCAGACGGATGCTAAAGAAACGTAGCGCCGTTTGGCGACTTGTATTATGACCTCAGTCCACCTCCAGCTCAGCTGCTACCAGCTCATTATCCAGATTACCTAGAACGCTCTGGGAAGTTCAGGAAAGCACGTTCGTTCTAGCTATCCGCTATGGTTTTCAGTGGCAAATTGGGCCGAAGAATTGCTTGTATGACCTCAACGCGTACTCCCGGCAACCTCAATTGCTAAGCCAAGTAGACGTGAACGAGTGACGACTTCTCCCGTTCAACTATTGCACTATGCTTGCTCTTGATTCTGCTGCTGTGAACGTCGTTTGCGTCGCCGGCCTCCACTCTCAATCTTCTCGTTAGAGAGGGGGAAATCCTGCGTGCCTTCCACGACACCACGCCCAACCTCTTGATGCGCTCTGCCGGCACGGCCATGATGATACTTGCCTTGCGCCGCCATACGGTCCTTGCGAGCATTCGTTTGGTACTTGAAGATGCCATTGGCCTTCCCGGCGAGTGCCTCGTTCTCTGAGCAGAGTAGGAAAGTCTTGATCGCTAGCCATTCATCGACAGTGTAGGAATGATCACTCCAGCGGTCCCAAGCCGCAGTGATCGCACGGACAGTGACTGGGTCGTGCAACGGGAGGAAAGTTGTAACCTCATCCAACATTGTTAGAACATCTTCGGGCACAGCCTCTGTGACACGATCCTGCAGCGCGTATTTCAAGGAAGCCACTTTTTCTACGGGCTGAATCTCCAAAGCTACAGCAACTTGGTAGATCTCCAGAAGCTCTTGTAAGGAAAACCCGTCAGGGGAATTCGGTCCATAATCGAGCAGTCTCTCGATAGAAGTCTCGGCTTGGTTCGACTTCATCCAATTGAGAGCTTGTTGGACGTATCGTTCACGCGGGTAGTTGCGTGGATCGATGCCAATGAGAGTCAGCGTAAGAGCCTTCTGCCCTGAGATTTTCGATGCAGTCGTGGTCACGGAAGAAGTAAGCGTTTCCATGCTGTTAGCACGGGGAACTGGATCGCCGTCGCTTGCAGTCTTGCTGCCGGTAATGGCAAACTTCTCTACACAGTCGATCTTGGAATCTGCATCGCTGTGTGCTCGACTTCCAGGTGCCAAGAACGGAAGCTGCTTTTTGGCATGACCAGAGAAGCGCCGTAGCAGTCGTAGAGGGACGTTTTGCACGAAGTTGTCGCCGATGTAGACTTCGACATTCTCAATGTATTGGCTATGCGTCCGTGGCGAGTGATTTCGCAGGAATTTTTTGCCTTCCTTAGTCTGATAGCCAATGTAGACAATGGAGCCGTCCGTTGCGTGGTCCGTGTAAATTGGATGATCGACGAAGCCGAAGCCTGGATACCAATAGAGCTTGGTATGTGCCCAGGAAGGATACTGATGCAGGAAACGCTCTGAGACGGACAGCGGTGGGTAGAATGCGGGATTCGAGTTGCTATTGAAATCACCAAATGCGCCGCCTGAACTGTCAGAAGCTCCGAGGAGAGATGATTCATAAGAGAATATGACGCCTTCGGGGCTTAAGTATTGAGGTGGAGTGACATTCTCGGCTTGTTTCGGCCTATACTCTTCAGCCTTTGGATTGAGGTTCATATAGAGCTCGACAGGTTGTGTCGATAGCCGTAGCTGGTCGACGATTGTTTGTGGAAAGCAACAGCGCCGACGGTAGACCTCTGGTGTTATATATGTTGCGCGTGACCGTCGACGCGTCCGTGAATACGGCCGCGAAGTCATGCAAGATCTTGTGATGCGAGGCGATCATGGTGGACGGCTGGTCCCACGCCAATGGCCATGACAACATTGAATAGACTATGCTGCCGCGGTGAACATGGACAATGGGTAGCAGGAGTGCGAGTTCATGACTTTCAAGCAGCAGGTGCTCCAGACAGAAGCCTCCTACCTTCTCACTAGACCGTCGGGCATCATTAGGGCAAGCGTAAGGCACTATCCGCTTACTGTGGCCAACAAATGCTTCAGCGGCGACCGTGTGTCGGTATGCATGATGAGAAGAGTATGCAAACGCAATACAGAAAGGACGGAATTCATATGCGTTTCACGTTCCGTGATCCCTGCTCTGGGACTGCATCGCCATTGGCTCGGCAATGCGCGTCTGGGAAAGGCGCGTCGGTGAAACTTTTGGTAGATGACCCTCTCAGGTGACGACGGCCCCGGTGCTGAGCATAGAGCATAGGCGGAACGCAGAACGCAGAGCGCACATAAGTAGCGGATTTTCGCTGGCTACTTGTGCGTGTGCGTGCGTATGCCTCCTGCAGTTCAAGCCATGTCGAAATTTACCTTAGCCGTCGTCGCAGGCGCAGGCGCAGCAGTTGGAGCTGCCACCACCGCAGCCTTGTACGGTCTCGGCAAGTCCAAAGAACAACATACGACTACGGTAGCCACGACCACAACGACGACATCCACACCTGCGTCACGAGCCGCTCCTCCACCGCCTGCGCCGCTCGCTTTTCCTCGAGACGCTCCCAAAGCCCCTGCTGTCCCTCCTGTCGATCCAGCCGGAGTCTTCCAATATGGCTTTCCAGGCCCAGTCTCCGACATTCGAAATGCATGCTCTTTGACCTCTTCCTTCAACAGAATGACGCGGAATCCACACTGGGTAGCGGAACACATCACACCCGCAAGTCTGCTCATGCAAGGCGGAGACAGAAGGCATTCAGCGTTTGCAGAAGACGCGGGCATACCAGAGAAGTTCAGGGCAAAGCTGAAGGACTACTTCCGATCGGGCTACGATCGTGGACACCAAGTGCCTGCGGCAGATGCCAAATGGAGTCAGGAGGCCATGGACTCGACGTTTGCACTGTCGAATATGTGTCCGCAGGTCGGGGATGGCTTCAATCGAGATTACTGGGCACATTTCGAGGATTTCTGCCGACGATTGACTTCCTTCTATCCTTCTGTCAGGATCGTGACGGGGCCTCTATATCTACCCAAGCGCGATGTAGATGGGAAGTGGAAGGTGACATATGAGGTTGTGGGACACCCACCCAATGTTGCAGTGCCAACGCATTTCTACAAGATCATTTTTGCCGAGGACGGAAAGACTGGTGGCAATGTCAGCTTAGGTGCATTCGTGTTGCCCAACGACAAGATCCCCAACGATAAACCACTGCAGGACTTTGAGGTGCCGTTGGAGGCAGTCGAGCGTGCATCGGGCTTGGAATTCGCGAGCTTACTTCCGGCTAATCGGCGGAAGCAGTTGTGCAAAGAGGTGGCTTGTTCGATAATCGTGAAAGAGTACGCCGAAAGACAGAAGACCATGATGAGTCCGCCCCCGACCAAGCCGGCGATCACAGCTTGGAAGCAATAATGGAAGCATGGAGCTGTTTCGTGCTTGGCGAGCCGTGTCGGGACATCAGCGCATCAAGCGCGTTTCTTCCTGCTGCATTTGTCGAAGCATGGATTTATCATACAGGTCGGCGCCATTTATTGTGATACAATAATGTACAAGGAAAAATTCTTCCTCGCCCTGGTCTTCCACGTAAAGTGCCCTCTCTTCCAATTGCCCTCATGCTTCCCCGAACGCCATGCAATGCATCCTCTTCCAGAACTCGATCTGAACCGTCATTCTTCCGCTCGAGCATCCTCTATACCTGCACTCCTCTCCCCACATATGCTCAAAGCCCAAAGGCTCCCTGCCCGCTCCCAATTCCTTTCTGCACGTGGCCCAAGTACTGTTTCGAAACTGTGTTCCAGCTCGCCATGTATTTCTCCATGCACGCAGTGTAGCAAGTCGTCTCGCCTGAACTTAGTGATGCGCCTGGCTTCGGGACGCAGCGCTCGAAACAGTGCTCGTTGAGCTTCTATCAGACTGGTCAGGGAAGGTGTTTGCGACCAAGGTATGAGTGCATGTCTTCTTACCTCGACGAGTAATCGAGCGTTTGCTAGAGCCGCTTGTTGGCGGACTTGGTCCATGATTTGTTGCTTTGCGTCGGCCATGTTTGCGAGATCGTGTTGTAGATGAGGGGCTGACCTGTTTGCGACCGACGAAGTGTTCTTGGTAAATCTGCTAGTGAATGGTTTGGACGACCACCAATGCAATGCC
The DNA here is from genome assembly GCA_026120125.1 of Pseudocercospora vitis. Classification (NCBI taxonomy): domain Eukaryota; kingdom Fungi; phylum Ascomycota; class Dothideomycetes; order Mycosphaerellales; family Mycosphaerellaceae; genus Pseudocercospora; species Pseudocercospora vitis. Next base: position 1,052,458 of record JALRML010000003.1, on the reverse strand, counting down.
CTACATCATTGGAAGACTCCCGCTCGCCGCGCTGGAAACGGCGAATTTAGACCGAGATAATCCCACAGGACGTCGTCTTCCTTCGCTCTGCTCTCTTTACTCGCGAACGTGCAATTCAGGAGTAAGTTTCACGGGCCTGGTCTTACTACGACGGTCTCGCAACGTTGCTGATAATAATCACCCGAGGTAGGTGGTTAAGATTGTCTCCCTCGAGGTGCAGAGAAGAACGCTACAGTTTCTGACCGTGATGGCACTTTAACCATACTTTGGCAAGGATCTGATCCTGTGGAAGTTCGTCTTCTCCACCCGTCGACATGAAAATTGCCTCTTTGGAGCAAATGGATGCCCGATGTAAGTTGTATTCGCATACTTATGCAGTGCCGTGGCCTTTGGACCATAGTGTAGAAATCTTCTACGACCGCAGATCGTCTTCACCGCAACACCGCCATCAATATGAACGGGCACTCGCGGACTGTTCTTACTGTTCTCCTGCTCCTGACTGGGAGCCTTGTCTTCGCTTGCAAGACTAACGAAGACTGTAGTCTCAATGGTCTCTGTTCAAAATCAAACAAATGCACTTGCGATCCAGGCTGGCGAGGCTCAGATTGCGGAGAGCTAGATATCGCACCAGCAAGTCGCAACACCGGATACAATCGCACTGCTGAGCATATCTCCTCCTGGTGCTTCGGAGTCGTTCAAGATCCACATGACCGAGGCTTATATCATGCCTTCATCGCAGAGTTTGACAATCACTGCGGACTTGACTACTGGGCGCCCTACAGCCGCATCATTCGTGCGGAGTCGAAAACTGGACCAGCTGGGCCATACAAATTTGCAGAAGAAGTCGTGGGCCACTTCGCACACAATCCTACAGTGATTTATAGCCCCGCTGACCGACTGTACTTGTTGTATTACATCGGATGCCCTCAACACGTGAAAGCCACTTGCACCGACCCAAGCTTCACCTGTGGGCCGGGCAACTACCATAACGGTGAGAGCGGCATCTCTGTCTCATCGTCTCCGGATTTGAGGACATGGAAGCATCACGGCCAAATATTGAAAGGCGCAGACAACAAACATTGGAATGCCGTGGTCACCAACCCTTCGCCGCTCGCGCTATGCCGAGACCATCGTGAAAAATGGCAACAGTACCGAGAAGGATGCAACTCTGATATTCTGCTGGTATACCGCGGCTGTCCATTGAACTGCAGTGATGGCCAGGAAACGGAATTGATCGGACTTGCAATTGCGGACAAATTTGACGGTAAATACACACGTCTCAACAACGACCAGCCAATCTTTAAGAACCCAGCCGAAGATCCTTTTGTGTGGCAAGACGCACGTGGAAACTACCATATGCTGCTACACTCACTCGAGAAGGAAGGTGGTTTTGGCGACGGGCCAAAGGTTGGCAGGCATGCTTTCTCGAGAACAATCGACGGGCCTTGGTCCGTCAACACGAAAACCTTGGCATTCTCCACCCTAGTGAAGTATGACGACGGGTCTAAGATCAACTTTTATCGCAGAGAGCGACCGCAGCTGTTCTTTAGCGATGATGGCAGCATGACACCTTTGTACCTGTTGACGGGAGTCCAGGAGAAAGACAGCCCAATGAGCTACTCAGTCGTTGTCCCGATCAAACATGGTGCTAAGAAGGCTTGAGTTGTGTGCCCAGCTGGTTGATCGGTGCGTAGTAGGAGGCACTAGTGTCAAGGCTATGGAGTCATGGTGCTCAATGCCATCAATCAATTGCTTTGCGAAAAGGGGACTTCAACCAGCCCATCCTCTCAATGTATCGCGTATACCAGATATACCATGTGTGATAGAATTGTTTGCATGCACACATTGACCATTGCCCTCGCCAAGGTCTTGTACCCCTCGGCATTGGACTGACTGACCATAACATCACCGGCCAGCTTATGCACACTGTCTTCGAGAACCTCTCCGGCGTTGCAGTCCGCAACAACGGCAACGTACTTCTGTCCCCGCTTGACGACCCAATTTCCATTGATGGAAGCACTCGATAAAAGCATCTTGCAGAAGCCTTTCATCAGTAGCCCCGATACTCCATGACTCCAACAGAAGTGGTTAGCCTTATTTCAATGTAATACGAATTCAGGAGTTTTACACCATTCAGCAACCACGCAGCCTGCACCCTCGCCAGCCAAAGCAAAATTTCCTTCTTCTCCGCCTCCATAGATGGTCTCCTCGAACAAGTCATACAGATTGTTCCCAACACGCCGTCCATGACGTCCATTTGCAAAGCACAAGCAACCATCAGTCCGAAAAAGACGATACCCTTATTCAGAATCCGCGACAGGCGTCTGAACTTCAGCTTTCCGAAGCTCGGCATCAGGTACATCAGAAGCTCGGCTTGGGCGGCAGCTGTGAAGGTAGCGACAGAGTCACCGAGAATCGGGTCAGGCTCTGGATTTCCGTTAGTATGGGACAACCTGAACGCCGTGCAGCCTGTGGAATGACCGGGAGACTGCTGTAATGCGCCAAATGTAGTGGACTGATGGAACGTTGATGTCTTTGTGACATGAATCTATCAGGAAAAGACTTCACTTTTGAGGCTGCTTGAAGCAATGGGAGTGAAAAGGAGTTTCACATGGACAATTCCACCCTTTGATTGACTACTATATTTTCACACGGACCGTTGGCAGTCTGCACTTGCTGGATGTCGCCAACTTCATTTTGCTCCACCAGACTGCTTGTGTCGTGATGTGCCACGGGAAAGCGTCTTCGCATGGTCCATCGGACGCTATTCGGCTACTTCTACTATAATCACGACCTTGGGCATAGCAAGGGCTTGTCAGTGAACATAGGATTTCGATACATGAACGAGAACCAGATCTCGTCACGATATACTGCCTTGGAAGTCTGCTGCACTGTGGAGTGCCATCTTATAAAGATTCTGACGCCCTCACTCTGTGCAGGATGTGGCTGTCAGCCTTCGATCAAATCTCAGATGTTGAAACATCGTGAGGATGGCTCACAGGACAAGTTGTCAATGGCAGGAGTCAGGAAAGGTACAGTGCATGTGAGTCGGGCCCTCGAGCACAGAGCTTGGCCCCCACTTGCCGCCTGTCGGGCCAATAGACGTCACCCGCGTCTACAGGGGCCGTTTGGACTGCAGTCGCAGCCCAAACACTCTGAAGGAGGTGGACGGCGTACGTCAGTTGTCACGAGCACACAGACGGAACCCTTTTCCCACTTCTTTCCATTCTGCCACGCACGCATTGGACCACACTCGCACCGCCAACGTCCACCTGCTCGCACATTTCACCTCAGCCAAGCCGGAAGCTTGCCTGCCGAACCTCGATCACAAGCTCCATCAGTACATCTGGACGCACCGGCACTCCTGCGGAAGCACCTCCGAGCTTTATCACGATTGCGAGCCAGTTGCCGGCTAAAAGAGCTTTGTCAATAGCCATCGGAGTCGAGCAATCGGTCAATCGGCACTGTCGGCACAGCGTCAAGCCCAGTCAAACAAAGAAGCGTTTCCTGCAGGCTCAGGAACCCGACCTTCCCTTCTAGTCCGAACAGTCAATATCTGCCAGGCACAATGGCGCTGAACCCACACCAGAAGAACAAGGTCGACATCAGCTCGCTGACAGAGGAGGAGCAGAAGCTGTTCCGGCTCTATGGCAAGCTCCCAAACAAAAAGGATCTGTTCAGCAAAAAGCTCCAGGAGCGCAAATATTTCGACTCTGGCGATTATGCCATGTCCAAGGCCGGCAAATCCGACAGTGGCTCATTGGGAGGCGGTCTAGGCCGTGAACACCCAACGTACGTTATCTTCGACTGGCCTTCATCGGTTGTGGACATGCTGACAATGACTCGCAGACCCGAGAACATCCCACACCTATCACAAGGACAATCCGCGGGCACACCAACTGGTGAAGGTGGTCCACGCGGTTCAATCTCTGGTGCGCCCCCGAGCCTGCACCCAACGCCCTCCCAAGGCCAGAGCGGCAGTCCAGTGAAGGAGAGCTCAATCCTCCACCGAGGAATGAGCGTGGATGAGCAGGATGGTGAAGAGCTTGTGCAGACCGCTGCCTCCGCTGTCGAGGCTGACGAAGGCCCCATTTCAATTCGACAATGAGGTGTATTCGATGAGAGGAGAAAGTAGAAAATCCACGACCGGCAGTCCTAAAAACCAGCTGGGAGGTTGTAAGATCCGCAACGGAAGGGAGTCTATGGACAGAGCAGGAGTTTGAGATTGCGATTGAGGTAAAACGAATTCCGGAGCTCGTTTGGGACGGCTATGGAGGCGGTGGCATGAGATTCAAGGCGTCGGCACGCAGGCGTCCGGAAGGCGCATTACGAAATGACACGTGAAGCTTCCTTCCGCACAAGGGCTTCTGAAGATTTGACATCGATACTCTTTCTTGACTTGACACGTATGTATGAATCAAAGAACGTCAAAATCTTGCTTGTTGTCGTGTAATAACATCATGTTGTCTCTATCATGAGGTAGCGTCACGCAAACGTATCTTCATCGCCTAGGCCGCAAAACTCATCAGCAGCGCGCTTCTCAATATGTGAGATGCCAAGGTCGATGTGTATCCAGAGCCTGGTGTCGGCCTTTGTACTGTTTCAATCACGAAATGAAGGTGTCCACCATCGTTAGATCACATAATACATGTTTAAGGCGACGCAGTAAAGCTTCGACACAGGCGTGAACCACGATAGCACAAATCTCGTTAGTATCATGAGACGAAGGTATAGTCCAGTGAAGTGGCAAGCAAAAGTATTATTGTCAGATAAATAGCCGTGGCGAAAGACGGGTCTATGCATTTCATCTCTGCAGTGTTTCGAGCACCGGGAACAGATGTATAAGTAACACAATTGCAGAGCAAGAAGTTCGAACACCAACGGTGCTCTACATCTTTACCTGACAACCAAGGAACGGACTTGGGAGGAGGATTTTGAGCGTTGGGAGGGTCTCCGCTCATTTCTGACATTTCGATTTCTTTGATTTTCTTCCACATCTGGGTCGCAAGGGACAGATTTCTGATCTGATGAATCAGGAACATTTCTGCAAGGTTTTGATGGCCTTTTGCCTTCACCATACTCGTCGGACAGCGGAGTCGAACTCGTGACGTGTTGTTGTGCATTCGGAATTGTTGAGATCTTGGAGCTGAGCTGTTGGCCCGCGGACCTGGGCCGGCGACGGAAGTTGAAGTGAGTTTGCTGATGGAATAGCTGGATTGACCTGGACCCTAGGCGGGACTGAGGAGGTGAGGATGCTGGGTTGCATGTGAAAGTGAAGTCGTCCCTAGGCTTGGAACTTCGACTTGCGCGGGTGCGAGGCGATACGTCCATCAAGTACCACGACTCAGCGCACCTGATCATCAGGATGCGCTTTCGACTTGCTCGCTTGCCCAGCGAGTTGGGGCTCACGGCTCTGACATGGCCTCTTGGTCGTGGTAATGACCAGCAAGATGGCGCAATGGATGTGGCTCTTGGTTCGTGCCTGACGCTCTCCGGCACAAACTATGCCGTCCCGTTGCCCATTGGTTCAGCCGCAGGTTGGGCACTGATAGAGGGCGATGTAGCCTGGATCGAGTAGTCAACCCACGAATGGCCCTTCTCGACGATGCTGAGCTCGCAAGGCAGGAATTTGATGTGGACCGGCACTTTCGGAGGCTACGGGAAGTTGATGGCCTCGCCATGCGCTCTAGCTTTGAGCATACTGTGGTGATGTCGATGTCCGCTTTGCTGCGAGGAGGCCGACTCTGTGCAGGTAATGCTTCCGTTTCCTTCGCCACGATCCTGTGGGACTTGGACTGAAATGCCTCTCGCTTTCATCGAAGTCAGGAGGGGGGCTGTAAGTGTCTTCTCGGAAGGTTGAAGCTGTGGTGGGCTTGTTGCTGCGAGATGAGGACAGAGGGCCGGAAGCCGGGAGATCATAGCAGGAAGATGGAAGCTGGGGGAACTCGATAGAGCGTCTCTCATCGAGCTTGACGAGAGCTATCGTCTCCTCGTACACTGTCTCGTGGAGAATGGGCTTGATTTTGATATCACTCGCAGCTGGCATTTTGGTGAGATTGAGATTGTGCAGCTTTTAGTCCCTGGTCCTGCTTGTCCCTCATCGATCATGGACTACGACCCAATGATGCCGTGCAGTTGTCCTGAGTTGAATGCACTTCCACCTCCAAATCGTTCGAATATGTGGTTCATGGCGGAAGTGGAGGAGATTCACACGAAGAGATAGCACTAGTAGGACGATGTCTCGCACTGCCCTTCTTGCACATGGCGCGTCGTTCCATTTTGATTGTCACGCACATGTTCCTCACAACGTCCCTCGGGCGATCACGCCGCTTGTGATTGTGAAGGCACACGCAAGCAAGATGGTAGCGGAAGATGATTCGTAAACGGTTTGATTGCGAGGAGTGTGGTCTCCACGGCTAAAACTGCCCCACAACTTTCACGGCTCCTGCCTCTAGCGCGGGTCAAACCCTGAGAGATCCCCCGCAAAAAGCTGCAGGTACCAATGTCTCTTGTGCTTCTCTTAGCGATTCGCCGTGCTGTGTCCTGCCTACACTGGGCTCACAATCAAGCTGAAGCGAGAGATGGCTTGTGGGAACGTGAAAATTGGGACGTAGCAGGACGATTGTTCGAAAGCGAGAGAACAGCCGGGAATCGAGAGACGTGTCTAGGGGATCCCAGGTCGAAGCTTCGCCCTGACGTGAGGCTGGACTCGGGCGTCAACAAAGACACTCACGCCGATGAGTCGACCGAATGGTAGTTACAGTGTAGAAGTGCAGCCACGCATGGCGCTGTAGAAAGGACATGGAATGGCAAGGAGAACGATGGAGAGTGGCCGAGAATGAGCCAGAGGTGGCCCGTTCTGAGCAACGTCACAGACTCTTGCATCAGTTGCCGGAAGCTCAGCCCCGCGAACCTGTCGTGTGCTTGTCCTCCATACATATCGTCAATATCACCGGTAATCACCTCATTCTGCTTGGTACTTGCACGACTGGCGAGATCAAACAATTCCTTGTTCATAGCCAGTACTGGGTTTGATGATTGACCCTCTGCCTGCAAGGTACATAGATCAACCGGGCATCGGACTTGCCTGCTGCGAAGGTCACGCGACTCTTATCGTAGCGTCTGGTTCCAGGAGCTTATTACCTTTCCTGTGACTTCACTTCTTCTCTTCTCTTCTTTGTCCATAAAACGACAACTGGCACCATCCAACCAACAACTCTGAATACGTGTACAAACACAAGGCCCCCATCCTTCATCAACACTCTCAATCACAGCTGCAACATTCAACAGTAAGTTCCACACCCTCAGCCTCATCATGTCTCGCGATGCATTGAGTCATTTGAAGCCTCAAGCGCCACGCTGCAGCTGTTCACAACATACTGATTGCATCCTTCAGTGACTCGCACTCACAAGGCCACCGACCGCGACCACGCTGGCCTTGCCAATGGCACTGCCAGCTTTGAGGAGCACCTCCCTCGCTACTTCGCCAAGGAGGGCTTTTCTGGCTCTAACCCGCAGAGCGTCAAGAAGCAAGGTGGCGGCAAAGGCAATTGGTGAGTACTCTCGACCGCTCCATCGCTATCCGATCACTTCCTATCAGCCCTTCACGCTTCCGACATCACCTTACGTCACATGAACCAGAGATACTCTACCTCACGAGCTTCCTGTGTGGAGCAGGTCCGGAGCTCTGTGGGAGGGCTGAAAAGCTACTTCCAATGGACTCTCACATTCATTGGCATTGATGATAATCAGCGGCTAACACCGTCCGCACTAGGGGCCAAGCCGGCACTTCCGAGCTCGAGGACTACAACTACAACATGGCCAAGCCCAAGCGCCGCAGCAACTCCAGCTCCATGGCCGCGGGCCACAGCGCCCTCAAGACCAAGTTCGAAGACTTGGACCCCGAGGCTCTGGTCGAGTACGACGAGGACTTGCACGGCCCAGATCAGCACGAGCTGGAGAAGATGTCCACCTCCAGCTCGGCCGACACCATGGGCAGTGTCGAAGAGGAGGATCTGAAGGAGGCGAAGTAAGGGAAAGATGCTGGCTCTGTATTGCTCAACCAGCCCAAACCAGAACATCCCGCAAGACGGATGTGATGTACCATCGAATGATACTGCAACATGACAACGGGCGTTTTCCTTTGGCGAGAGCCTTGAGCTCTTTCGCTGGCGAGGAGTCGCGTAGGACGACATGAGAAATGAATTGAAACTGATACTACTGAAGTGTACTACCATACCATACCATAGCAAGCTAGATCGAAAGTCGTATGATGGCTGCTTGATTATGCTTACAATAGCCGTGATTGCTGGTAACCCTAGTGTCGCGTTCAGTGTTCCGCCGAAGGACCTCGCGTTTTCGTGCGACATGTTTGCCGAATGAGCGCGTCGCTGAAAATCGTGGACTTGTAGTGAACTTCCAAGTATTATTGGTATATGTACTCTATCATGCCCGATGCCACCCAACGCACCATCTCATGCATCTCATCAATCATAAGTTCCCTCGATTGCATCATCATACTCTTAACCATTGACGATGACACCTCCGTTGGCGTGGATGGTCTGTCCACTGAGTTGCGAGCTATCGGTCGAGGCCAGGAACACCAGGCATGTTGCAATTTCCGAAGGCTGAGCGGGACGACCCATCGGACTGGTGAACTGCTTCTGCTGCTCCTCGCCCATGGTTGCCGGAATGAGTGGTGTCCAGACCGGACCTGGTGCAACGGCGTTGACGCGGATTCCCTTGGAGACGAATTGATTCGATAATCCACGAGTGAAGGACACAATGGCGCCTTTGGTTGAGGTGTAGTCCAGGAGATCTGGGCGACCGATGTACGCGTTGATCGAGGCGTTGTTGATGATGGTGTCACCACGCTTCATGTGGGAGATGATGTATTTAGAGAGGAAGAAGAATGCTGTGCGATGAATGTAAGCGAATGCAGGCTCGAGATGTGAGCCGGTAAGACTTACGGTGGATGTTGGTGTCGAAGGTGTGCAGCCACTGCTCCTCGGACAGCTCGAGGATGTCGTTCTTCACCATTTGGTACGCGTGGTTGTTGAAGAGAATGTTCACGTGTCCCAGCTGCTTCAATGCTTCATCTGCCACCTTCTTGCAGACCTCCTTCCCCTTGAGGTCGGCCTCGAAAGTGAAGCATTGCCGGCCGTATTTCTCGACGAGTTTCTTGGTCTCTTCTGCGTCTTCCTTCTCTTCCGGGAGATAGGTGATGAAGCTATCTGCGCCCTCCATAGCGAAGAGCACAGCGGTTGCTCGGCCAATACCAGAGTCTCCTCCGGTAATCAAGGCCTTCCTGTCCTTCAGCTTGCCAGCGGCCTGGTAGAGCTTGTAGCCACCTTCGGGGGTGGGCACATGTTCGACCGATGGTTGGGGATCGAGGTCGGTCTGCTTGCCTGGCACATCTTGGTGCTGCACCTCTGGCTGAAAGCCTTCTGTTTGTCAATGGGTGTATGGTCGGCTTGAGATATTCAACTCACCTGACTCGAACTGTTTCTTGTCTGAAGACATGGGTCGTACTATGGTTAGAATCTTTGAACAAGTTGAACCCTTTTTTGACAGTGACAGGAATATTGTAGAACATGAACCCACTGAGTTTCTGTTTTTTGCATTCACTCTGATGATGCGCTGCATGATGGGTAGGTTACGTCACATTTGTTGCAGAGTGACGGCGCTCAACACTTTGCCTGTGTCTCGTATTCACGGCATTTCCATTCTGTCGACGTGTGCGTGCGCCTCTGCTCTGCTCTGCATACTTCAGTGCGGTGAACGTACAGACGTTGTGGCAGAGTGGATGTGGAGATGCAGATGCAGATGCGAATGCGTGAGGAGAAGGTCAATTGCCATCAAATGTCTACGCGACACGCGCCGCGGAACACGTCCAAAACTTCCGCGATACCGTAAGGCCATTGCCATGCCCTTTTTCCATCCCCGTTGAACATTCGCTTTCGCGCATCCCGCTGGTGTCTGGCGTTTTGTCATAATTCCATTCGGTCTTGTTACAAGTGCTAGAGCTGTTGGTATCCTTAGATCATCGCCATGATGATGTTCACATATGCTGCACGACCAATGAGCTCCATCCGTAGAACGCCAATCCTCGCATATCCCAAACGTCTTCTGACCACCGATGGGAAGACGTTTAATCCGCTCCGAATCCTCTTCTGTGGCGCCGATGAGTTCAGCGCGTATTCCCTGCGAGCGCTACATGCCCTCAAACAAGAAAAGCCCCAGACCATAGCCTCCATAGATGTTGTCTGCAGGCCGGATAAGCGTACCGGTAGAGGGCTGAAGCGTGTTCAGCAAGGTGAAAGATCCCTTCGCCTCCTCCGTGCCAGCAAGTTCTAATGGATTGCAGTTCCGATCAAGCCAATTGCCGAGTCACTAGGTCTGCCAGTACACCAACTCGATACCTTTACTCGCTGGACACCGCCTTCGTCTTTCGACCTTGTTGCCGCTGTCTCGTTCGGCCTGCTTGTACCAGCTCGGATCTTGAACGCCGCGAAGTATGGCGGCCTCAATGTGCATCCCTCTCTGCTACCAGATTTGACTGGATCGTCTCCATTGCAGTATGCTCTCCTGCTCGGAAGAAAGAGGACTGGTGTGTCTCTTCAGACTATGCATCCAACCAAGTTCGACCAGGGCACAGTGTTAGCCAGGGAGAGTGTTGAGATTCCTGACGACTGCTCGGTTCAGCAGCTGTCCGAGATTCTTGGACCAAAAGGTGCTTCATTATTGCGCAATGCCGTGGAAAGTGCACTGTTTGTAGATCCAAAAATATTATCGGCTCCATGTGAAGGGATCGATCAAGTGCAGATGGCGCATGCGCCCAAGATTACGAAGGAAACTGCGCATCTTGACTGGCGTGAGGGGAACTCCAAATGGAATGCAGATAGAGTGAGCCGCTACGGCCGAGTTCTCGACCTTTGGGACGAAACCACACACGCAATCTGCTTTCCTTCCAAGAAAGCGCGGGTACGATTCCATGGACCCTGGGAAATCATCGAACCGGAAACACTTATCCAGGACATCTATGTAGAGATCTCGCCGGCCAAGGTTAGTGAGCACGAGGATTCGTGGCATAGGGCTGGTCAACCTGTGGCTTTCCGTCGGAAGGGGCAGAAGTCATGGCGACTGGCACTTGTTGCTGCTGACGGCAAGTTCGTGGTTCCGTCGTCCGCCTCGCTTGAAGGCAAGAGAGAGGGCGGTGGTGTTCAGGCGTTGACCCAGGCAATTGTCAAGATGGATCTTGACCACAAGAGGAATGCTCACCGGGCAGGAGAGGAAGCTCCCATGACGGAAGTCAGAGCAAATGAATAGACCATGGAAACCGTCCCACTTATTCTGGCCCGAGGACAGGTCGATTTCCAGCATTGATAGTATGGCTGGGGAACCCGGTGATACCTCACCTGCAAATGACAGTTTCGAAAGTCAACAATTCTGGAGAGCATCATGACAACAACGCCGCAACGTACCACTCAGCGGCTCTCGCACCTTATACAGGCCACCACTACTACGCTCTCTGACGATTCCGCAATGCACTCATATGCACCATGGTACTTGACTTCAGCGACTCCTCGATCATGTGTAGCATGCAACGAGATTGTGACTCAGGATCACATGGAGGTGAGGTTTGGTCCTTGAGGCACAGGCCATGTCAATCGACCGTGAAGCACCTGGACTTTCTTCTTCCAACGACATCACCACGACACCAAAGGCTTCACCAACAATTAAACTATGGCTCTGGTCAAGAGACTGCCCCGGCCTTTCACTGTTCTTTGGCATGACGGTGAAGAGAAAGAGCTGTTTGGTGATATCGAGAGTCTTCTTCATCCGCACCGGAACACTCACGAGGCACCCAACATATCCATCGAAGCCTTGGCAACCGCCGCGGTCGTTTTCAACCCACGCAGGACCGAGGCCCAGGCTTTGCAGTGGATATTCGAGAACTTCAAATACTACCGTTGCACCCTCATCCGTGACTTCTCACAAAATAAAGCTCGGAGCTGGATCGGTTCGTTTCGCACCAAATTTTCTGCTGCTCTTCGCTCCTACGAAGTGCCCGCAGAGCTCAAATCACTAGCAGGCTCCCAGCGGGATGTATTTACTGTGTCATCGTGTGAAGCTCGAGTGGCTCTCGGCATCCTCAAACGACTTCTTGGGCCCTCTCGACCTTTTCGTTTCTTGGATCTGCCAGCTGAGCTGAGAAACCGCATATACGAGCTCCTACTTGGTCTTCCAAGGAGTGGCATAAGAGTGGCCCAGAACGCTGCCAAAAAGGCGGTCATCACCACCATCACGAAAGATGTCGATCAAGACAGAACTGTCGCTGATTGGGTCACTGCTCCGGGCGAATATAATCATCAGAAGCCCAAGACCTTCGAGGGATGGCAAGTCTCCAAATATCTCAATACTTTGCGAGTGAGCCGGCAGGTGAGTGAGGAGATGACATGGCACAACCTGACATGCCACGGCTTTACTGACTCATTTAGTTCTATCGAGAAGCCATACCTATCTTCTACAGTTGCAACAAGATCGTGACTAAGGACATCGAGGAGCTGAACAAGTTCATGCGGTTTATCCCACACAGTCACTTGCAACATATTCGGCATCTTACCATCCTCCTTAACCCACGTGTCGTGCAAACCATTCCTCGGAATGCTTATCACGCGCGCCTAGTCAAGGACTTCTCTGGTATCACGACCATCAAGAGCATGACGGGACTGCAGTTTCTCGACGTCTTTCTTTGGGGAGATGAATGGACTGGCATCCGCAAGACCACTGGACTGAAAGCAGCGAAGTATCCGAACATTCTGAGCATCCCACCAGTACAAGCACTGCAGCAGGTGCGCGGTACGTTGACTTTCCCACATTCAGCGGTCAATTTCTAGACCGTTACTGACTTCTGCAGGTCTCATGCAGGTCACTTTCCACGGCAGATGCCCAACCGTCAAAGCAGCACTGGAGGAAAAGATGACCGAGCCAAAGCGGAAGCCAGGAAAGGATCGGAAAAAGCGTACGGCAGGGGTGATGGACGGGTACGATGAGAGTGGAGGGCGAAAGGCGAAGACTCCAAGAAAGAAGACTATATGAAGCACCGAGACTGTGCAGGTGCGAGCCTAGCCTGTGGGACTAACATGCCCAAAGGTTTAGATGAAGTGGGCGCTTTTACATTTGTGTCTTAGAGTCCAACGATGCACTTCAACGTTCAGGCTGTAAACCTACCTAATGAAACGTGATAATTATGACCCAGATCCTGGTCATGCCTTATCAAATTCTGCCACGACAGAACTCACCAGCTGGTACGTCTTGATTCCATGAGGCCTCATGTGATATTTGCGATTCCCTTTCACGTCCTCGTCGAACAAACATCTTTCCTAATCCATGCTTCGGTGCGGAAGTACACATAGCTGTGATTGCCACCACAACCAAGCTATCATATCCTTCATCAGTTCGCAAGAGCTCATGTCCTCCTACCTTCCTACATTGGCGTTAGTGGCCCGACCAGGAAGTCCTGTTCTTGCAGAAAACCCCGGACGCAATGACTACGTCTCCAGTCATGAGATCTCGCTTCCCGCGTTCTGTGTCGATGCAGGCCTTCTTGCTCATTGCAATTGACATGAATTTACTACGCGGACGAAGTTTTGGGGCTGAAGCTGTTGTCCGGGCTCCTGTGACTCGATGCTGGTTCTGACTTCTGTATGTTCACTTACCGAATGCCAAGATTTGCGACTCGTATTTTTGTCCCATTCTGACCTATCAGTCGGTCCTGGGCTCAACGGGCGATGTGGTAGTTATGATACATTAAAAATACCATTCCTCAAGACCGGTTCGATGAAACTGAAGCGTCCATGATTCATGCTCGGTAACATTGCCACAATATGTACATAGGGATACTGTGTCTCGCGCTGTAGTCCCGCTTCTCCTAATGCCCCACTGCCTTTTCCGGCGAGAGTATCCATCCACTGCCTTATCAATCTACTTCCTATACCACATTCTCGTAATCTTGGTATGTCTCATCTTCTTCTGCAGTTGGAAAATGCCGTACATCAGCGCTTCCGACGTGGGCGGGCATCCAGGCACGTAGATATCCACCGGCACAATTCTGTCACATCCTCTTGTGACCGAGTATGAGTAATGATAGTATCCGCCTCCGTTCGCACATGAGCCCATGGAAATAACCCACCGTGGATCCGGCATCTGATCGTACACCTGTCGTAGTGCGGGAGCCATCTTGTTTGTGAGAGTGCCTGCCACAATCATGACATCGGACTGACGCGGGGACGCACGGAAGATGATACCGAGGCGATCTTGGTCGTAGCGGGGGGTGGAAAGGTGCATCATCTCGACAGCGCAGCAGGCGAGACCGAATGTCATGGGCCAAAGCGAGCCTTGACGCGCCCAATTGGCTATCGAATCGAGTGTGGTGCTGCAGTCACGTCAACTGGGAGCACTCGTTGTCTGCCATGTGCACGTACAGTGCGTATTGTACAACGCCTTTATTGCCTTCCTGGCTGGGAAGCGGCACTTCCAAATGGTCCTTTCCTGTAATGGCCTTCATCGGGGGCGGCGTGCCTGGGTTGCCCTTTACACTAGATCCAGCCCCCCGGACAGGCACTGACACCTCGGCAGGCTTTTTCGTAGACGAGGATATGGACGCGGCGGTGACGGCTCTAAAGGGAGTGACTGCGGACATTGGCTTGGCTGGCGAAGCTATCAGTAAATTTTGCCGTGCGCGCCGGGCAAGGCAGGCGAGGAGTAGAGCGTACCGCGCAGCGCCAATGCTGCCTGTCTCGATGTCGCGAGCATATTGGCAGGAAAAAGAGGGGAGAGGCGTTGGCGGTATGGAGGACAGAAGCTGTTCACGCTCGAGGTGTGCGCTCTGTGGCAATGCGATGTCGAAGGCGTCACCTAGTAATATGCTCCGCTGATTGGTCGTCGGAAGGGAGGCGCCGACCCGTCGATGAAACCCCCCCGAATTGCTACTGCATTGTATTGGAATCATACAACATGGATCGCTCGCCGTGCATCGCGGCCATAGGCATCATCGGCCGTCACAATAACCCTCTACATATCTCGTTATTCCCCGCGACCGGTGGTCCCTATGAAGCCCAACGAGACAAGCTGGAATACTCCATGATGCTGAACTCCTGTCTGGACATATTCGAAGCTCGCATGCCAAGCAGAATCGTCGGCCATGACTTCGGTCTCCTTCACGCTCTAGATGAACGGATAGCCATGTATGGCTGGCTCCTGAACACTGGGCTTAAATTGGTCATTGTTGTCGACATGGAGGGGCGACCTGCACCGAACAGTGAAGCCGCGAAGACAGCCATCCTGGGTTTGAGGAACAGCGATTTGACACCTGTGAGTCGCGCTGTCTCGTGCCTCATCGTCTACGCTAACATGCATAGGCTTTTCAAGCTCTGCAGACTGCATATATTCGCTTGCTTAGGAACCCCTTCTATGTGCCAGATGACCACGATCCCAAGATAGCACAAAATCGTGGTAATCTGCAAATCGACAGCCCTAGCTTTATCAAGGAAGTCGAGAAGATCGGACAGAAGTGGTACCCAGGGATTGTTCAGATATGAACGATGAACGACTCTCAGCTCGCTTTCTGTGAACACACCCTGACGCTACGACTCATGTTGGCTGCGCTGCCTCCCGTGTGCAAGTAGTGCTTCGAGCCCGTCACTTCCGTAAAGGCTTGCAACAGTCCTGACTGCTAGCCATGGCTGATGGTATGGTCTTCAGCTCGAAAGTTTTGACCGGCTCGGAACAGTGTCGGGACCCGGACTTGGACTTCACCGACAAATCCTTCTCTACCAACTTCGTGCCTTGCTATGTGGACAGCGTGTACCTCCGCAAAACTGTCACATACGCCACTCTACGGCTGCGGATGGAAGACGGGCTAAAAGGCGAGGGGATCACGCCAGGGACCCAACTTCTGAGGCTCATACGAGACCAATCAACAGGCTTGCCGAAGTGCCGAAGTTGTACGGCCTCTCAGCCTGACCTGTCGCTGGCAAAGATGCCTGAGACTTGAATATTTGCAGTGCCACTAACTGGAAAATTCTGCTCCATGCTATTTCGTCTCTACAGTATTTCACGGGCGCGAAGTCGTTGCTTACTGCGTAACGCGTGTGCGGCTCACAACCAGGGATGCCTGCGCAAGCTTTGATCCCTGAGCAGTGTAGATGGAAACACCTAGCGAATCCCTAAGGGGCTGCCGCTGCTCCCTGAGTCAAGCTTCGGCATCCGCAACACAGGCAATCGTGAAGCTCACCCCAGGATTTCCGATTAGTAGCTCTCGCCACGCTCTCAGCTTACATCAATCTGTTGTCGTGTTGCGGAGATCGACATATCTATCAAGGAGTAGGAACCTTCTGCAGAGACATCAACCCAACGTCCCCACCATGACCGGGATCTTCCATCTGCCCGCGGAGTTACGTGTGGCAATTTGGGAACTTCTTTGCATCAACATCAATGTCGCCAACCCTCTAGAGCCTCCTGTCCTTCTCACATGTCAATCCATCCGAAGGGAAGCATTGAGACCATATTTCGAACATGTCAAAGCTATTCGGCAACAGGCTCTTGACTTTCACCAACGTGATGCATCCAACAATCTCTATGAAATGATTAGCATCGAGGAGATGGAGCTGGACTTCAAGCAGGAAGCCGCGGAGCGTATGCGTTACCAGACTCTGGCTCTTCGACGGAGACTGGCTCCCCTCGAGGCAATCATCGCGCGGATACAAGCTGAACTGGATGTTTCAGCATCAAACTAGGTCCACAAATTGGTCAGCGTCAATCAGCGACACAACGATGCCAACTACGATACCCATCTTACCACGGTCAATGGCCTGCACGAGAACGAAGCTCTATGCCACAATACATTGCTCTCCTGGGCTCCAGCTATGTTGGTGGTATGCCCGCAAATGAAGACCACTTTGCAACCTTTTGCGAGAACCACGTTGACGGCGATCAACGTTGCGTGCTCAGAAATCTTGAAGCCTCTCCGTTACGGTGGTCGATGCGCCAGAGCGGGATGCAATTCTCCAGGCCAGTCAGATGTGTAGACGGACCGCCTTCCCACTATTGAGTGCCTCATGAGCTTGGCTGTGCGCTCATCTCCCTGGAGACGGCAAACCTGACTAGCACACTTGTGGAGTGGCTTGAGTGTGTGGATGGTCATCTCCTCGGACTCGCCAGTGGCTACCATTATCCCGTTGACGGTTATTCTCTCGGTGCTTTTGGAAGTGGTGAGGAGCTCCATAATGACTTCTTGAACATGTGGAGTCCGCTTCATTCCTCCAGCGACGTCAATTGATTGCGCCTGAAGCATATTGAAGGTGGCGTTGGGTCCGGGTGATCAGGCTCTCTTGGTGGGCTGGAGATCGTTGATAAGAAGGGTATGAGGATTTAGGCATCTGATGTCCTGAAAGCCGCTGACAGCTGTATTGGGTGTGGCAATACCGTGGGCTGTGGTGATGAGGTCGATGGGACCGAGCACGATAACGGAGTGCTTCATCGTTGCGATTTATGGGTTGGGCTGGTCAGCGAAGGTTGTATCTTGCTGTTGGAATGGTGCTGGAGTTGCTCGATGCGACCTTCCGCCACTTTGAGGTATTTCACGGCCTTATATGCTTGGCGTTCGTGAATATGATTGAGCATTTGAAAAGTATGGGTTGTCTCACCGAACTGCTATTTACCATTTGCTGGGAGAGCGCTGGTATAATTTGTGGAGTGATGTACCTTGTGCTTTTCAGAAAGATGTGCTTCGTCCTATCGACAACGGCCAGCTCTAATTTTGCATCAATGTGCGCTGTAGCCGCCCAGGCGTGCGGCATACGATTCTATTGTCAGGCTTTCACGTTCTCGTATAACCTATGAGCAGTGCGCCATCAATCAACATTCAACCATATGCCGCGCCATGATACCATCATATGGTTCGTCGAGATACTCGAAGATCCCTGGTGATGTTGATGAGAGACTCAAGTCTTGTTTGCCTTCTTCACGAAGTGCAAGATGCCTGTCTACAAGCCATGGAACCCAATGCTGAGCAATATAGCACCTGGAGCCATATAGGGCACGGCGGCTCACGCTTCTTGCATAGCAGTAGAGACCCATGTCGAAAGCCACCAGTTCTCAGATCAGCTATTAGGGTGGAGGTTGTCGCTCTTGCTCCTGGAAATGAGACTACTGGTACAGACGGTTGGAAAGGCACAGGCAGACACGCGCGTAGTAGTCAGCATTGAGCACATATCCGCCCCTTCGCGGCGGAGAAGATTCCACCCGAATGGTGCCATTCTGACATGATCTCTTCAGCCCGGGGAGCCTCAGGCCAATGGGCATCGCAAATCCAGCATCGCATCGAGTCGGTTGCCGTACACTCCTGGCACATGTTGGTGACGATCTCAACGGTGCATGGGGCTGTGTGCGGCAGACTCGCCACGCACGCGCGCCTCAGTGTACATGGAGTCAGTGTAGGGGAACAGCGCGGAGCTCAAGACGAGTTTGGGATGGAATACGGTGGCGATGCCTGCCAAGATGCGGCTCATTGCGTGGGAGGGAGGGAGGGAGGGGCGGCTCGATAGCATTTCAGCACCTTTACGCAGCAACGGTGAGTGCCGTGAGGCGTGAGGGTGGACGTACTGTATCTGTATGCGGCGGTGCAGTCAGACACGGAGGACGCCTCATGTTAGCGGAGCAGCATGTGCGTGGTGCAAAAGAACAGACCATCCCGTGGAGCCAAGCTCGGGCCCGGTGGTGGTGGGTGAGGCTGTTGCCCCGAACATCGATTCCTGCTTGCTTGCTTGCTTGCTTGCTCACTCGTTGCTCCTCGTCCGTCTGGCTTGCAGTCAACAGCCTGCCGCACCGCATCGCCCCTCTCATCGTCTCACACACCGTACAGATTTCTGCAGCTGACGCGCATCGTACGGCGAGCATAGCGGCGGTGTGAAGGCCGCAGCATCGCATCTCGTCGCGTCGAAGTTTGGGCACGAGCCAGCACAGCCCAGCCCAGCAAACACAGCGGTACGGCTACACTCCCGCTAGAGAAGGTACGCTTCAAGCCTCAACGACTGCACTCTGCATCTCGCATTCTTTGCGACCTTCCCTCCCTGAACGCCCATCTTCTCTCCGCCCACTCCACCCTACCGCATCGACTCCATCGCCACCACCGCTGCCCGCACCCTCTCCTGCTCCCAGCACACCGCCCGACCTGCGCGTTCATTGACCGGTCGCGCAGATGGCGGAAATCCGTCGCAAGCTAGTCATTGTCGGTGACGGTGCATGTGGAAAGACATGTCTGCTCATGTGAGTCTACACCCGCCTGCCTCGATGCATCCATCCGCGCTCTACTGACCCCCTACTGCCAGCGTCTTCTCCAAAGGCACTTTCCCAGAGGTTCGTCGCACCCTGCCCACCGCCCCTTTAACCGCCGGACCGCGTCATCACCGCCGATAAGGCCGCCCACGCCCACGCCGGGTCCCATGCGACACTACCTGCGGCGTGAACATGTATACTGATGCCAATGTGTGCAGGTTTACGTGCCAACTGTCTTCGAGAACTACGTTGCCGATGTCGAGGTGGATGGCAAACATGTTGAGTTAGCGCTATGGGATACCGCAGGCCAGGAAGACTACGACCGACTGCGACCGCTCTCCTACCCCGACTCGCACGTCATCCTCATCTGCTTTGCCATCGACTCTCCCGACTCCCTTGACAACGTGCAAGAGAAGGTAGGCACATGCTCACGTGCTCCGTCCCGGAAACACAAATGCTGATTGGCCGCGCCTTCACAGTGGATTTCAGAAGTCCTGCATTTCTGCCAGGGACTGCCTATCATCCTCGTTGGCTGCAAGAAGGATCTTAGATACGACCAGAAGACGATTGAGGAGCTGCACAAGACGTCGCAAAAGCCCGTGACACCAGAGCAGGTATGTCTCAATGAGGGCGACATCGATTTAATAACTCCCCGCCGGGCTCCTCCATACTGACCCCCCTTTCTAGGCCGAAGACGTCCGCAAGAAGATTGGAGCACAGAAGTACCTGGAGTGCTCTGCCAAGACCAACGAGGGCGTCAGGGAAGTCTTCGAGCACGCTACACGTGCCGCACTGCTCACACGGAAGAAGAAGGAGAAGAAGTGCTCTATCCTGTAAACTACTTCACCCATTGTCATAACATCATACTTCGGCGATTCACAACCAGCACTACTTGCGTCTTCCGCGTCTGACTGCCACTATCACGACCCGCACGTAAACAAAACCTCTCGGCTACCGGCAATGCAACCCATGAGAACTGCACAAGCAAACTAAGAACAGCTAATTGAAGAAAGAAAGCAGAAGCAGAAGAAGAAGAAGAAGAAGAAGAAGAAGATGATGATGATGATGAGGGCGCGGAAGAGCACAGCAGAGTTCATTTTCGAAGCACGCGAGCTCTTCTTCTGTCATAGACGGGCAAAGTCTGCTTTGGAGATGTCACCTTCTATTTAAGGGAATGGGGATCAGGTATTGAGGGCTGATTGAGGGACGGCAGGAAGGCAGGATCGGGATGTCCGGGCATCAATTTCAGCTGGCTGAAGCTGCTCTCTCCTTTTTGATCACAACATCAGTCAGTGGATCGGTGGTCCTTTGAGTATCTCCTCCTTGTAGTGTCGTGCGCCCACGGCACCAACACTGTACCTGCTGGCGTTTAACTGGTTCTTTGCAGCATTTTCGATTGTTCTCCAAATCACAGCTCCCAATCCGTCTCTTTCTTTCACTGTACTTCGTATGGATGGAGACTGGGATACGGAAAGTATGAGTGCGCGAATGGGGAGACATCGACGGACGTGAGTCGTGTTTCAAGGACTGAAGTGTGCAGTAATGTGGATGTGGACTGTCAAGCGATCGACGGCTGCTGTCCCGCGGGGCCAGCGACGGGTATCTGATATGCATCACACGGTCTCGTGTTGCATCGATCAGCTGCTGCTGCGCGCCTCTTCCCGTGCTCACTCCCAGAGTCGCCCAGAGTCGCAATGATGAATGTGACGACATTCTGCTGGACGTTCTGAATCCTGACCCCTTTGCGATGATTTGATGTGCCACGCGCACTGTCACGCAACTTCCTACCGCGCGCACTCCCGATAGGCGGTCGTGAAACGTGCTGGCACTGTGAAGCTTCATTCGTGTAACATCGCTTCATGGAAAAGGATTGGCATGTCGGTGACATTCTTCATTCCCGTGGTCGTGTGCGTCGGTGTTCTGGTGCATGGGCGGGCAGGCCGCAGACACAGTACATAAGCAATGCTTTGCCTGTGTCGTTCTGCCGACCAGGCGCTCAGTCAGGCTCATGCGTGTGAAGCATACATTACCACCGCATGAAGTGAGCTTGCACGTGGCATGTGAAGCAAGAACTTGAAGCTGAGTGCAGCACAGGCAAGGCAAATGGTAACAGGGTCGGTGCGGTGGAAGCAAACAAACCTGAAAACATCGACGACACCGACGACACCGACACCACTGTGCTTGAATGCCCGCCGTGGCCGATCTCCGCCGTCGACATATTCTATCGTTCTCTTGGCTTCCCTGACAGCACGCACGGACGGGCGGTGGTGGTGTGGTTGTCTCTTCAGCATCTCTTCTACCCACGGGAAAGAAAGCTTGTTGGAGGGCACGCGGCGGTCGATCTGCTCGTGCTTGCCGTCGAACCTTCTTCCGTTACCCTGCGCACTGTGCTGTCCGCAGCCTGCGACCTGGACCAACACCTGGACCCTAGCCAGGAATTTTACCTCTCATACATCATCGCTGGGCTGGTTACTTTCCGCGCTTCTGACCCGACTTCCAGTCCGCGCCGGTGGGATTCGCGAAGTGTGAACGGCGCGACGCCAACACTTAGCAGAGAAAGCACTTTACGCCTTCGCGCTCCGTGGCGAGCCGCACCTACACTTGCACTCACCACTACCTACCCCGTTCCCTCCATTGGAGCAAGCCGCCAGCAAGCTCGCGACCAAGCAGCACACCAACCACCACTTTGCAATTTCGGCCGCTCGAGGCAAGAAGAGGAGAAAGCAAGCAAGCCAGCAATCCTGCTGGCCTGCATACACCTACCGTCGTCGACTCCCGCAAGAGCAGGTAGCAGAGACGTTCCAGACGAATTCTGCCGCCTGCACTGTCTGGCTCGAGACACGAACAACACACGACACCACCCTCCCCCACTACTCTGCGCGAGGACATGCATCTGTGTTGTCAACCACAATCACAGCAATGGCAATGTCTCCTCCGGTGATTTGATCATCGGTCCCGCTTCGGTGAGTATCATCCAGCCGCGGGCTTGCTTTCCCGCTGCTAAGAAGGAGGAATTGTCCTCAGAGAAGGCGCAACAGGCTTCTGCGTGATACTTTCGAGTTTGGAAGCAGGCGCGCACTGCAAGAAGCCGCGACACTGATTAGTCCCAGGGCGACCCTTCAGTCGACACAGTTACCTCCGTAGCTGTTTCGATTCATCCACTACACACACGAATACACACGCCTTTCCACGTATACATTCACTACCGCACATTCTTCGCGCAACGAACCCGGCATCCTCGAGCCCTGCATCGGAGCGAGAGAAGCAGAGGCAAGCCCCAGTGTCAAGATTATGCCATTCTTGCGGGACAGCACATTCACTGCCGCAGAAGGCATCGAGCCTGTGCCCGTCCATAAGGTGGCCGCCTCCACGGACAAGACAATGGCGGACCTCAAGTCCTGCACCCCGACACTCGAGGTGCAGACGACCACAGAGCAGAGGCTCGAGGAGCGCATGGACTGCGGTAAGTTCCTGGAGCGGCGCGACAGTTGACTTGACCTCCCCAAGGCTGGAGAATACTGACTTTGCAAAGCTGAACCGACCTCATCCCAAATGCCTTCTCCGCCAGACTCCAGGTCTCCCACCCCTCGCTTCAATCTTGACATCTGCCCAAAGAGGCTGTACCCATTAGTCCCGCCCAGGAATTATGGCGCGATCGTCGATGGCATCATGTTCCGCAGCTCCTTTCCACAAAGGGAGAATATGGATTTTCTGCAATCTCTGGGCTTAAGTTCAGTCCTAACGCTCACCACCAAGAACGATCTTTCTGAGCCGTACCGCAATTTCGTAACCGAGAGTGGCCTGTCACACAAGACTATGGAGCTGGAGACCAACAAGGAGGGCGCAATTAATATGAAGCCCGACAATCTGTGCGAGGCCATTCTGTTTGCGCTTAATCCAGCCAATCATCCAGTCTACGTGCACTGCAACCAGGGACGCCACCGCACCGGATGCTTTGTAGCATGCGTGCGAAAAATACAAGGATGGCCGGTGGAGGAGATTCTCCAAGAGTATGATACGTACGCCTCGCCGAAACCGAGAGCTGGCGACATCGAATTCATCAAGCGCTTTGATCCGGCTGTGGTGGACCGATTCGCCGAACAGAATCCTCACCTCAAGTGGCGGTCGGACTCTGTTCTTGGTAGTTTCGACCTCCTAGCTGGTGTTTCCAAATCCGAGAGGAGCTGCTACGCCTCCAACGGCTCCATGGTCAGCGATAACAGCGACATCGGCGTGATGATGGCAGCACCACGGGCTATTGACCCATCACTCCTGGATGGAAGGGCTAACGTGCTTGATATACAAGAGTCTGTCATGGACCAAGAACCTGAGGTTCCAGAGACCATCACCAAGGTCAATCACCCGGAAGATGCAGAGATGGAGGATGTGCTATGGAGCTCAGCAGCGGGGATGAACTCGACCTCGAGCGGCTCGGCGCAGCTGTAGTGGGCAGCACGCGCATTCAGACCGATGAGATCAGAAGAACACCGATCCGAGTTCCACAAGGCACCGTTACCCTTCCCGACTACTTCCATAAGAATGCGAAGGATCGAGAGAGGGGCCAGAGAACAACAGGAAACTCTTTCTTTGGTAATGGATGCTGTGCTGAATCGCGTGGCACGGCGGGACGGGTGATTGCGTGAGGAGGGATTTTCCTTTTGTTCGTCTTTTGGCTTGGGAATGCGCACAGCGCTGGTTATAAAAATGGATTCATTGGATTTAGCGTCGGCGCTGGAGGACATGCTCTCGGCAGACGAGCCTGTAATTTTCTACCATGCATCGACAGGATCGCCCCACGTCGCAGCAGAACGGCGAACGAGAAGGTCTCATAAAATTTCAGCAGCAGTGAAATATCTCGCTGATTTGGCGGCCACCGCCTCGCGTCTCGTCTCTCACTTTGCCTTCATGTAAATCTGCCTACCCTGTCCGCACTTTGAAGCCGATTATATCCCTCACATGCTTCCCCTTCTATAACCAATCTTTACCACTTGCCCGAGGCTCGAGCTGATGAATGTTCAAAAGTCATGCGGCTGGTGTCAGGGAAGGTCGAGAATATCGCTGCGTGGTTGTCCAAGCATGCGGAATTTGGAACAAGGACCGCTAGCATATTGGTCGAGGGTCGGTGACAGGCCAGCCTCGTTATGCGAGCGAGTTCCCAACTCGAAGGGGAGTATGGAAGCGCAGTGTGCGTGTACGTGTGTAGTTCACTGCAAGGGTATGTAGCGCTGTTCGGTTGCATCAGCGCCCTCTTGAGCCACAACCGGAGTACCATCATCTTCATCCTCTGCGCCATCAGAGTACGCGCTAGGCACTATTTCTCCCGTGCTATCCCGGTTCTTGTCTTCGACTCCCGGCGTCTCTGTCTCCCTGACCGCCTGCATCTCCGCCGCAGCCAACCTCCGCTCCAAACCGCCCCTCAAATCCGCCGTGAAGTCCAGTGCCTGAGCCTCCTTTTGCCTCTTCCATTCTTCATTGAGCATAGCCTGATCTCTCAACTTCTGCGTCCCCTTCACGGTCCATTCGTCCCAAGTGTTTCCATCCGTCTCCATTCTTCGCAGCGCATCGAGCGTGCCCTGGGCGTCTTGTAGGCCTGCGTAGCCGCGGACAAGGGTGTTGTAGGTGACGGAGTTGGGTTCGATGCCTTTGCCTCGCATGTAAGTAAGGACTTGTTCTGCGAGGCGCATTTGGCCGTGCCGCGTGAAGCCGTCGACGAAGATGGTCCAGGTATAGACGGAGGGTTGACAGAAAGGAACGGCCTGGTTCGGGGGTTGGCTTTTGCCTTGCATATCTCGAACAAGTTCGGCGGCGTAGAGGAGGCCGTGTTTGGACCTGATGAAGGCGCAGAGAAAGGCATTGAATGTGTGGTCGGAGCTGGCCATCGTTGTGAAGGGTTCTGTGCCGCTTTGGGCTAAGCATTTGAAGCGCTTGTACAATTCGTATGCGTTTCTGACGTCGTGTTCCTTGTCTTGGAAGAATCGTTCTAGGTACGTAGCGATCATGATGTACAGATCGTAGTGGTCGGGATTGGTACGATTACTCGGCTTGTCATCAGCTTGAGAGAGCCTCGATGGCAGCAGACCAAGTTGTTGAAGGGGTTCGAGATTGTAGAGCTGAGCATATGCATCAGCTACAATGTCAAAGGCACGCTCGAGATTGTGTTTCGTGTGGTGCAATGCCAGACAGTGAAGTATCTCTGTTGAGACGACATGTGATTGGTGAATGTCGATTCGTGATAGAGCATCACGAATAGTGTCGTTGAGCAGTACAGCATCATCAATAGCTGCTTTGCATCCTTTGAGCAATATAGCATATGTATAGGCATCAGCCTGCAAACCATGGTCCACGAGGGAGTGGTAGATCGAGAAGGCGATCTTCAGGTCCCTGGCTTCAACAGCATTCAGCATGATGATGTTGGCCAGGTGAGCATTAAGAGGTAGCCCGATTTTGACCAGATTGTCAACTATCCGAATGCATGTTCGTAGGCCTCCGGGCTGCGTTATTGATCTGCGGAGCAAGGTTGCACAGCTACTCCTGAAGCCGTAAGAATCCAGTGGTGCACGAGCCGCCTTGGCTTCCAGAATTGCACCAAGAGCTTGATCGAAATGGTCGTGTCTCGCCAGAGGGCCGACGAAATGCAACCAGGTGGGCCAACTAACACGATGAGATTTATCGTAGTCCTTCAGGTCCTCATAAAGCCGTTTCACAGTTGCAGAATCGCAACAAGGTAAGATAGGGACATACCAGCGTCCGTGCCATTTGCCACGCAAGGACGCTTCCGAAAGTTCATAAGCTACTTCTGTGAGCCTATCGATGGCCGAGTCATGGTTTGAAGGAGTCTTGCGTGCATGGTGTGCGTGGTGCAAGGCCAGATATCGGAGACAGTCTTCGACGCAGGCATTGCGCGCATAGATGGGCTTGTAACTTGCTAGCAGAAAGTCGATTGCACGTGTTGGATTGTTGTATAGGAACCAGAGTGCGGCGTATGACCACAACTTGGGACGAATGACATCCTGTAGACATCCCACTGTCACTTTTTCAAGACCATTGAGCTCATCGATGAATCGATCCACCTCTTCGACTACTTCAGGAGCAATGATGGGCGGCCGAAATGGCTCGGTGTTCTCATTCGTGATGTCGTTCTGGTATCGCTGCAAGAATCTGGAGATATCTTTGCCCCAATGAGCGGGCGGATCAGCCACACCTGCTCGTCGCCTTCTCAAGAGAAGCGGTCTTTTGATCGCTTGGTGTTGGCCTGCGACGGACCTCATTCGGAAGCCACTTCTGAGTGGAAGGCTCGGCTCATGATTAGGCGCACGGCGAGACTTTGGGCGCACCTCCAACTCATCCTGCGCTGAGTGCGCCTGGCCTTTCGCTGGTCCGAGACGTGCTTCAAAACCATGTTGCGCCCCGGCCAGTCCAAGGCCAGCGGCACTGCCTGTGCGCGGAGGCCTTGAAGTGGATGCATACACCACACTCCTGCGGTCAGGCTGGTCACGAGAGGTCCTGACAGCAGTGACTGCTCTCACATTAGAGCCTGAAGCGGCACCTAATCGCCTTTTTCTCCGGCCCGGACGCGCAGGTGAGGCTGTAGCCAAGTCTCCATAATCATCCTCTTCATCCGCGCGTAACTCTTCGAGGTGATGCTTAGTTGGCTCTCTTCCCACCTTCTTCGCATGTTCATCGCGAGATCCGAGTATCAAATCCAGGTAAGAGGAGTCGGCATCAAGACTCGAGAGACCGGCATTCTTTTTACCGCTTGCCTCCTGTATGGGAGCACTCTCGGATGTAGTACTGTAGCTCCGGGCCAACTGGTGCTGTCGCAGCTTCCATTGGGTGTGGTTTGCAGGAGGTTGTATGGACCATTTACGGAGAAGCGTCCGAATGGCGGAATGACATGATGGCATAGGCGGACATCGAGGGACGACGTACGTGTAGGGTGTGTGGTATAGAAGGTTTTCTTCGGGGATGCCAGGAGCTCTCCGCAGATCTTCCGCGCGCATCTCTGAGAGAACTTGGGCTTGACACCCACCCAACACGACCACGACCACGATAACCGCTACCCTCTCAACCACACTCCGTGCTCTGGAGCTACTATGGCCTCCATTCAAGCGCTTGGTGCAGCGGCGCAAGACAGAAAGGCTCGCTTGGCGCAGCTGAAATCACTCAAACGCAAGCAACCAGACACGGCAGAGATCCAGCAAGATGAAGCGGCACCAGCCCCCAAGTCACCGTGGCTAGACACAGCAACTGAGAAGCTAGACGTTGCGAGTAGATATCTATCTGGGCGAAATTACGATGCCGAAACCCGAGGTGCAAAGTTGGGCTTTGAAAGTGCCCCAGACGAAGGCAAGGAGACACTGGAAAAGAAAGCCGCAGCCCTTGCCGCAGAGACCAAGCGACAGGCTGCCGAGGAGGAGAAGGCCAACCAACCTCTCGATCTCTTCAAGCTCCAGCCCAAGAAGCCGAATTGGGATCTCAAACGTGATCTCGATCGGAAACTCGACATCCTGAATGTTCGTACCGACAACGCCATTGCACGGCTCGTGAGGGAGCGAATCTCAAGCCAACAGAAAACCGCGCAAGCCAGAGCGGCGCAGGCAGGCACGAATGGTGGGCAGCAACAAAGTGGAGATATCGAAGGGTTGGGCATCGAAGGCACAACGCTCGTCGAAGCGACAAACGTCAGAGAACGCGAGGACGAAGAGGAGGCACGCCGAGAACGTGAGGAGGAAGAGGCGCTTCTTGACGGAAGCTGAGGCAGTTGATAGCATGAAAGCGAGGCAGCCGAGGTTGCTCTTTCTAGTCTGATGGAAAAATAAGCGTGGACGTTGGCGAGGAGATGGGAAGGTGAAAGCCGTGAAGCATGCTCGCATCGAGTCGAGCGTGGCATATGCAATAACGATACCATGAGTGCAATCCTTGGTTTTCGCGGCGATTGCAACCAAAGTCCAAAACCAGCTACCTGCAGAAGCGCAACTGTTCTAGTCGATTGGCACGTGAGAAAGAGACCCCGTTGCCACGTTTGTTGCGCAGGAGTCGCAGGCCTGTGAGCTCTGCCACGGCAATGACCGCTGCACTACTGGAGGACTCGCGTAGGCGCATCTGTTCTCGGACGCGGCAGAGGGCTCTCTTCCGGCGTTCAGCTAGAGAGAGAAGGCGATTGCACAGGGGTATTGGACAGCAGAAGCTAACAAGATCATGTCGGTCACCCTCATCACGGCCGCAGCCGGCTCATTGTGTCTGTGACATCCCAAGCGGGCGACCTGCATAAGTCTTGTTGTTCTCGAAGGTGACAAGAATGCGCTGGATGGAAGTTGGAGGGTCCCAGGGCAGCAAACAGCAGGAGCTAGGAGCGATTTGCATCAGCCCAATCGTTCTGGATCGTGAGTGGGCTCGGCCTGTGGTCGACGAGGGTTCTGGAGGGAGCCGAGAAGCACAAGCCGTGCTCAATATTTTGCTCGCGGTAGTCGCGGCTGGCAGCGGCATGCTGCTTAGCGAAATGCGCGCGATCAGCATGAACTCGAACATATGGCACAATGTATCACATCCCGCCGGGTGGGCACAGCGTCGCCAGCCTTGACAGGCTGCCAGTATTGGTCCAAATGGACGAGCTACCAGCGTCAGCAGCTCAGGTCCCTCGCTACCACTGTTATACCAGATAGAAGAATGGGTGTGTTGCCGAAGACAAGGCAGGGGCGCGTCTACGTTTGCTGCCGCTGATGTGTTGACTCCTGCCCGATGTGTGTGCTCATCCCGCATTGTGGCGTTCGCCACGGAGCAATGTTAAAATGTTCGCGATGATGCGCATATGGTACACCCATTCGGACCACATGTGACCTCCGAAGCAGCATGTCTTGGAAGGCTGGAGTGACTTGTCTCAGATGAGCCTCCTGCCTTATTGCAGGTGTGTGCACCAGTCGTTATCATTGTCCGCACAACCGTGCTGTGTTCGCTATCACAGCAGAATCATGGTGGCCACCCTGGACAGGGCGACGATGGTGACATTTCACAAGATAGCGGAAGACGGTTCGCGAGGTTGTCCCTTGCACGCAGTAGACCCCATAACTTAAAAACAAAAAGCACGAACACCCGGAACACTTCGCTACTGGGTATGCTACGTATGGCCGCTGCGCACGAACGGCACGCACGAAGAAGCGAAGCGGGAGTCATGCAGGTGTGAGCGATCGAGGGAAAGCGTGAAGGGCAGTGACGATGAGATTGACAGCGTGTCCTAGCAGTACGACGATGAAGCGCTGTGTGCATGCTTGTCGCTTCCCCGCAGGTTCATGAAGGATGACAACCTGAATGCGGACAACACTATGCTGGTTACAGCCAAGTGGGAATTACGGAGTGATTGCGCCTCCGTCCTGCGCTGGCTAAGCGTAGCCATACAGAGGGTGAGGATGGGAGGGGGGAGGGGGGAGGGGGGCTCGAGCTGCATGTACTGTACCTATGGTATAGGGTTTGGTTTTACACTACTGGTCGAAGCTCAAGCCCCAAAGTGGGTGGGACATGCTGGCGTCGGTGACGATGTTCTGATGCAAGGGCCGCCATCAGCGATCCGAAGTGATGGTGATAGCATCGCTGTGGCTTTGGTGAGAAACGAGATGAGAGGACGAAAAGAGTGTTGGGGCATCGTGATAAGAAGGTACTGTCAGAGGGAATTTCGCAGGGCTGGGCAAGGCAGAGACGAATGGTTGGGAGAAAAACAGCATCGGTCCTGGTCGTTCGGTGGTTTACGGTGGCAAAGACCGGAGGGCAGAAGTCACGGTGGCCCGCTCTCACTACTGGCCCGCTGCAGCATGACATGACATGGCGATATGCAGCGCTCGGGCCCTGATGGCCCAACCGTGGAGGACGATGAGTATTACACTTCCGCGTCGCCAGCGTGCACGTGTTGATGCCGATCCCGTCCGTCCCTCCTGCTATTCGCCTCGTCCCATGCCATGCTATGCTCCGTGCGGGCTGGGCGCTGGAACTGTCGCGGGCGACTCGCGTGCGCTGTGATACCGGAGAGAACAGGCTTCAGGCTCAGGCTCAGGCTCACAGGCTCAGGCTCAGGTTCAGGCTCTTGGCTGCCGCTAGCCGCATGCCCCCCCCTGCACAGGGAGCGGGCTGTCGGGAGGCTTCTCACAATCTTTCACGGGCCCTGGCGAACCAATCACGGGCGCGCATCGAAAGACGCAGGTGGAGTCGGAGCACAGTAGTACAGTACCGCTCCGCTCTCCACCTCGACCTTCACGCTGCACTGCGCTGCTCTGCGCTGCTCGCTGCCTTTCAGTGCGACTTCCTCGACGCCTTCTGCATCGCCGTCGTTGTCCTCGAGCCGCTCCCCTTCCACCTTGCATGAAAGCCGGTGGGCGACTCGATCGCAGTCACACAGCGCCTCGCCCATCGCTTCCTGTGAGACAGTGCGCAGCTCTCAACAGTTTGGATGCCGCGCTTGGCGTCTACCATGATACCAGCCGGCCCACGCCCACGCCCACCCTTCGATTCTTGACACCACCGCGAGCAATTCAATGTCCAGCAGGAGCCAGTGCGGGTAGGCGCGTGTGTGTAGCACTTGCTCCCGACGATTTTGCGTCGCCCACGCCGCTCGCCAGAGGGCAGAGGCCCCGAGAGAGAGCGTTGGGACCGCGGGGGTTCTGATAGGCCCGCCATGTCATCGGACTCGCCGGCGAAGGAGAGCAGCGAAAATGGCCATGACACGCCGGAGAGCAGTACGGCCGGTGGGGAGGAGGTGATGGAGAAGACGCACCCGTCCGACCCTCCACCCAGCGTCAATGTGATGACGCCCAGTGCGAGCGAGGCCATGGCGAAGCAGAGTGCAGCGACGCCGGACTACTTTGCGCTACACCCCGCATCAACCACAACCACGACCACGACCACGAGCACGGCCGCGGCCGCCACGGCCACCACTGCCACCGTGACCGTGACCGCAACCAGCGTCCCTGACGACCAACAGCAAGCGCAACCCCAACCACTCTTGCCTCTGGTTCGCGCTCCCCACTCGAATCCCTCTCCGACTGCCAGCGTGGCCGGGAGTGATGCTTCAGCACCCCGAGCCCAGAGCGAATCTGCAGCCACCAACCCGTCGTCATTGCTACACCTGTCACCACGCCCGACACCGCAGACGACCATTTCCAGTCTCAGCATCGAGAGCGCCGAGAGCTCAGCAACCGTTCGCCCCGCTCGACCGGCCTTCACCACCCAGGTCACCTTCCCGAGCCAGGCACTGGCGGAATTGCACAAGCAGAAGTATCCAGCGTCCTACGTACCCACCTACATGCGCGGTGGTCCGCATGTGAGCACCTTCTCGTCGGCCATTGCATCGCACTACGGCCGACCGCACCGTGGCACGCAGACGTCGCACAACTCGCCCGCCGTGACCCCGAGCTCCACCGGTCTGTTCAATCCCGCCAACATCCTCTCTGCGCCGCCCTTGGAGAGTGAATCGGAAACCTCGGGCACCTATGCCAGTCCCTTTCTGCACTTCACGCAGATGCATGCGCCCAAGGAGACGCATACCGCCGACGTCGATGTCGATCCCATCTCCGGCCGCAAGTTGATCAACAATTATGAGATCGTGGACGAACTGGGCAGAGGCACTCACGGCAAGGTCAAACTTGGTCGCGATCTTTATTGCAAAGAGAACTATGTGGCCATCAAGATCGTCGAGCGATTCTCCAAGCGGCGTAAACTGGGGAGGCTAGGCACCACGGAGGACAAGGTAAAGAAAGAGGTGGCCATCTTGAAGAAGGCCCGCCACCCCAACGTGGTCGCTCTCTTGGAAGTCATTGACGATCCGTCACGGAAGAAGGTGTACATCGTGCTCGAGTGGGTCGAGAAGGGCGAAATTGTGTGGCGCACGAAGGGACCGAAGGAGATTGCAATGGTGGAAGCACGACGGTACGAAAGAGAAAAGAGTGGCGACCAGGACGAACGAAAAGCGGCCGAAGACCGAGCTGTCCTGGATGAAGCCAAGAAGCGTCTGGCGAAGGAGAGACGCGCACGGCTACGAGCCATCCGTCGCAGTAGGCGTGTCGTCAGGGACGATGAGAAGGCGTGGAGCAACGAGATGACGGGCGAAGAGGGGAGCGACGAAAGCGACGGAGAGAACCTGTCGCGAATATCATCATTGTCGATCGGGCGTGAGCTCGACAACGCACTTGCGCCGCAACAGCAGTGGCTGGAGCCTGGTCTAGGTAGGCGACCGTCACGCACTCCGACGCCCCTACAA
This sequence comes from Pseudocercospora vitis, assembly GCA_026120125.1. Lineage (NCBI taxonomy): Eukaryota > Fungi > Ascomycota > Dothideomycetes > Mycosphaerellales > Mycosphaerellaceae > Pseudocercospora > Pseudocercospora vitis. The sequence continues at coordinate 1,019,880 of JALRML010000003.1, read as the reverse complement.
CCCACGCTCGACACTGCCCTCGCACATCCGTCGCGGTTCCTGAAGCTGACCGCGGAACCAGATTCTCTATCACCAATCACTGGCGACCCGACTCCATTTTCTGCTGCGCTCCAGTCGAGCCTCAGCAGCTTGACTGGGCTGGAAGGGACGATGTATGGTGCCTACGATCCTGTCCACGGTGCTTCGTCACGGATCGCAAGTCTTCCCAACAGCCTGCGAGGTTCCCAGCACGGCAGCAGCGAAGGCCTCGCGGCACTCGCTGATGAAGTGCTGGACTCCGAACTGGACTCGGACCTTGAGTTTGTTCCCGTCATGACCATGGAACAGATCCGTGTTGCATTCCGGGACACCCTGTTGGGCCTGCAATATCTCCATTACCAGGGCATCATCCATCGCGACATCAAACCACCGAATCTTCTATCGACGTCGTTCGGTCGCGTTAAGATTTCAGATTTTGGCGTCTCTTACCTAGGTCGACCGGTGGCAGATGGTGAGCACGGAGAAGACGTCAGCGAGGCCGAAGCTCACGACCAGGATGAAGCCAAAGAGCTCGCGAAGACCGTGGGTACACCCGCATTCTACGCACCCGAGCTTTGCAGCACCGACCCAGCAGACGAGCCACTTCCAGTGACCAAGGCGATAGATGTCTGGGCTTTGGGCGTCACGCTTTTCTGCATGCTCTTTGCTCGAACTCCCTTCGTGGACGATCAGTATGTGGTCATGCGACGCATCGCGGATGAAGAGGTCTACATCCCACGACAACGACTTCAGCCTGTGGAGCCCGAAATCAAATCTCGAGCTTCATCGAGAGCCAGCTCCCGCGCTCGTCACAGCTTTCATCCACCACCTTCCAAGAGGAATGACCTCGAATTCGCATATGAGAATCTTGGGGATGAGTTGCATGACCTGCTTAGTCGGCTTCTGATCAAGGATCCACGCGACCGCATTACCTTGGAAGAAGTCCGGCACCATCCGTGGGTGCTGGCGGATCTGCCTGACCAACACAAGTGGCTGGAAGAGACGGATCCTGCTCGTCAGGCCGAGAAGAAGATTGAGATCTCCAAGGACGAGGTGAACAACGCTGTCATTCCATTGAACTTGATGGAAAGAGTTAAGTCCGTCGTGAAAGGCGTGGGCACCAAGCTGGGTCTGGGAACGAGACGCGAAAGATCGCAGTCTTCGGCCAGCCAACCAAAAGACGGCTCGCCCGCACCATCTGCGCACTCGTCGAGTAGCACCATCAGTCAAGACGCAAGGAGGATGAGCATTCGACCGGATCAGATCGTCAGCGCGCTACAGTCCTCACACGACCAACATCCATTGTCTAAGAGTGTGGCTGCCAGTCCAGAGAGCACGAAGGCATCTCGACGAAGCCCAAGGCTCAATGGCCACAGTGACGCAGGTCATCGCTTGTCCAGAGTGCCGTCTAGACCAACTCCGAACCGCGCCACGACTGTCGCCTCCACGACAGAGTCGATGCGAACCGTCACGCAGTCCGACTTTGTCAAAGGAGCCCGAGATGAGTCGCCTCCGCCATCCCCAGGTCTTCCAGGCACACCTACTGCGCTAGCAACACCAGGTGGAAGTGGCCTCGGTGGACTACTTGGTGGTGCTGCACGCATGGTGAGGAGCGTTCGTGATTCTAGTCGACAGCGCTCGCGTCAAAGGAGAGGTCCGACGAGCGAAGCTGGCTCTGTCCACTCGACAGATCATCATGCAGAGGCTAGTCTAGCCGTGAGTGATGCCACAGCAGCAGGACACGTGCACCAACCAGAAGCCTTGCGCGGAGAAATGACTCCGAGCTCCAGCGTGCATAACAGCCCTGCCTCCTCCCGCCCGCAATCAGTCACGTCAGACCACCTGCACCCGAGTCCGGTTGAGCCTGGATTGCTCTCCCGCATCAGCTCCACCAGCTCCGTGGCTTCCCGTGGTCGCCGTGAGAGGTTCAGGGAGCATAGTGATGGCCATTCTTCGCGCTCTAGGCGCGCTCACGGCCCTCACGAGTCGACGCCAGAAGATTGGCAGCGTGCTCAGGACGAGCGGCTAAGGAAGGTGGTTCAGGAGCACAAGGATGAGATGGAGAAGGCGAACTTGGCGCAAGCCTCGCCTTACTTTAACAACACTCCCGACATGTTCGGTGGGGAGAAGAGATGCCCGACCAGTCCGGATGATGATATCGAAAAGCGCCAGGACTCACAAGCACCTTCGATCGCGGACATGTCCACGCCGGATGAGTCGGTGAGCCCTACGAATCATACCGGACAGCTGCCACCTGCGTTACTGTCGAGCTCTTCTGACTTGGGTTCTGCAGTCTCGATGTCCATCAGCAACCCGTCGATACCCTCTGTGATCTCTGAGGCATCGTCGATCAGTCCAAGCGTGCTTGGTGATTATCACGACGATCACAAGGGTCAGCCATCTTCAGATGAGACGGTGAGCCAACATGTTACGTCGTCCGAAGATTTTCACCACCACACCAATGGCTACAGTCTGGATGAGGAAGAGGCTGCTGTCAACAGCGACGCCGACGATAATTTTGACTCTTCCTCTGATAGTGACGGGGGCCTTGTCATGTCTCGCCGCAAGTCCGCCGCCAAGCAGGGTGGACATGGCGTCGCAGCACTGTTGGGCGTGAAAAAGGGGCGTAGAGGTACTGGCTTATCGACACGCTCGAAGAAGTCCTCCCGAAGCGGCTCCAACAACACCATGAAGAAAGTACGGACACGAGAGAGTAGCGACGAACAAACGCGCCGTTCCCTCGATATCAGCGAGGAATGATGTCGGTCCCGACGACCATTGCTCACACCTTCGCATTACAACCTTTACTACATGATCGATCACGATACGACCTAACGAATGATAGTATATGCCACGTAGATGACGGCATATTGTCCCCCCAACACACCTGTTCTCTCGGACGACCACGACCCTCTACCTTCGCTTCTTGTTACTGCTTGAGTGGACTCGACCCGCATAGCACGGGAAGGAGATGATTTCTATATGTCGATGCGAGCTTTTCTTGTGCTCTCCCCGTGTTTGGGGCATTGGCTGTACGCATAGTGCATGCGTGATGGGCTGCTTTTGGGTTGGAGTTCAGCGTTTCGAGCGCCGGCGTTAACGAATAGAGCGGAGGGAATGGATGACTGAACAGCCCGTGTGTGTGTTGTGGATGTGTGAACGCACGAGCTGGAACTGACTGAAGAAGGCATGTGGGAGGAGTGACGAGTTGGCGAAAAAAAAATGCTGTTGCACAACTACTGCATCGAAAAAGGGAGGCAGCAAAATCATTCAGTGTTTTCCCTCGCACACCATTGCTGCTGCTACTTTTGTTGCTGGAAAACCTGTGTACACTATAGCATATGGGCATGGTCCCACCCGGTGCGCTCGATGGGGAAGTTTTCAGCATTGTGCTATGTGTTTGTTTGGATTACCGCGGGCAGGCAGGCAGGCAGGCAAGTCAGGCATTGAAGATGACTAGGAAGTCGGTTGTTGGTCTCTCTGAGCTGGCATTGGAGTTGGTGCCAATCGAGTCGCCTTCCATTGAATGCTGTTCTCATTCCTGGTCCTGTCAACGAAATAATACCTCTATATTACTTGTTCGTTGTACCGACCGGAGACTGTGTGGTCATTACTCTAATTTTCCCACCACGGTAGCGTTTCCTCTCTTTCCAACCCGAATGCAATTGGAGTTGGCTAGGCCGTTAGTCGGTGAGAAAGGAATGCGTGAAGTCAGAAGCCCGGCCAGGTCAGGGTGCTGTCGGACATCGGAAGGGCTTGGCAGCGATGGTGGGCTGGACGGAGGGGATAATAATTTAATTATCTGAATTGGATCCTCGGCTCCACTGAGCAATACCAAAGCACACGGTGACTCTGATTGATTCGGAATCTGACACCCACCAAGCGACTGCGAGGATGTCCACTTTTGGACAGTACTTCAGAGTGACGACGTATGGCGAGTCGCACGGCAAATCGGTAGGCTGCATCGTCGACGGCGCACCGCCAGGCCTACAGCTCACAGAAGACGACATCCAACCAGCCTTGACTCGCCGCCGCCCGGGGCAATCCGCACTTACGACGCCTCGAGATGAGAAGGATCGTGTAGAGATCCAGTCGGGCACAGAGAGAGGAATTACACTGGGGACACCGATTGGACTGAGAGTGCTCAACGAGGACCAGAGGCCCAAAGACTATGGCAGCAAGACGATGGACATGTATCCGCGCCCTTCGCACGCTGACTGGACGTACCTGGAAAAGTATGGCGTCAAGGCTTCTTCGGGCGGTGGCAGGTCGAGTGCGCGAGAGACGATCGGGAGGGTGGCAGCGGCTGCCATTGCTGAGAAGTACCTCAGAGTTGCACATGGAGTGGAAATTGTCGCATGGACGAACTCCGTCGGGCCAGAACATCTCTTCCCCGCCACCACAGAACATCCTTCCCAAGCTTCCAATCCCGACTTCCTGAAGCTGATCGATACGCTGACGAGGGAAGAGGTGGACAGTTTCAACCCTGTGAGGTGTCCTAATGCAGAGGCGAGTAGACGAATGGGCGATTTGATCGCGGAGTACAGGGACAAGCAGGATAGCATCGGTGGCACCGTGACTTGTGTTGTCAGGAATACGCCGAGTGGCTTGGGAGAGCCGTGTTTCGATAAGTTGGAGGCGAAGTTGGCGCATGCCATGCTCAGCATTCCAGCGACGAAGGGGTTTGAGATCGGAAGTGGGTTTGGTGGCTGTGAGGTTCCTGGCTCAATACACAATGATCCATTCATCAAGGTAACTCTGCTCCCGAGATGGCCTCACCGCCGCGCGTATCGAAGCTGACTCGATGTCTTAGGCTCCCGCGTCAGAAGGAGGTCGCTCACGACCTCGTCTGACAACCAAGACGAACAACTCTGGCGGCATCCAGGGTGGAATCTCCAACGGAGCACACGTTTACTTTACAGTCGCGTTCAAGCCACCGGCGACTATTGGTCAAGCGCAGCAAACCATGACCTACGACGAACAGGACGGTGTGCTGGAAGCAAAGGGAAGACACGATCCTTGTGTCATCCCGCGAGCTGTGCCAATTGTAGAGTCTATGGCGGCACTAGTCATCATGGATGCATTGATGGCTCAGAGTGCCAGACAAGCTGCCCGAGGACTGCTACCGCCGATTAAGGATATTACCATTCCCATCAGCGAGACACATAATAATCTTACGGAGAAGGCCAATGGACATCTTGCCTAGCTAGCGCGGATCGGCCAGGATCGAAGCAGTTCTGAGGTGAAGGATGCCAAAACTCTGCTGGCAGGCACGAGCAGCGCTTCTGAAGTTTTCGAGCGAGCGACATTCTGCTTCGTGACTGCGAATTAATGACAATCGCACGACATGTGTAGGAATTAGCCAAAACACGGAATGGAGATTTACATCATGTAGGCGTTAGCGGCAAGATAGAGTCGTGCAGACTCACTCAGGGCCGTGGTGCTCTGGCTAAGACACCCGCAGAAGAGGTGCTCACGCTGTAAGCATATATACACACCAAGTCGTTGGTCATCATTAGGCTCTTCAGGCTGGCTTCATACAAACAAGCACAACTTACCCTTTCGTACCTTCGCTTCAACCCGTCCTAGCAGCATCAGCTCTACTTCAGCGGACTCCGAACACAAGCACTCGGAATGACTCGCCGCAAAATCAAACGTCGTCACCGCAACCGCCCGAACGATGGCCAAACGGATCGTCAAGCCCATATTGAGCATGGCTGCAATACCAGCGACGGCTCTCTCTATCGCGATTGTCGTGCTTATAATCGCCACTCTAACTATTACCGTTCGCAGCACCATAATTCCTCCCGGTAGAATCCGCGATTCGACCCAAATCTCCTCCTCCACTCTCCATTTTCCACACACGATGCGAGAACGCTTGAGCTCCAGCGAAACAAATTCGCCATCGACGTGTGTTCGACTCGGCCCGCTCACATGTTCAAGACAAACGTGGTCGAAACTTTGGCGGTGAGTGGGAGGATAGTGCCTTTGCGTCAAGATAGTAAATTCAGAGATCGAGATCGCTCCGTGGTAGGAGCCAGCGGGAAGGAAGTGATGCCAAGACAGTAGAGTGAGAGCGGTGAGGATGGAAAGACCTGATGAGTGCTGAGGTCGATGGAGCAGAAGCGGCCAAGTGGCATGGGTAGTCTTTCTTGGGCATATCTGGTTCGATCAGAAAGGGTAGGAGCAGTGTCACAAACCCGCGATGGTTTTTGACCTTCGCTCTCCGATGAATTGGTTCTGACTTCGTGTCATGCTTACAGGAGAAGAGAGAGTCAGAAGAAACGAAACGATTGCACGAGGGTTGAGGAACGTGGACTTGGTGGGATCGATGAGTTCAGGTTTTCTGACACTTCCCTTTCGTCGGATGAGAGCTGCTCTACATGGGCAGATTGCACGGGATCTCAACAGGCCATACGTTCTTGTCTCTGGCATTGTCTCCGATATTTCTTGGCTCAAGGAGATCAGTCATCGGGCGCTGGATTCTCAGTGCTGGCCATACAGTAATTTATCGTTCACCGTCAGCAGACCGTCTTCGAGGACGGAATGTGATCGCTCGAGGTGGGTAGTGCGCGATTGAGCGATTGAGCCAAGGGCAATGGTCGACAATTTGATATTTGTATTGAGACTGCTTACATGAAGAGATAACGAGATGCAAGTCCCATATTCCTACGGATGCGCTGTAGCATGTCTGACTTGAGGTCGAAAATTGCCGTTCGAGTTGGAGATTCAATATGGCTTTGTCCTGTGTCCCTTCACCGATGCATGCATTTGAGCTTTGTCTATGAAAGCTTGGTCGAGCAAGAAGCACTACATGACTCCTCGCCATCTCGAAAGAAGTTTTGGCACCTTCCTATGGGTTCTCGGTTGAACCAGCAACTTGTTGATTGACGAGCACGAGGCTCTCTCAATCATGTCAACCACTGCCGAAGACGATTCAAGCTGCTCAGAAAGCCGAACCGTGGTGGCTAAAGAACACCAGTCTCGTCCTGTTTCCGCCTGGGGAAAGTCTACAAGAGGATGCTCGAGGTAGGCATGTGGAAGTTCCTTGTTCAAAGCTGTCGTGTGTCGTGGAGCTGAAGACCAAACGCTTGAAGGTTGTCGCGCCAATTCGGCGCTTCTGAATTATCCTCGGCCGAGGAGCAGGTGTTAGGCGTGGTAAATTGGCTGACGTGGTGCCACCGCGTCTCCTGCAGTTTGCGCTTCTGAGGCCCCGCTGAATGGCCAAAGCCCTATAGGCGGATTGCTCATATCGAAAGAGCACGCGGGAGATCCCGCATGAAACCTCTTGCATACCGTACTGCAAGTTAGTAGATCAAACATTCGGATGGCCTTTTTCGCGCTCCGAGCGATGTTCCATCCGCCGCAGTTTTCCCATTCACTTTAACGAGATTCTGGCGGCACTCACGCTCTCTTTTCCAACGCCACTCGGTCTCGCTGGCTGCGTTGGGATAGCACAGGCCGAGTGGAAGCTGTGAAGCACCATCATGGCAGAATCCAACTCTCGTGTGGCCGAGCAGCACACCAGAGGATTTCGGCGCAGGATGCTCCGATAGACTGCAGTATCACGCCGCCCTTGCAGTCTGCGTTCTCAACCACTGCTGCTCTTCGGTTCGCGTGTTGGTGCAACTCAGAGCTCTGAGAACGGCTAATGACCACGACGCCGGGACTTTGCCAAGGACGTAGAAGTCAACTATGGTGATCGAGTGAAGAAGGCTCAAGCCGTATCCTGGCACATTGCCCCCTTTGTGCATTGGTTGGTAAGCTGTGTGCATCTACGGCAGGCAGGCCACCTGCCTCGCCGTCTCGCACCAGGCTCAACCAATTCCATCAAATGGCAGAGTCGCCCTCACGGTGCACCACCGCGACACTGCATGGCGAAGTGCTGATCCGTGACAGTCCCACAGAATCTGCAAGTTCCAGGCGAAACGTCCGATGCACGAGGTCGGCCCAGAGAAGGTGGAGAGACGCTTGGCGAACCTGGGTAGTTCTATGGACTGGGCCGCTACGCCAGGATTGAGCAGCCTGCCCATGTAATTGTGGCTCGTGCTCATGATAGCCGCGAGGCTTGTAATGACCTCAGGCTGACCTGCCTGTGGCTGCCGTTTCGATTGCTGACTAGCGGTGAGTAGATGCTTGGGGTGTTCTATCGTGTGAGGGAAGACATTGGGAAGCATAGGCGAGTGAAATGGAGAAAGTATCGCGGGTTAGGATCAGGGGTGGCAGAAGTTTGCGATTAAAAAATCATACCATGAGGAAAGGAGAGGAGAAAGTACGATCACTTTTTTTTGAAGCTTTTGAAACGTGAGAGGTGTTGATTGGGAATGGGTACAGAGCCAAGTCCTCGTGGGAAAGTGCTTGCAGCGTCGTTGCCACGCAACGAACCCTGATGGTTAATCTCGGCCATGGTATGTCCGATTTCTGGCGGAAAACTGCTCTCAGAGGATGGACCACGGCCACGAATGATCATGAAGTACATACGTTGGTTCCGACGAAGCGAGTTTACCGAGATCTTGTGCTCGGGCAGAGTGCCATCCGGAGTTCGCTCCCCGAAAACCCGCAGATCTCTTTGATTGTGGTAACATTCGAGAGAAAAATTGAGCTTGGCACATGCGCGGAGCACACATCGTCCGGAGAGGCGGCCCGAGTGTAGGCCGCGTACGACCTCCTCCAAGACTCGGCAACATCTTTTCCCATGGGGATTGGATCTTGAGAATGGATCTAGACAGGGTACTTTCTGATGTAGCACGCGATTTGTGTTACTCCCACCAACAGAGGCTGCTGGTGTGACCTGGGGAGTTGACCAAGCTGCCAGGCGATTCGCCATAGATTATTTTACAGCCAGCTCATTCCGCTTTCTGTAGGCCCATAGGAGAGGAAAGATACGATGGCATTCACCACGATACGATACGACGTATGAGATCTTCTACACGAGCCTCAACTCTAGGGATCGTGGGCCGAAGGCGATCACGTGCACAGTGTGCTACACTGCTACTGTGTTGGCCTTCTTCAAGGTGAGTCGAAGCCTTGCGCAACCATCACCGGGTCGTCTAGCTCAACGAAGAGCAGTCTCCGGAGTGGTAGGGTGCAGCATGGGCAAGTGCTGCAGGTGTCAGACGCCTAGACATTTAGCGAAGTGCAGAGCGCCACACCTGTCCATGTCCATGTGAGATTTCTGCACGGACGAGCGCTGAGATGGCCGTGAGCTTGTAGCTTGGTGGCCAGGATGCGAATGTGCTCCTTCTAGCATTCCGTTGACGGTAGACTTTTGAACAGGTAGACGTACTGCTTGTATCAACGTGCACGGCCATCACTTGGAAATCGGCGACATGGAAGTCAACTCTCGCGCTCTTCGATCCTCAAGTCGTCTCGCGAAGAACCAATGGCTCGTGCACCACTAGTGAAATCGAGGACCCTCACGCATGGTGCTGCTCCATGTGTTTGTTTGATGACGTGGGATTTTGGCGCAAAGGGTAGGATAATGGTGGATCTAGTGATGACGCTGACGTCTCACAGATTTTCTCTTCCCGGAGCTGGTCTGCTGCCAGTTGCTGACGGTGGTACGCGGATGCGCATCTCGCGATTGCTTTGCGTTCTTGACTTCACTTCGTCGATTCTGCCCTTTGCGAGGCTAATGCCAGGCACAACCCAATCCCCACAGCTACACTGCATACCTTGCCAAGCATACTTTCCAACATTCGTCTTGCACTTTGGACATTCGAGCCGGCCGTCCAGCTTGCCTTGCTCCAACTCTGGTCGCATCCAGGAAAGTGGGTCGAGAAAGTAATGTGCACATGCGTGTGAAGCACTCTTGGAATCAGAATTGATGTTGTCATGCTTCTCCGGGCGCGTTTTGTGGCTGATCAGATACTGAGAAGTGGCCAGTGTACGCCTATGCCTGTTAGCATCAAGGAAGATTGAGATGGGTAGATTCGTCACTCGCCTGCACCTCCTACAGCGCATCTCGAAGTCCGCAGATCCAGATTCCTGGGAGTGTTCATCCTCGAACCTGATCTTCTCCGCTTCAGGAGCCTGACCGCAAGCACGACTCAAGGCAATCTCCTGTTGGTAGAGCCACCGCTGATAAGCTGGAATCTCCTCGACAGTTGAAGGTGCACCCAACTCGTAATACAGGTCGAGTTGCTTGCGGAAACCTTCATTGGGTTCACAAAGTGGCCTGCTCTCTCGTATTCTTGCCAGTGCTTCATCCGGGCTGATCCCGTAGCGATGCATCAAGTAAGCACACGCGCATGTCGCGGAGCGTGATTTGCCCATCGCACTACACCATCAGTCGGTATTTGTTGGAGAGGATAAGAGCCAATAGAATTCAAGAAAGATGATCCTGTGCAACATATGGAGAGCACAGCTGGCAGATCACACCGGTCACACCACACGTAGGAAGCCGCGTGTGCGAGCGCTCAGTAGACCCAGTACATGTAGTTTCGTTCGAGAGCCTGCGACGAGAGTGTGCGACCAGAGTATGCTTCTTGATGGAACAGAGGAGAAGGGCACGACTTACCAGTGAACCAGCACGCCGCCGCCTGCGTCAAGTCCATCCTGTATGAATTTGTTCGTGGCCTCGAAGTGCTCAAGCAAATTCTCGTCGTCAACGTCATCAACTTCTACGACTTTGTGCGTGAAGCCTCCGAACTGCTTCTCATCGGGCTTGAACTTCAGAACGGAGAGCACATGGGTGATTCCGGCGTCTTGCAAGGCTTCTTTGCGGCGGAGTGTGAACAAACTACCAATGATCAGAGTTTGGAGATGGTGATGGCGGCGGGTCTGCAGCAGGGGTTTTGGACGAACCCGCCTATGTAGAAGTCCAAATCCCGCTGGACTCTGTCCAAACGCGCCATGCAGAGAGATGGGCGGAAGTCCGTAACGGGTGGTGATGGCCTTGACGAGGCGGAAGTAGTGGTGTTGCTGCGTGCATCAGGGCACTCGGATCCATTTTGGCGACAGCAAGGGTGCGAAAACTCTATTTTGAAAGTCTGGAGCCCAGCCCGAGCTAGTATGGAGCGGGCAAGGCTGGTATGCACGTTGCGCGGACAGCAGTGTGTAGGATGATGCTCAGGTGAAGGGGGGTGGAAGACACAGCACTCGTCACGCATCGTTGCGCGCGAGACCTCATGATGAGGCTGGCTTGACATCGGCCGACATAATGGATCTTATGATCTGACCACGACCACGACTACGCGAACTGTATCATTATATCCTGGAGCTGTAGGCAAACGCTTGGCGAAGATGATCTACGAGCACTGACGCTGTGTGGGCTGACAGGACGCCCCGACAGCGAGCAACCTCGGGCGATGCGACAGAGCTGCTCCAGCACCCGCAGGAGTCAATGGGCTCAAGTCCGAATGTCCGACGCCTGACAACGACCAAGTTTTGGCGGAGTGCCGGCTCTCGATGCACGGCGATGTATATTCTTCTACAGTACATGCACGCCAGAGTGTACAGATGCTGCCGGCGGCAAGGTGAGAGGCAACCTAACATGCTGTCCGAGCGGACTCCACTGCGGGATATGTTGCACGACCGGGCCCAGGATGCTGTTGGTGAGACAGGATCACGAGCTGTGCGTCCGGGAGGAGAACTCACACTGGTCTGTTAGCTCTGTTGTGTATTCCGCGTCCTGTATCCGTCCTCGGCCGGCATAGCAAAGGGGCCTCGACGGACCAGATGATCAAAAGTAAAAAGAGTAAGAAAAAGAATCGACTTCAGCCTATTCCAATTAATTTTCCCACCAGTACCTTACGATAGTGTTCGATCGAGAGAGCGTGTCTGCTATAGTAGACTACGCCAGGCTAGGATGAATGGAGGCAGAGCTGCAGAGCACCAGCAGTGGGCCCGGCGATCCAGGTCTGGAGAGAGAGAGCACCATGTGTGCAATCCCTGCCCTCAGCAAAGCAGCCCTAAAGCATGGAGAGCACGGCTGTGCATGCGGCTCAGTCCGTTCGGAGGTACAGTAGCTACAGTACACGTCCACGTACAGTATAGCTACCGCCAGCGCCAACCGCGGCGCGGTGATGCAGGGGCCTCGCTACGTTACACCGAGAAGGCAGCGGCAGCGGCAGCGTGTCGTTGCTCTGCATGACGACGCGCGATCTGCATATGTGCCATCGTTAACATATGGGACCACTGGCCGTATCGCCGTCTGCCTTTTTACCGCCTAGCTCGCACCCTGATCTTTCTTAATCATAATACCAGGCCGTTACCTTAGCTCCTGTAGACTCTGCCAACGCTGCGGCACCCATAGCCGTGTCCCTGCACGGACTGTAGCGCTGCATCCTGCCCGTCCCGTCTGCTCATAAGGCCAGGCGTGGTGCACGCGGAGGTGAAAATTAAGTGGGCATCAAATGCCACCACATCCTCCCACGATCCTCCCCTCCCTCTCTCTGCACCACCACCTTCTTGACATCCAGCAGGATTGCACGGTGTTGCGCTCCTGCAACGGGCCGACCACTTTGCCTGCCTCCTGCTTCTCGTCGGCCGCCCAGCAGCAGCTGGCGCCAGTCAATGTGGCCTGTATTACCACATACTGACTAGGCGGGTGCTGCGAGGGCCCCATCCCTAGCACGCCTTGTCGCTCATCGGGTACATCTCTAGCACCCACTGGCACGGTGGCTGTGCAGCCAGCTCCGTCTCGAAATATCCACTCAGGCCCGCCAGGTAGCCTGTCCTGTCTGCAGACGGGGTGAGCAGCGCCGTACCCACCCACTACCGGCACGCCCATCATCTCTTTCTGGTAGGGCTGAGTGAGCGAATCAATGCGCCGTACACACCCTTTGCCCGTGCTCGCCTGACCACAGCGTGCCGGATCTGAACTCCAGCTTACCTCTCGTCGCCCGCCCGCTGCGCTGCGCTGCGCTGCGTTGCGTTGCGTTGCCATCGACCACCTCCGCGTGCGGTGACAACGCCATAAGCGCTCGACGCGGCTTGCCACTCTGGTACTGCATTGGCGGTTGGCCACTGCCTTGTCTTGCCTCACCTGGGCTGGGGCCCCCCGACGGCGTCTGCGATTTGCGCTCTGTCCGGCATCCACATCCAGTGGAGCTCGTGTTTCGCTTCATGGGCCGCACCTGATATTGCTAGTCGTTGCTAGTCGAGATCATGTCCCAAGGCACACCCTCCATTCGGATAGAATCTCAGCGCTTTCACCGCTCGCCATGCTACCCGCCAGCCGCAGCCCCAATGTCAATACCACGGGCACATGAGGCACCACCTCCGCCACTGCCTCCGCCTCCCTTTGTTCCAGAGCTCGTGGCGGGACAGCACGATCCAGGTTGGCAATGGGGCAACGACCCGAATGGCTCAGACTTCGGCAGGTCTGCCTCCGTGAAGCCTGGGAGCAGCCTGTTAGGTGGTGCCGTCATGAAGGGTCTCAGTGGCAGATACGAGCGAGAGAAAGAGCAAGAGCAGTGCCCTTCGTACTACTTCAATGGCAACGTGGACAGCCTGCGGCGGGGGAGCTCGGTGTCAACCGTGACGGTCACCCGTGACAGCGATATGGCTGAGCCGGGCAGTCTGACACCCAGTGACGAAGATGGTAGCTTGTCGAGGCCCTCGTCAAATTACAGGTATGTTGCCATATCTCGCTTTCACGCCTATCACATCGGGTGCCACCACGCGCCAATTACCCAAATGACCATCCAAGAACAACCTGCAATCATCGTTGCAACGGCAATCCCGTGTCAACGAGAGTGCCCGACTGCCTTGTGATCGGTTGGAGTACGAAATTGGCACATAACGGTGCTACCACTCATTCACCCAACCTCTGATAACCAAATGCTGGTAATGGGCTGCATCAACCGAAAGGAACAAAACGCCTATGCCTACCGTAGGTCGACCGTCCCCACGAGTGAGACTCTCGGCTGAGCGTATACCTGGTCGTTGCTCGCATTGAACGCAACTTGTGGTTGGACTCAAATTTCTGTGCTTGGTTAGACAGATTCGGCACAGCCGCTTCTCTGAATCATAGGATCACACAAACCACACCAAGTCCGACACAGCGACCCTGCCAATTCTGCAGAGCAGCAGTAGCCTGTGGGGCACTATTAATCCGTATACATACTCGGACCCCACCGCCCGTCTGAGTTTTGCGTGAATGAGCCATGCTAACTTTACATGAGTACAGGCTTCAAGGCGAAAGACACCTCGAGCAAAGGACTTTGGAGGCATCCTCAAACACCTACGACAAGCATCTTTTGAGCCGCATCGGCGGTCCTAGCAATGGCCCACCGACGCCGAAACGAACATCCGTCTCCTCGTACACCGGCGCTCTACAGGACACCGCACAAGCTGCACAAGCCGAAAGCGAGCGTCGCAATAGCCAGCTGAAGCCGCTCTCGATGCCTGAAAGGCGACAGAATTCGATCGGTTCCCCCGCTAACATACGATGGCCTGCTTCTGGCGCTATTTCTCCAGGATCCATCAATGCAGGTGGCTTCTGGTCAGAGCACGGTCCACTCACACAGAACTCGCAAAGCCAGACACGGCACAGCAGTCTGACATTTGACGATAGCGTGTCACAACGTGGAAGCTACGACCAGGCTATGTACATACAGGAGGAGCTGACGGAAGATGGCCCGATGAGCAACCTCAACATACACGACCGACCTGACCGAAGCCCTGGTTCGCATACGTCTGACGAGTACGCCAGAGCTGGCACAAAACGACGCGCTTCTTCACCGCCACGAGATCCCACACGCGACGAACAGCGCTCTTCCGTCAGCAGTGCCTCGAGCCACAACGAAATTTATCATCGGCGATCAGTTCAGCAGCTTCCTCGGGGTTCGCCTGTCTCCAGGTTCCATCCCAATCACTCCTCGTTATCATCAGCATCGTCTCACGGGCCACGGCATGGATCATTAGGGTCTTCGCTGGGCGTTGCCAGCATACCAAGCAGTGCCACGAGCTATGGATCCGGGCGCTTGTCTCCCGGCGCACTCTCACCTGCCTTCGATCCTGAGATCCGAATAGGTACGCCATACGGCAGCAACAAGGCTCTGAGCTCCAATCCTGCCGTTGTGTATCCTTCGAATCAAAGGACACTATCGGAAAGCACGCACGGAGCCCAGCAAAGCAGTCTCGTTGAGAGTGCTGCGCATTCTCGCAATGGCTCTGTCTCGCACTTGCAGGATTTGTACATCTGTGAATGCTGTCCGAAGAAACCGAAAAAGTTCGATACCGAGGAAGAGCTGAGGCTCCATGAGTCGGAGAAGCAATATACATGTGCTTATTGTCCGAACCGGTAAGTCCAATGAAGCGGAACCAGCACTTCCCGTGGCCTTGCGCTAACACACGATGCGTTAGTTTCAAGAACAAGAACGAGGCCGAGCGGCACCAGAACTCCCTCCATCTGCGGCGACATAGTTGGTCCTGCGCTGCCCTCGCTGGTGTTGAAGCTGCATTCCACGCTTCAACCTCCGGCAATGGTCGCGACGTATGCGGTTACTGCGGCGAGGAGTTCGCAAATCCGCCTCAGTGGGACATTCGTGCTGAGCATCTCAATCGAGTCCACAAATTCGGCGAATGTAATCAAGCGAAGAAATTCTTTAGGGTATGCACCAAACGCGTAGTCTTTGCTTGCACTCATTGCTAACGCCCTATCAGGCTGATCATTTCCGCCAACATCTGAAGCACAGTCATCAAGGCACATCGGGTGAGAAATGCCGGAGATGGCCCTTTGGGATGCTGTACTAACATGATCCAGGCAAGTGGACCAACATGCTCGAGGTAGCCTGTATGAAGGATGAACCGCTTCCCGACAAGCGCGTCGTGACAGAAGGTGGTCAGGGCCCATCCCCAGCATTGATGGTCTCGACATCTGGGTTGGCGAGCTCTCCACATACGCAACAAGGAGGCAGCGACCTGAGCTAGCACGTTCGCACATGACCTTGGAATGATACACTGGCGAGGGGCAATTTAGGCGTTGATTATATCTGCGGGAGAGCTTGAAGCAATCGGCTTTCACTATGACTTGAATGACCTGCATACTTACGGAGGGAAAAGCATTGACGATACCATGCGGTCTGCACCAAGCAGTCATGGACGGCGTTCCGAAAGCGTGTTACAGTAATGGCGTCGACTTTATGTGGTAAACGGTCTATGGGAGTGATGATCTACATCACGGCGAAAAAGGGTTCGCCTACAGCGTTTCGACGGCGGACGCATAGCATGCGCGACCAATTCATACCGCGGCACTCATGTGATCTGCAGTCTACTCTTCGCTGGCCCAGGGCAGCATTATAAGCATTATGACCGAAATAGCCTTCGCCCAGATTGGGTAATCTTGGTTAACGATTTAACATATCTCACGAAGTCGGGCTTGAAGCTTGGTTCTCCCGAGTTCAGTTCCGACCCAGCACTCCAGCCAATGCACCGCATGTCAGCCACTGTGCCCCACCATGGTCGCAGAGAGCACCCGAGTACAGCTCCCCTGGAAAGGATGAAGGTCCAGCTCTCCTTTCATTCCTTGGGAGGATGTAAGCTAGCCTTCTACCACTGTGTCAACATCACCCATATCTCACTGAGACCCACATGCCCACGGCCAGCGCACTGCGCCGTCCGCGATAAGTCATCTAGGGCTAATGTCCCCTCCCCCAGTAAAAGAAGATGTGAAGCACAGAGCATGTGATTGCAGCCGTGCATTGGGCGTCAGCAAACAAGGCTTCAGCGAAGGCGCCAGAAGAGACGATCGCAGCCATTGTAGCACGGAGATACGCAACGAAGATCGTTCTGACTCTTTCGCTTTCGTCCGCCAAATCTTGCAATACAAATCGCTGTGGACGCTGTCCGAGGAGCCGTGCAGATCTGCGGTTCCAGTCGACAGCCGAAATGGCTGGTGCATCGCCTCACGGTGGGAACGGAGTCACCAGGAGCTGAGTTCTTACCCTGCAGCATAAGAGCCAACGGCTGCGGTTGGATTCCTGAAAGGGCCTCTATGGAACTACTGGTTCCGGCCTAGTCGCGAAATAAGACCCTTCTCCAGCCCCGTATACCACCGTCTGTGCGTACAGGAATTGATCCTCGCTGGACGCTGGGAGAGGATCATATTCACGAAGTCGCGTATCACCTAATAAGACACAGGTATGTTCCAATGCGGCCCCGTTGCTACGTATGATCTGGTCGCACTTCGAAGGCGTTGGTCGGGTCGCCATGCACAGATGGTATAGAGGATGGGATCCGCTTCGCGAAACGGCACGAGCGGTCAGATCTTGGCATCGTTATCGAGCCACAACTCGTTGGTATAATAGCAGAGGTCCGGAACCCCGTTGGTCCTCTAAGCCTTGTAAGGCGAGGCTAAGCGGCAGAGTCGGTGTCGGTGGATCCCGCCCTCTTGGCACGTCTTACTGCATCTGGGGAGACCTGCAGTGGCTCTTAACTTTGATGAGGAAACACGAGAGCTTACCTACTGCACCATCACCAAGCACAACTACATCGCTCTACACTATGCATAACGTTCGTTGATCGGCCGGAGTAGCGTTTCTCGTTGACTGTCCTTTGTTATCCCGCAACGATCACCTGTTCGTCGAGCAACCGGAACGAGTCACTCCAAATGCTTTGCTGAGCGCGTGCTGGACAAATCAGTTCTCGCGAGCCCGAACAAGGTTTTTTGTTTTTGGTTCGAACATCGGTGGTGAACGACGACGACGATAACAACGCACGAATTGAAACCTGAAGAAGCGCTGTCCCCCGTTGGCGCAGGTGTCTAGCGCGACAGCTGCAGCGGGCATTCCGATATCTTTTCGCGCCCGCCCTCGAGTACTTGTACTGTCCCTTCTGGGAAAATTGATGAGCATGCTGTACATCACCCGTTGACATGAAACCTGAAGAAGCGTTGGTTCCGTGGGATGCAGATGCGTGGAGATGATCTTGCTGTCGATCTGCGTGCGGAGTGCCGTTGGGCGAAGATTGCTTTCCGCCGCTCTATGTTCCTCACGACTTTGTTGCGGAGATGGGATATTTTGTTCTGGGTAAGTTGTGAGCTGTTCGGACTCTGTGAGTTGGTATGAAGAAATTCAGATGGGTGATGGGACTGATTTGAGGAGAGTTGGAAACACTCGACCTCAATGTGGTTTCTGAGCTAGCTGTAGTCATATGGTGAGTTTCAGGCATCATCTGGCTTTGCCTGGAACTCACGCTGCTTATATGCAAGGTCTGTGGCACGAGTACGAAGAGGTCGATTGAAAAGCAAACACCTCATTGTTTTACCGAGAAGTCGAATACTGATCGACCGTCTTTCACACAACAGTGAGAACAGAAGGACAAGACTAAAGCAAGCCCGTGTTATCATTACTTCCCTAAGCGTTCATGTGTCCCATGCTAAGTGACATGACTAAGATGCCGCCTGCTCAGGTTGCTATAGTCGATACAAGTGTCGGTCGCTGACATGGATTTGGAAGTAGGGCCTCTACGGAACGTAGAAAACCCCATTCTGTTAAGAAGTCTTCTACACTCGTCTGTGGTTCATCGCATACCTTGATCACATATCGAGTGGCGAGCCTCAACTATCCAATTATCTTACACAGGTATTGCTTTTCACGTAAATGGTCACTTCACACCACTGATTAATTCTCCCAAAGAGTAGCGGCCGTAATATTCACTGTACCGACTTACATGCTCGTTGTGATAGGCACATACCTGAAAATCAACCTCGCCTGATGATGGGTGCTTGTGCCAAATTGGTATTGCGCTTCCACCTCGGGCATCACATCCGCCTCCTCCAGTAGCACCGTGCCTGGACCGAGTTCGCCACCAAGGCACCATTCAAAGTCGGCGTGGAACTTGACCTTGAAAGTGCTGGTGTACTCAGAGCCATGCACGACATCGTACGTGGAGATCATGCCGCCGTTCGTAGATAGGGTATTTTCGCAAAGTTTGATTCGATACTGATTTGTCGTAATCTGTGCCCGAGACCCATACCAGCCAGAGATTGCATTACCGAAGTCTGCGAGAGCTTGTGCACGAGTGTAGGACCCTGAGACATAACCGAGATCGATGGACCATACACTCAAGACATATGAAGTCGTTGTCATTCTCGCCACGGAACCGTTTCCCAAGTTCAGTGGTCCTTAGCAAATGTAGGTGGCATTGACTGCAGGTCGCAGGTCTCGATTGATTCACACGCTAGAAAGCACAAAGCGGCTCGGTGTTCAGTCATGCGTACCTGGGTACATGTAGGGAACTGAAATCCATGGATCTTTGTAGTAGAGCCTCTCGCTAAGACCCCTCTCGAACCGAGCCGATCATTTCCACATGTTTTAAGCAGGACTTTACCATTTGCTTCGCCGTACATTATTGACATCCAGGTCACCGGTCAGAATCACGAGGATATCGTTCAGCGCAGCACATATATCGTACAGCCCGTTCGAATCCACGCGTTCAAGAATGACGATCTTCTCGATTGTGAGGGTGGAACATCTGGCTGCTCGAATTCAGCAACAGATCAGAACAGAGCCTGCAGTTGAGCTTACTCGCAACCAAGAGCATACGAGGTCGATTGCTGTAAACATGCGTGAGTGATGAGGCAAGACCTACTTCAATCCGTGTCAAATGCCACCATTTTTACAAGCCACGCGCAGAGAGCTGTAATGCATGGAAGAGCCAGGACTCCTGCTGATATTGGACGATGGGATAGGATAATTCACGCTTGTTACCGAGCAAGGCAGTAATAGGCACAGTATAACGCTCGGCACCTTCTGGCGCTCTGCTTTGCAACTTGCATTCGGATGGAAAATGCATTGTGGTTGAGAAGGACGCCGTTACCATTGCTAGAAGCTGGGATATATCTGACCACGCAGCTATATTTCCACCCTCACATGATGCTTTCGAACAAGAGTCAGATCGTCTTGGTAAGGCTCATGCGAAGCAGTGCACTGCGTGGCCGTGGTCTGACATATATGGAGCGCAGTCGAGGTCGGTGTCGACTCAGTCTCCAGCCCTGTGCTATTATGTCCTCAGGCTCACCATCCCAGCCGCTTCGCGAGACATGCGAACGCACAAGGTCACGCTGCAGGTCGCTCCTCTGCTAGCAATGAATCCTGGAGTCAGCCTCCTGGAAGAGCGCTGTCTCATCGCACAGCAGCTTTCGCTGAAGTGCATTGTACATCGAAGTCATGGCCAAGGTCTAGCGGTCCGAGGGTTTCATTCGCGGAGTAGTGGGAAGGATGCGTCGTGGGTCTGGGAACAAGAGCTGTGCTGACTGTATGGAGCGGTGAGATTGAGGTAGCAACGTCGCAGTGGAGGATTGTCGACAAGAGTAGCACTACAAGCTAACGTGCAGACTTGTCCGACGAAGAAGTCCCATGCATGTATCGGCAGGATCCGATGCTGTTGAATGTTGTGTCTTGTGGAGTCTCGAAATGACGGTGGGACGCTGACCCCTAGCAGCGAAATTTATTGTCTGCCACCAAGTTTCTCGCTGCAACTTATCAATAGCGGAAGACGTGCGATTGTCAGATGTCCTTCCGCGGGATGCGATAGCGCAACACTGCTCCATTCACAAATTGACATGGAAGACCTTATTTTGTGGGTGAGGGAGTCTCCGGGAGAGGCAGTCATTGCCTACGCTACAAGGCACGCCAATGCAGCGGCTCGGTCGTGGTTGGGTGGTACGTATACCGCTGCAACAATTTTGCGTCAATGTTGTTCGGGATAAGGAGGAGTAGGCTTTGCTTTTGCCAGCGTATCTGCATGTTCGGCATCTGGCAGTGGCCAAGAAGCGATGTGACACTTGCGCTGGGGACAATCTTCCATTATCGATCATGAAAAGTCGTGGTGTATTGAGCACTCATGATCCCTTGGGCAGATCCATAGGCACCTGTGGGAAGAGGTTTGGATTACGAAATCGCTCTTGCTGCTTCTTCGCCGCAGCCGCCTGGACTTTACGCTGCTGGCGCATCCGGAAGAAGTTGTTGTGCAGCTCAAAGATCCTCGGACCTTCGATCCTCGCCTTTCCGGGCTCTTTCTTGTTCTCAAGCTCCTTCACTTTTTCCGCTTTCTCCTTCTCCAACTCCTTGACTTCTTCCTCGTCTTTCTTCCTCTCATCTTCTGGCTTTTTCCCGTCCCTCTCGAACTCCTTCTGCCGTCTCCGGTCCAGCTTCTTGCGCATCTTCTCAGCAAATTCCTTCTTTACAGCCTCGATCTCCTTCTCGATCTCGTCATCTTTCATCTTCTTTGCAACATCTTCAGCATCTTTGGCACTGGCAAACTTCTGATCTGTTAGGTGGCCCGGGCAGATGTAGAAGAAGTCTTGGTCGTCATTGATAAGCACACAACTGCTCGGTTTGTAGCATATCCAGCATGCCTTCGCGTTGGCCTCAGCCACCTGCCGCCGATAGTATAGGTTCTTCGGGGACGTAGCCGCCATGTTGCAGTGTACAATGCAACTAACGGGGCCGGTGAGTTTACGGGAAACTCGTGACCGACCAGCAGCCGATCAAGAACGGAGTGTTGCTTGAGTTCCAGTATCTTTAGGCGGTCGAGAGTCGTGGCGCGAGGGAGATCCGGAAAGCTGGACCGAGGCGCGAGTGCCAATCTTGGTTAGACCAAAGACAAGCGAGACGTCCCTGGTTTGATCTTCTTCTAAAATTTTGGTTGATGGCAGGAACCGTGACTTTTCCGAATAAGTTCCTAGCCATTGGCTTTCTCTAGTCGAGTTCCACCAAATCAGACAATCGTGAAGTACTGCGATAACATCGCAGATATGAGTTCGAACGGAGATGCCCCGGCAGCTGGCAAGCTGTGGGGAGGCCGCTTTACCGGCGGCACCGACCCGATCATGGTGCAGTACAATGGTGCGTACTTGTAGCAGCTATTGGGACCCCCGAGCTGTGTCTGCATACAATTCAAGGCTGCAGCTTGATAGTGGAACGTCGATATTGCTATGAGGCTTACACTGCACAGAGTCCATCTACTTCGATCGAGTTTTTTACTCACAAGACATTCGCGGGAGCATAGCTTACGCCAGAGCGAACAAGAACAATGGCCTTCTCACAGAGCACGAATTCTCCGAGATTGAGCGTGGCTTCCAACAAGTCCTCCAGGAATGGCAAGAGGGCAAATTCAACATCCAACCTGGTATCGACGAGGATATCCATACCGCCAACGAGCGACGACTAGGCGAAATCATTGGCAAAGACATTGCCGGCAAACTTCACACTGGACGGAGCAGGAACGATCAAGTGGCGACCGACATGCGACTTTGGCTCCGTGATCAACTGGAGAATCTCGAAGGCTATCTCATCGCTTTCCTCAAAGTCATCGCTGCCCGCGCGGAGAGGGAGATCGACCATGTCATGCCTGGCTACACCCACTTGCAACGAGCTCAGCCTATTCGATGGAGTCACTGGATGCTCCTTTATGGATCTTTCTTCGCGTCCGATCTCCAGAGATTGCGAGAGGTGCGAGCACGAATCAATAAGTCACCCCTCGGGTGTGGAGCTCTTGCGGGCAACCCCTTCAACATTGATCGGGATGCTATGGCCAAGGAGCTCGGCTTTGACGGGCTTATCATGAATTCTATGGCTGGTGTCGGGGATCGTGACTTCGTTATCGAGACCATGCAATGGGGGACCATGCTCATGACTCACTTGTCGCGGTGGGCGGAAGATCTCATTATTTACTCTACCGGCGAATTCGCGTTTGTCAAGCTCGCAGACACATACTCCACTGGCTCGTCTCTCATGCCGCAGAAGAAGAACCCCGACTCTCTCGAACTCATTCGCGGCAAATCCGGACGTGCGTTCGGGCATATGACTGGCCTCATGATGAGCGTGAAAGGGATTCCGTCAACCTACAACAAGGATTTGCAG
The DNA here is from genome assembly GCA_026120125.1 of Pseudocercospora vitis. Lineage (NCBI taxonomy): Eukaryota > Fungi > Ascomycota > Dothideomycetes > Mycosphaerellales > Mycosphaerellaceae > Pseudocercospora > Pseudocercospora vitis. Next base: position 997,048 of record JALRML010000003.1, on the reverse strand, counting down.
GAATCTGTCGAGCCGCTTCTCGACCACATCAAGACTGTTGGCGACAGTATTCAGATCGCAACCGGCGTCCTCTCCACGCTTTCGGTCTACCCCGAGAACATGCTCAAATCTCTCTCTCCCGACATGCTCGCCACTGACCTGGCCGACTACCTGGTCCGAAAAGGTGTGCCATTCCGAGAGACGCACCACATCTCCGGTCGAGTGGTAGCGCTGGCCGAGAGCGAGGGCAAGCCGATGGACACGCTCAGCTTCGAGCAGCTGAAGGCTGTCGATAGCCGGTTTGAGAAGGATGTGCTGAGCGTTTTCGACTACCAAAAGAGTGTTGAAATGCGATCTGCGAAGGGGGGGACTAGCAAGAGCGCTGTTCTCGAACAGATCGAAGCTATCAAGGCGACTCTTGCCGATGGGGAATAAGAGATCTCGCATTTGACGCTGGAGCACTGAGGTAGTCTTGTGGTTGGGGGTTTGCGGTATGGAAAAGACTAATAGAGGCGTAAAATTAGGAAGGCTTACGAGAGCGCCGAAAGGTCTCAGTGAGCAGCTCACACGAGTTCAAGCCTCGATGTGATCACTCAATGGTGCCCTTGACTCTAAGAGTCTTCCCATGCATTCGGGACAGCCATACGTATGCCTTGGTAACTACTCAATACCAGGCAACTTCCCATCCCATCGCTTCGTTACCGTCTCCTACTTGCGTCTGGTGACTCGCCCACAACTCAGTTCTGACACTACTGCGGCTTCGATGCCCGCCTTTTACGCTGACCATTGTGGTCGACTGGAATGAAGGATACAGACCACAGGAGACACTGAGATCGTGGACGGAAGAACAAAGGGCCTGCGCTTCAGAGAATTCATGGAAGCGGCTGAGAGATGATGTGACGGAGTGAACACGATGCCCAATACTGACATGTGTACTTCCCGCTATTGCTGCATTACTTGTCATGAGGGCTCTGACGGAATTTCTTCGACGCTCCAATCCTGTGATGCTACGGGCTCGGTGATACAGCATAGTTAATGCTGAGTAGTCGGTGGTAGAGAAATGTATCCCAACTGCACCCTCGGGCGGTTTCCACGTGAACGCACGAGTCGACAAAAACAGTGATGCCTTCTTACGGGAGAGTGGATCAGGGTGCTGAAATGCGACTGCTCGCACACAGCCATGTGATGGGCAGTTCACGCCGTAACATGTGCAAATTGCACCAGTGACGACCTCTCTGGTCATGCCCACAGCCCGGCAGAAATCTCACAACCTTTCGAGACAGGGGAGAATGTCGCCTTGCCGAAGGAGGCGGGAAACTTAGCAACATCGTGGGCACAGTCGTCCCCAGCCCAGATTTCTGTACCACGCGCGAGACCCAAGAATAGCTGGTTGCCGCTGCCGAGTCACCACAATCGAATCATGGTTGTGCAGTGCCGTCTCAGTAAGCGCGTGGGATGTGGGCATTGGCGAAGTCGCATGGCCATGACGGCATCTCAAGCAGCGAGAGTCAGGTCTTGTTTCCATTTCGAGTCTACATGTACGTCACAGTCTGAGTCGTTTCGAGCAGCCTCATGTGTGCTTCGCATTGCCATCGAATCCCGAAGATATTGGGAGGAGCATGGCTTGTAATATGTGCTCGAAGACGTGACGATCTCGAACGAGAACGTGTTTGGAAGACCCTGGCTCGTCACAGGAGGTTCTCCAGAACATACCACGAATTCGATAAGGCCAAAGTCTCAAACACGACAGACCATCGTGGAATTTATGTCGATTGCTGATGAACGCACGCTCTCGGACTTGGGTTCGATGTTGCTGCCGAACAGGTGTGTATGCCTATCACACGAAGCACGGGCGTAGGTTGCGTAGTCCCTGCCACTTAGCGACGTCCTTGGACTTCTTGGACTTTCCTTGGGACGGTGGTGAGGGTGTGCAAAGTCGGATGCGCCATCTCTCGTGCCATGGTGAGGCGATGATGAGCAAGCAGTCCGGCACGAGAGTCGCATCCGTACCGCCATCCCGTTCTTCGCAATGCTTCTACGCAGCAAGAGGATATGGTAGCGAATGTACACCCATGTTGTTCATGACGCAGACACCGATCCTGGTCTGGAGATGCTTTGCAGGGTGGAGGTGTTACATATTCGCGTCCCTTGTGATGAGTGATCGGTGGGAAGGCTGGCCTGAGGCCAGTGCATCCCGGCAGAGCTGCAGGTGGAATGCATAACAATCAAGCTTCAGCATCTGGTGTTTTGCATGATGAGTTGTGATTCAGTGGGCTACAGGCAATCCCAGCAACACGTGAGATGTCGAAACACAGTGGGCGCCACAGCTGGCGTCGTCATCCCTGAGGGTTTTCGCTGCCAGATTCGAGAGTTTCCGGTGTGCGCCAGGGACTTGCGAAGGCTGAACAGGGCGGTCACGGGCGTCGCGAGACGTCTTCGCAGCGCGTTCTCGTGAGAGAGAGTGTGTGCCCCCCGTTGTCCATGGCGACGACCATCACCACCCTCCAGCACGCACCTCGGAGATTATTGTGCTCATCACTGCATGAAGGCTCATCTCAGAAGCACCACGCCGCTCCCTCACAGCACCGACGCCATCATCGTAGCTCCTGCGACGGCTCGACAGGTGCCTCCTACGCTAAGCGGTGCTAAGAGCGGGCTCAAATTAGGATGAAACACGCCCAACTCTCGCCAGGCGGGCGTACGTGCGGAGAAGCGGAACACAGAAGGAAAAGTCAGCGAGAGTCATCCGCAGAATGTGCCATGGCCGGCCGCCGCAGTGCTGTGCGTCGTGCATGCGCGTGGCAGAGGCTCAAAGTCCGTGGACAGACAGCAGCAGGACGCATATCCAAACGCACCGCAGGTGGTGCGAGCTTCCGTATTCCGGCAGCCGTTGATGGTGCACTACCACAAGCGTGCGCGGCACGCTGCTCACCGTAGGAATGGTGCGATGCCGCCGTCCCGATCGCCGTCCCGGGTGCGAATGGCTCCAGTATACCACAGACAAATGTTCGCCCATGCGAAATTGCCGACTCGGCCAGTCAGCCTATAACCCGCTCACGGCGCCTCGCAGGTCGAGACTCCCACTTCACGGTGGCCACTCTGCCCGCATAGCAGAGCGCGCGCGGTGTGGTAGGCAGAGCCTTGACGCCCAGCAGACAGGATCATCGCTTTTCGTGGGCGAATGGGAGGCGCACGTATGCACAGCACACTCGCGCCAACGAGGCTCGGTGCACGCATTGTACCTGCAGCGGCTGCGTCCGTGATCCCATTCGCGTCCACCGCGCATCCGTTTGGCTCACTGCCTCTCGCGCTTATGTCAGGTACAAGCCAATCAAACCCGAATGACGAGGCTTGGTACAGATTAGCTCCGCGACGGTTCATTCTCCTAAATTGCGGCAGGATGAGACTGCACATGAATCAATGACAGGGGCGCGATGCCGCCACGCTCTCTTTTGTCTCTATGCTCCCCATACAACAGGCCTGGTTGCTGCTCTCCGCTGGTCTTCACCACGGTCTTCTGTTTCGCAACGCCCTCCCTCTTTCGTCTCTCGTAGACACTTACGCTCTTTAGCACTTCAGTCATTCATTTTATGTTGCCTTCAGTCGGCGGAATTGACTTCTAGCCAATCCCTCCCATTCACCACCGCCGTCTCGACTTGCGAACACAACCGCTGGGACTTCGATTCGCAGAATGTACAGCAAGATCTTCTTCGCCGCCCTTGTGGCCGGCGCATCCGCTACCTCACCACCGTCCTACAACCAGCCAGCCGGCTACGCGGATGAGTCCTACAACTCCACCTCGTCCGCGCCCGTGGAGTCACCCACAGCGCCAGCGGGCTACGGTGGCTCGTCCTCTTCTTCGACCCCATACTCGCCAGTCTCGACCTCGTCCACCCCAGGCGCATACCCACCAACCTATGGAAGCTCCAGCTCCAGCTCTTCCTCCAGCACCCCGTATTCGCCCATCTCGACTTCGTCGACTCCCGGCGCATACCCGCCAAGCTACGGAAGCTCTTCCTCGAGCTCTTCTTCCTCCAGCACTCCATACTCGCCAATCTCGACCTCCTCCACTCCAGGCGCATACCCACCAACCTATGGAAGCTCCAGCTCTAGCTCCAGCTCCAGCTCCAGCAGCAGCAGCTCTAGCACTCCATACTCTCCAATCTCCACCGGAGGCGCTTACCCTCCAGGATATGGAAGCTCGAGCAGCTCGAGCAGCGTCCCATACTCCCCAATCTCCAGCTCCAAGAGCATTCCGGTCTACGGCACTGGCTCCTCTAGCAGCAGCTATCCAGTCGGCCCGACTGGCACTGGATCTTACCCAAGCAAGTCTTCTGACATTGAGACCACTGTCACTTTGACCAGCACCAAGGAGATCACTATCACCAGCTGTGCGCCTACCGTCACCGACTGCCCAGCTGAGAAGGCCACCGAGACTTACGTTACCAAGACTGAGGAAGTTTTCACCACTGTTTGCCCCAAGTCTGAGGCATCCAAGATTGCCTCGTCCTACGCCAAGCCAAGCTCGACTCCCTACTCCCCAGAGTCGACCGGAAAGGTGCCATCTTACCCAAGCAAGAGCTGGTCGACCCCAGTCGCTCCTATCAGCACTGGTGTTTCATCTTACCCAGGCCAGAGCAAGCCCGTCCCATCCGGCTACGCTACCTCGACTATTGTCTACAACAACACCCTGACTTACACTCTTGGCCACGGTTCCTCCACCACCGTTGTCACTACCACTGTCCAGTCCACCTCCACGCTCTACCTCACCAAGGTAAGTTGAGTGCCATAGAAAGCCACACTCGAGAGAAAGCTAACATGTGAAAGACCGTATACGCCACCAAGCCAGCCAAGTCGGAGGCCCAGCCAACTGGCTCGGCCCCAGCAGGCTACGGATCTTCTGAGAGCACTGGATACACTACCATCAAGTCTACCTCCACAATCACCAACTACGTCACTGTCTACCCAGCCACGAGCACCGCGTCAAGCCCTGCCAAGTACGCCAGTGCCTCTACTCCAGTCAGCGCTGGTGGCTACGGTGGCGAGACTTGCGTCCCCAGCACTGTCACTGTTACCGAGAAGGAGACGATTTACGTGACTGTCCCAGCGAGCACCAGCTCTGCCAACACTGTCGTCCCGATCCAGTCCAGCTCGAAGGCGTGGTACCCAACCAACTCTTACGGGCCATCTTCCGGCTATGCTAGCAGCACTGGCTTCGCGACTTCTTACACCAAGCCCTCCGTCCCATCGTACCCAAGCGAGAGCTCTTCCAGCTCCAGCAGCACCGAGGGATCCCCAGTTCCCCCAACCTCCACCGGCACTGCTCCTGTTTCATACCCATACCCAAGCAAGAGCAGCTCAAGCAGCACCGAGAAGTCGCCGGTGACCACCTCGAGCACCAGTGTGCCAGCCTCGCCATACCCAAGCAAGAGCTCCAGCACTGAGCAGTCCCCGGTCTCCAGCTCTAGCAGCAAGGTCTACGCTCCAGGCTATGGCCCCAGCAGCTCAAGCACTCCATCAGGCCCAGAGTCAAGCGCAACAAAGCCGGCTTACAGCTACGCGCCATCATCGTCCAGCTCCACCCCGGCTGCACCAGTCAGCACCGCATATGTCACTCCTGTGCCTTCCAAGCCAGCAGGCTACGAATCCCCAAAGGGCTACTAGATCGCTAGCTCCAGTCTTTGAGCGAGAGGAACAACAGGATGGTTGCACAAGATACATATCGCAGCATCTCTTCACGACTTGATGACGCCTAAGCGCTGCCGGAGATTCCCTTTACCGTTTTGTCGCTTGAACTTTTTTCCGGTGTGTGGATTGGATGGATTTGGATACCACCACGGCTGAGGTCTGTGGGGAAGGATCTGGGCTGGCTGGCTAGCAAATCAACTTCTCCGTAGCTTTTTTGTGTTCGCCCCCGACTATTTTCTTGTATGTGACCTTTTGAGTTGTGTTTGCAGTCGCTTTGTGGATGCGGAATAAGGATCGAGATAAAACCAAAATCAGATATTACCACCTTGCTGTTCGCAAGCTTCTATCATTGTCCCCACACCAGTCGCGACAGTGAGAGCCCGAGCAGTTTGGCATCGCGGAAGTAAAGTAGTCTTTGGTCAGATATTGAAATCGATTCAGTAATTAAGCATTTCAGCAGCGCGATTGCCCATGACTATCGGCATTCCATCTAAACCCCCCACTGTCATGTTCCCACTCCGCGACCTCTGTGTGTGTTTGTTTATACTACCTCGTTGCCCACCTCCAGACATCGACAACAGCTTCACGCCGTCAACGTCCGTCAACTTCCGCCGAACGTTGGTGTTCGGGGGAGGGGGGGGGTAACACGAGCACTCGGAATCTGCGGTTGTCATTACAGATGATGGGTGGGGCGGTTGCAGGACCCAAAAACCCGGAGCGTGATTATTTACTGTACTGTACAGGCCCGTTCTCATCGTTCGGTAGAGTTGGGAGCGGATTCCGGATGGGATTTTTTCAGTACCGTGGACGGGGGGAGGACTTACCGAGACAACACCTTCGAGGTTGGAATACACACAGTCTAGATGTTTGGCGTGCGAGCCGGACAAAGACGACTTCTGGTTCAGTGCGAGTTGATGGGTTCATCAGCCTTGTCATCGAAGTGGGACCGGAGGAAATGGTCAGCGGAAGAAAATGGTACGGCGGACGACGTGCAGTGATGCTCCGCGCCTGTTCGCTCCCAATGCGCTGCGCACGCATCAGCTGGAAGCTCCACGTCAGATTTCCGACACGTGTCTCAGTGGTGGCAAGATTTTGTTACTTTGGTGGATTCCCCAACGTCGTGGATGCGCGAATCGTCTCACACACAAGACAGACCGTTTGAATCGATCGTGTGCGCCCCCCCCTCGGTGGTAGATGTTCCATGCGCACGGAAGAAGCGGGTTGGGGTTGCGAGGGCTTTTGCTCGTTGGTGGAATCGGCGTGGCCTGCTTCCTCCAACAATGCCAGAAGCTTGGCATAGGGCCATATAGGTGGCCATCACGGTCTATCTGGAAAGGCTGGATGACATTCTAACTTTTGTCGTATCAGGTAGCTGAGTTATGTGTATCGTTGCTCGTTCCGTGGATCGATGGCATCGGAAGTGAGGTTGTCGTGCTGGACGCTATGCACAAGGTGATGGCGATGGTATAGAACTGCCCATCACCATTCTTCGCCTGGTCACGTATATGTCCTCGCTGCTCAATTGCCGACCGCTTGTTTGAGGTGTGGCGGGCCATCGCACGATCTGCTGTCGTTGATTAGGACTAAGGTAGGGCCCAACGGCGGGAGTTGAGGCTCATCGCCCACACTGATGACCACTGATCGAAGCCTCACGATGTGGAGGCCCGCGGCCCCCCGACCCCCCAAGACTTTGGGTGAGGAAGGCTCGGCACCCCGCGTCTTCTCATTCGTGCACTTATCACTTCCGTTAGCGTGCTTCTGTTTAACCGGCTTCATGCTTCTCAGTTAGGCGCAGTAGTGTTTGCCTCACACTCTCCATGCAGGTCATCCGTAGTGATGTGAATCTCCGTCTCACACTTCGTCTAGTTGAGCCGGTTGGTGCGCAAGCTGGAATGACAGTGCGCGAAATCATCAAACACTTCTGCATCCTAGTTTCTCCTTATCGACACACTCCATTACGGGTTTGCACGATACCGCGTCTCGGGACAATTGAACGGCGGCCACATCGTATAACACTGCTTCCGTCTCTGTCTCACCTGCGTGGGAACAGTACGGATCCAGCACGCAATGTGTGTGTGGTTAGGTCAGAGTAAAGCACAGCAGCATCGTCCGGCCACCAGCACCCACCTCGGTCACGGTAAGTGAATACCAAAGTCAGAGTTTCGTGCGTCCAGGCCGCGTACTGATTCGGAGACAGGCGCCAGTGACATTTCGATCCGGTGACCCGCGGGCAAGAAGGCAGGCGATACACTCTCTTTTCAATGGCAGTAGGTTCTATGCCTGCTGCCGTGACCAAAGCCAATGGCGTTATGAAGATTGAAGAGATTATCCATAACGAGCCTCCGCGACTGCTCGTCATCTTCGACAAGGGTCAGAAAGAAATCGCGCGGGTCGCTGCAGACGTCTTGGGACATACGTACCGTCTGCTCGACCGGCTAGAGGGGCCCTATGGGTGGTCGGACGAAGCTGTGCTGGGGGTGGAGAATGATGCCGTTACGACCCCGGAGTGCTTACGGAATTCACAGAGGACGATCATTACGACTCATTGCATTGATTTACAGGACTGGCGTGACGAACATTTGACTTCTTTTTGCGACTACGAATATCTTTACACCAAGACGACATCGATCCGCAGGGACCTCGCGAGGTTTCTAGGTTTCGTTCTGGGGCAGATTAAGCCTCACGAGGACTTGAGCAGGAAACAACGAACAACTCTGTTGTCGACGACCTTTCCCGACATCCGTGCCGCTCTGCCGAACCTCGACATTCTATCTGTCGGTGCCGACTCCGTGGAGCTGCGCGTCGACCTCTTGAGAGATCCATCCAAGGAGAAGGAGTTTGGCTCCGTTCCCAGCCTCAAATATGTTGGCGAGCAGGTCATGTTGCTGCGTCAGCGAACAGAGCTGCCGATCGTCTTCACCACCAGATGCACCAAGGAGAACGGTCGCTTCCCAATGGATGACCCACACTTGTTTTACACGTACTTGCGCAAGGCGATGCAATGGGGCTGTGAATACATTGATGTGGAGCTTTGGCTCCCCGTGGACATCAGGAGAAAGCTAGCGGCAGTGAAGGGGAACAGCAAGATCATCTCCGCCTGGCACGACTTCTCCGGCCACTTCAAGTGGACTTCTCCAGATGCTCAGAGACTTTTCAGGGAGGCCGCGGTCTATGGAGACGTCGTGAAGATGATTGCGCTGGCCAAGACGATGGAGGACAATTACGAGCTGGAATATTTCCGCTCGACCATTCAGGGATCCTACTCACACCCTCCCCTATCTGGCCTGAACATGAGCGCAATGGGCCAATTGTCTCGGACGCTCAACAAGGTGTTCACGCCAATCACGCACCCGCTTCTCCCCATGATCGCAGCACCTGGTCAACTGAGCGCCGCTGAGATCAACTCTATGCTACACTCGATGGGACAAATGCCTCAGCTTGACATGTACGCGATCGGACATGTCAGGACCAATGGACACGCCACATTCTTCGAGAAATGTCTCAATGAGCTCAGCTTACCACACAGGCTGCTTACGGTCGAGCACACTCCGCACGGATCAATCGAGTCGATCATCAGGAGACCTCGCTTCGGAGGAGGTTATATCAACCCTCCCCAAGCCGTTGAAGGAGCACCCTATCTGCCGACGCTTACCGAAGCGGCATCCGCTATCGGACAGGTGGACACCATTGCTGTGCGGACCGCGAATGGCACCAAGGCACTCGTCGCCGACAACGTCACATGGAAAGGCATCAGAGCCACGCTGACCAGAGATTTCATACCAAGCGCATACACAGACCGGACCGCCGTCGTCGTTGCGAACACAGAAGCATCTGCCGCGGCCGCGATATATGCGTTGACGAGCCTGGGCATCAAGTCGATATACACCATTGGATTCCACGCCACAGGCCACGTGCAACTGCTCGGACTAGAGGATCTCTACAGAACTGAAGAGCCATTCGCCGTCATTTCAGCTTTGCCCGCAGAGAAATCGATGGCCGCGGTGCCAGTCTTGAAACATTATAGCCGCAACATCTGCAAGTCCTCGAACCGTTGCGGCAGGATCTTTGTGGACCTGTCCAACGGCGTCCGAGGCAATGGCGACTCGGTCGCGGTGGCTGAAGATCTGGGCTGGGCGTCGTATCCGTGCTCGGATTACATCTCCTGGACGATTGTAGAAATGATACGATGCTTAGTGGGGGAGAACGTACCATCAGATTTCGTCAGACTGGCGGCCGGGCGAGGCCTGTATACCTGAAGATGCCAAGTGTCTTTACGCGAAACATGGAAACACAGTCTTTTCTGTAATCAAGCCGGTATGGTTTTCAGGTAGCACGAGAAGTCATGCGATCCTTGTTTGATCATTCGTCTGCGGCTCACCAGGTTCTGTCTCCCGACGTGTGTTTGGTTTACAAGCCGCACTACTATCGCTGGTTGTACGAGTAGGGCCGAGGACTCACAGATCTGCGGAAGCGTGGCTGTCACGAGCGCGCCCTGTTTCTGTGCTGATCATGATAAATAAGCGGTCGAGCAGAAGTGAGATGAGGCTAAAGTGCTGTTTTTTTGGTCGTGCTAGGAGGGCAGAGGGCGGCCTAAGCCAGAGCGAACGAAGAGACCGTCAAACTCTCTCGTGCCCGAATACGAACCCACTGGTCCCTGTCATGACACGACCCTCACGGCTCTGTGGCGACCTCGACCAGGGCGAGCGGTTGCGTCTGGGGAGACATGTCCAGTGCGGGCATGGCTTCGTGGACATGATGCCAACCGATGCTGATCTCGAGTACAGTGCTCGTGCGACGTCGCCGGGGGCGGATATGGGGTGCAGGATGGGTGGGTGTACTGTACTGTACTGTACTGTAAATGTCGGGTACTGTACGTATGTACGCGGGACTTGCCATGTGGATGCGACGTGGGAACAGGCGGGCGACTAGTGGCGGTCGTCCATGTGCCCGCCACCCAGTCGACGGGTAAATTCAGCCAGGGCACGTCTGGGGTTCCCAGGTTGCTTCTGGAGCTAGCCTTATTACTGTAGCGTCGGCGCTGCAGTCCCCGCATCGTGGTGGTACAGGATGGGGATTGTTCGAGAAGAGAGCTGGTCCGACGTCGCTTGCAGGTGCGGGTCCCCCTCGCCTGGCTGGGCGGTGGTGCATCTGTCGGTCGGCCGTAGAATTAGGGTCGAGAGTCGAGACAGCTGATGATGGACGCCCCTTCGCCGTCTCCTCCGGGGGGAGTCTCCTCTGGCCGGTGGAGGTGGCTCTCGCACTACAGTACACCACACCACACCATAGTAACCACACCCGAACAGCGGTGCATCGGCCGTGGCCTCGGTTCGTGATGGCATGGCTAAATGCACATCAACCAGCTTCAAATCATCATCATCCATCAGGTGCCTCGCCGCGCGCAGCCCTGTCCATCTCCCCCGCCTTCGTGCCTGTGACCTTTCCCTTCGACGAGTTTAATTGAGCGTAGTCGCGGTATGGCGCACCGGCTCCACCGCGATGCGACATCAATGAACTAACCAAGCCCCCCCCTACCTTGGTGCTTGTCCTTGCCCTCTCTTCTGTCCTTTGCCTTTGCCTTTGCCTGTGCCTGTGCCTTTGCCTTTGCCTTTGCCATTTCCCTGACGCCCGCAATGCTCTTCGATTTTTTCGACATCCTCAAGCCGTGCCGGTGACAGAACTCCATCATGGCCATTGCACAGAACAACGCAGATCTGGCGCTGATGTCGCGCCCGATCGAGCGTCTGCCGGCCAGGAGGGCCAGTAATGATGCGAAGGAAGCGATGAATTGCAAGAGCTGTCGAAAGAGAAAGGTATCCTCACCCGACCCAGCCAACCTCGTCTCGCATCAAGCTCGCTGCTGACACCTCGGCAGATCAAATGCAACCGAATGAAGCCAAGTTGTGAGGCGTGCCAGGTTTTCAATTGCCCGTGCATATACGATGCTATCCCGAAGAAGCGTGGTCCGAAGACCGACGTCCTGGAGGCTCTGCTCAAGCGCGTCAATGGTTTGGAGAAACGGCTCAAGCACGAAAACAAGGACCCGTCGCCGGATGCAGAGTCATCCAACTCGGCTCCTGAGACCCAGCCTGCCACGAGAGTCGAAGGCGAATCGGTGAAGCAGTCGCCGCTCCTTTCAGAGATGGACGACTGGGATGGAAGACCGCCCAAACCGACTCAGATACCTCATGAGCCAGCCCCCTCAGCACGCGAACCCATGGCCCTCACCGACGCGTTGCTCGATACATACTTCGCTCGACTACACCATAAACCATACTACATCTTGGACGAGACGGCGACGAGGCAGCGACTACGAGATGGCAGATTGCCGGTATTTCTCATCAATGCTATACATGCCGTCGCGATCAGGTATGTTCCGCATCTCAGCGGAGGCTATGGTGGCGCTGTACGGTCCAGTCAAGACTATGTGATGCGGGCAAGGGCTCAAATTGACGTGGATGAACCAAACATCGACAATTTGCAAGCCCTCCTCCTGCTTGCGATGGCGAACTTTCAAAATGGCAAGGGAAAGCGATGTTACATGGTGCTAACCCATGCAGTCAGCATGGCATTTGCGCTGAACCTGCATCGAGAGCTTCCGGCCGAATTGCGCATCGCGCCGTCGGAACGAGAAGGACGACGGAAGCTGTTTTGGACGTGCTATCTCATGGACCGGTTCACAGGGAGCGGCTCGAAACGGCCATCTCTGATCTCAGATGAATCGATATATCTGAGACTCCCGGCTTGGCAGCCGCAGGGATCCCAGATCCAGGCAGACGGTAACTTCTTCCCAAGCGGATCGAGCTTGCCATACGCGTCAGGCGTGTCGAACGCAGCACAAGGCAGTGGTACAATGCTCATCGAGATTGTACGAGTGCTTGGCGTCACCAATCGCTACCTAGCCGCCGGGGGCGTAAAAGGCGATTCCCACTTTCCCTGGCACGCTCAATCTACTCTCTCCAGGATACGATCGGATCTGGACTATTGGGCGGCGGCTACGCAAGATGTCTTCACATCGATAGATACGCTGTTCGGTTCCCACGAAAGCTCAACGCTGGTTCTGAGCAAGTTGATCTACCACTTGGTCCACTGCTTGATATATCGACCATTTCTTCCAATCGATCTTGCCGAGCTATCTGGCTCGGGACAACATCAGTCATGGCAGATAGAGGCAACCAATCTCTGCTTCTTGCACGCGAATGCTATCGCCGAGCTCGTGGAAATTGGCAGGAACACCGCATTGCTTGACTGGCCGTCATTCGTCGGTTATGCCATGTGCACGGCCGGTACCATCCATGTGCACGGAGCGCACTATCTATCGTGTCGTGAAAGCGACGCTTTCTGTCACAGCGCGGAGTTCCTCAACCGAGAGATGAATCAGCTCCTGGAATTGCGATCCATCTGGTCTAGTGTACAGCACCAAAGAGACACTCTGCAAGCCGTCTACAGCAGCCATGCTCAACTCGTGAAGTCGTTGGCGAACAGTCCGATGCGTTTTTCCCCAGTCTTCCAGATGGAAGACTTTTTCGACCGATACCCAGGCTGCTACATCGACGGCGCCCACGTCACCTTTTCTGAAATTGTCCTCGAAGCACCACACGAAGGCTATCAAATGTTCAACGCCCACGACATGTGGCTTCAAGATGCTAGTTATCCTCCCACTGTGCCCTCTCAGCCCACTTCTCACATGTCTGGGCCACAAAGAAAGCCAAAGAAGAGACGCTCAACAACCTCCTCATTACCATACCCCACTCCGAAATCCGGATTGCCAAGGCCGAGTCCACCTGCAATGGAAGAAGAACCTCATGCAATGTCCGAGAACATCCCAGGTGTTGCAGTCATCGACGAGGTCAATGGCACTCATGAGGCCGAAGAGGCGGCAGGACATAATCCTATGCTCTTCCAAGGGACGTTTACACCCAACTTCGGTTTCAGCCCCATCCAATCTGCTTTGACGCTCAAACACCAGGATCCGTGCGAGACAGTCTATCAAGAACAGATCATGGATCAGCAGACACCCAGCGGATTTAGCGGCAGTGCGGAATCTGGTCAGCACGAAAGTGAGAACGATCCTTTCTTAAGCCTGCTGGAGCAACTGGCTGAGCAGGATAATCGAAATGGCCTCCATTGTCACCAACCTCAAGACATGGATTTTTACTTGCATAATCAGAGTTGACAAGAGTCTGAGTTGATTCCTGCTTGGCACATAGCAGCTCACGCAAACGCCGCGCTTGGCTTACAGAAGAAATGTGTTCCTTTAGAATTATTAGCCACCTCTGATACCCTCCACCATTCGGGCTCATAAAAGTCCCGGGATGATCGCCTTTCGATTGCCCACTCTCTCCTTTCCAAATTTTTCCAGGTACCATCGCTTTCCTGCCAGCGCCTGAGGCAGCATAGTTGAGATCTCATTGATGAGGAACGTGCGCGCAGGTATGCAGTTCCACCCTCCAATCATCCAGAACCCGAACCACTCAAACCACTCGCAAAGGTAGTGAGGATATAGAATGAGGTGAAAGAGGCCATTCTTCGGAATCATGTAAAGCTTGTCGACGCCATCGACTGGCTTCCCGTCCTTCTTAGCTTGTTCTTCCTGTCGGCGCTTAGCTGCCCGCCTGATCTCCCGGAGGTCGTCATCGTGGAACAGGTTGCCCAGAAAGCTCCAGCCCCAGATCACCAATCCTACTTCGATCTGCATCAATTGGCCCGCCCAATCGTATACCGTGCGTGGGCCGTAGCCTGCTAGCCAACCACCAAGAGACAGACCGTTCGTGACTTGCCATGCGAAGGCCGAGACCAGAACGATTGGGTGTATAGGCGACATGGAGGGATTGAGCCAAAGTGGCGACAGGACTGCACGGTAGAGGTAGTGAATCGTGTAGAGGCCGACCATGGTCCAGTTGGCCCACGGAACGCCGTCCAAGCCTTCCTTTGGCGGAATCGTGAGCATGCAGTAGTTGACGACGAGGAACCCGGGACACTCCATGATGAGCCATGCCCATTTGCCGGGAATGTTATACTTTGATTCCACCGAGGTTTTCCCTTTGGGGAAGTAATCTGTCACCCATTGTATGGCAGTCACCTGGTCCTCCAGTCAGCGATCTTCATGTGCATGGTAACCTCTCCTTCCTCGCACTCACTAGTGGGAAGAATTGCCATGCGTACACGATCAATTCCCAGTTCTCGCGAGACGGAGGTAGAACGCCTTCGATCAAGGTCGGCAACGTAGGCGGAGCCATTACCACTTTTGAGCAACGTGTACCCAGAGCGAGAACCAATCCGTGAGAACGCGTCCGTGTGCAGGAGATGATGCTTGGGAAGAGAAGATGCGCAGTAGAAGACGGCGTTGTCATGCGGTGACGCTCATTCCCGGGGCTACCGAAAGCTTATTCGAGAGTATAAACGACTTGACTACCCAACCCTGCAAACGTACATCCTTGGCGCCGCATCTCAACACTTGTCGCTAAACATGCTTCGAGATGAGAGCAACCAACCATGGCAAGTCAGTCTCTACGGATCACGGAGTACGATGAAGCGGACACCGTCACGGCCACGTACGTCCAGAGCGGCGGCAAGAGCCAGGGTTTAAGCAGAGTGGATGTTATTGTACGCTGAACGCTGGGACGGTTTGCATACGAGGTCGGAGGCTGACATTGTCCCAGCCACCGATCAATTTGAAGTCACTATGGCAAAGCGCAGTCGACGTTTTCTTGCCTGTCGGATACCCTCACACGGTCACAGACGACTATTTGGAATACCAGATATATGTACGGGCGGAATTCAGCCCTACTGAGCATATTGCTGATCTAGCCAGGACTCTCTCCAAGCCTTCTCGAGCAGTATCGCAAGTCTGCTCTCGTCGAGAGCGGTACTTTCCAGCGTTGGGGTCGGTGACTCCACGGCATCTCCCACAGCTGCGATTATACTCTCGATCCTCCAGGACTCCGTTGGCCGTATTGCCACGATCCTGTTTGCCCACAGGTTCGGGACATCATTGGAACCAGAATGTAAAATGTACAGACTGCTCGCCGATGTCTTGAACGACACTGGCTTCGTGCTGGACTGCCTGTCCCCCATCTTTCCGAAGCCGATCCGAGTCGTGATTTTGAGCTTCAGCAGCGTGCTACGATCATTATGCGGTGTTGCGGCTGGCAGCTCAAAAGCCAGCTTGAGCGCCCACTTTGCTAAGCAAGGCAATCTCGGCGAGCTGAATGCCAAAGACTCGAGTCAGGAGACGGTCATATCTCTTGTGGGCATGCTAGCTGGAAGCATGGTCATCTCCTGGATCGACACTCCCATTGCCACTTGGACGGCATTGATTTTCCTCCTTTCGATACACTTGGAGACGAACAGGAGGGCTGTGCGGGCCGTGAAAATGAAGACCTTGAGTCGCCAGCGGGCGACGTTGGTGTATCACCAGATTCGGCAAGGGCGCATCCCAACACCGGAATTGATTGCGAGCCAGGAGCGGATCTTCGAGTGGGACGGTGTCCTGCGGAACAGCAGAGATCGTATTATTGGACATTGTTCTGTCAGTGTACCACTCTCTCGGCTCCTGAAAGCCATCGGCGAACAAAACGATCGGACCAAATCCTCGAGTTTGACTCACGATCATTTGGCGCGAGTCCTCGACTTGTACGAAAAGAGCGCGTACATCCTCTGGTGTGATCGATCCTCACGCTCAAAGAGGAGTAATCTCTTCGCAGTAGTTAAGAAAGACGCTACGACCCGAGAGATGACCCTCGCATGGTGGCAGGCCTTGGTTTTTGCTGAGCAGCTCTCGGAGAAGCCTCTCGATACGTCAAGCAAGGATCATTTCGACGCGCTTCTGGATCTGTTCTCCCAATCTATGGAGACGGCAAGAGATTTGCTGGTGAAGAACGAGGCTCAGCTTAAGGAGGTCGGGTGGAATCTGGAATTGGGTGCTATAGAGACCATTGCGGGTACTCGGGTAGAAATCAAGCAGGCAGAGGAGTGATCGTTCCGATTCCGAGGGAGACTTTCGCCATGCTTCCACTTGGGAGTGTTCCCAGTCAATACTTCGATCGTCTGTAGGATGTTACTGGATCGAGAGACTACATCTTGAGTATATTTTAATTCTTTCTACCTATCTCCCTCATGGAAAGCATATGGTCCTGGTACAGGCCCTGCGGGTGTACGACTCGTGTATTTTGAACACCACAATCCGGTTACCGCTGCTCCACAGCAGCATAGCTTATCTCATAATCGTGCTCTTCCTCCTCATGTTGGCATCCACCCCAGTCGCACTAGCCAGACTCACCTTCCTCTCCTCCGCCTCCTCCTCGTCAAAGGTCGCGTCCAGCATGAACGGACTATTCGCCCGAATCGTCGGACCCTTCACCAGCAAGGCAATCGGCGCGAGCGTCAACACCAAAGCGATAATCCCCAATAGCGTCGAAGCCCAATTGAAGCCCACATTGACATACAGCGCCGGAGTCGCCAGAGGCAAGAAAGCACCTGCCAGGTTCCGGCCCAGCCCCGCAGCAGACAGGGCGGAGGCAGCATACTTCTCATACGCGTCCGCGAGGTAATTCGTCACGGCGAGATAGATGTGATAGACTCCGATACCGAAACAGGCGAGGCCGAGGGTCGGCACGATCCAATGCGTGACATGACCGGGGTATGCGGACCAGCCGAACCAGAACATGCCGACGGCGAAAAGGACGGAGCCGGGAACGGCGAAGTAGAGCCGTGCTTCCGGGATGCACTTCCCAGGACGTTCGGTATTGCGGCGTGCGGAGCTGAGGTAAAGCCTGTCCTGGATCGGGTTGATGGCGCCGCCGATGATGGCTCCGACGCTGATGGCGAGTTGGATGAGGGTGACAGTGAAGGTATCGAAGCCGTAGAGGGTTTCGAAGACGATGGGGACGCTGGATTGGAATAGGAAGAGCAGGCCCCACGCGAAGCTCACCCAGATCGTGAAGGCGATGACCACAAACTCGGTGCATAACATTTTGGTTGGTCGCATGAAGGAGATCTTGAGGGCTTCGCCAATTTCTGGCTTGTCGACTTCAGATTTGGCAAAGGCATATCTCTTGGGATCGTTGCCACCGTCACTCTGGTATCCTTGTTTGCGGATCTTCTTCGCCTTTTTCTGTAGGATCACATCGCCACGTGTCTCGCTCAAAATAAACCAGAAGGCGGGCAAGAAGGCCGCGCAGACGATGATTTGGATCCAGTAGATCCAGCGCCACCAGAGATAGTTCTGGATGATCCCTCCGACGAATGGACCAAGGGCAATCCCAACGACACTGGCAATGCCAAATATGGACATTGGCAAACTTCGCTCTTTGTCGCCCTTCCAGATATCTGTAATGGAACCTCCCACAAGAGTGATGGCCACCGAGGACGCGCCTCCGCCGAAGAAGCGTGTGATGATGATCGTTGCGAAGTTTGGGGCGTAAGCTGAACCGAATAGCCAGAGGGTGAACATGATGTAGAATGCCTGTGGGTGATTAGCAGCAGTCCATATCTGCGATGCATCGTTGACGCACAAAGTAGCCTGGAAGCCGTCCAGTGTTTTCTGTGAGGGGCACGAAGACTAGCGGGAATATAGCTGCTCCCATGTTCCAGGAGACCAGAGCGAACGACAGGAACGGGAAGGTGGTTTGATCAATGTGCCATTCGTAGATCATTTGCTGACTGGCTGCTCCGTATGCTCCAGCAGGTAGACCAGTGAGAATAGAGCTTCATGCTGATTAGTGGACGTGCGATTTTCGAGAAATATATCGACTCACATAAAGCATGTTGTCAGTGTTGCGACCCATTTGCGGCGCAAGGTCCAGTTAAATCTATGCCGTCGTTAGCATAGAGTCTATGCCTCTGAAGGCTACAGTCGTGCCGTCTTTGCCTAGACAGTGCACGTACGGATTTTCAGGGTCAGCAGGACCATCCCATTCTACCCAGAGTATATCATGGTGATCAGGAACCCCGAGCTTCCTCTTCTGCTCTTGATAAGCAGGATGCTCTTGCTGTGGCTGAGCCGCGAAACCGACGTGTCGCTCTTCGTGAAGATCTTCCTGATGTCCTGACTTCTCCTTACCGCTCCATTCCGAAGTCCCAGCAACGGAGTGATTGCGTGGCTCTTCGAAGGAGACTCCACGACCCATTGCAACGATACCTTGAGCCGGACGAGATACTGGAGTATGGATGAAGGAGCTCACAGAGACATGTTTATGTTTGAACTTGAGCTCATCAAGGCCCTTCCGTAGGCATGGTCCGCGTCAATAGTGTGCGAGTCTCGGCATAACCAGACTGGTTCCCATAACGACGATTGAATCGGCAAACCATGTGAACTGATATCACTTCTGGTCCATCGTTCTGCAGCAAGGGTGGCTGCCATCTTCGATCGTGCGATTGCAAGACCTACCTCACGCTTAGCACGGCAAGACGTCGATCCAAAAAGCAGGGATATTGTGCGAGAGTCTCGACATGACTGTGAGTGAGAGACTTTGGTATTCATGAGCCGACGATTTCTCGATTTGGCCATGTCAAGGTCAAGCCAATAGCCTCAAGTAGAGTAAGTCGAGTAACCTCGCGTGTCGGCTTCTCGGAGTGCTCCATGACGCTAATTCGACGTTGCGAGTATCGCGCTCCACGTGCTCGTGCATACAATGGTAAAACACTGTCAGCGAACTGGAGTACCGCAATGGTGAAGCACATTGGAAATTGCAGACTGAAGTTGCGCTTTGCCTGAAGCGTCGGAGGTACGCATTGGGACGCCAGAAATCATCGTGGAGAGAAAGACTTGGCCAACTTCTCCAAGACCAGCTCCGCGCCTCTCAAGTTGTTTTTGCTACACTTTCTTGGTCGCACGATGTGGTATCAAAGGCCGCAAAGCACGGCTGAGAAGCATTGTAGCGAGAAGTCAAGGTCGCAGTGCTGCGCGGAGATCAGCGCATGGCAGTGTCTCAGTCACGGACACGTCAATCTCGTCCTCTTTCAGTCACGCCAGAATGAAGCCAGGAAAATGAAGCTCTTGAGTTTGGGATATCAAAGCAGCAACAGAGTGAGACGGATAAGAACGCCATCGGGCGCCCCGTCTTTCAAATTGTAGCTATCCACTTCGGAACCCAGCAGCCTGGTGTACGAGGCCCTTTCGCGAGCTACCTCCGCTACGTGGAAATGTGAGGTCATGGCCCGTGGAAATCTGATGCTTGTACACCGTCTGAAATGGCTGCTTGTCTCAAATGTAAGTATGACTTTCGAAAAGCGACACAAGTACACATACCGAGGCTCAAGCTCCAGCTCCATGTATCGAGTGAAGATTGGCAAGATTTGGAGTGCTGCCGCGAACAAAATGCCGATGCCGCCGACGTATCGTCTCTGGGAAGGGAGATCGGGCTCATCAAGAACACAAGGCGAGGCCGTTGAGCTCGTTCTGGCTCTCGTCTCATCCGAGTATCATCAATCATCTCTCAAATGTGCAGCCCTTGAAATTGCTCGAGATCAACCGCTAGACGTTGCGGGCGCCTTAAATGGCAGGATATGGCTCTTACTCCAACACATTAAGATATTTTGTGGCTTCTTTCTCAAGCTGCCCGCTTCTTTTGCTCTTTCTAAATATGCCCCACTGTCACAGCGTCTCTGCTCTCGCATTCTCATATTGTTCTCATCAACGTGCTCGATGCTCCCATGAGCCAAAGAGGAAACGCACTGACATCTTACTCCGCTCTGTCTTCGTCCGGTAGGATTCAGATGGAGTGTAGCTGATGCCCACTCTGGTCAAATAAGGGTCAAAGTCGACGGGTATCAATCGCAGGAGAAAGCAAGCGCTCAATAGGGGTTATAGCCGCGTGCGCGTCCTCGGTAACCACCTCGGTAACCTCCGCCGCGAGGCATGAATGGCTGACCATAGCCGCCACGTCCACCGCCGTAGCCTGGAGGACCGCCAAAACCACCACGGCCGCGACCTCGTGGCGCACCCCCGCCACCTCGACCACCTCGGGTCATGCCAGGGAGGTTGGTGCGCTTGGGAACGACCTGTGACACTCGTCAGTATGCTGCTGGTTTCTCAGACTGGTGGCGCCGCGGACCTTGATGTTGCGACCTCTGAACACGCTCTCGTTCAAAACAAGCGCCTGCGTAACCAGATTCGGCTCGGAAAATTCCACGTAGGCATAGCCCTTTGGATGACCAGTGAACTTGTCAAGCAGAATGGTGACGCGGTTGATGCTCCCGCAGCTCTGGAAGTGCGCTTGAATTTCTTCGGGACTTGCGCCGTAGTCGACGTTACCCACGAAGATGCTCCGGCTGTCGATGTCCTCTTTGGACTCCCGCATGTTCTCGGCTTGGTTGTCGATCGACGCCTGCATCTCGCGCAGCTTGGCCGCTTCTGCCTCCATCTCCTCGACGCGCTTTTTCATTGCCTCGATCTCCTCCTCGTCGCCCAGATCCTCATCTTCGCCTTGGCGGTCGAGCGCGTCGTCCTCGCGCTTGTGCTCCTCGTCCGCCATGGTGTGTGACGACGGCGTGGACGCGCTCCTATTTTGGGTGGCAGCTGTTAGATGATCCTGCTCTTGCTCATGTTGTTCTGACATGGTATAAGAACGTTCCACGTCCGCAAGGTTGTGTACACCAGAGCTCCGCGGGAATGGCAGATGATGCAACGTACCTGGAGTGTTCGGGCTGCTTAGACAATTGAAGAGAGTCGCCAAGATTTTGCGACCGCTGTATGAATTAGTGATGCAAAAGCAGCCTAGGGGCAAGTGTATGTGTAGTGTTGAGGTTGGTGTCGCAAAGGCTAAGCTGTCGGGTGTAGGAAATGCAACGGCTGCTTCCGACAAGGAGATGGAGCCGCAGTCACAAGCGCACAGACCAGCCAGCGACATCAAGGTGAACAACAGTCACAGGAGGCTGTGATCTGCATCTGAACATGAGGCTCGTGACAGAAGAATCTCGTTAGAGTCTATGAAAACGTGCTGCAATACTGCCGAGGGCGCATGCTAGTAGAGTCGTGAATACTAACTTTTTCATCCACGGGGTCAAACATCTGGATACATTATCGATACGATCTGTCCTTACGGGACCATTCTGATACTTATGCTTCCTCACCTTGGACCTCGATGCTCGTTACATTAGAAGCTACTAATTCCAATGCCGTTTCGCAAACCAATTTTTTCGATTCATCACGCGCGGATGGCAGAAGTGAGGCCAATCGGGGAGGCAACAAGAGCTGTAGGACCAGTTGAATGCGACCGTCCGATGTAACGACAGACCACGGGCTTCGAAGCGCTGTGAAAGTGAGCGTCCATTTGCGGTAGGCATGTAGGGGTCGCACGATGTTCCAGTGTGCAGTAGCTCGAGAGAGCATGGTGCTATCGACAGGAAGAATCGACATGCGTGCCGAGCGCTAGAGCTTCAGCTAATCGAAATTGTATAGCAACGAGGACGGCATTTGTTACTGGTAGAAGAGACTATAAGCATGCCAGATGCAAAATGAGAAGAACGTCTTATCGCAAAGCATCGAGGCAAGAAAAGCGAAAACGTGTATCTCGAACGGACTCCACTCGCAACGAATCATCATGCAAGATCGACAGCCCATGTTCGCAAAGCGTGACCATGTCGAAGTATTGCAGAGGCCAAAAGTGCCAAAAAAGATGATGCGATTATGGAGAAGGTCGGACTCGAACCGACATCCAGGACGTGCGGCTCTCGAATGAAACACGGACAAACGAGTCGCCCACCTCTAATGAGTCAAGGTGCCTGTGCCCTACCAGTAGACCACTCCTCCGATCTTTGTATTGGGTGGAAGGACACAAACTTTGCGAATATATAGGTTGAAGGGGTATGGTTGGGCCAATTGTGACTAAGTCGTGAAGCTGACCCAGGTGGAGCCACGGTGTAGGCCTCAGGCGCGTCGCAAATAGTGACAGGGCGAGCGCCTCAGGCGACATCGTACCTTTGGACAAGGGGATACTGTGAGCAGAGCATTGCGTTTCATAGGCTTGGGCATACACTTTGTCTGCCGGTAGCCTGAACCCGATTCGGCTGCTGCTGCACTGGCACGGCGGCTGATTGTTCTCTCATATTTGGGAGCCAGCATGTAGTCCTTATCCCCCGTGTCATTGGAAGTGCTCTTCGGTTTGCTTCCTCTTTACATCTTGAACTGTGTTCGCCTGATGGCTTGGACGTGTTTCGTGTTGGAGAAGTTCGGTGAGCGCCAGAGACAGTGGGCCTCACAGCGGATACATAGGAGCTCAGCTCACTGTTGATGAAGTAACAGAGCTCGATACGTAAAACATAAATAGAAGTAATGGGGAGACATCATAGATCCCAATGCTGCAAGAAGACAAGGTGTGTTTCACATAGTAAAGTCCACCCCTGTGCCCGCGCTCGATCCTTCACTTATCCGACGTCATCGCCTACTCACCCCAACTATCCTCCCTGTCCGCCAAGCTACATCACATGCAACATCCATCCACACCATGCTCAGCACTCAAAGACCCGAACTCATCGGCGATCGCCTGCGATCATTCATCTGGAACCCCAACAAGAAGACACAACAACACACGCTGGACTCGAACGAGTCCACATCCGAACACCGACCACTCCTCCCATCCGACCGCATACATTTCGCCGCAGAGTCGGCGGGCTCGGCCGTATCCAGCGCGCGAAAGCAGACGAAACGCTTCCTGACCAGCAAGACGGGGCATTATGCCGTGTTGCTGCTGGTAGCGCTGGACATCAGCTGCATTTTTGGCGATCTGGTGGTTGTTTCGTCGGGGTGTGAAGGACACATCCCGAAGGAAGACGCGGAGGTGGCGAGCGAGATTCTGGGGATCGTGAGTCTGGTGTTTTCGTGTTTGTTCATGCTGGAATTGTTGGCGAGTATCTGGTCGTTTGGACTAGCGTAAGTTGAACCGGCCCGGGGCTTTGCTGCCAACACGTGTCTGAGCTGAAGTGCTGTGCTAAACGAGGACGTAGATTTTTCAAATCCTATTTCCACTGCTTCGACGCTGTGGTCATTGTCACTGGTCTGGTCATCGATATCCTGCTGAGGGGTACACTGGAGGAGATTGGATCGATAGTGGTGGTCTTGAGGTTGTGGCGTGTGCTGAAGATTATTGATGAGCTCAGTGCTGGTGCTGCTGAGCAGATGGAGCCTCTGAGCGAACGCATTGAGGATCTCGAGAAGCAGAATAGTGAGCTGAGGGAAGAAGTCGAATCACTTCGCAGGAAGAGTCAGCAGGTCTACGATGGGGTGATGCAGCAGTCGGATGTGCCTAGTTCTTCCAGTTGACGTGATAGAAAGTGTCACTCGAGCTTAGTCGGTTCTAGCAAGTCATCGTCCATTCTGTAAACATCGTCCATTCATTTCTTTTTGCAATTTCTATATATTGCAGGTAGATCTGCCGATCTGAGGGGGTATCATAACAGCGCCTTGCAAAAGTGTGCAGGTAGATCTGTCTCCACCGCGGGTATCATAACAGCAGCGCCTTGCGAAAACACACCCTCAAAACTCCATCACCAAATCCACCTCATCCAATACGAACAAACCTAAGCAGCGACATGGACTGGCAGAGGACCCAAAGGCTCCTCACTGGCTGCCAGGTTACACTGCCTGAAGATACGGATTTCGTCGGGCTTGAAGCTGCCGGTCACGGAGTGGAGCACGCCGTGATTGTTGAACAATGCCAAATCTCCCTCTTCCCAATCCACAGCATAGACGAGTTCCGGCGCGATGCCCGGTCTCTGCAATCGATGCACAATCTCCCGCACTTCCTCCAGGTCCTCGATTACGGTACCATCGGCAAGGTGCAATTTCTCCACGGCAGAAGGATGAACTTGAAGGGCCAATTGGCCAGTGACCGGGTTCCTCCAGCACATGGGGAGGATCTTCACCTTGGATTCATCGATGGGAGGCAGTTGGTCTCGTGGGAGTTCGAGTCCGTCTGATACCAGACCGAGACCATCGGACTTCGACTTGGCAGGGCTCATCCAGACGTACGGGTGTGGGGCGTATTGGACTCTTGTCGTGCGGGCAAATTCTTTGTCTGCCTCTGAGAGGAGGTCGTACATTTTGTACGAAGACACGAACGCGGTGCTGCCGCGTGGTACCGAGAGCGAGTCGCCGGTCCCGTCATCGTAGCGAAGGTTCTGGTACTGGGTTTTGGGCACCGAGACGGCCATCAGAGTTGTCACGCGAGGCGGGTTGAGATCGTAGAGTGCAGCGTCAATGTGCCAGCGGTAGAAACGAGTATGGTCGCGATCATCTTGTTCGGGAATAATGTCTTTGTGGAAGGTTTTGTGGTGAGGATGTTTGAGGGTGATGTCCTTCAGGCCCTCAAATTCCGAGACTCTGCCATTGCCAATGACTTGGACTTGAGGCTGGTGTGGAATTGTTTTGAGATCGGGGTGAAGAATTGAACGCTTGGCGTCGATGGTTTTGCCGTGGCCGTAAGAGGTGCAGTCTGGGTCGAAGAGCCGAGTAAGCTCGTACTGGGCTCGAGGGGACAGGTCTTGTTGGTTCTTGAAGATGACGACTTGATGCTCGTACAGAGCTTTGCGGATGACATCGAAATCGGTCTCGTTTAGATTCTCGAGGTCTGCTCCGCGAAGTTCCGCGCCAAAGTCGATCTTGGAGCCTTCCGGGGCAGGGAGCTGGTGCACTCTGATCTTGCTTTGGATTGTCATTATGGTAGATGCTGCTGCTGATGCTATTCGAATGTGGATGAGGTCTATGTCAGTATGTATCGAGGATCAGCTCGCTGATATATGCCAAATGCAGCGACCTTCGCCTTATCACGCCGGTCGGAGGAGACCGAAGAAAAAGTAGCGTTCGGGTGGGTCTGGGCGTTCGAGACCCATGCGGATTTCAGCGGCATTGCAGAGACGACGCATTTCGCTCGCAGCTCTCCGGTGTGCGGCCTCGTACGATCCCTTCTTCTGATCCTGGCATACTATTTTCTGCACTGATCAGACTCTCCCAGGTTGACGATGGTAGTTATTGGAACAGCGTGACAGCGGTCTGCGAATTGGCAAAACGAAAATTGGATGAAAATGAAACGGATATATGCGGAATGAAATGCTTTTACATTGCTCGTGTCCAACGAAGCCTCCTGGGTATCTTTTTCAAAAAGGCAATATGCCGCCCCAACTAGTCTATGTTCGTTAATCATGAGTGCACTTGCGTTTCTTCTGACGCAGCGCGGTTCCTCATAAGTCGTTCGGCGTTCTGAGCCATGTATGACTCTCCAAGGGAGCCAGAAGTGAATGATCCTTTGCTTGAAGGCCGGTTGAACGAAGATCCGTAGATCTCGTTTGTGACTGCATTCTGCTCTGCGCGGGCATAGTTCGATCCCATATAGACCGGATCGATGGTCGCTGAAGGCCTTCTGAAACCTGGTGTGGATGCCTGCTGTACAGAAGAGGGTTTGAATTCGAGGTGCTCGGCGTGATCGTCTGACTCCTCGCCGGGCCCGGGTATGATGCCTTCACTAGAAGAATATACTGCATCGTCGGGAGAAGTGCCCGGTGGGATTAGGCGTCCCGTCAGCTCGTCCTCGCTCTCCGTGAAGCCATCCTCGACTGCTTGATCCGAGAGCGCTTCGTCTCCCCCCAAGCCGAATTCCATGTCGCCGTCGACGACCGCGCGTGGTGAAGACGGTGAAGGTGCGGTGGTGAGTGCAGTAGACGGGCTCGATGGGCCTCCGTTCTGCGACTCCTGGCGGGCCTGTTGGACCTTGTGCGATTGATCAGTCATGGTGGCTTTTGCCAAGGGTGAGAAGGGAGCCGTAGAAGATTCTGCCGGGACCACGTTCTTGGGGAAATCAGCTGCCACGGCCGCTTGTCCATCATTGGCGCGTCCACTCGAGGCAGGCGAGCGTGTGCGCGAATGGGAAGGTGCATTATTGTGGGTATGGAGTGTTAGTGGGACGTTGTCGCTGGGCGCAACGATTGTATCGCCCACGGCAAGCGACACGCGCTTTTTGCGTGGACGATGTGTGGGTGATTTCAAGGCGGAAGGTAGCTTGCCGTCGGCGGAGGAGCCGGACGAAGAGGTTCGGCCGGACAATTGAAGGTGGACGGGTCTTTTCTGTTTCGCCTGGAGCACTGTATCCAACTCGGCTCGGTGCACGCCAACCGACTCTGCCTCGCCGTTCTCGTGCTGTGCCGAAGGGGACAGAGGCGGCGTGGGTCCCGCCCTGTCTCGCGGCGCAGACGGGGACTTCTTCACGTCCAGCGCGGGCAGAAAGGCGGGCGTGAAGACGCCGATGAACTCCTTCTCGCGCTCCATGCTAGCTCTACGATCCGTCAGGCCTGCCACGCTCCGCCTGGCCTCCCACGTCGTGCCGGCGGGCTCATCGTCGTCAAACGCCGCGGCGGTCACGGCCAGCGGTGAGCCGGTCTGCTCTCGGCGCAGTCCCGCCGACAGCAGTGCATCCGCCGCACCGGATGGCTGAGGCAGCAATCGTGGCGAGTCTCCGACATGGACCGCGTCAGGGCCTTGTGTCGACTCTGGCCATGTCCGGCGCGCCTTTTGCGCCTCGCCCAACCCGCCAAGCTTGTGCCTCTGGATCAATTCCCTCTCAAACGCCTTGTACTCGCGCTCCTTGGCGGCAATGTACTTGTGGATGGATTCGTCGAGTTGTTTCCGCTTGGCCTCCAGTCGCTCCAGGTCGTCGTCCGGCAGCTCGGCGTCGGCGAGTGATCGTCGGAAAGATTGTCGTCTCGTTCTGGTCGGCGAGGCTTCTCTGTCACGAGATGTACGCTCGGCCATCGGCTGCTAGATGTCGAGGTCCTCAGCGCCTGGCAACGTTGGGTCGGGGCAGTCTGCAAGCGGGCGCGCTCTGCGATCCATAGAAAATTCCTTCCGAAGGGGCGTGTGATGGCAATTGGCAATGGCTATGGCAATGGCTCGGGCTATAATAAGGCAGAGTCGCACACAAGCAAGGAAACCTTCATCCCGAGTCAGAGTAACCTGGCGTGCCGCAGACAAGACCAGCGGTTCGATCATGTGAGCCTGCAAGGAAGCAGATAGTTCTCGCCGTAACTACTGTAAGCTCCAGGCTTGCAAATGCTATTCTAAACCAGCGCGCAACCGGTGCATCGTCTGCAACGAGGCCAACTCCACTGCTCCCGTGTTGCCGCACCCGCACGCGGACATCGTTCCATTGGGCGGGCGACGGGCACCGCCAGCGCAGCGCAGCGCACGTCTGCTGTGTACATGTAGAGGACGACGGACCGGCTTCTGCTCCACCGCACTCCACCCGTAGAACGATCGCGACCACAGCTCCCTGTCCTATCCTGTCCTGTCCTTCCCTGCCCTCCCCTGCCCTGCCTTGCCTTGCCTTGCCTCGCCTCACCTCGCCTGCCTCTCCGCCATGCCCACACGCACCGCCAGATCCTCACGCAAAACACCGTCGCGCCAAGTGCCTCGCTTGCGCCCGGTCCGGCACGGTAGAGGACGGTACCGGAGTGTACTGTGCAGTACAGTAGCCGTCCTCGGCTCTCGCAAACTCGGCACTTCCATTCCCAATCATCTGCAACCCCAGCGCTGATCGCTGGCCTTCCCACGGTTGTGGTTCGATCCCATGGCCATCGCGACACCTGTTTCACGCAGGCCTTGGAAGGCTGTGCTGCAGATGTACGATGCGTGGTGAATCATGCCCGCGGCTGATGTGCAGAGGGTGTTGTGCGTTGGTCGAATCACTTCGCTACGCGAGGCTGAGGAGGATGTCACCGCCTGGGGAGAGAGAGAGAGAGAGGGAGGGAGAGAAGCGCACCGCCGAATTTCTCCGAACTCGCGAGGCATCCACAAAGAGAGCCACCTCAGCCGCGGTCCCTTTCCTCTGTGCAGGCTCCACGGCATCTTGCCGATATTGATTGATGTACATGTACTGAACACCGATCAGCATGTGCGGTGAGACCACCAACAGGAATCCGCCCACATGATCGGCGAACGGCAATAACAGCGGTCTTAATCGAACACGCCGATCTGGAACAGTCTCGCTCCAGAGCTCAGCAGGCGGCTGTCGGCGGTGTTGACATTCGAGACATGCGGACCGTATCTTGCTGCTGGCAATGGATAGCCTCAGGCACTGACACCTCGCTCTTGGCAACCGCCAAGCAGCCCTCTGACAACTTGAACACCACCGTGGTGCCAAATAACGATCACATGAGCAACGTCGGGCACTCAGAATCCTGGTTGTCGGTGGTTTGTGCGATCTCTGTCTCACTATGACGATGACCATCAGCGTCGAGACAAACACGGCCGCTCTGCTCCTCAAACAGCAATCAGTGCGGGCTCAACACCGAATCATTGACCCGGTTGCAGCCGGGAAACCGCAGAAGTCTGACTTGGAGAGGCCTTATGATACATCTCGTGAGTATGAAATCGTAAGACAACTCAAGATCGGGCATTCCATGGTCATGCGATCATGCCGGAGATGTAGCAACGTGCATGGCTACGTGATTGCATCTGGGACCTGGGCGCTGACTGCTTCCACGGCTGCCTTCGTTACCACATCTAGTATGTATCGAAGCAATTCCCCCGAGAAATTGCGGGTTGGATACCACTCGAACACATCCTTCGCTGGACATATCCATCGCGAATGTCGCGAGAGGCGACCCATTTGCTTGTTAATCATGTTACAGCGGCAGTCATGACACAAACGCCACATGGTAATCGTTATTCCTCAAGAACCACTAAGAGCATTACATTTCTATTATCATCCTATCCATCGCAATCATCCACAATAATCTCATCACCATCATAGATCACAACGCTCAACCCATCGCCTCCACAACATCACTCTGCCTAACCTCCCTCCCCTTCTCAATCGCTCCAACCTGCACATACTTCGCCCAACACGGCACGTCAAACACGGTCTCGAACCCCCTAAACCCAGCCCGTCCAACCAACTTCATCGACCCCTCCGTCCTACCGACATAAACATTCCACCCCTCGACATCCGTGGCCCCATTCCAGCTCACATAACCCTTCCCCCCTTCCACCACCACATCGGGCGTCGTATAAGGCGTCGCGTGCCATTCCAGCTTGTACCCGCGATAGACCTGCGCGAGGTTATCCGGCGCGAGACGGCCGGACCAGATTTCGGTGCCGTCGGGGAGGAATTCTTTCATGATGGGGAGTTGACCATAGTCGGCCCAGGCGTGGCCACCGCCGGCGCCGGGGAGGGACGGGAAGAAGGAGCCTTGGGAATCGTCGTAGAGGGGCGTCGGGGTGCGGATGCGGGTGAGGAGCGTGGCTTGGGTGTGGTTGTTGGAAGTGGCGTCGGGCGTCATGGGGAGGGTGTAGACGAGGAGGTCGGTGGCATTGATCTGGGGCTGCTCCGGACTGTAGTTGTTGTTGTTATACATGGAGATGGTGATGGTCTCGTCCGTGACGTTGTGGGGTCGGACGAAGTGTTGCCAAGAGAAATGGATGTCGTCGGGGAGAGGGCCGAAGTCGCCGCCGTCGTTGCCGTTGAAGGTCCAGATGATGCTGCCGTTGCGATGGATGAGGTAGATCGCCCAGCAGTGTCGGCTGTTGGCGAGATAGTAGTCGTCGCCGATGTTGACGACGGAGTTGAGGTGGAAATAGTCGAAAGGGTTGGTGGAGTTGCCGCTGTCGCCGATGGGCATGAAGGTGTGGTTGACGGGAATGTGCTCGCTGGGTGACCAGTGAAACAGTTCTTCGCCAGTCTCTAGGTCGATTTCCCAGAACTGGGAGTCCCAAATCCAACCTGTTCAGGTCAGCATCTCCTCGGGCTCGATTATGGGAAGTGAACACCTACCGTCGGCAGGTCCGCCAATGGACGTCAAGTCAGCAGTCGTCGCGTTGTATGCACTGCTCAGGATTGTGCCGCGTTCCGTCAAATACGATTCGTGAATATCGTTGTAGCAGCCAAAACTGCCGTCCCCGGCTGTGTTGTAGTTGGGAAATTTGGGACAGAATACGTTGGTGACGTTATAGGTATTGTCCAAGAAAGTGATGTTGCCATAACCATGGCCGATATTGGCGCCAGAAGTGGTCTCCCCACTCCAGTAGTGCAGCATTGGTCTGCCGTCATACATCTGCCAGAAGAAGTTGGTCGAGTTGATTTCTGGGCCTGACCAGACGAGCTGTCCTTTGTCCGTAAAGATCTGAGGTGCTGGCATTTTGACAGCCTTGAGAGGGAGTGTGTCGCCCGTTGTGACGAAGATCAGACCCGGAGCGAGGGTTACATTTTCAGTAACGTTGATCTGCCACTCAGGAGGGTTTAAAGGTGATGATTTGAAGACTTGATAAGGCCATAGGTACCCGCCGTCTTTGGTGGTGTCGTGGTGCTCAAACCCAGGGCCTGGTACAGCTGGAGATTGAGGATCGCAATAGCCCTGTGTAGTGTTGGTGGTATCCAAGCTGTAGCTTGCGATCGGACTTGCAGTGGTGAGGGAAAAGCTCGCGACGAGCGCGAAAAGATATGCCATGATACCTAGGGTAGTGGAAGATCTGATCCAGCTTGGGGGAAGGTACTGAGATTGGGTGATACATATACTTACATAGGGTCGGCGAGATCTGTCCGTTGCTATCGAAGGCGCCTTGACATCGATGTCAAAACGACTCGAAGTGGCATGCAATCCTGGGTGCCCTAAGGCTGCGCCGCTTTATTCGACAAACTCGTGAATTGCATGGTCTGTGAAGTAGATCCTCTACCGAAGCATGCGCGCACCGCGTGAACACTGGCTGCTGCCAAATTCAGAGCGATGGCTGCAAATAACGTATCTGTGTTGATCTCAGGCGCCATCTTTTTCCATCCATGTGAGCTGCCCGTGTGGAGGATTCGCGAAAAGCCATGCGCAGGTTGAGTAAGCGAAGATTTGACGTAGTTGGCGGCATTGTCATAACTTACAGCCCTTGATCAGATCGTGAGCCATGCCTGGGCATGCTGTTCTCTGCTGTAGTTGGGATTGAGTTTCTGTACTGATCTCGCTCCATATGTCTCGAAGGATCGCTTACAAGCCGAAACAGGCATAGTATGCGAGGGTCATCCTTCTGACTGGCAGTCTCCGTGCCTCATTTCGACATCATAGGACTCGCGGTCATGGTGAATGGGGCTCCGGAAATTCTTGCTTTAGGGTTGTAATGTGGAAGTACAGCTTGTCGCCGTCCTCAGACGCGATTTAGCCATCATGTATCCAAATCAATGGTAATGACAGCAGCCGGGTTCAAGAAAGGAAATACGAAAAATGACATTCGAGCCTTGCCGTTTTTCAGGCCAGCCTGGGCACTGTCACGGGTCTCGAAGATTGGAAAGAAGTGCGACGTTGAAGAGGTGGTCGAAACGGTGTGGCCAGCATTACGGTGCTTCGCTGTTATCATGCATTAGCCCAAGGTGTGTCGTTTGCTTACAAAGAGAGCAGTTTGAAGAAGGGACGTTTTAGAACGAATTACAACTTTGCATCACTGTTGGGTTTAGCAGCTGTCGAGGTCAGGAACTCCTACATCTCGATCCATCGGGCCATCCAAAATTCAGTAATCTGCTTCGCCTCATCGACCAAACCCATATCCAGCAAAAGCTGCGTCGTCCCTCGGACAGCACTCTCTAAGGCACTAAAGATCCACGCGTGCGTATAGCTCGTATGCTCACCAATGAATACTGTATGCTTTTCAGTGTGGAAGTAGGCAGGCAGATACAGATCTTGCTGGCCAACCAGAGGACCGGCCCACGCGCCAGCCTGATATTCGTTGTATTCCCAGCAGATTCGGTCGTAGTTGCCGGTGAATTCTTCCGCGGCAACGTCGCCATGAACCTCGACCATGGCACGTTGGGCACTAAGTGTAAGAGTAGACGCGTTAGCAGTTATCAGAGATAATGTGCACAGCTCTACACTGCCGAGACAGGACCTTCAGCCAGCCACCCAAACAGAATTGTAGCTTAGAGGTCTGTTTTGGAGCGAGACCAGTGCATGGCTCTACCTTTGGTATACTTACTGTGCGACATGTTGCTCCTCCGTGAAGCTTCCGACAGAGCGGGCCCCAGTGCCCGAAAGGTAAGAAGCAAGGATGACACCAGGTCCAGTGCTGTTGATCTTGTACGATGGATAACAAATTGATCCGATCTGAGGAATGTCGACGCTTCCACATCCGCCAATGATCTAAAAGCGAAGGGTTCGATGGTCAGCAGATTCGCACTCGGGTCTCTCCTGTATACTTTACTTACCGGGTGCTCAAGGTGCTCCCAAAAGCGCGATTTGTAGTGCAGCGCAACTTTACAGCTTGGATCGTAGTTCAGACGATCGATAGCGCGAGAGAGCAGAGATGTATAGTCGGGTAGCTTCCACAGGCGTACTCGGCTGAAGGGTACCGCGACAACGACGTAATCGAATTCCTGGCTTTCTGGTTCCTTGTCGAAAAGATTACCTTGAGTGCGATACTCAACCGTCATCTTCTGGGTTGACTCATTCCAGCTCATACCCTGCACTGTAGTTTCAAATTGAGTGCGATTGAGGACAGAGGGGCCGAATGCCGCAGGAAGTCTGGAGAGACCTTGATCTATCGTACGCCACTCAGTGGCGCTGAAGTAGACAGTGTCGTAGGCCCATGATGGAGACGCGTCGCTGATATCGTCCACCTGATCTGTAATGTTGGCGTTGATGCCGAGCTGGTAATTAAGATACCCGGCTTCGGAGAAGTGGAAATAGCCATTGTCGACAGACCACTTGTGCGCCTGAAACACATTCGTTGCAATCGCGCGGTACGCATCGCGATCAAGGCCCGTCCATTTGTCGTACGCAGCTTCTGCTAAAGCGACCGCAGTGGCCTAAAGCAAACAGTGGCAAGATTAGTGAATATCTCAGAAGTTGTGCAGCTCTCAGGAAGACGACCGAGACAGGACTGTTGTCTAGGATGTCCAGCCGTCAGGCGCATCACAATATGTGGAGCGATGTTGACTCACGTTGCTGTAGGTCAAATTGGCATTCGTCTGATAAGCTGGGTTCGCTGCAACTTCAGCGGCACCTGGCACTGTGCCATCCGGTCGTCGAGCACCTCCAGAATCAGCCGGATCATTCTCAGCCGACTGTATCCACTTGATGAATTTGACTATGTACTCGGAGCTGTTTCCATTCTGCTTGTTCAGCTCATCAGCGAGCTGGAAAACCATTCTATGGTCCATGATCTGAATCGTCTCGGCTGGATCTTCATAGGTAATGCTGACGGGAAAACGCATTGGACCCATCTCTTGGTATTGGTATTGGTCAGGTCTGGTATTGTTCAGGTAGGACGTATGCACTCGGCCACCAATACGCTTGGACGCCTCGATGATCTTCCAAGAGTGGAATCCAACACTGGAAAGTAGATGGCTGGTCATCAGTCCAGACATGCCGCCTCCGATGATGCCAATGGTCTTCGACTTTGCAGCTGCTACCTAAAAGCGACGGGAAGGATGGTCAGCAGATGTGCCTATTTCACACAACTCCAAATGCAGCTTCCAAGACCTGGCCGCTGTCTGAGGGCGTGATGTGAACGATCATAAACTGTAAAGCTAGAGTCGCTTGGGCGCCTTCCATCTGTTTCTCTACTTACGAACACCTCATCTGGCTCTTTCTCTTGGAGATAAGCAACACCATCAAACCATGGACCCTCGGCATCCATAATGTCGGCTGCCTGCAAAGTGGTCAGCTACACATATCTTGTCTGACTCAGTCACGTACCGCCTCCCATCGCTTTTGCTTCCTCGTGCTGACTGTTACTGGTGAAGATCTTCCAACCAAAACATTGTTCGAGAAGGCTTGCAAGCAGCCGCCAGATGCAATATCTGCCGGAGGTAACCAAACGAACTTGCTCGGACGTTGTTCTGGATGGGATGCATGTCGCGTGGCAAGTGGGTGAAAGCCAACGTAGGTACGACCAAGGCTGTGATGGCAATCTTTTTCGGCCTCGGCTTCGCAGGATCCATAGTGAATGGACAGCTCGCCGTCCAGAGGCGAGTTGTAGCTGATCTGCACATTGCGCATGCCTCCTGCTTCGGCAATGATGCCATCCTCGAAGGTAATGCTTGCCAATCTCGGGATGGCATTGGCAGCGGCTCCCACGGCAACTGCTGCAGAATAAAAACCCACCTTGCCAACCATTGTGAAGCAGGGAGCTGTATGAGAGAAAACCTCGCGGTGCGCCGCGTCGCCACGTGCAGCGTCCTCACCTATCTTATAGCCCCCATACGCTCAGCGCAGGTACTACAATGGGCTGTCATGCGGCTCTCCGGCCAAGCAGCCCACGCCCTATGCACCGCAGAGTGTAGAGACCGAGGACGACTGGTGTCAATCCGACAATTGGATTATTGGACTCAGGGCAGGCGAGAAATTGGCGTGTGGATACAACAGTGCCTGGCCAGATAAGGTGCCGTTATTAATTTGTGGAGCTTTATCTCTGCCTATCATTGTGTCTAATATGCTTTGTCGGTGGGATCGCGCAGGCGCATGCGGCCAGTGTTGCACTGCAGCGGTGGTCCCGAGGACTTGAACGCCGTGTCCCGGGCCATTCGAAGGCCATTCTCTTTTCGTCGAAGGGCGTATGTAGGTCTCATAACTTCTTGCAATCGTATTTCACGTTTCGGCCGAGAAATGGCATAGTGTGGCCGCCTGGAAGACGAACTCGCCGCTATTGGAGAATCCCCCGGCATGCCGTGAGATACCTCATGGCTGTTCTCAGGAGCTGCCAAGAGAAGGCGGGTGTACAAGTAGGTTCAGCGTGGCATGCAATGCGGCTGATGTCCCAAACATGGTGTAGAAGGATGCAGATGACGATGTGAAGTTGAAGTGGTAGTCTTAGGAACAATTAGACTTTTGCCCGAGACTCGCGATCGTGGGAGACCGGGGGAATCGGCAGGGATGGACCGCTGTCCTGGGCTCCCAGATACGCTGCATAGATTATACCCGCGGCAGCATTATAGGCGTTCCTGCACTCAGCGCTTCGGCGCGAAAATGGCCTATCTGAACGCGCCGCACGCAAGAGCGAGGTTAAACAAAGAGCATCAAACCAAGCGGCTGCACGTCGAAGCGTCAGGGCAATTTGGAGATCTCCACGCACTTACGACCGTTGTATGAGTATGCGCCAACGTGCCACAGAACCCTTTTTTTGCCGACAATTCGGAAGTTCTGATGCCTCGCGAAACCAAAGGCGAAGACACAGGCAAGGTTGCGCGTTGGGAAGAGATCAGACTCACACTCTCGGGACATACTCTATCTGGATCAGCCGCGCTGGCGTGTGCTCTGAAAGTCATATGGGATGATGCCCGACCTGCTTAAGACAAGACTGTACTCTTCATGGGGCCCGTTCGAGAAGGCTCAATTCGACAGGGATCACAAGACACTTGTCAGTCTGCTTGATATGGAGTCCCGATTCGCAGCGCTTTTGTGAACCATCCGCCTCACAATGTCCTGGACTGTTTGAGTTCTGACTGGGTCATGAACCGTACAAGAATGTTCCCAATGTTGCTTCAGCCACTAGCTCACTCATGCCGGTTTGGGCCATTTAGAAGATGACACCACATCAGTAAGTGGAGCATCAGGCTGCCTCTCACTGAGGTAAAATCATGCAGTCCAGGGCCTCCCTTCGCTCACTCGAACATCCGAAGCCACGCACTACACCCGCATGTCCATCATCGACGCTCAATGACAACAAGCCGTTGTATGTCCCATATTGCAATTTTGCTTGTTCACTAGGGCCAAGTTGAATGGGGTTTGAACCTCCTAGCTTTCGCGACTGCAGACTGTCACACCTTTGCTAAAGGAAGTTGATCAGGGACCGGACCTAGAGGGTTGGTGCTGGACACAGCAACGATATAGCATGCTATAATGACTCGTCTGTGTAATTCTTTCGCAACCTCGTGCAAACAAGAAGACTTCATTTCTTCCCATCCTCATTCGACGCAGATAAAGTTCTATGTGACGGAGCCAGCTGCGGCCGGACCGAGCCTGGCGCGTTCCCACGTGCTCTCGTCAAACCCGGGTTCCAAGCTTCGATACAGTTCAATACCACTTCACTGTCTTGCCATCAGAGGAACATAGTGCAGCCGCACCGATCGCCGTCGCCATGGCGCGAAACGCAGAAAAGGCGCAGTCCATGCTGTTCCGCTTCCGAGCGCAACAAGCTTCCGATCTCGGCATCGTCGACATCAACCGCACCCGCCGACCCAAAGCCATCTCACAACAAGAACACATCCCAACGTGCGAACGATGGCGCGGCCAAGTGCTCAAAGAAATCAGCCGCAAAATCACCAAGATCCAAGACCCCGCCCTTAGCGATTACCAAATCCGCGACATCAACGATGAACTCAACAAACTCTTCAAAGAGAAATGGCAGTGGGAAATGCGGATACGAGAGCTGGGCGGGCCGAATTATATGCGTGGTGGAGGCAAAGTCACGGACGACGAGGGTAGGGTGATTGAGGGTGGAGGGAAGGGGTATCGGTATTTCGGGAGAGCGAGGGAGTTGCCTGGGGTGAAAGAGTTGTTTGACGCTGCCACGCAGAAGCCGCAGAAGGAGAAGGCTGAGACGCGACACGATTTGAGGCTGAAGGTTGATGCGGGTTACTACGGGTATAATCTGGACGAGGAGGATGGGAAGCTGTTGAAGTACGAGGCCATCAAGGAGAAGGAGGCCTTTGAGGCTCTGACACTGCAAGGTGATGACGTGGGTACGGAGTTTGAGCCTTTGCCTGGCGATGCGGGTGACGGAGTGTCCTGGAAGCTGCCGACTGCGGAAGAGGTGGAGGCTGAACTACTGGACAGGAGGAAGAGGAAGCTACTTGATAAGCTGTGAAGTGCTTCGGCAGAAGAAGTGAAGTTGTCGCATATGGCAAAGCTCGCTCCAAACGTTGTGAACGCTTTGCTCGATGAACAGCATCTAAAGCATCATGGCGAAGCTGTTTAGCGAGCTGTGGCAGTTCTGTTGCTTTGCTCTTCGGGATGGACATGACTGCTCTGCACGCGTCCAGCCTCTAATGACACGCAGGGTTCAACGACGAGTTGCAAATAATTCCACGGTCGTTCTCCACAGAAATTGCGGAGAAGGGAAGCTTTGTCAAGACCAGAACTCCCAGCGTCCCATTAAAAGGGATACATGCCTTTGCGATTTGCAGGGTCATGTACGGGTAAGACCATTACCAAGATACGGTCCCTAGACCTACGGTAGCGGTCTAAACTTGGCGATAGACCGAAGCCGAACAGCGTTAATTCGTTTGGACTTTCTCCAGGCCTCGTCTCCCTCCCCTGCGAGATCGACAATCAGTTCAGAACCGTCGAGGATATCAGCCATTGTATCGCCCTCTCAAGCTGCGCCTGTCACTTATCGTTTCTGTCTTTACTACATCATCCCGCAGGCCTATCTTTGAGAGTCTTCCAGCAATTTCTATCTGGTTGTCTTCAAGCGCTGAGCGGAGAGCAAAGTTGTACTGTATATCCATGAGTTGCGAGGCATACTCTGATGGTCGTAACCGTAAACGCAGTCCGACAGATACCCTTGTCTAGTACTCACCTGGACATGAGGTTTTTCACCCTGTTGCCGTAGACGTCCCGTCGACAACAAAGCGTGGTAGAGTACTTACAGCAATGTCTTGGTCTACTTTGCTGACTGTATTCGAATATTCCTTTAAGACCCTATCAACATATGCTATCTTAATGCGCAAGATAGAAGCTTGGTCTCTGCATAGCGAGTTCTACTGATACACCACTTCCATTTGCGATGGGGCCGACGCAAGCGGATATAGGCATGTATTGGGGTTGTCACGGAAGGAGTCCAGCTGAAGATTTGTCGTTTTTGGGTCTGGATAGTCAAGCTCTGCAAATCCGCTCTCGGCCATCCTCAAGATGGCGCAAGCTACATTGCTAGTAGTCGTCCCGATTGTACTAATTGCGTGTATATATCTACTTCCCCAACAGGATTCCCGATTGTCTACTTACATCTGAACGGGTCAATAGCTTCACGACTCAAAAAGCCGGGCCCGATGCCGAGTTGTCTTGTCAATTGTATATGCCTGCAAGATGCTTACATTGGGCAATTCTGCACAGGCTGTTCAATGCATCTGCGCGTCATCAGCAGCCCTCGCAGCGCGCGAGGCGGTGTCGGATGACGATGTCCAGGGATGGTTGTCGGCTCTGCTTGATGGAGTCTCGGGTCAATTGAGGTAAAACCTCGTAGTGCGTTGCTTGTTTGTATAGTGGGCATCGCCAATGCTGATCCATATCTGACATCCCGCGTGGAGATGGTGAAGAAAGGCGAGCCACGAGAGACTCAGCAGTGGCTGACGCGGTGCCCATGCACCACTCAACCTCACCTTGCCAGCACGCCAGCCTTGTTGATCAATCCTATGATCCCGCAATGGACCACACTCCAACATCAGAGCCCCGCGCGTGTTGGAGCTGAACGTGAACTGTCGACTGTGGCGTGGTGCTGCTCCGCTGAGCGATTTATTGGAATGGTGGCCGGTCGTCCTGTTAGTTTTGTGAGGCATTTTCAGTCTTACACAGCCTGCACGCCAATGCTCATGCCGAGCTTCGGAAGGACAACCACCAGCACCTCGTCTAGCTGCTGACCGACCCCAAAGGCCCATCTCGTAGCACGCGGACACATGGACATCGAGTCGTTGCGCAATGCGCTATGCCCTCGTGGCGTTGCGTTTGATATCTCTTTGTCAAGGCATGGCATAGCTTGTGGCTGGCACGCTCGGCACCCACAATCTCGCTTTGCATAGCTCTTCACATGCTTCAAGGTGAAGCGGAATATTTAGAGCTGCCACAAGTTGCTTTCCATCCTGCTTTTTCCTCTTCCCTCTACTCCTCGGTCCTCCCCCTCCCCGTTCACACTTGCATTTGGCTCTCTCCTGGCGCCATGGACCCTCCAACGTCCAAATTGCCTAAAGCGCATACACTCGCCGCGGGCGAGCTGGAGCGAATGGCATCTGGAGAAAGAGGGCGAGCTATCACGTATGCCACAGATGTTTACCCACGGCGCACCAGCACAGGCCGGTTAGAGCGAGGCCGTGGCAGCCTTACACGTTCAAGATCTCGGGATTCATCGATCTCGATACGGACAGCCCGAAGAAGCATAGATCCGAGCATAGTGTTACCACCCGCATTCAGAACCTTGTCCTTTGGCCTCGAGGAGAGCAAAAGAAGAAATTCCGCCCGACCCGAGAAGCCTTCCAAACCCAAGAGCAAGAGGGAGCAAGCACAGATCGAGTTCGGCGATGTCGACTATCATTATGCGTCCACAGAAGAGCTGCTTCGCCGTTTCAAATCTTCGAGAAGCAACGGACTAACTCGCTCAGCGGCTGCTCAACAGCTAAAGACTGTCGGTCGCAACGTACCATCTCCACCACCATCACAATGGTTTCAAAGAACAATTGGGTATCTATTTGGCGGCTTTGGTGCCATTCTATTTGTCGCCGGTGTATTGGTCTTCATTGCCTGGAAACCTCTGGGCGAGCCGAACCCAGCGATAGCTAATCTGGCCCTTGCCATTGTCCTGATCTGCGTCTGGCTGATTCAAGCGGCGTTCTCGTTCTGGCAAGACTTCTCAAGTTCCAAGGTCATGGCATCCATCACGCAAATGCTTCCAGAAGAGTGCATTGTCGTTCGCGATGGACAGCAGCAACGAGTGGATGGCCGTGATGTCGTTCCTGGAGATATTCTCAAGATCAGTCTGGGCAACAAGCTCCCTGCAGACGTGCGATTCTTAGAGTGTTCCTCCGACGTCCGTTTCGATCGATCCATCCTCACCGGAGAGACAGCTCCACTCCTTGGATCTGTCGAATCGACCGATGACAACTATCTCGAAACGGCTTGTATCGGTCTCGCTGGAACACATTGCGTTTCTGGCAGTGCCTGGGGCTTGATCCTCGAGACTGGGGATCGCACGGTCTTTGGTAGGATTGCCAAGCTGACAAGCACACCGAAGAAAGGCTTGACACCACTTCAGAAGGAGATTCTTTACTTCGTCCTGGTCATCGTGGCTCTCATGCTTATTATGGTGATCATTGTTATTGCAGTCTGGGCAGGCTGGCTACGACAAGAGCATCCGGACTGGATCTCCGTGTCTCAGCTCATCGTCAGCTGCGTCAGCGTTGCCGTCGCCTTCATTCCTGAGGGTCTACCGATCGCTGTAACCGCGAGCTTGACTATTACTGCCAACATCATGAGGAAAAACAAGATTCTCTGTAAGAGTCTGAAAACTGTTGAGACGCTCGGCGCTGTCGATGTCATCTGCTCCGACAAGACAGGCACACTCACTCGAAACCTGATGAAAGTGACGGACTTTCTCGTAGGGAAAGTCTCCGTGTCTGCAGATGATGCACTCGAGAGATTCCACAAGTTCGAAGGACTGCGACAGCTTGCGAACACTTGTGCTGCTTGCAACGAGGCTGAGTTCGATGCATCGACTCTCGACAAGGATATTCAGGATCGCAAGGTCAACGGCGATGCTACTGACAGTGCTATTCTTCGCTTTGCAGAATCCATGAGGCCGGTGTCCGAGCTCCGTGATGCGTGGAGATCTATTTTCAAAGTGACGTTCAACTCGAAAAACAAATTCGCCATCAATGTCGTCAAAGGCGAAACCTCGGAGACGCCTCTGCTCATGATCAAGGGAGCTCCTGATATCCTTCTCCCTCGTTGCACAGCATATATTGATATGGATGGTTCGACGAGACAGATGACCGAGCAAGACACCCTGATCCTGGAAGGCATGAAAGACTTCTGGTCGTCTCAAGGAAAGCGTGTCATCCTGCTAGCCGAGAAGCCTCTTGAAGACCTTCTTTTTGATCCAGTTGAACAACCGAGAGAGTACGAGCGAGACATCATGGGTCGGGCATCAAACGATCTGATCTTGTCCGGTCTTGTTGCAATCGTGGATCCGCCCAGACCTGAGATCCCACAGGTCGTCAGCACGCTCCGTGGTGCAGGGATAAGAGTGTTCATGGTCACTGGCGACTTCAAGCTTACTGCTGCCGCCATCGCTGCGGAATGCGGAATCATCACACAGACTCCAAAGAACATCCACGACGTCACAAACCTGACCTTCGATGATGGCTATTTGGAAAGCGCTGGTATCATAGAGGAGAAATCTCCAGACTCTTTCTACAATGGGACCCGGTCAATCGTCCTCTCCGGCGCTGATATTGAGACTCTGGATGACAGCATGTGGGACAAGCTTGCGACATACGATGAGATCGTCTTCGCCCGAACGACCCCTGAGCACAAGCTCAAGATTGTTCGCGAATTTCAGGCTCGAGATCTGACGGTCGGCATGACTGGAGATGGCGTCAATGATGCACCGTCGCTCAAGGAAGCAGACGTTGGCATAGCTATGGGATCGGGTAGCGATATTGCCATCGAAGCTGCCGATATGGTTCTCCTGGATTCTTTCTCTGCCATCATTGAAGCCGTCAAGTACGGCCGAGTCGTCTACGACAACCTCAAGAAGACGATCTGCTACCTACTTCCGGCCGGTTCGTTCTCGGAATTCTGGCCTGTCTTCACCAATGTCTGCTTCGGACTTCCACAGATCTTGAGCAGCTTCCTAATGATCATCATCTGCTGTTTCACCGACTGTGCCGCTGCCACCGCGCTGGCTTACGAGAAGCCTGAAGCCGATGTCCTGCTTCGGCCACCACGTAACGCAAAGAAGGATCGACTCGTCAATGCCAAGCTTATCTTCCAGGCCTACGGTTTCCTCGGGGTTCTGGAGACGGTTGCTTCGTTCGCGATGGGCTACTGGTATGCGCAACGCCAAGGCATACCCTTCTCGACGCTGTGGTTCGGCTTCGGCACCGTCCCTGAAGGCATGACAGAAGCGCGCTACCAGGACATCCTGAACGTGGCATCATCCGTTTACTTCGTCAACCTTGTCGTCATGCAGTGGTTCAACCTGTTCGCGATCCGAACACGTCGCCTGTCTGTCCTTCAGCATAGCATGAACTGGCTCCTCCTTCCGGCCATTGCCTTCGCTCTGGTCATCGCCATCTTCTTCCTGTACGTCCCAGCTTTCCACAGTCCGCTGCAGACTGCGATCATTCCGACAGAACATTGGTTCCTGCCCATGGCTTTTGGTGCTGCTATCCTGCTTCTTGACGAGGGTCGCAAGTTCTTGGTGAGAAAATACCCGGGGGGCATTGTTGCTCAATGTGCATGGTAATTTTAGTAGGTATATGGGTTTGACAATGGAGAGGATAGGAGACCCACGACATGCAAATCTTGCTTCTGGCCGAGAGTCACGCAAGAGAGACTGGTGGACGTGAAAGCGGGCGAGGTGGTCTCCAGGATCGAAGTGATTGGATCAGAAAAATAGATCTTGAGAAGTGAAAGATCGAAACGTTCAGCTTTGATGAATAGAGCCAACGATGGGATGAATGTACGAATTTGCGTAGATCTCGCATGATATTGTTTCAAATGACATGCTCGTTCTATCATTGCGCCTTGTTCGAAGCTGATAGTAATGCGAGATGCTACAT
Organism: Pseudocercospora vitis; assembly: GCA_026120125.1. Lineage (NCBI taxonomy): Eukaryota > Fungi > Ascomycota > Dothideomycetes > Mycosphaerellales > Mycosphaerellaceae > Pseudocercospora > Pseudocercospora vitis. The sequence continues at coordinate 953,930 of JALRML010000003.1, read as the reverse complement.
CCGCACCTTTCTCCCTGTGTTTCTAGCGAGACCATGGCTTGGTGGCATATTGGATACTATTTTGCGACGCAGGTGAGTGGTGTTTATGGCGGTGGAGAGCTCTGCGCTGCCGTTATAGCACCGGTAGCCAAGAACGGGAATGGAAACTTGAAAGTGAGAACGGGCATGGAATTGGACTTGTAATCATGCCCAGCACACGAGGCTATGACCTTGCGAGCACTATGTCTCTGCTTCACACGTCCGATGTACTACTCCATGCCAGGTCTGCCTTCTAGATAGGGCTGTAAAGGTTGACCCAGCAACTCTTTCTGGATCTGTAATGCCACAAATCTTGAATAGAACCTAGCAAGCCGACATTCGGCACCGTGGTAGAAAAGCTGAGGATCTGTGAACAGATCAGTTAAGAATGCACAACCATGCTTGCGGAATATACTTACGTCCTGCCAAGCGAGCATATCCCCTCAATTCACCTTCTCCGTCTGGCTGCCAAAAGTGGTCCATTTGATCCGCAACATCCTCTCCAACGATCTCAGCTGCATCTTTCCGGAAGTCGTGGTTGAAGCCTGTAGCGAGAACGATGAGGTCGGCAGCGACCTTACTTCCATCTTCGAAGAGCAGACCGTCCTCATTGAGACCTTTGATCGGTTCGGTCTTGACTTTGATCTCACCCTTGATGATGCGTCCGGAGCCACCGATGTCCACGTAATGGCCGCCGTATCGTATGTAGAGGTTGGTGAACAAATCGCCATGCCTCTGCACTTTGAAGCCAGCCTTCTCTAGACCATCAAAGAGCTCCGGATTGCGATCGACAAGGTCGTGAACTGATCGATTGACGATTTCCCGAGTAATCTTGTTGGGTACAGTGACCGCTGCTCGGTCTGCAAGCTCTGTAGGCTTGTCGACATTGTACTCTCGCTTCTCCGAGGCTACCAACCAATCTTGGGGAAAGATAAAAGTCGGACTACGCTGGCACATAGTGACTTCCATATTGACATCTGCCATGTCCTCCGCTACATCGTGGGCGGTGTTCGCCGTACCCACTACAATGCCACGCTTCCCTGCGAACTGGGCAGCACTGCGATAGCTTGTGGCATGGATTATGGTCCCACCGTAGCCACTCGCTTTAACGTTCTCCGCAGATGCCCATTCTGGAGAGACGGGGACCTTGTGGCCAACTCCGATACAAAGCACCAAATACTTAGCTTTCCATTCGTCGGTCTTCCCAGAATTGTGCGGCTGCGAGGTTGTGACAGTCCAGGTGCGTGAGGAATTGTCCCATTGTGCATGCTCTACACACAGACCCTCACGCGCGTTGATCCCATGCTGTTCAGCCCATTCCTTATAACCGGATGCGATGCGATCCTTTGGCAGCTCTCTGGGATCCTTCTCATTCCAAGTACGCCCAAAAGGCAGGTTGCAGTACTCCTTGATTGTGTGGAATTTGAGCGAATCGTAACGGTGTGCCCACGAGTCTCCAATTTTCGGTCGTTCATCAAAGAGCACGTAGTCGATTCCAAGAGCTTGGAGCCGGCCAGCGAGTCCCAAACCACCCTGACCACCCCCTACAACGATGGCATCGTACACTTTGCTATTCAGTCCATTGGGATGGGAAGAGGATCGACCACTGAGTTGCCCGGTGCTGACAGACTTCTGTGGTCGATCTGGATCTCCGCGGCGGTCATAATGCTCAAGCCAAGTCCGAAGCATCCAGATCTTCCAATCGCCGCCCTCACCTGGAATCACGGACACATATCCGGAACATTTGCCGTTCAGGCCGCCATCGATGGTCTCGTACTCGATGCTGATGTTGACCCAACTAGATCCTGGGATTTCCACGAGTTGAGGCTCACTGGTGGCCAGTCGGAAGAAGGAGCATTTCCTTCGCTCACGAAGCTTTGTCAATGTATTGTACACAGAAGCGGCGGAATAGAAGGTTCTGAATGTGTCAGTGAAAGACAAAATGTCTCGCCACACTGCGAAAGGCGCAAGATCTTGTTCTCGGAGATTGTTGAGCTTTTCGATGACAGATTGGGCAATGCCAGCGAGATCGATGCCCTTGGGCACTTGACATGTCGGAAGCTCTCCAGGAATTTCGTCGAAATCTGCGCTGGCTGTGCGCATTCTCGTTGTAGCCATTCTGACAGGACTGAAGAGATGCTGTAGCTGACTGCCGAAGGCTTGAGGTTGAACCCTCTTATGCCGGATGATCTGAACTTCTCGGGGCTGATCTGGTTCGATCTAAGATCGAAAGATCTTAGCAGCGGACCTGAGGTGTCGAAGTCTGCGGCAAGGTGTGAAGAATGTTACCTTCTACAAAGCGATGAAGGTGATAATATAAAGGAAGAGTGGCAGGATCACCACATGTGCATCCGTAGACGAGAGTGGGCTAGTACCACTTCAGCCGTCGCTGACGAAAGGTAGTAGAGCATAGAGTGCCAGACTTCCGCTAGCTAACGAATAGGGACTCCGCGTATTCTTGTGGGACCGTGGGCGATACCGAAGCGACGCAGTCTGATACAAATAGAACACTTCGCAAAGGAGTTGAGCCGTGTTCCGGCCGCTCCTGACTGGGTATTGCGGTAGGTCCTTTGATCGATAGCGGTTTGGCCTTGCATAAGTATCTGTCTTCATTGGCATAAACTCAGTTGACCATCTTGACACTCCAAGGAAGTGCGACGCCGAATAGAAGTCCTTATTAGGAAATCGATCAGACCGCTCCTAGGGCCGGAGCTTTCCAAGGTGTGGATCTCGTCGTCATCAAGGCTGACGCCGAAGCAGATAGTTCTTGTGCCTCCAGTGACTTATCGAAATAGCAGGCCGGGATAGCCTCAAGTTTTCTAGTCGAAGCCACCACGCTTAGCAATGTGTAAATCCTCATGTGAATACATCGTGGTGTCCTTTGCTGGAGCGGTCGGCATTTGGAACCCAGCACTTTTGACTTCTGCTACCTGTGGAGTGGTATACCGATATGTAGGGGTTCCTCGTCTGGGAGGAAATGAGTATATACCGGGACTGAAGACAGGAACACCGCAGTTTCACCACTCCCTTGGCCCGCTTAAGAAGTCTGCAATGGGATATTCTGGTCGTGCTTTTAGAGTCCATGCGTTGTAGGTGAGACTTCACGTGGCCTCGGCATGATCACGTGAGCACCACCAAGGTTCATCATTCACCGACAAGTCATTTTCTTCCTGGCTTCCTTTGTGTTCGTAAGACCAGCAGCGATATACATAGCAGTACCACACGCCCTTGAGCCAGACGATTCGCTCGAGGGCAATCGCCGGGACTAGTTTCATTCACAGGCGACGTGAACTCCTGCTCGCATCAACGCCTTCGGCGTCGGACGGCATTTGAGCGAGATGAGCGAAACCGCTCGACTTGCCCCCCGCAGGTTCCACTGGCGGGGTGTTGTTGAATGAGGCATGACATCGGAAAGTCCAATTGCACGAAGCACTGCAAAGCGCGATCCCTACCTGGCCTCACTTTCACTGGTTCTCTGCCACTCCGCAATACTCTCTACTAGGATCTTCCGCTTTACAGCAAAACTCCAGCCCAATTCGCCACGATGACGCTCGACCGACTCTCCAACAATCGTGCTGTGCAGATGCTCAATAAAGCCGCAGAGGGCAAGTATGGAGTACTTGGCGTTGTTTCATACAACCTGGAAACCATTGTAGCGGTCATAAGAGCAGCCGAGAAGAAGAAATCGCCAGTGCAGATCCTCCTCTTCCCTTGGGCTCTTCAGTACTCGACGCTGTTCGTTGACCTCGCTGCCAATGCCGCCCGGAAAGCCAAGGTTCCAGTGACCGTCCACATGGGTTCGTTGATCAAGAGCAGGACCCCGCCCATGCCTCTGAGCATTCACTGATCATGCTGTGAAGATCACGCTCAAGACCCAGAAATCATCAAGCAGGCTTCGCAAATCCAAGCTGCCGACGGGACGCCGGCATTTGATTCAATCATGGTCGATATGTCACACTATGAAAAGGAGGAGAACTTGGCCAAGACAAAGGAGCTTGTTGCTTTGTGTCATTCACGAGGCATTTCGACTGAGGCCGAACCAGGTCGCATAGAGGGCGGTGAAGACGGTGTGAAGGATACCGCTGAGCTGGAGGGGATGATGACAACGGAAGAAGAAGTTGACGACTTCATTGCGACTGGCATTGATTTCCTTGCACCAGCCTTCGGAAATGTCCATGGCGATTATCATGGAGTGGAGAACATTCACCTAGACTACGACAGGTAAGAACTGCATCATGCGTGATGATTTTGTGGCTCCAGGCTGATGGAATGCAGGCTAGAAACGATCCAAAAGAAGGCGGGTGGCCGAGTACAGATCGTGCTCCACGGTACTAACGAATTTCCACCGGACATTATGGCAAAGTGCATCGATCGCGGTGTGACCCGCGTAAACGTGAATAAGCTCGTCCTCGAGAACTACAACAAATACGTTGCAGAGAACACTGGCAAGGTCCCTTTGACCCAGCTCATGGAGAAGGGCACGGATCTGATACAAGAGCTCACGGAGAAGTGGATGGATGCTATCGGTAGCAGTGGAAAAGCATAATTGACCAATACATTGTAGCCATTTTCCCGCCATAGCCCTATCATCTACTTCTTCAATGTCGCAGCAAAATCTTCCACTGCACCCTTGAAATTTTGATCGCCTGCAAAACCTAGGCTCAATGCCTTCGACACGTCGAAAGTGGTCGGCCAGCTTTCCAGCATAGCCTTGATCTCTGGGCTGGGCTTCTCACGCTTCACCAGCTTCACTGCCTCATCGCCTCCCACTTCCCTCAATGCATCCAACATGTCCTTCACTGTTGACGTAATACCAGGAAGCAGTACTTGCCGAATGTGTGGCGGCATGCAATCATTCTTCAAACTGAGAGCATGGATCAAGTTCTTGACCAATGTTTTGGGAGAGCATAGCCACGCTTTGAAATCGTCGTCACACGGCAAAATGCTCTCTTGCCCTTGAAGTGGCTCCCGGATAATGCCACTCATCCAGCTGCTGGCTGCTTGCGTCGGCTTACCAGGCCGCACCGATATAGTCGGGAAGCGCAGCGTGAGTCCATTGATGAAACCACGTCGGTTATAGTCGTTGATGAGGTACTCCACCATGGCTTTCTGTGTACCATAGCTTCCTTGCGGTGTCGGTACAGTCTCCTCACTTGGGACTTCTGGCAGCGGCTGACCGAATATTGCAGTACTTGATGCGTAGATCCATCGGACACCGGGCACCGTCTTTCGAACTGCTTCGAGGAGATTCCAAGTGCTGTGCAAGTTGACACGGTATCCGAGGTCGAAGTCTGCTTCGCTGCCCGCTGACATGATGCCATGAAAGACGTACATTGCATCCAGGTCGCTGGAGAGTATGGATTCCGGAGCTTCGTAAATGTCGGCTTTGATAGCTGTGGCATTTTCTTGATTTTGGGCTGCTGCTGGGATTGGAGGCTCGAAGATGTCTGTCAAGATGACTTTGTGGCCATCGTTGAGCAGGTGCTCTGCTAGCAATTGGCCCACAAAGCCTCCAGCTCCAGTGATGAGGATCTTCATATTAATGTCGTGGTCACTTTGGTGAATCGTGCGTTGATGAGATGGTCCGGACGAATTTGCAGACTGGGTCACGAACTGTTCATGTCTTGTCTCCGAAACATATGTTCAATGATACAGCTGTAGCCAAGAACTGGAGATGGATTGGCGTAGATATCACTGACCAACGGATTATTTTCCACAAGTCTCTCAGCTCCACGTACCCCCAAAGTGGCTCGACACGCCACATAGACCAATATGAACACCGAGCTCGCAGCGAGCTCATGGTAACTTGACAGGTCCCGCCGCGGGAAGATGGAGCGAGATGCCAAGATCCTCCGTCGGCTTATGAAGAATCCCGTGTTCATTCACGGGGCCCGTTGCCGAGCTCGGTTCACTTGCCTTCTCGGCATCGAGCATTTTGCCTCTCCATGGATACATATACTGTACTGTAATGGCCTCACTCCAGCAACCCTCTCGTGGCTTCGTGAATGTCTGCAAGAGTCGTCCAGGCGACGATGCATCCGTATTCACCATGAGGCCCGTGGTAGCTTATCACCCCAACGATTTGAGATTGTTAAGAGTCTTTCTTGTCTTGTCTTGCCAAGCAGTAAAGTAGTACAGCTACAGTAGACCTTGTCGACCAGTTGTTGGTCAGTTGTTGGATAGTTGTCATCTGAGACTCTCTTCTCACACCTCCTATGCGGCGTGGAGAGGGGAGAGAAACATGGCAAACAAGGCAAAGAAGCGAACGAAGTAGGGGAAAATAGCCTCCACAACCAGTCGATACATGAAATCAACCACCACATCCGCGATCTTCACACTAAGCAGCTCCAACAGCAGGCCGGCATTCCTAGCGAAGCGATAATGCAGCTTCGCGAGCAGGTCTTGCTGCATTAGGATCCGCGCCAGGTCAGGCTCATGCAGCAGCTGTAGGGTGCATGTGCACTTGGCATTGTCTCCTCCTGTTGTAGGTCAGCTGTGCGGTGAGAGCACATCGCCGAGCCATCATGATCCTCGTGGTGCGTGAGACGAGAACCAGCGACTCCACACACCCTCACCCTGTACCACCTCCACAACCACCCTGGGATGTCCGAGTCCGCGAGCGACAAGGGGGCGAGCTCTGGCGAACCCCTTGATAGCGTGTCTCGATTTGAAGCGGAGTAGAGCATGTTCGGTGCCTCTGATATTTCCCACGCTGTCAGAACTCGTCTTCGCGCCGCGAGCACTTGTGACTGTACCTCTGGAGGTAGTGGCCATTCCTCCATTTGTCTCACAACCGCAGTACAGTCACGGGATCGTTCGCCAGGGTGCCTTTCACACTATGAGGTCGCATGACAAGCCCACCACGACTACGTCCACGTAACCCTATATCCTCCTCGAACGTGCCTCCCAGAACCGCTTGCTTGCTTGCTTCGGAGACTGCACGAGTAACAGGATACAGACCGACGCATGGTTCAGCGAGCATAGATAGGAGATGGTGTTGGTGGTGGGTCTACCAGTAGTTCGAGGACCACCGACGCTGCCACGAAACCAAAATGCCGAAGTCTGTGGCATCCTACCACAGCCTGGCGTCCGCACGCACCGACGACGACGACGATGGCTACGAGATCAACGAGCAGCAAGCCGAGGCAATTCGTAACGCATATCGCAATGCCTTTTCGAGCCAGCAACACCAAGAGCAACATGCACACACACAACCCGTATCGCCGGTCGACACACGGGACAAAGGTGCCGCGCGACGGCAGACTTCAGATGGCGAGCTTCGAATGCGATTGCCATCACGTCCGGCAACCGACGAACGGACAGGTCTACTCGCGAACCCAGACCTAGCAGCGAGCGGATATCGGAGCATCCCACCGGCCAGCAGCGCGCCTGACACCCCACGATATGGGTTCGCACGAGCTCACAGCTACATCCACTCCGTTCGTGGCGGCAGTCGTCGTAGCTCCTTCGCCCGCGGCTTGATCAACGCGCTGGGCGTGGAGGGTGGTGACCAGCAAACTCGTCACAAGCTCGGCACCCGAGAGAGGCAGAAGCTGTATTGGGATGATCGTGTATGGTACGATCAATTCACATCGACAGATTGGGTGCATGACAGCATAGCGGATGCTTACCGGGTCAAAGAATTACGGAGTAGACGGGACTTCAGGGGCAGAGTGCACGCCTTTTTCGACGGAGCACAAGGATGGCTGTTGGTTTTCATTATCGGATGCATCACGGCGGGGTTTGCGTACATGATTGATGTGACAGAGGCCACCATATTCGACTATAAAACCGGATACTGCACGACAGCATGGTGGTACAGCAAGCGAAAATGCTGCAGCGGTGTCAGCATCTGCGATGAATGGTCGCGATGGTCGATGCTGATGAACAAGGGCGGCGAGCGTGAGGTGTGGGTGGACTTTGGAGCCTTCGTCCTCTGGTGCATGGGTTTGGCGCTGATCAGCTGCATCATCACTTTACAGACCAAGACCACCATCTCTTCCGCTATCTCGCTATCTACGTTGGACGAAAACCTCGCTGCCGACCACCACGACCCACCCAAGTCCCGATCAGAGGGCGGAGTTCTGAGCGGCTATACTAGTGGATATGTCAGCCCAACACAACGCTTCCGAGAAGCAGTACAGCGTCCGCCCGTCATCTACTATCCTGCTGCTGGCAGTGGAGTGGCCGAAGTGAGAGTTATTCTTTCCGGATTCGTGTTGCACGGTTATCTCGGTCTAAGAACGCTGGTGTGCAAGACCATCGGCCTTGTTCTCAGCGTCGGTTCTGGTCTGTCGGTGGGCAAAGAAGGTCCATACGTACACATTGCGACTTGTGTTGGCAACATTGCTACCCGCCTGTCGAGCAAGTACCGCAACAACGATGCCAAACGTCGTGAGATCCTCTCCGCTTCAGCAGCCGCGGGCGTCGCTGTCGCCTTTGGTGCTCCGATCGGTGGTGTTCTATTCAGCTTGGAAGAAGTGAGCTACTACTTCCCACCCAAGACACTCTTCCGGACTTTCTTTTGCTGCATTGCAGCGGCGCTGTCACTGCGGTTCCTCAACCCATACGGAACGAACAAGATTGTGCTCTTCGAAGTGCGATACGTGACGGACTGGAAGTTCTTCGAGGTCATCGCCTTCGCTTGTGTGGGCGTCCTTGGCGGAGCGTTAGGAGCACTCTTCATCAAGGCTACCAGGATTTGGGCGAAGACGTTCCGTCGTCTGAGTTTCATCAAAAAGCACCCCATCCTTGAAGTATTCGTTGTCGCTGCTGTGACGGGCGTGGTCAGCTTCTGGAACAGATACACGCGACTGCCTGTAGCGGAGCTGCTCTTCGAGCTTGCAGCTCCATGCGACAGCTTCTCCTCCTCAGGATCCGCCCTTTGCCCGACTGAAGAGCAGATCCCGGCTACCATACGCTACTTAGTGATTGCCTTTGTAGTCAAGGCAATACTGACTACCGTCACATTTGGGATCAAGGTGCCAGCTGGTATTTACGTGCCGTCCATGGTGGTGGGCGGTCTGCTAGGGCGTATCGTCGGGCATCTGGTACAGCTCATCACGATCAAATATCCCGACTTGGCCTTCTTTGCCAACTGTCCGGCTGATGGCAACCCGGAGTCTTGCGTCGTACCTGGAGTCTATGCATTGGTCGCTGCTGGGGCTACTATGTGTGGCGTCACACGCCTCTCAGTCACCCTTGCTGTCATTCTGTTCGAATTGACCGGCAGCTTGGAGCACGTCTTACCGTTTTCGTTGGGAGTGCTGATTGCGAAGTGGACTGCTGATGCGCTGGAGCCTTTGAGCATCTACGACCTCCTCACTGATATGAATGCATATCCTTACCTTGACCACAAGGTCCGGCCGGTGTTCAGCACTGATCTTGGCGACATCACGCCAGAGCCCACGCCAAATCGAGTGATCGACATCACTAACTCCCCACTTGTGCCAGCGAAGCAGCTGCGGTTCAAGCTGGAATACTTGCACATGGCGGGAGAGCTGGACGGCGGCCTGCCACTTCTGAAGGATGGCGTTCTAGTGGGCCTCATTCCTGGACCTGACCTCGAATTCGCGCTCGACAGGCTTGACAGCGAGGAAGACACGATGTGCCTGATGAATGCTCATGATCAAGCTCTGCACGACTTGCACATCAATCGGCCGAGCACAGCTACCACAGCAGAGTCAGACGACGACGACACCGCTGGCGAGGACACCGGAGATGAAAGAAGTCGCAGAAAGGCAAATAGGCAGGAAGACGATCCAACCGACTTCACACACTACATTGACCCCTCACCTGTTGCACTGGACATAACAAGTCCAATGGACCTTGTGTTTGAGTGCTTTGCGAAGCTTGGCCTTCGCTATATTTGTGTGTTGCACGAAGGAAAGTATGCTGGGATGGTGCACAAGAAGGCGTTTGTGCGGTATGTGAAAGCTGTGCAGGACGAGCAGAGGCTGGGGAAGGCTGCCGATGGGGTTTGACAGAAGGGAGGCATGGTTCCGGATCGTGAGCGTGCATGTGGATTCCAGTCGTGCGTTCCAGCGAACATAGGTTCTGCTATTGCATTGTGATGCGGGTTGATCCTCGACCATTCCAGCGGCGTCAAGTGAGCACTGCGGTATCGGGTATGACTGTAGGCTCAGGGAAGATGTAACGAGAGAGAGAGGGTGTGTGTTCCGGCATCCTTCGCGTCCGCCTCACTTCTGATGCCCATAAGGCTAATTCCAGTGCCAACGTGTGGTGCTTTCGTGACCGCCCTGCGCGCCAAGCCAGATGCAAGCGCAGGGCAAACGACAGCAACAAAGCTCTGAGAAAAACATGACCGCCCAAACACGCGCCGGGCTTTGACTACATCTTAGGCACTCGACATCTCACGCCCAGCAGTTCGCCGTATCATTGTTTCGCCGTAGCGTAGACGTCTCCATCGCCAGGCTTCGCCATCCACGCAACGGCCGCCGACTATTTACCGTACAGCACACAACACTCGGCACTTTCCTGCACACCACAGAACTGCACCCGGAGACTTCTCCAGCGCGAGGAGTCTCACGCCCTGTATCATCACGGCTTCGTTGCAGAAGAAGCGGAAGCTCGCGCCCGTTGCATCAGACACCGCCAAATCCTCCGCCTCCTCCGAACCACCTCTGCAACAGCAGCAGCAGCACACCCACCAAATCCGCTCCTCGCCTGCCTCTTCCCCTCCCCCCGTGAGCAACGACACACCCAGCGACGTGCCCTCGCCTGCGAGCAGCAACACCACTGCCACTGCCACCTTCTCCTTCGGTGCCCGTGGATCCACGCCGCCGAGATTCCTTCCACCCCACCTACACGACGAGGTGCTGCCCTCGCGCGAGACCAGTGAGGGCGGCAGCAGTCCGAGTGCCGCGCTTGCTCGAGTGGACATTGATACAGACATGTCGGACGGCGAAAATGGTGCTGCCGAGCAACGTCCCATTCATGTGAGGCCAGGCCGAACCATTGGCGGAGGCAGGAGCGCGAGTCCTGCAAAGCGGCGCGCTGAAGATATGGACGGAATCGTGGAGGAGCAGGCGAAGCCGGCAGGGAGCTTCCAGCAGGCACATCACGAGGACCAGACCCAGGCCGATGTCGAGATGGAGGAGGAGACGGCGTACACGAGTCAGGCTGAGCAGTCACACACCACGCCCACACACAGCATACCGCAATCGAGATCGGACCCAACGTCCATGAATACGTCAACGCCGAGCCCTCCTGTAGAGCCGCTGCCTGTCTACTCAAAAGAGGCCCCTTCCAAAGTGGCCATATACTCCACCGAGGAGACCAACATGCAATGTGCTCATGTGCTCCAATTAGCCCAGAAGGAACTCGACGAGGGCACAAGAGGAGTGATCATATCGCGCAAATGGCTTGATCGCGTCAGATCCCGGAGCACTGAGGGCCTGGCCAGCAAGGACTATCCGGCAGAGGCGAGAGAGGGTCCCGTTGGGCAATTGGACGACAGCGACATTGTATCCAAGGCTGCATACGAGCAGCCCTTCCTCAGCGATCCTGAGGGTGCATCGTTCGTGCCTCTGAAACCTGGTCTGCTCATTGGTGAGGATTTTGAGGCTCTTCCGTACGATGCATATCAATACATCGCGGATGCCTACGGCAGCAAAACCAACGCTCCAATCACAAGATATGCTCATAACACCGCGCCACCCGGAGCGAGTCAGTCGCACATACAATACGAGATTTACCCTCCGATTTTCACCATTCGAAAAGTGCTTCAACCAGGTTCTGATGAATCCAAGTACAGAAACAGCCTCGATGCTTTGCGTGCTAGGAGAGAGCAGGCGACCCGTGGTCAGAGTTCTGCAAACGAGGCACCCCGCCTGGTATCCTCCAAGGCTGAAAAGGCTCAGAAGTTCCTGAGGCGGGCTAAAGAAGCGGCTAGTATCCCACTCACGACCAAAGTCAAGGTATGGCGCGTGAAGAAGGCAGACGACGTCGCGCTTGACAGGCCGGACGACAAGCAATCTGGTGTCCTTTCGCCGCCCGCCTCCAGAGCTACATCACCTGAGAGATCTGATGTGGTGAAGCTGGTAGTGGATCAAGAAACCTTCTCCAAAATGGATGTTGGTGTCGAACTGGAAGCTACGGATGCGAAAGACGAGACGAATAACGACAAGTACAACGGCAGCAGCACTATGGAGGTCTTGGGATTCTTCGAGGACAGCACGATCTTATTGGAAGAACAAACAGGCGGCCCAGGTGGCGGCGAATTTCAGTCTGATTCGAAGAAGCTCAAGAATGGCATTCTTGGAGCAAAGAACCGCGATGCGAAGCCAGGCTCAACCACGACTTCTGGTAGAAGCAGTCCTGCGCCAGGCATGGTGACTCGAGGTCGAGCCCGCAAGGATGGCCGGACTCGTGGCACGGTTGGACTCAGCAATCTCGGCAACACCTGTTACATGAACTCTGCTCTTCAATGCATACGAAGCGTCGAGGAACTTGCGATATACTTTTTAACAAAACGGTTCAAGCGAGAGATCAATAACAGCAACCCTCTGGGCTATAAGGGTGCAATGGCCAATGCCTACGCCACTGTCATTGATGGTATCTATGGCACTAGTTCCGCCAGTTCGTTCTCGCCTAGGGAGTTCAAGAACAAACTCGGCACGTATCAACCCATGTTCTCAGGTTATGGGCAGCAAGACTCGCAAGAATTCTTGAGCTTTCTTGTCGACGCTTTGCACGAGGACTTGAATCGTATCATCAAGAAGCCGTATTTTGAAAACCCAGACTCCGACGACGCCCGAGTTCAAGACCCCAGCTACATCATGGAGCTTGGAGAGACATATCGCAATAACTACAGACAGCGGAATGACTCCATCGCCATGGATCTCTTCAACGGCTTCTACAAGAACACCATGGAGTGCCCTGAATGCGGCAAAGTCAGTGTCACCTTCGATCCTTACTCTCTTGTCACCCTACAGCTGCCCATGGAGATCACGTGGCAGCATAACGTCACATATGTCCCTCTGCGCGGCAAGCCGGTGATTCACCAACTGGACATAGACAAGAACTGGACTATCAAAGCCTTGAAGGATCACCTTGCCAAGTTGCACGGTGCCAATTCCAGTACTTTGTGGATGGTTGAGGTCTACAGCCATCATGTGTTCAAGGTATTTGCGGACAGCTTGACCATAGCTGAGGCAAGCATAGGGAGCAACGACTACATCTTCATATACGAGCTCGATCAGACGCCGAAAAACGTGCCGAAAATAGTGCACAGCACTTATAGCAGCTTCACTGACAAGGGGAATCGTGTGCCTGAGGAAGGTATGGATTCGCCTATGGCTGACGTGTTTGCTGTGCCCATCTTCAATCGAACGAGTTCTGGCACAGGTCGGCAATTGAGCAAAGCTCTACATCCCACCTACATCACCTTGACTCGCGAGGAAGCCAAGGACTATGAAATTGTCCTCAAAAAAGTCCTCATTGCTGTCGCGAACACTACGAGTAGACCAATCCTGACGGAGTTCGACGAAGACTCAAGCGCATCTAAGAGCATAGAAGAGATTGACGCGGATGACGCTGTCAATCCCTCGGAGGATGCAGCTGGCGTCAGTGATCACTCCGCGCAATCTGAGGAAGGCTACGTGAGTATATCGCTGGACCGATCGCCATGCGACACGGAAATGACCAATGGCATTTCCGGTGCTCCGAAACAGAACCGCGACGAACAGACACCAGTGCCGTCTAAGTTTATGGATCCACAATACTTCTTGTCACCTGCGTTGCGAGACCACCTTTTCGACATGAAGGTCGCGCCGTCCAGTGAAGGGAACATGTATTGCGCTGGAATGGCTGGTTACAGTGAGAATGCTCTACGCTTGATGTCCAGCCGTGTCAAGAAGGCATCTCGAAGGTCGTCTGTACAATCCTCGTCATCTGAAGTGTCGACCACGAGCAGTACGTCAGACACTCAGACTAACAACGGCACTGATGATGGCGAAGAGAACGTCGGTATCAGTGATGAGCCCGATCTTAGGCTGGGTGAAGACCAAGGAGAAAGCGACGACGAGATTACTGGCCCTGTGACCACGACGGAGATCATGGAGCCCAGCCACGTGGAGAATGCGAGACGTAATCATCGCAGCAAGAAGAATCGTCGAGGCAAGAAGGGTAAGGGTCGCACCCGAAATGGTGTTGTCACCTACAGCAAGCAGGATAAGGCACGCTATGGCCCAAATCGTGGTCTTGGAGGCCAATTTACTGCCAAGCGTTTGCAACACGAAGACAGTCCGTACTACATTCAGCTTGGTGAATGCATTGTGCTTGACTGGAAGCCCGAAGCGGTCGATAGCTTGTACGGAGGTGACGATCGAGACGAAGACGATATGCGTGGTCATCGCTATGTTGACGATTGTGGCAAGCAAGGACGCGTATTTCCCGATCCTGAACAGGACGCTCGGCGACAGAAGCGGGAGCTGAGGAAGAAGCACGGCGCCCATCTCGACGATTGTTTCGAAACTACTCGCCGGCGCGAGATCCTTAGCGAGGGCAATGAGTGGTATTGCAACCGCTGTAAAACGATGCGTCAGGCCGCCAAGACGTTGGAGATCTGGACCCTACCCGACATCCTTGTGGTTCACCTGAAGCGTTTCGGCGGCAATCGCTCATTTCGTGACAAACTCGACCTTCTTGTGGAGTATCCCGTCGAAGGCTTGGATATGAACGACAAGGTTGGCTTGAAGGAAGATGGCAAAGACTATACCTACGACCTCTTCGCCGTGGACCTTCATTTCGGTGGTCTCGGTGGCGGCCACTACACCGCTTACGCCAAGAATTTCTATGATGGCGAATGGTACGATTACAACGACTCGTCGTGCCATAAGCTCAGCAGCCAGGATAGGCTCCAATCAGCTGCCGCATACCTATTGTTTTACCGCCGTCGCTCCGACAAGCCACTGGGTCCTCCAGAACTCCAGGAGCTCGTCTCTGATTACCACAATCCGCCAGCTTCGGCGGAGGAAGCCGAAGATGACACACCGGGGGAAGGCAGGCTCGGCGGCCAAACACACTCTCCGCATGGATCGCCGAGCGTCTTAGCAGGAGCCGTAGTAGGGGGGAAGAACCGGTCGAAGGGACCAAACGAAAATGGTGGAGTTGGTCACGACAGCAGTCTGATAACGAAGGCGATGGAGACGAGTGATGACGAAGACGCTGGCAATAACGGTCTTGCTAGCTTGACGGCTGGCACGTGGGGTTTCGAAGGCATTGGCCAAAATCACCAAGATGAAGCTGATGCTCTACTCGGCAACATGGACGACAACGCTAGTACCGCTGCCGAATACGACGATGATCGAGACTCAGCTGTCGGCAGTCTCAACGGAGATCATCAGAATTCACCATATCAGAATCAATTCATCGATGTTGCTGAAGCCGGTCAGTCGGATGATGATCTCATTACGGACATTCATTTGCCCGAGCATGATAAAATGGATTAGGAGTCGACTGCGGTACATGGTATCAGGGGAAGGACTGCTCTCGATCATGTCCCGCCGAGTGCTCGCCCTTGCGAAGAACTGTGTGACAGTTCGGCCATCGACGCTGTACTGTGTCGAGCTGATGGAGTGATTGGAGCCGCTTATCAACAAGGGATCCTGGACAGAACGCCTGCCATAGAGGACAATGAACATTTTGCGCGGCAGCTACAAGAAGACGAGTGCGCAGTCCGGGCAAACGATTCTTTCGACCGTAAGCCGCCCTTAGATGATGTACAACCCTTTCAGCAAGTGGACGGCATCTCAACAAAGGATTTTGAGGAATTGGGACGCCATTGGAATATTCAGCAGGCAAACCAAGGACTTGGTCTCTTGACTCAAGACGAGTCACATAATGCAGGCCTTGGGGCGCCAGACTTTGGGGGATGTTGATGCGGATATACACAGATCCATTATGGCGTGGATGATGATTACTATGCATGAGACGAGGAAAGCGTTGGCCGTTGATTGTGACATTGGCATTTTTTGCCTACCGGGGTAGAAGGATACCCAAAATAAGGGTCTCGTCAAGGGGAGATCAGAGTCCCCGAGCATTTACATATTAAGCTGGTCTGGGCTGAGGAGTTCTATCATCGCATCATCGTCAAAACCTCGGTCGCAGAGTGGCGAGGTCTCTTCATAGTATTGCAACAATACTGCGCTCTTCTCCCGAGCGTGACATTGTAGAAATGCCCCCACGAATATTTTCCAGACCGTCCCCGAATCGCCTTCTCCTTTAGAAAAGCTTCTCGCAAGCTCCAGATGCCCACAAACCGTCGGACATCCTCCGTCTCATTCCCCTCCTCACTCATCCTGAAAGTACCCAATAGTAGCACATACCCAGTATAGACTCTGCTCCTCCCCCTTGCTTCGAACCTGTTCGTCCTCTGCGATCATCTCGTGAAAATCCGTCAGCGTCTCCCAGAGCAAGTATCTCTTCCGGAACAATTTTGCCTTTTGCATTGCAGTATGAATCCGTATCTCCGCTTTCGAGGTGTAATTCAGTAGCAACATCCGAATATGGAACTAGAGAGAGGGGGGGGCGGCGGACATGGTGAAGCGCTAGCTTAGTCTCTAGGCTTGAGGAGAGCGCGGGTTGTACCTCTGGTCCGTGCTGTATCGCAGGATCTGACGAGACAAAGGCTTGGGCGGTGTGGTTCAGGGTGGTGGCATTGGTGGAGGATTAAGGAGGACTGGGTTTGTTTGTGAGGAACCCGGTTTTGGGATGGGGATTGGTAATGAAAGGAGTGAAAGGATTCTGGGGAATTCGGATCGATGTGGTTTGGACTTATAGGCAAGCTGAAACAATCCTGAAGTCTCCGTGACTTGATGACATTTGCAGCTGAGAAGGGGCCTTCGGAATTACCCTGGATATGGACATCCACGCTCTATGAATGGCAGGTATGTACCGACTTCGCCCTGACATAAACCAAAGTTGTGATTCTGATCACAACTTTGGCCGAGCATTCCCGATATCGTCAGAATCTTTTTGAATAGGACTCGAGTTTTTGAGAAAGTCCGCCATCTCCATCGTGCTTTCTGCCTGTGCGCGAGCGTCTCGAGGTGGGTTACCCACGCTCATTCGTGAAGATTGCTGCCATGCTGGAACATAATTCAGTGCCGAAGGATCACCTCGATAGCCGGT
This sequence comes from Pseudocercospora vitis, assembly GCA_026120125.1. Lineage (NCBI taxonomy): Eukaryota > Fungi > Ascomycota > Dothideomycetes > Mycosphaerellales > Mycosphaerellaceae > Pseudocercospora > Pseudocercospora vitis. Next base: position 936,758 of record JALRML010000003.1, on the reverse strand, counting down.
ATCTTTGTATAGGCTTCCAAGCTCAAGTTTGGGCGCGAGGTGGTTGCGATCCTCTCGTAGCCAAGCGTCATCGTTCTGGTCGGGCTGTGGGCTCTTCTGTCCTTGCTTCTTCGCAGAGAAAGCTCGTAGGAAGTGATCGAGCCATGTCTTGTCGCTCTCGGCCGATAAGCTTCTGGCGTCTTCATGCCGCTTATGGGTTTTGCTCCTCGGAAGTATGATTGGCGATCGCGGCGGCGAAGCATGGATGTTGGTGAAGTTGCCGAACCCCTGGGGGTCTGGGTGATTGTGGCGTCTCCCTCGACCAAGCGTAGCTCTCGGATCTTGATCAGACAGTGGCACTGGGAGTGGACCTGTGCCGGTCTTGTGCGGGGTGGACGTCCCTGCCTTGCTGGTGGCTCTGCGCCATATTTTGGCGGCCAGCTTGCGGAGTGCGGGTAGGCAGCAGCAGATCATGGACGTGTTCGACTCGATCTCTGTCCATATCAATGCTGGCATCGAACCCCATGTAGGATCTGCGATACTCTTTGCGCTTCCACTCAGCATTGCCAGTCGTACGACTGACGCAATGATGGTGAAGAAGCCCAGAAGGAACAGTGCCATCAAGCCCTTCTTGGTGCGCTTTGCCATCTGCAGTGTGCTGATCAACGGGATCGGAAATAGGAAAACCCTGGCGTGAGGCGTCAGTGATGTACACACCAGGAGAGGTTTGGGGTGGAAACTCACAGAATGTCCATGAAGGTGTTGAACACAGCGTGCGAGTACCAGAATGCCATGTTGTTCACGCAGTGTCCGGGTATTCGCCGGTCCCAGGCGCGCTTGACTGGGTCACACTGCCAGATTGTCGCGGCTGTGAATGCTATACCACCTGCTATAATGACAGCAGCATTGGCCCATACGAGTCGCCTGAAGTTCTGGTGGGTGCTGAACAAGCGTAGATAGAGGAAGCAGAAAGTGAGTTTGGTGAAGGTACCGAGGATCTTGTAGAGGATTTGATAGAGGTAGAAGTAGTACATGGCTCGGGGAAAGGTTGGTGTAATGTCTGCTCGATGCTTGCCAAATCCGTATGTCGCTGCCACGCCGCCAAAAGCAGTTTGCACTACCAAAGTGATCCACGCCGAAGTGGCCATAATGTCATCTAAGCCCTTCTGTTGGTGTTTGACCCGCCAAATGATGCGGGCAGCGAAGAAAGCTGTGGATACCAGGAGGAAGACGACTGAAATTATGACCAGGACGGATGACTGGTTCGGGATACTGCCATCCCACAGCTTTGGCCTCGTGTTGCTTGACATCTCGACACAGCTGGAGGGTCGCTCTTTCTGCTGTTGCTGGATGAACCTTTGCCGGAAGACCTACACCACACCATTGCGGCAAAGAAGTATTGACAGCCATGTTTGCCGCAGATCGTGCACTAGAAGATCTTGAGGCAGATTTGCTATTCACTGGAGAGAAAGGCGGTACTGTAGCTGTTCAGCTGATCGGAAGATGATTGTATACTATGGAGCTGCAATGGGAATCGCAGAGCACATCACGGTATGAGGTTTGGAGGAGAGCCGAAATACTGACCAAGGGCAGTCTACGTCGAAGCATTGTAGATTCATGTTTGAGCCGCCTGTAGTGGCTCACATGTGTATTAAGCCGCACCTCTGTGCAGGGTTGTATTTCCTGCGAGGCATGTAGACCAAGCAGCGGCTAAGCCTTGGTGATGGGCAATCAATATAGCTAGTATTCTTGAAGGGCCCCGAAGAAGGCCACGAATGTACTGACCCATGTGATAGGCGTACCGCAGCAAATAGTCCAAGTGATACGGCAAACACGCAGCGGCAGGCTATTCTTGTGATGTTCAGTGGTCGTCCGTCGATAGGCAGATAATCAAACTGCAAGCGGATTACCCTTCTGGGCTTGAGTTGCGTGCAGATTGGTTTGTTTCCGATGGGCTCTTCGTCGGTGTCGGTGAGAATGGCCGTCTGACAAGGTCATATCCATACCGCAAGCGTCTGCCGCTGTCCTGTTGCCGACGGCGATGATGGAGTTGAGTTGGTATGGGTGAAGGGAGAGGTCATATCGAGGCAAGGGAGGGAAGAGGTGGCGGCGAGGCGGGAAGGCGTCCCAAGCAGATTTCTTGGCTACCGCTGAGACTACGGCTACATGTAGCCCATGTGTTCTTTCGCACGTGAATCACAATGGAAGATACTGCCCGGCACATGAGATCATCTGAATGGCGCACTGCCACCATCTTGGTCATCGCTTGACCCGATGTGGCCATTCAAAGTGCGGGTGCCACAGATGCCACCAGATCAAGTGACTTGCTTTCACTACCATAGATGGCGGCCTAGTCCTTCCCGAAATGACCTCCAGGTGGGATGCCTGAGTTGCCTTTGGAGCACGCTCGCCTTTCTCACGGAAGGTGAGTCCTTCGACGGCAAGTACCTTAGGCATAGCAGTGGCATTCATATAAGAAACGACAGCCACGCCCTTCATCCTTCCAAAAGTATCAGACCTTCAAACCTCCATCGCCTAAAAGATATCCAAACATCAAGACTTGACCTGTTCATCACCGCAGAAGCAAAATGCAAGGCCTCATCAATCTCGCATTGACGAGTCTCACTGCTGGCGGCACGATCGTGTCAGGCAATGGCTCTCCTGCACTGAGCGACGCAGAGTTCGGCCTGATCATGGACGTCTCGCAAACCGACTCACCAAACTACGTGTCGCTGAACGCCGTCGACACCGGAGACGAGCTCGGTCTGGTCCTCATTGGCGAGCGGTTGTCCGTCTACCCAGGTACTCCAGCATACATTGAAGACGGCACCGAGGATCCAACGTTCCAAGAGCTCAACCTGGACATCAACGGCACCAGTTACGGACTCTACGCACAGGACATTGGAGACAACTACGGGATCAAGACCTACGTCACCGCACTCAAGGACAAATCACAAGACGCATGGATCGTCACACCAGGTGGTGAGGTCTACCACAAGCTATATGCCGCTACCAACATGTTCCTCGGTGAGCACCCGTCATCTCCAAAATTAGCACCGCGGTGCCCGAGATGTACAGATAAAGGAATTGAAGCAAGTATGCTGACACTATGCAGCGTGTAACACTACCTACCAAGGCCAAACCTACTTGGCTCTGGGCTGGGGCATCTATGATGCAGCTGGAGCGCCAGAAGGCTGTTTCGCAACCCGTGTCTTCAAGAATTGCAACATGGAAAGCAAGGCGACTTGCAGCGACAGCGTGGCCTAGGTGTAAATCATCCAGGGCTTCCTCGCACTGACTCCACTGTATTTCCAGTTCGATCGAGAATAGATACACCCGCAGCCTCAATCTTCAGACTTCCACGTTTCACCGTCCTCTCATCGCTTTTTGGTCAACAGATATATCCGACGTACGGCATTGCCATTCCTAGACTTGATTCGTCCTTACCCGGTCCGATCAGCCGGAGAACAATCCCATGGTCTTCATCACTCGTTCTGGCTTTCAGCACGACTCGAAGAACGTCAGCAGGAGCAGATTTGCTCGGAGTATGCATAAGATCGTGGCATGCAAAAGGCTCGGCGAGAAGAAGTTGTAATCTTGCGTGAGGAGAGCTCGACCTTCAAAAGCAATCGCCCCTCTGACATGATCTAAGTGAGGTATATATTTCGTGCGACCAATTCCGAATATCACGCCGCAAGCGTCTTCCACGAATCCACCTGAAAAAATCTCCATGAGCTGGAGAAACAACAGCATCATCGTCCAAAGGTGTCAAATATGACACCAAGACTCATCACTCTGGTTTTCTTCCCACCGTCACTTTAAACACCCAATGCTTTCCCCGCTCTCTCCTCAAGTTTCTCACAACCTCTTCCTGCATCTCTCGGATCTCCTCATCCCCATACCCTTGCCCACCCAACATCCGTGGAATCATATGCCAAATCATCGGCGGCATGTACTCGGCCACATACTCTCCGAAATCCTTGTATACCTGCTCCTCCTCCCACGCGCCACCGAGTGGCCATCGGTACTCGGTCACGCTGACATCAACGAACCCGGCTTCCTCCATCCGTGATTGGGCGCGAGACGCACAGTGAGCGATGTCCATACCTTGCGCGTCACCGACCGTTCGGCACGCGGTGAGCCATTTCCAGGAATCGGAGATGACGTGGCCAGAAGCGTCGTACCAGATCCAATCGATATCGTGGATTTCGAGGTATCCGCCTGGCTGAAGTAACTGGTATGCTTTTTTGGTGTACCCAGGCCAATCTTGAAGGCCACAGACCAGCAGGCGGGAGAAAATGAGGTCGAAGAGAGCCGAGTCTTGACCAGCGGGGAACGGCGACCCGGCTTCTGAACTTGAAGGCGACAGCCATTCGCTCGGCTTGTCGGTGATGATATTACCTTGAAGGAACGTCACGTTTTGAGGGCGAGCTCGAAGTTGAGGTACGACGGACAGGTCGAGCCCGTACACCTTCGCGTGTAGGAAGCGGGTGGCGAGATGTTCGGTTACGATACCAGTGCCGCACCCTACGTCTAGCAATCGCGCGCTGTTGATGTCGGCTTTGAGAGGGGCGTGAATGATTTGGTTGTTCATGATCCGGGACAGATGCTTGGCTTGTTCCTCGAGGCGAACGTGCTCCGGGGCATCGTTTGGTAGCACATAGGCGGCGTTTTTGTTGTTGTGGTATGTTGGCTCATGGTTGAGATAGGTGGCAGTTCCGTCATTGGCGCTCATCTTTCCGCTTGTCTGCTCCTGGGCTGGGCGAATGTGCCAATGCCGTCTTGACAATGCCTACTTCCGTTATGTCTCATGTCTGCGTAAGGACATCTCGCATAAAGATAATGTGTCGTAGACTGTCCTGCTGACCGAGCTAGAAAACTTAAATGAGTTGCTGTTGCGGAGGTTTCTCGGACGAGCATGCACCAGGGTACTTGGAGAAGACATTGATTGGAAGCATGACAGGAGCGTGAGCATCTGATCAGATCCAAAGGAAGCTGCTCTGGATCCCATGCTCGTTACTCCGCAAGCGGATGAATGGTGCGCTGTTAGGGCGTTCGGCCCTGTCTCTAGCGCTGCGGAGGCCCACGCCTTGGCAAATTCTTGTCAAGACCGAATTATTATAGAAAGAAGATTATTTGGACGAGGCATCACCAGAAACGTGCCGGATTCGCCAGCGGAATTGGAACTGTACACGTGTGCCCGAATGTCATGGTTACGAGTTGTGGAATGTCCCTGGGACCCTCAATCTCGGTAAGGGAACTTCTCTTGGTAATAAGTTCTGGTCCCGAAAGAGGCCTTGAAGATTTGCAAACTGTGGTTGATGTGTATCTTGAGATTAGCCGAGACTGCCCAGATTGGTATGATGCCGTGAGTTGTGCTGCTGTTTGTACATATCCGACACACATATGCCATTCCAACTAATATGCCGACCTGAATCACCTGAACGCCTCGCTAAAACCAGATGGTGGTATCACATGTCTTGAATTATTCAGCCATCGATGCAGATCTTCCTGGGCTTGGCCGGTATGGCCCAATCCACTTCTTCCATTATGGCGTACGACTCAAAAGGGGCTCCTCTCGGTCTTCGCTTCAGCTTCGTCTTCTTTGTCACCTTGTCATACTCCTCAACCTCGACCCAGAACTGGGGTTTGAAGGATTGCACGGAGCCCCATCCACGGATCAAGGCTCTCCAGTAGCAGGCCTCTGCCGCAGGTGTGAGGTACTTTTCGCGGAAAGTGGCCACAGCGTTGTCCGCAATGGCTTCTGACTCGGCGTAATGTTTGGGTTGCGTGAATCTGTTCATCTTCTTTGGCATGTCGCTGTAGTCACGTTTCACATGGATGTAGTTCTGCTCGGGACCAGACGACTTCAGGAGGTGATGATATGGCTCGATCCATCTTAGATCATGCGAGAACACCACTGAGCGGCAGTTCAGTAGATATTTCAGGCGCCCGCTGTAGGTATTTCCCTCCGTCTGAGCCACAAACATGAAAGAGCAGTGATCCTGCATGCCAATCAAGCGCTCTTCGATGTTTGTCTTGTTAGACCAGTCCAGTTCCAGCACGTCAGCCCAAGGCTGATCCTTACTATGCTCGACCAGGCCCGCCCGGACGTCGTGAGAGCCTACTGCGAGTGACCCGCGCCAGACGAGCTTGGGTATTTTGTCGATGAACTCATCTTCTTCGTAGTCCAGTACAGTCTGAAACTCGGAATAGGATCGCAAGCCGACATCTGGCCAGCCCCATAGGCCGAAGTCGGGCATCAACCACAGCTTCTCCTGGTCTGCTAGGCGCGTGTAGGCCCACGTCGTGTGGTTACCGTCGCGGTCATGCAGCGCAGAGTCGTGGACGGTGAAGCTGAACTCGATGTCTGGGAGCTTGCCGGAATAGGCGGTCACGGCTCTGTGTATGGAGTGTAGCGTCGCGAGAGCTCTCGGGCGATGGTTGTAGTCCGTCACCGCGTGGGGATCTATCACATACAGCTGATTGTCGTGGATCATGGCACGCACAATTCCATCTCCTCGCCACTCCACTTCCACCTCATCTGGTGTAATTTCGCCCCATTTCTCTTTGCGATGCTCGACCGCGCGATCCACCTCCTTGTATAGCTCCGGAAATGCGACATTGCACTGCTCTTGAGACATGCCATAATTCCTGCCATCCCTCTTAAAGTCGAAATGCCAACCCTTGGTCGCTTCGAAATGGGGGAGATGCGGGCGTGGACGTGGGCGATCCTTGCGTGGCGAGTAGCCGTCGATGTACTGCGAAGCAAAATCCTGGGTCACGAAGAACACCAAGGCTCCGGCGACCAGGATGAAGAGAGTGCCGTACAGTGCGACGGTCTTCATCTTGTGGCCTGGGCTCCTGCGAGTGCGTCTCGAGCGGGTTGTCGTTGATATTCAGGCCATGGATGGTATATAGTAGGCGGGCATGTGCAGGAAGAGGAATGGACGTTGGGGGCAGAGACACGCTTACCGCAACCATGTTCCCAAGCTCCTTGGCGTAGGAGCGACTGGGCCTCATTGGTATCATTATTGACTATTTCGATGCACGCTGGGCGCGTAACCGATCGTTCGTAGTCTTCACGGTGAATCTGTCGACCAGCGACCAGATGTTGCCGGGAACAGGGTGTCGGCATCGTGATCGCAGAGGCTTTAATTCTATTGCTAACCCCCAGCACTTCCTTTGCGCATGTCTTTCAATTCCCATTGGCACGGCTGCGGGTCCGACCACCGCCGCCCATGGGGAGCTGCTGCATACCAACAACTCTACTCTGCGCGGGTGGAACCCGGGTACAGTACTGTAAAAAGGCCACACGACGGTCGATTTCATGTGACAGCGTGGGAGAAGCGGATCGCCTTAGACTGACTAGAATTACTCCACATGCCAAACCAAACGCAGCGGGTGGGACTGACTCTCGGCAAGGATGATCCCTCGCGATGACATAACCCGTGCAACTTCGCAAGTGACCAGCAGGTTTCGCCGTGTGAATGGGGTGTACGGTCCTGTGCGTGCAGCAGACAGAGGCTGAACTGAGGCAGTGCAGCCGTCACATTTCGCCATCTCCTGGACCAGACATGACCACGGCAGCCTAAGTGTGATATTCCTCGTCTTCGATTTACTTCCACAACCAGGAATTACGATGGCGCGACGCAGTGACTACCCCTCCGACTACTACTCCAGCGACGAATCCGACCGCGATGACAGACGACGCCGTCGAAGAAGAACAACATACCGCTCGCCATCCCGCTCTTCCTACTTCTCCCGCCCGTCTCACTCCCGCCGCCACTCCTACCCACCCTCCACCCCGCGCGAGCAACCGGAGGCCGGGCACAGCAAGACCGGAACATTTGTCAAACTCGGGCTGGGTATCGCATTCGTCCATGTCGTCGCTACGGCAGTCTCGGAATGGATGAAGAAAAGGGAAGAGGAGAACGAACGCAGATACCAACGGGATAAGCGTCGCGCGTTCGAGAAAGCCAAGGCCAAGCGTCGGCGTGAAGATGACTTGGAAGAAAAGCGAAGGGAAAGGGAGGAGGAGAGTGATCACGAGCGTGATGTGGAGCGGGAGGTGATCATCCGGGAGGGCAGGAGGATTGCCTATGTGCCTATCGACACCGATCCTGCGAGGGACGAGAGTCCGAAGATTCGAGGGTATCTGCCTGCGCCGGAGGGCGAGGACGTGGGAGAGGAGTGGGATGGTAGAGATGGTGATTATGATGATAGAGCGCCGAGCAGGGCCCAGAGCATAGGTGGGAGGAGCAGGAGTAGGTTCGAGAGGAGGACTAAGAGTGTGAGGGGTGGGGAGAGCGAGGGCAGGAGTAGAAGTCGGCCAGCGGTGGATGTGCCGCGATGAGGCATGATGGGACGAAGTGAGCGACAATGGTTTGCGACTGCCTCTAGGTTCATTCTACTACTCGAGCGGAGACCAGTGATCGCTGTCGAGCCAAGCTTCAGTTGGATCTTCGCCGAGTCTCGACCCGACTACACGTGCCGGTGTGAAAGGGTGCATGCTCGATACTTCCGATTCTGCTATTGCCTTGTGCTGTAGCTATGGTGGGTATGCGTTGGGCAAGGAGAGAACTGCGCCGCTTCGGCGAAGTTCAATACGAAGGCAGCACGAGCGCTTCCTTTCACTCCGCGTTGATCCTGCACGCCTCTGGTGAAGCTCACAACGGCTTTGTCTTAGCCCCCGATCCTCGTGAATGACATGCATCAGAAGAAGACCAGAGTGGGACTGTATCTCTCTCCTCGTTGGTCTGGTATCTGTGTTGGCATGAAAAAAGCGGTGCTGCCGAGATGCTCGGTGATAATGCCATAGTCATGGACAAGAGTACTGAGATCCTGGCGACAGAGTATGGCGCATGGTCAACTTGTTCTTAGGAAACGAAAGAAGCCCTGCGTGCCGTACGATACATTGCCAAACCGTAGCATTGACCGCGGAAGAGGCTGCAGCTCATACAACACTTGCTGTGCACGGCTGATATCTGGACTTCAGCGCAACCGCAAGTGCAACAATTCGCGGCAGTCGGTAGAGTATGGGAATGGCCATGCAGCGGACCTCATAAGGATAAACAGTATACCAGCCCAGCTTGCGTGGAGTAGTTGCGGAAGACTCCCGTTCAGTTCTGCCAGCCATGTTAAAGAACAAGAACGAAGGATCTGCTCATGGCTGAATTTACCAGACAATTCTGGATATACCTCGTGTTTCACCGACGCAAGTGAATCGCAATTTGGACCACAAAATTTCTGGCATAAAAACAACGACTTCGGGTCGACAGTACAAACTTCTGAGCCATGTCGGCACGAGTCCCAAAACGTTGTTCCACTCACGGCGGCCGCCTGCACCGAAGTTCATCTCTTCGACACTCTGATAGCAATACTTCGGCTTCGACAGCTATGACTGACCGAATCTTGCAATCAGTGGCTCAGAGCCCTGGGCTGACGCCTGCCGTCGACGATGAAGCAGACCGAGGTCTTGGCAGTCAAGATCCCACTCCATGCCCAGCAAGACCTTTAATCAGTCAGCGAGTCAACCCTGTTCTTCCACTCGAGAGCTCAGATGTCGGTGAGGACGAACGAGGAATCCCCGCGACCCCTTGGGAGGAAATTAATCGGCGCGAGAACAATCGCAATCTGCAAGCAGCAATCGACCATGCTGCCGAGTCCGAGACGAACCGCCTTCGCCGCTCCATCGCTCGGCTACGTGAGAGGCTTGGAGTCTCTACTACGACCGTCAACAATCTTCAGACTCGTAACAGAGTTCACCAGGCAGATGCTGATCGCCAGGATGCCGAACTGCGACAAGCCAGAGGGGCTCGCGACTTGGCTCTCGAATGCGTAGCTCAAGAGGCGAAGACCACGAACCAGATCCGGGCTGTATTGACAAGCCTGATCTGTCTCATCGTCGTCTTTGTTCTCGTCTACGCGGGTGTATCCTGGTGTCTAGGTCCTGAGATGTCCTATATTCGCATACGAAGGCGCGAGGCACTCGGACTTTGAGGCACATTGTCTGAGACGCGAACAAAAGGAGCAGCCAGTCTCAAGCTATAGCATAGTCTCGTAGGCCTCAAATCGAATCTAAAGGCCTTCCCAATCAACCAAGAATAGACTTGAACCGCACTCAGACATTGACTCATCTGACCATATCAGGCTTGGCACCCCTAGAACCACGTGAAACGTCCTCACTTCACCTTGTCTTCCAGTGACTTGCCCAGGATCAAGTTGTGTTAGACAGCAAGTAACACGACACATTGGCAGCCAGTGACACTGCTCCGCTCTCCTTAGGCGACAAAGTGCACAATGACCCTCAACATATCTATCACGCCCAGCCTTGATGCCGCCTCGATGTCTTCTTTCATACCATCCAAACCGAAGAACAAGTTCGCCTGAAGCATCGCTAACTCCCAGCAGCTCCCAAGAAATTGACGGGTAACACAACCTGGAAGATAGAGCAACCATGTCAAGCAGCACTCGCCACCGTTGTAATTTCTGCAGACTTCATAGGAACGCGGACAAGGACTCCGCGCCTTGGCCGTGCTTTTGCGGCGACCAAGACCGCGCTGGGTTGAATGAATCTCAGATCTTCTCTGCAATCGGTACTCCAGCCCCTACTAGAGTCCGAAGGCGCCAATATACGTACAGTCCAGAGCCTGGTAACGACGATTCCTTGCTGGCCTCCAGCCCACTGCGAAACCGTAGCACCAACTTGGCCGCCACCTCAGCCATGTTCAGTCATCCCGAGACTCAGGTGCCAGAGAGCCCGATCACACGAGCCGCTGACGACCCCGAAAACATCATTGTCCCCAATACCAACCCAAACAACACTCCGGCGCCTTCGCTATCGCCTCCAACATCGGTCATTTCCCGAGCAAGCACCCAAATCGTCCCTGATACCCCCCTGCCCCAGCCTCCATTCCCGGCCCTCGCATATACCGACGCCTTCGTCCAGGCCGACCTCACCGACTATCAAGCCCACCTCCAAGGCCTCAGCCGCGAGCAACTCCTCCGCTCTCGCAGACAAGTCACAACCGAACTAGAGGACTGCACAGCTCAGATCAACCGTCTCATCATTCGCAACCAAATCCTGGAGGCCGACAAAATCGTGCAGCAAGCCCTGATGACTCAAACCCAACTCGAACTCGTCCAGGCACGGATCGCTGCTGTGGAGGCCGAGCAGAAGAGGATGAAAATGAGTGGGCGATTCGGAATGGTGCTTGCTGTGCTGTTGACGTTGATCGTGGCTTATTGTTGCTGGTGTGCGTACAATGATGAGGATAGGATCTACATCGCGAAAAGGAGGGTTGCGCTGTTTCAGCAGGACTGACGGGGACGAGGCTGACTGGGCTTGGCTTGGCTTGCCTGGGTCTCTGTTCGGATGCCTGCTCGGGTTCGGGTCGAATACTAGATTGTTCTGGATTGTACGGATTAGCACTGGCGCTGGCGGTATTGGGAGTTAGATAGATATAGATAGAGAAACGAAAGAGGGAAATGGTGTCTGGAAGAAACGCGATGTTGTATCTATATTTATTCCACAGACCCGCTCTCCTCGCCCTGTCCCATCTTTTGAGCCTCCTCTTCGCTGGGCGACGGACTTGGCCTTGATGTTTTCTGCTGCGCAAGTTCTTGACATATCCGGCTTTTCGCGCGTAATGTCGGTCCGTATCGAATGAACACGAACGGTATAACGCAACAGAGGAAGCCCAGGAATCCGAGCAGACTGCATGCCCACGCGACCCCAAGTGTCTCGTACATCGGCCTGGCAGCGAACGGTAGGACGACACCGCAGGTACTCCGTGCGATACTAGTCGCTCCCAATGCGCTGGCGGAATAGGTCGTGTAGGAGTCCACGATGTAATTCGCCAATGCAACGAAGATCAGGACAAAGCCGATACCCAGCGGCAGACCTCCTAGGATGGGCACGATCCAATGAACATCTCTCATGGCAGCCCAACCGATCCAGAAGAGGCCGCCTGCGAAGAGTGGTCCCCCAAGAAATGCGAGCGGAAGCCGCTGATACTCTTCTTTGAAAGCCCAATGTTTCCCAGCACGCTTGGCTCTGCGCAAATAACCATCCCACCAGAACACTGCGAACAACGACGTGGGCACAGAACCTATAACGATCGGCAAGAATGCCAACCCGGTCGCTCCTTGACCAAAACCATAGATCGGTGGAAAGATGACGCTGTAGGCCTGAAACAGCATGTATATAATGCTGTAGATCAGCGAAAGGTAAAGGCAACAAGCACTGACGATTGACTCGGCTAGCATCATGCGGAGTGGCCGTCCGATGACCTGAGTGATGACTTGCGTGGGAGTCATGTGTCTCAGCTCCAGCAGCGCATACACATTCGAGCTCGGCTTCTCTTTGCGGATCCTCCTGGCCTTGAGCAACAGGAGTTTCGGACCAAAAGTCTCTGGGAGAAATAACAGCGGCACAGCACACGACCCCGCGAAAATCACTCCGAACCAGAACGGCCAGCGCCACGAGTACGTGGCAAGATAGCCAGAAATGACAGGCCCGAGTGCAGGTCCGAAGCTAGCAGTGGCCATGAACCACGCAATCGACCTGCCTCTCCACACAGGATTCTCCAGAATATCGGCAAACAGTCCACCCGTCAGTGATATGGGCGTCGAGCCGAAGAAGCCAGTTAAAAATCTAAAGAACAGGAAACCCGTCCATGTGGGCGCTAGCGCCGATCCCAGAACCCATATTGAATAGCAGAGGTACGTGCAGATGATGATCCACCTCCGGCCGAAGTTCTCTGATAATGGTGCCCATAGCATAGGACCGAGGATGTACCCAACCAAGAAAATGGAATTGGGCAAGACGAGCTGGAATTCATTGCGGACGTGGAAGTGTTCTTGCAATTGTGATGATGCCCCGCTGGGGAGAGAGCTGGCTATGGTGGAGTTGAGAACGACCAAGGTGCCGAGCGTGACTATGCCAATTTTCTTGGCTCGAGACCAGTTGTATGGATTTTCTGGATCGCCGTCTTCGAAGACAAGGATGATTTTGGGCGATACTGCAGAAGATGGTTAGTCCTCGAATTGATGGACGATCCCAAACGACATACCATCACTTTTCCCCGCTTCTGGTGTGCCATTTGACATTGTTCAGCACCTGCACGAGTGTGCCAGTGCAAATCTGTATTCGGAACATGTTTAAAAAGTCATCGATGACCAAGTTATGGTTCAGCCGTTGCCGGCAGGGCGCCTCCTCCTTTGCTCTTCATGTTCCTCGGATGCATGATGCCATCTTGGCGCGGGATGGTTAGCGTAGAGGATGAATATATGCATGCGCGCTTTGGCTCGGCGAGATCTCGGCGATAGTGCTCGCGTACTCCATGTTCAAGAGGAGACTGTCCATATTCGTAGTTATCGCCCGTGCCGTATGTGATAACGGAAACATTGCACACAGTCAGCGGATTGAGATGGAGCGGTGCGTCGATGATCAAATTTACTGCAGCTAGTGTATTTGATCAAGGACATAGACAGCCTAGGCACTGTCTATACGCTCGAAAGGCAGCATCATGCTCAGTATGATCAGCAGTCCAAACAGACTCGCACATACAAAAAGTGGTGCCGTCGTCTCGACATTGGCATAGCTGCCGACCAGAACGCCCACAATGCCCCCCACTCTGTTCATGACCGTGCATAAACCATAGCCAGTCGCTCTGTGCGCTGAAGGCAGGATTTCAGGGGTGTAATGGTAGATGACTGCCCAGTAAATGTTGGAAGCTGCATTGACGGCAGAGCTGACTACCACATTTTGAACTGGTGTCCGGATCTGGGTATAGCCGAACTGTAATGCCATCGTACAGGCTGCACCTAGAGCAAGGGTACCTCGTCGTCCAAGCCTAGGCACCTCGATCAAGACTCCTGCGATCACAGGGCCGATCAAGCCAACAGCCTGATTGATGGCATAGTTGCGCCAAATTACCGACGTAGAGCCATCGCCGACGCTGGCGCCGCGCGAAGCCAGGTAATATGGCAGAAATGCATTGTAAAGTGGGGATACTATGCCGATCACGAACCAATTGACGATGATGATAGAAGTGGAATATGCCAGAGCGCGTGTTTCGAAGAGTCCAGAAAAGTGTTTGTAAAGACGGAGAGTAGACCACGCCGACTTTTCAGTATGCAAGACCCGCCCCTGACCACGAAGGGTTTCCAGCTCAAGATCGAAAGGTCGATGATACTTCTCAGACACCTGCATCAACTGGTGGTAGACTTCGTCGTCCCGGTTTTGACTGACCAACCAACGTGGGGTATGTACCATCTTGATAAGAAAGATTCGCAGCACAGAAAGAGCCAGAACCAGTCCTCCTGCTGTGAAATGCAGATATCGCCAGCCCCAATTCCGCGCGCGAGGACATTGCCCGATAGGCACTGTGGAGTCGCAGCTGTAGTTGGCCATATATGCCCATGCCAGGAGTCCTGTCACTCCATAGCCTAGAGGTACCCATATCCCCATGAACGTGACGAGCCAGGCGTGCGATCTTGGTAGAAACTCGAACAAGTTCGTCGCATCGATGATGTAGCCTCCACCAGCAGCAGCCGAATAGATAGCGACCATGGTTGCGAACGAGACATAGTCTGGCATGCCACCCGCAACTATCACGAATACCGCGCAGATGAAGAGGCTGGAATTGAATGCCAATCTTCGTCCGATCACATCGGCACTGAACCCCCAGACTGCCGCACCGATGAGGAGTCCGATCTGAGAAGCCAGTGCGATACCTTTCAGTCTGTCCTCCGGGCTGCCATATTCTTGAGTGACGGCAGGCATAGCGATGGACTGGCAGACCACCAGCAGCGAGTCCACAAAATAGCCGAATCCGTTGAGGAAGAACAATTTCCAATGCCATCCAGTCATGCCAATCTGATCAATAGCACCATTAACCAGCGCCATCTTCTTCGCCAGTACAGGATCAGCAGCGGTGGCCTCCCACGCCGCTTGCTGCAGAGCGCGGCCATCTCCTTGGTGGTGTTTCGGATTGTCCTCCCTCGAATCCGACGACTGGGATCCAGACTTGGCCCCATGCTCCATCTCCATCATCTCGAATTCCTCAAGTAAACGTGCACTTTCCGCAGCACTGCTGGAGAGACGGTTCTGGTCGGCCATCGCGACACCTCGGGCAGACACACCCCAGCGAGCGGCCTTGAACTATGTGACAAAGGCCGCATCCGCCGAGACGCAGGACAGCTGTGCGCACCAAATTCGCACAAACATGGTACGCAAAAGTGTGGTGGCGGATGATGAATAGGAGGGCGTGTCGCGGGCGAGAACTTAAGACGGCAATTCTTCCCACTCCCGAATTCTCCGATCAAACCTAAGGTAGAACTTACCGAGATCTTGATTGCACAGAAAGCTTATATTGGACGTAAGTCAGTGCTGCAACGCAATAATGCGTTGACAGCATTCGCATTGGTGTTACTTATGTCGGCATCCACGTAAGACTTATCCAAAAAGTTCATTATTATCAACACATCGACATCAGAGACCCCGACTTCCTTCCAGCATGACGCCCCGCTTGGTCTGGTTCCTTCAGCAGCCAGCTGTGAAAGGAGAAATGGCTGGGTGATGTCTGCGCTAGGATGACGTTGCACCAGTCGAAGCATCAGAGCTTGTCAGCGTCGATGCTCGCTGAGTACATCCAAACCGCTTGTTGCCCTGATCAAAGATCGCATACACCGAGCGAAGAAAGACGTCTCCGAAGATATCGAAGTCTTGGTCTCCACGAGATTGAATACCTCCATAATAGGTCCCATCACCCAGGTCCTGGAAGGGCAGCTCCTCAGGGTTGACAGTAAACAAGGTGTCGCCGACGGCAAATTGAATCTTGGGCAGCTGGCTGAGGTCGGTGCTCGTAGGGAACACCCAACCCTGCTGCTGCGAGCTCTGCTTTGCGCCACTGATAGCGCCATAGACAGCTTCGCATAGGTCGTCTCCAACCAGGGCAAGAGTGGTTCCAGTATCGGCAATCGCAGTGTTGCCGCTGCGGGTGACGGTCTTGTCGCCAACCTTGGCAGATGTGGAATCGAACATCCAGAAGCCCTGGGAAGAGTCGATTGGAGTGTAGGTAGGGGTTTGTCCATTGGTAGCTGCCTGGTCGATATATCCGAAAGTGTAGAAGCTCTCGGCATCGCCGCCATTGGAGGCGGATGAGCCAGTAGATGTGCTGCTCGCTGGAGGTGTGCTACCGAGGTAAGCGGTGAACAACTCAGTGTTCTTGGCGATGTCCTGTTGAGCAATCATGTTCTCAACCAGGGTGTTCACAGGCTCTGGCTTCACCGTGTTGATGGTGCCGAACGCCAGACCTAAAAGCCCATCTCCTGGTCCTTGCTCGAACTGCGTGCTCAAAGTGCTTGCAAGCTCGATTGCCTGGTTCTCAACCACGAGCCCACCAGCATTGACATCGTCCGTACCAACATCACCAGATGCTGTTGAGCCGTCACCGTACTGGATCTGCCAGCTCGAGCCAGAGCTCTTCTTAAAGGTTGAGCTCTTTGAAGAGTCAAAGATGACATGTTTGTTGCCTGAGGTCTGGTTCTTGACAGAATCTGGCAGCTCCGTGCTCCATACCCAAAGGTCGGCAGAGCCCGTATCGAAGTCGAGGGCTAGATTCTGTGCTGGCGTGCCGATGCCGACTGTAGCTAAATATTCTGCGTTGTTCTCAACATCTTCTGCCGGAACGTTTCCAGTTTGGCCAGTGGCGTCTCTCTTTGCCAGGACGTGGCCTTTGACGTGAGCGCGTCCGCCGCTAGGGATCGGTCAGAACAATTTGCTGTCTCCCCACAAAGACCTACTTACATTTTCTTGCCGAACTTTCTCATGATCGCTTGCGAGCCTTGTTGATGGACTTGGGTGACCATGCAGTATGGTCCATCCACCGTCGGCCCTATGTTCCATTTCTGAATGGCGTGGACGTAGGACTTCAAGCCATTCCTGGAATAGTTGTGGTTTCTCTTCAAGGCACCGCGTACAAGTCCTCCCGCCATGATTGCTGTAATTGCTGTGAGTTTCTGGATGCTGTTCAAATGCTCCGATGGATGGCGGCGCTCCAGGGCTCCTCGGCGCTCTTCTTATGCCCAGGTCGACCTTCACGAGACGCAAACAAATGCCATATGAGTACGTCATGCTGCCACTTTGGCGCGTCACGATGCCAAATGGTTGGACTGGGGAATCAATCTCGCCACAGCTGGTTTCGGATAGGTTTAATGGCGCAAGGTGATAGGCGCTCAATTCAGGCGCATTTGTGTCGCAAACCTGCTTGTGGTGGAGACATATAGCTATCAAGATATTGATTGCTTGTGGCGGACAAGCACCCTTTCCTGGCTCGTGTGGCAACACATATTCGCATGTGGCCCGCTCCTTATCTTTGATTGCTACAAACTGTGTGCAAGGACGTTCATTGGAGAAGGTGGGTGATCGAAACAAGAGACTCGGGACCACCTTTTAATGGACACCACCAAGGCAGGAACACGCGGCATGCCAAGTCGACACTAAAGGCTTAGCCAGGAGCTTGTAATGGGATACTACGTCACCTGTCTGTTCCTGTCTCGTGGTCGGTCTAGAGGTGCACAGAACTGCCTGGCGATTGCAAGTCTCTGATATGGCCTCCACTTTCTACGAATCCCTTCCGCCTTGGCATAATACATCGGACCTTACTTTGCAACGTGGTCGAAGAGCTGGCACGTCTCGTAATTGCATGTGTAGACATAGCCTTCGGCCGCAGCTGCATAGATGTATGCTTCTTCTTCTCTTCCAAGAGTTCGACGTCCGCACCACTCTGTAAGAAAGGATCGAAAAGGTCGGGGTATGCAGCCACGGCAGCTTGGTGAAGGGCATTACGCACTTATATATTCACAAAAGACTGGCCAGTGCCTTTGACCAACGAAATCTGTGCAGTCCATTAATATGCGGAATTTTCAGCTAGTGTATGAAGTTCAGTCCATATGTAAGCTTGGGTTGTGGACTTGCAGCGCTGCAGTAGGTGTTAAGTCCGAAATGCACTCCAGCTTGGCCGCCAATGTTCTTGCCTTCCCACCCTGGCCGATGGTTGCTTTTGCCTGTTCGTGTCCCGAGCCACCTACGATCCAGCATTCATCTGACGGCGTTTCCAGTCGCCTGGCAGATCTTCTTTCTGTAGTGTCAGCTGTATCTTTGTCGTATATCGGTCGTCGATGAAGGAAGCTTCCCAGCACGTGGCATGTTCCAAGGTTTGATCTTGCCATACGACAGGGGTGGTGTCGCAGGGCGACTGCAAGAAATCGATCGCTTTTTATAGCTCTTACGATACAAGTACACATCTCATCATATTTCCGGCTATCTTGTCTTTGCCTTTGGCTCTTTGGGCGCGCTGTAAAGCCATACCGCTACAAAGACCACCCATCCCCCGACTGTGACCCAGATGCCCGAGATCCACGGCCACGCGGCAGAAATCACGTACGATCTTGGCCACTCGTCGTGGGCGAAGTGCCGAACCGTGACAGTCACCTTCTCCTCAATGTTCGTGTAAAATGGCCTCCGGTACTCGACGAAGAAGTTGAAAATGCCGTGTTGGTCCGGAGTTCTGAATTCTTGCGCGAAGATTGTGCTGTTGGCCGTCTGGCTCTTTGACTTCAAGTTGAGCCGGTGGAATGGCGACAGCATGCTGAACTCGAGCTGGAGATTGTCGCCAGCTGGTGGGTTGAACGGTGCCCAGTGGTCAATCTCCCACTCGCTGACCTCGATTTCGTAATGCACGTCAGTCTTGATGCGATAAATGGTGGGATTGACGTCCAGAGCGGCGACTTCGGACGTGTTCGCGATGTTCTTTTGCGAGCCTTCATTCAGGTAGTGCTTGATTGATCCAACCTTCAGCACGCCGAGCTCTTTAAATGTCCATGCTGATAGCTTTTCTGCGAACGCTTTGTTGCTGGTCTTCTCCCCCTTCTTACCAGCACCCGGAAGCTGCACTGACGCGTCGAACCACTTGTCCTCCAATGCCTCTGCGCTGCCCAAGACGGTGAAGCGGGCGCTGTTGCGTGCCTGGAAAGCAGACACGACGTTGATTTGCGAGCCGGTCGCGAAGAGATCTTCCGGGGCACTTTCGCCATCATCCTTCGGATTGTACACATATGCCGTACTCGGTGCCTTGAATATTGGCGAGAGCAACGGCGAAGCATTACCCAATGCTTGTCCAACTGTGTGTGGAAATGCCACTAACCCATCCACATTGAAGAAGTTCTTGACATTTTGTTTCAGGGTTGGTGCCGGGAGGAGCAGCACATCGTGCTTCTCCGCGGCGCTCTTGCTATCGTGATTGAAGTGGTCGACTACAACGCTCGTTCGATCGGCGGGAAGGTGGATGTCCATCTCGAGAAGCAAGCTAGAGATAGCGCTTGGAATCGCTTGTTCCGACGAGAGCGCAAGGAGCACATTCGACCCGCCATTAACGAAGTCGACCAAAAGGTTCGGCGTAAGAGCTGGTCCCAAGCCTTTCGCCCTGACGGGCAGGAGCAGGAGATGTGAGTAAGCTGGGAGGCCATGTTGGAAAAGCGACAAAGAGGAGTCTTTCGGGGCGCGGTACGTGATTTGGAAGCCTCGGTCTGTAAGCAATGTCAGTATATGGCTGTGATTGTTTCATGTAGCGCTTGGTGATGCTCTGCTCACTCTCGAGATCTGTCCAAAACTGCGTGTACTTTGCCTTGTCTGCTTCGTCTTCGACAATTGCCAACAATTTGTTTCCAGCTGCGCTCAAGGCTGATACAAAGCCCAAGAGGCCTAACAGCAGGCCGAATATGGGCAACCTCATCTTGACTGTGATGTGTGCATGAACAACAACATGAACAAGACAGCTTCCAAGTCCACGCCAGCTGTCCAGGGACGACCATGTCTTGGCGGCAGTCGGCTCGAGCTGACTGCACCTACAACGCCATTGGACCACGGACACATCCCACGACAACGACCATACCACAACCACGAACTGATTGGGGAACATACCTGATACTGCAGGCGGAAAGAAGGCACAATGGCGCCAGTCACATTCTGGTCAGCGCCAACGCAATGGATGTCGTATATGGTCCGCCGGAAGCCCGCTCTCTTCTGGTCGGTGGTGCTGGGGAGCCTGGGACCTGTCGCGTTGGTACGAATAAATTCTCTTGAGAAGGCGTGCGCAGTAGACAGCAGCTGACAACACTGCCACAGTTCACAATTCCTCCGATCAGACACAGACTGGGCGATGGCCCGCGGCAGCAAATCCCCCACACATATCCAAGTACGCACTCCCCATGTCACCAATAATGCAGTCTTCCAAGCTGACAGGAGTTTCCCATAGTTCCAAAAGGTCCACGGCAACCACCGAAAGGCTACGATGACTAGGCGAATGTCGAGAGTCTCAGGGTAGGGACGCGAAGGAGAAGAGCGCACTGTGCGGTAGAGGGCAGAACCACTGGGCGACTGAGGCGCTTCCGAGAGGACATGAGACGCGCGATGCATATCTCTCTTTGTACATACGATACAGCGCGAAGACCATTCAAACACAAACGGCCGTCAAGGTCGTGCGCGCCAAAGCTACAGCCGAACACGCTGCTATTGGTGGTCAACTCAGGACATTTCAGTACTCGAGTAGCAGCAACAAACGAGAACTGGGGTGTGTCTCAAGATGCTTTGTGTCACTACACGGACTCGCACCTCGAGAGAGCGGAACCAGAGTGACTGGCTTTTGCTACTATTCACGCTTCTGGGATGATGCTATTCTACTCTTTCCTCGAAGGTCGGTAAAACAATTGTGCCTAAATCTCCCAGCTTATGGGAATACACCCTACAAGGTAAGTTCCCTTGCATGGCCGATGGAGAGTCCGCCACAGCGTTTGAGCATCATCCGAAAACGATTTATGCACAACTGGCTGGACACGGAGTATTTGGCCGTGTTGACGCCAGAGCACAAGGAGAAACGCCTGGTGAATACATGACGCTCTTAGAAAAACGGCACGCCGACGGCGCCTAGTGGTTACAAGTTCTTGGTTAGGAAGACCCTTGATGTCTGCGAGCAATGTCACATAGTCATCAACGCATAGCAGCTGTGATCGAAAGACAGATCGGAGCGGTCGAGCAGGGCTGACAAACACTCGACTTGTTTGGAAGTTTAGAGTCATCACAGAAGAATTCACAACCTCGCTTTCTCGTCTCTCAACTCAGCCCCAGCATTGGAAATACAAGCCTTCCCCGTCTCCTTCACCTTCGCCCGATACACGACCTTTCCACCTTCCTGCCACATTTCCGTAACAATTGTTTGTCCGGGCAACACCACACCCGAGAATCTCACCTTGAGACTCTTCACGGGCCCAAACGCAGCAAATACATGCTTACCCGTAATGCCAAACGTCGCCAGGCCATGCAGGATCGGAGTTTCGAACCCTCCTACCTTCGAGAATTCGGGGTCGATATGGAGAGGATTGTAGTCGCCCATGAGCCGGTATATGGCCGCGAGGTCTTCGGAAGTTTCTTCTTCCACGATCTTGTCAGCTGGGCGGTTGGGAGGATTATTTAGCGCCGTAGCTGCACCGCGGTCCGAAGGCTTCGTTTGACCCCCGAAGCCGCCCGCTTTTCGAATGAACACTACGCTCTCGTTGTAGAAGACGGGCTTTCCGGACTCGGCGTCAACGGTCGTGTTGCTTCGGCGGACAATGGCGGCGTTGCCTTTATCGACGACCTCGATAAGTCGTCCATCTGTCTTCAGGTTTGCTGAAATCGGTATGGGCCATTGCAGGATCTCGAGATATTGTTCGCCGTGTAGGAGCTGTCGCATATCGAAGTTTGGGAGAATATCTTGGAACTTGTAGTGAGATTTAGAAGTGTAGGTCGGTACAATGCCAAATGTAGGTAGCACATGGAAGTTTTTGGAGCCCTCAAAAACCAGATCGAGATCTGTTCGTTTGGCGCCAAGACCGAGATGATAGAGGATGACATCTCGTTCCGTGTAGGAGTAGGGTGTGCTTGCAGACTTTCCTTGGAGGGCTTCGTTGATCTTGACAAGGAAGCGACGATTGCTGCGGCCGCTATCGCCAAGGTCAATTTTTGCGGACGCAAGTGCTGCTGCCGATGTATATTTGCTGCCGTCTTGTGGAGTTTCTGGCGTATCTGCTTTGTTATCAAAGCCAATGATCTCAGAAAACGCTTCGGCGACTTGGTCGACGCTAGGAACACTGTCGTGGAAGTCGAAGTCCTTGCCTCGAGCTCGTTGCCATCTCGTCATCGCAAACCAGCCGCCTGCAGCTTCGAAGATCGTTCCAGTCGAAGGAGGCTTTTCACTGCAAAGCGCGGCTACCAGAGGCGCCACAAATTCGGGCTTAAGTGCCTGCACTTCTTGCTCAGGCCAGATTGTTCGAGTCATGTTTGTGCCAGCTGATGGCGCGACCACATTGACGAAGACATTGTACTTCTGCCCTTCTCTCGCGACGGACTTGGTAAAGCCCAGGATTCCAGCCTTGGCAGCTGCGTAGTTGGCTTGTCTGTAGAGGGTCAGCGCAGTCTGAGCACCAGTATCGTTGATGCTCACCCGAAGTTTCCATATATGCCACTTGTCGATGTGATGTTCACTATTCTTCCGTATTTGTTCTTCACCATGTACGGCAGCGCAGCTCTCGTGATCGCATATGTACCGTTGAGGTGTACATCAATCACTTGGTGCCACTGCTCATCTGTCATATTAGTGAATGCCTTGTCCCGAAGGATCCCGGCGTTGTTGACCACAATGTCGACACGACCACAGTTATCGATGACGAATTTGACCACAGCGTCTCCTTCAACCACAGAAACATCGCAAGCCACAGCATCACCTCCCTTCTTTCGAATCGCGTCCGCCACAGCCTCAGCATTCTGCACGTCGTTGACGACCACTTTGGCCCCGTGCTTAGCAAGCTCGAGAGCATATGCTCGTCCCAGACCTGCGCCGCCCCCAGTGACCAAGGCTACCTTGCCTTTGATCCCTAGATTGTCCCCATCGACAGGCTTGTTCGGCTGAAGACCCCTCGCTGCCTTTAGCATACCCATCAAGTCCGCCGGCTGAGATGGGTACTCCGAACCCCTTGCAAATTCCACTACCTCATTCCAACGGTCTAAAATGTGCTGCGGATGCAGATTTTCATCCGGTTTGAGCAGAAGTCCCTTGTTTCTCTCCCATCTTATCTTCGAGAAATGCCCGGCACCAGCTTCAAAAATACTTCCACTCTCGCGAGTGTCTCCATGACACAAATATCCAACTAGCGGTACGACCCATTCCGGCTTCATGAGATCAAGCATTTCCTTTGGCCACACAGTCTGCGTCAGACGACTCGCTGCTGCGGGAGCTAGGATATTACAAGTAATGTTGTATTTCGCCCCTTCCTTGGCTAGAGTCTCGCCGAAGCCAACGAGCGCAAACTTGGCTGCCGCGTAGTTCGATTGCCCGAAGTTGCCAAACAGGCCTGATGCAGATGTCGTTTGAATGATGCGACCATAGCGCTGTTTTCGGAAATAAGGCCAGGCAGCGCGGGTGGTTTTGTAGGCACCATGTAGGTGAATGTCAATGATGGCATTCCAATCGGATTGGGTCATGTTTCGAAGAGTGACATCGCGAAGGATTCCAGCATTGTTGACTATCCTGATCAGTATATCCTGCCTCATTGGGATCATAATTCACGTAATACGGACCTAAGATATCGACCCTTCCAAAGTTATCGATTGCTGTCTTGATGATCTTGTCGCCCTCCTGCACAGGGTCGTAATTTGCTACAGCGGTCCACCCCTTCGATTTCAATTCTGCAACGACTTCATCCGAGACTTTGGAGCTTCTCTCTGTCCCTTTGGCGTTGAATGTCCCTCCGAGATCGTTCACGACAACCCGAGCACCTCTCGATGCAAACATGCGGGCATAAGCTCTTCCCAGCCCAGCGCCAGCGCCAGTAATGACGCACACCTGGCCATCGTATCTTAGCTCTGGCGCCATGTTGCTGTCTGTTTGGCACACTGTCAGCGACGGGCTGTCTCGAAAGATGGCATTCCATGGTGAAACTCGACATTAATGTATGCTACATGAACGTTCGGCTTCAGAAGCGGGGATGTGGTGGCACTTCCGTTCGAAAGCCGAGCAAAAGGTGCCGCTCGGTCGACTCTCTCCACGCTTTGTCGTGCTGGGAGAGTCAAAACTGGCACGCTCAATAATACAGGGCTCTCAGGTCCATTTTGGTAATCCTTGCAGCAGTCGCATGTCAAGGTTGAACGGATACCAGTGATCCAAATTCTCGTCCTGACGATGCTGTGCGTGAAATGTACAGTACTTGCTGAGGCTTGCGGAATTGTCTATCCATCTTTCTGCTTGACATATTCGGTCAAGCTAGCGAGGCCTCTATCCCCTCATCGTCTGCCTCTTCATGCTCTTCCTCTGGCTCTTCTCCTTTTCTTTCTCCAAGAACTTCTTCTGGTCTTCGGCGCTCATCTTACTGAGCTTGCGATCACGCTCTTCCTTCTTGAGCTTGTCGCTGGCCGTCCGCCTCTCCTCCGCCTTCTCGTCTTCATCAATCTTTCGAATCTTCCGGATCTCTTCTTCGCGAGTGGCTCTCACTTTGCGCAAAGCTTCCGGACGAAAGTGTGCGTGTGTAACGAGGAAGTCTGGGAGGCGCAGGAAGTAGCCTGAAAGAAAGAAATGTCAGTACACGCTGCAGAATTGCCCTCACACTCCTCGCGCCCAACACCATTTCGATCGACTTACTAAATAGAGCAGCGCTGGCGGCGGAGGTAGATAGAGCCATGGAGAGCTGGACACGCTTCTTTGGGACAATCTCATTGAGCCTGCAGGACATTAGTCACTGATCTGGAAGAAAGGAACACTGCAGTACTTTTTGGGCGCGTCGATAGGCTGATCAGACACGATCAGGGCCTCCAAGTTCTCACCAGCATCTGTGACGACCTTCACGAGCTCCGGCGTAAGCATAGCCTCGGTGACCTCGGCACTCTCTGACATGACGGTCGCCCATTGTGGCAGCTTTGGGTGATCCTTGGTTGTGGTCAAGCTCAGATCGTAGCGATCATCTCGGAGCTGCTTCATCTTGTCCTTGTGCACGACAGCAAACACGAAGCCATCAAACGTGCTGTCCTTGTTCGAAGCAGAGCTCGGAGCCTGTCCATGCGCGGGCACGAACGCCTTTTCCTTGCCGTCGAACACGTATGCTGTCGCCTCGAGTCGCTCTGCCGGTGAAGTAATGCTCTCGAACAGGAACGAGAGGATTGACTCGCCGAACCACAGGAGTGGATTGTAGCGCTTGAACAGAGTGAGCTTGACGTCTAAGAAAGCCACGTTCTGTCGGCCCGTGCAATAGGTAGTGTACTCGTTCTTGCTCTTCTCCTTCCACAAATCATCCTTGCCGAATCCCACTTTTGCGAACTCGGACTCCAGCTGCGGAAGATGTCGATCGGCCCATTGCTTGGCGCGTTTGCGGTTGGCAGCGGCTCCCCAGAGATTCACAACGATGACCAGAATGATGACGGGTATGATCGCTAATTCTTGGTAGAAATCGGCAATGGTAACGCGTTCCCACACTCGATACCACTTGGTATAAGGTCGGCCAGCCATGGTCGGCGATGAAAAGGCCCCAAATGCATTCTTGGCATTGGTCGTCGGCGATGCTGATGCGGCGGGGAACGAGGACGATGCGGAATGGCTAGGCGGCGCGGGCGATGCTGCTGTCGCGAAGTCTGCGAAGTCTGGGCTATGTCGTCAATTGGGGTTGTGTTGCACATATATGTGCAGATAGCGAACGAGACGCACCATCGGCATCGGAGTTGGCTATCGAGGATGCGGTCGACTTGGCGCCTCCAAGAACATTTTGAAGATTGCTCAGAAGGCCAGCCATTGCGTCGAATGCAGATCTGGGATGTCACGACCGACTGATGCAACGGCGATGGAGAGATGCAGGGAAGCCAGCTCATCGGCCACTTTCACGCCGAAGCTCAATTTCGGGTACGGTTCAGCCTCAGGTACAGTACTTGGCGGGGAGTGAGGCTGGACCGAGACTCCTTCGACTGATGACTATTCCACCGTCACGACTCTCATCATGTTTTCCCTGTGCATCCTCATTACGTTGGAGATCACTCTTGGCATCCGGAGTCCAAGTTTGGCTCCGCATACGTGCCGCGAGCAATGATGCTGACCGTCTACCAATTCAGGACAAACGAGGCCAATACCATCCAGGAGCACCTTGAGAACATCATTCGTCATGGGATCGAAGCGATCAACAGGCGCGATCTCAACCCGACCTCTCCTTCTTGGTCTTCATTCGCAGAGGAATTCACCCAAGCGCCTACCAGTATGCGACCTCCCGTCGCGAGTAAGGCAGCCTACCTACAATGCTGGAGAGACTTGACAGACATGTGGCCCGATTTCTCCATCGAACTGATTGCCCTGAGCTCAGAGGTGTACAGGACCAATTCGAGTGATCGACGAGGACAGGCGCAGGTGTTCATGAAGTCCAAATCTACCGGCGGCCCTCAACTTCCCGTGGGTATGGCCCGAGAGATGGCCAGTACATTCGACTTTGTACACATTAACGGCCGTCGGATGTGCGTGAATGAAACAACGTATAACTAATGCTTCTTTCGGTTTGGACAACAGCTGACTTGAAGCGCTTGCTGTAGACTCAGCGGTATCGGAATTGACTCCTGACATTCAGGTGCACGCTTTGAGTGAAGCTTTCGGCGAAGCTAGTGGTGGGGCAACAGGGCTGGTTGACCCATTCACTTGCTCAAGGCAACAATGATACATCCATAGTCGTTGATTGGTTTCGGTGCCTACGGTTGTCAACTGCCACGCCCTACACGGTACACCAGCGGCATCAGTTGCAGGGAAGAGCGCCTTACAAGTTCAGCCGACGGTCTCGAGCACTACTTGATCAGGAAAGCAGCTGTTCACCCTTGCTTCGCTAATAAGGTAGCTATCTTTCTGAATCATCTTCTTGCTCCCACCTATTCTTCGCCTGAAACCATTCATCTTGCACATATCGTCGGTTTCGAGGATTAAATTCATTACACATAGTCAAGAAGACCATCTCCAGCATGTCTCGACAAGAGCCCAAGCTCACGAAGCAACGTGAGCCATGCAATTTGCCGACACCACAGTCAACGAAATCATTCTGGCACACGGAGCCATCTGCCCTTCTCCTCGGCCATCGTTCAACTCGTGACATACCAACACAAGCGGATGTGGTCATAATCGGAAGTGGCATCACGGGAGCGTCTATCGCCCATCACCTGCTTACAGCACAGGACGACAGCCATCCCAGCGTTGTCATGCTGGAAGCTCGCGAAGCATGCTGGGGTGCGACAGGTCGAAATGGAGGCCACTGCCAGCCGATCTTTTTCGAGTACCCACATGATCCTAGTATTGGACGATTCGAGCTCCAGACATTTTACACTCTGCAACACATGATCGAGCAGAACAACATCGACTGCGAATTCGTTCCTCAACCAGGCGTCCGAGCAATCTACTCCCAAGACCATCTCAACGACGCCAAACTCGCACTCTCGACCATAGAAGACACAGCTCCAGATCTCTACGCCATGATGCGTCTCGTGACCGAGCGGGACGAATTAAACGCACTACGCATCCCCACAGCCCTCGCAGCCATCGTCACCGACGTAGCAGCACGAATGTGGCCGTACAAATTCGTCTCCCGCATCCTCGAAGACCTCCTCACAAGCACGAGACTCTCCGGGACCTTCAACCTGCAAACCCTCACGCCAGTCACCAAGCTCGACTCCGACTCTTCCATAATCCACACCGAGAGAGGCACAATTCACGCCTCCCGTATCATCCTGGCAACCAACGCCTACACCTCCCACATCCTGCCCAAATTCTCAGACCTCATCGTCCCCTGCCGTGGCCAAATGTCCTCTCTGATCCCATGGCCCTCAATTTCAGGCCCCAATCGTCTTCAAACCAGTCTAGGATTCCTCGGCGACGGTCTAGACGACTACCTGATCCAACGCCCCAACGAAAACGGCGGCCATCTCATGTTCGGAGGAGGAAGACAACACGGCCAATCGATCGGGGTCACGGATGATTCGTCGATTGATGAGAAGACCGGGCACTACTTGCGGAGCAAACTTGTGGAGGTTTTCGATCTGCCGGAAGGAAGAGAGGAAGCTGGGAAGCAATTGGATGCGACGTACATCTGGACGGGAATCATGGGCTTTTCGAGAGATGAGCATCCCTGGGTTGGGAAGGTGCCGGGCGAGAAGGATGTTTACATTGCAGCAGGATTTACTGGACATGGGATGCCGAATACTTGGTTGAGTGGGAAGGCCGTGGCGCTTATGGTCGCCAAGTCGTTGCATGGGGCGAGTGATGAGGAACAAGTCGACGTGGCGAGGGGAGCGACGGGTTTGCCGGAGTGTTATGTTGTGACGAAGGCGAGAATGGAGGCTGCGCTGCAGCTGGAAGATGTGGAGAGTAAGGATTGGGCCGAGATGGAGAGGGGAAGAAGAGGGAATTTAAATGTCTGAGAGAAGGTGGCTCGCGTTTTGGCGTGATGCGGTCCACGAGTAGTAATTATTCTTCGTCGCGTACAACCGCTCAGCGGTGGCGATCTCAGCTTCCCTTTATGCCACGTCAAAAACGAGACTCACATGATCATCACCAGCAGTGACAACACGCTTCCCGCCGCCTCCCTGCACGAATCCAAGGATGCCGCCTCCTTCCCCTCCACCTCGATGCCCTCTCCACTCGCCGAGCAGACCTTGTCCTGTTCCACCCCGTACATCCCACCTACGAATCACGCCATCATTCCCACACGAGGTCAGAACGTGTCCCAGAGGATTCGCTGTGCCAATCGGGAGCTTCACGAACTCGACCTTGATCACAGCCTGAGCGACCTCGTCCTCCTCGTGCGCACCTTTGATGTGCCGTCTCACGGCGAAATTATGCTGTGCGTCGAACAGCGCTATACTACCATCCACACTCCCTGCCGCGAGGATCGCGAGCGGCGGATGACTGAAATCCAATGTTTCCACGCCATCAGATTGTGTTCGCAATGATGCGATGATTGCACCAGCGTTTCCAGCGGTAGCTGGGGTCGGAGCTTGTTTCGCGCCGCCAGCTTTCGACTTCGCTCCCGCACCTTTTGCACCGGCGCCCCCTTGTTGTTGCGCTGCTGATAGTCGTGGGAGACTGACGACCCGAATATTGCCTTCTGCTCCCCCGACGGCTACAATGCCGCCTCCGGGTGATATTGCGGCGCTGTAGAGACCTCCGTCGACTTTGAACCGTTCATCATCTGCTGTGAGACTGATCACTGCTTGCCCACCATTCGGATCTGCGATACCCGCTGCTGCGGCTTCTCCAAAAACATCCCAGACGTAGAGGCTGCCGTCTTCAGATACTGTTGCGAGCAGTTTGCCGTCTGGTGTCCACGCGCCTGCTGTACATGCTCCTTGGTGTAGGAAGAAGGTCTGAACGATTGTGAGAGGACTTGAGGGATCTTTTGCGTTGATTGTGTAGACCCAGACCGAGCCGTCCCCTGCGCCAAACGCGATTGTGTTGGGGTATTGTGCGTGAGGGGAGGGAAGTATCCAGTTGATTTCGTCAACTTCTTTCGCGAAGCCGACCAGTTGTGTTCTTCCATCTTCTGGTGTAGTGTATACGCTCAATTTGCCAGCTAGTGTCGCCGTTGCAATATATTCTCCTTTGGGTAAAGTGAAGCAGATCGCATTGACGCTCTCATCTTGTCCTTCTAGTTTCGCTATGACTTGCTGACTTTGTCTCTCTCTTGGCTGTGGATTTGTCTCGTAGCTCGCTGGTAGTACGGGGCCTTCGGGAGGCGTAGAATCCCACACATACGCTATGTCGTCGCCTGCACCAGTTGCTATGAGTTCAGGTCGGGTTGGATGTTGGGCTATGCAGAATATGCTGTCCTTGTGTCCGTCAAAATGCGCAGAGCTGTTGTTGATAAGCTGTATAGTCTCTGCTTCCTCGTCCTCTTCTCCGCTATCCATTGCTGCATCGCCATCGTCTTCTACCACCTCTTCTGCATCGTCTGGGTCGAGCATTGCATCATCTTCGTCGATCGGGTTCTGGTCGTGCTGCAATGGGTCGGACATGATGTTTCCGCGGATCCTGAGGTTTGTGTAAGACCAATGTCTGATTCGAAACGGCACTTGCTGTCTTATACAACACTTGTTGTCTGGTGCATTTCTAAGCAGAAATATTTCGAACTCGACAAGAGTGGTGTTTATCTGAGCACGCCGCTGCTTATCTGAGACCTGTTCAATACTCACGTCAATGTTTGACGGCCTTTCCCTTCAACTATTCTGCACATCTCACTTCGACTACATGTATTGTGTGATATATCCAATCACTGGCAAGTGGCTGTCCGGATTGACTAAGCTGAGCTGGCCTCTGCGCCTCTTTGATGACACTGTATGTCCTTCTGTGCAATTCCATCATCTATCCAGCTCCTTGAACTGAGCACCCATCCAACAACCCAACCTCATTCTTCCCCTCACTCATCCTTCAACAAGAATCGCATATCCCTTTCCACTCTCCCTTCCCGGCTCAATACTCGCATGAATAACCTGTGCACTCCATGTCAAACCCCGCCTTCCTGTCATTAAATCCCTCCGGTTCGGCCTTTTGCTCTTCACGCATTCATCCAAAAACTGGCCATACCCTCGATTCAGCTCATCATAAACCTCACCCAGCCTGACCTCATCACCAGAAAATCTCCCATGCCCAGCCGCGTAGCTCTGCTCGACCATTTTATCTTGCTTCTCAGACAATCTCGGCCGTGCGTGAATTTTGGTGATCAAATTTGACACGGCGGGCTGGGTGATGAGCATGTGTCTCCAGCTTGCCTGGTGAGATCCACTTCCGAGGCGTGGGAGCCAGGGTTTCTGCGCGCCGGTTTCTGAACAAATGAAGACGTCGAGAGTTTTGTTCTGCAGGTCGGTATGCGAAAGGGAGGATTTGCTGAAATAGAGACCGTCGGGTTGCATGAAGATTTCGCTTGGGACGAAGACAGTCTCGGTGAGGACAGGGTTGATATTAGTTCGAGCGTTGGTTCGGTGGACGTGGAGCAGAGGCGCTGGCTGTAGGAACATCAATTGTTGGAGGTTGGACGGCTTGTTGATCGTCCCGTAGAACGCGCGAGATGTGCGTTGGAGGACAAAGAGTTGGAAGATGGGTAGATGGGCAACTATCTGTCCAAGGAGTTCGACTTTGTTGAACACTTGTATGCTGGGAAGCGGAGAGCCCTTCTGCTTCCTTGTTGTTACGACCATTCTACGGTGGTTTAGCAAATCATTAACGCTTCATTGAGATGGCCATTACTTACTTGCCACTGTGCTTGATTCTTGCAGACATCATGGGACTTGGTGCTTTGCTCGGAATGCTGAGGTCAACAGACTGAGCGTCCGGATGACCTTGTCGAGGTATTCAAAGCACTTTCAGATTATGACTGTGAGTTCACTCCGGTGCATGTGACAAACAATAGCAACTTGCGACGTGACAATAAGTCCGCGGCTAGCTGCCTTCGTCGCATGAGTTGGCAGCTGTACCAACTCACCTGGGCTAAGTACCTACACATATTCCGAGTGATTGTTCATAATCGCGTCGTTGCTGTCATGCGTTGACCTTCATCCGAAGGTATGTTAGCGAAGGCAAGACATCAGATGAGAGATGAAAAGTAATCACAGGGACGTGAGCCCGGCGCAGATGGAGAAGGTCCACTGTGCTATACGTGAGTCACCGCATTGCCACAGCCACTTCTCAAGCTACTCGTGGGCCAGCAGTTAGCACTCCAAACAGCCGTGCACTAGAGCCCCATCGCCATATGTTCCACATGTGTGGGGTCAACTTCACAACAAGTCCTTGACCACTTTGTCTAATCCCCATCGTCAGACTCCAACTCCATGATCTCCTCCATCTTTCCCCCATGCTCGAGGATGTAGTCGCTGGCTTTCTGCTTGCCCTTCTTCCTAGATCTGAGAAATCCACCATACTGCTCCATCAGCACCTTATACACTGTTCCAATCCTCGTGTTCGAGATGAACGTAGCCTCCCAGTGCAAGACACGCTTGTTCTCACTCTTGAAAGGTCGTGGTTTGGTCTCTAATATCGTGCAGAAATCAGGTTGAGAAGGTCTCTGCAGGACCAGCATTTGTCGCCAAGACTGAGTATGGTCGGTCAAGCGGAGACGCTGTGCAAGGGGCGGCTCTTCGCTCTTTTCAGATACGATATGAAAATGGAGTCTGAGCTTCCCGATTTTGTTGAGATCAAGTATAGGCGTACTAGCAAAGTAGATGCCATCTTCAGGGATGCCGGGTGGTACCAAAATCGCAGCTTCGAGGAACGGACTTTCTTGGACAACTCGGGCTCGAGGCCCTGTGCC
Organism: Pseudocercospora vitis; assembly: GCA_026120125.1. NCBI lineage: Eukaryota > Fungi > Ascomycota > Dothideomycetes > Mycosphaerellales > Mycosphaerellaceae > Pseudocercospora > Pseudocercospora vitis. The sequence goes on along the minus strand of JALRML010000003.1, from coordinate 904,373 downwards.
GTTCGCGTCTTGTGGCGGCAAAGGTTCGAGGAACATGATACGCTTCAGCAGGACAGAATCGTTGATGGTGTCGTGGAAGGAACGAGACGTACGCTGAATGGCGAAGAGCTGTGTCATTGGCACATCCTGAAGTAGAACTGCTTCGAGCAGCTCAGGTGTATTGAAGACGCGCCCTGTAGCGGTGGTAGCGGCGGTCATGGTTGAGAAGTTGTGGTGTGCTTGATTGAGGGTGGCTGCAACTCGAGTTTGTGAAATCGGGACTCGCGCTAAAGTCCGAGCGGCAAATGCGCCTGCCACCGGTTTTGCACAGCAGGCGGCCATTTCTACCTCTGCCGCTGATCCAACACTTTGCGGGTTTCACCACCGCGAACTGGTTCCTCGTACGCGCACGATGACACAACCTTCCGCCTCCTCTTCACCTCGCACCGATGTACACACTCAAAGACCTGGCCAAGGGTCGCATCTGCTCGCAGTACGAAATCCATCTGCTCTCCACGTTGAACGCCCCAGCCGACCCACAACTCAATGTCCTCGACTCGCGACTGAAAGACAAGCATATCGCGCCAGGACTCTTGGACGCTGTCCTGGATGTATACCAATGCCGTTCGTGGCAGTTGACGCTGTGGTTGCGAAGATATCGATGTTCCGCGCGCACCCAATGTCAGTTTTTGGTAGAAAAGCTCTGTCAGTGGCAGAGATGGGCCGGCTGAGTACAGCGTTAACTCAAGAACGCGACGTGTGAGGGAGGAAATCCAGGTGCGGAGCATAGGATTGATGATGGGACGTATTCGCTGGGTGGGGATAATCTTTCGCGGCAGAGAGGAGTCCTTCGCTAGCCACATGGTTCGCCTTGCTGCTTTTGATGTTTGTATGATGTCGAGGAATGTCTTGTTGATATGTTGAAAGGAAAAGAGGTCCGTCATCGATAAGTTTTCTAGGACAAGATACAGCATTTCTGGTAGGTTGAAAAAGCGCTGCGCGGCAGAAAGGCCGTGGCCAGTCACGGTGGACATGGTGTCAAGGAGCGCTGGTTCTGTAATAACGTAGTCGAAGGGATAGCAACAGCAGTCGCGATAGGAGCAAGTTCGGGTGCAGGCTACTGTCTGATGGAGCATTCGAATGAGGTTCGGAGCCAGGACGCTGGGATACGCTGTTGGTCTGGCTTGCTTACCTCTCCAGGCCTGGGAGATAGCTGCTGTTTGTAGACACAAGAACTTCGGGCACTTCTCAAATATGCTGTTACATCTGTAGGACTCGTCCATTACAGGCAACAGGGACCAATGTGAAGGCACTCGTGCTCTTTTCCGCATTTTCGGGGCAAAGTGAATCTCAGCCTGTGGCTGGTGAAGCTCAATCCGAGCGTTGGGCCGTCGTACGGAGTGTCGCCATCTAGCATGTTTCAACGTTCTGTTCGCGTTCTGGTCATCCCTCGCAAATCGCGCCCTGCCCGCCGAGTATGCTGCAAAGGCTGTCGCTGTGCAGAGCATGAACTTCTCGAGTCTGCGGTCGGTGGCTGGCGCTCACTTTGCTATCGGGAGTTATAACCCTCCGGTGCGCTGGCCGCATTAGCATAGATGTCACTGTGGTTAGAAGAGGTGGTCCCTACCCGTCTGGTACATGAAGCCCATCTGGCATGCCTCGTCGAGAGCCAGTTCTGCGATGTCCTTGCCTCGCTTCGACGCCGCCTTCCTCATCTGACGGCGCTCGGGGGCTGTGGTACTGTCAGCTCCCTTCTTTGTAACCCACAGGAGTCATGGTGAAAAGCCGTGACGCATGGGCATGGCCTTCAAACCAGAGTGTGCTCACACGTACCCGACCATCCAATCCTCCATTGCCAACCAGTCACTCCACGCCTTCTCCGCCGCTGTGAGCTCTTGGTGCTTTGCCTCGGTCAGTGGCTTCATGAAAGGAACGCTTTCATCTCCGCCGTGTCCGCTTCCAATATCGTACTGCTTCTTGCAACTCCGCCAACCACCAGACTTGGCGGCGAAGAGGTAGTTCCGGCGTTCGCACTCGACATGAGGGAGAATGCCTCGCTGGTAGTCGTCCCCAAAGAAGCCGTGCAGAATGGGAGGCTTGTCGAAGCCTGTAACCACGAGTCGTCGGATGTAGGGCAAGGGTGACACAAAGGTCGGTGCTTGAGAACTTCGATTCGATCTAGGTGAATTCATACCACTGCCACGCGAGTAGGCATTGAAGGTGAAGGCTGAAGCACCAGCACCGCCGCTCTGAGAGGAAGGGCCGGTGGGTTGCGATGACGAGACGGGGTTCTCCAGCCATTGATGAGGCAGTCGGATGTTGACCAATGCGCACACAGCCTGCGTGCCGGCCTCGTACTGCGCGTAATCGAGAAAGTATCGCTGGCACGACTGGAAGGCTGGATGCCATTCCAAGATGTCGAAGCTGGCGTCACCCAGTCCAGCGCTTGGCTGGTCATCCATGCCACTGTCGAATCTGTGCACGCATCCGAAAGCTCCTCTGCTCGAGCCCGCGTTCGACCTGCTCGATCTCCCTCCCGAAGCGTCGGAATACGCGCCAGACCTGGAGTCGTAGTACGGTTGTTGATGCCCACCGTCCATGCTGCTTTCCATCGGACTTACACTTCTTACCTATTAAGAGACACGGGAGGGCGTTGACTAGCACACTACGGTAAAGTCGTGTAGGTCATGGATCGGGTGGAGAAGGTTAAAAGCAGCCATCGCGCGCATACTCGCATGAAATATATCAGAAACGTTATCATCGCCCATTCCGCGTCGATGAGATCATGGCCAGTTCTCCCTTTGTGAGACAACGCGCACAGCCGCCTCGTCTTTGCAGAAGCAGGAGCAATGTTGGGAGAAAGGAGAGGCGGATAGGCGTCGATTTTCTTGAGGCACAGATGGCCACGCCTGGCCAGCCCAGCCTAGGCCTCCTTGCCCGCAGAAAGCTGGCTCGCCAGGGACGCCATGATCAGTGCTCGCTCGCCTCACCATCACCTCGAGTTCTAGAAAATCATCCTTGCAAATTCGGTAGCATAACACCAGATGAGTGAGGCTCGCAGTGATGAATTTGGTACACCTCGTCCGTCGAACTACATGTATTACCCACGACGCATAATCGTGCTCGGCACAATGTCTCCGAAAAAGCTACACGTCATGGCAACGACAAGGTGACCTGCTCGGATCCTTTGTCCCTCCTGCGCATTGTGAGAAGCTGAATACCTTTACCGTGGGCATTCATGTCCGCAGCAGCACGCAAGATGGCCGCCGAACCGTTGTCGCTTGCAACCCGCATCAAGCTCAACAATGGCGCCTCGATACCTCGCATACACCTTGGCGTATACCTGATGTCTGGCTCGGAAGCTTCCAACGCTGTGACAAGTGCACTAGAAGCTGGGTACAGGGCATTCGACAGTGCTCAGATGTACAGAAATGAACGCCAGGTCGGGAAGAGCATATCGGATTATCTAAAGTCGCACCCGGAGCTGAAGCGTGAAGACATACACTACACCACGAAGCTCGCAAGCAATTCCGATTACGAACGAGCACGGAAAAGCATCACGAAATCCGTGAAGGAATGCGGTTTGGGTTACATTGATCTTTTCCTCCTCCATTCTCCATATGGCGGCAAGCAAGCTCGTCTGGAGAGTTGGAGAGCTATCGAGGATGCCATTGAAGCAGGAGAGGTCAAAACAGGTGGCGTGTCCAATTTCGGGCCCAAGCACATTGACGAATTGCTCGCAAGTAAGCCGCGAATCAAGCCGGCCGTCAACCAGATAGAGGTGCACCCTTTCAACACACGAACGGCACTCACGGAACACTGCCAGAAGAACGACATTGTTGTGGAGGCCTACGCTCCCTTAGCGAGGGCTCTCCGCATGAAACACCCAACCATTGTCGAGCTGGCCCAGAAATACAGCTGCCAACCGGGACAGTTGATGGTGAGATGGTCACTTCAACACGGCTTCGTTCCTCTGCCAAAGAGTGTCCGCAAAGAGCGTATCGTAGAGAATGCGAACATTGGTTTCTTCAACATTGACGAAGGTGATATGAAAAAGATGGACGCGTTAGACGAATATTTAGTGACTGGTGAGCTTGAATCCCCGCCCACTCTGAATGACCTTGAGCTTTGCTGATGACCACTTGACAGACTGGGACCCTGTGGACACCGATTAGGCGTAGATAGTCATGGCCGGAAGCAAATCAAACCATTCGGGCTTGAGTTTCACTCACAGTCACTGCTTCTGAGCCCTACATACTCCTTGTCCATTTCAACCGGCATCGAAATCGTTCTCTCGCATGTCTGTCCATGCCCTCACTCGTCATGTTGTCTTCCTCGTTGTCCTTCCCGCCGCTCTATAGATCCAACGGCGAGAGACGAGAGCAGACCCTCCGTTTGTCTGACGACCTCGAAATCATTCCTCGGCCCATGGACGATGGACCGTCTGACGTTGCCTCTCGACTCAACGAAGACTTGACAATGGTAACTTACAACACCAACGGAGACCACAAAGCGGCCCATGCAGAGATCACTCAGGCCGCAAACACACCTCCTCTGGCTCCCAGCGTACTGGGACTCCAAGGCTGTCTGAGTATTTTTGGTAGCTGGCTCATAAGTGATTACATTTGATATTCCTGACTTTCATCACCCCCACTGCTTCCCTCAATGGGTTCTTGTTCGGCGTCCCTGGATGGGCAGCTCGCAACCTCTCCGGTCTTTATGCGTTCGCCCCTCAACTCAAAACCTTCTACATTGATCTATAGCCTACCTTATTTACTGTCCTAACCTGACATGCTTATCGCATTGCTACTACTGCCTTCCATGACTGGCAACAAACAAAATCGCCAGAACAGAAGTTCTCGCCGCGGATGGACCAGACCGCGCATCTTCTTCCTGCGCATGTTCGTGGCTGCCATCACATTAGTCGTGGCTCCCTGGACGCAGGAGATCATGGGTGAGAGCCGAAATATGAGTTGCGCGCCTTTCTTGACGAGTGGCGATGGAGCTGTGGCGACGAATGTGGTCATCAGTGAGAGTAATCATACAGAGCTTTGTGCGAATGTTTGGAGGAGGGAAAAGGATGAGTTTCCAGCGCAAGCAGAGGCTTGGAAGCACGGACATAAATACATTACGCATGTGAATAGCGGAATGGAGAGGAGGAGAGGGGCTGGACGAGCGCTTGAAGGGTTTGGCGACAGGAGGACGAGGTGTAACGGGCATGTGAGATGACAATGGTGTTCAGTACTACCGAAAATATGAAACTTGTGTCTTCTCCAAGTCTCTGGAAACGGCGTGCAACTTCGGTGCCAATCCGTAAGGGATCTGGAGCCAGGCGTCAATGAGCAAATTCCACCAGCAGCATGAGGTTCGATGATGAGCACGCAATGTTGTTCGTCATTCTTTGCACATTGTGCACCCTACGGTCTGCGAACACTCACATAAGGCACTTACAAGAAACCGTTACAACGAACGGGATGGATTACACTCATCGGAGGAATCTGTTGAAAGTCCGCCACCTCATCCAGAAAGGATTCACACTCAGCAGTTTCGAGCTCGGTGGAATATACACGTTTCCCAGACACAAACTTCTGAATCATCGACAACTCGCACCATCGCTAATGAATGCACAGTTCTTACATTTACACTCATGTCTATGTTAAGACTCATATGCACGCCATTTAGTGCTCTACCCATGCTTGCCGCCGAACGTTATACAACGATGAGACCATTTCCATCGATCGATACAATCTTGGAGTTCGAATCAAAAGGCACGAGAAACAATGCTTGGCTGATGTCGGCGCGCACCCATGGCCGATCATATATTCGACTGAATGTTTGGTGACTTTTAAAAACACAGCAATCAACGCTGCAAAATTCTATTCCTGGACTGATCCAAAAACGCAAAAGATATGTGACAGCGTGATGCTCCCCATCAGGGAATCGAACCCTGGTCTCCCGCGCTTTGCGATAATCAAATGACAAGCGCTATTCGATGCGTTAGTAAGATGTCCGAATCGTGACAGACAGCTAGTTGGGCTTACGAAATCATAGCCACTAGACCAATGAGGATTTAGGCTGATTGGATGCACTTTGAAAAACATATGGGATATATAATCGCCATACCTCAGACTTGCTCAAAAGGTTCTAACCTAAAACCCTCCCAGCTATTCTTCCAAAGGCATTTCGCCCTTGCGGTAGGGGTTGGAGAGTACTCACCACAGTCAATTTGGTACGCTTTGAATATCAGCGCACGTCATCAGCAATTCAAAGACTTTAGATGTGCATCACGTCGCAACCAGAGTGTGCTGGGTGGTTCAGCGATAACCCTTGCCGATTTGTACTGGAGAGCGCATCGGATCGTCGAGATTAATTTCGTTCTCGAGCTATTCAGTCACAGCGACACAAGCTGTCTAGTCCTGAACTCATCAAGAGTCAAGCACATTGAGTAACTTAGACAAGCAGCTCGCTGTTCCATATCAATCACGACTGTAGCACTAAAGGTGCATTCCGATCCAGCAAAGAAGGGTTTGAGCGTAAAGTCACTACAGTTCTCGGCCTCATTGCACATGGTCCTACAACGGTCGCTGTTATGTTCGCTGGGTTTATGATGAGCTTAGGCAATTGACGCAAGTGTTGACTAAGACCTTTCAACATACCTCCATCAAGTCGAGCGCTGAGTGGCAGATGTGACAGGTTCGCAAGCTGCGTTAGGACATTCGTGCCTGATTAGTGGTGGGGAAAAGATGGCACGAGAAACGACAAAGAAGTTGCATTAGACGTATATTAGGAAGTATAAAGCAACAGCATAGCCATATTTGCATAAGACGTCCCATACTCATTCATGTGTCAATTTACATACGCTGAGCTTAGTACGCCATTAATTAGACATTACCTGCCGCCTAGCGGTCGACGACACATTGACACGCTCATACCCATTGCGTATAAGAAACTGCTGGCAAAGCTGAGCGTGTTATGAGTTGGAGTTGTGTGGGTGTAGTGAACGTTTCATACTTGTTGCAGGTTCGACAACCGAACATTGGATTTCGCGTTCTTCTTCCCGACGTTGATTGCACGAGCTGCATAGCACATGAACGTGGCATGACTGCAGACTTGAAGTTAGAGCTGCAACTCAGGAATCCGCTCAGAAGTCTTACAGGCCAGCATTGGCGAAGAAGAAAATGCTAGGTACCCAAGCACCTTCATCATTCCATCTGTATATGACCGTTAGTTCATGTTTCTTCAGACCATCTGGTAATGATTCACTCGTAGAACATCGCTGTGAGAATTCCGACAACGAGATATCCAATAATCATTAGAATCGACGAGATGAGTGAGTAGATCGGGTGTAAGCTCCAGCACCGACAGATGAGGATGTCCACAATGGTCCATACGAGCGCGATGCAGGGCACTGGCATCATAAGGGCCCAGCCAAATCTGATGAAAACATTAGCTTTCAGCCCTCGTGAGAAAGACTCGAAGCTGCTGCCTTTCTCACCCTGTGGAGTAATCATTGCCCGGTTCGTTGGCGACTATTGCATTGACCGGAATCGTTACAATCAATGCAACCAAGGCCGCTGATAGAAGGACGAGGAGAAAGAAGATCGGCCTAGCAGTATTGTGCCAGTTGGCCACTGTCTGCTTACTCTGCCAATAATCGAGATTCATGATGAAAGAAGATGGGGTCAGCCTCTTGAGTGCGATTTCGTTTGTTCCCTTTCCCACACCTCCTTGGCTGTTTTGATGATGTTTTTGGATCGTGAGCTGTGCGAGTTCATAGAATGAAATGGTAGTGAGGCGGACTGGGTCATTATCTGTACTACATTTTTGGCGTCCTCAAGTACGGCTGAAGGATTTCGACCTCGAAAATGGTGGCCGCGACGCAAACTAGTCCAGTGTTTGAGGTTCATCTGTTCCTGCTTTCAGCCTGGATGGCGGTGATCATGACGGTGCCCAGGGATGCGGGTGGGAGGCTGTGCACCTGAGACGCTTGGCAGCGCTGAACGCTTTTCTTCCAGAACACCAGATGAGCTTCTGAGGGATGGGAGGTCAGCGATGTGAAGATGCAAGATGCTGGTTACGCCAACACTTCGTTGGATTAAATGCACAAGCTTAATTCTATGCTTGATGAGAGTGCTCTCTTGCATGAAACCGATCAACCTACCAACGTAGTGGCGTTGCAGCTGTCCCCTGGCGATTAGCAGGTCTTCTCCGGGCTTAGACGCTACCAGTGAATGGCTGAGAGCGAGCAGACATATGCTGATCTGTTCGTTGCGCTCACGAAAGGCCGCACCCGCGGAAACCATAGGCTCTTTGTACTTAGTAGATCCATGTAACCCTGGGTATTCTATCACAGTATACTGATCAGGTGGGATGTAACATGGAATTGTCCTATTTCTGATGTTCCGGCCTACGATTGGGTTTTGTAGCCATTGCGGCTGAATACGCCCCCATGTTGCGCGATCATGATGAAGGAACGAGCGAGATCTAGGAGAACGCGATTCACGACAGGCTGAAGGTCGGGTGGACTGAAGACTTGCTTACTAAGACGATCCTCGGCCACCTCACCTGCAACCTTACCCATGCACATGAACATGATCTGGAGGCCACGGTACTTCCGCGACGCTGGAGCCTCTGGCTTGCTTTAAAGTATCTCAGATACGACCACGACCTTCATTTCTCGGCAGCCAGTAACAGATCCAGTTTCATGCTAGAAGGACGGACGTTGGTTCACTTGACAGGCCCATAAAGAAATATGCTCGGCGTTCGCAAGATTCCAGCCACTACCCTCGTCCACATTTCGACTCGCCACACATGATTGCGAAGTTCGATCATCAACCAAGTACTACAATTATAGAAACTGTATTCATAACCTTGCGTCCGAAGACTTACGACGCGAACGGATGGCGCTGCTCGATGTCTTTGTACTTTCTATTGTCATGTAGGTAGAGAAGTGCTATCATCGTTGTCTTGACCGTGGTGGCTAACTTCAAGTTGACTCCGCGAGGCTGGTACGGCCGGCAGCGACGAAGGAACTGTGAGGAGAGACAAAGCAGAAATGTGTTGTCTCGGCTGTGAGTGTGAAGTGAGTGAGGATGCATTGAGATAGAGAATGGCGGCGATGAGACGCTCGTCTGTGAACGGGAATGAAATGCCTTGAATTGCGTCGAGATTATGGAAGCCATGATCTTAGCACGATTACAAGTCTCATAAGTGCTGAAGAAGAGGTTCGCAGGGATACTTGAATATAAAATGGCAGGCTGCGATCTTCTTGGGTTCAAGTTTGCATTAGAGAGGTCCACTGGCGATCCTACAACTTAAATCTGGCTGCGCCTTGGCCGCCAACAACATTTCGCGCCTCTTTCCCCTCGACATCGGTTATTCTGCCCTTCTTACCAATAACCTTGACGTTACCACGCTTGAGGTCGCCCACCATGTTTTCCTTATCCTTCCTTGACTTCGCGGCTCTGCTCTCTGAAGAGTGTGATTCAGCATTACTGCTGGACTTCCGAATTCTCTCCTTCTCACGCCTACGTCTGCGTTTGCGTTCCTCGCGTGACATTTCTTCTCGCGCTGATGGGAGACCACTCTTACCAGCGACTTCCTCACGCCCACTGACAGCCTCCCCAGCCTTGTATACCTCCTGAGGCGCAAGTTGAGAAGCGCCAGCAATTTCACCCCCGGCACTGGGCCGAGCATCCTCCATAACGATTGTAGGTGCGTCTACTCTGATGTCCATTTGCGGAGCGGCTTGTTTCGGTCGGAAATTCCAGGATGAGAGGCTGTCAAGTTGTGCAGACACTTCTTTCCAGAGCCTTTCGATCTCCTTCTGCTCCTTCTCCAGCTTCTCGTCTTTGACGTCGACGTAGTTGGGATCAGATCGTCTTGCATACTCCTCCTCATACTCCTCGGCCAACCCCTTCTTGCTCTTGGTATCATCGAGCTCGAAGTCGAGCTTTCCACGTCTGCTTCCGCTACCAGTGGCGAGGTCGTCAGGTCTTCTTCTGATGATGTCTTGGAAGTCGTGTGCTAAGATGCGCCTCTTGATAAGCTCCTCAATACTGTCGCTCAGCTCTGCTGTGATGACCGGGACGGGCTTGCCAGCACGTTCAAAGTCGAGATCTTCTTCTAACAAAGCGTTCACGGGTCTGTCTGCTGCACGTGCTTCTCCGGACAGTTGCCAGTCTCGTTTGGCCACGTTCGCAGCTTCGAGCTTGCGAATCTCCTCCGCAATTTGAGCTTTCCGACGCTCATGTGCTGATCGTCTGGATTGTGGGTCCGCTGGGTGAAGCTGCTCATCGTCCTCCGGTTCCACTTCGGACTCGTCTTCGAAGAGGTCGAATTTGACCTTTTCCATAGTGCGCTCGACATCGTCGTCTTCTTCCGCGCGACCAGCGCCCCTCTTTGACGAGTCCGGGAAATTGTGCGGATGGGGCCTCCCTTTCTTGTTCTTCCGCTTTTTCTGCGCTGGCGGAGCGAAGAAGTCCTTGTACATGATGTCGTTTGTGTGGCCCATGTCACCCAGACCATCCATGCCGCCGCCTTCAATCTCTCCATCTTCATCTTCGCTCGATGCATCTGGATCGCCAAATGTCGGACCATCCTCCTCGTCAACGTCGTCTCCGAGCTCGTCATCGTCTGCTTTGTCCGCTGCAGCTTGCGCGCCAGGATCTGCATCCCAATCTATTTCTTCTTCGTCACTGGGACCTCCGTCGTCTTCGCCTCTCGCATCTTGCTGTTCCAGAAATTCTGATTGCCGATTGAATTCGTCTATGGAGAAGAAGCCATCGTTCAGGCCGAACTTGTCCTGCACGAGTTCGGCCGGATCATCGTCGCCCAGCTCGTCCTCGTCATCCTCTGCCAGCTCGTCAAAGTCGTCATGCATATCAGCCACACCATCCGTGTCCAGTCCATCTGCATCTCCTCCGTCGTCGTCTTCGGACGTGTGATATTCGTCCTCGCCATCATCCACACCCTCGACTTCATAGTCTACACCCTCTTCTCCCAGCTCGTCCTCCTCGATGTTAGAGTCTGCCTCGGCCTCGACAGCGGTTCCGTATTCCCTGTGCTCCTGTAGCGACTGCTGCAGCTTCAGTCCTTCGCATTCCTTCTCAGCCTCTTCTCTCGCAGCATCAATCACTCTTCGTGCCTGCTCCCAGATTTGATGCACGCTAAAGCCGTCTGTATGAATCCGCTTGAGACGCAGTACCTCGTCGTCACCGCCTTCGCCTCGCTTTCGCTTCTTCCTGTTCGCCTTCAATCTTTGCTGCTGTTCTTCGCCAACATCCTTCGCAAGCGGATCGAGGACGTTCTTGAGGTATGCAACAGAATCTGTATATAACGGCAGGCTGGGCTGGAGGAAGGCGTGAGGCGCACTCTGAAGTGTCGAATAGAAGGTGTTTCCGGGGGTCGCCATAGCGGGTGGCCTTCTATTCCGCGCACACGACGACCTCGCTCTTCTGTGCTTCAGATGGACTTTGAGAAATTCTGACGCTAGCAGGGGTGTCATTTTCACGCGGAACTCTATCAACCATCTCGGCTTTAGTTCCGCTTTCTCCCATCCGTCCCACCATCATCCTCCGCTTTCTCCCACCGAGCAGCACAACAATAGCAGCCACAGTATTCCGCTCTCCGTCATGCAGCATTACGCCGCTCTCATCAGGCTCCGTGAACTCCACAGCAAGGAGTGTAGTTGGGCTGTTATTTCACAGTGATACTCCCTCCTGAGCTGGCACAACAGTACAGCATACCACCGCATACCATACCCTACTCTACTACTACACACCAGAGTATATCATGTTGGCAAAGACAGTCTCGTTCCTGCTTGACATCATTTCCCCTCCTCTTCTAGCGGTTGTTCTCCTCTTCTCTGTGCTCGTTCTCCTTACGCGGACATGGAATCGTCATCGGAGCATTCCTGGCCCGTTCCTGGCAAAGTTTACAGATCTCTGGCGGCTACTTGCGGTTTGGCGGCGAGATGCTCACGACACACAACTCGCTCTACACAAGAAACATGGCGACCTCGTCAGGGTTGGACCAAACTGTATTAGCGTCTCAATGCCGGACGCCATCAACACCATCTACGGCATCAGCGTCAAGTCTACCAAATCAGACTTCTACAAACCTTGGCAGAATATGGTCAATGGCGAAAGAGCCCCCTCGTTGGTCTTCACTACCGACGAGCAGCAACATGCTACCATGAAACGCCCAATAGCAAGTGCCTACAGTCTTTCCACTTTGGTTGAGTTCGAACCACTTCTGGATTCTACGACTGCAGTATTTCTTCATCGACTGGACGAGCTGTTTGCCGCTACTGGCGATGTGTGCGACCTGGGTACCTGGCTTCAATGGTACGCCTTCGACGTGATCGGCGAGTTGACGTTTTCGAAACGATTGGGTTTCCTGGAACGCGCTGTGGATGTCGACGGGATCACAGCCTCTATCGCCGAGAACTTCGACCGCTGCTCTGTGCTAGGACAGATGCCTTGGATTGATGAGTGGACGTACAAGACTAGCATCTACCAAAAGCTCTTTGCAAAGCCGATTTCTTCTCCAGTGATCCTTTTTGGGCAGAGACTACTGCAGGAAAGGCAACGAGGCAAAGACCACTCAACTGAGCAAAGCATTGACGTCAAGGATTCAGACCTGAGTGCCAAAATTCTTCACGGCACCGCTCCCAGTAAACCAGACTTCCTGTCGCGCTTCCTCAAGGTCCACGAGGAACAGCCAGAAATCGTCACCGACCGAAGCTTGCTTACATACTTGTTCATCAACATTAATGCCGGAAGTGACACGATAGGATCAACCCTGAGAGCAATAGTGTACTTTCTGCTCAAGAATCCAGAGACGATGAACAGACTAGAACGAGAAATGAGTAACGCGAAAGAACAGGGACGCCTCTCCACACCACTCCCTACATGGTCAGAGTGCCAACAATTGCCGTATCTTAATGCAGTCGTGAAAGAAGGCCTTCGACTCAATCCTGCCCTTGCTCTGCCATTGGAACGCGTCGTGCCTGCGGCTGGGTTGCAATTGGGCGAACGTTTTATTCCTCCTGGCACTGTCGTTGGTGTCAATCCATGGGTCTTGCATCGTGACACCAGAATCTTCGGGGACGATGCAGAGCAGTGGCATCCTGAGCGTTGGTTGATTCAGGATGGCGAGAGAATCAAGTATATGGACCACCATATCTTAACCTTCGGCGCAGGGAAGAGAACATGTCTAGGCAGGAATATCGCTATGCTGGAATTGACGAAACTTATCCCGGCTCTGTTCCTGCGGTACAATATCGAATTGGCGTATCCCGAGCAGACGTGGAAGATTCTCAACTCATTTGCGGTGCGTCAGGAGGGCCTGGATGTTCTGATTATGCGAAAGGACAAATGACATTCCAGCTATCGCCGTCCCCCCTTACGCAATCGGGGCGGCCCTGATGCGACAACCTCCCGCCGCCAGCCTGCTATATGCTGTGGCGATGCTGTTACGAGCCAAGTCAGCAGTTCCTTACCCTGAAGGTGTTTAATACGAAGCCACAGCTTCACCAGCAATGTCCAGTCTCACTTCGGAATATCCATAAGAATTCTTGCACTTGTAGGAGCCGTGTTGTACAACAGGATCATATTAAGCTCTTACCAAAATATTTCCTCGAACTCCCAGATGACTTCGGTGGCGCTAGGTTGGACTCGCAAGCTCGGAGCGACTCTCCACGGACTGGAGCTCATACGGCTCTCTGGAGAAGTCTGGCCTATACGGCTGATACTTTGGCGGGATGTGTTGCTCACTACCTTCTACGATAGCAGACGTTGCTGCGACTCTTGTCAACGGACCTTGGAGGGATGAGCGAGCATGAGCTGTCAGCAGCGCGGGGTCTTTGGCGTCAGTGTCGGCTATAGCAGAATCGCCAATCCTGGCACATTTACTTCGATGCCGCCTTCTGAACAGGCAAAGAACAATCGCTGCAACGACAATTGCGGCACTGACCCCGACGCCAGCTCCGATCCCAGCTCGAGCTCCGGTCGAAAGGCCATTATCGGCTGAATGACGAGTGATTATTACATCTCCAGATGCAGCATTTGTCATTGCGATTGGTTTCCAGTACCCTGCCCAGGACGCGTTGAAAGTGTTCACCTCTGTATGTGTCTCAATCGTCACGTCTGCGGCTTGTATTTCCACTGGTTCCCGGCCCAATCCGTCCTTTGATGCACCAGGTCCTGGTGCTTGCACAATCCATGAGTTGTCATTGCCCCAATTCCTGCCGATGAACGCAGCTTGAAGGAATGCTCTCCCAAGATAATAAGTCCCTTTGGTAGGCCAATGTGAATCATCATAAGGCAGACCAGCCTGCGGAGTATATGGCTGGCAGGGAAAATATGGTTCTGCCAAGGTCTTGCCTGACAAATCGGGCTCGAGGGTGAGGTTCAGGAGGACGAAGGGTACCTTGATTGTGACTCCTTCTGTTGCGCCAATAGGCGATGCAAAGACGGATCCGAGCCAGGCTGCTGACGACACAATGGCCTTGTATCTGCCATCTGTGGTATCCCACAGGTACAGATTCGTCGTCTTGTCATAACCAACAGGCAGGAACGATGCGATCTTATCACAAGTCTGCTTCGGGAGGGCTAGATACGGACCCATGGGGTCTGGAAATACAGGGAGTGACCGATGAACACCCGCAGCCGTGGAGTTGTCGAGAAGCAGACCTGATTTTTCGTCGAAGTCGAATGGTGACGCACCGGTCTCTACACCAATCACAATGTCGGAAAGGTATGGCGCTTTCGTAGTGAAATTTACCACGGGGCCAATGGTCCTGCCTCGATCATAGCCACCGTACCATAAGGATGGACTGTATCCGAACGCCGCAGATCCGACATGCAGTCCGAACGAATTCGAAGCAATTGCACCCGTCTCGTAGAAGTACACCGATGGTGCCCAGGTGAGAGCCTCTTCTCCAGAGTAATACGTAAACCGATTTGCACTTGTGGCTCCGAGAGAGAGGAAACCGACTGTGAGATCCCTGGACGTCGCGCCTCTCGTGGGTCCGTACCGCTTTACTACGGCGACGCTGGTCTCGGCCCAGGTGTAAGCCGTACCTGGGTCCTCAGAAATCGACTGAAATGTGACTGAAAGTGGCTCCAGCGGTCCTGTCATGTTGATACCGCTGTTGCCATCATCTTCCATCGTTGGCCAGAATGGGATGTCGCAGCTACCACCACAAGCCTCTTCATGGCAAATATCATCGCAAGTCTGGTCTTCCGTGATCAAACCTCCCTCACCGCATTCCAGCCTGCCTTCGCACAAGGCTGTTGAAGGAAGCCACGTATAGTAATAGCCACCGGGATAGAGGTCGATTGGTCTGGCATTCCCTTCCACTCGTATGCTAAATGCTGTCCACGGTCCATCATTGCCATAGGATTGACTGCTTGCAGGAACTTGGATAGGGGTGCTGGACGACGAGACAACGAGGTTCGAAAGAACGATCCGGAACAGTGCTACTCTGCCAACTGTTGTACTTCTGAGTGCCATGACAGTCTCGATGAGCGAGGAGATGGATGCAAAGACATCCATTGCGAGTGGTCGACTACTAGATGACTCTGTCTGAGACAGAAGATCCTTGGAGCGCGGGGACTGCGAGGGGGACTCCGATCTGTAGCTTCTGACCACTCTTTCCCACGGACCTCCCTCATGAACCCGTCTTTGTGAGTGCTGTGTCACTGAGATTGCATGAGCTCGTGCTTCAGATCTGCACTGTGCCTGGCATACCATTGAATCAGTATCTACGACTACAATCCACGACTAGATGAGACTCTGGCCGGCTCGCATTCGCCACTGCGAGGAAGAAGTATAGTGGCTTCGACCTGGAGGAGAGCTATTACAGTTGTGTGGCTATGGGCTGACAATCCACTCTAGCGGGAGCTCATGGTAAGAGACTTAGGTTGCGAAACTAGCTTTTGTATGCACTCACCATGATTGCAGATGAGTCGCAATATACACTGAGATCTGGCTGGCTTAAGATGCCAATACTTGCACAACGTAGCACATAAGATGACCTTGGATTAATACTGGTTCGTCAACAAACAAAATCAAGGTGTGGCAGCATCGAAAGGTCGCGGCAGAATACATTGACGCGATGTAAGCTTCGATAAGCCCAATGTTACAGCAAAGTACGCCTTGCTCGTACTGAACACAACAGGCCCTCCTGTGGTAATATGTGTTCGTGTATGGGACACAATAATCTTTTTGAAACTAGCGGCTTTCCGCAGTAGTTGGCAACACTTATTCCACAAACCCTCAAGGCAAGTTTTGGAAGTGTGTACAGCTCTACTTCAGTCCGGCAGCTCGATCGCCAAGCGCGGGAGAGTATTCGCAATCGATACAAACGTCGATGAACACCGATCAATGACTAGGTTCTTCCTGTCCTGGTCCTGTTCTTTAATCCACAGCCTCGTCCCTCCCTCGAAGGTCGCACATGGATGATGTACTTGCAGCGAGCGTAACGAGCTAGGCTATGTGCTGCACGCCATTCTTTGCTTACAACCGCCCAGTTCAAAGACCACTCGATGCAATGGCAGCTTGTACCACTCTAAGTATCTCTTCCTCCGCACGATCACTTGCGAACAAGGTTACCCCAAGGACCTAATTATAGAGCCAGCAAAAGCCACCACATTGTAACATCACACGTCTAGGGATATGCCGGTCGTGACAAGCTTCCAGGTCTTGGCGGGGGCTCTTACCCATACCGTAGAGGACAACTTAATTAACGCAGGGCACAGAACTTGACACAACTTGAAATTTGACAGACAGGACTTAATAGTATGCAATAGTGCCTACCGCTTGTCCAGAAGTTCTACGAACCTGGCTTGAGGTTGCTCTGCCATCGCCTAGAAGAGGTCTTAGGCTACCATAAGACTCGGAGGCCTGTCACGATCGGCACATCCCTACACGTGTCGACCACGACAAAAAATTCGCCGGAGAAGAGGACATAGTGGTGTCTACCATCGGCTTTATCAAAGCGATCAAGCTCAGACACAACCATCCGAAGCTGTCGACCCCATAAAACAAAGCATCATCTCATTCCGAGCTTCACCATTCGATCCCAGAGATCCGGAGCGCGAGGGTGTACACTCGGGTGCGATTTCACTTCTAGTGTCACTTTTGCTGCCTGCACGTGGCAGCATGATGGCAGCCAATGGCCCGCAAAACACTCCTCGGCAGTATGAACTGAGTCTTCCTGCCTGGGCTTTACATCGAGGATTATGGAGAGACATTTCTTGGCGCTTCATCTGGAGGTCCATGTTTGCCGCCGCTATGATATTAACAATATGTAGCATTCTGGCCATGAACCGAGACCTGCCCTACCGGTATCTCGACACCGAAACCGGGCATCATACAAGCACCCTTGGACTCACGGACGGCGTGAATTGGTCTGAGTACGCATACACTCAATATGTCACCGATGTATGAAAGGCTATAGCTGTAACGCACCCACATATCTCAGACCTTTGCTAACCTATGCTGCAGGGTAAGAGCGAATCCCGGCTGTAGCGCCACAGTACCACTGGGACTTAGACTCTTGCTAACTTTCCATCTACCTCTTTGCAGTCGAATACCTCTGTAATTCAGTCATGATGTTCGAGGCGCTACACCGATTAAACAGTAAAGCTGGTCGGTTGTTGATGTACCCTGACACCTGGTCCTTGAGGAAAGACTCACGGCGGAGCCGGTTGCTTAAACATGCTCGCGATGAGTATGACGCGGTTCTTCAACCGATCACTGTTCAGCAAATTGAGGAACCCGACACCTGGGCGGAAAGTTTTACGAAGCTGTTGGCCTTCAATCAGACGCAGTACAAGCGGGTTCTCAGCTTGGACTCTGATGCAACGATACTACAGGTCAGTCAGAAGATTCATTTCACGTTGGTGAACGTGAGGCTCATACGACTCAAGAAAGTGCAATACTCATTGACCTCACACAGCACTTGGACGATCTTTTCCTCCTCCCGTCCACGAATGTCGCCATGCCAAGAGCATACTGGCTCACTCAGCCATTCCTCTCCTCTCAAGTCATCCTCATCGAGCCATCCGCATTCGAGATGAGTCGTATCGAGGACGCCTTCGAGCACAGAGCGGAGAACGATTTCGATATGGAAATCGTCAACAAACTGTACCGGAACTCTTGTCTCATCTTTCCTCATCGCCCGTATACACTTCTCACGGGCGAATTTCGTGCGACAGAACATCACGATTATCTCGGTTCTACTGAAGAGGAATGGGATCCGGATCTTGTGTACAACCAAACGAAATACTTACACTTCTCGGATTGGCCTGTGCCCAAGCCGTGGCTAGACAGGAACGAGACTCAAGTGGAGGAGTTGGCGCCAGCCTGTAGAAGGAAAGCTGACGGATCCAAAGACTGCCGCGACCGAGAGAAATGGTTCTTTGTCTACGATGATTTCAGAGAACGGCGTGAGGTTGGTGAATGCCATGGGCGGTCAGATGTACCTTCGCTGGACGTTTGGTGCTAACGAGATCACAGCGAATCTGCGGTTCGAGCTACATGGCGGGCAAAGGAGATGCGGGGTATTCGCGAATGCACGATTGATTCAGACCTTGGGATCAGCCCAGATGCCTTCGTTGTCCTCATTGGAAGCAGGGCCATATATTCCACCGGTGGTTCACGAACGAATCCGCCGGAACTCTACAACCAATACCGAAGTTGACGTCAGAAAGCAACAAGCGTTTTACATGTAGCTTCCATGGGAAACTATCCGAGACTGGTTGGACGATGTCTTCGTTCCTGCTCGGGATATCACTCGATATTCATGGCTCAATGTTGCTCGTCAGGAACACAGTGCTGTTCGTATGGCGAAGAGCTCTGACCAGATGTAAATCTCCTCACTGAATGTCATTATCACAAGACTACATATAGTCTTTGAATCCGTACACGTTAAGAATACCGTTGTTGACAGTCCCACCCTAAGTGAGGGCAATACCTAGGACACCCTTATTGGCCTTGAGCCTTGTAGCTTGCTCCCGGATATGCCTGGAACAACTCGTTTTTGAAGCTCTTGAGCTGCGGGCAATTAAGGCTCTCAAGCTGTGGTGCTAAATTCTGGCTCAGGAAGTCAAGAATCTGTCCAACGGGCTCCAGCAGCGGTACCGCAGCATCAGTCAGGCCAGCTTGAGTAGCTTGAAGGAGGAAGCATGAGAGGTTGTTGCCCTCAGACAGACTGGCTCCGTTGAAGACGCCACCAGTCAAGTCACCAGTATCGACACCGACGAAGGAGTTCACTTTACCAGTATTGCCTCCGAAGCGGATGATGCCTGGGTACATTCCGTTGTTGATGACGGTATCGACGTTGGTGTCTACAGTGTTCATCGGCTGCGAGGTAGGTCGCTTGTACCAGTTATCTGGAATTCGCTCATGGCCTGGAGTATGGACGAAGCTACCAGGTTCTCCGGTGACGGAAAAGAAAGATTTGAGAACATCGCCATGGAGCTCGCCACCTTTGTTGGCTTCGGAGCGGTTCGACATGAGGTGAACGACAAAGTTATGGGCGTCGGGAGCGACGAGACCTGAGAAAGGCGCCGAGAAATAGTACCTGTGAGGTAGTATCAGTACATCGACCTCTATTTGCGGGCGGAGGTCACATACGGGTTGTTCTCAATTGAGTACTGAGCAGTGTAGTACGCCTGAGACGCAACCTTGTCGTGGGTCAATCCGTCATCTCCAAGCAAGCTGTAGAGACGGTTCCATCGATGCATTTCGAAGAAACCGACGAAGCCGTCATGCATGTATGCATCACCCTATCATAGTCATTAGAGACTGCTTAATCGTTGTATTTGTCGCACGACACACCCTCACGATCGATGCGTCCCCTTCGTATCGATTATGTGTGCCCGCAATGCCACTTGGACTGCCTAACAATCCAAGAGTACCACTATATCCGCCACCAATCGACCATGTACCGGCAACGGGGTCACCAGACAGAGCGATAGAGATGACTGCAAGAGCCAAAGCAAGTTCTGGAGACATGCTGTAGGCTGCTCCCAGGCCGTCAATTGCTGTAAGAGAGGTTAGTCTCCTGTCACAAGCTGATAACGATGTTCAGGTTAGTTATACTTTGTTGTATGGTTGCAATGCCAGATCGAGGCATGAATCCGTGGTTAGCTGCCGCATTCAAGCCTGCGAGGAGTTTCGTTTCAGCGCGAGTCATCTTCAGAGCAGCCAGAAGCATACACACCAGGACATTGCCCTCGAAGATCGTTGGGCCCAGGAGCCCTCCACTCGTGTCCACTGCCGGGAGCAACGTTGACATATTGGTCTTCGGCGTCGAAGACTGTGCATTTACCATGCGAGCCGCAGTTATCTCTTGTAGTTGTAAACAATGGCGCAGGTACAGTAGGGTAGGTGTCGCGCTTCGGCAGGCTGTCACCTATCAAAGATGGAAATGCTGTCGCCAGCGGCAGACCCGCGGATAAATAGTGTAGAGTGCTGCGCATGCTGAAGTGCTGTGGTATGAGTTCGATTGGAATGCCTTGGTCGCTAAGCTTCACGACCAGGCCCAGCTTCGCTGAGATATAAGAGCACTTACTGCGTACTGCATGTCGACGGCAAAGGCCGTATGGGGGAACGGCAAATCAAAATTATGCCAATTGATCTGCAGCGGCTTTGGTATGGTTAAAAAGTAGCTTGTGAATGTGCGAGCGCACAATGCGGAGGTCATATATTTGGAAGCTGCCTCTAACTGCTTCCAATGACGGCTCTGTCGATCATCCAGGTGTGAAGGCTATCGATACGAACGACTTAGTAACGACTGACTTGCGATTTGACAATACTGTTAGGCGCCGTTCTTCGAATCTCCAGCGATTGCATTTGATGATCGGGATGGCGCAAATGTACTGCCCTATATAGACATTGCCGTTCTAAACCGGACAAACGGCGGTCTTGAAGTCGAATACCACCACTATGTGGCAATGTAATACTGGTCCAGAGAATGACGGACGAGCGTCATCAGACTCTTTCCCGCTCTCGCCGTCAGGAGCATTAGCCGACGTTATGAAGCTCGATCTTCGTATGTGAGAACCTGGTCGTGCGAACGAGCCAGGTTGGGTACGTGTAAAATTGTTGCCACTCGCGCGTGGTGCCAGGAGTCATGACGCGCAATGAAAGAGTCGTCTGCGGTCTTAGCTGTGCGTCCTGCCGTTGCCTTCTTGGCTTCTGGAAAGGCTTCAGAGATGCAGCATATTGGCTGTTCTTCAATCTTCTCTCCGTCTACTTTGAGTGTCGGAAAAGTCCCCACAGCTCCTGCTTTCAAGTATGTAGCAAGCGCATCGACATCGCTTGCATATATTGTTTCGGGCCAGTATTGTGCGCGCCGTGTGCTCATCTGTTCCAGCTTCAATCGCACAGCTTATTGGGGAGGCATACGCGGTGATATCTCCCTGACCCCGGATGACTCGGAGTAGCGCAGCTCTACTAGAAAGCATTGAACTTTCGAGCCCAGCGTGGTTCGATACAGTGAACCGACCGATGCATTTTCTCCGCATATCTGATCTTGCCCGCTAGGTCGAATATGAATTCCATGCTGTATCAGTCGTCTTGCGGACCCGTCCAAGAACGTCTTCTGTCCGATGTGCGAAGAAAGAATTCGCGGGCATTCCGTTGTGCGCAACGCCTCGATCAATGAGCATTGGGGCTCGGTCGGTTCGAAGCGGACATCCAATGTGACTTATGAGGATCCAGGATAAGTTCTTTGAGATAATTGGACTGCCTGTAAGAGTGTGCGATGACCTGTATTGAACGGCGCACGAATTAGGACAACACATATAGTGAGCTTGACTACAAGTTTCTTAGATGAATACGGTGGGCGGCGTTGGTCGTTGCCATCTGATCGACATGAAAGATGCAACTGCCGGCGTCCTTTCACGATACCGGAATGTGCTTCTAAGGACTCGAGGCTTCACAACGGATAGTAGCCTCCCATTAATACTTTGACATTGCATAATCATTGCACCGCTCCAGATGGAGGTAGGAATGAAGGCGCGAAAGGCCGCCTCGCAAGTACGACCATAGCTTGGCCATTGCCTTCGTGGAAGTCTTCAACACGCAGTCAGAGGTAGTCATCGACGACGACGTATGTGCAGCGCCCGTGCATGTACAAGCAGAAGCCGTACATCCCAGCATGGGTAGTCGACGCGACGCGATTCGTCTTCATCAGGTTGCCAGAACTCCCAATGCTACGACAGCTGACAAAACCCAACAATTACTGAGGCAATTGCTCTGGAAGCTTCTCGAAGAGTGCAGTGGCTCCGAGCCTCGGTATGGGAATAGCTGTCCTACGACACTGCAACACAATCAACGGATGCAGAACGATCGAGGTTCCCCTGGTCAAAAGGTATGACCCCGAGAACAGACATATGGACACGGCCATCCGGACCAGCAGGTGATTGATTAAGACGGAACGTGGCAAACGTGCCATAAAGACCACTGGAACTGACGACGTTTCTTGTTGAGCTGGCAGCGTGGAGTAGGCACAGGAATGGGGAAGATCTTGGTCACACGATGCCCTGATTTGGGTCGTGTTCATTCTTGTTATCTTGTTCTGAGGTTCAGCCTCCATGTAACAGCTCGGACAAAGATTCTGTTCTCGTTGAAGTCTCGACAATCAACCTCGTGCACACCGTCGGGAATACTTGAGACTGGACGTTCGTCATCGTCGCCTATCCGCTTCTCTGATTGGTGCAGACATGTTGAGCGTGTTGGCCACGGGCTATGGAGATAATTGCGAGCCCGGAGGTGGTCCCGAATATCTTCTTCCAAGTCAAACTAAGGATTGGTGAAGCGCTCGTTGTTGGCTGCACATACTCGCATGACCGCTCGCACTTGTTCGATGCATGCGCGCCTGCCAGCTTCGTATCTCCCAAGGTCTGCCATCACTTGCCGATATGAATGCTACCATTGCTGCGTTCACTGCTGTCGCTGACCTTCTCATGTGGAAGTTCACGTCCTTCTCGTTGATGCGACGCCACTCATCCTCGCACCAAGCATCAACTGTTCGGCGACAATGTTGGCTTGTTTTCCCATTCGCGCGCGGGTATCGTACGTTTTATTCTTCCTTGAGTCGGGGCGACTATCGCACTTGTGCCATCTCCTGCAGCTGAGCTTCAGGACTCGGGCGTGCGCTCGCCGTCTTTGCCTCGCGTACCTCCTTCTCGTTCAATTTGATAGCCTCGGTATATTCGTCGAAAGTCAGCATGATCTCGGCCAGCCCATCCTTCAGCACAAACAGGACCTCATCCACCTGATCAACCCTGCGATTTGTCTCCTTGAATTGCACATCCGTCCAGTGCGGCTTCAAATCCTTCACATAATTCTCGATGGCCACAATGACCTCAGTCAACGTCCGCACGATGTTCGCGATGTCTCTCTGCACCTGCCCATACTGGTCCTCCGTGATAGACCGCACCACGAGCTCTTTCAAAGACTTTGCAGCATGCACGATGTTCGCCGCCTGGCTGTATGGAGAGCCGAGAATGGTGACAATGACTCGCTGTGCAAAAGTCTGTCTGAAGGGCTCGCCGAAGGAAGAGTTCAGCACGCTCGCCATGAATCCAGTGACCTGACGTTCGACCTCTTCAGGTCGAAGATGTTGGCGATACTCTGATGGCACTTTCCCGGCGCCCCACTCAATAGCTTTCCTCCCCTCCGTAGCGATTGGGCTCTTAGCACCAGGTGACTGGCCAACTGATCTGGCCATGTCGCCGAGAGTGTTGAACAGATCTGGTTTCCGCCGGGCAAACACATCTCCATCCCCAATGACTTTCTGGTCCGCAATCTTCTTCAACCCGGTATCTTCATTCACCATGCCAATAAGGTGTTGTGATTGTTCCTTCCGCACCCTTTCTTCGTCTTGCTTGGTCTTGAACTCCACTGGTTCCACAGCTGCCTTGATTCGGTTGTGGACGTCTTTAACCTCCTGCAGGCACAGCTCACAGACCTGTGCCCACGTGCTATTGTCTTTTCGGTCGACTTCGGTGTAGATTGTCTTCAGCCGCTGCCCGAACTGTGTGCAAATGAGGTGTAGCTCCCAGAACGCAAAGGTCTTGTTCAATTCCCTCTTGCTCTTCAAACCAGTGAGAAGGCTGCCGTTTGGGTCCTTGCTCTTGTGCAAGATTACACCACGTGCGTCCTTCAGCTCGCCAGTGAGTGGCTGTTCTTTCTTGATTGGCGGTTGTGTTACAAAGATGTCAAAAGCTTGGTTCGAGATCTCCCACAGCAATCCCAACATGAGCGAGGCGGTACACGACTGGAAGGCCAGTTTGCCAAAGTGAAGGATGCCAGTGGGCGGAGCATAAGGCATGAGATCGGAGAAAAATAATTTGGCGATGAAGTAGTTCAGCTTCCAGGCGGGTTGACGGAGGACAGCCCAGTAGGTGAGATTGTTGATGAGCACGATGACGGTCACAGTGAGGTTAACTGATCGGCCGAAAATTGTGCCACTGTCTTCAACCAGGCGCACGACTGCTCGCGGGATCCACTTGCTGTCGCTGAAGGTTCTGGTGTCCACGCCCATAGAACCCAGTATAGAAGCCTGACGTTCAGCTTCCGTTTTGGGCTTTGCAGTTATGTCCAAACGGTCGTAGTCGCGCACCAGATGTAGGCAGGTTTGGCTAACAGCCAACACCAAGAACATGCAGCGCAAGAAGACGGGGTTTTCGTTGACACGCGGTCTCTCATACGCCCGTCCCGGATCGACCATGGCAAGCTCAGCGCTACTGCTCCTCGACCAGATGTAGACCTCGCCGAAGAACCAAGCACTGAAGCCATACCAGGCTGCGGTATGTAGGCCGGTCCGAACGCCGATATGCTGGTATAGTGTTGTGATCTTACTGGCTCCGGTGCGCTCACCGATGTGGGCATTGGCTATTCGGATGATGAAGACGGCGAGGCATGGTATGAAGAGGAGTACGGCGCGTAGGCCAGCAGGCCCTATGGGGAACCATGACCAGAAGAAGCCGGCGGTGGAAAGGAGGTAGGATTCGATGAGGCAGAAGGCGAGGGTGAGTGCCGCAGCAGAGCAGAATCTTCGGTGGAGCTGGGGGGTGAGGAAGTCCTTGTACAGCTTGATGCGCTCCGATGGTATGCGTACGGTGGGCATTGTTTAGGTGGTGTCGCAGGCTTAGTCTTCCACGTCGCTGCGCACTTGGGGAGGTACCGTGGGCGGGATAACGTGCTATGAACGCATCACCGAGAAGTGCAGGAAGGAGCGACGAGGGTTGGTGCAACAAAGTGGCAAGCACGGCAAGAAATGTCGATTTGCGGTCGCTGTTGCTTGCGAGACGAACTTTCCGCGTCCGCACGTGTTTTTGGATGTAGTTCATGCACAGCGGCAGGCGTCATGGCGGGCCGTGCGTCTCGCTGTGATCCGCCGCAGGCATCTCCAAGCCGCACCGGTCGACCTCTTCACAACCCACGCGCTCAGGCACATTTCACGGCGCGGAGGAGCATCGCAGTCATGTCGTTCAACGACTCCTCCCATCTCGAGTCACAGCCCACCACATGGCGGCGAGAAGACGACCCGCAATACGCCGACGACCCCGAGTTCCAGCAGTACACCACCCAGCTCTCCGACAAGCTCTTCTCCCTCACTTCCAACATCTCCCGCCTGTCATCGCAGATCGCGCTGCTAGGCACACGCCGGGAGACCGACCGGGTACGGGAGAGGGTCAGCGACTTGCTGTCCGAGACACAGGACGCCTTCCGGGAAGTGGGAGAAGGACTGAAGAAGGTGCAAGCATGGCACGATCTCGGTCCGAGCCAAAAGTACACCGCCAGCAAGCTGGGCCAGGAGTTTAGAGCGAGCTTGACCGAGTTCCAAGGCTTGCAGAAACAGGCGCTGGAGAAGCAGAGGGCATCGGCATCGGCCGCCAAGGCAGCCCTGGACGACACCGGTCCGACATCGACCTCAACACAAGGCGGACAACCGCAGCACTTGCAGCAGCAAGAACAACTGCGGCTCGCTGATCAGAGCGAGGTCGATTTTCAGGAAAGCTTAATCATTGAGCGGGAGAGCGAGATCAGGAACATCGAGAGCAGCGTGTCCGAACTCAACGAGCTGTTCAGAGATGTGGCAACGATGGTGCACGACCAAGGCCAAACACTTGATATCATCAGCGAGAATGTCATGCAGACACGAGACGACACCAGGAATGCCGATCAACAGCTGAGGACCGCAAGCAGGCATCAGAAGAGCGCGAGAGGGAAGGCTTGCTGTTTACTCATTATCCTGGCTATTGTGCTCGCCGTTGTCATCCTGGCCGTCGTGTTGGGCTAGGGTGTCTGGCATGAATTTTTGTGGCGCATTAATTTTCACCACGAGCCAGGATGTCCGGCCGTTCATCCTGTGGCGTGGAGGAGTGTTCTCGGCAACGAACAATGAACAGTGTCGGGACAGTTGATTATGAGCTATATGCGTTGGCTAATTGATATCCCGCGGCGTTAGTTAAGCGTGTACATTGAGAGTGGTCCTCATACTCATTCCAGCTCTTCACTTCAGCTGGCTTTACCATTCACTGTCACATGTGACGCTTCCATGTGCACGACTGCCTATTATTGTCAATGGTCGACAATGGCGAACAGCACACCATACTACATCTTCGACTTTCAATGTCCTGTCAGTCCATCTTAGCACATAATAGCAAGACTTTTACCACGAAATCGCCGCGAAGGCTGTCATGGCAGCATTTCATGCGGAGCACGATATGGCGAAAGCGACCTTAGCAGCATTCGCTTTCGAGCCACCATCGCAGCCACTCGAAGGTCACCAAGCCACCTCACAAGCGTCAGCATCGGCCGTCGCTGGACAGCAGTCTGCACCTGTCGCCAAGCGCCCGTGCGCAAAGTGCAAATCCCGAAAGAAAGCATGTGACAAGCTTGTCCCTCGCTGCAGCGGTTGCGTCGAACGAAACATAACATGCCGATACGGCGATGCAGCTCCCGATCGCAACCGCAAGGAAATAGCGTCCATCGCCTACATAGGTACCACGATTACCCATGGTACTTCACAGAACGGAGATGTGGGTTCTCTGTGGGACGAAGTATACAGCTCCGTCAGTTTTAGCTCTTTTCCGGAACCAGAAGCAAGCATTGGGCAGCAGACAGACACTCAGAGTGTCGAATGTTGGTCGGAGGAAGAGCAGCTTTCTCGCGATTCGTATTGGGAGTACATGAACCGATGCAAGGACCGGGATGAAGCTACCGAGCAGACATACAAGGTCCAAATCGATCATGATGGTGGAGAGCGAGCAGACAGTGTCTTGGAATCTGACGCCTCCGACTCGGTCAGCAAGGCTGAAGCAGTCAATGCAGACAGTGCGGCGCAGAAGGTCTTCGACACTTACGAGTTGCTGGAGATGATTCTGCTCGCGACAGACATCAAGACCGTCCTGCTCTCACAAGGAGTCAACGAGACATTCAAGCACGTCATTAACCGCTCGGTCAGACTTCAGCAAAAGCTCTTCGTCACATCCTTACCTTCATCAACCTGGGAAGAACAGGAATGCAGTCGTCGCATCCCGATTCGGACGAGGCCGAAGCGTGAAGGAATCCGATTCGCATTCAAGACAGGTTTAGTCGCAGAATCCGCTTCCGCGCGACCTACTTCCTTCGCAGGCGAAGCGTGAGGTGATGCAGACGGTCAAGGCGAGAAACGCTGTCAACAGGGTGAGAACGTTGTAGGGTGAGCGTCAAGCTCAAGAAGAGTCGCTGGCGCTCAGGTAGAGGTAGAGGCTGTGCTTGGGCATCGCTCCGAAGAATTTAGGGAAGCTTGAAGAGTGGCGGAGGACTTCGAAGATGCGGGACTGCTTTGAATGATCTGGGACGATTTCTTGAGCTCAATTTCTGAATAGTGATCTTGAGTCGACATTCAAAAGGTCTGGCAATTATGTATCCCGCCATTACCTAGAGCTATCTCGTATTATCCTTGACCCAATTAGAGATCCACTGACTAACCCTTACGCTCGGCTCATCAAATATCTTGGTCCCCAACTCCGCAACGAAGAAGATTGGGATCAGACTCGCAAAGGTCGTGAAGAGCTCCGCAGGCCTCAGTCCGTCCCAGCCATTCATAGTCAACACGTTCTTCCAAGCTCCCACAGGCAATCGGTCGAAGGGCCATTGAGGATTAGGACCTCGAAGCCATTTGAAGCCGCAAAGGATGAGGATAGACTTTGTGAGGGTGCTGGTGACGAGAACGTGCGTGAGGTACAGCGCAAAGGAGTTCTTGCCGAGGTATTGGGGAATTCGCATTTCAAAAAGGTGCTTGACTCATTTGATCTCCTTTACGGCGACGACGATGAGCCAGGAGGCCCAGAAGTACCTATCAAGCCAATGTCAGTTACGCTTCCCACGTAATTCTAGAACTGAGATTTAAGAACTGAGATTTATGCAGCTGCCATACCAGAAGTCCCGTTGGAAGCCAAGCGGCCATCGACTCCAATACTGCCATGGCGTGAGGTACCACAGGAACTGGGGCCATTCACATTGTTCAATTGCTTCGGCACTGGTGACGTTGGTTTGAAGAACGGGCGTGCTTGCGAAGATAATTCCAGCGAACAGAGCTAGGTGCAAGGCAATGGATCGGCGTAGTCCGTTGTGGTGCAGGTGGTTGCAAAGTGCTGTCCAGGCGGGAATGTAGACTTGTTCGCTATTTACGGATACACTCAGGAGATCCAGCTCAGACGTGACCAGCCCTGCGAAGAACGCAGCGTATTGAGTGTCTACGGAACGACTTATCAGTCGGCTGTGCAAAGGCATGGTCTGTTGATGGAATGACTTACTGGTAGTGAAGAAGACCAGATAACTTATGAGACCAAGCGTCAGAAGAAACTCTCCATTGAGCTCTCATTTGATGTATCACGAAGACCCACATGAAAAGCGCCATGCTGCCCTTGAATTCCACCACCACTGTCCACGAAATGCGATGATATTCGGACGTGAAGGAGTCGAAGTAATTCATAAGCTGAAGACAATCCAGTATCCACCAAAGATATTCTCGGAAGACGCTAGGAGCTTGTTTCTGAGTCGCTGTCCAGGCCGGCTCGATTCCAGTGATAGAGAAAAACGTGATGATGAGAAACGTACTCGCAAAAGCCGGGAGTAGAAGACGAGCAGGTCTGCGGATGACGGCTGAGTTTAAGGCCTCGATGAAGTCAGATCGGCGGCCTTGGTGAAGTAGAGAGAGAAGTCGTCGGGGAACGACATAGCCTAGGGATAGACATGCAAGGTCAGCTAGGGCCTACACACTTTCCGGGCATGGAGCTTGAGAGGAGGCGGTATCTACGTACCAGATATCACAAAGAATACCTCCACGGCCAGCGATCCACCAGTGAAGAAAAGTCGCAAGAACGGCCAGGCTGCGGGTGTATGAAGCTTCATCACCTCTTCGTTGACTTTGATTTCCGCATTATGGCAGCTTCCCAAGTACATGACTGCCGGATTGATGTGATGGAAGACCACTAGGAGGGCAGCGACTCCTCGGAGACCATCGAGCCATGCTGTCTCGCGTCTTTTCGTTGTCGTAGGCTTTTCTGATGCGAAGAAGTCTCCCACACTGGACCATACACCCCAGGACTGGGAGTCATCGCCGGTCAAGCTCTCCATCCTACTGTGTAGCGCCTTGCAATCAAGTTCATCCCTCCCTGATCATCATCGGGTGTATGACTATATTCCTGTTTTGATGGAGGGAAGCGAGAGGCAAAAATGACAGCGAAAGAAGACCGAGGCCTACCGATTGACAAACTCTACCGCCATGTCGTTCGCAGTTCCAGGGCATACTTCTGCGCTATATTGACGCCACGCGACATAGTCTTCCCGCTGGCGATGGGAGATCATGGCTGGCTCAAAGGACACATGCTCGACAGGCAGATTCCCGGTCCGAGTACACAGGCCTCAGTCGCTGTCAGGGACATGGTCGTAAGCTTGCCCACTCGACAAAGGGCGAAGGATGATGGAGGAAGAACGATTAGCGAAGCGGAACATGTAGTGCAACAGAACACGGTACGGGAGGCATCTGGAGACTTTTGTGGGCTCCCGTCTTGACAACCACGCGCACGCGTTAGCCGCCGCGTCTTCCGAACCAATGGCGGAAATACGGTTGTCGCACGGCAACATGTCGAACCGCGCGCACCTCGCCCACTGAGGTAATCAGTTGTCACATGCGAATGCAATGAATTGAATGAACCTCGCTCGAAGGTCACTCAGGTCCTGCGCGTCCCTTCGCTCGCCTTCTCCATTTCTCCTCAGCGGTATACCACGCTCTTTTGCTCACATGGCTCCAATTGGTAGGCAGAAAGAATTGTTTTGGAAACAGAATTGTGCACGCGACTGATGCGGAAACCGCACAGAAGAGAGAAACCGCCCGATCGTCGTCTCTGGCCCATCCGGCTCAGGAAAATCCACACTCTGGAAGCGTCTCCAAAAGGAGTTCCCAGACCGTTTCGCACTCTCCGTCTCGCATACCACACGACAGCCACGGGAAGGAGAAGAGAATGGCCGGGAGTATTGGTTCATCGATAAGGACAGCTTCAAAAAGCTCATAGACGAGAACGGGTTCATTGAGCATGCACAGTTCGGGAGCAATCTTTACGGTACCAGCGTACAAGCCGTGAAGGACGTGGCAGAAAAGGGCAAGACATGCGTGTTGGATATCGAGATGGAGGTAAGTGACCTACGGAGGGATAGCCCCGTGCGCGGCATTGGAATGCTGAGTATGTACAGGGTGTCAAACAAGTCAAGAAGACCGATCTCAACGCCCGCTTCGTATTCCTCCAGCCACCTTCTGTCGAGGTTCTCGAGCAACGACTGCGGGGTCGCGGAACGGATAAGGAAGAGGCAATTCTGGAGAGGTTAAAACAGGCTGAGAAGGAGATCGAGTACAGTCAAACACCAGGAGCTCACGACAAGATCATTGTGAACGATGATTTGGAGAAGGCCTGGGTAGAATTCAGGAATTTCTGTGTGCCTGAAAGTGCCGCGGTGGAAAGTAAAGGCGTGGATCCTTGAATCGCACAGAAGATGGAAGACTATGGGTCCTCGTCAGGATACGGCTGTGACGAAAAGCTAGGAAACACAACAGGATAGAACAGTGACACATGGTGAGCGATATACACCGTAAGAAGCCTCCAAGATCCACAGATTTGAATCAAATGTATATGCATAGGCAGCTTGCGGTAGTCACTTTTGACCTACTCGAAGAAAATGATCGCTTATCTCGGCATGAACTACCAGTCATTCGACGCAACAACAATACCCTGGCAAAAGTGCTTCTCCGCCTCACATTACGCAAACTCCACGTAGGTTTCTCCGACGGTATGAAGCGCCGAAGTCATACAATGCGGTCGATGTATTGCCAGTCATTCAGCAGCACATGGAAAGCTCACGTTCCTGTAGGATGCAGTCTGAAAGTTCGAGCCGTTCGCGTGTGAAGGTAAAGTGGCGAACGAATTGTTTCCATGGCTGACTTTCGTCGCTAAACGACGACAGCAAGTCTTGGCATATGTATGAACATAGAAAATCAAGAAGCGGTACAATACCTCCCATGCCTTTTTCGGCACTGTCAGTCTGTTTCAGCATCTGTTGCTTTATATGGCTCGTCGATCGTGTCGTACCCGGGACACTGAGCCTCCAGCCCTATTCTATCTAAGTGTTCTTAGCTGTACCTCCTGCACGGGCAATCTATCGTCAGCAGTCGCAAGATATACCACGCCGCTGAGCAGTCCTTGTTGAGACTCTTCGTCACCAAGCACTCGATCAGTCTGTTCTTTCTTCTCCACAGTGTCTCTCTGAACGGCGACTACAATTGCGGAGCCGAGGATCAGACTGGAGCCGATGATGGATAAAACACCTGGTACATGGCCAAAAGCGAGCTTGTCGAAGCCGAGGGCGAAGAGCATCTGCGTGTATGCCATGTTCGTAACGCGCGAGGACTTTTCATACGATAGAGCTGCTGCCAGAAGAAATTGCTATGAGGAGTCAGCCTTACGTCCAGCAATTGGCGTGATGGTAGTTGAGTTAGGAGATCGTGGCCTGTGCTAAGTCACAGAGCAAGTATAGATATTGCTAGCAAACGGTATAGGTCGTACCCCGAGCGAGCGGCTCGAACGGATCGGGAACGTACCATAATGAAACCACAAACACCCAAGAATATGAGATATCCCCATTCCTTCAGGTCTGCCGGGAACACGAAGCCAGGTCCAGAAGGTACGACCATGACGACGACCGATATGATAGTGCACCATGCGGCGAAATAATTTACGCTGATCAGAGGATGCGCTTGTTTCCCGATCCAACGTATTGCTGTGAAAGCCGCAGTAGTTCCAAGCACTCCTATCAGAGCGATTCCTACAGCAGCGAGTCGTTGGTGTGGTGTAACATGATCGTAGTTCCCAGCATCAGCCGCATCGTCGGGACCGTCGACCACCTCCTTCGAAGACGGCATGTCTTGGTTCCGAAGTCCCTGGAAGAGAGAAGTTGGTCGAGCGATGAAGACAACACCGATCAGAGAGACGAATGTGCCGATCATCTCAATTCGGGTGAAAGGCTCCTTGAGGAGTTTAGAGCAGACCCAACAAGTAAACCCAGGAGCCAAGAAGGTGATTACAGTCGCATCGGCCAAGGGAAGGTAGAGCAAGCTGTAGTACATTCCAAAGACACCGAAAAAACCGCTGACTCCTCTCAGAAGGAGCAGCCATCGGACACTTCTTGCGCCGAGCGGGAAATGCTCTGTTCTTGTGTACCACATGTATATAGTTGCGAGAGTGAAGGTAATACCTGGTGAGGAAGTTGCAGTCGTTAGCAGTTATCCCACCTCAGCCAATAGTGCAAAGACAGGGACTTCCCCTCCACACTCTCACAAAGAAAACGAATCGAATGTCAAACATGATAGAATTGGCTCGAATTGAGCTGCATAGGTGATTGAAATAGGGTGAGTGAACAGACTGATAGCAAGACTTACCCATGCGGACGAAGAGAATCTGGAAAGGATGCATTCCTTTGCCTTTATTGCCTTCTACCTCAAGTAGACGGGTTGTGACGTTCATGAGCGTTCCAAAGAACTGAGAAAACAGCATATAGAAAAGACCCTTGTTTCGTATCCAGAAGGAGTGCAGTGTACCGCGCCATCCGTTCGAAAAGGTCTGCGTGTGGCCTGTGTTGTCTCCATGGTGCAATTGTTGGGTAATCCTGGGGGGATAGATTTGTTCGAGCTCGTCCGCAGACAGATTTGAGAGAGCGTCTGGAGACAGAGGCCGCCCGATGGATCCTGACGAGAATGGCGGAGCTGCGAGGAATCTAGGAGTCTGCCTCGGGCTCAGCTTTCCGTCGAGATTTGCACTTATCGATACGCTGCCAGGTCTGGGAGTCTCAGCACTTCCTGGCCGCTGTAGCTCGACGGCATCTAATGCCGATTCGGCTTTCACTTTGGGATTCGGAAAGCTCATCTTTAGGACATCGATCCACCTTCGGACTCGCGCGCAGTCGCCCGCCTGCTATCAAAGGACTGGAAGCGCGGGAAACCGAGCTGATGAACTTCTCTGGTGGCAACTCAGCGAGCGAGTGTAGTCCTTCTGATATTGTCTAGGAAGACCAGCCGAAGCTTCAATCCCGCACCCTGGCCTGTACAGTTCAGTCAAAAGACGGGTAGATGGGATGAAAAGAGCCAAGAGACATGAAATATTTTGCCCGGGTTCCCAAATGACAGTAGTAGAATAGAGAAAATGAGAATACCAAAAGTGCCAGTTGTGAAATAGTAGCAGGTTGGGAGGAGAAGAGCGAGAATAGGTCTGGTCGCATCTTTTCGTTGAGTCAGCACTGTAGCAGCAGCGGTCGTCCTTACCCTCCACCCTCATCGTTCAATCATCAGTGTACTGTCCGACCCACTTTCATCCATCCTCCCACACTAACACATCCCCCGCGATCGGGTGCGCCTTGACAAGTCGGCCATTGAAAGGTCCCTCACGCAGCATGGGAGCTGCAGCGGCTAAGCTCTGCTCCATGCAGATGGCGTGGCCCCGTTTCCGACACCGCACGCAGCACAATCGGACACCACAGGATGAGGTGAAGTCGCCATATGAACCTAAAGTGAAGGAAAATCTGTGCTTCAACTACCTCCGTGTGGTCTGCATGTGCCAACATCGGTGCCAAGCGATCTTGGCGCTGAGGTCAGTCGGCACATCGGCAAACATCTTCATCAGCCGAACGCCTGCCTCGGGTCTTGACGCGATTGCTAATCTGGCGTTTTAACGCAACACCCCGTAACTCTCTCCGTATACAATTATTGGAACGAACGGCTCTGGACTCTGCTACAGTGAAGTGCTTCTACGAACCTTGAACCGAGCCGGAACGGGACACTTCTAGCCTATCGTTGCTACGCTGGATGCCATCACTAAAGAAAGCAGCTGTACAGACTCTACATAATCTAAGCGCATAGCAATTCGCGCCGAGTGTTGTCCACACACGACAAGATTCGTTTTGTAATTACGAAGGCTATAATAATACAGTCCCGAGGGTCAAACCGCATAGAGAGATCTCATCATTCAGCAGGGCTTCAACACTCTCCATTCGACGCCGATAGGCATTCCTCTTTCTGCTGATCCAGAGCATCATCTGACAGCAACGGGTTCTCAGATCACCGTGCGCGGCCACAAACATGGCACCTCCAGAATCCTCTCCTCCCTCGGCCCTCTCCAAAGAATACTTCTCCACAGCATCCGGAAAGGAGTTTGAGAATCTCTCCCCCAAAGAACGCATCAACAAGATCCTGTCCATCAGGACACCGAACGATGTCCGCTTCCTCAGTCAATTCCTGGAAGGAGGCGTGACGCTGGAAGACTTCCGACAAACCTCACCGAAAACTTCCACCTGCGTGTTCCGATTCCCTGTGACGAAATTCTACTGCAACGCCTCCGGCAATCTCCACGGCGGAGCTCAAGCCACGATCTACGATGTCTTGACATCTCTGGCCGTGCAAGCGATCGGGACCAGGACCTTTTGGATGAACGCAGGCGTGAGCCGGAATCTGGAGGTGACGTTCTTGCGACCAGCGCCGGAAGGAACGATGTTGCTGTGCGATGTGGAACTGATGCATACGGGGAAGTCTTTGGCCTTGATGAGAGGAGTCATCAAGAGGGAGGATAATGGAGCTATCATCAGTGTGGGGAAACATGATAAGGCTGCCGTGGCTGTTAAGGAGGGTTTCGATACGTTGC
The DNA here is from genome assembly GCA_026120125.1 of Pseudocercospora vitis. Classification (NCBI taxonomy): domain Eukaryota; kingdom Fungi; phylum Ascomycota; class Dothideomycetes; order Mycosphaerellales; family Mycosphaerellaceae; genus Pseudocercospora; species Pseudocercospora vitis. Next base: position 869,136 of record JALRML010000003.1, on the reverse strand, counting down.
CAGGGCAGAAAGGGAAGCTGTAGGGTGGCGAGTCTGGTCTGGCTGGTCCTCTTGTTGAACACCCACAACCGCCGAGAGCGAGATCCACCTCGTCACGTTATAGCATGTGACTATACAACCTGTGCTCTATGCATTTCTGCCACGTCTGGTCACAGGTGTCGGGAATTGCCGTCTGCATCATTTACTGTATCAGCAACGGAGTTACATATACACTTACTAGAGATATCATCTACAGCTGTGGAAATAAGGAGCCATTCAGATAGATCATCACATCCTACCTTCCAGAAGTCCATAGCAATAACAAGCCACGAACTCATCACTCCGTCTTCCTTGCTGTCTCGCGTTGACAGGACTTCGACATCCTTCAATCCATCATGGTCCAGAGCTCTTCGATCTTGGCATTGATCTGCTTCGTGGTGTTTCTCTCCTCGTCCTTCATCTTCTTCATCTCTGTCTTGGCCTGCTTCTGAATCTTGTCAATCTCCTTGCCGAAAGAAGCAAACTCAGCTTCGTGCTCTTGGGCAGCCTGCTTGCTAGCTTCATCTCCCTCTTCTATCTCGCTCTTCACTTCGGTGATCTCTGCCTCAATGAGGTGGTGCTTGTTCTTGAGCTCATCAATCTGTTCCAATTGACGCTGCACCCGCCTGATGCATTGAGTTCTAATGTCACCGAGGCTCACGGTCTTCACGACAGGGCTGCGATCAGGTCGTTCGAACTCAAGCTCGACAGTCTCCGCCTCCACGGGAACATTCAGATTGTCAATCTCCTGTATGAGCCTCGCGAAGTCATCCTGGGAGGGTACGCCTGGCCGTTTTCTGCCTGTTGCAGGATCGATACCCTTGCGGACTGCTTCGAGAGATCTGTGCTGGGCCTGGAGCTTTCTTTGCCAAGATTCATGGACATCCTCCAGGTATGGCTCAATCGCTTCTATGCCACGTCAGAAAGGCCTACTGCGGCAGCACCCCTAAAACTTACCGGCGATCCCTGGGAAATGTCCGCTCTGTCGTGATCTATATTTGACGAAGAACTCCGGATCACTTATTGGAAGTGGCGATCCGTTGGCCATAACTTTCCTCTGCTCGTGCAGCTTAGTGAAGAATCCCGGCTTCCTGGCCGAGGATTTGTGGACACCGGCTGGCTTGGGTGACAGGACGTCTTTCAGCGGCGCCTGTTCCTTTCGTGACTTCATGGTGTGTTTGTCGAACATGCTGTTGATGTTGATGGTCGTTCTGGATGGCAATTTGCGTGCAGGGGAAACCATGGCTTTGGCCTTGCGTGGAGAAGCGGCATAGTCTGGATCCAGAAGCATACCGGCACGCAAGCCTTCACTGCGCGCAGTCTTCTTCGGCACTATGATATCTGGCGACAGTGCTGCGAACATGGTGAGTGGTACGAAAGGGAGGGGGTCCGAATTGGAACACGTGCACATCAATCGAGCGGATTGTAAGTTTCGGGACTTTGCCGAAGTTCACATTGTAGAAGGAAGGCACGAATGTCGGCGAGACCCACGGTAGTATCGCAAGTAATGGGCACACTGGTTGCAGGTATCTGTACGGTATATGTGCCTCACGAGCTGCTGTCGCTCTCTGCGGGTATCAAGACCTCCTTCTCCTCCAGCAGCTTCGCTAGACTCCCATCCTGGTGCATCGACATCATGATATCTGTCCCTCCGACGAACTCCTTGTCGACGTATAGCTGTGGAATCGTGGGCCACTCGGAATACTCTTTGATGCCTATATCGCCATTAGCCACCTCGTCCGTCACACATTCGCCTCTCATTTAGCTTGGCACTCCCCATGGCGCAAGCCTCTGTTGTCCTTACCTTGTCTCAACTCCTCATCTTCCAGCACATTGAAGGCCGTGAACTTCTGCGGATTTACCCCCTGCAGTCCCAGAATTTGTATGCTCGCTCTTGAGAAGCCACATTGAGGTGTCTCTGGCGTGCCCTTCATGAATAGCACAACAGGCGCAGATGCCACTGCCTTATCGATCGCTTGTTTTGTCTCTGTCGAGATAAAGGATTTCTGGAGTTGCGCGAATCGTGACGAGAGAAGTGGATTGCGGCGAGGGCGTAAAGCCTGGCCGGCGCCCTGGATTAATGTCAGAGGAGATCTGTCCTTGCAAGCGATTGCAAACGTACCACCGAGAATGCCGTCCTTGAAAACATCTTGTCGAATGGTAGATTCCAATGCTATGCGGCGACCAGTCTCACACAAAGTCGGAGTTCGGATGACGCAAGCATGTTCGCATGAAGCTTGAATCTGCCAGCCCTGGTTTAAGGGCCAGAATGGCCGAACGAGTGCTGACTAATGCCAATGTCCACTCGACAATGTTTTCTTTAAGCTGCCTGCTTGTAGTTGCCCTGGAACGCCATGTTTCGATCAATCAGAAGTTCAGAGCCTCTGACATCTATAAAGATGGTCGAATGGCAAGAAACAGATAAAGCCATAGCTAGCTTTGTCAAAAGCCTTCCAGCAACCGTGTCCATAATCACGATGCTGTGGATGGGCTACAAGATCTTCAAGATTGTAGAGAAGCCAGGATCAAGAAAATACCAGCGCGACGATAAGCTTCCAGAGTTGGTATCAGACAAAGGTATGCACAGTTTATTAGCCGTCCTACTAGCAACCGTATCGATCAACACGATAGTGTGAATTGACCACAAGCTTCGCAACAGTCATAGACAGAGAAATGTCGCCAAAGATATCCAAAGCCAACAGTCTCCCCCAACCTCCAGTCCTCAAAGCTTCAGATCACACCAACGACAGAAAGATGCATCTTCTCCTAGCCGCCACAGGGTCCGTGGCCACAATCAAGATCCCCAACATCATCAAAGCTTTGTCCAAACATGCCAACATCTCGATCCGACTGATCCTCACCGAGTCGTCTTCTCATTTCCTCCAAGGACAGTCCCACGAGCAGCCCTCCTTACCCGAAATACTGGCCCTACCCAACGTGGACGCCATCTACCACGATCCTGACGAGTGGAGCACACCCTGGGTCCGGGGCAACAGCATCCTCCACATTGAGCTTCGACGCTGGGCCGACCTGCTGGTAGTCGCCCCCCTATCCGCGAACGCGCTCGCGAAAGTCGTCAACGGCTTCAGCGACAATTTACTCTATTCCGTGATTCGAGCGTGGGATACTGCGGGTCTCATCGATGATCCTCGGCCTGGAATCTCGTTTCCCTATCCTGACAGCCCTGAGCAGGCGGGTACCGAGCGTGAAGGGAAAAGGAGGAAAGGCATCATCGTGGCCCCGGCGATGAACACGGCCATGTGGAACCATCCTGTCACCGCAAACCATATGAGGATGTTGGAAGGCGAGTGGAACGTAGACCAGGGTGGATGGATTGAAGTATTGAGACCCATTGAAAAGAGGATCGCGTGTGGCGATACGGGGAGCGGAGGGATGAAGGAATGGACAGATATTGTGAAGGTTATCGAGAGCAGGTTGGGACTCACGAGTGAGCATCAGGTAAAAGTGACGGTTGGAAGAGGTGGAACGAATGATTAGAGGATGCTAACTTTCTGGGTCTTCGTTACGTCGTTGACTGCATAAGCGAGTGTACAATAAGTCTGTGAAGGGTATCTCACGCCAAGAAAAAGGGAGGAACACGCCTGCTGCTTTCTCTGATCCTGTGGTCCGAGGCAAGTGAACGAGAAAATACGAAATCATCGGGTGATGCGTCGTCAGAGCACAGTGCCCTTATTAATGCCGACAAACTCATCAAACCCTCCACCGGAATGCCTCGCTCTCGCCTGTCCGGCTTGGATGCAAAGCACTGTCTGGTCGCTGCACGAGGTGTGCGAACTGTGGGTTGATGCCCATCGGACCTGAGATTTCTGGCTCGCGATGCTGGACATTGACTGGGAGCGGAGGAGCCAAAGACTGTCTCGACTGACGGCCGAACATGCCAAAGACCTTCTTCTTGGTGCAGTTGGTGGTACGAGAGTACTTGCTGGTTGGCGAGATAGGCTCATCCTTGACCGGCGACTCAGGATAGGTCGAAGCGGCGGTGCGGTAAGATGGAAGGCCGGATTGCCGACGCTCAGAGGTCAAGATGTGGAATGGGTTGCTGGCCTTGGTCGGCGATGGCGTCATTTGGTTTGAGATGTACGACTGAGCAAGGATTGGAGCTGGTGGAGTCTTGACCGAGCCGCACTCGCTGGCAACCGGAGTCTTGTGTACGGCGACAGCACCGTGAGAGCGAACGGCACGAGCAGTAATGCCCGAATTGCGGTCTCGGAATACGTAGTTCTGGAGAGGGAATTAGTAAACGGGATACTGAGGAGACAGGAGCCTTGAACTTACAGCTACCAAATTGATCCAGCCGAGGATGAAGATGAGGATACCTGAGCCGATGACCACTGACCAGAAAGACTTGCCCAGAGCCTCTGCGCTGCCACTCGGCTTATTCAAGTTACCCATCATGTTGATGCCCAGGACGATCATGGCGAGGGCAAGGGTGACGAAGCCATGACCTGGAGCCAGTAGTGGCCAATTGCGAGCAAAATATGCGCGGAAAAGTGGTAATTCGGAGACGATCAGGAACACTAGTAACAGTAAGCTTGATGTTTTTTGGACGAGGGCATTCTGTACCGACAGCTCGTGACCAGAGTGACGACATGACTCGAAGCATCGAAGAAGAAGAGATGGGTATCGGTAGAGGTCTTGACGAGCATGACAACACTTGCAGTGATGACAGCCATAAATCCAATGATGTTCATCACTCGGATGCCGTTGAGAATGATGTAGCCCGCGCCTGATAAGTTCTTCGGTGAGAGCGCCATCGTGTCCGTCTTCTCGGAGGTCTTATTTCTGGCGATAGTGAGCTTTGCGGCTATCGCCTGGACGCGGTCGAGTTCGACGGGTATGTAGATGAGCCTGGCATTTTCGTCAACTCGCAGAATGGCTATTGCAGTGTCTTCCCGACTCACTTATCAGTCGGATAGAGGCGCAGAAACATATGGTCTACGTTCAGGTGCGATAGTGTTCTTGAAAGCTGCCCAGCAGCCGACGGTTGGGATTCGCGTTATTCAGTGTGTAGTTGGTCGGCCAGCGAGTAAGTGATTAATGATCGTTCAAGTGGTGTCTTGGTGTCGGCAGAAGAAATGGAAAGAAGGGAAGAAGAAGGCCAAAGCCTCTCGAAGGCAATGGTGACTTCTTCGCGGAAGAATAGTCTCAACAATAGGACGTGCCTGACAATACCAGGAAGGAGAGTGACAATGGGCATCAAGTGAAGTTGAGGGCCATACCGACGCCCGGACCAACCTTCACTGGTAGTCGCTATTGTCGCGAGACCAGGATCGGCCGTGAATAGACGCGCCGAGAAGGTGGAGCGAAGCGTTGGCGTCTGGTCGAGACAGCGCATTGCAGGGCGAGCTAGTCATCGATGTCAAAGTTGAAACATACAGTACTTCAGCGGTGGAAGCCAGTCGACGGTAACACAGAGCGTCTCGAGCAGCGGGAGCAGCCTTTGGGCGGATATTGAACATGAGATTGAGGTAGTTCAGCCGTGCCTGTTGGCTCACAATAGCCCATGCATGCACGCGGCAGCCTTTGGGCGGCAGACGATTGGAGACGAGTGTTTCTCCCTCGAAGCGCGCATCATGTTTCAGGCTTTAGTGCAGGCGTTTCGCGACGATCCACCTTTTCTACCAGAGACGCGAAGTACATCAAATGCAGCGGTCCACGAACGCTTTGACATCTAGCGTCGAGCATGGGGATGGGGATGGCGCCATGTTGTGTGTAGGCCTTAGGATGTTGATGTAACGACGAGGTTCGGGAAGCTCGACGCGCAATGGGGATGGCTGGACGTGTTTTGAGTTTCGGCTTTGAAGCTACAGTACCAGATCTACCGTCAGGCTGTTTTCGCATCTTCGACTAGGCCATCTTCCTTCGCTCTTGATAATGTTACGATCTTTCACAAGGTCGCCGAAGTTCTCGTGAGGCGCCTACCAACCTGCCGGTTCACGTTGAAGTGTTCGTCCACCGCTCTCTCTGTCAACCTGATTTGAGCATAGCCACTCGTAGAGCTCTCCGAACCGCACGCCATGCTCAAACTCCTTCGTGGCTGTTCCGAGAGTGACATATACTCTGACACCAGGCTGGGCTATCGCAATGCGCTGCCACACCGATGATGCCAATGTGTCATGGTTGTCGCCGAGACTGGTACGTCCCACTGTAATCCGGAATGTGGACGGGACAGAGCGCGTTTTGACGAATCTTAACTTGACCAGGAGCGTATTGGACTCCCAAATGTGCCTTGGAAGGGCAGACATGGTGAAAGTATGACCCTCCATCCGGAAGTCGACTAGCCTCTGTCCACTTAAAGTCAAGGATGGTCTTGAAATACAGAGTAACGCTTCGAGATGTCTGACGTACCTGTAGTGGAAGGAGGCGATCTGACAATCGTACTGAGCCCCTCCCGAGGTTGGTGGGTCGAGCCAGCTCCTCGCGAGCAAATGGAGAGTACGCGAAATCCTCGGACCAATGTGCGAGGCCGTGGCTGTCCATGCGGTCGAGTCGTGAACCACTTCCGTACATGATCCAGCTGCCTTTGTCGTGCACGACATCGGACGACTGCGCAACGTTGTAAGTCGTCTTGTTGATGAACATCAACCGCAAGACATCGCGCAACTCGAGCTTCGGGGATTGGAAGATGTGCTGAACCAGTTCGTAGATGCTGAAAACCCAGTCGGCTGGTTCCCGTGTTGAGCACTCGAAAATGGCGATCGCTTTGGCTGCAGCCTGAATGTGTTGCAGGCTCAATGTACTCGATGCTTTGATCGGCCGCGAGGGCAACGGCCCGTGCAGTAAAATTCGCATTCTGGAGCTGTTCGGGGCCTTCAACGAGCGACGGGCATCGGAGCTGATGTCGCTGATGCTCGTCGTGGCTCGCGGATCAATTTGAGTTGTCGAAGCTGAACTCGAGAAAGGCCGTCGAAGAGGGGTTGCCACAAGAATAGAAGGCGCGAAGGAAGAGTGAAACGCTCTTGCGTCGCAGCAATCTTGCCTTCTGGGTCCAAGGCTCGGCCAACAGTGATGTACATGTATTTAGAACCCTGCGATACCCGACCACGAGCAGCAGACGACCCGTATTTATCATGAAGCCAACAACATGACAGTATCAAGAATCTCTGAGACAGGTCGCAGCAGCAGATTCGAAGCACTGTGACCGAACTCTCGAGGTTGAAGTCTGGCGGTCGTATGCTCGAAAGTCTGGCGAGCGTCTACGAACGACTTGCTTGAAACGGCATACATCCCGACAAGGAAGACGACCAGCCTTACTCGGGTGTGAGGATCAGTTCCAAGAGCGCTCTTTACCCTATACTACAAAACGTCGTCGAATTGGAGGTGCTCGTCGAATTCCAGCCCACGAAGCTCCTCTTGGGGCGCTTGCATACACAATTGGGACATCAATTACTTGAGCGAGATCGCTGTCTGGGCGGACGAAGTTGTTTGCCAAAGAACAGTTGGCTTAACGATGGGTGGCCAATATACAAATGTTGCGCAAGGATGACAAGGGGTCTTCACTCGCTCAGCTTGTTGACCGATGAGTCGGACAGCCGTGATGGCCGAGGAGACATCATATACCGTTGCTACCAGCATTATTGGCGGCAGAGCTGTTCACCAGTGCTACCGTCAGTCTTGTTCCTTAAACAGGCCTTTTCGACAAAGCTGTTCAACTGGAACTCAATGACTACTGGCTCAGTGCTCCTGGGCATCTGATTGAGCTAATCTCACGCTCTCTAGCACAGTTCCATAATCGACAAGTAGTATCTAGACAGTCTTTGGGTGGGTGTGCGACGCATGCACCGATCTTATTCCCAGGGACTACTGAAAAGCCTGCAAGGTTTACATGGCCGCTCATGCTCGCACTGTTCAAAAACTTGAGGTGGTGAGTCCGGATCTTGCTGTGCTTGACTTTGATATTAGCAGCTTCCACAAACGGTAAGAGTCGCGTCTCTGAGGCTAAAGGCAGGCAGGCACTAGTAGTCTGCAATGCTACGAGTCCTGCGTTTGGTTCATTCATAGACACGGACCTGCTGTACGTCCTAGATCAAATTTCTCAAAGTCAAAACGACCAAAAGTCTGCCCACTGACTCTTGCCACATGCTTGTTCTCGTTCTGACGTTGTCTCCAACATCTCAGCCCAGGTTCATGCTCAAAGACCCGCAATAATCCCACGGAGCTTTAGAGCTAAGTTCTAGACGATGCAAGCAGAAGCCGATGTGTTTGAGAGGCTGAGTCGTTCCTCTCCGTTCTATTGTCCCGATACGTCTCAAGCACAACGTGATGAACGAGCTACGCCTGAGCACCTAGGAAAACGGCGGTCTTCAAAAGTTCTTATATGGCACCATTAGCGTGTCGGATCCTGGACACGGCCATTATGCGGGAGATAAAGATAGTCGCGGCTTTGCGCCGGATGAAAACGTCGAGTCCCGATGGCAGGGCTGAAATGGGCACATCACCGGTGTAGCCTTGCCCCATCACGGCAATGAACGTCTTGGAACCGCAGCGAAGCACTCCAGGGCTGCACGTAAGCTATCTTGGCAGGCATTATGATGTCACTGACGTAGCTCTGGAGATACCTCGCACGAATACATAGCGTACAAATAGTAAGGGACAGTACTGTAGACATTCAGAATTTTCGTCCGGCTCAAACAAATACGTCTTCAGCATTCATATATTAATCAAACACTATTTCAACCATCATAGCAACAAGTGGTACAACAGCAGGAACGGCAATGGCTGCAATAATCGACAAGGTGAAGAGCAAGCTCTCAAGCCATAAGGATGGTGGCAAACCGAAAGTGCTCTTCGTTCTGTGTGAGTATAATGTGCCAGTATTCCACGTAGGAGGCTAACATTGGGCAGCCTCACACGACAAGATGGGAAACACAGAGAAACCTACAGGATGGTATCTTCCCGAATTTGCCCACCCATACTACAAGCTTGAGGGCAAAGTCGATATCGTAGTTGCTTCGCCAAAGGGAGGCCCAGCACCACTGGATCCCGCCTCCGTGGAGATGTTCAAGGAGGACGCCGAAGCAAGCAAGTTTCTGAAAGAGAAGGAGGTGTTGTGGAAAAACACGGAGAAGCTGAGCAAGTACATCGGCAAAGCCGACGAATTCGACGCAGTCTTTTACGTCGGCGGACACGGCCGTAAGTCATGTAACAAGTTCCTTTGCTGGCCAAGAGCTGACGAGACATTTAGCAATGTTCGACCTGGCCACCGACGCGGAGTCACACTCGCTAATCAAGGAGTTCTACGAGAAAGGCAAGGTCGTCTCTGCCGTTTGCCATGGTCCCGCGGCATTGGTCAATGTGAAATTGAGCGATGGCTCTTACCTCATTGCTGGACAGGAGGTCACAGGATTTACCAACACCGAAGAGGACCAAGTGCAGTTGTCCAGTCTGATGCCATTTATGCTCGAGACCCAGCTTGAGGCGAATGGAGGCAAAGTTGTCAAGGCCGAGCCATGGCAACCAAAGGTCGTTGTCAGCGGCAAGGCCAACAAGCTTATCACAGGACAGAATCCAGCCAGTGCAGGACCCATTGGTGACGCAATTCTGGCTGCGCTGTAATGTGCCGACGAACAGATCATGATTGATGATATCCCAAAGAGAATTAATATTGTTCAGATAAATGACAAACTTCATATCGTTCTCATGTACGCGAGCAAGACTCTACCATTCGTCGAGATTACAGAACCAGTCCTATTTCCGAGGTTCGTCACACCATCATGCTGCAGCGTCGTGGCAGCTACGGCCATAACTCGGCTTCAACCCGGATATGAGTTGCGCGCCTCCTCCCTCCTTCACCTGTATGTGAAGTTGACAACTTTGGCATGATCTCTTCAATGTTGTCATCATTCTCGAAATGCATACCGCATCTTGACAAAAACGCATCAAGGCCAACCCGTTCACGGTTGGGACAGCTGCGTGTTGCCCTGTGGCGTAGTCGGCATCAAATGCTCCGAACTCTTCGACCCTTGCTTCCCCCCAATCTCACCTCCGCACAGTTCTTCATCAGTCTCGAGCACTGTCATCTTGTATACCATGACCCATGAGGCTTGTTTGCATAGGCTATATTCGATGTCCCGCTGGCGGAAACTCTTGGCGTCATGACATTGGACATGCCCCATAAGAATGATGGCAGCCCACGGGTTCCTGCAGTCCGAACAGGCCCAACCTCGTTCTGGATGTGAGCATGATCCTGCTGTGCTGGTTTCTGCTCGCCGCTTCTACTCTAGCACAGGGCAATCTGACAGCTGTCCTTGACTATGGCAGCTTCAAGGGCGCGTACTCAGGGGAGTACAACATCTCGTATTGGCAGAAAATCCCGTTTGCCGCGAAACCAATAGGACTGAACAGATTCAGAGCTCCACAACCACCTGACCCGATCACAGATGGAACGTACGACAGTACTCAACCCTTCGACATGTGCGTACAGCGTACCGTCAACGGAACAGAAGATTGCCTTTATCTTGGACTATATAGCCGACCCTGGAATGCGGGACAACCTCTTCGCCCTGTCGTTGTAGTGTGGCATGGCGGTGCTTTCATCCAAGGCAGCGCAAGCTTCACGATACCTCCTTCAGCTTACCCGATACTGAACGTCAGTGACACGAATGATTTCGTTGTGATTTATTCGGCCTATCGCGTCAACGCATTCGGCTTCTTGCCTGGTCGAGAAGTGGCTGAGGATGAGCAGAGCGACCTCAACGTGGGACTTCTGGATCAACAGGCAGCTCTCCAATGGACGAGAGAATATATCAAGTACTTTGGTGGCGATCCGGAGAATGTGACTATATGGGGACAGAGTGCCGGAGCTGGCTCAGTGGTTGCGCAAGTCATTGCCAATGGTGGAGAGACACAACCTAGACTGTTCAGAGCCGCCCTGATCTCTAGTCCTTTCTGGCCGAAAACCTATCGCTACGAATCTTCGGAAGCACAAGCCATCTATGACCGATTTGCAGAGCTCGCTGGATGTACCGGAAGCCGTTCGCTTGCCTGCCTTAAAGCTGCGGATGTTCAGACTTTACGCAACGCCTCATTGGCCATCAGTGCAAGTCATACGTACAATACGTCTTCGTACACTTGGTCGCCAGTCATTGACGGCAGCTTCATCCGCGAGCCTTTATCAGCAGCATCGGAGCGAGGCGCGGTCAATATTGACCTAGGTTTTAGCATGTACAATGCGCATGAGGGCGAGAACTTCGTCCCGCCCGGATTTCAAAATGCTACAGGGGTAGATGGCTTCAACTCGTCGACAGCATCCTTTGATTCGTGGCTCCAAGGTTTTTTGCCGGGACTGTCCACCGAAAACCTCAGTCAGGTTCGGACGCTGTATCCTGAGACCGGCACTGTTGATGGAGTGCTTATCAACACGACTTATGTTCGTGCTGGTCTTATATATCGAGAGGTTGTGATCGCTTGTCCTGCATTATGGACAGCTAAGGCAAGCCACCGGAGATCGTACCTTGGGGAATACACCATAGAACCAGCGAAACATGGCAGCGATACTCAATACTGGAATCAGATCAATCCGATACAGGAGGCAGATCCATTGATATATACGGGATATGCTGGTGCATTTGCTTCATTTTTTCAGACTGGCGATCCAAATGCTCACAAATTGACGAATGACTCCGAGCCTTGTGTGCCCGAGCTTGCGGAAATGAACAACAAGTTCGTGATTGCGGCTGACGGGTTCAAGAATCTACCCGTGGATGGCTTGCAGTACAGGTGCGACTTTTGGCGAAGCATTGCAGACAAGGTCCCGATTTGAGCTAGTCGGTGAATCTGATCCCCATATCAACCGCCTCAAAAGCGTGATCTGTGTGATCTATTACTCTTTGTCCGAAATCGTCTTCCCGCATCTTTGCATAAGTTCGGTCAATACTATTCGTCTCGCCGTCATAGTTCAATGAGTATGCACCGTCACCTAGGATCCCATCCGTGCTCACTGCCACAGCTTCCTTGGAGCCTACCGCACTCTGGGCCGGATATCTATCAGATAACAAGTATAACACTCGTTCCCCAATCTCTTCCGGCGATACGGATCCAACCCTCTTCAGAATGGGGCCTAGAATCAGGACCAGCGAACGAAACCAGAGCGGATGCGCCTTGCTGTAGAATGCCGGAGTGATGACCAAATTGGGAAAGATATGACACAAGCTAAGGGTTCCAGCGTTCTGCTTGGCAAGCATCTCGAAATAGAAAGTCGTCATGACTGGAACGTGCGTACGGACCGCCAACAAGCTGTAATGTGTTGGGTCGCGTAGGGACAAATCTTCTGGATACCACCGAGGCAAGCCTTTCTCGAGCCCAGCAGCATACACGGAGACGACGTGGGCCGCGGGCTTCGATGCCCGAAGAAGTGGGAGCAGCTTGACAGTGAAGCGTATTCGAGAGTAATACAGGAGGGACATGGTTTGGTCAAGGCCTTCATCGGTATCTGTGTGGCCATCATCAGCTTGAAGTCAGTGCAAGCAGACGTCGAAGCTCACCTCGACGGGGTCCGAAATGCAAGTCGGCATGAGACATGACGAGCAGATCGATTCTGGGATGCTCCTCTCCCGCTTCCAGTCCAGCAATCTGATCGCAAGCCTCATCGACGTTCCGAAGCAATGCCAAGTCGACTGTTTGCACAAATCGGAAGACTCCTTGGGGACAAATGGCGGAACATTTGTTGATGATTTTGTTTGCCGCAATCCTATTCCGACCAACAAGATAGACTCGCAATCCTGGCCCATCCCTTCCGTGGTGTGCAGCCAACGCACGCAAAGTGTACTCGCCAATACCACATGTCCCGCCAACGAAGACTGCTACGATTGGTCTTTTTTTAATGATTGAGGAATTGGTAGATTTGACAATGGAGAGATAAACCATGGCGAAAATTCGAGACCAGATAGGATAGTGTCAAGGAGATTTTGCATGATTAGGGAATGTTCGTGAAGGTATTGCTTTTATGGATACCACAATCGGCACCAACATTGGACCGTGGCTACGGCGGTCGAGAGTTTTGGCTTGAACATCCTTATTACTCACCGTCGACCGGGCCAATAATAATTCTGTCCCATCCCGCACGTCCTTGGCCTCGCATCACAACACGTCCGAGACGACTTCATTTGTTGTTGTACGCATTCTTTGAGTGACGTGACGACCTCGTGACCAGTTTGACTGTGTATACATCCATTGACAACCCTGAAGGAGTCATGCGACTTATCAATACAAGCACTGGACGCTTCCAAGAGTTCTTCGATGCGCAACGCCCTCAGTACGCTATCCTCTCTCACACCTGGGGGGATCAGGAGGTGTCGTACTTGGATTTCCTGTTCTTGTCGAGCGACCTACCAGCCACTGTTCTCGGAGCCGCGCAGGTCTTACTCCGTAACCCGAGCAAAGATACCCCAGGCTTCAAGAAAATCCAGAGTTGCTGCCAGCTCGCCCGGAGTAGAGGATTGGAGTGGGTATGGATTGACACGTGCTGCATCGACAAGTCGAGCAGCGCTGAGCTCTCAGAGGCAATCAATTCCATGTGGCGATGGTACCAGGACTGTGCCGAATGCTATGTTTTTCTATACGATGTGCCCATCCACGCGGACCAGGTGCGGACTTCTGTAGGACTGAGTGTTTTCGGTCGTGCTCGCTGGTTTGGCAGAGGCTGGACTCTACAAGAACTGCTGGCACCGAAACATGTGGTCTTCTTCAACAGCCAATGGCAATTGATTGCGTCAAAGGTGGATATCGGCGACCTGCTTTCTTCGATCACACGCATACCATTGGTCTTCCTCAATGGCACCTACGCTGCTTCGGATCGCACAATTTGTAGTGTTGCTATGAAGATGAGTTGGCTATCGCAGCGGCAGACAACCCGGACCGAGGATATGGCGTACTGCATGCTAGGACTTTTTGACGGTAAGCAATGCGGCACAGATTTGTGAACAGCTGATACAATTCCTCTCTACAGTCCATATGCCTCTTATATATGGCGAGGGTCGCAAAGCATTCATGCGGCTACAACTAGAAATCTTGAAGAAAATCGACGATGACTCCATTTTTGCCTGGACGGCAGACTTGAACAGTTCCGGTCTTCTTGCTACGTGGCCTACGGCCTTTGCAAGCTGCGAGAACATCGTCCAGCTAAACTTCCCTGAAGATCCTACGCCATGGCTGCCTCCGGCTATGACACCGCTTGGGCTGGAAATGCGTGGACGATATCAGAGACAAGATCAGCAACAACGAATCATCGATGCTCGGTACGGGGTGCACACCATCAACACCGCCCTCCCACTCGGGAATGTGGTGTCTATGGTCATGCACTGTGGACCACATGGTCAATATGACCCAATCACCCAGAAGTGGGACAAGTCGAGCATTGGGCCTGCCTTGGTCATTCGGTTACACCGATCCGGTGCAATCTGGCAAAGAGTCAATTGCAGAGCCCTAGAGTACAACACTTACCCAATGTACGAGCCGAGTCAGCTCGATGCATATACGATCTATTACATTGCACAAGAGGGTCTATGAGTATGCACCAGAACAGTGACCCGCGTATATCCAGTAGCTGGTGATTCTTCCTTTCCCGGGGTCTCGAAGTGACGGGTTCTCCTTATCTTTACCGGAAAACAATAACACGTGAGCCATTCGACGCCTGTGCACCCGGTCGCATGCTTATAACGCGAAGGTAAGCACTAGTGCAATATCTCCTTTGTAGGCACTGTGTTGATCGCAGCAGGTGAGATGCGTCACCAATTAGACAGTTCGGCACAATGCCGAGTACAGAGTCCTCGCAGATGAGATGGGAAACTTTGACTGATACGACCGCGTGATGCGGTAGCACGGGGACTGCTTGATAGAGGCAGAACCGACAATGAAGTGGTTGGAGAAACACATGGCTCAAGGCGATTCTGATAGGTTCATCTCATTTCAGACTCTTACTGGTATCATAGTCTACAATCTCCTTCCTAGAAACATTTCCGGAGCCCTTTCTACTCCTTCTTGGGGTTGCAAAGCACATATCTGTACCTTGGCTTCCCCTCCTCAAAATCCACCACAGCCTGATTCGCCTCGGCCATGGGCCTCTTGTTGATCCACGGCTTCACCTTCTGCTTAGCAGCTAGCTCAAACATCTCGCGGATCTCCTTGGGAGAACCAATCAGAGATCCAGCAATCTTCACCTTCTTCATGATGAGGGCGAACGCCAAGAAATTTGGAATCGGGTCGTCCGGGGCACCAACTTGTACGAAAGTACCGCCGACATCGAGGAGGTCGAGGTAGCCCATCAGTGGAAGCTTAGGCGATGAGACAGTCGAGACGATGACGTCCAAGGAGTTCTTGTGCTTCTCGTTCCAGCCTTCTTCACCAGTCGCGATGAGGTCGTCGGCGCCCATTTTGAGAGCGTCTTCCTTCTTGGAGTCGTTGCGGGATATGGCGACGACTTTGTCTGCGCCGAGAGCTTTGGCGAACATGAGACCCATGTGGCCAAGACCGCCAATGCCAATGATTCCGACTCGCTTGCCCGGGCCGACACCATTTTGTTTCAGAGGAGAATACACCGTCACACCACCGCAAAGCATCGGCGCCGCTTCTTCGGAGGACAGCTCATCTGGGATCGCGAAGACGAAATGACCGTCTCCTCTCCAGTACTTGGCGTAGCCACCCATGGCCTTGTGTCCGGAAGGCCACTTCGCGCCGTATGTCATGACAAAGTTGTTCTTGCAGTACTGCTCATCATCCGTTTGGCATTCGCGACAGTCACGACGGTGGCAGGAACCCGCCTGAGCACCGACACCCACACGGTCGCCTACTTTGATGCCGGACTTGACGTCCTTTCCCACGCGAATGGCTTTGCCGACAATCTCGTGGCCGACGACGACGGGGTAGTCGGTGGCGCCCCAGCCGGATCTCAGGACGTGGATGTCACTACCACAGATACCACAGCAGTCGATCTGTTCGCGCATCAGCTGGTTTCTAGCAGATCTGAGAAGGGGTGAGCACTTACCTCAATATCAACATCCTGGTCTTCGAAAGGCTTTGGCTCATAGCCTTGCCAAACCATCTTGCCTTGTGCGGCGTCTGGTGCAAGGCCGCACCACCCTTCAAACGCTTGATCGGATGCCATTTTTGCGATTATGTGTATGTCCTGAAGATGGAATTATGCCGAGTGCTGTAAGTCCAAGGCGATTTTGAGAGGGAATGCGTCAGTCTACCAGCATGCTTTACAGCTATATATTGTACAGACGTCTGGTCTGAGACCAGCATCGCCGAATTTGCCCCATCGCCTGACGTAAATTTCTTCCATAGCGAAGTCGGTTCCCAGAATTGTGCTGCCAGGCCAATGGATGCGAAGACAACACGATTGTTAAGCAGTGAGGTCAGTCGCGGACGTAACGATTGTAGTGCGGTGTGGGACTCGGTTCTCATCAGAACATTCTCGGTGTGACTTCTCGGGCTTCGCTCGGCACAAAAATGCTGTCGTCAACATCCTTGCAAGTGCGCACGATCTCGACTCGCATCTAGAAAGCCAAGAGGAGATTCCATGGGCAGAGAATGCCATGAGGATGGGCAGAGAGCTACGTTCTAGTACTCGGGCGCCCACATGTCCATCCAGGTCCTTCATACTCCATGTCACGATGGATCATTCGTTCAAAATGAATCCAGCAAGGATAAGCACACCCTGGTCAAGCATGACTCAAATGTGGCGACAGTGCGACTCTCCCGGATGCTTGATAGCGAGCTTATTCATAGCGTGCATCGGCGTGCACAGTTTGAAGCCAGTGACGGCATGGGTGGCTCGCTGCCTGAAGACTATAGTAAGCCCTCGTGGAATCCATTGGATACTCCAGGCCAGTCTCCTGGGTCGACAGCGGTGTTGATGGTCCGCCAGTGCCCAAGCAAAGCCAAGCTGTGTCCGAACGGGCGGCAGCTATTCTCGAAGTCTGCATTGATGTCCGTGTCGTACTAGAGAGATTGAACCTTGGGAGCCAGCACTACTTACAATCCATGATCATCCAGACAAAGTACAGATCGTTTCTCTCACCCAGTGTTCTTCATCTTCGGTATTAGTATACCACCCACCATCAATCAGGTCCGACTCAACCTTCCTCCACCGCACAACTTTCTCGGGCTGCTTTAGATCCAGATCCCCGAGACGAGCTTCGACTCTATCGCCTGATCGCTTGAGAAACAAGGTGCAGTCTCGCAAGGTCATGGCTTTGCAGAGAGACCACACCGAATCCGCGTCGTGAGTTCGCAGGACACCGTATGGATCGAAAACAGTCTGACATGCTCTCAGCTGCTGCAGCAAAGGTTGAGCGTCAATGAGCAGACATTCCTGAAGCCGTGTATCGGAAGTTATGGCGTGAACGGCACGTTTCCTCTCTTCGATGTCGGGATTCACCAAACTCAAAGGACAGCTCTCTTGAGCATCGGTAGCAGTCCGTATTCGCTTGGAGGCCCGGTGCGAACGAACGGCACATGTACGACACCGCTTGGCCAGAGAAGGCGCGTTGCGCGACTGTGTCAACCACTTTGGCTTGAGCTGCAGTAGGACTTCGCCGGCAAGCGGAGTCATGTCTGTCACCAGCAAGCCTGACATGGTCTCGGCAGCCGGCAACAAGTCTCCTGTCCGATGCCGTGGGCGGATGAGGTGCTGTAGGCCGGTGTTTAGAAGGCACAGCACATCTCGATCGAGCTCGATAAGTTCATGCTGGACCAGATTGTCGGGTGGAAAAAGAGCTCGGAAATTGTCATCCAGAGCCTGCAATTGTTCCTCTGCGGTCTGCACATGAGACAGCTTCTTGCGTAGCCGAAGCAACTTCCCTCGCAGTCTCGGCGGGAGCTGGTCCCCTGCGAATGGTAACATTCTATACACGAAGTTTGCGCCGCCTTCATTCAGATATTCCAGCGTGCATCTCGAGGCTGTCGATTCTGTCGCAAGTGGCTCAAAACGGCAGAGCCTTGGCGGTTGTCGCTCATGTTCCACGAACGAGACAAGAACACTCATTCTGGTAGGATATTGTAGAAGTAAGAGCGAGGCAGAGAAGGGGGTGTTATGGCACAGGTTACATGGTTTTTGGGGGGGGGGATCCCTGGCATATTCACATGTCAGGCGAACCATGCGCAATAGCCCCAAGTCGCATTTATCGGGCATGTCCACCACCAGCCTACTGCCATTCCAGCGCACGATGCATCCTTCGCAGCGCATGCGCGTGGAGAAGATACATGTACCTCGCTTGAAGATGACTGTTGTGGTTGGTGTGACGAGCATCTCCACAACTCAAACTGCCGTAGCTTGCAAGGGCCAAGGCTAGAGTCTACTCTCGCGAACCTCATTTGCTCAACTCCGCCCGAAATGGACACTTGCCCACAACTATCACCTCTATTTCGAAGCATGGCGGATTCCGAACCCACGAAGTTGCCCACTCCGGCGTCTTGTACAGCAGGTTCGCAGGTCGTTCTCGTCTCGCTCATCATGTGGCGTTCGCTGATTTTTGGTTGAGATTTCTGCTTGATCCCGCTAGGTAAATCCATGACTTCGGCGTGGTGTTCATAGCGGAACAATCCCTTACTAAACCTGGCGACCTATTAGGAACGCCAACGGCTTCAGTGTCGAAAGAGGTTGCCGAGGTCCAGAGACTGTTGAAAAAAAGTGGCGTCAAATATAGCATGCACTCTGCTGGCACCACTCTGGAAGGTTCTTGGGATCAAGTCATGCGGATCATCGGCCAGTGCCACGCCATGCTGCATGCTCGAGGTGTGGTGCGCATACAGAGCGACATCAGAGTGGGAAGCCGGACGGACAAGAAGCAATCTTTCGAGGACAAGGTGTCTGCAGTCGAGAAACTACTTGCAGCAGACAAAGAAGACGGCGATGACGAGGATGCCGGAGAGATCACTTATAAGAAGTAAATGTCTCCGCTGCAGGGCATCTTTGGGTATTATCTGTACAATCAAGCCGAAGCCTTGAGCATTCCCATGGGCCTCTCATGGACAAGACGCATCTAAGTCTATACAAGAAAGACTTGCCAAAACATCCAGTGTTGACCCAAATTGAGTGGTTTTGCACGCTCGACCAGGCCTCCAAGACCATCATACCGTCGTCAGTACCTTCCTTCACCAATCCCCAACGCCGCGCTCGCTCCCTAGAAAGGCAAGAAAGAAACAAATAATACAAGTGTCATGAGACATATGCAGGCGGTGCCTCTTCAGCATCTCGCAAGCCATCTTCGGATCCATGCCACGTCGTCTGTTTTGACCTCTCTTGCTCAACCTTCTTGGCAATCTCGGTGGCCATCTTTTGCATCCAAGCCTGTTCAAGAATGCCACCTGAACTGCCTTCACTGAAGGCCGAGAGTAGACTTTGAATCTTCACCTCTGACGAGGTGCGTGTGTTATCGCTCGATTTCCGTCGAAGCTCTGGAGAGGGTGATCGCGAAGGGAATGACCGCAATCCGGGAAGCTCGTTCCTGGTAGTAGCGGGAAGCTTCTCCGCTTTCACTGTCTTCTCAGGCAGCAAGGTGGATGCTCGTGGTGTTCGATCGAGGTCCTCCTCAACGGGGAGGTGAAGTGACTCCTTCGGCGTCTGTGGCCTTGGCCGGGTCACCTGTCTGACTGCCGCTGGAATTAAGCGTTCAGATCTTTGGAGGTCTCCCCCCTTCTTCTCAGGACTCTTAGGCGGAGTGCTGATCTCACCTTCTCGCAACATGCTAGAAGGCGCTGTGGTCGCTTCCGTGCTTGACTTTGGAGCGCTTGAATGAGCAGATCCACTGACGCTCTGGCTCGCGCTTTCGTTATACCCACTCGACATGCTGACGGTGTCGCTGCTATCTTTGTCATCCTTAGCCTTGCGGAGGTTGACCACCCGATGCTTTCTCTTTTTGCCAGGTCTCGACCGCGACATGCCACCTCCAAGGCTATAAGCTGTTGACGTGGAGTGAACGCTGACCAGGCTTGGCCTCGTAGCTTCTGAGCCCGCTCCCGAGGCTTGAGACGTGGCTGATGATATGGCGCTGTGTAATGCAATCGAGGATTGCAGCCTCGACAGCGTGACAGGCCGTGTAGGTGTGTTTGTGCCGTTGCTGAAATCATCACGATACGCGCTCGCCCAAGCCCGGTATACCATATCTCTTATGCTAGGCGTAAACAGGCTTAGCGTCTTCTGGCTGTCTGTCAAGGCTGCAAGCCGCACCATATTCTTCTGCGAGAACGAAGCGTAAGTCTCAACGGGAGGATCGAGTGTAAATGATTCGCTATTGGCCTCGTCATCGAACAGCGCAGTGTTCGCAAAGGGGTCGACCGGCTTGCCATCGTCACTCTTCTTTGGCTCTTGATTCTCGGCTGTTTGATATTCAGGACTGAACTTTTGCAAAGAAAGTCGATGTATGATGGCCGGTAGGTCTTCCATGAACAGCACTCGCAGCTGATTCTCGATTGTTTTCTGGAGATAGTCGCGCACGAACGGAATAGAGTCGAAGGTTGACGAGACCTTGAGCTTCTCCAACGGGTCATTCCTGAAAACAATCGTGATTCCCTTCTGCTTCGAGAACACCAAGATCACGAATCCAGATAGTCGTATCTCAGACAGAGTGATCTGGATGGGAATCGTCAAACTACTGCTTGCTGCCAAAGGCTGAGGACTTGCGAAGCTCGGTTTGGTGGACAGATATGTGTTCAGCGGATTGGCTTGTACCCTCGTTTTCAGCGCGAGATACGCGTCGCCGGTGTAGCTCATCTTGAATATGCCTCTGAATCTGTCTTCTGCCAGATCGCCAATCTCTAGGATCTCCAGCTCGGGCGGCGTCGACCCGAGATTCAGCTCATTGACAATGATGTCGTCGACAATAATAGGAGGCTTCGGCGATTTATTGAGCGCGTTTGTGAGCATGTCGCGCACCCTCTCCGTGTCGGCGATGAGTGGAGACCAGTTGAAGTTGAACGCCATGATCGCGAGAAATCAGCAACAGGCTGTTGGAAGGGCTGCGCATGTGGATTACAGTCCTGCGGGTGCAAGACACAAGATCGCGTGGTGCATGGGAGCCACACGTTGATGGCGCGCGCAGGATCATGCGGCGGAATGCGGTGCGTGGTGTTGTTAGGTGCGTGCGCGCGTTGTTCCTCGAGATCGTTTCGCAGGCGTCAGCAAGATTTCTGGGAATTGTCAGCGTTCCGATTGCCCTGGGGTTGTTCCTTGCTTGCCCAGAGGCTCATGTTTCCGAATCCCGGTGCATCCCGGTGCGCTCCTGGGCTTGTGCTGGTCCGAGGTCCAGCCACTACTGCTGACGACATGTCCACGACTCTCTTCTTTAGCACCGACACTACCCATCACTACATACCACGCGACTCACTACCGTACGCACCCGTCGCCGGCAAAGCATCGTTAGGCGGTACATGTATCTCACTTCCCGCACTAACTCGGAGTGAGGCTCTCAAGTCTTTGGCCAGCAATACAGCTGGACGACGCCCAGCATGGCGAATCCCATACGGCCTCAACCTTGGGCAGCAACACGGCTCGTCTGTATCGTTCAAGGCCTGCGCTGACAGCTGCGCCCCCCTTTGCCAGCCCTGCGATCTAGACATCATTCTGGAAACGCCGCATCAGTTGCCAAAACATTCACTAGCTTGAATTCACATCTTCAGCAAAATAAACAGCTTTGTAGGGTATTCTGCAACTGTCGAGATGCCCAGTATCCTCCAATGCAATTGAGTCCACCTCGATTTCCAAGCTGCAGTCACTTGTCATGCCGATCTCGCCCCAGCTACCATCTACCACAAGTACTATTTCCGGCAGTTTGCATGCAGTATTGGCTAGAGCAAGAGCAGAAGTTTCCATTGTTGATTCTATGATGAGTCCATACGACGAGTAGACGGACGATGGCGTCTGTTTGTCTTGGGCGTGATTACAGATGTGTTTAGCTTGCGTTTGCGTAGACGAGCACTTTTGAATCTGGATTTGACGACCATGACGAGTACCGCCAGATGATGTTGTCCATTTTCCGAATGTCAAGCAAGCCTGTAGGCGTGTCGTGCCATTTCTAGCCACCTGAGGATGATAAAGAGAACCTTATGACTCCGTACTACTTGTTCATCTCCATAAATACTACAATGGGCGTTAAGGCAAAACATACAAGGCAAACTTGGATGACCTCATCCCGCCTCGTACGTTTCTGCCGAACACAGCTTTTCCTACTAATAACAATCCCGAGCACGTTGAGGGCGGCCCGCGCTTGAACGACTACTGAACGACGATAACACTCCGGCCGCCAGGACGCCAGCGACGAGGACGGTGCCACTCTTTGCCGACTAGGCGCCGCCTTGTGCCGAGATTCTCCAACTGCTCACTTCACAAAAGGAACGTACGACACTGCCACGCCAGGAGGACAGCCACATGGGGCTTAATCTCGGAATCGTGACCCAAACCAGGAGTTATAGGACACCAACCGAAACCAGGGCGGTCGTTTGCGATGTCACTTGTGCCTTATTTTCACACTCACTCTCTCACGTGGCAAGAAACACATGCGGTGGCACCATGCCATCCTTGCAATCCTGTCTCTACTCCCAGCGCCTTCTTTGGCTGCGCGCCATGCACGGAGCTGGAGAAGAAGTACGCTCCGAACCATGTGAATGTGGCGCATCTCATTCTTCTTGGGAACTGTGGTCACGTAACGCGCCGCCATAATTTACGTCCTGAACAGCCTGATGACAGCCGCCTGTCACTGACTGAGGCTGTGCTCTGGACATCACTTGCTGCTTCTCCTGCTGCTGGCACCAAATCCCAAATTCATGACTGGTGATTCGTCGGTCATGTTTCCCTGATCAAATCATCATTGCGCTGTGAAGGCCTCCCGATGCCTCCCGGTCCAGTGGCCCGGCCACTTGCAACAGCGCATCCAGTCCGTGATTCGGTCTCACCGCAAACTGCGCGCTGTTACGCCTCTTCTCCATGGCAAAGAGGTGTATCGCTCGAAGATCAATGGTCCTGAGATTGTACTGCCCTACTAGGCGTTGCTCGCTAGCAGGTCATACGTGCTGACTTGCGATGCCGTCGTATCATGGATGGAATTCACGGAGTTCAGTGCACAAAGTTCAGATCACTTGCCTGATCGCTTCAACTCCAAATAGTCATGCAAGGAATGGCCCCTTTCCTATTCACTTCTCACTCTATCCTCGTGGCCGGCCGCCGCGGATTCGCCCTACTCTTGAGCAGCCTCACGATGGCGGAGTCCAGTCGCCTTCAGTTGAGGCACGTCGCCTACAACGCCTGGTTGCCCGTTCTGTAGAATAAAAGCAGCCAGGAGGGCTTGCAAAGATGTGTGCATCGTACATCTTTGGATCACGTATTCCAACAACAATCTCAAGAACATACTCAGGCTACCAGATCATTTGCCCTCCGCCCTCGAAGGGTCGATTCATTCCAGTCGACACCGACCATGGACAATCCATGTCGGAACAAGATCTTGAAGTCCTCTATCGACGACGCCAACCCCAACAGCGTTGTTGCCAGCTCAGATCGGGAGACGAACATGACTCAGGTCCGGCAAGGCGGCAGAGTCGCTAGTGGCCGTCCTAATGTCGCAAGCTGGTGGTATGGATTGTTACCTCGCCTCTCGTTCATCAAGTACCAAGCTGAATTCATGTAGGGTCTGCTGCAACTGTAAGAACGCCATGAACCCAGCACTCGTTGCCAACCGATGCTCGATCTGTGGCCACACCAGGTGCAACTACTGCCAAACCTATCGCCATTAAGTCTGTTACGACAGTGGTTGGGGCATATTTCTGCACGAATGTCGGCAGTAAGTACTGTATAACTAGGACACAGCTCCATCAGGTGGTCCTAACCAATCACAGTATATTGTTCTCGGCGTTGGCATGACGACACGGGAGGACGTTCCTTTGGAGATTTGGCTTAGCGTCGGCTTTGGTCTTGACGTTACGATCGTGGGTTTCTGGTTAGGACAGGTGTTGGTGCTGGAGCTGGTGTTGTGACATGGCTCTCAGGGAAGAAAAAATTAGTGACCTGTCAGCTCATCCAGTTCATGACACTGTGTCCACTCCATTCTGTTTCTGTCTTCTTCGCCACTCATTCCTGATTCGGCGAGCTTCCTTCTCACTGACCCATCCATCTGGTCTCTCCCCATCTTGCCAACCTGCGTCGAGTCTCCGCTTCTTCTTACGGCTAGGAGTACTACTTGGGCGTCGCTCGCGTTTCGGAGAAGGTGGTCGCACCAGGCCAGCATCACTCAACAGAACTTCAAATTCTGGACCCAACGGGAAATAAGATATTTGCGATGAGTGATCGCAGCACGGTGAGTGTCGAATGGGTAGAACCCAATCATGCGGGTGAGGACCGAAGACTGCTTTGAAGTTAAGCCAAACGCTGCCCAGATGCCAAGGATTCAGGCCTCGCGGCGCTTCCAGAATTGCGAAAGTCCGAGGCGTTGGCGCAGGAAGTGGCGGACGGTCAGTAGGAAGCTGCAAAGGATAAGTGATAGTGCCTTTGTAGAGCTTCGAAGGTTTCGTGAACGGCGATGCCGATTCCTGCCTCGATGGTTTTCGATGCCGCTTGAAGTAAATGACGTGTGAAGGATCATCGATTTCGGAGTTCAATGGTCGTTCGCTGTCCCCGTCATCGGCGTCGTCGCTGTGTCTAGGAGAAAGATGCGCGGGCGGCGGAGGTGCCAGCGGATCCGTTTGCATATCAGGTGGCAGTACCACTGCGAGGTACCTAGATCAATGGTGAGTATTCACCTGTGAGAGGTGCTGAATGTGGTGTTACTGACATTCTGCCTCTTATCATCTCGATGGTTGTGGCGTTCTGGAAGACCATATTAAGGCTGTTAAGCACCATGCCCGCCGTGAACAGCCAAAAGAAGCCAGCTAGTCCAAGCGTGACGAACCAATGAACGTTGTGCTTGTACTCTGATACATAATAGCCGAAGACAGCGGTCAAGTAGCCAGTGAATATCATTGTATAGAACATCAACTGGATGAAGAATTTGAAGGACCGCTCCCCAACGACGCCTAAAGCTGAGGTTAGCACAACGCTAAAGGCCAGTGTGATATCCTGCCTACAGTAAAGAAGAACTCACCTCCCACCCAAGGACAAAAATGATCCATCTTCCTTGTACATCTGCCAACATCTTGGTTGTGATGCGCACGATCTGGTTTCCAATTGTGACAGTAATCACACCAGATTGGGAGTCCATTCGGGTCGCACACGAAGACATCCCTCATCCAGAATTGTTCAAGTCCAGGCTGAGGCTGAAGCACACTTGGCCGTTCAATCTGTTCCGGTGTACCGAGCGGTACATATCCAGGATCGCGCAACACCACAAGTAGAAGCCGGAGCCATGTGACCGCCACCGGAAGCAGCAGGACAAAATATGCGATCGGAATAGCCAGGCCTGCTGTCAATCGTTGCTTCCAAGTGCCCCCAGCATCGCCTGGATCATTGAGTAGGTATTGAATACTGAGCGGACCGACGACCGTGTACGATGCGTAAACAACGATGGCGACTAAGAATACTGGTATGAATCTCGCTGTGCCGATAGAGACCCGGTTCCTCGTCGGCGGCATCTCCCAAGATGCCGATACCTCACGGTCAAAGGCATATCACGTTGTGCTGATGGGATGGATGCTGTTGTGGTGATGAGGGAGGCTGGAAGAGAAGGAAGCTTCGGCTGATCGGCAAAACATGCAAATGGTGGCGGGATGACGCCAAGGCCGAGATTTGAGCTGGCATCGCGGCTGAGGCTGCGTCGACGTCAAGAAGAGTGGTATGGAGAAAGCATAGCAGTATCATGATCCGTACACCGTTCGTAGCTCTCGGCGTCAATACCTCCGCGACTTGTAGAACAGGTCGACTTATGATCAGCTGATCACGAAATAATGTGCAACCAGACTCCCTTGCCAATGCGCATGGGCAGAACGTCTTCTCGCCAACTCTGGTACTTTCGGGGATTATTTACATGGTCTCTTTCGAGCTGGCCCGCACAATCACTGGATTGATATGTCTACTTGATTTCGCGGAGTGTCCACTCGCTGTTGATTAGTTGCAGATGGACCTTGCAATAACATGCTCCACAGAATGGTATGTCGTTTCTATCTTGGAGTGAGTCTGACGGCCAATGCGATGACAGGCGTACTGAAATTGAAAAGCTTTAGAAAATCTGGAATAACGCAATCGCATACCTTACTGTAGTGGAGGTGAGCGGTGTTCTGCGACGGTAACAAAGTTTCCTACTTGCGCATGAAACTGTCATCGCTGACGAAGTGGTACGCTGGCGAGCCCAGCTTCGACCATGCCGTGCTCGGAGTTTGCTCACAAGGCTCTGCGAGCGGCCTTGGTCGCTCTATCGTCGACGGTTTCGTCGATCTGTTCACCTGTGGCGGAGAGTAAGTCAGGTCCAAGGGAGTGAAACCACCTGGATGAGACTCCCGAGTCTCACTTATTGGCGAAAGGATGTGCTCTCCACCTTCAAGGCGACCTAAGCGGCGGCCGATGGTGGACTCCATGGTTGGCAGAACATAGCCGTTCACCGTGAGATCACCGAGAAACTGGTCGATCTCACTGCTGATCTCCTTGACTGACTCTGTTGCGAAATCACCGTAAGGCATAGATTTCCGTATCTGCTTTGGCTTAGACGCACAACGCAGGTTGAAGGGTTTGCAGGACTCTGCTTTGAGCTTCTTGTCATCCTCGGCACGTACGGGCTCCATGGACCTTACCTCTTGAGAAGGTGCTACAGACACCTTACGCGATGTAGAAGAGCATACCTCTGTGTTTTGGAAGATCTGCATGCTATCTTGCTTTCGCTGAGCTTGCAATGTAGTTAGTTGTATCGTTGTTTTGGGAAATTTCGAGTTTAGCTAATGTATGAAGGAGGTCGAACAGGATAGGATAATGGAATAGTCTCGGAGATTGCTATGGCGGTGCATCTGAATATCAGGCTCTACCCACTCCTTTGTCTAGCTGTGGTCCGATGCCATTCTTGGAATAAAGTGGTATCAGACAAGTGGCCTTTGTCTCTCTCGAAGTCTGTTTTGTGAAATTTAAGATCCTTAAACCCAACCTAAGGAGTTTCTGTATCGAGACCTGATCTGACACCTGAATCTCATCGATTCGCGATGAATCTTTCGCAATGCCCTAAGCAACTTCACCCAGGGCGGGACTATCGGATGCAAACCTACGATTGTGGCTGTATTGATTTCTTTTCAGCTGGGAGTGATAGCATCCCGCTTGGAGCTGAACACGTTGTTGAGTGGATCCCTGGGATGCAGGTAACAGAGCATTGTTCTCTTTATGCAATCTGTCCAGGATGCAAGTCGTCTAATGAGCTTGATGCGCGGATGAAACGTGGAATGTAATGTCAAGCAACATTGCACTTCTTCGCAATTTCGATATTGAGAAGTACTTTTGGACAGCTTTAATGTAAGCTACTCGTGCAATTATGATAAGAGAGAAATGCTGACCCTAGCCGCTGCAGATACCAGGACGTCAGTCTTGCAATCAAAGTTCAGACTGCTGCAATGCCTACATGCGCGCTCGCGCGCCAACAATTGGGTTGGTGCGCATCGGACATCGCGCGAGATCCCTTTTTCTATTCGTATCGCAAGAGCTTGGTTTGGGCCAAGCAAGCGAAAAAATTGATCAGTCCGCGAGTTACCCGGCAGAGAAGTCACAATAGTTGGAGAGTCCAGCACTGCGCCGTGTTTGAAGTCGCTAAATTCGCGAACCAGATATGGCGTCTGTGGCTCGCCGTAGAAGAGCTTGTGTACTTGGACAGGCAGCGTGACAGACAGCTACGCTGTCTCTCTGAAGCCATCAACGTACGCGCAGAACCAAGACGGTCAAACAGGCTGGAAGATCTGCATCACAGGGCGAAGGAAGACATTTGGCAAGCCAGGTTCAGGTATGCTCGAAAAATGGCGTCTGATCGTTTGTGTTTGCGGCAGAGCTCGAGATATAAACAACGGCCATTGAGCAATAGGCGTAAGATACAGTTCCGGCATCTTAGCTATACAAGATGGCTTGCAGGCCGCAAGTTCACCGGGGATAAGCACTCCGGAGACTGCATGCGAAAGCCGGAATGCTGTCTACACTCCAACCAACTCAGTGGAGATGGACGTTGTAGAGGCGATCTACCTCCAGATCCATCGAAGAGTCTGGGGGACCTGCTCACCCCAGCCCAGACTCGGCAGGCGTTTCCCAGACGATGTCACTGGGCTTTGGCGTCTCCAGAAAGGGTATCATGGAAATCAAGAAGTGTTTGAGTCAAATGACTCCATAGGTCGTGCTCAATCTTAGACTTGTTTGACAGTGTTGTAATCGACATTTAGATATTGGTGAGGTAGATGTCGACGTAAGGTGAAGAAGGGGGAAGCAAGCTGATTTGCTGGTACTCTTAGAGCTATGTGATATTCGGCCAAGGCCCGGGTCCCGA
Source organism: Pseudocercospora vitis (assembly GCA_026120125.1). Classification (NCBI taxonomy): domain Eukaryota; kingdom Fungi; phylum Ascomycota; class Dothideomycetes; order Mycosphaerellales; family Mycosphaerellaceae; genus Pseudocercospora; species Pseudocercospora vitis. The sequence goes on along the minus strand of JALRML010000003.1, from coordinate 840,679 downwards.
GACCTGGCACTAGCCTTAGTTCTAAGCAAGGACCCAGATCCCTACAGAATTTATTGGGGGCGTGGCACTGAACACGAGTGATATGTGTGGCACACGTTTGAACCGCTCTGCGTAACGTAGTCTTGGCTTGGTGCAGTGCAAGCGGAGGCCAGCGAGGTGAAGTGCCCTCGAGCCATGCGTCGGCAAAGAGCACCGCGAGAGCCAGCAAAACCGCCGATGAAGACCTGAGCACTCGACATGCTCGTCTCCGCCGCTTCCATCCACAGCCGACTCGTCCAGCTCGCCATTGCTGCTGCAGCGCTGATAGGAGTCGTGTGGTTGCTCGTACCGTCATCGTACAGCCTAGCAAAGCACATCAGCGCACCGCATGTCCCTGAATCCACCTCCACCGCACCAACCATCAAGCTTCCGCCCCGAGGCAATCATCCCATCGATCAGCTTACACAAAAGGCGGACGAAGAGTACAAGGCTGTTTTGGCGAAAGAGACAAAGGACGTCCATAGTGCTGCAAATGCGTACCGCAAGCGTCGCGGCAGACAACCCCCTCCGCTATTCGACGTATGGTTCGAGTATTCCCAGAACAACTCGGCAATCATTATCGAGGACTTCTTCGACCGCATCTACGAGGACCTCAATCCCTTCTGGGGCGTCCCGGCAAAACAGATCCGGGACCAGGCGAATGACTTCATACACAGAATATCCGTCAGAAACGGCAATGCCACGGGCAGGACTGATGTTGAGCGGCGGGAGTGGATAGAGCTATGGAAGGACATGGTGCAGAGTGTTGCGCCTTGGCTGCCGGATGTTGACTTGCCTATCAATGTTATGGATGAGAGTCGCATAGTAGTGCCATTTGAAGAGATTGATGGGTACATGGCCAAATCGAAGGAGACGGTGAAGCTTGTGCCTGCATCGGACCTCAAGACGACCTTCGGCAATTTGAGAGACCTGGACAAACACCCACCGCCCTCATTTGATCCTGCATTTGTCGGCGAAGGACCATACTGGCCGTTGGCAGTGGTTGGCTGTCCGCCTCACAGCCCGGCAAGAAAGGCATACCTTGAGACGGACTTCACCAAGCCTCCACCATTGTCCACCGATATTCCAAGGAACAGCTTCCATGGCTATGTACAGAACTGGACTTTTGTTCAAGACCCATGTGAGCACCCAACGCTACAAGGTCTGCATGGTACGTTCGTTGAGCCCATCTCGATTTCCAACTCGAGGAAGTTCTTCCCGTTGTTCGGCGGTTCTAAGCTTCCGATGAACAACGAGATCCTCCTTCCACCGGCCATGTACTGGACCGAGGATCCATTCTACTCAGGCGGAGATGATCATGGTGGACCTTGGGAGGACAAGAAGGACAAGCTTATCTGGCGAGGCTCGGCCAGTGGCGGAAGGAACAAGGCTGAGAACTGGACTCGCTTCCAACGCCATCGATTCGTCTCCATGATCAATGCTACAAACATCAAGCAAGTCGAACAGTACCCAGACCAGGTTCCAATCAACTTCGTACTACCCGGAAATGACACTTATGTACTAGCAGTGCAGCAGGCCGAAGCTCCGGCCACGGCCTTCAGCGACTGGGTCCAAGAATGGTCGGACGCAGCCGTCGTCCATCTCCTGTGCTTCCCAGGCAACGACCTACCCACCTGTCCCTACACCGACCAATACTTCTTCGTCGAAAAAGCCATGCCCATGAAAGAACAATACAGCCACAAATACCTCCCCGATATCGACGGCAACTCCTTCTCCGGCCGCTACCGTGGCTTTCTCCGCAGCACATCCCTACCCATCAAGGCCACCATCTACCAAGAATGGCACGATTCCAGACTCGTGCCGTGGAAGCATTTCGTGCCCATGGATAATACGTTCATTGACATTTATGGCATTATGGAGTACTTTGTTGGGACTAAGAAACTGGGGTTGGAGGGACACGATGATGTGGCCAGGAACATCGCCTTGGAGGGCAAGGCTTGGGCGGAAAAGGTCCTGAGGAGGGAAGACATGAGTGTTTATGTTTTTAGGCTCTTGCTGGAGTTTGCTAGGTTGTGTGATGACGATAGGGAGAGGATGGGCTGGACGGAAAATGATCTCAGACCACAGGCTGAGGTTCCATAGTTAGAGGTTGTGTAGGATAGCTGTACAAAATAATGCTGCATTGTGAGTGTACAAGTCACTCGTCGGAACATGGTGTTGTGCTCATGTAGGGTTGTTCTAGTATATCCGTCGACAATTCCGTCTCGTGCCAGCTACTCTACACCTCCCGCGCGATACCCTGCTACCAAATATTCGCGTGATTCCCAAAATTCCTCGGACCCAGGTCCCCTTCTCGTCCTACACGCAGGCGGAGATCCGCGCTACTTCCTCTCAAAGACCTTGACACGCTTATCGGCGATTTTGTCATCCTCGGGCTCATCAATCTCCTCCAGCTCTCCCTTGTCCAGATGGTAGATGCAGGCATGTACCTCCAGGCCCCGCTCGCGCATGGCATCAATGACGACCGGGAACCTCTTGAGATGCTCGACGCCATCCAAAACATTCTTCTTGGCCAGGAACAAACCCCGTTCCTTCTCATCCATGGCCTCCAACTCGTCGGAATATTTCTCCCTCAAGGTTCGGAGGGGCTCGAGCCAGATGTCGAGAATATCGAGCTTGGAGTTCGCAAGCGATGCGGCGACACCACCGCATGAGGTGTGCCCGCAGACGACGATGTATTTGACCTTCAGGTGGAAGACGGCGAATTGGACGATGGAACGGAGGGAAATATCGGTGGGGTTGATGATGTTGGCGATGTTACGATGAGTGAAGACGTCACCGGGTTTGCAGTTGAGGATGGTAGTCTCGGGGACTCGAGAGTCGGCACATCCTAGCCAGAGGATGGGGGGAGCTTGGCCTTTGGCTTGGGTGGGGAAGAAATTGGGCTCTTTTTGCTGAACTTCTTTGGCCCACTGCTTGTTGCAGTCGAGGCAGTGGTGGTATGCGTCCTCTGGAGAAGAGTGTGTCAGTCAGTCTATGCTCAGACGTTTCTATGTCATGAGGTGGTCACTTCAGAGTACCATCTCGTATGTAAAATGGAGTAGGCCGGGCTGTGGTGCGGTGAAGATTTCGGGCTGCAGCAGGGAGGGGTGCTGTTCTTGTCGGTAACAAAGATGGTGCTGGACGCAAGCGGGCCAGCGCGACTCGTGCCGCCGGCCATGCAGCCACGAAGGCCATCAAAGTGGTGAAGACGTAGTGGTGTTATCGCTGCATCGCGCGGGAGATACGTGTATGGACAGCAGAGTCACGACGTACCGCCAGTCATGTTTGCTTCGAATCCCCTTCGATTCGGAATTTAGACTTTCGGTCCGGGTGTGGTGCTTTTCTTCGATGTGGTGTGAAGAGGACAATGATGGTCTGCAGTGCAAGACACAGATGCGCAAGCCCCTTTGTCTTTGACGCTTATCGTTCGGGGAGTAGCAGAGGTTGGGACTTTGGGGGGGCTGTTATTGTGAGGAGCCGTGGTGTTTCTTTTGGCACCGAAGACCGTGACGCAGCAGCTTCTCCGGCCTCATCAACTCAACCATTCTCGGCATTGGCAGCCCTCCGCTCAGCCAAGCCCGCGCCTGCGCCTGCCTTCGACCTCCACGGTTGATCCTGGTGAGAAGGCGATGCACACTGAATCCGGCGATCGCAGCGTCTCGGGGGCAAACGAGGACATATAGGAAGTGTACGTCAACCATCGCGCTGCCCCGGGCACTTCCCTTTCGCCATCTGGCCTGGAGATGCCCTCTTATCTGCCAGGCATGACATGATTCGCTCGGCGGGTGAGCGAGTGCAACGGCGCCTACCGACGAGCGTCGGCTATTCCTGAATAGCAACGGCCTACACGAGGCTGGTGGCACTCGAAGTCAGCTGAAACGTGTGCTCCATCTTGATCGCAGACCGCTGTACTGTACGTACACATGAATCTGAGGACAAGCCAAGATACACCCGGAAGTGTGTCTGATCGAGTTGCGGTATCGGGAAGATCACCCGCGTTCACTTACGTACCCGAGATTCTTCCGAACGGCCAGGATGTCCCTTCGCACGTCTTGGCATAACGACGTCTCAACTCCCGTACCTTCCGACAGCAAGCCGGAAGAGGTCATCAAGATTCTGCACGACCATGGATTTCTCATCACGATGAGTCCAATCGTGACGAGATACAAGGAAGCAGACCGACAAGGAGAGAGAGTCAAGTATGACGTGTGGGAGAAAGTCAACCTCTTGCCGTTTGGCCTGTGGAAGCATGAAATCATGTTCAATTGCTCATTCGAGAACAAAGATGACGGTGTGACATCCTGGATCGAAGCGCCGATGGGGTTTACGAGCAAGGCTGTATACTCCCTCGATATTCCCACCAGTGCGAAGGACGTAGGGGAAGGTGCCCAGTGGGTATTGGACGAAAGCATTGATAGCTCTTGCAACTTCTTGCTCAAACCATTCGTGGAGTCAACCATGCTGTCAACGCGGAAGAAGATGCACCTTCGGATTCTGGAGAAGGCGAAGACCACTCGTGCCGCACTGGCAGCATAGTGCAGGCCTGTCCTGCGTCACTACCACAAACAGTGCCGCTTCTTGGCTGCTTCATCTTAATGGGCCTCGGAAACTACGTCGCAAAACTATCTTGGCATTTGGGCCTTTTCGTGGTTGTGTGGCGGTCAATAAGACCTTACAGCGTTTGAATTTCTGATACCCGCATCGGTCATGAACACAAGACGACAGCAAGATTGCACCAGAGTGTACGAAAGAGATTTTGAATGATAAATTTGGCGTTTGTGCACGAGCTTCAGGACCGTATCGCGTGGGTGGCATGTTGGTTGAATGTGCAACAACCTTCCTCAACATTTATGATTAATGGAATTCGATTCCCCCTTTTTCACGATTGCAAGCCACCATCGAATGCATACCAATGCTTCCTTCCACGTGTAGCACAATCTCGTGGACTGGATTTCCAACCTGGTAGTTCTAGTCAGATTGCATCTCTCGATGACCGGTGCGAACGAGATCTCGAGAGACTAGAAACTGTTTTCACCGAGGTGTCAGGCTTCACGCTCTGCGTATTTCTCTCCTATAAACATCGGGATACTACGGAACTCCGTCCGTATCACAGTGACTCGGGTGAGATATGCGTGGGGATACATGTAGCTGCAGCGTCCCCTGTCGCCGCTTTCCAATCCTTGGCTTGAGACCACCCAACTCGTCCAAGGCGCTAGACCTGACCTTGAGCGACAGCACTCTATGTTGCGGAGCAAGAACGCTGCTGCAAGCACAGAAATGTGTGCAACATGAACCAAACTTGTCATTCTCAACCCTCAGTCCTAACCTCAAACGCTTTCTGCCTCGTTTAAGAGAACTCTGGCTTCTGATCTGCTCCTTCAATCGGCTTCGTGTAACTCAGACGGTCTCTGTTGTAGAATTCCACAGCGATAGGATGGTCAGCAGCACCACCATCCAGACTGCCGCTCTTGACGCAAGTCATATCGGGCATGATTTCAAGCTCGGTGTAAAGAGATGAGCCGCATGTGGAGCAGAACTATGCCATGCATCAGCGAGGTCCCATGCATGGTAGAAGGCCGCAAAGCAAGGAATGGCAGGACAGGCGACATCATCTGGTCTGTTTCATTGGAGTACTCACCCAATGCTTGTTAATCTTGCCAGAAGCGCCAACAGCATCGTAGTCCTTCGGCTGACCTTTGGTCACTTTGAAGCTGGTGCGAGGCACGACCACATTGCTGGTATATGCCGCGCCTGTCCACTTTTGACAGTCTGAGCAATGACACAACGCGGTCACTGCCGGCTCCCCAGTATACTCGTATCCGACGGCGCCGCACATACAAGACCCTTTTGCCATTCTGAAAGTTATGAACGCGGTAGTGTCCACAGCGTTTCGGTTTCCAGAGATTTGTCGTACGAGTTTCAGATGATATTTGAGCTTGGGACGGAAGGAATGAACCTGAAAGATGAAGGGAAACAGGCGTGTTTATAGACCATGATTACCCTGGAGCGAACGCTCTAGCCAGTACAACTGGCGTAGCCAAGATCTTCACTACCCCTCACCTAGGCCTCAAGCACGGCAGTCCGACAAAAGTGGAATTGTAACTGCGTTGAAGTCGGCCCTCAATGCCTGAACTAGGACTAAGCGCCATAGAGCTCTTACAGCTCTGCGCGGGCGAAGGGGACCGTCCGGCTTGAAATCTTCCGAGAAGCTGGCAATCCTCTTCGGGCATGTGGAAGGGAGCACAGTATCAAGGTAACATTTCCGCAGTGATGAGGAGGAAAGAATCGAACAGCGATGATGATGAGGGAACGAGGTCGATAGGAAACATACAGTGACATGGACTAATTCCGCTAGTCTGCCATCTGCCGCCACCAATGACAAGCATGGTTCGTCAAGCACGACATCACCACCTTAATGGATGCGAGGCTTTATCTTGACTTCATCTGTGCGTTGTGCAGGATACCTGAGTTGAAAATACATTGGAAGGATTGGGCCTATTCTGCCCAATGGCGAGATCGATTCTGTCTGCCAACGAACTGCGAGGCGTGTCCGCAGTTGGCATCTTCGTCGCATTCTTATTTACTCTAGTACCCCGTCAATGCTGATAGCTGGTGGACGATGCACTCAATGCAGTAAGAGACTTAGATAAGGTGCTAGTATAGCAGAGGTGTGCCGACGGAAGCCATGGCAAGAGCAATGTCTCCCGTATAGGATGCTCGGCCTGAATGTGAAGGCTGCAACCCACATACTAGTTTGTGCTTTGCTTCACTTCACTTCCAGCGCCCCTTTACTAGCACATGGAGTTAGCACATGCAGACTTTGGGCACGTACATTAGGTTGCAATATGAAGAGCGTGGTCTAATCAGTCTGGATCTAGATACTTTCCCACCTTTTCCCTGACCACATCCTCGTCTATTGACCCACACAGATATGCCGAAAGGGCGTACCACAGCTAACGGGTGTGGATCACCTCGATATATCAGCAGTGATCTCGTTCGACCGAGGAACACGAGCGATGTAAATATGGCTATCGGCAGCTGGAAGAAGAGACGCGGAAGGAATAAGACCGAATGCCCAGCTGAGGCCTGGCAAAGTCAAGGACAAAAATCGGAAGAGCTGATGTCGGTTGTTCCGCTTCCAGATAATGGTCCCAAAAATGGTATTGCTGGAGGCTGCGAGGAGTTACACTGGAGCCAATGTGGATGGATTGAATATCGATCACAAGATCAGTCTAGATTGAGCTCCCACGCTGGACGAGACAGTGAGAGGTCAAGAAGAGGTGAAATACCGTGGGATCAGTGGGGCCGCGCCAAATATTCGGACTGGGTCGAGCTTTCACATACCAGAAGCGCAAGTCTAAGGGGTGGAACGACTTGGCGCCAAGGTGATCCCCCAATGAGCACAGATATCATATATGAACCAGCATGTGGAGCTCCGGTCAGTGTCGACGCAGCAAATGGAGAACACCCTAACACTAGGTGGAATGTTGTACGTGCTGAGGATTTCCAAGACCCGGGCGTCAATACCAGGTACAGCGCTTGGGCTGTCAGCGAGACTGCGCAAAGAACCAGTCGAAGGGCCTGGGAGTCCGAACCGTATATCCCATCGATCTCACGACATCCACTCTTGACTGATAGCAATGAGACAGTAGCAAATGAGTTTGACAAGGACAATGCGCGAGGCTGGGTCACAAATCGATCTCAAAGAGATTCGCGCCAGCAGAGCAGACCTGGACTAAGACATTGCCCTTCGGATCAAGGGAAGGAGAACTTAGACCTGGACGATCACAGCCTGTGGAAGAAGAATTCGATCACTTCCTCACTCACAGCGGGTGACATGCGCTCAGCCACGAGCCAGCACACATTACTGAGACGGCAAGGCGTAGAAATGCAGAAACTTCGCCAGCAAATAGCGGAAGAGAAGCGCAAGAACACTGATCTCAAGAGAAGGCTGGATACGCTCCAGCATCAGCAAATTGATCCGGGTTCCATCTTCGCCGATCCTCGCGAACAAGCCACTGGCATTCCCAAATTTATAATGCCGATCGAGCGAATCTCACAATCCGAAAATCGCAGCATCGTTGACATATCGTAGTCGTGTCAACACCGAGTCGTATGAATGGTCCTCGACGAGGGGAATTTACAGCCGTGGACGATCTGGTATGGAGAGCTAGTCCCCGGCTGCTATGTGCACGGAAACCGATGCTGCTCGAACGGCATAGTGACATAGTTACAGCCCTCGATCGATACATAGGTACATGCATCCAGTACCCGGCTCCTTCCAATTACCATGAGTGTGAATGCCATATTTCGTGGGGCTCTAGATCGCTAGAGCAAAGAGAGAGGGAGAGAGGGAGCGAGAGCAGATTAAGGAGTACATTGGGGATGGGTATGTCATGGACTGTGATGTGGAGAGATTGTGGACCTCAACGACACACTCAGGTTGGTAAGCACATTTGCTCGTTGTTTGATTATCAGGGTTGTTGACAGAGGAATAGCACGTTATATCCCAAAAGCACATGGAGGTGCAGATTCACGAAATGCAGATGAAGCAAATTGAGGAGATCACCTCACCTGGGTAGCAGTGAGAGTTGTGTCACCAAGAGGTTTTGCATTCCAAAACATTTATGGACTCCATGAATGCACCAACGGGTATCAGCGAACGCGAATGTATGATGGTGCCTTAACTCTTCCAAGGCCTGACTGCGCGTTCAATCAATCCAGATCACTTCCGCTTCTTCACTGTTCTTGAGTTCCCTTTCCAGGCATCCACAAATTGCATCTTCTCCCTCAACCCAAGCCCGAGAGTCTTGATGCGGCCCAGACGAGCGAGTTCCTCAGCAATGAAGTCCAGTACACGCTGTTCAGCGACCGTAGCTGGAGCGGACTCAGTTTCTGCTCCGTTGGCCTCGCTACTCAAGCTGTCAAAGAAGTTAGTATCGTAAGCGTTCCTCTGCTCGCGACCTCGTGCTTCCCTGCTGTCGTCTTTCATGTGGTCGGCCAACGTCAACTTGTGGCCAACACGCACGCGAATGCAATGAGTCTGTCGAGAACAAAGTTTCCAGAGGAATCTCGGCGCCTCAATCCAACCCGGGATTGGTGTGACGACATCTGATGGTGTCCACTTCAGGGAAATGGGAATCATATGTGTGTCCTTCTGTGCCGAAAGAAGTGATGGCGAAAGCCGTAGTACACCTCGCCCATTGCTTGTAGTGGTCTCGGGAAAGACTATGATGGTCCTGTTCGGATTGTTGCTGATCAGTTCAGAAAGGCTGATCAAGTTGTCTTCCGGTCCGGGAAAGCAGAAACATGCTGCCACTGCACCCTGCAGAGACAACTGCCTGACCTTGCGGGAATTCGGGAAACTTTGGGTAAAGATTGGGTCAAATATGGCGGCGAGGTAGATGATGTCCAGAGGTGAGGAGTATGATGATACGATGATCGACCCTGGTCTTGGCAGTTTCTGGAGCGATTTCCCGAGCGACCTGAAGCACGGTGGTGAGTGAGAAGGACGGTCAAGAACGAGAGCAAGATGGTCTTACCCTCGAGGCACGCCATCAACGCGAAGATCGACCCACCAGACTCCAGGAATGCCTAACATGCACCATAGATTGGCTTTGCGGGGGAGACCTCCGGGAGGCAGCCATTGGATGAACAAATACCATACTGCCCAAGCGAAGATCAAGAAGGGGATCCGAAGCGAGAACAGGAACTGCTTCTAGTGAGCGTTGTGCAACGCAGTGTGATTCTAATATACACACAAGGTGGTATGGAGCCAGCAAAGGGCTGCTGTCCGGAGGGGCGATTGGAAAGAAAGGCGCAATGCCAGAACCTGACTCGTCAGCTTATGCAGGACAGCGCGAGAGTATTGTGGGTTGGTACCTCTATCCCTGTACTGTCCGTACTTCTCCATGCTCGGCTGTCACGTTCGCATCGATCGCCAATACGCACAGGACTTGGGCAAGAATCAGTCGGGAAATACGGGAGGGAGTGCCGGAAGAGTGCGCAGTGCACAACATTACGTGGAGAGGATGGACAAGAGGGAATGGAGCACGAAAAAGGATCGTGAACACGTGCGGCGATAGTCAGATGAAGAGAAGCACGGCAGATGCCCCTGCGATAGCGAGCCCTGTGCTGCCGCAGAGTATCAAGGCGAATGGAAAGCGGCGAAATGGGGGAGTTTGCTTGTCACATGAAAATGACGCGTGGGAACGGGCGATGGTAGGCGAAGGGTACATTAGGTTTTCGCGTAAACGGGAAGGGCCGCGCTCCCGCTCAGCAACGGCGAGTTTGGGGCTTCTGTAAACATTGCAGGGTGATAACCATAACGCCGAGCATATATCGTCCTCCAGCCAGCGACCCACGCCGGCCATGAGCGGGCCTCTCATCATCACTTCCACCCTGGTGTGACGCTATCGACGCTCCAGCGCCCAGCACCTCCACCAGATCCATTCCAGCATGGAGCGCGCTCAATCGCAGGTCGAGAATGTGCGGCCGTCAGGACTCAAACCACCGCCGCCCTCTCGACTGCCGGCATTGAGCGGTGGTGCCAACGTCAGCCGCGCGCTGCAGGAGACGACCGACAGTGACCTGAACGCGCGCACCGCCGATGGCAGCAGCAGCAGCGTCACCACCGCCACCAACGGGTATGCTGTACCGCCGCAGAATGGCTATGGCATTATTCCCGCTAAGCATAAAGTGTCTGGCTGTACGTGTCGCACTCGACTTGTGAATCTCGACGCGCGCAGTATCGTTGACTGTCGCTGTGATGCAGTGCCGGAGCCGCCTACGAAGCGTAAAACGCTGGTCCAACGCGCCGGAGAGCCCGTGCAATCGCAACTGCACATGGCTAACAAGTCGAGCATCTCCAGCGGCTTCGGCTCGCGACCGAAGACGAACGGCGATTACTACCGGAACCCTGCGAATACAGCCATATCCAGCAACGCTCACGCCAATGCCTTCCGACCCAATAGCAGACAAGCGAACGTCGGCCAACGCTTCCCTGCGCCGCGAGCAATCAAGAGCTCTCTCAACCTCCCAGCACACGACCAGCATGACGACTTGGACTGGGAGGGCGAGACAACTGTCACGGGCAGGCGAGATGGTACGCCCTTTCTCTCTTTCAATCACACCTCGTCCAGCGGCAATGCCCTCCAAATTCGCAAGACCCGCGCGCAGTCAAACCTACGCGAGCATCACTCTCTGCAGTCCCAGTCTGCAAGTGCCAGGTCTCAACACCTGAGCGCCACTCTTGCGAGCAACTTCCGTGACAGCTCTGGCAGCTCTGGCAGCTCGTTCCCGACGTCACGGCAAAGCTCCCACTCTTCTACGTCTACAGCACCTGCACAGCAAGAATCAATCCAGCAAGGAGGGCCTGTCGGTGCCAGCAAACCCTCCCGTGAAGTATCCCTCAGCACGGCTTTCGCTGGGCTGTCCCTTACCCCCCGAATGACAAGCAATTCGAGGCACAGACCTTCGCTTGAGAGTATCAAGGAAGAGAAGTCGCCTTCGAAGATCCCCAAGTTTGCTTGCAACCCCCAAGCCTCCCTTCGTCACACCCAGTCTGCCCAAGTGCTTCGCACGCCGTCCCCGCTCAAGCCGAAGCCCTCAATGGCTGGCTTGCGCACGCCGGCGTCGAACACGAGGCACAGACGCGAATTACCTGTCTTTTTGACCAAAGAAAAGCTTACACCAATCGCAGCATTCGATACCAATGACCGGCTCGATAGCATGGAGAAGATGTTCAACTCGTTGAAAAGCGACATGGCGAAAGCGAACGACTCGAAGGAAGCGATAGAAACGTCCTTGGAACTCTACAAGACACAGGCAGCAGAACTTCAGGCCGAAAAACGAGAACTTGCTTCGCAATGCAAAAGCCTTTCCTCCGATCTCGAACGCGCGCGGATCGAGCTGCATACAACTTCAAGTGACCTTCGACAAGTGCGTCGCGATCATGAACGCGAGCTGCACGATCTGGAGCGCAAGCACGATAAAGAGATGTCGGAATTGCGATTGCGGCAGGAAAGAGAGGAAAGCCGTGTAGAGAGAGAGCGCGAGAAGGAAGCAGATCGATTTGCGAGAGAACTGGAAGAAGCGAAGAAGGCTTGGGAGAAAGAGAGGGATCGGGAGACAGCAGACATGACCAGCCAGCACTGGGACGAAATGGATCAGATCAAAGCCGCGCATGAGAAAGAGCTGACTGAGTTACGGACTCAAGTGAAAGAGCTTCGGCAAGCGGGCGAGAGTCGCGCGACAGAGTCGGCTTCTGAAGTACAGCTCCTACGAGATACGGTAGCCGGCACGCAAAGTCAGTTGGAGGCAAGCAATGCTACCGTTATCAGCCTCAGGAGTAGGATCACGACATACGAAGCAAGAATTTCCACCTTGGAGCAGGAGAAGAACTCCCTGATCTCGAAAGCACACTTCTTGGAGGGCAACCAAGAAGCTCAGAGTCAAGAGTTTACCGTCATGCAGCAAAAGCTGGAGGAAGCAATTGCGGCTAAGGAAGCCACACTGGCCACGCTGCGCAAGGAAGAAGCTTTACGACGGAAGCTGAATGCTACAATTCTAGAACTGAGAGGCAACATCCGCGTGTTCGTGCGGACACGACCGCTTCTCAATGGGGAAGATGATCCAGCCAAGGTCGATTACCTAGATGAAGACTCCTTGGAAGGATGCAGAGAGATGGTGGTGCACGCCCCAACTACACAGACGGCGACTGGCAAGCAGCGTAACGAGAAGCACCAGTACGAGTTCGACCGCGTTTTCATACCAGGAACGCCGAATCCGTCCGTATTCGAAGAGTGTCGAGACTTGATTCAGTCGGTAATAGACGGCTACAATGTCAGCATCTTGTCCTACGGTCAGACTGGCAGCGGGAAGACATATGGTATGACTGGGCCTGAAGGTATCATTCCCTCGTCGATCAGAATGCTTCTCTCAGAAATGGGACGTCTCAAGGAAAAGGGCTGGGAATATGCTGTGGAAGCCAATTTCGTGGAAGTCTACAACGAGACACTCAACGATCTGCTCGGAGACGCAAAAACCTGGGACGATACCGACGACCTTGGCGCTAGCATTCGTGGCAAGAAGAAAGAGAAGCACGAGATCCATCACGACGCGGCATCTGGGAAGACGACAGTGACAAACCTAACCACAATCGGACTGTGGCCTCCACCGACCGATAATGGAAACTGGCCCCCTGCTGCACCTGTTGATGGCAATACTGAGGGCTCTTCGGAAGCGCTGTCGTATACTGAAAAAGCGGTCACCAATCTCCTTGATACAGCTGCCAAGAACCGAAGGGTGGCAGCGACGAAAGCCAACGAGCGCTCATCCCGAAGTCACAGCATCTTCATTCTCACACTCAAAGGGTCATGCGCAGCTTCTGGAGAATATAGCGAAGGCGTTCTGAATCTTGTTGATCTAGCAGGTTCTGAAAGACTGAAGCAGTCGGGAGCGGAAGGTAACCGGATGAAGGAAACCCAGGCAATCAACAAGTCCTTATCCAGTCTCGGCGATGTCATTGCAGCACTTGGAAACAAAAATGGCAACAGCGAGGCACATGTCCCTTACAGGAACTCGAAGGTAAATACAGCAACGGGCACGGCGCTCACGACCAGTACTGACATGCTTACAGCTGACATATCTTTTACAATCGTCCCTTGGAGGTACGACAGCTGGCAAATCATCCAGGACGCTCATGTTGTTGCATCTCAGCCCACTACAGGCGCATTGGCAAGAAAGCAGGAGCAGCTTGTTGTTTGGAAGTAAAGTGCACGGGACGCATATTGGAACAGCCAAGAAGCGGTAATGAAGGCGCACTTGGAATTTGCTGGCAGTGCCTGCAAATCTTTAATGACGGAAAATGAATCATCTGCTGTTGTTATCCTGCAGAGACTGTAGTATACCTTGTGAAGGACAGCCAGGACTGGTCCTTTAGTACCGGATATTGACCTTCCAGCTTTGGCCGCTGCTTTACCAACTCCTTATCTAGCAAGACTGGCAGGAAGAAGCCCTAATGCTGACAGAACGCCAGAAGCTGAGATGATTGATACCAAGAGTCACCCACTAGACCCAACTCTATCGACAGCGCTCTAGATTGGCAAGTGACCGTCTGACAACGACAACTGTACGAAATGAAGAGGAGATGCGGCCTCAAGAAAGGGAAGAGGTTGCTCACAGTGAGAAGAGGGCAAAGAAGGAGGCGCTTCCAGGGCCCAGTCCCAGTGTGAATGGATGGACATGGATGTGAGATGCCTCGGGTCTGAAGCTGTGAAAAGCATTGATCTTATCCCGATTTTTTATCTTTCCTGTGGATTCGGTAAGGCTTCTTGGCCTAGTAGCCTTCACGTGTTGGATAATGTATTGACCACCCATTCTACCGTGCCATCGAGTCGACACCGAAGGTAGGGGCATTCAAGCTCTTCACCCTGCGAGGCATCGCAGCACATGGCAGAGACTCTCCTACCGAGCCCATGATCTGGTGCATAGGACAGAGGTCCGCAGACCCAGACAGCATGGCGCGCATAGCCTAATTGACTGTCTCTGGCAAAACAAGTATCGATTTCGAGGAACGCGTTCAACACTGGATTGAGCCGGGCACTATACCTAAAATTGGTTTCTACTTGGTATCGCGCGAGCTCGTCTTGGTGTGACTTAAACGCAACAAAGGGACACATTATGTCAAATGATCCGCAGAGTCGCATCGCAGCGGACAAAAGAACAGGGAGCGAGAAGGCTATGTTCGAGCCCAGCAAGGAAGCATGCGATAAGTGGGGCGACCAGGTCATGAGTGCTGCAGATCTGGTTGCGACTAGAGGTGGGTATACGCCAAGCTGTTCCACCAAAGAAGGTGAGGTCAGTAACATGACGTCTGAGCGGCTTCTTGGAAAGTGCGAACAGTACTGCTCGGGAAGGGTTGTACAGAGTATTCGGGAAGTGTAGAGGATTGAAGAAGGAACGTCAATGGGGAAGGCTTGTGAGTTACTGTTGCTGCCCAGGAGCTAGACTGGCATATACATACGATCAGCTCTTGATGGCGACTTCGATGACATCCTCCCTCAAGCCCGCCCATGTCTTTCTTTTTACGAGCCACCAGCTAAGAGCTAGAAGTACCACAAGCCCAAAGATCGGGCCGCTGTAGTTGAAATTTGAGCCTGTGACGGGGACCGTGACAGGGAACGGAAGCCAGACAATAATGTAGGCCGTGTATAATAGTGCGAATGCGTTCACAGCGGCACCATACCTGGCCATATTCCAAGGACCTCGCAGTGGAGGGGAGTCTGCACTGAGGCGGCGTAGAAGCATAGCTAGAATAGCTATGAAGTATGAGACGTACATCGCTGAAAGAAAAGATCAGCATGTGCCTTAAGCTGAAATCGCTTATAATCCTCTGGTCTCACCTAAAGTGCTGAGCGAAATGAAGACCTGCAGTGCAACGCTACTGCCGATATTGACCAACGTGAGAAGAACGACGATAGAGACAGAGAAAAGAATCGCGCGAGCTGGAACATGTTTGACGGAGTCGACCTATTCGATGTGAGGGGATGTCTGGTTCACAATGTCTCTGAAACTTACATATGCGAAAGCTTTGGGCAAGCCACCGTCACGCGCCCAGGACCAGCTAAGCCGGGAAACCGATGCCACATTTACGATCATAGCGCACACGCTTATCAGAATGAGCAATGAGCCCATTGCAGTCGCAGCGCGAGCAGAGCTGGTCGCATTCAGCAGCACTGCAAGCATGGGTTGAGGGTACGTCAGTGCATCATCCGGGTTGCCCATGCAGAACAACAGTACGAGAATAAATAGCCAGGCCATGAGTCCATTAATGCAGTTCGTAAGCACCATGACCCATGGAACTGTAGTTGAGGCCTTGCGCACTTCTTCGCTGAGATGGACCGCAGCATCGAAACCGACGAAGCACCATACTGAAGTCTGCAGGCCTAGGTTCCACGACGCGAAGTCATTTGTCCAGCCTGATGTCTGCGATGAATCCACGCGACTGAAGAAGATAAATTCGGAGTTGTGCTTCGGCGCCATGGCGAGGAGAACCACGCAGAAGATGATCCATAGACTGATATGGAGGCAGCCGGCAACGGTTTCAATCCAAGGCACAAGCTTGCCAAACTTGTACAGATTGATCATTGTGGTAACCAGGAGCATTGCCCAGATCATCAGAGTGGTGTGCCAGAGTTTGGCTTCATAGCCGGGGAAATTCAACTGTACCAGGCTTGTGATCCAGTACGCAGTGGTATTTCCGATCCCCACAGTCATACTGATCCAACCCGCCCAGGTGATCCAGCCTTGGAGCCAGGTAGCGAAACGCTTCATCTTTCTAGGTGCTAGAGCGTATGTCCAATGATACATCGCGCCGGCGATGGGTTGCACCGAGGCCATCTCGGCCATTGAAGCTGCCTGTGAGACTGCTCCAGCCCATACTAATAGAAAGCCCCATACTAAAGTCTGAGGGCCGCCGTTCAGAAACACACTGTACAGATTGCCGGCCACGGCTTCCCAGCTGCTCATGAAAGTAATGGTGAGCGTGAAGAATTGCACCGTGTTGAAGACGCGTTCCACCCTGGTCTGTGATATGATTTCGCCGTTGCGACATGAGATGCTTCCATGCTCGGAAGATGCTATGCGTGCTTCCTTGGCTTCTTCCGTGCCCGCCATGGCGTACTTTGACTTGAGGAAACATGGTGGGAGAGGGAGAAGCACTTATCTTCTGTATGGTGGCACTGATCGGCACTGCGAAGCATGGCGTGCATCGCACTACAGTAAGGCTAGATTGAGCGGCAAGTGTCTTGAGCTCCGTGTTAGGTATCCATATCGTGTGGCTCACACGCACGATAAGACACTTTCGCATCGTTTAGGAGGCCCAGCTGTGACGAGACTGCGCTATGTTTTGTCATTAAAGGAGTCTGTGGGTTGATGCGAAAGAAGAATAAGCCTTGGCAATCCGCCAGCGGAGCCGGCTCTCCCTACACCCACTCTCCAGGTCCCTCTCTACATGTATTTACAGCAAGCACCACAATGCATACGGGGAAACGGGATAGAAGATAGTGCCGGCGTGGGACTCAAAGGGATTGGCAGAGGGACGTCCACAAGCGGAAGAGCATGGGCAACAGGACATGCTAGAAGTATAGTATTCGCTATACACAACAGCTACGCAAAACGCTCCGCTGTCTTTTCAACCGCAATGCTAGGCACCTGAATCTGCGCATTAGACATGAACACGGTCCTCAGGGTCACCGTATAATCCTGCTACGGCCACAAATAGCTTCCGCGCCACCACCTGCATCTTCGTGTCCGCACACAGAGCAGATTTATCCGGATGCCAATGCACTCTCTCTCCTGAGGTCCACGTCCATGCCCTGGAAGGTGGCTCGTATACTTCACTTGCATGTGGGTGCTAGGATGCTGGGTGCCTGCTTGCACGCAATCTGTTGGCAGCTAAATGGTCCAGTATGTGGCGGGGTTGGGAAAACAGCAAGGTTGGTGTAGCGAATTACTGGCAGTGTTTACTGATACCACTATTCAACGATTCATCTCAGAGCCTGTGCAGCTCATCCGCCATGGCCTGCTGCTGCCAACAGCGCTGCATCACTCTTGTCGCCTCGGGGCGCGCCTTATCCTAGGCGTCCGCACATTGGCTCCGCTTGTCACAGACACCCTGAAGCCAATCTTGCGCAGGACTTACATCCTCCAAAGATATCGGTGCACCATGTCTGATCCTTCTTGCTACATCATCTTGGGTTTCATATAGTGCATCGCTCGCAATCTGCCAGTGCTCCTTTGACTCCTCGCGCTCCTTTGAAACTTCGGAGTACGGTGTGGAAAGTGCCTGAAACTTTCGAGTCTTAACCGAGATCTTGCTGTCGGCTTCATCCATGGTAGACCAACGTTCGTACGCGAGAGACCTTAGTATTTGGCCGTGGCTTTGGACCCGGCGTCGCTGTGAGAATCCTAGTAGGCTAAACCAAGCACAACAAGAGACGGTTCTGTGCTCAGACAAAGGCCGTGCATGCGAAGCGACAGGGGGGCATACAATTGTGAACCACTTTGCCAAGGCTCGTGGGCCCTCCAGCTGTTCCCGCAAAAAGTGCGTAGGAGCTCCAACGTACTAGCACAAAGGAGCAGCGTGATAGATTTCCGGCCTCGTGGTCCATTGCGCGGGCTTGTTGACTGAGCTTTTGCAGAATGCCACAACCTCGTTCAGCTAATCTGTAGTCTCAGCTGCCGTAGTCATCGTTCTGGTACGTGAGACTGGCGAGCATGTAGCCGAGTCATTCACACAGCCTTGCGAAGTGCGAAGAGCCAGTAGATTCAGAGCTCGATCTCAACGTCTGTTGTTGCAGGTCTGCTTTGGCAGATGAAGATTCCTTGCGGTCGGTCGCCTTCGGGTCCATAAACTTGTCCTTTGACTATCTTGACCTCGCAGCTTCCGCACATGGCTGATCGACAGCCATACTTCGGCTTGAGGCCTGACTTTTCTGCCAATTGAAGAATAGTAAGATTGTCCTGCCGAGTCCACTTCGCCTTGACATTGGACTTGGTGAACGTAACCTGAGCTTCAGCAGGGAAGTCCTCGACGTCTGCCATGGCACTAGGGAGAACAGCCGTATCACGAGCCGCCAGTGATTCCAAGGATTGTTTCTGTCGTGACTGAGATCGATGACGAGTCTGTGCGTTGAGACAATAATCGACGCCGCTACGGATGAAAGCTCAGGATGATGGGATGAGGAGATGGATCTGCCGCGGCAAACGAAGCGCCGTCCACCCTTGCACGGTCCAAGTACCCGGCAGCTCGTGATTCCATTCTTATGTCTCGACGTTTGTAGAATTCACCACAACGACCGTCGCTACTACGATGCACCTTGCCAGGGCCAGATTACCATATCCCAGTGCCGCTCCCTCACGAACACGAGCTCAACACCCCGTCTTCGGTATTTTTGCTCAAAATCGGGCGCTTTGAAATGACCGTGTCAACATCAGGGCTGGATAGCGTGGTTGTACTCTATGCCGTTGCCACGTACTTGCCTCGGTATGTCAAGAACTATTCCAGTGTGTTGACAAACCACGAAATGCGATTCAAGTCTGGGCGAGGCAGAAGGCACGCGAACATTGACTGGGATATGCTAAGCGACCAGGCAAGGCGTGCTCCCAAGCAATATAACTTCGAGAGGACCAGTGCTCCATTCAGTGCGGGAAGTTTTGACAGCAACTTGGGCAAAGCCTGGATCAACTAAATATACAAGATGCCACACAGGACATAGCAGGACGAAAGTGCTGCCGCCGCATTAGGTCATAGAGTTATATTCGCGCAGGTCAATCTGCTGTAGACCACGTGCCTGTTCCTTTCTAGAATCAATGTGTGCTGGCCACTTCACTGCTGTCTACAGTTACTGCTCCCCTGCCTTCAGTATTAACCTTACCGTCGTCGACATTGCCACCTTCGAAGACCACGCAGTTCATTACGTGTGGACAGCTTCATCAGCATGGACAACTAGATTTTTACTCTACCCAGTACTATGAGAACCACTGCTCCAAAGCTGTAGGCGCTCAAATAAGCATCAATGTTCACAACAAATAATTGTCGTTCTCCTGAAGTCCACGTTCCCCGTGCTTAAGTTTCCGGGAATGCTTGGCGTATGCAACCGAATGACTCGGTATTTTACTTGCCATTGGCCCCATTCCTTACCACGCCATCAACATCATACGAGACCGCGTTCGAGAGACACGGCCTGTATGTGAAAGCGATGGAGTGCGATGAGCGAACAATCCGTGCCAACGCACGCGCAAGAGTGGCTCTGGATCTGCACCACTGACCAAGATTTCGTCACAAGGTAGCGGGAATTGTGACGCAACCATGAACGAGTGCAAATTGAGCGTGATTCTAATAAATAGAGTAGAGGTATAGATTTCCACCATACTTCACACGACTGAACTCTCATACCACCACCGAACTGATAATGGAGTCTCTCAGAGCTGGCGTAGTTGCCGTGACAGACGGCATCGGCAACCTTGCATCTGGATTCACGGGCACGCAAGCTTCAGAGCAAGAACAGATCCATAAGGAAGGCACCGACTACATTAAAGATCAGCTCAACAAGCGTGCCGCATCCCAGCCAAGCACCTCGGCGCAAGAGCAAAAACGCCATGATGGCACAGACTACCTCAACGACAGTTCACCACCTCAGGCCTCGTCCGCCCCGATGGAACAGCCCTATCACTACGACTTCAAGAAGGGAGAGCATGTGAAGTCAGATAACACAGACTCTCGCACACAGAGCAACACAGCTGGCGGGCTTTCTGCTGATGTGGCAAACTTCACCCCAGCCACGCCGAGTGACATTGAACACACATCAGACCCCGCCGCACAAGCAGATAAGCTGTTGGCACAACCGTCGTCAGACACAACTTCTACTGCAACTCGAAATGGAGGGGGATTGTCTGAGGACGTCAACTCAACGACTACCTCACGTACTCGAGCCATCATGGATGACGCGCCAACGAAGATAAGCTCAGACTCGCCTGCCGTCAAGGGCCTGCCAACGACGACGTATTTACCAGGACAGAAAGACTTTGGTCTTCCTGACCCAGCTAGTGCAAGCAAAAAGGACCCAGCAAGCTCCAATGCCGGTCTAGACTTCAAGCATCCTGCGGAGGACATTGAGCCTTCTTTAGATACTTCGGACGAGCGCAGTGCTTTCGATGAGATTCAGAAGACAGCCAGCAAGGACCATCAGGCTGGCTTGGCTACGCACGGACCTACGCCAGCTGATCAAGACGCATCAACTGGTAGTACTGAAGCCGCGCCTGCTCAGCCGCATGGCCAGCGTGAGAAGGATGCATACTCTCAAAGTGAAGAACGTCCACGCGAGCATGTGACCCACCAGGCTTCCATGCCTCATGAGCATCCTGACGCTATACCAACGGCAGGCGGGCAAAAGCTAGGGTCTAAGCACTGGGGAGAGAGTAAGAGACTCGACGGGGTCTAAGAGCCTGGAGAGAGATCCTTGGTCGTATTCAATAGCTACACAGCAACAAATCCGCTATTGACCTCAAGTTGTGTAGGGTGCAGCATTTTGATGGCCATTCTGCTTACCCCCAATGCGATCTCGAAGTTGCTCAACAACTTCGTTGCAATCCCGCAGCATACTTTGGGTCAAGCTGGATCCCACTATACACAATGAGGCTTCCTAAGTGTTCGCTTACTGTTATTTCACAGCGTTTCCTGGTCTTGGATGCGCAGTGATGCTACCTTACAAGCATAAGGTTCGTAAGCACAACATTGCGTGCAAGAGCCGGCATCACAGAAGGATAAACCAGAGTGTAATAAAGTAGCGAGAAGAATGCAAGCATGAGCTCTTCCTCCGCCCATTGTGCTTGCCATTCACGGACAATATGCCTGTACCGTGCACACATGATTTCATTCGGAGCGCGCAATACAGCCAGCATTAGCTCTAATAAGGCGGACAAGGAGTCAGCTGTCAGTCCTCATTGTGTCCCGCAGCGTTGCTCTCGATTCGCAGATATTGCAATGTGACGACATACAATTTTACAGCCAGTGCTCTTCTAGGTGGTCGTCCCAATACTTTGGAGGCTGACTGATAGGGCATATGATTAAGAAGAAATATCCAAGAAGCTTTGTTTTTTCGCATCAGGATGTCACCCTATACACCGGAGAGCTTGGACCGGCGAGCGATTAGAGTTCTCGCCATTCCCTTAGACCTTGTTAAGAAGGGACCCGCGCGGGGCCCCGGAATCTTTTCCGCTCTTGCTTTATTCTGCTCGAGCAACGCAAATAAGATGTCTCACCCTACAGACCACAACTTAGCGACCAAACACTGTCATTCCAGGGTCTCACACTGTAACTCACACTATACCTCTAACAGAAAGCACTTCGCATCCTACGAAGATGTAAGCTAATCGTGGTCCTCTTTGACCAATCAACATCCTTCCCTGCGAGCTCGTGACACAAGTAAAAGAGTACCTCACTACATGGCATGTCTGCCTAATGCGCCACCAAAAGGTGTTGTAGCCCTGATGCGACATCAAGCGCACCACAACCTCGACGCCAAAATTCGCAACCCATCTCTACGACTGACTCAGTATGTCTTTGCATTCTAAAATGGCGGGCGTGAATTTCGTCACCCTTTCGAGCCCTGGGCCACTTGCGACTGGGCTCTACCCTTGCATGGCGTGCGGCGGCTACCATTATGTCGACCAATGCATCTACAATCTGACCTGGACTGAGTGGCTCGAGTACCAGGCCCATTATATGCCTAGCCAACTCGAGCAGATCTCCGGGGCGGTTGACATCCCCAAAGATCAACTCAAAGCAGAATGGCTCGTCCAGCGCGTCCAAGCACTCGATGAGCTTACCCCCACCAGCAGGCCCAATTACCTTTCGAATACTCGCTTGAAGGCAGACCTGATGACCAAGTCCAGCACAGACGTCTTCTGGGAAGAGCAACTGTGGAAAGAGAAGCTGCGACCTCACACATCTTATCAGGCGCGAAAGCAAAAGCTTCTTGATGCATTGCGAGGCGAAAGCGGTCTTTCTGCTGCTCGGCCACATGGGCGGTTCGACACATATGGAGAAGAGCTCGAGGCATTGGCAGCCGAGGGCTCGAAAACCTCTGGTACTTCTCATGCTCCCGAATTGAGCAATGCTCGCGGATGGGATGAGGATGGTAGCGAGGATGAGTTGTCTCTGAGCACTTTGAGGGCAGAATTCGGTCCCCGCCTACCTAGGACTTCGAAGGCGACTTTGTTCAAGACATGAGTTAGGTCTACCGAGGAAAGGTCTTTCTGCGGTTGCGACAGATCTCGAAGAGACGATCCTTCGACATCCTGTATCTTCGGATTTGTCTTCAACTCAACACTAGATCGCTGCTTCACTTGGACGCGCCTTGCGAGGCTCTGAATATCATCATCAAAGTAACAGACATGTCATATCATAGGCCAGGGAACATGGCTTCATGCTACGCAAATCTCTCGAAGCCGTAGGCAACCGCCTTTGCGAAGGCTAGAGTCGGGAAGAGAGGGATAGTATGATACAGCTTGGGTTTTTTGGGCTCGTGTACTGAATCCTCTCATAGGCAGTGACATAACCTTGGCTAGTTTCGGCGATTCTACTATCCAGCGCTGCAAAGAAGTGCGATACTCCATGCGCCAGAGAGTCTCTAGACCTGCGATCCTTGCAACTGAATACAGAAGGATCGACCGAAGTCTGAAGGCTGAAAACTAGCAACCTCATGGCTTAGCTGTGAGCGTTCTCCAGCAGACAGCTGGCTGCCTATCGACTCGTCCCCTTGAAGTTGAAGGCGCGCTCCCATCTCCAGAAGCCTCGATCGTATCTATAGAGCGCCAGACCTTGCGCTACACCTGAATCCCCTTTCCAGTTCTCCGTCATCTCATCGTAAGCCTTCTGCACCTCTGCTTCATCGTCAACCTTGTTCATCAGTGTGTAATGTATCCGGCAACCACCAGCGTCCTGAGTACTGAGCCATCCCTCCTGCTTCCAAGGCGTTTGCAGAGCGTTATGGATCTGCCGTGCTTGTCTGCCGCCATGATGATCAGACATTGAGATTGCAAAGCCCTTTTTCATACGGAACAGCTCGGCGGCTTCAACCCGGAAGGGGGAGGTGTCTTTCGTCACATGCAAAATTGTGGGGATGATGTGCCTTTCCAGTTTACTGCCCGGTAGCGCGTGGAAGAGGGTCAGATGTGCTGCCAGCTTGTTGATCTTCTTGGGAAAATACCGTCGTCGAAGCTCCGTCATCCGGTTGTGCAGTGCTTTGTCGGTGAGCAGCGTCAAGACGTACAGAGATTCGTCCTCGGTGCCCGTCTGGGGAATGTGAGCGGGCGACGGGACAGGCTTGTTGTACGTCTCGCGTGACTCTTCAGCTTCGTGGACAGGAGGAAGTGTTGCCTGACTGGAACTATTCTGAGTTCTGGAGAATTTTGTTGTGCCCCGGGACAAAGCTGCGGAATAGCTCAAACTGTTGCCCAGCGACATTGTTCGGAAGCCACTTCGAATTGGACACGCGACAGATCGACCTAAGCACGCTCTGGTCATGAGAGACAATGGCACGTAATGGCATCCATCTTCACCGAAAGGGTGCCGCGAGCAATCAGCCAAAGTATTGACGTAGTTGGACCAGAATCCGATTAGTCATAGATCGAATCAGGCTGATTCGCTCAGGACGGGAAGTACTGGAGATGCACCCCAACTTTTGATTCTGATCTTGGAGAGAGCTGCCGTATCGGGCCAGCAAGTCATTGTTCGAGTGCTCTGTGCTGCCTCTTGTGGAGTTGACTTGTCAGTGCCACAGCGCAGAGACTGGCAATGTTCACTGTTTTCCTGATCGCCCGTCCATTCAGCTCTCCTTGCATACGATATGTGATCAGGAATGTCACTGCAACGGTACCGCTCTTCTACCAACTGAAAAGGACATCAACGACATCGATCTAATGCGTGGCGGCCTGCGATACAGTACATGTATGTATTGCTGCAAGATCTGCATTTGCCGGATCTGTCCGAGATGCAAGCCTGACGCTGCGATTCGCTGTTGTCCATGAGGCCCCCGGGGCGGCCCCACTTTCCCTCCGATGCGTCTGCACTCGTGACTTTCGGCAGGGTTGGAACAAGGTTCGCGCACACAGCAAACAACCACAGCTCGGGCATTCTCGGCGTCTGCGGGGCTACCGCACCCGCGGCCGGCACGATCCATCGGAGCTGTAGCCGAGGTCATACCATGCCCGATTGTAGACGGATCGTGGCCACGGTAGTGCCCGATGTGCTCATCAACGCTGTCAGCGCAATGGTATAGCGTGGGGTGAAAGTTTCCATGTTCTGATTTGGAAGAACGAGGCAAGCACGTTTCGGGAGGAGGCAGCCGTAAGCGTCGGGTACATGTACGTACTTTAGCGCCGCGCTCCGCCTTGGTTGCCCCGTAGCCTTTGTTCAAACCTCACCACGTGTGCGATTGGAAGACCACGAATCGAAGCCTCGCAGGCACAATGATTCGTCCGATCAGTGAATCAACAGACGCACATCTCGACTTATTGCGATGCAGAAGCAGGGCTCTACCTGTCGTGTGATGGCCGAAGAACACCCCACGGTGAGCGAAATGGACCGGCTCCCGTCCCATGCAGCGCAATATAATGAGTGTTCGCAAGTGCGCAAATGCTAACGGAAGCGAGGCTGGTCGTGACAGCAGAAAGTATTCTAAGCGATCCGTCTGTGGTCGATCGTGGTGGATTGCGTGAGCAGGCAGGAAAGGCAGATTAGCTTCACAGATCTTATCCTAACCGAGGGCCTGACAAGGTGCAGGTCGAGCAGGTGTCTGCCCGGCTTCGAGGCGGCTCACGTCCCGACCAATGACATGATATTGAACAAACACTTCCGCCCGGCCACCACAGGCGTCTCACGTTGATGCCAACGAATGGGTCAACATTCCGATCGAAAGAGGCCCGCGCACCACCCGGCTGTCCTCCTTAGTTGCAGGTTGACCCAATCTAAGCATGTCCGTAGTCGGGCACCCGTTTTCGCTGGACCCTACTAGACCTCTGCTCAGACCCAGTTCTGCCGCATCGTCAGTCCCAGCAATGATGTGTTGATTCGTCCGTCCCTCCACACTAACACTAACACGCTCCCAAGTATGAAGGAACCGCGCATTCAATCTACCTCCTGGCTGGTCCGTATATAACGCCGCGGGCCACTCGATTCCGACCGCCATCACAGCCGGGTACTTTTCACAGCCAAGCTCGGAATGCCTGCTTTGCCGACCATCATATCGCATCCCCGACATCCTCTGATACTGGATGCCACACACTTCAGGCGCATATTCTAGGTTGTAGCACAGCTTCTGTTATTGATCGGCAGGACATCCAGCGTTGCGAACCACCCATGCCAGGAACTCGCTTGTGCACTCGACTGAGTCTCGATGATTTCCTATGCTTCGATGGTCCCACGGGTAATGCTGTAGCTCCAGATGACAGCCGGGCGAACTTCTTGCACCATATAGGTCTGTCCGAAAAGACTTACCGACACAGGGTACTCTATCTGAGTATGAAGGTATATGATGTACGTCGAGTCGTCTGATGCGTATACTGAGAATGGTTCTAGCAGGAAGCCAAAGTAGGCATGGAGCGACTGTTTGCCTCCCGGAAGTCATTGGAGGCAGATTACGTCGACGACGAAAGCATACAGCCTCCCTACAGCGTGGCTCAAATATCAGAATCCGCCTTTCAGCAGCAGGTAGCGAAGATTTACGAGACCGCCTCGACGAAGACCAAAGGTATCTACGATATCACCTGGACGCCGAGCGCGGGAAACTGGGTCATTCGCTGGATGCTTTGGAGAGTCATCCAGCGGAGACAAGCACAGTCCAGCGCAAATGTGTCAAGTAGCGATGAGACCGAGTCTTCGACGATGTCGACCTGCGACACGAGTGTATCCGGTAGCTCGCAGAGTTCGAAAAAGAGTCGACTCTGGGTACAAACTGCGGCCGTGGACTCCTATGGAACTAGTGACAGCGAAGACTGGGATGACACAGCGACACCCATCAAGTCGGAAAAGGACGTGTTCACCAAACCGGCACTGCCTGCAAGGCGCTCTGGTTTCTGGGCGGCCGTGATGGACACCACTTGAGTCATCTAGGCCATGTTCCGAATCACGTCATTCGTCAAGCTGGATGAACATCTCAGGCAGGCAACCACTGCCCAAGCTCACGACTTTGCAAAGATACCCTGAGCAAGCTTCTTCATCGCAGGGCGGTCTTGTCATGACGCGGCTCGTCGCCTGTACAGCACACTGGGGTGAAGTCACGGGGCTTATCAGCACCCATTACCGAGGGACATGCAAAGGGCGCACCAGACTGTGGCGTCACAAGAGGAAGCAAACGTCCTGTCCAAGGTAGCTGGGTGAGCGGAGGTATTCTGGTCGAGTCCCAGCATGCAATTGCGGTGTTGGCCTGGTCTTTCTTGCATCATGCACTTTGTCGGTGCACTCGAGTGTCTTCCGTTGGACAGGGGCTGCCATGGGTGACGGTCTGCGCAGCGTCGAAGATTCCCTAGGTTGAATTCGGAGATGAAGTGTTTGAACGGCAAAAGCCCTCCGAAGCTCGAGGCAACGCAAGGCCTGGTTGCACTGATTACTTATCGCAAATTTGACTTTGCCTCCGCTGAACCTAATCTCTCATTCACAATTTGGCCGACAACGTCGGCATGCGAAAAGTGTTTCTCAACCGCAAACAATGCCACTGCTCTGTTATAGACACGTTTATCCACGAAGATTGTCATATGCTATTGGTCAACAGAAAGACCCTAGGTCTCACCCGTGGGACCGATCCTGGGCAGGCGCCGTAGAGTAGAATTCGGCGCGGGCTGGAAAGCCTTCTGACCTCTGTTCTATGGGTACAACTTCGCGAGCAACTGCCACAGCGTCTTGTCCCGGCCCTGGAGGCTGAACTTCTGCTCATGGCTCGGCCGGCTAGGACACCGGGGAAGAGAGGCATTCCTCCCCGGCGGCCTTAGTGACATGCCCTGATCCATGGGTGGGTGCTTCCGTGTGGTGGCTGCGCCCAACGTCTGCTACCATTCCCTCTCGCACATCCTGCCAACTTTTACTGGCACCGTCGTCTGTTTCCGGGCACCACCATCTTTCAAGCAAAATCTTTTTTGCAAACACGGCACTATATCGGCAAGCTGCTGCCGTGGTGTCGCACGGCCACGGCGGACGTCCGATCCTGGAACACTCCCGACGCTGCAGTGTCCGAAATGGCAGCATTGGGAATGCCCCGCTGTGCCGTTCACCCCAATTGGCTCGTGGGGCAACACCCACACACGCGCATAATACCTGAAGCTGCAGTGAAGGTTGCACATTTCGGCTAGCTGCAGAGTCGGCAAACTCGGCACCAATCTTCTGCACTTCGTGTCTACACCACGACCCACGAAGTGCAACGACTTGTCAGATTCCAGAGGTTCTGGTACATGCCTTGGAGACCTGGAGTTTCGAGGGAGCCTGGGGTGATCCGGCGAGAGTCTAAGAGCATGGGGCAAGGCCGCTCCAGCAGATCTTATAAGTCGACAGATTGGATGAAATGCTGTCCATCTCTTCATGTGAATCGAGACACCCTCAGGGCAACAGATGCGTTCTGACTCGAACAATCGACCTTGCCCACGATCTACGGTATTGAACTAGCAGGTAGCAGGCATCGCGTCGTATAGCGTGTCGAGCTGTCAATGGTTTCCAGGCGTCACGCTAGTAGAGCTTATGTCTCGCGCAGGAAGCAGCAAGTCTGCTAGTATAGGCCGATGTTCGGTAAAGGCTCTTCCTTTGCGAACACTCCTCTGAGCAACTCTGTCACTTTCTCATTCACCACCAGGCAGGCACACTACACGTATCTACATCAAGAACTGCCTGCTGATCCAGAATCGACTCAAATCCTAGGCACCACTCAGAAGCCAATCGATGCAGTACCATCTGGCACGTACCACTGAACTTCTAAACGAACAGAGTATATCAACAGCCACCTGGCCGGACCATGATCATCAAGTGCTAAGCCAAAAATCCAGAACCAAAGTCAGCTTGAAGGATTCGACATCACGCAATCGATCACTCCTGCCACGAAGCCAGCATGTGCTACAAGAACAACATCAAGTGGGAACGCTGCGGACATTACACAGTGGTCACGGAGGCATGTCCGGAGGCTCGAAGGCGAGGGACGCCGTGTACGAGCGTCCACGCGCCGAAGGCGACAATGATTCCCACCGCAAATGGGTTCTGTCCTGACCAGAGCAAACATCCTGGCCAGAAAGCCTCGTCTTCATCGCACCTCGTGACTTTTGGCTGAGTTCGTTACAAGAGGCCCATCGACCAGGAGAGTGGCGGGAATCTGCCGACGTTGCATGTTCCCGGCTATCTCTACTTGCATAGGGACACCAATGCCTCGCGCGTTCAATACACCCACTGGCGACCGAGTGGCCGAAATCGGTGAATCGCTCCAACGCGGCAACACGGTGCTTCAGATTTCAGACGTTTCATTAGTAAGGACAGTGGAGCTATGTAAGACTGTACTGAGCAAGGTATCCTGGACGGTACCCAGCTATTCCGACGCTTGTGCTTAATCAACTCTATCAGCAAGACCAGTGACTAGTTGAGAATCCAGCTCACTTGACGTCAGCCACGGCATGCTCACGAGCATCGTGCATCAAAGACCACGAGGATCCAGCTGGTGTGGAGATGTGCCGGGCCTCTTGACATTCACCGATGCTTGTACTGTAGAGCACCGTCTGTTGATGATGAGCTGTTGTCTATAGCGCGGCAGTGTGGGGCCAACTGCTCTTGGAACCAAAGATCAAGGGAAGTCTACTGCAGCATGTCAGCTCGACGATGCGTACGGCTACTGCAAGCTGCACATGGCCAGGACTGCATCATACCCGCTTCGAGACAGCTTGGGCTGCACATCCCTCGAAATGAGGATGTTGAGGCATTCCGAATGTTCCAGACTCCTTGGGCGGGGAAGGGATGTTGTTCGCGGGTCCATTGAAGCTGAGCTGCCAGCTGTAGAAGTGAAGTACGAGCTCAGAGGAGGAGCCAGCTCCGCTCGCTTGCACATGCGAAACGCTATGGGGCTTCGGCGAAGCACGGCGTACAAGTGTGCTTCCACCTCTGACGGGCGAACCCTGGCACTGCGCAGGGGTTTTGTCCTTTTTGTCGTCGTGGTGTGTCCTTCCTGGCCAGCTCGGCCCGCTTAGCTTCTGATCTATAAAACCTCTTCACTTAGACTGCTGTACCTATCAATCAGATACACGTGTTGGCCGGTGCCCGCGAAAATCTATATCTGCCCACGCTCGCGAGCCGTTGGAGGCAGATTGTGGGACTTCATAGTCCGATTTGCAACCACACAACCAGTGGCAGTCGGAACTACGTCCACCGAGGTGAACACGACGGTGGTGGAGGTACATGTACCTGTAGACGGCAAAGGCGGCTCGCACGTTGTCGACAGGCATGTGCCTGCAGCTCTAGCGCAGTATAGAGCCAATCGAAATCGTGCTTGCGCAGGCGGCCGGGGAACCGCGATCATCCTCCGAATTGCAGGTTTGCCGATTAAGCGACTAGCCTTGAGGCAGGTCGGCGAACTTTCACGCGATTTCGCGGATAGAGCTATAGCATTTTAGTGGCGGACAGGTGTGTATCTGGACAGTGGACAGATAATCCAGGCGCCATCTTCACGGCCTGTGAAGTTTTTTCCTGAGACCGGTGACCCGTCGCCCGACAGGCATGCAGGAGATATGTGGATGAGATCGAGACTGCGAGCGTGATCAACCAGGTATCGGCGGCGTGGACAGGAATTCTACGACACGACCAAAATGGCACCTGGGACAGCGACGCGGGAGGAGGCCCTTTCAACTTCCGATCGCAGTGCCTGGTTGGCTTCGTCACATGGGCTTGGCATGCAAGCCGAGTGTCAGACCTTGGACTCCCATGTACCTACTTTCTGTAGTACCAGGCAGTCGTGTAGTGAGTTGAACACGATCATTGGTGAAAGACGTAGGACGTCTTGGTACTTTTTGACTGCACAGAAAATATACCTCGTCAGGGCTGGCCACCAGTTGCTATGGACGGGTCACAAGCGGGGAGTAGAGATTGGTCGATACAGCGCAGTAGTAGCTGGTTGAAGCGCAGTCTTGCATATAACACGACATTATACGTGAGTACGTGTCGCCTGCCTCAGTCATGCGGCGTTCAATTTGTCTTCGCTCTGAGCGATGAATGATGCGTGAACATTCTAAAAGCTTCACAGGGTTTCGACTCATGATGCTTGTTCCGTAGAAAGAATACAACCTGGCTGCTGGAAAGTTTTCGGCAGAGCACACAGACGAGGGAAGTGGCATGAGGCCGCCGATCTACTTCCGATCAAGTCAGGTTGATCGATATATTTTCGCCGGAGGCCTAAAAGATACAAATCTTGCAAGACCTCATAAGTCAAAGCTTTGTAATTCGGAGCCGGTATAGCAGGATGAGGTCGGGGTGCAGATGACAGGCTCTCTCGAGATGTCTCTCTCGCCCCGCTGTTTTGTGCTTGCGTAGACTCGTCCAGGTTGACGTGCTGGTGCATGAAGACGCGTACTCTTCTACATTCCTCTCGTGATTGTGCAGGGCTCCAGGCCTGAGATGGCCTTTTCGCTAGCCGCTGGTTACGCATCCCGTTGGGTGGAAATCTTGATGAACCGCAGCAAGCCTGACGAGTCCCCGGTGACTTGGCCGTAGCGATCGGACAGCTGTCCTAGTCGTCTCGATTGACCTCAGCCTGCAGCGATCTCGTTGATCGGCCACGCCATGAGACTCTGCCATTCCTGAGGAAGTACATTCCTAATTGCATATATCTCCCTCCGAGCTGTTGTGTGCTCGCCTGTGTTGCCTAGATACTTCAACGCATCTGTATGCCCAACTACAGCGAAGAAATACGCGAGTGTGACCAGTGCCCGTGGTCTGCCTTCACTGACGAAGTCCACGAACTGTCTCGGGACCATGAACGGAAACATGCAAATCCAACGGAGATTGATATCTGCAGCCTCACCAGCAAGAACTGCTCGTCGGAAGGAGCCAATGTAGCTTAGGGTATTCTCGTACCCTTCGCACGTCTCCTGATCCCAGGTGTCCGATGATGGTATATCACGGTTGAGTATTGCGCCAAACTCGCGCTGCATGTCAGCATCGAATGTCACATTGGCTTGCCAAATATTCGCTGTGGTGTCCATCAGCACCTTGAGCCCAGTGCCTTCGCTGACCGCTTCTGGTGGTGGCAAGACCGTGAAGGCGCCTCTGCCGACCTCAAGCCAATCCGTTGGCGGTGAGTAAGGTTCTAATGGGCGCTCTTGTAGCATCGCTAGCGAGTTCATGGAGATCAGAAGTGCTGCGAACGCAACTGCATCGGTATCGGAATTGTCAATGTCCATGATCGCTGCTCTCTGCTCTCGAAGCGCCCAAACCCAGTAGTTCTCACGCGCACGATACAGCGCGCCGTCATGTGGGCAGGTTCCCAGAAGATGTGTTGCGGTCATCGTGAACATAGCGTAGAGAACATTCTTGTTGGAAAGCGCCACTTGAGGCACCTCACCGTACCACAGCTCCTTCCAGCTAGGCGGCGATGTCATCCCGAACGGTCGAGACACAGCAAGCATCCAATGATGGAGTAGCCGGAGCTCCATGTAACGCCTTTGTTCGGATTCTTCGTTGGCGACGCCCTGTGTGGTTCGTGCAGTCCCTGGTGGGGGGCGAGGGTCTGCGCCGGGGATTGACGGACTTCCTTGGGAATGGCTGCCTTGAGAGGTTGACCAAGCCGGTGACAAGAGAGGAGGATGAGATGCTGCAGGTGCTGCTTTGCGCGTCTTTGCGCGTGGCCGAGCAGGTTCCGGGGTCAGATAGGTGCAATCAAGGCCGAGACGAAGGCAGATGCCGCACTCAGGCTGCTTCTCATCGCACTTGACTCTCCGCACCTTGCAAGTCTGGCATCCATTCCGCGATTTCTTGTGGCCAACTTTCGGAGCCCGTATGCTCATACGGCGTGAGTCGTTGGATGTCTTTTCAGCTGGCATTGTGCTGGCTCTGGATCGGAAGGATCCGTCAGGGCCAGTGTGGATATTTCGGGTAGATGCTGACCACTCCAGAAGACGGCATGTCTATGGCTTCATTCGTCTAGTCGTCACTGAGGATGATCGGGATCTCTTCTTGTGATCGAAAGATGTGCTGCGTTTAGAAGCATGCGATTTTGCTCGTCATCGCGCGAGGGTCCTGTAAGGCTGGCTACGGCCGCTACGGGCCGAAGCGTGAAACATAGGAAAATGCCCCGCCTCACGCGTTCAACTGATGTGAGGGAACGCCTAGGTTGTGTAAGGAAACGAGAGCATTCACAGACTACACAAGTGTGGTGGTGTTTTATCCTAATACCTGAACCTGGACAACTTTCGCAGCTCGAATAATGCCATGCTTGACGTCCTTCTGCCGAGCTTGGTCTGCTGAGCGCCGCTGTTATTATATTCTCGATATGTGCAGCGGGCGATGGGTCTAACATTCAATATACCAAGACCATCGCCAAGAGAGAGTGTCCGTCCCCACATTAAGAAACCATGTCTTGGGCTGTA
Source organism: Pseudocercospora vitis (assembly GCA_026120125.1). Classification (NCBI taxonomy): domain Eukaryota; kingdom Fungi; phylum Ascomycota; class Dothideomycetes; order Mycosphaerellales; family Mycosphaerellaceae; genus Pseudocercospora; species Pseudocercospora vitis. The sequence continues at coordinate 807,493 of JALRML010000003.1, read as the reverse complement.
AGATCCAGTCTATAGGCCAAAAGCGCCGGCTTTCCAATATATTCCCCAATGCGTCCGCAGATTACTGCGCACATTAGACGTCAACTCCTGCTCCCACCTGGATGTTGTCTGCAAAACCCTGGTTCCCGTATTGCTCGCTCCTCACGCCGCGGTCCTACCCAGCATGCAAGCATGGTCGCAGGTGGAGAAGCATGTCGAGCATGTCGACATGGGGAGGCCAGGTTCCACGCTCGACTGAACGTGTGGGCACATTACATGTAAACTTGAAGCTTCGGCATTTGTACTTGAAGCTCAGACTTGACTTGCTGCATCTCAATAAATCATATATATTGGTCGATCTGGCTAATCAACATAAGGTCGTCCGGCCACTCCTGAGACCATAAGTCGTGCGTGCAGCTATGAAAAGACATGGGCTGCACGCTATCGCGTCCGAATGCCAAATGTAGCTTAGCACCGCGGTGTAAGCGGAAGGTAGCGGAACTGTGCGCGTACAATAATCAGAGATGCAGTGACCGCTCATGCGCCCAGACGACAACCCTCCATCAGTATCGTTCTACTACAAAGGCTATCCGAAGTTGAGCTGCGCAGTCGACATGCCAAGGCCAACCATCTCTTGTTCAAACTCCCATTTTGAGTCTCTGGTTCCTGCAAGAGTCTCGTCGTCCTCCCGCAGTAGATCCTAGGAGCGTCATTGAAAGGAGCTTCTAGCATTACCTTGATCCCAGACTCAGCCACAACCTTCACGCCAAACATAGAACAAAACCCCAAGAGTCGTCTGCATTGTTGACCTCTCAGTCTCGTCACCGACCCTTAGCGCGTTGATATGCCTTCTCTGTTCTTCTGTGAATGTCCTGAGGAATCCCGAACATGGTGGATATTGAGGACATCTTGAGGAGTTGAGCTCCAGTTGCTATGACCGGCAGGCTCGACATGATAGAATAGGGAGGTTGATCGTTTACACAGACGTTCCCAAAAACACAACGGAGAGATGGGCCAATCGCGGCCAAGTTTGTTGCACTGAATCTTGGAGGACTTCACGATCGGTTTACACGAGTGCTGTAATCCGCGCGTTGCACAGTCTTGTCAGCCGAAGTCGCGAGCTATGTAGCCACGGATCCTGTCCTACAGCTGTAGGGACACGGTAAAGGAGCCGATCTGGACACGTTTGCGCTTGAGTACAACGATGTTCTGAATATTCGACGAATGTGCATTCTCTGACCCTCGAATCCTTCGACCGATGCGTCTGTCTTTCAGGCGCGCAAGTGTATTGTCGTGCCCGCCCTATTCATCGTGAGAATGGTCATGACATCCTGACGGCGGGTTGAGAAATGGTGGAGTGACCCTATCAAAGGATCAATCAAGGGAATGATATGTTGCTTCAAAGGCCGACTTCGATTAGCGGATGGTAGCGTCTTTGAATACTGGATGAAAGTGCCAGTCATGGGCGAATTCGTTGGAAGAGATTTCGCCATTCGTGTTGATAGACATGTTCACTGACACGTTTGGAAGCGCAGGCTACTTAACGCCGGCTGGGGCAGTGCTGATCGGCTGCTCACAGCGACTGAGCATCAAGCACGCACAAAACGTCACCAACCTTTGCTGTTGCCCCAAACACGCCGCCCTCTGTTCGTACCATCTCCAGTGCAGCACAGTGTAGATTCTCCTCGCTTGCAGCACAGCAATCCTCGACAAGAAGGCAGTCCATACCCCGGTCATTGGCTTCCCGCATCGTCATGTGAACACAGACATCCGTTGTCACGCCACAAATGACGAGGTTCCTGATGCCTTTCACTTTCAAGAGCAAATCAAGGTCGGTATTGGTGAAAGCACCTTTGCCAGGCTTGTCAACAATCGGTTCCCCATAATTCGGGGACAATTCCTCAATGATATCGTGTCCTGCCTCCCCACGTACCAAGAGTCGTCCTAATGGGCCTTGATCGCCGATCCCAAGTCCTGATGGATTGTTACGAGACCTGAAAAGCTCTCTAGCTGGCAGATCTGACAAGTCTGGTCTGTGGCCCTCCCGAGTGTGGAAGATTGGAAAGCTGTTTGAGCGGAAAGCGAGCAGTAAGGCTTGAACGTTGGGGACTATCGCTCGTGTTTGAGCTATATCGTAGCCTTGATGAGACAGATAGCCGCCATGCTCGCAGACTTGAGTTTGTGTGGCATTAGAGTGGATGTGTAGATATCGGGATGAACTTGGCCATACAGTCGCGTTGCATATCTATTACCAGCAAGGCCGTGGTAGTCGGCCCAAATGAGCCATCGTGTGGCCACAAGTAAGGTTGCGCGAGTATGTGCGTCCGTTGCTCTTGCATGTGGAAATGCCGATTGTGATGTGATGCAGGGCAGAGCTGAGCGGATGGTTGTGAAGGTCGGCAGGAGCTGGAGCTTTGCCAGCGGATGCACCCGCGTTCTGGCCTCACAAGCACAGCGCAATGGACCTTCATTGCTATTCTATCTCACAAGTGCGGACCCGGCACATCTCCGCAACCGACCACACTCGTCATCGCATAGTCAAGTGCGATGGACCGCAGCCTGGACGAGATCATTGGCGAGCGCCCTGAACGTACAGTAAGTGCTCAGGATGGCCGACGTTCGCGGTAAACACAAGATGGCCAGAAATCTGACAGGCTCGCAGCGCGGCGGAGGCGGAGGCAGAGGCGGACGAGGTACACGAGGCGGAGGAGATCGGCGACCACCGCCCGCAACGAGAGCGCCGCGTAGAGAAGAGTACCCAAGAGATGGCGTAAGAAAGGTCAGACAAGACACGATTGTATGTCGTGATGGCCGACCTCTAACACATGCAATCAACAGGTGCTACTTCTTCCTTCCCCTGTTCCGTGACCAATCTTCGGACTCGGCGGACCCCGATGGCGATGCGACGGCCGAATACTGCCACTGCCACGAATCAACAGAGCTGACCTGGGCTTCCCGCCTCACAGTACCGACGGGATGAACCAACAAACATCGATTCGTAAGGCTGCGCTCCTTCTGACAACGTGTGCATCCGCTAATTACTGCTAGCGATTGGGTCCACGACCGCTTCGAAGATGACCGATATGGTAAGGACAAAGTCCAGCCTTCGTACGTTTGCGTATGTGCTTGGCTGACTTGCACCGTACAGACCGGCGCAGTCGCCCTGTGCACGACGATGATCGCCCTGAAAGACGAGGCGCAGCGCCGTATGTGATAGAAAAGTGCGTGGTGACCGTTGCTAACGCGAGACATAGCACTGGGAGCAAACTTCGAGTCGACAACATCCACTACGAACTGACCGAGGACGATCTTCGAGTACATCTGACTATGCTGCCGTAGGAGAACCTCTGCTGATCTTTGCCAGGAACTTTTCGAGCGTGTCGGCCCTACTGTTTCCGTCAAGCTGCTCTACGATCGCCAGGATCGCTCGCAGGGAACAGCGTTTGTCATCTATGAAGACGAGAGAGATGCGCGTGACGCCTTCCATAAGTTCGATGGGCAGAATGCAAACGGCCAGCCCATCCGTATTCAGCTCATGCCTTCTGGTCCATCCAGAGAAGCTCTGCCGCGAGCTATCGCCGACCGAATCGAGCGTCAACCACGCAGCATCTTCGATAGAATCACATCAAGCAGGGATGATGGCAGAGACCCAGGCAGAAGACCCAGGCAGCGCAGCGATAGTCCGCGCAAAAGCGACAGGCTTGCAGCACCAGACGTAGATAGCTACATCCCTGGTCGTGGGTCTCGGTCGCCAATCAGACGCAGAGGCACGCCGCGCGGAGGAGGTCGTAGACCGGGCGAGCGGAGAGAAGAGAGGGGTGGCAGAGGGCCTCGAGAACCACGAGAGCGTAAATCACGAGTTGACGACGAAGGGAGGCCATTAGTTGGAGGCAGGCCCAGGAAGACTGCGGAAGAGCTCGACGCTGAGATGGCGGATTATTGGGGCAGCAAGGGCGACGCGCCAGCTGGGGACAATCGAGGTGGTGCTGGGGAGAACGGTGGAGAAAATGGGCGTGCGACCGACGACATCGATATGGACATCTAGAGACCATGCACCACACATCACACCAAAGACGAAAAGGAGAATTTTTTTGCTTGAGCACATCACAGGAATTGCTCATACTGTTAGAAGATGAATCTGTACAAGAACCGCTCGCTATGCTGAAGACTCAAAGACACCACACCTCTGTCATGCAGATCATCCCTTTGTCACTTCAGCTCCAAAGCTTCCAATTGAGAAAGCAAAGCCGACTCGTCCGCTTCATTCCCAATCACATCTTCCAAATCCAGCCATCCCTCACCCACAGCAAGACCCACAAGATTCGTGGCCGACCTGACTCCGCTCTCGGTCGTTGCTACACCTGGATCCAACAAATCCTGTACTTTCAGCAACGCATGTTCCAGATCATTCGCCCTCTTCCACACCGTGTGCTGTTTCCTCTTCGTTTTCTTGGGAGGGGCTTTCCTTGAGGAGGGCCATTCGAGCTGATCGAGGAGTCTGTAGAGGACCAGATGTAACCAGACGAGGTTTGTTTGGGGGTGGAATTGTTCCCAGCTTCGACCAGTCTCGAGGAATTGTTTACGGGACAGGTGGTGACATTCGTGGTACGGGTCGTCGAAGAATAGCGATCCGCGCATGTATCGGTAGATGTCGTATTGGTACTCTTCTGTACTGTCGGCTTCGAAAACGCCAGCCTGGGAGGGCGTGGAGAGGTCGGTAAAGGCGATCGTGGAATCTGGCATGCGACACCGTGAAATGGTGTAGTCGATGATGGTTGTTTCGAGGGACGTGAAGTTGAGTTTGCGGGAGGTGTTGATGTCTTCGTCACTGGCTTCGAGGCTGCTGCTAGGCGAGCGGACGCATATGTTTCCCAGATGCAGATCTCGATGTTCGAATTCGGCGGCTTCTTCTCCCTTGGCGAGGGATAAGACGGTCTGCCAGAAGATGTCCCAGACGGTGAAGATTGAGTTGCAACTGCCTTGTTCGATGAGTCGTTCCAGGTCGGAGCCGGCATCTTGCATTTCGATCACGGCCCAGAGCTGGTCGGGGCCGTACGCGGATTTCTTACTTGGATCAGGGAAGTGTGAAAGGTCTTTGCCTTGGGCTTTCTGACTGGTGTTCCATGTTTCGAAGGCATGCACGAATGCTGGCGGGGGACGGCCTTGGAGTATGCGTAGGTCGCGGAAGTTTGTGAAGCCTGGTATTGTGCTCATCCTCTGAAGAAGTCTGACCTCTGTTGCTACATCACATGGGTTCGACATGTCTTCGTTTCTCTTCAAGGCTGCTTTCCTTTTCCGCTTGTCCAAGGGCATCGTGCTTTCCGGTAGCTGCAGGGGAATGATTTTGAAGACCGATTCATCTGTGCTGCAACAATTGGCCAAATCTTGGAGAAGTGATAAACGATAGACCTCGCCGAAAGACGCCTCGGCTATCTTCATGACTGCAAAGTGTTCTGATAGCTCCGAAGACCAGGTCTCGAAACATGTGAGGGGGTGTACGGACAGTTCGAGCAAGTGCGAGCAATGTTGCTGGTATGGACATGTCGCAGCCGATCCTTCTTCGAGTATTCCCGGCAGGATGTCGTCTTCGGCTGGTTGGTTCTGAAGAGCTTCGGGCTCTGGTAGCACAATGTTGGTTCGCATCGTTCGTGGCAAAGTTCCGAGCTGCGGATGAGCAGTATCCTCCAACTGTTCTACTTTCTGTAGTCCCTGTACTTGTTCTTCGGTATCTTGATCAAAGAATGTATGTCGCCCTCTTTTTGTACTGGTAGGTGAGTTGACGATGGCTTTATCCGGAGCAATTGTCTCAGGACGGGCACCTCTGCGTCCGATCTGTGTATTGTGACTGTCCACTTGCGGTACTTTCTGTCCATACTGGACGGGTATGGGCTGGGCATGGTCATCATCGTCGAAAGTTTTATGCTGTCTTCGAGCTGGGACCTTGCCATTTCGATCTATCTTGTGCCTGCTTGAGCGTGTCCTTTCGGGGACTGGGTTGACAGCTTTGTCTGGCTTGTCTGTATGCCCATGTTCCAACGCGTCGAGAGTCTCCAATGGCAGTATGACCGAGTTTGCATGCTTCTCTCCAAGCGCTGGTCTTGACGTGCTGGTGTCTAGCAATACCGCGGTAGTTTCATTCTTGCTTCGGTCAGTGCTTTGGATGAGATGAGGTTGTCTTTGCTCGGGGCTTGAAAAGGCTGCTCTCGGGTCGTAGATGGCTCTGCTCCGCTTTCCATACACTTGCTTGCGAGGCATCGTTCTGTATGTCTCCCCCTATTACGTCCACTCCCTTGAGGCTTTTTCACCCGCACGCAACAATTCCTTGTACACGAAACGTCATTGGGGTTGCCAGGGTGACGGTCCCGAAAGGCCGGAGCGGCTCGGTAGTAATTCCGACATTCGCAAGGCAATACCATGTATTCTTACTGTACGCCATGAGCATCGAATCACTTCGCCACGAGCCACACCAGCGCCATCCTGGTAGAGGCTCTGCGTAACCTTTGTTCACCTCTCGCCGTGCATGTCTGACAAGGCTCTGTGGACGGGTGACATACAGTATACGACTTCAGCAAGCGCCCAGTAGACGTTTCAGCTAGGCCTCAAGCAATCGCGCCTCTTGGCTTGGCTCACATCGTTATCACTGGCAGCTCTGACACCTTCCGTCTCCCTTCACGTGTTAGTGAGCATTCACATAGAAAGCCCTGAGCCCACCAGGCGGAGTGACTGCTTTCAGTGACGCGGCGAAGAACGTCCGGAGCGCTCGTAAGATAGCATTGTCTCTCGGAACCCGAAGGAGCTTAGCACTCTAGAGGCCTTTCGTAACCTGCTCAACAGCTGACGAAGGACGGAGCGAAGACTTGACGAGCGCTACCTCCCACCACTGCCCAACGTCCAGTCTCGAAGCGGGTGAGAGCCAGCTGGGCTGCCTCGCTGGCAAAAAGCAGCACCGGCATCCGAAGGACACCACGACAAGCACGCGAGACGAAATAGGCAATACATACGGCATCGGACCATCACAGCAAGATCACTGTGACTCCGTGTCCGTGCTTGCCCACACCGCCAAGCTTATAAGTCCGACTCACTATGCCTCCCGAGCAAAGCACGACGCCGAATCAAGCAGCACAGCCAAGAAGATCTACCAACCTAACAGCTTTAACTCTACCCTTCGCACTGGTCTTGCTGGCTGCTGCCGCTTCGACGCTTTCACAACTCACTTTGGCACCCGTGTATGGCTCCATACCTTCGGCGGTTAATCACCGGACGACCATTGTCGTCTCATTCGCCTTCGGAGCTGGACTACAGGGATGGTCGAGATCGAAGGATTTCGACTCGGTGCTAAGATGGCTAGCTGTGTGGTCATGTTACGTGCCGGTGCTGCAGACACTGCTCTTGCCATTTAGTGGGAGACTGGGACCCATCTGGGGACCGGTGTTGAATGGTGTGCTAAGCTGCCATACAGTGATTGTGCCGTCTGCGTATACAGTTGCTGCAGCACTGGACGGGGCATACTCTGAATACTACGGTAGCGATGCTCGTTTTGATGGCTGGAGGAGATGGCTCGCTATCATCGTGGTTGTGCTCATGTTTCTGGAAAATGAGAGACGGATACCGACTCAAATGACCTGGATGTTCACGCACATCCCCAAAGCGTCTCCAGTGCGCTTACAACTTTTCGGCGCGGCAAGCTTCGCCTTGATCTCGTTCGTATCATCTGAAAGACTGCCATCGCTACGCAATGTGTCAACGCTATTATTGGCAGCTCCAGCGGTCTTGCATGCAGTCTTTTTCAACCCACGGGTCGACATCTACGCCTCCACGAATGCTGCACTCGCGGCGCACAATTGGACACTCATCGATCGAGCATGGTCGAATACAGGTATGTACACCCTCACATCCCGCGGGTTATGGGGTGCACGTTTGCGTTAGTCAACGACGTGTCAGAACTCCACGTCGCACATAGTATTTCTGTCTCCTGAAAAGCGCCACTTGAAGATATCTGCCAAGCCCCTTCATCCCTTGCCCTAGGGCCCCGGCCCGCCACACTTCATGTTCTGATGCATCACACGCAGGCTACATCTCCGTCCTCGAAAGCCAGGAAAACCAATACCGTGTCCTGCGTTGCGACCACTCTCTTCTTGGCGGAGAATGGCTGGTGACTCCGGAACGCGCAAGCGAAGAAGGCTGGCTTGTGAACGAGCCCATCTACTCTGCGTTTGAAATGTTAGAAGCGGTACGCTTGATGCAACCTGCGCATTCTGTCTCGGAGAAGAAGCAGGAACCGATCGACTCGGACACGTCATCCGAAGCGCTGGTTGTAGGTCTCGGCATTGGAACAGCCCCGAAAGGAATGCTTGGCCAGGGAATCCAAACGACCATTGTCGAGCTTGACCCTGTCGTGCATCGATTCGCAACAACCTACTTCGATCTCCCGACAAATCACACCGCAGTCCTACGCGACGCTGTCAAGTGGGTCAAAGGACAGGCAGCAGCAAACACTGATCCCGCGACGAGCCAAGAAGGCGTGCAGAGATACGATTTCATCATCCACGATGTCTTCACAGGTGGCGCCGAGCCTCTCGCACTCTTCACTACGGAGTTTCTGACCGAGTTGCGTACATTGCTCCAACCCCAAGGAAGCATAGCTCTGAACTACGCGGGGGATCTGTCCCTTCCACTGACCCGCGTGGTCTTAAACACCATTCAAAACGCCTTCGGTGGTCCCCATACCAATGCATGCAAGATTTTCCGCGATGCTCCGCCCGAGAAACACTCCAATAGCAAAATAGCCGAGGATCAAGATTTTCTAAACATGGTCGTTTTCTGCCGTAATAGTGATGGCGATGATGCAGTGTCGTGGTCGTTCCGTAGACCAACAGAGAATGATTTCATGGGAAGTTTGAGTAGGCAGCATTACTTACTGCCGAAGCCGGAGATGGAGATCCCGTTCCCGCCTGTGCTCGATGGCAAACAATTGCTCGAGTCAGGTGATGAGGTTGCATGGGAGAGCGTCCAGGCTGAGAGCGCGGTGCGACATTGGCACATCATGCGCAAGGTCCTTCCAGATGCAGTGTGGGAACTCTGGTAACGGGATCGATGGCACAGGTTTCTATATGGTGTGAAACTCTGGAGTGCCAATGATATGTCCTGAGAAAAGCTAGACTCGTGAGTGCGTACTTGTACATATGCACGACGGAAAGAAACCAAGTCGAGTCAAGCTCCATGCCGTTTGCGCTCCTAGCTTGTCTTCAGGAATTTGTGACTCTTCTTGCCTGTGTCTTTGGGAGCGTGGTCGTGTGAGGCTTTCTTCTGTCGCTTCTTGATGTCGTCGCAGTAGCCGTCTTGCTGACAGCAGGCGTACTCTGTCACTGTCTTGGAGTCTAGCACGTCCCGGATCGACCATCGCTTCTCGGGATTCGGGTGTAGCATTCCCATCACGTAGGTCTTGGTGCCGACATCATCCAGCATCCTGAAGTTTTTCGTCTCCACGAACCTGGGCAAGGGCCGGCCATTCTTGATGATCTCGTCCGGAAATTGGTGCGCCCAGTCGTCGTAGGTGCTGCTGAATATATGGTAGTTCTTGCAGTCAGCAGCGGCATAGTCCCAAGGATTGCCACCGAAACACAGGGTGAGGTATACAATGCCACAGGACCATACGTCTACCGCGCGCGGATCATACGGTCCCGTTCTCTGGTAAATTTCTGGTGCCATATACGGCCGGCTGCCGACCCAACCTGGCGCACATTTTCGCACTGGCGCGTCAGGATCAACGATGCTTTGCCGCCGGCAATGCCGTGCTCCGGGATGCTTGCCACAGAAGACTTCGCCTGTACCGAAGTCGGCAATTTTGAGACAACCATCCTTGGTTACCAGCAGATTTTCCGACTTCAAGTCGCGATGGGCAATACCGCGACTATGTAGGTAATCGACACCTCGGACCAGCTGCTTCATCATACAATTTCGGTCTTCTCTGGAGACATAACTCGATCGGATGAGGTCGTTCAAGTCGCCAAGCTCACAATACTGCATGACATGAAACCAGAGTCCTCGGTTGTTATAGCATAGGCGATATGTCTCGACGATGTTCGGATGTTGGCACGCCTTTGAGATGGCGAATTCCGATTTGATTTTTCGCTCATAATCGTACTGGCTTTCTTCGTCCGGATCTCTAGGCCTAAACTCCTTGACGGCAAATACTTTATCCTTGCCCTCGTTTGCAGTTTTACTTTTCATCAATCGCACCACGGCAGCGCCACCTTGGCCGATCTCCTTTTGCTGTAGCCGTGCGACCGCTCCAAAGTGGTTATCCAGGGGACATTCGTCTACGAGCAGTTCGTCCGGAAGTACCACCGAGAGCCGCCGAGCTTTTGAGCCCACACCAGAATCGACGCCCTCGAGGAAATCACCTTCGGCGGCTTTGGAGTAGATGGACGACCTTCGACCGTGTGTTGCGGCTGAGCTCGTTCGCCTTGGTCGTGCAGGAATTTCTTCGCCGTAATTCTCGGCCCATTTGATTCCTTTGGCGTTTCTGGCGCTGAGCGGGGTCGGGAGGCCATCTGGGTAGTGCACCTCAGCAGATTCGTCGTTGAATCCCGTCGGCTGTCGCACGATAATGCTCGGGGTCTCTTGCGAGTCTTCGATGGTCGTGTCGCCGTTTGTGAATGCGGGAGGTTGCACAGCTGGGCTCGCCTTGGCGTCCACGCGGGGTGCCTGCCGTGCGGCTGTAGACGGCCGTGACTGCGGCGGAGATTGCTGCGTGTCAGAGCTGACGCCGTTAATGCTGCTCTGTCGTCTGTGATGCCCGAAATGTCGGCCGAAAAATCCAGTTCGCTTGTCGTGGGTGTTCGAAGGCGACACCACGAGGCCAGAAAGTCTGTTCTGTTTGACGTCGGCCATGCTGCTCTCTATCGATGGTGAAGGTGAAGAAGTAGAGATGGACGAGGAAGGGTAGCTACTTTCTGCGGGGCGCTTCCTCGTGGAGAAGAGCCTGAGGTTCCGCCAGCCTTGGGATCTGTCGGGGGTGTGCTGGGCGCCGGCCTTCAGCGCGAGAATTAGGTCCTGCTCGAGGGTGCCGGTGGTGGCCGTGTGTCGACGCGGGGTGTGATCGGTGTCGAGTTGATTGTTGTAGAGGCTCTGGAGCGAACCGGCAGTGAAAGTGACTGCCACTTCCCGGTCGTCAGTCGAGGTTGGGGTGTGTGGCGTCGAATCTCTCCCGCCGCAGTCTGTAATCCAGTACTCGGTCTGCAAGGCCCCGGAGGATGACCACTGTCGGAAACCAAATTTAGTCGTCGCCATTGTGAAAAGTGGACGCACGAAGCAGTGCGAGCCTCAGGCACACGCATATCAGACTGCTGGGAGGCAGTGGGCAGTGATCGGGGGGGCACGATGCTGGGAGCAGTTCCACTTACGGCGGGCCCGCAGGCGTATGTATAAAAGTCGCAATCTGTACGATGACCGCAAGCCGGCGGAACGCAAAAAGGCACGGCCGCCGGAATGATTTGATTAGGAGCTACAGCCAAGAGGCTTGTCGTCCCCAGTGCTGCGAGCCAAGTGTTGCCAAGTGAAATGTCGACGGGGAAGGGTGGAAAGTCAACGGTGGGACAGCGAAAGATCAGACACGGGCGAGACCGGCGAGACGCTCTGCGGGCCAAACTGGCAGAGGGATCGTAGGGAGCACACCACACCAGAACACGCCACACCGGCCCGGGCTCGACGCTGCTGTCCGTGTTACCGCTGAGCGAGCGAGCGAACACGACGCCGACGAGCGCGCTATGCTCGAGCAGATGGCAGCTGTATGTGTGGGGGGGGGAGGGAGAGGGTGAGGGTCAAGGCGAGGGCGGCGTCATCTGTCACCCGTGCAAATAGCAAGAATAATACCGAATACATCTTCTGCCTCTCTCGCTCGGCAAACTATGCTCACATCTACATGTGCTTGATTCTACGCTACGAGGGCGCATCCACGGCCCTAGCGATCCAAGACGTGCTGCACACAAGTGGCTGCGCTGCCTCCAGCACGTGAACCGTGGACCTCACCGCAATCTTCACGCGCATCGCCCAGCCTCGGGACCGCATCGTGATGTGGACGTCTGTGTCGAGTGTGTATGATCTTCCCGGCACAAGCATCGTGCAACGACCGTCTAGCGTAAACTCAGAGGCAGATCATTTTGAAACTCGCTGCCATACCAAGCCTCCGAACTCTTGGTTCTCACGTCTCGGCGACCCAGTCAGGTAACACTGATAACGCAAGACAGACGATCCGGGATGGGGGAGAAGGATACTGTATTCCAGCGCATCATCTGTGTGCCACGACAAAAGTCTATCCACACGGAGACGCGGCCTACTCATCAGCTCAATGCTCTGCCTGGGCACGCATCATCTTCTCCTGCACCCTTTCTTCGTTGACCGCAGACTGCTGCGAAGTGCTGTTGCTTCTGCCTTCGAGGACCACATTGGGCTCGGGACCCGAGAAGTTCTTGTTACCCGACGTCACCCAGGTGACCAATGCGATCAGCATGATAACGCCGACTGCGGCAGAGGTATAGTTCCTGCAGGGCGAATGTCAACCATACGCGGTACGATATACGGCTCGCGCGGACATGGAGGGTCAAACTCACATGTTCTCGCTCGTGACTGGGTACACGGAGGGGAACGTGAAGGTTACGGTCGTGAACAGTAAGAACACCAAGCCGATGATGTTCAGTGGAATACTGAATGCTCCGAGGGAGTACAGACCTGGTGTTTCGTGTCAATCAGGAGCATACATAGCGGAGCGTCGGACGCTTGGCATCGGCAGAAAGCAGGAGTGCGTTCTTCTTGAAACGTTTCACCTACCTCCTTCGATCTTCTTTGCTTGGTGGCGGGACGAGGGCAACATCAGACTCGCGAGCCTGGCCATCAACGGCATCGCGTACGACACATCTGCATCACCTGTCAGCAACCCGCACCGAGTGACGCCGAATGCTCGAGGAACAATTGCAGGACCAATCAGCAGTAACCAAAAGCAATCCCTCCAGTCGCTAGCATGAGGTGTCCATAGACATGCGCTCGATGGTTGGGCATAAGCGCGGGTGACTATATGTATGAACTGGAGCTCTTCCCAGTACGCCCAACCAGCCATACCACATCGTCCGCCGCAAGCATAGCGCATCTATATACCCTGCCCTCTGCTGGACTGATGGGGGTGAGCTGTGTGAAGACATGCTGGTGATACTCACAAAACCCCTGTGTCGCTATACTGACGACTGTGTTGAAGCCCGAGACAGTGCCAAAGTAAATTGAATTCAGCGCAACCTGCACCAATACAGTCAAGCACAATGCCGCGATGGGGACTTGCTTCTTGGGCTCGACTTTGCTCCATAGGCCTGAAAATGGCAATCCTCTGTCGCGGGAAAACGCGTATACAGCACGTCCTCCCTCGGCCGTTAAAGCGTTGCTGGCCCCGATCCCGATCACGATGAGCAGCACAGTAAGACAGCTTGCTCCCGCTCGCGAGGATGTGCTGTTGTAGAAGATCTCAATGATCGGGACCCCGGTCGATGAAGCGGCTGTGTCATCGATTGAGCCCATGCAGTAATAAGCTGCGATCAGGAATACGAATCCGGTCACGGCGCCGATGTAGACGGACAGGATAATCGCTCTCGGCGCCTCCTTCCTGGCATTGTGAATCTCTTCGGTCATATGAGCGGGTGCATCGTAGCAGCACATGCCGAAGGCCGACTGTAGCAGGCCTATGATGGCGCAGTACGGCCGATTGAAGCCGGTCTCGTTGACAAAGTCCACAAACACGAACGAAGCTGACTGCTTATGGTCATTCATGGCCAGTATGGTAACAACGATGATTAAAAAGGCGCAGACATTCCAGATGAGCAGCCCGCGACTGGCCTTCTCGAGGAGACTGGGGCCGAAGATATTGAAGGATGCTGAAAATATGGCAATGGCGTAAGTGAGCAAGACTGTATGCCACCGTTGAATCACATATCCAGGACTATTCAGATTCGACACGCCAAGGATGAAGTTGGCGACAATAAAATTGTTGGTGGCTCCCATTGCCAGAATACCGATCAACATGAACCAGCCGCACACGTAGCTGAACGCCCTCGCCATGGTTGGAGGTGCAAGCGCGGCAACCCAGCTGTACTGTCCGCCCGCAACAGGATATGCGCTGCACATTTCCGCCATGCTGTACGCGACAGCTAGAGATGCAATACAGATGCCAAGCCACGACCAGATCATGACCGGTGGGCCGCCAGATTCGACGCCAATGATCAGAACTCCAGACAGTGCGGACCAGCATGTGACAATGGAGAAGGAGAATCCGATCATGCCAATCAAGCCGAATGATCTTTTCAATTCCTGCTGATACCCAAGCTTTTCTAGCGCCAGCTCTTCCTGTGCATCACGGTCGTAGAGGTCCTGCGGGACCTGCTCGGCATCGGCCATGTTGGTGGTACTGGCTTCGCGCACCAGATGGAATGAACAGAAACAAGAGGATGAAAGGACAAGAGAGGGACGCAGCTGCAGAAGGAGCAATGACGAATACTGTCCCAATCGTCACACTAGCTGCGAGAATACATACTGTATGCGAGATTTGTTATCTGCACGTCTCGATATAGGGCTGAGCAGTTCATAGATGCTGTTGCCCGCAGGGACCAGACCAGCCTATCTGCGAGAGTAGCGTATAAGCTGTAGCATCACCTCGCCAAATTTTGACCAAGTGTGTTGACAGATAGGCGCCGGTAGATGATGATGAGGCTTTTCAGAGGATCTACTGATAAGACGCTCACTCCCCGGTCGTGATTGCAGAAGCCGACGGGAAGGTTGGAAATGGTTTCTCCGTCAGCCGCCGAATGCCGAAAGCTTTCCTAATCCTATACCGCTGTATATCGCAACCATGATGGCGACACCATTCGACCTGGTTGTGACCGACACCGCGTGCATGTCCGTTCATCGATTCCTTGCAGACATATGTTGTGTCCCCGGATACCTTGGAGTGGCGGTTCAGCTGCTGGCCAAGCGAGTGCCCACCATCGGACCCTTTTCCTCTCCAAAGCTGTCCTCCCGTCCTCGTCGCTCCTCTCATGCCATGCCGGATAAAGATGGCTCAGCACGAGCAACACAACATGGCGGCGGCGCCCCCTCCTCCTCCAGAACAGCCTGACTGCTGTCTTCTACGGTACACGACATGCATGGCCGATGTTCTCGGGCATCCCCTTCCATCCCATCATAAGGCTATGCTATCACACCGCGTGGTAACCCCCGACGCGAAATCCGGAAGCTAGTCCGTCCCTGGAAAGCGTAAGTCGGCTTGGCTCTCCACAGTGCTCGCTGCTCGGTGCTTTGTGCCGTGCTGCGCTGTGCTCTGCTGCTGCTTTCACAGATGCCATTGCCATTGCATTGCTACACTACAAACGATACCTTTTGTCCACTCGCCATTCCCGGCAAGTGTGCAGCTCGCGAGCACACCCTGATCTCCTCACCCACACCTATCCACCCCTCGAATCCCTCCAATTCCTCCTTCGCCCGCCCTCGGAGCCGAAAGCCTCTTCGCGCGCGACCAACCTCGTGCCTCACACCACGCCGCTACTTACAAGCAGTGTCCGGCGTGCTTGCAGCCCTCTCGCCACCATATCGTCGCGCACAATCCTTGTGACTAGCAGAAACCCACCTCAATCGACCACCAATCCTCGATGCCGTCGCCGCCGCGGCGGAGCACACGAGGGGTTGCTCCGACAGCACCAGCATCGACCACTTCGTCATCGCTCTCTTCTGCGCGTCAAGATAGAAGCGTGCGCGGAGGTCACAATCAGAAATCGGCGACTCCACGCTCCCAGTCTTCCGAAGACATCAGCGAGCCTCCGCGACGAAGCCAGCGCGCCCAAGTCGCCTCGAAAGACGACCACGATTCAAAGCAAGCAAACGCCGCTGAAAATGGCGACGAAGAAGTGATAGAGGAAGAGGAAATCACGCGCTGCGTATGTGGTCATCCGGAGTATCCAGGCCCGCCGCAGAGTGAGGCCTTTGCCGACAACCACAACGCGCGCGCCGAGGACGCTGGCGACTGGTTCATTCTTTGCGATGGATGCAATGTATGGCAGCACGGCGGGTGTGTTAGCATTGTCGAGGAGGGGCAGAGTCCCGAGAAGTACTACTGTGAGCAATGCAAGCCTAAGCTGCACTCGGTGTCGGCCGATTCTAGAGGGTATGATTGCTCTTTCCTTACACTCACTTCAAACCCCTATCGGCGAGCTCTTTCCGCGTGTGTGCGTCCTGGGTGAGGCAACGGCGAGGCAGCGGTACTGCAGCTGCTACCCGGCTAGTGTCCTCGCGCACTTTCGCCTCGTGCGAACGTGTGACGATGTGCTGGGTCTCGATTCACGCCACGCCACCACATCGCACTGAAAATTCTCGCTCATCTCTACCACTGACCCTGCCGACTCGCGTCACAATGGCCCGTTACCACGACGCGGCGGTAAGAAGAGCAGCCGCTAAGACAGAGGACAACAGGCAGAAGTACTCTCTCTACCTTCCAATGCAACCGAAGACGAACCGCAAAGCTTCCATGAGTAAATCGGACAAGGAGGCCAAGAAAGAACGAGCATCCGCGAGGGATGCTCGCGAAAGTGTCGATCCCAGCACGGGCAAGAGGAGGACCACAATGCGCAGCAGGGAGCATGACGACGAGGACGAGCAGCTGCGCAAAGCCATCGAGGAGAGCCGGCTCGAGACCGGCGTGGACAGCACAACTGCCACAGGCAAACGGAATGCCAAGCGCGGCCGAGACGACAGCAGCGAAGAGTAAGCGGGACTTTCTGGAAGAGACGCGCCACACCGTGCTGACAGTGCTACAGGAGCAAGCAAGACTCCAAGCGACAACGACGAGCATCAGAGACGGTGCCCTCGATCGAGAGAGCCGCGTCGATCGAGAAGGACTCCGACGCCGACAGCAACACGGCCGCAGGGAGATCGAAGCAGGCAAAGGCCGATGGCGCATTGTTGACTCGCGAAGCCGAGCGCAAAGAGAAGGACAAGGAGCGAGAAAAGCAGAAAGCCGAAGCGGCGGGGCGGAGGCAAGAGCGAGCCAGGAGCAGACGCAACGATGGTAAGCCACCGCATCCATAACGGTATACCCACCGCTGACTAAAAATTTCTCAGATGGGGAGCCGGCCGAAGACTCGACACCTAAACCACCTCCGCGCGTGAAAACTTCACCTTTGCCTGCCTCGTCCCAGCCGCCGACTCCGCCCCCGGTAGACAAGCTTCCGCCCAAGAAGGGCCCCGGGAAAAAGCCACCCAAGAAGCTTGGCAATAATCAGTACACGAGGGCCAAATATGAACAGGCTGCGGCCGCCTCCTCCCCTCACGGCAGGAAGAAGCAGACCATGGTTTCAGCAAGTGGCGACGAAGGTATCGAGACCGTGGTCAACGGAGAGACCAACGGAAACACCAGCGCTGGCGGGAAGACCAGTCCGCCCGCCGACAGCGGTGCTGCTACTGGACCTGGCAAAGGCAAGTTCGGCCGAGGGAAGAAGAATGCGGTCAATGGCAACGGCTCCAAGTCGGGCGATGGAGAGCCTGTGGAACGAACATACACGAATATGAACTCGCTCCTGGAGGCTTTCAGCACGTCCGTCCTCAAAGAAGGAACACAGCACTTCAGCGAGATGCAAGCCATGGGGACAACAGGCCAGTTAGCGCTGGGTGGCGCGACGCGGTCAACCTGGATCAACGAAGTTCCTCCAGATGACAAGCCTGACGAAGAGTTGACGGCTTTGGAGATGGGTGCACGATTGCAACGGAACATCGTGAGATGGCAGCAACAATACGGGTCGTTGCAGAGGGAAGCTACCATTCCCGAAAGCTCGAATGCGATCTCAAACGCGGCGTCATAGGATGATGACAGTTCCGATCTCGGTTAGATATCGATTTGAATGATAAAACCCAATCCCTGCTACCATTTATGACCTTCCACGTTGTCTCACTCCTGTCGATCGCCCATGACCGTGGCACATGAAGATCGTCCGAAGCCTTAACAACTAGACGTAGACGAGTAATGTGAGTTTCGTGGAGTCTCTATCAAACCTTAACATTATCCGACCTACCTTCTCTTCTCTAGATTTTGCCACAAGCATGCTCATCCCGAATGGTGCTTTCCCATGCCATCGTGTCAAAAGTCCTCATATCACGTCGCAGGCACACGCGCCGTGGACAAGCGTAGCCGTACCGGCAGTGCTCCATATCTCACTGCCTTTTCCTCTCCTCGTCCAAAGCCATAGCATACTTGCTCCTCACCCGGAACCACTCTCCAAAGAAATAGAACACATACACCGGCACGGCCAGCGCAACGCCAATACATCCGAAGATGAGCGTCGGCCAGACCAGCTCATAGGCAGTATCGACGGCGATCGTGGTATAAGCTTTCTTGGTATACAAGGCCGCCAGACCCGCGAACAAGTCTCGACAGAACCCATTGCCGCCCGTCGCGGAAGCCGCATACGGGCCATAGGCGGCGATCAGGTAGTCGATGGTCGCGATGTAGATCCCATAGTTCGCGATGCCGACCAGACCGACGCAGATGAGAGGGGCAATCCACGGCACGCCGTAGTCCGGGCCGAGGGAGCAGAAGGCGAGGCCCACGAGGCCCAAGGCTTCGAGGGGGACGATGTACATGAGCAGCCAGAGTCGTTCTTCGGGACACGCATTGTTCTTGGCGGGCCGGCCGGGGTTGAGGCGATAATGCAAGGCCCAGAGCGCCCAGCCGATCACGTAGCCGATCATGAGTGCTGCGAAGCAGAATCCGACTTGCGCTGGGTCGAAGTGCCACTTGGCCATGATGAACGCGAAGGATTCGAGGCCGGAGAAGATCAGGGCGTCGGAGAAGCCGGATAGCAGGGAGTTGAAGAGCACGATGGGTTCCGAGACGAGGAATTTGTAAGGACGATAGAGCATCTGCCCGATCGCGCGTGGTTCCAGACGTTGGCGGAGGGGCTTGATTTCCCACGGTCCTTGGATGTTCTTGTTGGCTTCGGGGTCTTCGGTGCGCATTTGCTTGGCTTTTCGATCGAGGAGGACTTCGCCGCGGGTTTCTGGGACGCCGAGATGGATGAGGATGGTGACGAAGGCAAGGATGACGGACATCCATGCGACCCAGCGACCTCCCAACTTCATGGCTACGATACCGGAGACGATTGGTGCGAAGACGGAGCCGGAGACAGAGCCGAAGCAGGTGAAAGCTACGGCTTGGAACTGGGTCTCGGGTTCGTACATGTCTGCGACCATGCCCAAGGTGACGGAACCTCCCGCGGATGAGAGACCGCCCAGGGCTCGGGCGACGAGGACAGCGGTGAAGGTTGGGGCGGCGCCGAGGAGAATTTGCCAGCAGAAGACGAGGGCGAGGGAGGAGAAGAGGACCCACTTGCGGCCGAAGTCTTCGGAGAAGGGAGCCCAGAGTTCGCAGCCGATGGCGTAGAGCACGAGAAAGATCATTTGGCCGATGTTGGCTTGTTCGGTCGTCTTGTGGAACTCGTCGGCGATGAAGGGGAACATGCTGGGAAAGACGGCAGCGTTGTAGTTCTGTGAGACCTGGACAAACCACATGGCGATGAGGATCATCCATTTCCGCGTCGACGTCCAGGACTTGGCGGTGTAATGGGCGTGCGTGATGGGGTTGAGGACGTTGTGGCCTTGGTCGACTTCATGGCCACCAGCAGGTGTAGAGGGATCTTCGGAAGCCTTGCTTGCGTTTGAATGGTGTCGTTGCTCGTTGACGTCTACGGCGGCTTTGTCTTTGGACTGCACATCAGCGTCCTCCGGGCTGGCTGCCACCATGGTAGGCTGCCCATGATTGTGTCTAGCAAAGGTGTTAGCCTGACGTGTTCGCCTTGGACGACCAACTGTGAGTCGACGTACAATTCAGAGTGCTCTGTCTCGATGGTCTCCATTTGTGCTGTTTCGGGCATGCGTTCTGTCGTGTGGTTGTGTTGAGTGAGCAGTTCTGATGGCTATCAGTTATAAATTTACGTTGAGCGATAAGAGCCCAGCAATACTTATAGGAGTTCATCTGTGCCGGATGACCAGGTTTTGTTGATAGCTGCATTGGTTCTGAGGACAGCAAGCTTGGAAAAACAGAATTGTGACTTTGGGTGTGATACCTCAGCAAGTGAGGAGCATACCACCTGGCTAAATTGGTGGTTCGTGATACCACGGAATGCCGCTTCTGGTCATTGTTCACTGCATCCACATAAAGCGGAGGAATCGCTGGCTCATACGGATGTCGCGAGGTCTATGTGCTAAGGTTGGCGTGCAGTGTGCTAAAATCATAAGCAGAGGAACCTCAAGGTATGGTGGTTGCTGGTACTCACCAAAGTCAAATGAGAAGCGCGCCAAAGACGCCGGCAGGCGCTGTCCACACATAATAACTCTATTGATGACCATCTCCTATGTTCCGCGACTTTTTTTCAACTCTTCCTTCGCCTCTCAAACGGTGTATTCACTGATACGTAAGCAGAAGAACTTGAACTTGCATTAAGACTTCTCAGCCAATTCTAAAGCAGCCAGCAGGAATCGCACAGTGATTTGGAAAGCCATGTGAGGGACTGGTACAGAATGGCGAGTCCACCTAGTCGGGCATTATGGAGCAGCGACCTAGTACGCGTTGTTCTAGCTGCCATTTTCCCTCCATAAGATATCAAGAAGACTGGACTTTCAGATGAAACTTGTAAATTTGTCCCAGGTGACGAGTTAGATGATCTTTGACGAGACTGAAGTCGCATGCGCCAGAGCGCGCGGTCGCATAGGTGAAGTCGATCTTCCTCCAGACGGTCGAGAAAATCGTTGGGAGGGGTGCGACTAATTCACAAGAGGACTCGATGAAAGTCCGTCAGCTCTTAAAATGCATTGAGTGTGAACACTCATGAGGCGCCGGTATGTTGGTGTTAATCTTGCTTGACGCTTTGCAGGCGTGTTGAAGATGTCGTCCTCATGGGCTCGTTTTAGAGGTGATGAGCGGCGGAGAGGCGTCTTAATCGGTATAGCAGAGGATCGAAGATCAAGACCAGAGCCAGGAGAAGCAGACATCCCCTTCGTCGTATAGAGGCCAGGCGTAGCAGGAGGTGGCATGCTGGCCGGTCTGAGAGCTTGAAGCCGTTGACCGACTTCAATACAAGCAGTTGATGCATTTGAATACTGCTGGGGATTAGCGACGTCAACTCTACAGAGAAATGACAGGCCTGTGATACTCACGAGTGTTTCAACAAACTTCAGCGGATTGAAGAGTGTTGCCAACATCTTTTGGTAATCACCGCCTTCCTGGACGGGCGCAAACTGCGCCTTGCCAGAATGCGCGTTTCTGGACGTTACAGGGCGAGACACGGAAACAATAAATCCTTCTTGGTCGAGATACTCGTACAGCGCGAGAGCAGTCTTCCGATCGACATCTGTCACATGATTAGAGGCGGACTTGATGGACATATGTCGCATCGGATATCTCACTCATGGCCATGGAAAATTCAAACTTGTTCTTCGCGCCGTTTTGGAGAGCTACACTCATCGCTCGTCGCTTCGAGGCCAGATCCTTGACCTTTTGAAGATCGGCAGGGTTCGACTCTCCGAGTAAGCACTGGTAGCATGCGTGAATATCAACCAATCGTGGATCACTGCTGCCAGTGTAGCCGTAGCAATGAAGATGCTGCCATGTACTGCAGTAGGTGCACCTAAACTGTGTTGTACTTAGAATCAGTTAAGAGCCATGTTGCAACATGTGTTCCACATACCATATCGCCTTCCTTCTTATTGTGATCGCACTGACATTGCACTATATCACTGTTCTTCGCGCGAGTCTTGCTTGATTTGGCTACCTTTCTCGCCAATTCCTGAAGTTTCTTTCTCTTTCCCTCAAGCTGCTGCACGACCTCGGGAAGCAATTGGATCTTCGATGATGTTTGGATCGGTGTAATACATGGCCATAGGCTCAATGGCGACTCCGAGGCTTTATTGCGTGCGATGACAGGATGTTGCAGGGCCTGTGTCTGCGTGTCACCTTGGGTCAGGTGTTCAGAATTCATCATGTCGCGAAGGGCGCGCTTCATGTTCGGAACATTGCTAGATTGGGTATCAAGTGCATACACAGCAGAAGAAGTCGGCATCAAGTCTTTCGAAAAGCCGTCGAGACTTGAGCTTGGAACTGACATGCTCGTCAGCTTCGCCGCTGCATCGGAGGTTGGGGCTGGCGTGATCATGTTGCCAACAGCAGAGTTGTCCGGAATATTTCGCTCGAGAGCATCAGGTACAACGGTAGATGATGTTCGTTGAACCGTATTTGGGGGCATCGTGGATGCGGTGTCTGAGGCGATGTCTTCTTCGCCAAGCAGGATTTGCAAGTCGTCCTCTGAAACATGGGCGTTGTACTGAAGTTCAGCAGGTATGCGGACTGGCTCCGCAATCGCCGCGAGGGAACCAATGGCCGTGCTATAGAGGTGCGAGACAGCTATCGAGGTGCTGCGAGATCATTAGAAAGCGATTGTGGCCATGCATTGGTCACAGGCATACTTACGTATGATAAGCAGACTCTAGATCTCGCAGGTCTAGCGTCTGCTTCTCCCAGCCATCGGTCCGTCCAAAAACCAACTTTCTGGCCGTCTTCGGCTCAAATCCATCAGGGTGAAAAAAATCCTTTCTGCCCTCATAGAAGAAGAGAGCCATAGACACCCAGCGATCTTCTGAACAGGTGCGTTAGCAATACTCGCACCATCTCACGCCAGCCCACACATACCTGGTAGCTCCGGTAGACCGTTGCACATGTCCATGATGTGTCGAAGTAACTGTTGGAGCGCAACGCCGGTGGTTTCAAGTGTGAGGCTTTCTCTGCCGGGGCTGTCAAGCTCAAGTGCAGCCAACGACTTGCCACCGCATCCGTCAACGTGATACCTGACGCTGAAGGTGTACGTTTCGATGACTTTCTCGCGGTCATCTTGAGTCGCGTGCACATACAGTTGCAAAGCACGTAGATGGCCAGCCTTCAGTGCCACGAACGCACCTTTCTCCTGTCATCGAAATTAGCGTGCAACGTGCAGCTGCCACTTGGGACGCAGTACCAGCCAGTCAAGGAATGTGTCGACGCGCTTGCTGCGGCCACGACGAAGGACCTGCATCGTGGTGTGCGGTCCACTGCTGCATCTGTCGTCTTTCGGGTGCTTCCCTTCTGCGTACTCGCGATATGAGGGCTCGCGCTCACTGACGATGTACGACTGCTGGTCGAAGACTTTCTCACTGAAGAAGCTCCTGAGGTACGCCAAGCTGCTGAGCTGTCGATAAGATGTCAGAGAGGTGAGATGGTACTAGTTGGCAGACTCACGCTTCCGTGCAGTAAGGTCTGCACTATTTCGAGGCTCTGCTTTTGAGTGACTGCCGTTTTCGTGACCACATTTGCCATCCGCGTCTTCTGAACCGTCCGTGTCGCCATCTTATCGGCTTCGTGTGTCCACGAGAGGGGAATGAGGTGAAGCGAAGAAGAAACGGTGGTAAGAAAGAAAAGAGAATTTGGTGGTCATGGACTGGGCTCGCGGAGTGCGGACGTAGGCTCGAATGCACCTGCCGTGAACAAGACAGGAAGCCACGACCACGCAGGCAAGAGCATCCATTCATGGCCCCTCTTTACAATTCCCGAGTGTGTGGAATCATTCTCGAGGCTGGTATCGACCTGGTCGCGATCATTGGCAGTATACGAGCACCACCTCGAACGCCCTCGGCGTGGGCCTCCATCTGAGCATTGTCCCACCAGAGATTCGCAGAGCCTTGCCATGGTATAACTTGCTGTCCTTTCTGAGCTCCCGTCATTCAGCTTCACGTGTATGCGACCTCGTCACAGAGCCCCTGTGCCACGCCAGCGCCTCATTGTAACGGCTGATCACAACGAGTCGATGCTTTACTGCGGAAGAACAGGAGGCTGGCTGTTCTGCACTTGGGAGGCAACACATAGGCCATTACTTTAGCTTGCGGGCCGTTGTCTCGAAGATGGATCGAATGCGTAATGACTAGTATACACGCGAGGGCGTTGTTGAGCGACGACGATCGGATGTCCCAATACAGCAGAAACGGAGTCAGGTCCGAACGACTCCTCGGCAGCCACGACAGGCCTCGCACTTCACCTCCTTGTACCAAAGCGTCCAGACCGCACGCATGAACAACCACTGCGAGGCAACACATACCCCTCATAGGAGATATGGCTGCGGTATCGTACTCACTGCGTCACTCCGTGAAAGTGTGCATCGCACGGTGAGCGTTCGTGACCTTGAAGCTGTCGCTACGTATTCATCGATCTGAAGAGATGCATAAAATTGAGACGGATATAGAAGCGCTGAAGCTCTTGAAAGAGTCCCCACGATGGTCAAGCCAAAGCCTCGCGGGCGAAATGGAAAATCAAGGCAGAATGCATTAGCAGCGGCCGGTGATACTCAAAGAAGCCGGCCATCACAGCAGCTTGTTCACTGAACAGGGAAATTTTGCATGCAAAGGTGTAGCGAGCCCGACTGCAGCAATTCGCAGTCTTGCGAGAGGACCATAAACTAAATCAAGACCAGGACCTGGGAGCAGCCTGAGAAAGCATAAGAAGTAACACCTGCTGCAGAACGGCGGCTGCAGAACGGCGGATATCTGCTTCGGCAGAATGGAAACAGAAGTGTGGAAGTGAGCAGGTAGGCAAGTAAGTTCATGTAAGGCCGTTACGTGAGGATGTTTGCCGACCAAATTGGTGGATGTTGCACTGATTGATCTCTTTTAACACCACCCGGAGTTGACGAATACCTGCTCGAGCACGGTCAACATGTACCCTGATCCGCCGCAAGGAACCTGAGATGAGTCAAGGCAACCTCGTGAAGGAGCTACTGGATGCTTTCAAATGTGTTCAACGGGATTGGTCAGGGTTGCGACAGTGAAGCAAAGGCGGCTGCCATTACAGCTGCTTCCCAAGCACGGACCAAAGGTGCTGCCAACACAAACACTGCGGTGGGCAGGTGAAGACATCTCACTCCACAGGCGAGTCGAGAGCATTCTGTCCTTGAACGGATTATTGGCTATCGAGTCGCAATTTGGGGCGCATCACCTCGCGCGTCCTACCAGCATTGCATCGCATCGCATCAAACATCGCTCATCCTGACGCTATCGGCGCGCGCCAGCTGAAGAAACACATTGATGCGTGTAGCGATGAGCGGAACCGAAGAGATGGCGGCGCAAGCAACAGGAGGCGTCTCTCTCGCACCCTTTGATCCTAAAGCATCTGACTTCGTGCCAAAGCCAGAGAACGCCAGTACCGACACCAGTAGCAGCGCACAGAAGCCGCGCCTCACTTTGCGAAATCCAACCGGTCTCCAGCGAGATGGGACATCCGAATCGAAGCTGCCTAACACCGCCGTACCACTCTACTCCTCAAGCATCTGGTCTCCAACTCACAACTTTCCAGCGGCCAGCGCAGGCGTCACACAGAAGCCCAGTTGGGACAGTTTTTCTAGCACGCCGACGCGCGCGTCCCGCGAGCCTGCTAATCCCACTACGCACGATCTGAAGTCACTACCAGGCCTGGGAATGATTGGTCCGCAGCCCAGCTTTCTTCGTGGTGACGATGGACGCATCTGCGGTGCGACTACTGGTGGCAGTGAGCATTCTGGACGCTTCGCTCAACTCGAGCAGTACCACGCGCTCGGTGCGACCGACAACACTCCAGCACCCAGTGCTCAAGGACTCACCACTTTCTCGTTGCCGACTCCACAGCGCTCGTTGCCAAGCACTCGTCAACGATCCGAGATTACTAGACGCGAGACCAGCAGCTCAAACCAATGCCAGGACCATAGCCAGCCGGCCGCCACGCCAAGAATGCCACTCGCGACAATCACCACCAATTCAGTGTCAGAGAAACTTACGGAAACCAGTCTCGATGATCGAAAGTCAGATTCTAGTGGTTCAAATGCGATCAGCGACCAGTATTCTTCGCAAGGTCCAGTATTGACTGGCACGAAAGCTGAAGTGTAAGTGACATGCGAACATCCATCTCCGGTGAATCGTTGCTAAAGTTCCCTTCTGAACAGGTGGACCGAGCGTGCGCACCCGCGAAGTCTTCGCCGTGGCCTGAAAGATCCCAAGGCCGATTGGGAGGAAGCATTTGAAGGTGCCCTCACTGTTCTCGCCGCTGTCAACCCCGAACATTTTCAGATGCAGCTAGGCGTAAGTACATATGACAAAAGCCATACCAAGATTTGAGCTCACACATCCGCAGACTCGGGTTGTCAATATCAAGTCAGAGTTTCCGGGCAACGTGATTACGTCCATTCGTGCCGGCAGATACTCGGTGATGACAAAGGTCGCCGAACGCATCATGAAGATATGGAACGACCGTCAAGATCCTTCTGTGAAAGTCCTTCTCTTGTTCTCTGTCAATGGTAGCAAGAAATTCTGTGGTATTGCGGAGATGGGCGGACCGTGGGACGCTAATGTTGCCGTCGATAACTGGGAAGAGAACCCAGGTCCACCTGACAAGAAGTGTGCTGGGTAAATCACAACCATACAATGGATTCGAGCTATTGCTAACATACTGCAGCTCAATACCACTCACATGGGTTTATATCAAGGACGTGTCTTACCTGCACTTCAGCCACATTCGGCAGTCCCACAATGATCATCCAGTCGGCAACATGTGGAATGGAATGAACTTCGAGCACAACGTCGGACGTGCAGTCATCGAGCAATATGTCCGTACTCCGTCAACCGCCAGCATCCTCGGTCATCCGAAGAATTACTACGAGAATTTCGAGCTCAGCGAGTCTAGTACTAGCCTCACCCAACGACGCGGCACCTTCAGCCATCGCAATTCCCGTGGAAGTCGAGGAGGCAGCGTTCGAGGCGGGTCTTCCTTCAACATGCCTTTCCGCCGGCAGCAGAGTGCTATATCCGATACTTCTGATGGCGATGATACAACTCCAATGCCAGCTAAAGCAACTGGACGCCTTGCGGGCAACGACTCAGCACCACCAAAGTATAAAGTACCAATTCTTGGCAATACCAAGCTTGCTCCTGGCCAGGTGGCATCGGTGACTGTCGACTTCTCGGGTAATCTGGTGTTCTTGCCGTCGCCGACCGCTGACGCCTTTGGTGGTCATAACAGCTCGCTGACTTCGCGGTCCTACAATAGCCCTCAAGATTACTTCAAGGCAAGTGGAGAAAACAATGGTGGTCTGCAGCATTCGGCGTCCATGAGCTCTATGCGCGCCACAGACGGTCCAGTACTTCACCCTGCGGCATCAATGGAGCGCTTGGCCCATCAACGCGGAAACGAACAACTCGCTACTGGCCTTGTATCTCCTGTCTCTCACACCGCGAGCTACCGCCCAACGCACGAGCTGCCACGAGTCCCAGTCTCTACCAGCATGCCCAGCTTCATTGGACCGCCAGGAAGCGGTGATGCTCGCACTCTACGCCGCACACCAGCAGGCGCAGGCGAGTATTCCCGTGGCGTCGAAGACACCCCCACTCACCGACCACACTCGCACTTCAATCGTGGTGCACATCTTCCGAAGCTTGCCATGAGACCGGTCTCGGCTGCCCATGACGACGTCCCCAGTGTTGAGCAAATGAAGTCAACCTTCCATATGTTGCAGGCCGAGAAGTACATGGTGCAGTGCCAGATTCAAGATCCATCGACCGATGGCATGAACGCCCGACTGCTGAACGCTAAATTGGCTCGACTCACGCTTGAGATCCGAGAGACTGAAGTCAACCTCTATCAATCTGGTATTGTCAACGCCGGTGGCATTTCTCCAGAGCGGCTCGACAGCTCGTCTGAACAGGACTCTGTCTCTTCTGGACGCCAGAACATCTCTCCTGTGCGCGCGGCAGACGGCCGCCCACTTTGCTCAGCGTCTATGCTTGGCTCGCCACTGTCTACCACTTACGGGGATTTTGGCGGAGATGCCAACAATTTCAAGCCAAAGCACAAGCCGTCTACGTCTTGGGACTTACGGGAGAAGTTCGTGTCAGATCTTGTCGACAGTCCAGAGCAAGCTAACGCCGTCCCCATCCCGGCTCGCCTGTCGCACCAGAACTCAGGCTTATTCGTCAACGGTAATGGGTCAAACAACGGCACCAACTTCAGCTTTTATGGGCAGATCCCTGGCCACCGGAAGGGCTAGGGCAACCATTCTGCTGGTGGGAACGACCTGCTGTTGAGCGCTCACAGCGACACGAACAGCGCCTTTGCACAACATCCAAGATGACAGATTCCATGCCTTTGGCATTTTCATGCTCGGCAGCAATTGCACGACTTACGATTTCCTTTGTACGACGATCAGCACCACAACACCCTGTACCTAGCTACTATGCCAACAGTATCCTCTGATACTACTTGCTACCTTGCGCTAGCGCTGCTTGGACGGGAGATACAGCGGAAAGGCTTGTTCTATTAGGACCGGACTGCTTGTAAGAATACGGGCCGAGGGCATCTTGAGTTCGTTTTGGCGATCCTTGCAAGATGGCTAGTAGCAGGATGCGGATATGGAGTCACTGTGTGCCAACAGCTTCTAAGAATAGCTAGCTTGGGCAAGACTCTATGCCAGAATCAACAACGCGAAACCAGATCCTACCTTTGTGTTTCCCACATTCCGCGTCTTTGCAGCTCTGAGCATAAGCTAGCAGATAAACGTTGGCTGATCTTGTCATTTCATTTTCTTATACCAGAGTGAGTGCCTGCCAGTAGTCAAACGTGACGGTGGAAGTTGAGAAAGGGACTTGCACCTGACCTCGTGACAGTAGATCCTATGGGGACGGCATGTTCCGCGTGCCAATGTCTACATCAATGCGGCAAGAACTACCTGCTTTCGCACAGCCTTGAGAGTATAACGATCAAGGATTTGGTAGACCAGTCTAGACAGCAGCCAAAGAGAGACAGAGCTCGTGTATGCGACGTCCTCAATTGACCCATCGTATTGCATGCTGCTGGACTACCAGTCTCATTGTCTCAGCCCCGAAATCTGGCGATCTCGAAACCGTAGCAGGTATTGGTCGAAGCGACCTGCAGCAGCCTCCCGTGACTTTTGCTTCCAGATCCTCGGCGTGGGTAACCTAGAGGTACAGGCCAATCTCTCCCAAAGCAGCTTTTCCACTGAGGACCAATCTCCATATGCACCATACGGAGGACCCAAAGCAAGGAATATAAGCGGCGAATCCATGGGGAAGCCCTCATGGCAGTGTAGTTGCTCGAGTGGCTTCTCAACCTCACTCTTGGAATTTCATAAGCCAGCGGTCCTACAGCCTAAATGACCCTCGAGGTCATGCAGCTTGCAAAAGCTTGATCTTCGTCATTACACCCAGCCGGGCATACATGTATGTCCAAATTGTGTTCCGGTGTATGTCCTCGGTCTCTCGTCACGTAAGGGACATTCAGATGTGAAGATCAGAGACCAGACAAATGCCATTCTTATTCCAAGACGGCCCACGATGTCATTTTTAGCTCCTTTCGAGCATGCCAACGCCCCAGCGCCTCGCTAAGATATCAGATCGTGCTCGAATGTGTTCATTCAGTAATCGTCATACTCCAAATGCTTTCTCCTCTCCTCAGCCTCCTCCTTCGCCATGCGATAGTCGTCGCTGTCCACATCACTTCCCTCGTCCCACAACTTCTCGAACCCCGCATCCTGCGCCAAGTTCGCACTGGGTTGCGGTATTGCCCAAATATTCTCTCTCGCCCTCTTGTGTCGTTCCCGATCCTCCTCTATTCGCTGCTCGATCTGCCTCTTGTCCAGCCGTATTCCAGAAGCGTAGACCGCACCTGCGTCTCTCGCGACAGCAGATTGCGGAGTCGGGCGCTTAGCAGAAGCGATATCACCACGCTTTGCATCATCTGCTGCGTGCGTGGGACTGCTGATTCCGCCTGGCGCATTATCGCGTCCTTGTATGCATTCTTCCAGCTCCCTCACCGTTTGTTCTTGCAAGAATCCATGGCTCATGAGTGTATTGATGACCTTCCTCACCACCTTCACGTTCGCTGCGCCACTCCCATCGTCTGGTGCGACGAGGTCGATGATTCGCAAGATGTCTCGTTCCATCATGCGTATGTATTGAATAGCACTTCCGCTGCTACCTCCATTGTGGGAAGCGGTTTTAGCAGTCTCGCACAGAGCAGGCAGGAAGTACATGATGTTCGCGCGGTTGTTCATGTTGTTGCGTTCCAGCTGTTCGAGAATACATGAGTGCAGATCGTCCGCGTAGTCGGCATATTTGAGGGCGTAATTCGCGGCTTTGGTGGCGGAGGTCGTGCTTGCGTTAAGATGTTGGAGTTGAGAGGTGAAGCGCATGCGCACTTCGAAGGGATCTGCCATAGTGGCGATGTCGGGGCATTTGGCGTGTTATTGCACGAACACAAGCTCACTTGAAGCTCGGTCTCGAGATTCACTTCTGCAAGGCTCGGATCTCGGGAGCGGCCCGATGTCCTACTGATATTAAGTCCACAAGAAGTTGACTAGCAACGAAATACTAAACTTGAGTGCCGAACAACAGGATATAAGATCTTGGGTGTAAATCAAAATTGGTGAACGCGAGGATAGTTCTATCACATCCGTACTAAACCGCCAACTCATGACCTTCAAACACTCCATGTCATAAACAGCATTTCTGCCTCGTTGTGTCTTATCCAACTTAGTTGTGTCGAGCAGGATCGAACGATTCTCGTCGTCGTAAACCGGTGTTGCCAATTTAGGTGCAGCTATTGGCCATCCGGATTGCCTGAAATCGAACCACTGAGACAAGAGAGGAGAGCGACCTAGGTAGCACTACCCACCATGCTATACTTGCTCATCTCTCTCGGCCGCCCTCCAAAGCAGAACCAGCATTGGCCACAATGTAAGCGTAATGAACCCAAACTGCCCAAGATCCACTTCAGTCCTAGACTCACTTCGGCACCAGAATGCTTTGTGATGTCCTGACATTCTCCAGGCGGAAGCAACGCCCCTCTCCAAAGCCGCCCGCAGCCTGGCTGGTGACGGCATCAACAGGGCCTGCTGGATCGAAGAGGTCCTAAGAGTATGGTACCAGTCAGTATATATTATGGAGGGGCCGCCCAGATAAAGGAGGCGGTGCCGGTCATTGGGAGACAGGCTGGAAGAAGGAGTGACGATGACCGCTAGGTAGGGTCAGTAACGAGACCGACCGGAAGGCCTCGACGCCGCGGCCTACCAACCAGGGAAAGCGTGATCATGATGCATACCATCTAATGATCGCCGGCATAGGATGATGCAGAACACCGGACCATTGGCGTCGCAGATCCACTCTTCGTTTCCTTTCTCGCATGTACGTTGGCAGGCGTTTCGATAGCCATGACTCTCAGCACGCCGAGGAGAGCTATGCTAGTACAAATAATGCAAAAGCCTGGCTCAGCGGCAGCCGTTCATAGCATGAATGAGGTAGCCGCCAAGGGACTTAGAAGTCGTCGGTGCTTGGTCTATTATATAACCTGAATTGTGAACATCCAGACTGGTTCGCGGGGAAAGCAGTGCTGCGACACGTCGCTATGGTGGTCACAACTCCCGTGGTCCACACTGTTGCTCCGCTAGACAGCGAGGAGTCTTCGGCGTGGTCGAGCTGTTCCGGCTCAGCATTGAAATGCAACACCCTGCGCAGAAATCAAGAGTCAGTGAGTGTCACTAGCGGCGTCCTGATTGGTAACCTTTAGAACGTTTCTTACCTGCTTCTTCACCATATTCTTGCCGCCTCCACCAGCAAATCCAGTCCCATCACTACTGAGCTCCACAAGCCCACGTTCAGTCTTGCTCTCCTTTTCGCCGCTTTCAGGATCTTTCTTTCGCTTCAACTTCCGACCCGGCGTGACATCTTCCTGGCACACATAGCATCGCACCGTCTCATCGTGCTCCGTATTGTGCGCAGACTTCTCTGCAGCTTTCTGGAACTTGTCGCTACATGGCTTACAGAGAACATGGCCACACGGCTTTGCAAGAACAGCTTTCGTCGAGTTGGTCAAGGCCTTGTTGCAACTCGGACAGCTTTTCACGGTGGACCCTGCATCCTTTTCGGACTGTTCTTCGTTAAACTTGACCGATACCAGACCCTTGAGAGTGAATTCGTGCGGCCTATCTGTCTCTGCTGCTGGACAAGTCGGATGCTGCTTTACTGCTTTGGTATCACTCTTCTTGTTGTCAGGTATTTGAGAAGGAACCCAGAAAGAAGGGAGCTCAGCCTTCTGCTTCTCATCACTGATCAGCTTCTTAGCCTTCTCGCGGTCTTCATTTGCCAGTCGCAAAAGCTCATCTTCGTCGATCTCGAACTTGCGTTTTGTGCCTTTCGGCGCATCTTGGCCCTCCGCTTCCTGCTCGACTATGACTTTTCCATTGCTCCTGCCAATAATTTTCTCACTAGCCTTGCCGCCAAAACGGGCATTTAAGCCAGCCTGCACCTTTTCGAATTCCTCGATCGCACGAGCCTGTGCTATAGCATCCTCATACTCTTTGTCTTCTGCTTCCTCCGCTTTTCGGCGCAAGGCATCCTTCTTCAAGCGTTTCAAATCTTTATGCTGAGCAAGTAGATTGCTGACGGCGCATTCTCTGCAGAAAAGATGGCCGTGGCTAGGACACGAGACGGGGTCTCGAGCCGAGAGTAGACAGAGCTGGCAGCTTCCAAACGGCAGGAAGCTGTCGCGGGTCAAACGAGTCGACTTCGAGCCCCAAGTGCCTTTCAGCTCGTTGCGCTCGTGTGCCGTAAAGAAGGCGAGAGAGGTGTTCCTTTTGCCTGCAACGTCAGTCGCTGCTGGAAAGCGGACACTGTACGAGTAACTCACTGTGTGACATACTTGGCGACGCGACACCGAAACAACGACACCGTGATGACCTGCGGACATCAACCACATGCAGATGTGACTTGGAGCCCTACATGCGCTCGCCGGAGCGAGCCGACGCCCGTTCCGCAAGCTCGTTGAATCCTTGCTGCATGCACCTCATCTGATCTTGTCTCTCCTTACCTTCTCCCTCTTCCGCATGTCGTTGCAATAACCCGCCCTCGACCGCCAATGTCGGTGGAAGAGCGCCCTTACTCTCCGTCATTACCATGGCGACTCACGTCGGCAGCCACGCTCGGCACAGTGGGTTTCTTGAGCCGAAGCTTTCTTTATGTTTTGAACAAGACTGAAGTACGTGGTCTTCATCGGTTTCTGAAAGTGTTGGATGATAGAAAAGACGAGGGCCAAAGAGAGCGTGGTTTGATCACAGGTGAGCGCAGCATCCAGAGCGATTCTCGAGCCAAGGCTGATAACGATGGACAGTGTCTAATCATGTGAGCGTGTACGTCCCAAGCAATTACTCCACTTCGTAACTACAACCTGCTGACGCAGTATAGTGTTGATGACCCCCTGGTATGGGGAGTGCTACCCAATCGATATTTCTGGAATCCCAACAATATGCGTTGGTCGCTTGGCTCTTACGATATATGCTTTAAGAATGGGTAAGAACCAGAATTTTGACGTGTTGCAATCGATGCTGAGGATGATGAGGGCGACCAGCCTCATGTCGACATTCTTCTCATACGGAAACACTCTACCCACTCATCGCGCAGCGCACTCGAAATTTGGCGGCCTCTTCCAACCCACCATGACACAATGCATCCGACTTTTGAGCGACCCCCACAACGGCAAAGAGAAGCACCAATCCGACTGGGAGGAAGCATATCGGACATCTGCAAACTTCGCCACCACCGATCCGTTCACAGCAGCGGAACTGACATACTCCACCAACGGCGGAACCGACTCCTTCCCAGCCCCATCGGCCTTTCCCAGCAGACGCTTCTCATGGATCCACATCTTCCCCGAGGGCATGATACATCAGCACCCAGACAAAGTAATGCGGTACTTCAAATGGGGCGTCGCGAGACTCATTCTCGAAGCCGAGCCTTGTCCGGATGTGATGCCCATGTGGATCGACGGCCCACAGAACATTATGGACAATGACCGGACATTTCCCAGACCATTACCACGGATCGGGAGAGAGGTGACGATCGCGTTTGGGGAGCTCGTAGATAGGCAGGCAGTCTTTGAGCCGTTCAGACAGAAGTGGCGAGAATTGAAACAGAGGGCGAAACGGAAACCAGTTTTGGGGACGGAGCAGGAAGGGAAGGAGGAGATGGGAGTCATCTACGACGAGGAATTGAAATATGGAAAGGAGGCTGAACAGCTTCGGATCGATCTTACCCTGGCTGTGCGCAACGAAGTGCTCAAGGTCAGGAGATCTTGTGGATTACCAGATGAAGATCCGAAGAGAACGCTCGCGGATAGCTTCCGCGAAGAAGGTGCATTCGGACGCGATGGACTGAAGAAGGACGGAAGCTCTGTGAAACAAGGATGAACGATGGGAAATAGCAAGCGCCAAAACATGAGAGGCGGCTGATAGACTCCCGTGAGATATAGATGGCTGCATAGGCAAGGGCATTCACTGCTAGTATCGTTGCACTGTTCTCATCTACGTGCCATCAGGATTAGAAGGCTACGATGCGTTCGCTCGCTAGTCCTTTCATCCTAGCAGACTACCACTTCCCACCCTTACCTTTTTTCTTTTTGTTCGCGCTTTGCTTCTGTTGCTGCTGCTTAACCACCTCGCTACCAGGTGTTGCAGGCCGGCTACCATCACCCTCACTTGCCACAGCCCCCTGGCTAAATAGCGCCTGCCGTGCCTTGGCCTTTTTGCCCTTTGGTCGGTATGTGCTCCGGTCTCTCAGTGGAAGCCATCGCTCGGGATCAGGCTTCTTCGCCGGATCATAGTCCTTCGGCATGCGTGACTTCCTAATCTTCTTGGCCTTCTGGGGCTTGCTGTCCTGCGCGGCTCGTTTGCGAGTGACTGGGACAGCTCCCGAGGGCGATGGCTGTGCTACTCCGGCCTTTTCTAACGCATCAACGTCAATGCCTGCGACCAGTCGATCGAGTGGTGTCAAAAATTCCAGATCGTTGCCTCCGGCCTTGTCTGGTGACGCAGCTATCAGGCCTGCTGTGGCATATCTGTCGTCAGGGTTCGCTGAGTGAAGCTCGCTAAATATCTCGTTGGCAAATGCGATGTGCTCTGCATCTTGCGAATCAAGCAAAGCACTGCCCGCTGCCTTGGCCAGATGAACGTACCCCACGGGCCGGTCTTTTGACTTTCTTCGCCAATATGATGCAGCTTTAGCAAGCTCTGTCCTGACGTGCGCTTTGCGCCCTTGGCTGTCGTACAAGGCCACTGCAGCTCCGACAAGGCCTGGTGCAAAGCGGACGTCTTCCCCTGCATGGCCAGATTGCTCGAGCCGCGAGAGGAATTTCTCCACCAATTCGATAGCAGATGCAGAGTTGCCAGTCAGCACGTACAGCTGAGCAATAGTCAAAATGAGTCCAACGTCGTTCGGCCTCCGCTCCAAAACGGGTAGGATATGCTTCAGCGCCTCCTTGCCAGTTTGGCTCTTCGCGTAAGCTGCAGCGTTCACGACAGAAAGAGAGCTGTAAAAGGCGTCGATGTTGGGTGATGGCTGCTTTTTGATGATCGAGTTGGTAGCATCAGCTGTGCCACCATATTTGAGGGTTTGCAAATCCGAGACGTAACGGGTTCGGTCCAGGACAGACGACTGGAATATGAAGGGCTGATCCTTTTGAGAACTGATATCCGTTGACAGAATCCTCTGCGCAATGTATGGGTTTCCGGCAGGATTGGAGGACACTTTGTTGACCTGAGCGATGTGCTGTGTCACTGGATCTGAGATTGCATTCACGTCCAATTCCTGCGCGATTTTCGCGGCATCGTCGATGCGGCCCTGTCGTTCAAGGACATATATCTGCTGGACCTTGATAGGGAGAAGCTCAGCCTGCTTTTCTTCATCGCTCAAATCATCCAACGACGCGCATAGATCTCTAGCACGTTTGAGCAACACTTCGCCCTGCGCCAACTCGCCTCTGGCAATGCTCCCGCATGCTGCATTGTATGCCGTCTCGAAAGCTTCCAGATCTTCCCTTCCTGGCTTCTTGCTCTTCACCAGATCACCACGACCGGCCCATTCTAGCTGCGCGTTCGTCGCACCCGAGTTGATCCTCAAATCTGCTTCCGCATCGCCCGTGGGGTTAGATGCGAGCTCGCGATATAATTCTGCCGCCCTCGCAAAGTCCTCTAGCCGGTATCTCGATTGCGCTTCAACATGCTTTGAGCCTCTCTGAGTCCCTTTCGCCGCAAGATCCGCCGCTGCCTGCGGGTTCCCTGATTTGTACAGCGCATATGCGTGCTCTAGACTTGCGATCTCTTTCAATGTCTCGCCGCCTGCATCGAGCGCCTTAAGCGCATCCTCGTAGCGGTCAAGCTTCAGCAGTGCGACCACTTTCACATGGTTCGCTTCCAGGTTGCCTTTCGATTGCTTCAGTGCTGCATCGGCAGCCTGCAGGACCTGCTCGTCATCGTCGATACTCGTCTGCTTGAGCAGTGAAGTCAAGCTCGGCAGTGACATGCTCGGAGAAAGCTCAGTGGAAGTCTTGGCGTTGGTAAGACCACAGCTCTCCTTGGACTGCTGAAGAGGCCTCCAGCATGTGGTCGTGATCGTGCCGGGAGTCGCGTGCGGTCGAATGAGGCCAACGCCTGTGATTCGTGGTGGGATGGCCTCAGTCTTCACTGCCAAGCATTCGCATGCGTGGGCCTTCCCGCACCCCTCCTCCTCTCAGCTGTGAAACGCGAGACGGTCTTGGTATGCATCACCACTTCCCCAGCTGACATCAGATATGCATCTTCTGCAATCTCTCTGTGTGATCTTCAACAGACACGTAGCCAAGCACGCGACGGCGTCCGCGCAAGATGCTGAAAAATGACCTCTGGAAACTACCACCTGAACTTCGAGAGCAGATCTACCTACACGCTTTCGCCGTCCGGCAAGATGAGCAGAAAGGCGACTATCTCAACAACCGACTCGACCTCCGGCTCATAGGCGACAGAGTCTTCCTCACTCCGAGCAAGTCGAGGAAATATCGCAATCGTGGCCATCACGCTTTGCCCCTGCTCCGAACCTGCAAAGCCATCTGCAGTGACGCTTTACCCGTGCTCTATGCTTCGTTGGAGTTCAAGTTGATCCTGGGCAGCTCGCCAAGTCGTGGCTTTTACCACGATGAACTGATCGACATAGACCTGGGTGTTGTGGAGAGCTGCGCACTTTTGCAGCATGTCCGGATTCTTACCATTTCCGTGGAGCTGAGATCGAAGCCCGACGCAGATGCTTTCCTTGACGAACAATGCCACGCATTGATGGCTACACTACCTCGACTGCAGCGGCTGGTGATCAGGCAGATCTATGTCGCTCTTTTCTCTGATGTTCCCGCAACATACGACGCGATCGTCCTGGAATCTCTGCAGCCTCTGCTCGGTGCAGGTCTGATCCCGGAGCGTGCGAATCCTGGCGAAGGAGGCACGAGAAGATACTTCAAGTCAATCGACACGAAAGCAGACCAACCCCGCAGCTTAACGCCTTTTGCTGCTGCTCAAATACCTGGAGGTGCTCAGATGTGTTTCTAGCGTCGGCAAATATAGACACGGTGCCGAATGATGACACGGAAGAAGAGAGCGGTTGATCTCGGCATGTCGAAAAGTTCGTGTTACATTCATTCCCCTTGTCGGTGGGGCAGGGTCGGCCACTTATAGACTGCTTCTTTACCTCGTTGGAAACAGCTTTCGGACGGGAATTTCGCAGGGCAAGACCAAGCCGTATGGCAATACGACATCCGACAGCTCAGGCTTTCCAAATCCCTACCCAGCATGAATGCGAAGAATACTTCCACATGCGCGGAACCTGATTCGGCTGCTACCATCCTTCAGGGAGACCATACGACTAAAACCCACGTCGTCCGAGAAGCATTGCTGCTCCAATAACTCGAAGAGCTCAGTAATTCTGCTTTGTTCAGAGCGCTGGTTTCAGAGGGGACAAGGCAGACTAGAAATAGTATAGAAGCCCTGGTACAAGCATGCATATTCACACTCATTGATCCCGTAGTCTTCGTAATTCTGTGCCTTGTGAGCAGCGGCGGTTGTGCCTTGTATATTCCAATGTATCGACAGACGCCAGGGAGGAAATTGATACTCGATTGCGCAACTGGACATCACCGGAGCTTAGAAGCAGATGCTAGGAATCGGCCACAAGAATAGGTGAGGTCCCAAACATAGCAGCCATCCTTGCAGCCGAGAGGAGACAGACAGGGCCGCAGAAACCACCCCGGTCTCCTTTGCCGAGCACCAGTGACGCCATCAAGTTTCACACGCCTCTCACGAAGTGCGCAATGGGTAATATCAATCAAGATTTGACTCGGAATTGATTATGAGGGGAATTGGAGCGTAGGGGAAAAAGGCAGCAGCGGCACGGCTAAGCGCTTTTTCCCACACAGAATTTAATTTCCGGCCTGTGACCAAACAAAGCTCTGATGATGAAAAAGCCTCGCCGTCAGCTCGTCGCTTATTTTTCCATGGACAACACGTCTCTGAAGAAAGCCCCATGGCAGGCTCCTATTGTTTCGTAATCCAGGTTCGGACAGTTCGTCATCGTGGGAAGCAAAGTTTGTCTCGGCCTCCCCACGCTGTCCATGGCATTGACGCAAAAACAACGTAGGGTGACCATGCTCTCTCTTTGCGTACGACGAAGAAACCGCACTTTCACTGGCATGTGTTTAGTGCTGGCCAATGGTGCCTGGTCCATGCAAGTCCGGGACCGGACCGTCAGCTCTAGGACTTTAGTGACATACGCGTCAGGAGACGCACAGGAACAGAATCTCCCCACTATCAGGAACAGGTGTGGCAGGTGTCCAATTGCGGACAAGGATCAGACTTTGGCGTACTTGACGCGCAACGTTCTCTTCATGTGGATCATGCTAGCAGGAGCACTACCGCAAATGCTCCACAATGGACATCGAGAGCGAGATGAGAAGAAGTACCGTGAGCGTTTGACACTAACATAATTACGTAGCGTACCAAGTTCTGGTGCTTTTGTTCCCCCATCCTTCCTGGTGGCATTTCCGTCCCTGGTCGGCAATGTCTGGTTGTTGCTTGGTCGCTTCTGTATGTCCAAAGGACATCAACATTGCAAACATGATCCCTTCTTACCGGCTCTCGTCTTCCCCCATCGTCAAAAAAAAGTGAGCGTCTAAATCATGTGTCCAGAAGGATAAATCGGCGGTCAAAGATGTGTGATAACTGCACACTGTGCCACCATGGAAGCGAAGTAGGCCTGTTTGGCCAGAACTTCCTTCACCGAAAACGCCTTCCCGCTAAATGCCAAATGTTGTGTGCGTCAAGTCGTCAAATGTAGTTCGGTATCCCACGTGGAAGCTGTTGAGGTAGAGACTGGTACTCGCTCGCTTGCGGTCAAACGCGCGAGATTCTAGATTCGAAGCTTTCTCGCGGATCCGGATTTACTACGCCGAGTGGCCGACTGTAATCTTGCGTATCTTGCATAGATATACGACTGCCGTTCGCTTCCTGGTTGGCGAACAATGCCGAAGGATTCAGCCGCTGATCGTATACCATCGGTTTGGACAGTCTCCTGCTGTGATTGCTGCCATCGCTGCTACCAAGCGGACTGACAGGAGACACGCCCTCGGAAGCGTTGGGTCCCAACATCATTGAATGTCGAACGCTACTCTGACCCGTTGCACCATTATAAAAGCTTTCGTCGTGATCACGTTCACCCATGCTAGGGCGCGTACGCGCAAGGAGACCGGCTTTGCTAAGGACGCTGACGTTGCGGCCCAAGTTCTTGTTGTTCCCGTTTTCGGTTTCTCCGCTTTCTTGCGTTCGTTTTCGTCGCCACAGTAGAAAGGCACCGACGCCGATCAGTGCCAGAGCGGCAAGGACGCCAATAACAATTCCGGCGATGGCACCCCCTCCAAGGCTGTCCTTTCTGTGGATGTGGAGGTTGTCGGACTGTTGGTTCGCGCCTCCCGCGGCCACGGGTGTAGAAGTCACGGTCTGTGTAACTACTGCACCTGAGATCACGGTTCTGATCACGCTTGTGACCGGTACAACCTGGACTGGGACCTCAGTACTAGTGCTCGAGGTAATCCTTGATGCTGTCGGTCTCGTGGTCGAAGACTGCAGGTACGGATTGTCAGTAAGTGTCAAATGCTGTAATCCGCATTACCAAGATTTCGATGCATGTACGTGGTGGAAGTGTGGTGCAGTGATGAAATGTGTCACCCGTACAGTAGTCGGCGTGCGAGTAACGTATGAGACTGATACTTCTTGACTCGGCGTCACCGTTATACTCACAATGCTTGTCTGGGGTTCTGTGGTTGAGGATGGTTCTGTT
Organism: Pseudocercospora vitis; assembly: GCA_026120125.1. Classification (NCBI taxonomy): domain Eukaryota; kingdom Fungi; phylum Ascomycota; class Dothideomycetes; order Mycosphaerellales; family Mycosphaerellaceae; genus Pseudocercospora; species Pseudocercospora vitis. The sequence goes on along the minus strand of JALRML010000003.1, from coordinate 767,200 downwards.
GTCGATGACTGTTGTCCCATCGGTCAATATAATTGTAGCTGCAGGTCGACTGGTGGTGATTGAGATGACATCAACAAGCCTCAGGGGGCCAGGCACAACAAGTCAAGATGGTCACGGACACTGCACCATCATGGCAAGACTGATACATGCCATGGTCTCACATCTGACGGTAAGACTTCGAGAAACCTGCCTTGCGGGGTTTGAAGCGATCTGGGGCGGTTTGGGTTGTGGAAGGACGTGGGGTACTAACCTGCTGCGATGATGTACTGCTTGCGCTGGACGACCCTCCGGCTGTACCGGATGCCGCGTTAGGTAGTTCGATGTAGCCATAAAGGCCACTGTCTGCGTTGCCGCATTTCTCCTGCGGGTAGCCTGGGCAATCTTGGTTGCACGAGCTGACGTCTGTTGTGTCTGCCGGGATGTAGTTCGAGCACCAGCATGATTGATATTGGACCACAGCGAAGGCATATTCGCTTTTACACGTATCATAGCAAGCGCCATTGGACTGGTAGATGTTGGTCACTATGCACAGGTTAGCAATGTCGGCTCGAGCTCGCGGTCCCATCGCATCGATGTGGCTGTAAGCTCACCCAAGGTGGAATCATCGGCGGTGTTCTCGCTCGAACAGTACGTTTGCGACAGGCTGTCAGCAGCAACCCGTGACGCGACGCCGATGAGAACCACTCCGAGTGCGGTCGCTCGGTATGGAAGCATGTTGTCCAGTTTCATCTTGGCGAAGGACGGGCAGCCGCAACGAGAGTGAGATCTTGAGGTGGCTCTAAGAATAGAGAAGATCCGGCTCACGCCTGCTTAGAATGTTCGTGGGGAGTTCATGCAGGAGGTGTCCTGGATGCAATCCCGTGGAGGTTGAGCGTCTCGAATGGCTTGGCGGGATGGAAGACGGCGATCGTGCAGCGTTCAGCGATTTGGCGGGAGTGCAGTCGACAGCGAAATCTCGGGGGCGCGTGGACGGGGCGGAGGGTGTATTATTGTACAGACGTCCTGATCCAGGCGGCCAGGGAGTGCTTGACCAGCAAGTCGAACAGATAAGAAGTGATTATGGATGCACGCCGCTCTCCTGAACGTGCATGCAGCGGGAGCAGACGTTCGACAGTGTGGTCGGGCGGAGGCTTGGTCGAAGCAGTCGCGAGCGATGGAAATGGTCGCACACTCGACCGAAGGGAAGACGGCGTCCAGGCCAGCGAAGGTGGGTGAGGTGGTTTCTCGAGGAAGGGTAGGTGAACGAGCGGCGCGGAGGCGAGTAGCGATCGGGTATCGAGGAAGAGAGTCGAAGCCAGGAGGAATGGATGGGGTGGATGGGTTTGGAGAAGCACAGACGCTGCAGACGCGCACGAAACTACGATCGGCAAGCGTGAATTATGGCGAATCGCAGCGGCGGCACACCGGCTGCGAGGAGATCGGCGGTAGGGTATAGTGCGGTACAGGCGGGCGGGCGGGCGTGCGTGCGTGCGTATGTGCGTATGTGCGCCGGTAGCGCGTCGAATGCGAGGGCGGCTGTACTACATATGCAGTTGCTGGTCGGTGTCGCCTGTGGCCGTAGTCAGAAGTGGTGCAGTCGTCGTCGTCTGTTCTTCGGGCATGCGAAAAGGTCAAGTGGCCCGGCCTGCCTTCGGGCGTGATGATGATAACGTTGGCGGCGGCTACGTCTGCTGCCCTGCTCCAATTCTGCGCAATCCTGGTCCGGCCCGGCGTCAGTGAAGTGGGAACGTCATGGATCGAGGCACTTGGCGCTGCTCGTGTCTCTCTCGGCCTCTGGCTGGTCCGCGGGCGGTATGGGGAGGATGACCGGATGTAGAGTAGTAGTATCTAAGTCGCCGAGGATTCCTGCTTCTCGTGCACACACCGAGCACCTTGGGTGCAGCTGCAAGCTTCCTTCGACCGGCGTTGGCCTGGTCTGGTCTCTCGACTTCAGTGCCTCGCGCCCAAGACCGACTATCCAGAACGAGCAGGCCGCGTATGGTCGGCACGGCCCAGCTCCCAATGCGAAATGTTTTCTGCGCTTCCCTCACCGCAGCCCTGCAGCGACCTGCAGCACAGCTCTCCAACCCGTCGGCGGGGTGGGTTGATGATGGTGTGCGAGCTCAAACAGGTAGACTTACAGGCCGGGAGCTCGTGTTGCTTGCGGAAAGGCGAGTGATGATTCTGTTATCTGGCAATGCCCGCACGCCGACAAACCTGGCATACAGAGGTTGACCTTGGGTAGGATCAGTACCTCTAAACCTCCGAGAGCCGTTCGCAGACATAACAAGCGCTTCGAAACACAGGAATGTGCGCTAGGCACCCAGCGAACCCTTCGCCACTCATGCCATGCCTGGGAACCTGCTGGTGTATATGCAATCGCCATGCGCGAGCTGGATTTGCAGTCACTGATAGTCCTCTCGTTGGCCTGACACAGTTCCGAGAAAGCTTATCACCGCATGAAGGTAGTGTAGCCACATGATATGGCATGATCGTGCATGATACTCCGCCTGGTACATGGTGGTAGATCCCGACGTCTACACAGTAAAGTCATGCTATCCTACATGCTCGCTGCAACCGCGGCAAAATGGCCCAATACTTTGATGCACGAACGATCCAAAAGACAGGGCCACGAGTCTCCGAGAAGTCATCCTCAGCTTCAGCCGTCTTGACGAAAAGCCAGATCGAACAGAGCTCTACTGCACGCCTAAACCATAGCTCCATCTGGGCTCGCCACCCTCTATACAGCAATGCGCTCTATCTCGCTTTGTTTGCCACAGTCGCTAGAGCTCCTTCCCAGTACAACGAATACTGCAGCATTAGCGCCACCGCTGGCTTTGGGGATCCGGATGTATTTGCATCTTCACTTCAGCTGAATGGCTTTGATGACCTCTTCTTCGTGCAGCGGCATGATGCTCAAGCACTGTGTGTGAGCCAGGGAAGGTACCCCCAATGGCAGCCCGCCTCTGGCCGCGCACGCTTCCATCGACTGATCATCTGATGAGGGGGAACGGCAACGAGAAGACGCCTGCATGTACTCCGAACGCAGCACGTAAAGCAAGGCAAGAACCGTGATGAGAACCAACGCCACGTCTTACCCGCATTAAAAGGACTTTGGGTGATGTGTTCATCAGACCGCCGTCAATGAGAAAGCATCCTTGGTGAGAATTTTACAACAAAGTTCGCCTGAAGGATCCGATCTGAAACACATTGAGCTGCAGCAGTGGTGCTGGTGGTATCCACATCCCACATACGGAGGAAGCTCCAGCAGTTTGGTCTGCATGCAGCAGCTCTCACGCACATGCAGCCACATGTTACACTTTTGCCAAACACGTGGCCGGGGGAACACTGATGTGTCGAATGGTGCAACCTTCGGGCCAACAATTTGATTTCGAGCACGATCATGGAAATTACCGTTCCGTTTGAAAGCTTCAAGTCTTGTAACACCACTTGATAGCGATCCGGCGCGGCCCTGCTGTGCTTGAGACCCAGGATACATTGAGACCCCGCATACCATAAATTCTAACCGTTTCCCAGCAGAATTAGGCTCAAGCGGTAGCGCATCGTTGCAACACTCAGATGCAACGCGGTTGCACGCCTTCTCATCCGGAACCTGATGATGAGTGAGCCCGGGGGGATAGGACATGGAAGAATCGAATGGGAGTCTCCAGCTGCATGTCTGCAAAGCCGAAAGTGGGGAGGGGGGCAGATCTGCACGAGAATCTGGGGACCCAGAAACGTATTTTCGCGGTCGAACCAATCTGAACCCGAGCAGCTCGACCAACCCGCTTGCGACCCAAGGTCATTCGCGCCTCGAAGTCGAAGCCGCGATGTGCCGGTACTCCAGATACCAGTGTATGACGGCCTGGTATTGGGTATGTGTGGACGATGCCATCCTCGTCATTCGTGCATCGTCTTCCCAGATCGACGTAAGTCACGATCGCGAACGCTGGGTAAGTTTTTTCAACAGGTCGAACATCAGATTACGACATGACCCCACGTGGTGGAAAACCAAGAGACTGGTATAGTAAACGTCACGTCTGTCGAGCGGGTATCTTGGTTATCCAGAAAATGCCGGATTCCATCTCAAGGCACATATACCTGCGCGCCATACCAACATCCACAACGCCTCGCAGTAGTATAGAATCCTGACCCAAGTATCCGCCCTGGGATAACCGCCCATACATCATCATACATCTCTTTTGTTTGCCGTTCGCACCTAACCATACGGATCATGCGTTCTATATGTTGGCGGTCGTCCAGTACTTCCCACATCGGCGTCCCGCTGGACACCATCCCAGTGATTCCAATCAGCAGCACTTTGTGGCGGAGATGGTGCTTGACCTGCTCCCTGTGCAGGATGCAGATGGCCATAAGCATCAGCGGAGCTCGAAGACTCCGGCGGTGGTCCCACGCCAGGGTGATACCTAGTGTCCTGGTCTTCGAATTCCGAAGGCCTGGAAGCCATGCCCACGACGCCTGGCGACGCGGCACGGGGCGGCGCCTGCGGTGGTGAAGTTCCAACAAGCATATGACTATCGTCTCCTGCCGCATACTCATCGTTTCGGTAAGGACTGTGGTCTATGCGGCCCGTTTCTTGGGCACGGCCCAAGAGTCCCGTCCTGTCGTCTTCCGCAGCGTACGTATCTGCACGCCCTCGGCGGATCTCGTGGCTGTGAATTTGTAGCTCTGTTGCGGTTTCTCCGCTTCCGGCGTAGGTGGGTCCCATGTATGCTGTGCCATCTCCGCCAGTCTTGGCAGATTGGTAGCTGACATCTTGTTGGCGATGTCGCGAACCGATGAACATCCACCGGAAGCCTCGGGCGATGGCTTTGATGATATCCCAGGGATTGAATGCATCGATAATGGCCTTGACGCCCATTCGGCCGCCTTTGTAGCTGCTGCGATCTGCGATATCCGCAGCCATAGGATCTAAGTGCTTTACGCTGTACGGCTTCCAAGGGTATGCGAAGACGTGTAACACCGAGAAGAAGGCCATCTCGATACAAAGCAGGACCGAAGGTATGCCGATCTTGATGTCCTGGTAGGCGAGTGTCTTTGTCGGCTTGAGCGGTCCACTGTCTGAAGAGAGGAACGAGATCACTATCGATTGCCAGAAGCTGAAGAAGATAACCAGCTTGATGGACAACACCTTCAAGAATGGTCTATGCTCAGCCAGATCCGACTTCAGCTGAATGTAAAACTGGATGACCATGAACATGGCCACCGTGACGGAGAGAGATTCGAAAACCAGCACCCAAATGTGTGCGAACGCGGGATTGAGCGACGCTTCGCAGTATCGGTCGAATGCCTCGCTGATGACGGAGACGATTGTGAACAGGACTCGAATGACACAATACTGGAAGATACCGGCCCAAATCACGTTGAACCATGTCAATCCACTCCTCGGTTTTCGCAATGGTCCTTTATTCTGACCCCCAGTGCATTTCTGCAGTCCGAAAACACTCCAAAACCAATTGACCGGTTGCACGCTGCGGAAGTACTCTTTCTGGTCGTGGAGATTCGGCGCAATGTAGTGGCATAGTAATGCGAAGAAACTGCTAATCGCAAAAGCTTCGTAGCAGTCTCGCAACACCTCGAAGTATATGGCTTTCCGGTAAAAGAGATAGCTCAAGAAACTGACCACAGCGTAGACAGGAATCATGAACAAGATTCGGATGATGTTCTTTTGCTCGTTCGGTCGCTGGTAGTGTATCGCATGTTGGAAGATCAGCCACAGCGACACTACCACGGCTATCAAGCCGAAGACAGCTGCCAGTACGAGGCCAATATGGTGGAACGTGAGCTTGCCCAAGACTGGCTCTTCCACGATGTGCGCATCTTCGAGTGTAGTGTTACAGCTGGGCATGGCGCCGGCGTGTCCGCGTTCGTCGCGCTCGTTGCCCAGTGTCGCGGGGCGGGGAGACGTGGAATAGCGATGATGTTGTATGTGGTGCTGCTAAGCGCTGGGCGCAATGGTCAAGCATATGGCGATCGAGCCAGCATCGCCTCGTGGGTATCGTGGCCTCTACTTGTCTCGTTCCTGCTGCTGGACTTCCTCTTGTATCTGTCGCTTCGTGCTCTTTCTTCGTGGCGCAAGCGCTCACGTTCAATGCCGGTTCTAAGTTGGTCTCAACACCAAGGGTCTGGCGCGCTTTACGCTGTGCTGCAGCCAAAGCTGACGCTCAGCCTCTTCCTCTTGTCATCCAAGCCTCTGCACCGGCTCTTGGCAGAAAGCTTAGCGGGCAAGATGTGCGATGTTGAGGTTGTGAACGCCGAATGATCTCTATCCCACTTTTCAACGAGAAAGTGCGTACCGTAATTAAACACAAAATACAGTGTACATTCTCAGGCTCCCTGCTAGGAGAGGGCGCCGTGCTTGAACGGTCCGCGAATGAGGTTCCTGAATTGCTAGCGTCTGCGACCTGCAGAGATGCGTCAGTGGCGTTGCGTCAGCGTCGCGAAGCCTGACGAGTTGACACACCCAGTCACGTGGACTGAAGCAGATCGACAGGAACAAGAGTGAGATGGTGGAAATCGTCCGTGTAGGATCTTGGCTAATCGTGGTATCTCTTTAACTACACAATCCGCATTTCCATTCACTAACAGAACGCCATAAAAGCTATCATCATCGAGTCAGAGCAGATTGTGGTAGAATCACGACCGAGCCTCGGCTTGAGGAATGCCAAAAGCTGGAGCGACACCAACACGTTCCTTGGCTAGAAGGTCAACGAGCAACGGGCTTGGTCGCGTATCCTTGCCGCCCTTCAGCACGTCATTCTGAGCCTTGTACTGCTGAACGCTGTTCAGGTAAGCATCGAACAAGTAGCTGCTGTCCAAGGGGCCACCTTTGGCCTCAGGGTGGAATTGTGTGCTGAAGATGGGTCGAGACTTGTGAATCATGCCTTCGTTGGACCCGTCGTTCAGGTTGGTGAAGTATTCCTTGAACTCGCTCGGTAGCGATGTAGGGTCGACCGCGTACCCATGGTTCTGGGATGTGATGTGGCACTTGCCTGTGTTGAGGTCTAGGGCTGGGATGTTGTGAGCTCGGTTGCCGTACTTCATCTTGGTGGTTCGAGCACCGGCTGCAATTGCGAGAAGTTGGTGCCCCAGGCAGATACCCATGATGGGAATCTGGCTGGTGTTCATCAACTTGCGCAGGTTGTCGCTGGTAACACGGCAGTGGGTTGGGTCACCTGGACCGTTCGAGATGAAGACACCATCGAAGTGGTGAGCTGTCTTGTGGATTGGGTAGTCCCATGGCAAGCAAGTCACGCTCGCGCCACGGCCGACGATGGATCGAATGATGTTCTCCTTCACACCGCAGTCAATCAGAGCGACGTGAGCATTGCCATTGGGAGACGGGACGTGGAAGGGAGCCTTGGTAGAGACCTTCTGGACCAGGTTGATTGCAGCTGGGTCCTCATAGGCTTCGTCCTCGTCCGCATCGTACTCCTCTCCAATGGTGATCTTGCCGAGAGACGAACCTTGCTCACGCAGGAAAGTCACAATGGCACGGGTATCCACGCCCGAGATAGCGGCGACACCCTCGCGAGCGCACCATTCCGCCAAGCTCTCCACGGCGGTCCAGTGAGAGTACTGAAGCGCAGCATCAGCCACGACAATGGCTGACGCCTGGATGTTAGGGCTTTCGAAGTACTTCAGCAGGCCATATTCATCTCTGGCAGCAGAAGGGACGCCGTAGTTGCCGATGAGAGGCTGAGTGAAGACCAGAATCTGACCACGGTAGGACGGGTCTGTCATGGATTCTGGGTATCCAACGAGAGACGTGGTGAAGACCGCCTCTCCACTGACATTTGTCTTCGCTCCAAAACTCTTTCCGTGGAAGATTGGGCCTCCTCGGATAGTGAAGGTGGCACGCTCGAAGGATGGCTTGGTGGAGCGCGGCGAGACATGAGGAGTCGATGCCTGTGGTGTGCCCGGGCCTGGTGCCACCGTGGCATTGTGCCTGACCATGCGCACAGAGGCGAAGGCATTGGTGAATCCAGTCCTGGTCTGGACAGGCTTTAGCGTTCGCAAGAGTGTAGAAGCCATGGTGGGTGTCGGGCGGGGGAGTGAGATGAATTCCGTATGCTCCAACGGTTTTTTAGTTCACGTTGGCCTTCCACAAGTGGTCGCTGATGTAGTCTACCCATCGTCAGCACGCTCGCTGGGGATGAAAAGGATGTAGCGTTTCATACCTTGGCTGGTAAATGTGGTGGGAGCAAACACCATGAAGGCGGTCAGTCCAGAATCTGGTGGTGGTGATTCAATGGAGGTGTGCCTTATGAAGGCGAGTGTGGGAAAGCAAAAGGTGTGTCTTTCAACGGCGTCGACTGTGTGATGGTGGAGTAGCAGCGTGAAACGGTGGAGCAAGCAGCAGAAAATGATGTGGTGAAAGCCAGGCTGGGGCCGGTCCCGGTGGCCAGTCGGAAGCGACGGCCATTGGTGACTATCTCGCTCGCCGACGCAACAGAATTTGCTATCAGAATTCGATGACTCTATCCTGCCAAGGCGATAGCGGATCCATGTACTACTGTGCGATCGAGACGCGACTATCTTCCACCGCCATTCTGCACTTCACACACCTGCGCCAATCATGTGGCGGTGAAGGTCCGACAGTGGACTGACAGCCATCTTCTCCAATTGCTTTGGAGGAGTGTCTAGGCCGCCGTATGCCATGATCGATATACAAATGGCTCTGCCCATTCCATGCACTCAACATGCCTTCGATGTGCTTTAGTCCGCATGCATGGGAAGGAGAGCGGCTGAACGATGATCATCTCAACTCAAACAATGTTCTCGCATTAGGTATAAATGTGGTAGGATTTCTGGTCTGGGAACTTTCCGGCCCTTGCTCCGAGTACTCGAGGACTGGGAGTGCACAAAAGCGGACTTGTTTCCAGGCTGGCAAACAAGATTCTCACTGAAGAGAACCGAAGTCCACTCGCTTCGTGTTGCACGATAGTGAGACCATGAGGCCATAAAAGTGACCATGTCGTTGCTTACCCTCGAGCAATGCAGCCAGATCACCAACTCAGCCTTGGGCATGGACCACTTCTAATACTAGCTCATATCACCCTAAGCTTGCGAACAACCTCCAAAGCTTGACCTTTCCTACTACTACCCGCCGGTTCTCTGCTTCTCAACTGATCTCTGGTAAGGCATCGGCAACATGTCTACCACCTCATACCAAATTCGGCGCAAGGGCTTTCCCAATCTTCCAGCCGAGATTCGCAACATGATCTTCCCCACCAGTGGCTGCTTGCAGACCATCATGTGTATTAATGGTGGCTGCAAATAAGTCATGCTTCAAGACTTCGTCCAAATTGATCCAACCGTCTGCGAAGCCAGCTCCAGCCCCGGCTGCATTCGCAATAGGGCGCCAGGCGTCTTGTACATCAAAGTGTTGGTCGCACCCGCTCTCAGTACTGACCGCCTCTCAGTGATCTTGTCCCTGGCATCCAAGACACCTACTTCGCCTATGAGCATCCGTGGCCCATCTACCCAAGGCAAAAGCCCCCGTTCCCTCACCCTGAACCACCCGCATTGACTGGAGTCTCCCGCCTGATTCGCTCTGAGACCTTTCCGATCTACTACAGCCGGAATGTCTTCCAGATGACAGGCACAACCGGCGCTCGTCTCTACGCTCTATGCCGCCAGTTCTTCGCGGCATTCAGACCCTTCCTCAGGGCGAAGCTGAGGTCCTTCTTTGTGAAGGTCGAGTCGTCGAAGGTCAACAACAGGAATCGCCATATGTACAGGGAGGAGCTCTTCACGTCGACTGATGATGCGGCAGTCGATCGAAGAGGTTGGGGTGTCCAGATTATGCTTACACCACGTCTACTGCCCATCGGTCGCAGAAAGAAGCACGGTATGCCATGGACCGATCCACCACCTGTCCTGATAAAGCTGCAATACGTGGGCAAAGCGGCTCAGGATGAGAGTCGCATGGGGTCTTCGTTCTCGGACCTGTTGGCAGAAGTCCTCGGAGACCATGGCCGGGAAGTAACCCAGAGCCCGAACATCTCCTGGTTGTGCCTCCGCTGCCCACAGAGAACGCCTTAGTTTCAGTCTCGCATCCGAGCAGATACTGTCAAGCTCGAGTGAGTTCAGCTCCGGCCATTCACTGTCATCCACATCCTGCCGCGCGAAGGCTGCTTTGAATGTATTTCGACTTCCCGGGAACAGCGTATCCATGAGCTGCTCATTGTCCGGCTCACGATTCACCTCCCATAATGCCCGTGGACCGCGGAACAGTGCGAAGACGTCCATCAAGTCGTGGATGGTGGGCTTAACATCACTTGCTTGCACGGATGCGAAGGCCATAACAATCATGAGAGTTGCTACCAGGAATGCCACGTTTTTCTCTTCGGCGTTCGCTTGCCGTTTCAAAATATCCTGGAAAAGCGGGAGGACCATTGTCTGGTGATGGAGCCCTCTGTTGCGATACTTGGCAGGTACAGAGGTTGTTCTAGCATTTGTAGCATTCTCGCCATTGGAAGAGGAACGGGTAGGGCAGGCAAGGTCCATGGCTGCAATCGCTAGAATACCATGTCTTAGTACTGGGTACGTGTGTGCCAGAGCGACTGCATCCCTCTGCCATAGATGTTGAGCTGACGGCGCTGGAAAAAGATTGAGTGATGTGTGGATCGTCCACCGATGTATCAGTTCCAGATCGAGCCAGTCGAATGTGTCTGCATTCGTCGAGGAACGGGGTGAAGCGGCACTGGCAGGTGTTGTGACCGGGGATCTTCTTTGGCTTTTCACCGTATCGACTGTATAGACGCATTCTGTGCCACGTCGAACGCACGACTTGCAGACAGGACGCTCTTCATCGCACTATCATCGAAATGTCAGCGATTCGAAGGCTAGGAGGCTCTGGTTATTTCCACTTCATGCGGGTTTGGTTCCTTCTCAAGGCAACAGCGAAAAGAGGTTTCAGAAGGCTAGAAGGATTCGGCGAAGGAACAAGACAGGTAGGATAGGTAAAGGGTGTTTGGACATGGCGTCGTTTCCGCGATTGATATCCTGCTCGGGTTCGTTCCATGGCATATGGACGGCTTCCAATTTGGCGTGGAAGGCAACCGGGCTTCTGGGAAAGCTTTGGATACATACTTTGACGTGTCTTGACTTGCAAGCAGTACAGCCTGTGGTATGGATTGTTCAGGGTTAGCGGCCCGCGATCTCTGCACGGATGGCCCATGACTGACCCGTCGTGGTTTTGGAATGATGACGTCGACTCGGCATTGTGGCTTTGCAATGTCGCTCCAAAATGTGTGCATACTGTACGGATGGAGGATGGGGCAGGCAGCCGAATTCTGAGGTACGGTGTACGAGATGCACAAGGCAGCATGTGCGACATGATGGTTGTGAAAAGAGTGCCTAAAGCTGAAAGCCGGGATGCGGATTGGCGTGACGTGTGATTGGCGAGGCGCATTCGCTTCCTTACGCGATAGAGAAGGAGTATAGTCTCACGAGTAGCGAGCCAGATGCGTTTAGCGTACGAGGTACGAAGCTGTGAGTGAGGTTCACAATAGAACGAACAGAGCCACCCACATGGCATCCACGCGGCTACGTCGTGCCGTCAATGCGAGGTGCACAGCCCTATCCGCTCCGATATATGTTCAGTCAATGGCACCCTGACCAAAACATCAGTATCATACCACAATATCACACCCCAAGGTCAGCCTGGAACTCGAACGACATCACAAGATTCCTCTCGCTTGCCTTTCACTCGGCCGAGCGTTCAGACGATACCTGTCGCTGGACTGTAGCCCAATTCTAGCAACATGTCGAGTCCCTTCGAAAACTGCACAGCAGTAACGCCAGCATGTCCCGTAGAAGCAACGACTTACGGCTACTGTAAGTATCTCGGCCAAGACCAAAGCCTCTGGGCGAAGTTCCATCGATCACGAAGAGAACTGTGGCTGACACCCTCATTTCCCAGATCCTAACCTGGCCGGCAATTCCATTCTCCTCACCGTCTTCGCCATCTGCGCATTGGCTCAAGCAGTCCTGGGAATCCGCTTTCGCATCATAGCCTTCAGCATCGTCGTCTTCCTCTCCGCTCTGGCAGAATGCATAGGCTACGCCGGTCGTCTCATCATGCACGACAACCCTTGGTCCGACACGGGTTTTAAGATCCAGGTCGTGTGCCTCATTCTCGCGCCCTCGTTCCTCGCCGCTGGAATATATCTGACCTTGAAGCACATCGTTCTGGCTCTCGGCCCCGAGAAGAGCAGATTGAATCCGAAGCTCTATACCTGGATCTTCATTACCTGCGACGCGATCAGTATTGTCATGCAGGCTATTGGAGGCGGCATTGCGTCGGCTGGGACCGGAGATACGGTCAATACTGGTAACAACATCATGATCGCCGGTATTGCTTTCCAGGTCGCGACCATGGCTCTCTGCCTGGCGCTGGCAATCGATTTCGCCTTCACTCTGTATCGTTCCAAGACCTTGCGGAGCACAAACCTGGAGAACATCACAGTGATATCAACTTCGATGCGAGCCTTCCGCTACTACCTCGCGTGCTTCACCATTGCCTTCCTCGCGATATTCATTCGATGCATTTATCGCTTGCCAGAGATGGCAGGAGGTTGGGGCAATCCTCTCATGCGGAGGGAGGCTGAGTTCTTGGTGCTGGATGGAGCTATGATTGCGATCGCCACGGTTTTGATGACGATTGCACATCCTGGGATCTTCTTTCCCACAATGCGAAACAGGCCTTACATGCAACAAGAGCACGAGAGGAAAGACGTTGAGATGAGCACCTCTCCGCCAGAGTCCAGTGCAAGTTACTGAGATGGCAGGCTAGCATTCTGGCCCGCTATGCGGATGAGATCGATTGCTCTGTGCAATACGATATGAATGTCGACATTGAAATGTCCAGTTTCACGGCGGAGTACGACTCCATTCTGCATTAGACACCCCAGCTGCATGGGTTAGCGTGATATACAGATAGACTGAAGCCGCTCACAGTCCCAGAGCGCCAAAACTTCCAGTAGCTCTCTTGCCCCAGTTTCCAATGACATTGATGCTAGTCCTGTGATGCTAGGTGGTGTAATAATCCATGTGATCACAGACTGACCATGAGTTGAGAGCCGTAACTTCGGTAGCCGTGCCAAGGGAGCTGGTCATTGATAGATCGTCTATCCTTCCCACGATCAATCGAGAGGCATCCCTTAGACGCTGATTGCGAGCTGATGGGGTCAAGCGCAAGATTACCAGGGTTGCTATCCCGCTCATGCAAATTTTCCAATGGTCTCGCGTTCTCTTTCGCGGGCGTCCCGCTCCTGGCCAGCTGTTGTGTTGCAGTCCAAGGACCTATTGTACCATGGCCATCTGCGGCGACCTCTAGATTTGCAGAGCTTTTCGCGAGCTTGTTGAGCGCCTGAAGTGCTGTCCGCCCGGTAGCAGGCGTAGAAATAAGAGCTTCTTGGGTCGGTGATCTCGTTAAGTCAACTTCACATTGGGGAGCCAACTGCTCTGGATCGATGTTACGCAGCTCGACCGCTTCAGTAGCACACTGAGCCGACGTCTCACAATCATTGTTCTCTGCTGCCGTTGTACTGAGATCATTTTTCATAAACGTCGTACGCGCAAGAGAAAGTTCGTAGCGCTCGAACTCCTCGTGCTCGTTCTCTTCCTGTCCAGCCCATGGGGCCCAAGACACTGTGATACCGGCGGCTTCCTGGGCTGCCTGGTTCTCAGCTACCTCGTCCTCTAGCCGGGTATAGTCATCACCCCAGTCGTCCCAGCTACCACTAACAGCATAAGGATTGACCTCGGACTCGGTGACCACATCCTCAGGTGTGACTGCGTTGCTTAGTACGCTTTTCCTGTCGGCTGGTCGAGTAGCTGCGAGACCTTGCTCCGGCTGCGTAGTCCTCTTGAACTGCCCGATCGGGAAGCGCCTCTCGAGAAGATACAGCTCCGCGTCTCTCTTAGATGTTGCGGCGGCGATCTCGTGCTCCGTTTCACTTAACCACCCATTCACATCTGGCTTTGCAAGCGACTCCTTCAAGATTGCAATTCCGTTATCCAATTCATTCTCTTTTGCTGTCCGTGCACAAGCGCCGCAGATACCTTCCGACCTAATCGTTGTCGTGGCACCTCCAGCGCAACAAGCCCGTTTCTCCCGGGCCATCCGGCTGAGGTAGGTGAACGATCCGCCGCATGTGCTGAGGCGGAAAGAGAGTTTGTGCCCGCAGACATAGGTAATATCGCGGGTTTTGCACATGGTCGTCAGTTGACTGGCTCTGAGTCGTCACTCTCGCGCTTCGAGAGGGGACGCAGACCAAAGGTGACGTCCGTTGTCTTGTAGAGGTACCACGAAGGAATGCCCGGATATTCTTTTGAAGGCCGGCCGTCACGGGCATCAGTCGTGGCGGTCGGGAATTCGACGGCATGCGACGGTGTCATGAGACAACTGTCTCCGATGATACCAGGCGGTGCCGAGAATGATGATGACCACTGCCGCGGGATGTGATGCTGCTAGACCGATGACGAGAACATGGATTTGGGTCGTGTGTCTTGGTCAGAGGAAGTTGCTACATGTGCCTGAGACAGGCATTATTAGCGACGACATCGAGTCATTCAAGATGCAACATGTGGCACCAAAAGTAGCAAGAGCAGACATGAAGTGATTTGCCCACTGAAGCAGTCGCAGGAGGCTTTGTGGTGGAGTTATAGTTCAGACAGTTGGAATTGGCTTCTCTTTTCACACACGAGCCGCTGCGTTACGGTCGATCGGCTGGCGCGAATGAAGCGGTAGCGACAAATGAAGGTCCTGTGAGACTTGTGGTGTCAGCACTCTTGTTCTTGGTTTGTCCTCGCCTTCCGTGTGCATGTGCCATCAACGTGATGGCCCATGCAGGCCACATTATACAATCTATTGCGTACTACTAGTACAAAAGATTAAGGAGATTAAAACGACTGTAGTGGTATCGCTCAGAAAGCAAACAAATGCGTTGGGTATCCTTCTGCCGCGATTTCCATGCCCGCTGTAGTGACTGGTAATTATGCGCCACACCCAAAGCATTGCGACCAGGAAGTACGTCTGTTTCCGAGTGATAAGTGGTGTATCAGTATCGTCATCAAATTCTTTCGGTCGTAACAAGTCGTCATGTCCACATGGGCACCAGCCAGTGTACCACAAGACTAAACCCCCCGAAAGGGCTGGCAAAGTCGTTTCATCGCCACCCGGGCCTTTCGACAACGGAGTACCTGAATTCCAGTGATCTGACAGATCTGAGCGCCCGGTCCTTCTAATACCGCACGACAGGCGCGCCAGCGACATCATCGGCCACCAGAATCCCCTTCCGAGCTCCTGATTTCGTCACCTCGTCCATCCAGTTGACTTGACTTGCTTGCCTTTTATCCTTCCCCCCCTGCCACCAATGCCGTTTCTTCTCCCTGGAATGTGTAGATTTGACCTCTATCGATTTTGGGTGTGCCGGCTCGTGCTGCCGATTGTACTCGTCCATGCTGTATTTGCGAGACGCACTGGCTTTGTCGCTACTTTGCCGGGAGTGACCGAATGGTGTGCTCGAGGTGGTTCCGACACGGCTCCAAATACGGTTCGTGCCGCTGGTAGGAGGCGCACCATTCCGTGAGACGTCCACAACATGTGGCGTTCTTCTTGGCTGTTGATCTGCCGAGAGGTGGTGGAATTGAGTTAAAGGGCGCAAATAATCTGGCCCTGCGTGTTTGTTCATGGGAGATGGGCTGCTAGGCGTGTGGTCTATGCTCTGGGTCAACGACAGAGATGACAGATCGAATTCATTCGCCAGAGGCGAGGTGAGTGCAGAACCCATAGATAAGATAGGAGGGCTGGGAAGTGGATGATGCCCCGGATGAGTCGAAGTCGAAGTCAACCTCTTCGCATCGACGGACTGTTTTTGGGGTCGTGGTGGAGTCGGTGAGCTCAGACGAGTTGAAGCTGTCTCGTCCTTGCGCGCGTGGTTCGGCGACGGCGCACGTCTTATATCCTTCCTTGAGAATGCTCGACGCAGGCCTTCGACTGCTGGTGTTCGAGATCTCGGTTTCTCGCGATGCGTCGTCTGGGCCTGCTCCACAAAACCTTCTACTGGTGGTCGTGTTTGAGGGGCTTTTGGCTCGTCATCCTTCCACTGGTCTAAACTGGGCAATGGCGGTAGTTCTCTGTTCAAATCAATTGGGGGTTTGTTCGGCTGCGGAGGAGACTGTTGGGCCCCGGCACATGGTGGGATATCGTCTCCGGCGGACCCAGCACCATTGGACGGGCTCTTGTAGAAGAGTCTCTCCTTCCACCTTAGAGAGCGTTCAGAAGGCGCAAACCCGCTTCGCTGCGACTCAAATGATTGCGATCTTGCTTGACCACCACGACCATAGTCGACGCTTGGCTTTCTACTGCGATTCCCCGTTGATGATCCGGGCCTGAAATAGTCTTTGACGTTCGCTGTGAATTCCCTCGCTCTACTCGGAGGACGCTCGACTGGCTCTTGGGCATTCTGCTCCGGTTGAGGGCGGAAATAGTGCCCGAAGATGTCGGTAGTGATACTCTCCGCTCGATGCGCAGCCTGTACCGCTACTCGGCTAGCAGAGCGCGCAGCCTTCCCAAGGCGACTGCTGGAGCGAGCAAGTAGCCTCCCTCTGTCTCCCTCCTGATTCGCTTCGTGCGGGACGCTATCGGTCCTGCCTCGCTCCTGCTGGTACGGATCATCTTTATTATCCCGCGGCATGTCCTGCCTGATCCCTGGCGAGGAGATCTCTTTGGCCTGTCTGCTTTCGGAACGGGAAGGGACAGGCTTTCGGGCTGGGACTTGAGCGACAATATGGGGAGTCGGCGATGTTCTCACGGGCTGCGCTAATAGATTGTCCGCGGCTTGGTCGCGAGAGCGTTCCCTTTCCTCAATGAGCTTCTTATGCTTCTCGAGCTCCGAGCGCATCCATTCCACATTGACGGCTCCGATTCTCGGCGCGCTACCGCTTTCCGAAGTTGAAGTGATGGCTTGGGACGAAGTGCGTTTCGATCGTGCAGGTGTGATCGCAGCAGATGTCAGTCCAGTGGAAGCGGACCATGGATAGTCGGTGGAGTCTGTATGAGGAGTCGATCCAGAGGTGCCTACAGAGTCCGATCTGCCTGAGACCTTGGTCTTCTCGAATGGTTCTGTTCGGGTCCCTACCTGGTGCAGCGTCACAGGTGGGCCAGGATGCGAACCAGAGCGTTGATGCCTTGAAGCAGTATTAGGCGCGGCCAATGCACTGCCAGCCATGAGCTGGTCAGCACGCGAGCGCGCGGTTGTCTGCGGTAAGGACTTCCCCAAGGATTCACTCTTGAACAGGTCTTCGGTTGCAGTGTGTGGTTTGTAGCAGTACTTCGATGAATCGTGCGAAGGTTCAGCTCTGTTACGCGTACTCCGGGTCCTCACTGGCACCATCGGAGGCAAATCGACATCGGCTTTGATCGAGGCATAGTCCAGGGCCGGCCTGGTGGCTGATCGATCCCATACTTCGTGAGACGGCTTCGGATGGGTGATGATATATGTGCACGCGGCTCGCAGTTCCGCATCGATGTCTCGAGGGAGCGGCGGACGTACGCTCTTCGGGGTCGGCGGTCGAGACTCGATGGGTGAGATGAGAAGCTGGCCATGTAACTCCTGCTGCTGCTGATTGCTGCCCTCGGGACGCAGAGGCCCGATTTTCTGCACACCACAAGTCAGCGGACTCCAGCGACACAGATGACCGGAGTCGCGGAAGCTGGGCGTGCAGGACATCATCTTCGGGACATGGTACTTACGAGCCTTGGAATGTCAAAGGAAAACTTCCGCTTCATGCTGGCGGCCATAGGGCGATCGCCGACCAAGAAGGGAGGGCGACGGAGGGAGGTATGGGGGATGGTAGCGATGGGTGCGGCAGCGTCGCGACGAGCAGACGGGCCACTCTAAAACGGCAGAGGTCGGGAGAGGCTGCAGGGTGCATATGTGTTGGAATCCTGCATCAGCAACAGGAGTAGCAGCAGGGTCAGGGCATAGGCGTAGACGTAGGCGTAGGCGTGGGCATGGGCGTGGGCGCGGGTGCGGGCTTCTGTTGCCGCAACGGAGGTGCGCGGTATGTACTGTACTGTATGGCAGGGCGGAGTAGGGCAGGGCAAGGCAAGGCAAGGCAAGGCAAGGCTAGGCAACATGGGAAAGGCAAGCCTACGCGTGGTTTTCACGGCCACGCTGCTGCGGGACGGTGAAGAGTGCATGTGCATACTGGTGTCAGGTGAACGACGTGCGACATGAACTGCCGTTCATTTTCTCACACGCTACAGTTCAAGGTTGCACACAGCCAGCCTCGAGTGGTGTGGCCCAGGGTCGCCGTGGCCAATTGCTGCTGTCTCGGCGCGGCACATCTGTAGCTTGTTTCACATTTTCGAAACCACCCAACAACTCCCCTGCCGCCGGCTGAACACACTTGATGAAGGCAGCTGGGTGCGACTCACTGGGCACATGTGCACGCCGGCGTCGGCTCGTGTTCGTGCAGCACTGTGCGGCAGGCTCCGCAGTGCTCTGGTCAGGATCGAGTCCACCCATATCAGCGCAACCCTGCAATGTCAGCAGTGAAGCGAGCTGATATATGAAGAGGCTGACGAGGATGAAGACGGTTCCGTAAGTTGCAAAGTGCGCAGATAAGCTCGATCGTGGTCAAAGTCTGTATGTACTGTAGCTTCGGTACGTACTGTAGAGTAGACTTGATCGCCTTAGGCACTAGTTAGTCAGAACTACAGCGACACGACTTGATCTGCTGCCGTTAATCGCCGAGGCGCAGAGATCGGAGACCAAACAGTGGTGAATTGTCGCCGGGACATTGATGCACAGAAACGTTAGCCTCCCTGGAACAAATGTCGGCGTCGCCATCACCATCACAGCGGCTCGCCGTCTGTTAATGGTACTTCTGGATCTGATAAGCAGCTCTATGAAAGCTTCTTTCAGCATTCCGAGACCCAGTGTTCCCTGAGCTCAAATAGCGAGTGTTGGAGAAGCTCGCCTTGTGATATAGCATGTCGCTAGCCTCATTGCTGTACACTACGTTGGTCAGCATTGCTTCCCGCGAGGCCATCCGGGGCTATCTACACGTATAAAAGCGTATTCATCGACGGGTCTGTGCGGTAATAACGGTGTAGAGGTACTGTCAAAGTGCAGAGGAGGGCGCGGTGCGGCGGGAGAATGTAAGGGTCGAGCGTGGAGGGGTGCGGTGAAGGAATCGGAAGCTCGGCATGGCAGTCCAAACTTCCCAAGTGAACAAGCACTGCGATGGCGCCTCGGATTTCAGGGTACTAACACGACTGTTAATCCTCCATTATACAACTACTGTACACCATTCCTCTCTCGCGACGCAGCACAAGGGCACCGACGCTATTCTCCCGACCAGACTCTGTTCGTCGCCCGTCCGTCCGCCGCATGCTCTCCGCTTCAACAACCTCCGAACACATCCCGCCAGCTGTCAACTGACCCACGCCGTCGACCAATGTTAGGGGTATAAATCGTAGGGATGCAATGAGCACGACTTAGCCCGAGTTGAACCTTCTCCTCTCCAACCCACCAATGCGACTGAGATACGATATCCTCGATGAGCTGGAACCTGCTCGAGCGCTTCATCCAGTCCGAGCACTTCAATAGGGATCCCTCGCTCACCGTCTCCTACCTTGCGTGAGTTGGCCGTGCGCCCCCCAAGCACGCTGGTCCACATGCGCTGACCCATTTCCGCCCTTCACAGTCGCTACGCCGAGCATGTGGGAATTCACTATGTGCTCTGCTCCAAGCTGCGCGGCTTCAGCTACGAGGAAATTGAGTTCTTCCTCCCGCAGTTATGCCACCTCGTCATCTCCATCGACAATGAGTCCATGGCCCTGGAGGAGTTCATCTTGGATCTGTGCGAGGAGTCCGTGAATGGCGCTCTACTGGTACGCGGGCGCGACGGGGCAGCTGTACGGACGTCTGCTAATCAGCAATACAGACATTTTGGCTGTTTCAAACACACCTCCATGACCTCTCCAGCAGACCCGCCTCGAATGCCTTTCAGACCTGTCGACGCCTCTACAACAAGGTGCAACATATTGTCTTTGGAGGAGGCGAGCCGCTGCGGAGGCCGAGGATACACGAGAATGTGCTGCCGGTCACCGTGCTGTCCAGCTTGGTATTGGCTGGAGTGGGAATGCCTCTACTGCCTCAGCATGCCGGACCACTAGCTATAGCGCAAGCGCGAAGACCGCGCCCGCTGGAAGAAGGCGGTTCGGATACTGTGCCAACTGTGCAGAAGCCAGGACTGGCAAGGAGCGCCACAGTGACCGGAAATACAAATGGAAATGCGCGCACAAGGCCACAAACAGGTGATGGCTCAGAGCTCCCAAGACGCAAATCGCGGAAGCCTGCAGATATCGCAATTAATGGGGCAAAGGTATCCTCATCTACACCCACCACGCCTGCACTCGTTGGCTCAGGACATGCGGACCGCAAGGCATCGGGCCATGTCTCGCGACACTCACTTGCCATCGCCATGGGCAGTGAGGGCATGCACAGCTCCTCGTCACTTCCAGAGCACCAGCGAAAACCAAGCAGACCTGCTTTGAGTCTCCCTGCTACGCCCGGCGTGCCGCGAAGGCTCGCAGGCGACCGCGAACTATCGAGACGCCATTCGCAAATGCTTCGGCCTGTGACACCTTCGTCAATGTCCCGCACCCAAAAGATACGAGCACTCCGGCAGAACTACTTCAAGCAACAAAGCCAATTTCTCACTGCCTTGGAAGGCATATCGAACCGACTCGTGTCCGTGCCGAAACCAGCCAGGCTAAGTGCATTGCGTGCGGAACTCGGACTCATAGCCCAAGATCTGCCGGCAGAGGTAGACATACCTCTAATCTGCCCGGCGACTCTGGTTGACGGGTCTGCGAGCCGAAGCAGGCATCACCGCATTGTGAGACTGAATCCGGCCGAAGCAACTAGTTTGAACAGCGCAGAGAAGGTGCCGTATCTGCTCATGTTGGAGGTTATTCGTGAGGATTTTGACTTCGACCCAGAAACGCAGCAGAACCGGGATCTGCTGGCACAGCTGTTGTCGGAAAGAGGAAAACAAAAGCGTAGATTGTTCGACACAACCGATGCCGCGAGGCAAGCCGCGATCACATCCCCAGCGGAAGAAGTCACCAATGACAGCGTTTTGGAGCCGACCAGTGGAGACTTATCCAGCGCAGCACTCCTAGGAGACCCAGACATTGTAGTCAAGTCTGGCAACAACAGCCCAAAGGCGCGAAGTGCGCGAGGCAATTCCAGAGAGCCACCCCGATTGTCTAGCGGAGTCAGCACAATATCCGCTGCAACGCTACCCACGCCGAGAAATTCGGATGGGCTCGGCGTGCGACCCAATAGTGGAGATCGAACTTCTCCGTATTTGCGACCTCAGCAATCCACTCAAGCAGATGTTTCGGCGCTCGCGGACCATATGCGCACTGCTTCTCAAATGCTGGCGCAGCTGGACTTGAGTGCATCCAAACGACCAAAAGCGGAAGTTGCAGCCATACGAGCTAAGATAATCGCCAGCATGCAGTCACTGGAGGAGCAGAGCTTCCTGTCCGATGACCAAGGCCCGAGTTTTGAGACAATCATGGCAAAGACTGGCACAGACCCCAACAGCCTGGACGACCTGGGTGATACTATGGAGGAGCCCACTGGAACAGATCTCGTGAATACTGGCAAAGGCGCTGCACGTATGGAGAACGATGCAATGACTGGCGGCATTCAACGAAAAGGCGACCGAGACGACCCATCTGCTGCAACCTTCGGTGAAGCGTGGGAGCAGAAGAAGGAGCGCATTCGACGATCATCGCCCTATGGCTGGATCAAGCACTGGGACCTGGTATCTGTCATTGTCAAAACTGGTGCCGACCTCCGGCAAGAAGCTTTCGCTTGCCAGCTGATCGCCGTTTGCAGCAAGATCTTCGCCGAGCACAACGTTGATGTCTGGGTGAAGAACATGCGCATCCTGGTGACAGGAGAGACATCTGGACTCATTGAGACTATCACGAACGCGGTCTCACTGCACTCCATCAAACGAAGTCTGACCATTGCCAGCATTGCAGCAGGCACTAACCCGAAGAAACGAATAGCAACCCTTCAGGATCACTACGCAAAGACTTTTGGCTCCGTAGACAGTCCAAGCTATGCGAGGGCTATCGACTGCTTCGTTCGCAGTCTTGCCGCGTACAGCATTATCAGCTATGTGCTGCAGCTCAAAGATCGCCACAATGGCAACATCCTAATCGACTCGGACGGTCATGCCATCCATATCGACTTCGGCTTCATGCTGTCCAATTCTCCCGGAAATATGGGATTCGAAGCCGCGCCGTTCAAGCTAACTTTGGAATACGTCGAGCTACTTGGAGGTCCCGAAGGAGACGCATTCGTGCGTTTTAAGGAGCTTATGAAGGATGCCTTTCAAGCTCTCAGGAGAGAGGCCGAGAGACTAATTACCCTAGTGGAGCTCATGGGACGGGAGAGTAAAATGCCCTGCTATGGCGGAGGACTGATCAATGTCGTCAGCGCACTACGTGGCAGATTTGTGCTGGAAAAGAGCAAGGAAGAGGCGCGAGAGTGGGTGGAAGATCTGGTGGGCAAGTCGATCGGCAGCTACTATACCAGGCTGTACGACACCTTTCAGTACAGGACACAGGGCATTTATTGAAGTGATACAGACAAAAGCATAGAAGCGGTGGGAAAGCATGCATGGCCGGAAATCTCCTCAATTACGAAGACAGCGATGATGCATTTGAAGGCGTTTGGCTAGATATTCCGCTGGCACGAGTGCCCATCGGACTGAGATACCAACCAAGCAGTGCGTGGTCTTATTCGCATGCGAAAGCAGAGTTATCTCACCAGAACTTGCATTTGAGATTCCCTCCAATGACCTATTCCGTCGTGGCGTGCGTGCTTATTCAACCACACAAAGGCGAGTCTGAAGGCGCTTGTGATGACGATGGACTGGGGCAAGACCGCTTGGAGGAAAGCCGATGTAATCCTTCCACTTCGTACCACTGATCATTAATAATAATGAGCAGGACAAATCTATAGGTGGGATTCGGGACCCCTCCATCGACGCCAACGTCACTTCCTCGTCAAAGCAGCAACACCTGTGCATCTCATTGACACGACAGGCAGAAACTATTGAACAACCGTGAGAATGGCCAAGATCTTCATGACTGGGGCTACTGGCTTTATCGGCGGGGACGCTCTGTACTCCATTGCATCCAACCACCCGGAATACAAGATCGCAGCTCTCGTCAGGAACACCGACAAAGGCGCCAAAGTCGCTGCTCAATTCCCCAGCGTCAGACTCGTCTACGGAGATCTGGATGCTACAGAAATCATCGAAGAAGAGTCGAAGGCTGCGGACATCGTCTGTCGTAAGTACCACCGAGGCGCTGGTGCCTGTCGCAGCAAGAGCTGATTTCATCCAGACTTTGCCCACGCCGACCACGAAGCGTCCGCACGCGCCATAATCAAAGGCCTCTCGTCCCGCTCTGAGCCGGGCTTCCTGATCCATACCTCAGGCACAGGCATTCTCACCTGGCAAGACATCCGCTCCAAAACCTTCGGCACCACCCTCCGGGACAAAGTCTACGATGATCTGGAAAACGTCTCGGAAGTCACGTCCCTCCCCGACGATGCTCCACACCGCAACGTCGACAAAATCGTCCTAGAGGCTGCCAAAACTTTCCCACAGAAAGTGAAAACTGCGATCGTGTGCCCTCCCACCATCTACGGGGCAGGTCGAGGTCCCGATAATCAGGATTCCATCCAAATCCCTGCTCTCTGTCGAATGAGTCTGAACAAAGGCGGCGCCGTGAGAGTCAATGATGGTCAAACGGTCTGGAATCATATCCATGTACAAGATCTGAGTGAACTGTACCGAGAACTTGTCAAGGAGGCCGCACAGGGCGGGAGTACGAAGGAATGGTCCGAGAAGCCTCAGACCTGGGGTCAGGAGGGATACTATTTCTGTGAGAATGGGGAACATCTCTGGAGTGACGTGAGCCAGTGGGTTGCTGAGGAAGGGAAGAAGTTGGGGTTGTGGGAGACAAGCGAGGTCAAGGGGATTACACCCGAGGAGGCGCAGGAAATGCGGCGTGGTGGCCCAGTGCTTTGGGGGTCGAATTCGAGGGGAAGAGCGAAGAGGGGAAAGGTATTGTTCGGCTGGAAGGCGGAGGGCATGCCTCTCAAGGACACAATCAGGGAGACTTTGTTGGAGGAGGCGAGGAAATCGGGCGTCGTGAAGGGGCATGCCGAGGTCGCTGCTGGGAATGCCTAGTGCTGTCATAAGAGAACGATCCTACATGTAGTCCCCGCATCAAGCCGAGGACATGCTTGTGACGTGCATGCAGTACTCTCAATTCGCCGGACTGCCGTTGCCGTGGAAAGGACTTGACGTGATGCTGTCTTCAGGCTCTTAGGAGACTTGTATCTCGTCGATCAGATCAACAATCTCTCCAAGATATTTGAGTGCAGAGGATAGACTCGAGAGGTTTCCAGTAGTCGCGTGAGCGCTCCACGACGGTCATTGGGCCGCGTACTATCATGAACTGCATCGTTGATTTACCGTGTGGAGTTGGAATCCCAATCACAAAGTAACATGAAGTTGTACGAAGTCGGATCCGACGTCGAAGAAATCCATTTTCTGTGGGTCTCGAGACTTTGAGCCCCTACTTTTACGACGAAGTTTCACTTACTTCAGCTTGATATATCGATTTTCATATCGCGCTGCTCGCCTATGGTGTCTTTTGTGTTGAATCATGATTAATGGAACGCTGGCCATATCTTGATAGCGAATCCGTTGGCATCATGATGCAGGTTACAGCAAGCAAGCACTGAGAGCATAGTACGAGTGGACAGCATTATGTCCGATATATGAACCCTGGTGTGTTCCAATCCGTGAGTGTGTCTTCGTCATCGTCAACGGTAGCGATAGTGTCACTCTCAGCACCCGTGGCGGTCTCTGATCTCTGCCTCTTCTTATTCGTAATCACAAGGTACGTACGCAAGCCCATGGCCATGAGCAACACCAGAGCATAGCAGATCATTATCGCCTTGAATGCTGTCGGGTAGTGTGGCTCTTCACTGGACTTGAAGAACTGAGGGCCGGCGATGTTTCCAGCACAATATGCCAAGAAGAGAATAGCAGTCATTGTCATCTTTTTCGTGCTGCCTTTGTAGTTGACGCCGACCAGAGACATGGAAAGCGGTAGCGCCGAGGACCCAGTTGAGAGTAAGTAGTACCCAAACAATTTGACGCCTTGAGACGTGCTACTCGCATAGATCATTGCTGAGCCTGCCACTGGACACAGAACCACAGCACAGATAAGGAGGAGCGTGATGTTGCTGAACTTTCCCGCGAGACGGCCTGTTCCCATGATGGTGAAGAAGCTGATGAAGCTTGCTGGCAGTGTCACGAGTGTTGTCTGCAGACTTGTGAAGCCAAACCCCTCCAAAACCAAATTACCAAAGTTCTGGGTGCCACCGTTCGGGATTTGGGTCAGGATGGAAATCGCGAAGAAGAAAAATGTCTTGGGATCCACCAAGCACTCAATTGCCTGCGCTAGTTTCCAGGAATGCTTTGCTTTCCCTGTGCCGTGTCGAATAACCCTCTGCTCAGCCACATTCTTCTCCTCTGGCGTCAGGAAAGAGCAGGAAGCTATAGAGTCTGGCAGCATGAAGAGTAACACAAAAGCCCAGAGGAATGTAATGCAGCCAAGCACTATGAACATCCACTGCCAAGGTTCGAGTGGTTGTTTTACGTGTCCAAGTCCGTACGCTAAAAAGCTTGTGATGACACCTCCGAGCGAGTTGCCTGCGAACCAGACGCCCGTCCTGGTCGGCACTTCATTTCGGGTATACCACATGGTGGTGATATACAGGAAAGCCGGTGAAATTGTTGCTTCCGCTACCCCTAGGAGGAATCGCACGGTGATCAGGCCACCATAGTTGGTACACGCTGCTGTCAGCGCGACAACAGCGCCCCAGAAGAACGTGTTGATAGCGACATATTTCCCGACAGGAAGGCGCTGTATTAGGATGGATGTCGGATATTCCCAGAAGAGATAGCCAAAGTAGAACACGGACGAGACCCAGCTGTAATCCGTCCCTTCCAAGTGTGTAGAATCTTTGAGGCCGAAGACTGACGCGCTTGAGAGTATAGTCTTGTCCATGAAGTTGAGATTGTACGTCACAAACAGAAGCGGTACGATCCAGAAGTCAATTTTGCGAACAACTCGTTTCTCAAGCCGGGGGTCTATGGCACTCGATTCTGTCTCATGTCCGCCAGTACTGCTTGTCGCACTCGAAGCTACTTTGATGTCCTTGCCAGCCATCTCTGCCGGATGGTTAGTGTAGCTCAGCAATGGCAACTTGTGTGAAGTGCTCTGCTGCCACGAGTGATCGAAAGGAAGAGTTTCGATGGAAACGTTACTGCAGAGAATGTGCAGTATGCAACTGCATGACCAGGTGTCGCGGCTCGCTGCACTCGATGTGCGCAAGATAGGCCAGGGTGGGGCTCAGATAAGCTAGCCGACGAAGAAACGACGTGCCATGATATGTGCAAAAGGAGGGCAAGCTGGTCTCAAGGAACGAACGCAGTGTATCACCTTGCCAAGGCGGATACTTTGTTGCGAGATCATTTGGTGATACTGTCCAACAGACCAGGTCTGCATTTCAGCTTGCGCACACCCGGCAATATCCTGATTGGAAATCTAGGCGCAGAACCAGGGATATGACAGAGATCTTGTATGCGCACACAAGATAGCTGTGTGGTCGAATCAAGTCGTTTGGCACATCATTGAATACCGCTTGAGCTCCTGCCGCAACTTCTCCTTCACTTCCATTGAAGCCCAGCAGATCTCTATCGCGTTCATCTGAAGCTGTACCATTTCGGCATTATTAAAGTTGCAGTGCGTCTTCACAATCTGCAGGTTCTCTTCCACCCACATGCCATTCATATATGTCGGATCATCGGAGTTGATGGTGACCTTGATTCCAGCATCGAAAAGCTTCCTTACAAGCGGAAAGATGTAGCCGAACGGGGTGCGTCGATTGTAGGCGTGTGGACAAAGTGTCATTCCCAGGTCTTTAGCCTTGATGCTCTCGATGAGCTCAGGACTTTCCGCGGCATTGAGCCCATGGTCAATCCTGTCAAGGCCGATACCAGTCACTGCAGATACTACCTGTTCTATATGCTCGTGCGTATCCTTCTGCCCAAAATCACAATGCGCGGTGACATGGAGCCCGTCTTTGCGGGCTTGCCGGAAAATGGAGTCGAAGAGTAAGGGAGGCCGGTCATACTCATTACTGTCTAGACCAATGGCGTGGAACACGGTATGTTGATATGGCCGGCAGTCCTCATACGCTGCCTCCGCAGATTCCACACTCATATCGCGCAGAAAACATAGCGTCCAGTTGCAGTCTATGCCGTACTTTTCTTTCGCATCGTCCTTCGCTTGTTTGAGACCGTTCATCACTGCCGCTACAGGAACGCCACGGCGCGTATGTGCTTGTATGTCAAAAAAAGGCTCGCAGTATCGAACATTCATGGATGCGGCTTTGGCGAAGTACTGCATGGCGAGCTCATGAAAGTCTGACTGTACTCGAAGAACCTCCATGCCGCCGTAGTAAGCTTCAAGGAACGTGGGAAGTGAGAGATGCGGCTGGAGTTCTTTGCGATGATTGTATGCAGTTGCATAACTGGCATTTAGCTCTTCGAAGCTGGCATAGGGTAGGTGGATGTTGTTCTTTTGAGACAGTGTCCATCTCAGCTGAGGCGTCAGTGTACCTTCGATGTGCACATGCAATTCCAGCTTGGGCAGTTCTTTGATCACCGCTTCCACCTCCATTCTCTTCGGATAATAAAGCAAAGATAAGGTGCGGAAGTCGGAGCGGCTGCGGAGACTTTTTGAGGCGCATGGCGACGGCGATCTGCACATGACGCTTCTCCAGCCACACCAAAGCAACGAGGGCAACAAGGCCGGCGCGGCGACCAAACACCAGACCTTCGAACCATCCTAATCGCACGCCATTCGCAGCAGTCCGCAAACCCGCACACCCTGTTCTACTCCCTCGACCGCCCAAGTACCGCCTAGCGCTTGCCCGCGACCGAAGGCGACCACGACCCGGCATCGGTTACGTCCTCGACTTTCCCTCCGTTGCTACACCTGCATTCCTACAGTCACCCCAGCCACCATGTCTTCACGGAAGAAGATCCTATTGAAGGTAGCTTACATGGTATACATGATCAGCGGACAAGTGCAAGGTAGCTGACAGGTCCAGGTCATTATCCTCGGCGACAGCGGCGTTGGCAAAACATCTTTGATGAACCAATATGTACGCAAACGCCGGCTACTTTCCCAATGAGCCAGCGCTTACTTCGCGTCTAGGTCAACAAAAAGTTCTCCGCCTCCTACAAAGCCACGATCGGCGCCGATTTCCTCACCAAAGAAGTGCTGGTTGACGACCGCCTCGTGACGATGCAGCTCTGGGATACGGCAGGTCAAGAGCGATTTCAATCCCTGGGAGTCGCTTTCTACCGCGGCGCAGACTGCTGCGTGCTGGTATACGATGTGAACAACTCGAAATCTTTTGACACTCTCGATTCGTGGAGAGACGAATTCCTGATCCAGGCTAGCCCAATGGATCCCGAGAGCTTTCCATTCGTCGTTCTCGGCAACAAAGTGGACAGAGAAGAGAGCGCGAGAGTGATCAGCAGCAAGAGAGCCATGGCTTTCTGTCAGGCAAAGGGCGGCATACCATATTTTGAGACCAGTGCGAAGGAGGCTATTAATGTGGAACAGGCTTTCGAGGGTGAGTACACTTTGACCCTCCACGAACCTAGCCCGGCAAATGAGGCCATCTTTGCCGCAATGCTGCTGCTGCTGAGTTCCGCGCTGACTTATTCCAGTCATCGCTCGAAATGCTCTCGCACAAGAAGAGTCGCAAGACTTCAACCCTGATTTTCCCGAGACGATACCTATCAATATCGACCAGCAGGATCAGGGCTGCTCATGCTAAAGTTGGCGAATGTCAGAGGCAGCATAACGGGCGCCCTCGAAATCTGTCTTCAACGTGCTGTCTGCATTCTCATATACCATTTTTCAAGCTTTCATGCATTTGACGGCGTCCGGAGCGTGAGATTCTGCGCCTGACTTGGGTTGGAAGTTGCTTTGCACAGTCACCATATACCGCACTTAACAGGATAGGTTCAGCTTGTCGAGCAATGCACGAGAATGCATGCCCGAATCCGATAGCAGTAGCATTGAATACAGAATGATTACCATTAGTCGAGGACGTGCGAAGCATGGCTGATGCCCTTGAGGACCCTCACTGTTGCAAGCGCTCTTCTCTGCGTCGTCGGCTTTCCTCTAGCTTTCCCTGCGCCTTGGTTGCCTCGTGCTTGGCCTTCTTCAAACGGCTCTGCTTTGTCACCCAGAGGTGTTTGAACCTTGCCGATTCTGGAAAAGGCTGAGAGGCACTCCTACCACCGAGTGATTTCCTCAGTGCGGCCGTAGCTAACCTCGAATCACTCTCGCGAAAGACATCCCCATCAAGTGTACTCGGCTTTTCCTTTCAAACAGGCTTCGCCACCTTCCTTAACTCCTTGGAGTTCATCTCCATATCCATGAACTCCTTCCAACTGATCGGTACCATCTGATTTCCCCACTCACTCACCGCCATCACCACCCCCAATTCATTCTTCGCAGTGCTCAGATAATAACTCCTCTCATCTCCCAAACTGATCACCACAGCCCGCACAGTATCTCCCACCCTGAACGACTCAGACACCTTGACCTTGTCAATTTCCGTGGCTCGAATATCCTGTTGTCGAATTACAGCTGGGAGGGAATCATTACAGACATGTTCGCCGCTGGATCCTAGCGCGAGGATGGAGATGTTGGCTTGACGAGTCTGAGTCCGCGTTATGCGGCCTAAAATTACTGTGCCGACTTGAGGGAGCAGAGGGCCGGTTGTGCGGAGGATGGAGACGGTGGGAGCTTTCTGTGTTTTGGAGGCGGAGGGTCTGGAGAGGATTGGGCCTGGGATTGATGCGCAGAGATTTGGACCTGTGATGTGGGTTGCCTCGCCGATGTTATTGGAGCTGGTTGGGCCGAGGATCTGGCCTGGCAGTCCGATGTTGAATGTCATGATTCGGTTTCCAGTTCGGGATATGGATTCTTTTTTCGATATCTATGGCAAAGTTTCAAGCGCCGACGTTCGAGTTTAGCTTAGTCAGCTGTTTGTCTCGAGTCCCGTGTTCCTAGCCTGCTTCACCTAATGATTCTAACTTCTCCTGGTCTTCTTCACGATGAAAATCACAAAAGATGAGAGTGAGGTTTCCAAAATTTCAGAGAGCCTCAAGTTCCAGCTTTGTTAATGCGTTCGATGGCCAAAGCCCTTGTACTACGCAAGTAGAAGGCAACAAGCTACGGGTGTGGAGGACGACTTGATGCCCACTTGACAGGGTGAAAATAAAGCCTCATTCCGCATGATCGTCGACATGGGAGGCTTTGCTTGTTTTCCAATCAGTGTTCTACCCGGAAAGGCATCGCACAAGAACAACCCAACAGGTGAATGCATTGCCACAACCACAATGGTCCCAGTTGTCAACGGCGGCAGCACTCGAATGCAAAGGGTTCAGGCTCAAAGAGATACTTGCGCACGGTGCTCAAGCGCGTATGCCCCCGCTATTGCCTAGAAGTCATGTTCAAAGAGTAC
Organism: Pseudocercospora vitis; assembly: GCA_026120125.1. Lineage (NCBI taxonomy): Eukaryota > Fungi > Ascomycota > Dothideomycetes > Mycosphaerellales > Mycosphaerellaceae > Pseudocercospora > Pseudocercospora vitis. Next base: position 736,445 of record JALRML010000003.1, on the reverse strand, counting down.
GAAGTGGACACCAAGCCGTGCATAAGATGTGTCTTTGATCAACCCCGTCTTCCAGACATAATTGATCTGAACCTTGCTTAGTCAGCACATCCGCTATCGATAGCGCATACCAAAAGTATCCAAAGCAATTCTACAGCTCACCTACCACGACAACCACACACCACGCACGCAACCATGTCGTCCCTTCGTAACGCTGTCCAACGCCGCAACCATCGCGAACGCGACCAACCCGAAGAACGCAAAAAATGGGGCCTCCTCGAGAAGCGCAAAGACTACAAACTCCGCGCTGCAGACCATAAATCGAAACAGAAGAAAATCAAAGCACTTTCGCAGAAAGCTTCGGAGCGAAACGAAGATGAATTCTACTTTGGAATGATAAATTCACAGACGAAGGGCGGGGTGAAAATCGCTCAGCGAGGAGCGCAGAATGCTGGCGGCACGATGGGCAGTTTGGATGTGGAAACTGTGAAGTTAATGAAGACCCAGGATGTGGGTTATTTGAGGACGCAGTTGCAGAGAATTAGAAATGAAAGGGAAAGGTTGGAGAAAGATGTCACCCTGGCGGAGGTGGGGGTGCGGATCGAGCCAGACACTGGGCGGAGAAAGGTGTTTAGTGAAGATGGGGATGAAGAGAGTGTGCCTGTGTCACAAATGCTGGACAATGGTGGTGGCGGCTTGGATGGTATAGATCTGGACATGGACGGATTTGAAGACTTCAGTGAGGACGGCAGTGGAAACGAGGACGAGGACGAGGACGATGCGAATCTCAAACCGGAAGAGCGAGCACTGCGACAGCGGAAAAGACATGCGCTCGAGGTGAGGCGGCGAAAGCTAGATGCGCTGGAGAAGCAAGAAGAGAAACTCAATACTGCATTACAAGCGGTGGAAGATCAACGTGCCAAGATGAACGGCACAGTTGGCGGCGTGAACAAGAATGGGCTGAAGTTCAAGGTACGACAGCGGAAACGCTGAAGACAGCTGCTTGGATGATTGCCGCGTCAACGCTGTACATTACTTGATATACCCATGGTTGGCCTCGAGCATTACATCTTCGCTGGCATCCTGGTTGCTGCATCTAGTCTCAAACAGTCGCCATTCATGTACTCGTTCTCCACCAAGAATCTCACAGCATGTGCAAATTCCTTCGCATCTCCCAATCGCTTTGGATATTCCGCAACCTTGCGCAAACTCTCTTGGACCTTTGGTGGAAGCTGCTTGGACATGTTCGTCTCGAACAGAGACGGCGCGATTGACACTGCGCGAATGCCATTCGGCGCCAGATCACGAGCCAGAACCAACGTCATGCTTCGTATCGCACCCTTGGTCGCAGCGTATGATAGCTGGCCGACTTGTCCTTCGAAGGCCGATGAGCTCGATACCAGAATCACAACACCGCGGGAATTATCCGCGTTCAATGGCTCTGTCCTCGCAATATGCGGGAGCGTCAATCGGATCAAGTTCAAAACGCCCCTCAAATTGATATCAATCACGAAATCAATCTTCTCCATCCCAACCGGATTCAAATTCTTGTCCAAGAGCTTCGCGGGTAGTCCAACTCCAGCAGCTGGGATGAGGCCCCGGATCGGTTTGCCGGTCTGCTTTGCCCATGCAACCACGCCATCGACGGCTTTTGAGAGCGAATCTGAATCTGTGACGTCGACTTCGAAGAACTTGCTTCGGTCAGAGCCCAGTGAGGAGACGACTTTGGCGCCGGTTTCTGAGTTCATGTCCAGAATTGCGACGTAGGCGCCATGACTGTGAAGGTCTTCGGCGGTCGCGAGCCCGAGACCACTGGCGCCGCCAGAAATGAGAAACGTTGTGTCCTTGATTTGCATTTTGGTTGGTAGTGGAAAGTTGGCGATGATGAAATGGAGGATACCTATATATATGTAGCTACAGAACGCCGAGGTAAAAGTGATCCGAGATAGAGACCCTTTCGAGAGCCACGTCTCTTACGAACCTTGGAGGGTATGCTCTGCGAAAGTATAGACTATTGATCCAATTCCGCTCTGAATGAAGCGCTCAACAGATGATGTCGATATGGTCAGCCAGGTGCAAATTCTGAAAAGAAGAGCGCACAATGAGCTTCATGTGAAGGCATGGCCCTTGTCCTTGCGGGGCCGCGGTCCGCCTGCCGTGTCCAAGCTTCCTCAACTCACATTCACATGGCGATTGTGGCTGGAAGTCGCGAAACATCTCGAGAGCCAACGCGTACGACAAGGACCGCGCAAGCACTCGAATCGGGTTCAGAAGAAATCCGCGACAACGACCAATCCAGTTTGCATCCAGCATGGCCACGAACGGCCACCCAGCAACACCACCCCCCTCGGATCCATCCTCCAAACCAGTAGAAAGCAACAGCACGAAAGCCGAGCCTGATGTGCCTCTCACATCCGCAGACGACGATGGAACGTCCAAACGCCCCCGCGACGCACGCCTCATCCACACCGTCCTCAGCAGTCTCGGAATTCACACCTACCAACAGCGAGTTCCCCTCCAACTCCTCGACTTCGCCTACCGCTACACCTCAGGCGTGCTGAACGATAGCCTTCGTCTCAGCGCCGAAGGCTACGCCTCGCAGAACACCGGCACGGGCGGACGGAGAACCCAGGCCGACGAGATGAACAGCATCACCATGCCCGCCCTCCGCGGCGCAATCGCGAGTCGACACGGCCATACCTTCGTCGGTCCACTTCCGAAAGAGTACATGTTAGAGCAAGCGGCAGAGAGGAATCGGATCCAATTGCCGAAGGTCGAGAGGGGCTACGGCGTACAGTTGCCGCCCGAGAAGTACTGTTTGACGGGTGTGGGGTGGGGTTTGAAGGACGAGTGGGAGAGTGACGAGGAGATTTTGCCAAACTCTTCTGCGCCCCTGGAGGCGCCGAGTATGAGTCGGAGTGCGAGCCAGAGGAAGAATGATGAGGATGAGAGAATGAGTGGGATGGATGGATTGGATGAGGACGAGGAAGGGGCGGGCAGGATGGAAGATGTGTTTGGGGAAGGGGATACGAGTATGGCTCAGGATTGAAAAGACGATGGAGTCTTGAAATGTACGACTGCGAATTAGCGAGGCGTTATGGGGAGCATGGTCGGAAGCTGAGTAGACCTGAGCATGTTGAAAGGCAGGTCTTCATACGGAAAATTACTGAACATTCTTGGGGCCATTTTCTGGGTAGTTCAGCGAAGCTATCTGCAGACTTACGCTGCGGCCAAATGGGGTTCAGGAACGAACGGCAGTCACTCACGGTGATCCAAAGAGTGTCTCTACAACAAATGGTCCTGATCCACAAACTCCGGCCTCGCCATTGATAGCGTCAAACAACGCTCAAATACCAGAGTCAATGACACGAACGACCTGGCAAATCTGGCATTATGATCTCAGCCTTGCTCGTAATCATGTCGCAGCTAGTCACGCGTACATGTATATGAGTCTCCGTGAAGCTACTGAACGTTGGACTGCCGTCGAAAGACTCGTCAATCGATGCTACGCTCAAAGGCGGTTCTTGAACACATTATATCGACCATGCGGCCTTCTCGCTGCAGCGCCCATATCCACAACCCTGTCCAGTCGATTACCTATTGTTCCTGCAAGGCGAATTGTCAAGCTCTGTCGGCGGGATGGTATACTTCATCCATTATGACCGCCACGTTGAAGGAAATCACGTTGCGACCGGATTCGAATGTACACGGGTTTTGCTTTTCTCCACAATGTCTACAATTTCGACTTGGCCGAGTGTTTTCTCATGCCTGGATTGGCTAGCCGTCCTGGCCATAGAAGCCCAGGAAATTGGTCGGGATCGAAATCTCATGCTTGCATTGTACTGTGGTAACCACAGACGTTGTACCATCAGGATAACATAGCTTTGCACAAACTCATCGCCAACGCTTTGTATAGCGCACGCACACGAGACACTTGGCTCTAGATCTTGTCTTACGCCTTGCAGAACAGGCACTTTGAGTATCTACGGCAGGTCGTGAGCAAGATCAAAGCCTTCTCGGCAGACCTATCGAAGACTATGCTGCTGCTATAACCAGTTCTGAAAAACTGCTCTGAGCTGGGTTGCGACAATTGCATCGGCCCTAAGTGCTGGACAGAGGTGGTGGAGAGAGCCATAGTACTACGAGCAGACCCGATAGTGTCCTATAGACACTGTGGGAGTGCTGGCTGTGTCATGAAGGCGCTGGACATGGAAGCAGATCTGGGAAAAGCCACGCGGCCGTTCGAGTTCTCTCTCGCAATCATCGCAAATTCGGTTGAATGAGCAGCGTAGGCGCTCGATGAACCATCCAGAAAATGGTGGGAATAGCCGTAATAATCCGGCGTGAAACCCTTGGCTGTGTCCGACTCTGTAACTCCAGCTCATTGCGTGATGTCATGTCTATTCACATCTAAGTTTACTCTTCATCCTCATCATCGTCCGGCTCGACCTCGACACACCCAGTTATGTCGATCCTGTCGCCCGGAGCAGATTGCGAGACGTACTTCACAAATTTCAGCGTTCCCTTATCCCGAAGCACGAGGCTCAGTGTGTTCCATGTCGCAGGGTTGCTGAACAGAATTCCATCGTCTTCGTCATCACCAGCGGCTTGGTACACAGCAGGATCGGCCTTCATCTTCTTAGCGGAGCGTCTCTGCCCCGCGCCAGTCTGCGACTGTACATTTGCAGGAATAGTAACTCCGTCATCCGAACCGTCCTCATCTTCTGGGTCGTCGCCAGCCATGTAGAGCTCGTAGCCTCCGACGTTGTCCTCATCTTCAGCTTCGGCTTTCTGTGCCTTTCCGCTACCATTGACTTCGCCATCACCTGTTCCTTCTTCTTCTGCTTCGTCTGGTCCCCAGCCTTTTGTTGGTGTCAGGCACAGCGTGTATTCAAGCTGAGGACTGTCCATTTTGTAGCCTTGAGCCAGTTGGTAGTCTATACCTTTCCGAAATCTCCTAGCTAATACCGAGCTTCTGTGCAAAGTCAAACCAGTCACCAGTGCAAGCCATTTGCGAAAAGCCGAGCTTGGGAGCAAGACGTCTAGCACTTGTCGAAGTGGTGGGATGACGTCGCCGACGGAAGATCCTTGAGCCTGCAAGTACTGATAGCGATGCTTGTGCGGCGGGCGAGATGTTGACCAGTCAAGCTGTTGTATGCTGGGCTGCTCCAATGATTCTTTCAAAACTTTTGAGAACTTCTCGCTGAGAAAGTTGCTGAGCTGTAGCATTGATTCTTCCGCAAAGATCTCGTTGAGCTCTTCAACCGTGTCTGGTGTCAAGTAGTTTGGTGTCATGTAATTAATAAGGAATTGCAAATCGTTCTCGGTAAGCTCGGTCTCGCTTTGGTTGCCATTCTCCTCGTCTGTTGATGCCGGCCACTGTTGCTGTGGCTCGTCGAACTCATCGGCCTTGCCTTGGAGTTGTTGCAAAGAGCTCCTTTGTGCCAATTTCTCCTCCAATCCAGGCTCAAACCCATCTTCTCCTTCTTGCGGGATATGGAACCAGCCACTGATCGCCATGCGCACTCGTCCTCCGTCATCCTCATCTTGACCAGCCGCACGCTTGTACACCTCCTCAACATCATGAAAGCTCTCTCCTGGTTGCACGGTGAAGAACGAAAGTTGGTTCCAAGCTGGCGGAATAACCTTGCTGTAGTGAGGTCGAGGCAGCTTGTACGTCTTGCCATCCTCGCCTTTCACCTCATCAGTCGGGTACAAACGAAGAGCACCGCCCCACTCTGCTTTCCAGGGCTTGTCTGGATGGGTAAGGTACAGGATATAGCTCACTCTCCTCGTGCCAATAACATCGTCGTGGCAAAGCAAGTGGCAACCAGGGACATAAACATTGACGGCCATGTCAGTCTTTCTGCCAGATAAAGGTCCAGAGCCTGATACCGAAGCTATCCATCGTCGGAAGTCAGCACCATACATCGCATCTCGTAGCTTCAACAAGGAGGGCAATTTCTCCAGCGCTGACGCGGGCAGTCCATCGAGGTTGGCCAAATCTCCGGATTGGTGGATCTTGTAAATATCTGTTTCCTTCGGAGTGAAGTGAATGTTATCCTGGATCTCAGTCCGTACGGAGCGTAACAGGTCGTCATGAATCAGGTCAGAGACCACAGTGTGTAAATATGGCTTCGACCTCGCATAGTCATCCGCGTACCCTTTGATCACGGCCGGCTCGAATAGTCCATGCCGGAATCTGGCTCGGATCGCATTGGCATCGGTCACTTGCTTCTTGCCGCTGCCATTGGCGGACTTGGCCTCTGCGTCTTCTATCTTGCGCTTCATCCTGGACAAGGTCGATGATACGAAGGTCTGTTCCGCGCTGCCAAAAATTTCGCTGGTTTCGAAGGCTCACAAGGACCTGAGGCTCTGCCAAGCTTTCGGCAGCGGTCCGAGACGTCCGCAAGCCAATGGAACCTGGAGGAACAGCTTACTCATCAACGGCCATGGTGACAACGTGGAACATGGAACATTGAAAGCACACAACGTTGACCCTAACAAGCACCCGGCCGTCCTCCCCGATATTCACATCACTAGGGCATATGAGAGGGCGCGCTGGGATGCAGCCGCAAAGCCGGCCTCTTTGGCTGATTGCGTCTATGCTACGTGATTCGCTGCGGTCATGTCAGCCGCTCTTACGCCTACGTCGGAGGGAACGAGATACTTCGCCTTACGGCCCATGGACGAGGCTGTACCTACGCACTGTCTGACGACATCCATCTGGCTTGGTGCAAAGACTCCCGCTTCGCCACCAATCTTAGGAACATATGCGAGAAACCCAAGATTCCTGCTCTTGGGACGCTGACCGATCACATGGCTTTCGTGCACGCGAAGAGTGCCGCGCAGGCCGGCTGAAATATCGCGGGATTATCATTGACTCACAGCCAGGCTTGTGTTTCTATGAGAAGCACTTGATTGGCAGTCGGACCTTGCCTTCTCGGCCGTGTGCTCCAGGGCAATCTGATGGCCAAAGTCAACAAGACGGACCGTATGCGCACACTTGCCGACCGGCTCGAGAATATGATTTACCTCTAATTGGCCGCATTTATGGCTTGCTATATTCATCCGCAAGATATAGAAAGACTTAAGAATCATACTCGGTAACTCTACATGGCCCTCACTTGAACTCGAAGTACATTGCTTATCGTATCGCTACCACACTTTGTTACCAGCAATTCGAATCGCACTTACGGAAGTGATCACGTCCATCGATGACCATGGAGGATCAAAATGGTCAGGAATACTACTCGCAAGGACTTCGGCAGAAATTCTTGCTTGATGCCAAGAAGCCTGTCCCAGCAGCCGCAGCTCACACCTACGCCGACATCAGGTACGAAGTGAACGAGGCCAGGTACAAGGAGCGTGCTCAGAACATCCTCGCTGCGGGTGGTTTGCCCACGACAACCCCGGATGGATTCCCAGAGCGGTTAGACGGGCCACTCCTATGGAGCAATCAAGACTTCCAGGATGAGGACGACTACATCGTCCGTTTGAGCGATGGCGACATCAAAGAGATCGAAAAGGCACTGAAACATTTCCATGAGCTTGAGCTGGATGGCGATGAAGTTGATATGAAGTCCTTTCCTCTGCCGATCTTGGGGAAAAGGCTTGGAAGCGCTTCGAACGACGTCTACTATGGCCGCGGTTTCACCATTGTGCGGGGTTTACGTCCCGAGTTATTTACAGTCGAGGACTATACAATAGTGTATCTGGGGATCTCATCCTATATTGCAGAGAGACGAGGCAAGCAGGATCAGCGAGGATCAATGCTGCTGCATGTCATGGCTCGAGATGTCACGGATGAAGATCCAAAGAACAAGGATAAAGTCAGTGCGAAATATTGCTAAGTCGTGTTGCTAAGAGCTAACAGCCACCAGCCATTCCACAACGACGTTGTTACGGACACTCTAGCTTTGATAACGCAGGAATGTTCTGCAGAAGGTGGCAGAAGTGTGATCGCCTCGGTCTGGACGATCTACAACGAACTAGCGTCAACGCGACCGGATATCCTGCACGTTCTCGCCCGCGACAACTGGCCATTCGATACATACGGCCGCAAGCCCGCATTCTACAACCGTGCGCTTCTCTACTTCCACGACAACAAAGCAATCATGAGCTTCTCGCGTCGGCTTCTCGTTGGCCACGACCCGCGCGAGCCACGCACTCCAGGCATCCCAGGCCTGTCCGAGGCGCAAGCAGAAGCCCTCGACGCTTTGCATTTCATCGCTGAGAAGCATTCTATCCGACCGACTATGGAGAAAGGAGACATCAGGTTCATCAACAACATGGCGATCTTGCACAGGCGAGAAGCATTTGTGAACAATGCTGACAATGAGCGACACCTGGTTCGAATCTGGTTGAACAACCCCGAGAAGTGTTGGAGTCTGCCGGAGCCTCTGAAATTGGCATGGGCACGAGTCTTTGACGATAATGAACGCGATACAAATTGGGATATCAGACCTTTGAGGAATGCAGACGGGCGAGTCATTCGTGCTGGTGGCTCTTGCGACTAAGTTGAGACCACTGTATCTTTGCACAGCGTTTCAGCCATGCTTGCTATACACGTACACCGTTGTTTCTGTTGAGAAGAGTCTTTGCGACATCTGTTCGATTAGTAGATAGTAGTAGCGATACAACGGTTTGCAGTTGCACCTGTTTCAAGCTCGTATCATACAGCGTCCTATCATCTTGCCAATACAGATTTCATAACAGGTCGTAGATTATACTTTGTCCCGTCTGACCAGCAGACGTCACCCCTCTTCCATAGCTTACACGTACCTGGCACTCGGCTCCCATTCGGTATCATACAACTGGCTGATCCAATACAGATCATGCCCGAAAAGCTGTTTCTCTCTCACATGCATCATCATCCTTGCTCTCCGCCTCACCAATTCCGCACTCTCCCTGACAAAACCAGCTTCCTCCTCTCCCAACCCACAACTCTGCACCACTTCCTCCAGACCCTCGCCCGTCAGTGCCATGGTAAAAGGCCGCTTGCCTTTGCAGGAGTAGTGGAAATGCGCCAGCAGTGTGAGAGCACCCATATGATGACCCGCGATGGCATGAGGATTCGCGTACTCGCAGGGCAAAGACCATTTCGCGGCGCACTCGGCATCCCGACGCGTGATCATCGAACAGCTGTGCAGGAGGATGAAGGTCACGAGGTAGATGGTGAGCCAATGTTTCTTCTTGTTGCCGAGCATGAGGCTTTGGAGTTCGTCCAGGACCGTTTTGCTGAGGGGTCGGAGGAGTTTGGTGTAGTAGATGCACTCTTCCTGTGCGACGAGGATCGGTGGGGGAGGGATGTGGAGGTACCAAGGTGAGGAAGGATCGGTGACGATGGGGACGTCGAGGGTGTCAGTCCCCGCGATACGACATTCGTTGGATGTCGATCTGCAGGCGGCCCAGAGGCGGAAAGCGTTTCCCATGAGGTTACGTTCTCGTTCCTCCTGTTTGGGTTGTCAGCTGTGCTCGCACCCGGTCTATAAATTTTGAGCTTGCCTTTGCGCTACCTATGTGCCGGAATGCTTGCATGTATGTGTTCCACAGGAGAGGATCGAGCTTATCAACGACCGCCACGATATATTCACTGACATTTCTGTCAATGAATTGTCGTACGACGCCAATGTGCTCTCTCATATTCGCAATGGCATATGGCGGTATGTCGTGCGTCCTGACGTTGCCCTGTCGATCCGTCCAGACTTCTGTAATCATGTCGCCCTCGACAGGAACAAACTTCCGCATCTTAGCCTTGTACGGCGCGTAATGAAACAAGTGACTGATTTCGATAGTCCTGATCTCATCCGAGGCCCATTGCTCGATGTCGAGAATGTCCATAGTCTGCCACCGCCGGCTGAACATCTGGTATGGTGCCTCTTGCTCGCGATAGAGGGAAGCGTCAGTGATGATGTAGCGGAGGCATGGTAGCACGGCTAGAGCAGGTTCCGTGAGGCGCTGGCATCTCAAGCACGGTCTAGTGAGGTCCTCCGGATCAGGTTCGCATCTGTTCTTCTGCATCCGACAGCGCACGCAGGCTTTGATTTGTCTGGTTAGTGCCGTCTCCTCTCGATCTTGTCCTAGAAGCCTGCCACGGGGTTTTGGTGCTTGAGCCAGAGGAAATCGCTGAGTGAGCTTCGCAGTCATTTCGTTGTCGGCCAGTTTCCTCCTTCGTCTAGGTTTCAAAGCGGGTACAATCCATGTATTACTACAAGGACCGAACAATGCGGCTTTTAACTCTTCCTCCCTTCGTCTTTTCAGTGCAATTGGCGATCTTTGATCATCATCTTCGTCGTCGAGAGCTTGGTGGCTGCCCTCCTCTGTAGGCCAAGCTGATGGAGGATGGAAAGTAGGCTCTGCATTGCCGCGCGTTATAGGTCCAGACGTTGTATCCACTGGCTCCGCTTCAATAGCAATTGGCAGGTATGATGGCCTGCTGCTAGCTGGTAGATCTTCGGGTACACAGTCCGGTACCTGCTTGTTCTCATTACATTTGATTAAGCCGCGACATTGATGAGGCAGCTGGACGGCGTGACCATTGCCAGTAGATTCGGATGGTATAATAGAATGACTAGCCAGTGGCTTGGTCACTGAGCTTGTCACTGCATCGTTTGGCTGCCCGAAACTACTTGAGCAAGATCTGTGCACATTGTTGTGGTTCAAGGTCTTTGTGTTTCGTGGAGGTTGAGTGCCTTGTGCTTGTGGCTGCCACGCCTGCTGCGACCATCGCAAATGTGCGTCGACAACATCCTCGTATCGAGGCCAAGCTTGCTCAGGCGTGTGAGGTCTCTGATCCAGACGACCGGCAGCCTGAGGCGAGTCAGCGTTGACATGTTCCTCACTTACACAATGTCATTACTATACCATTGGGAGCGGCAAAGCACGTGAGGCTTCTGCTTAGAAGTGGAGCTCCAATACCCGTGACACCAGTTCGGGATGCGGTACGAGCAAATACTGTGTTTGCCATAGTCGAAGTAATGTTGGGGCTGACCCATCAGCTCAGCCAGCTTATGACTTCTGGGTTACCGGTCAAGGCCGATGGAGGATCGAAGGATGAGCAGGTAAGCTGACGAACTGTCGGCCGGAGCTTGCAGGAATACGGCGAAGGTCGGCGTCGCTTTCAGCTCAAGCCAGGATCGGAAATGATCTTCAGCTGAAGTTGACCACGTGAGCTCAGCTCGGAGCAGATGTGAGGCCGCAGACCAAGGATGTCGGCCGTGCCGAATGTGTGCAAGAATACTATGAGAGAAGTGTAGCATGGTCAGGGTGGTTTCGCTTGTCTCTCATGTTTCGATGGAACTGTCTGCATCGTTTCTGCAAGCTGCCAGCAGGCCGACTTTCCTTCTTCGCGGATCGGAATGTTGGACGACACTCAGTGCAGCCCCAGAAGATGCGTCGACATCCGATGCTGAGATCCTCGTGGAAGCCGACTTCTCAGGTTCATCGCGATGGAGGATTGATGGCTCGACCATGCTTGGCCGGCAGCTTTATGCCGTGGCCACGAACATCACCGATCTTGGCCCAACCCGGATCGATGTATACCTCCCGGACCATTCGAAAATCGCTCCACATTTGCGCCAAATGGTGGAGACATCGAAATCTGTGATCTTGAGAAATGGACCAGACATCAGTAAGCTTGGCATATCGCGCCTCGTCTGTTCGCTACTGGATGAGCACTCTCGGCAATATCCCAATTTCTTGGATGAGTATCGCAAGCTACCATTCGGGTCCTGCATGGTGTTCGACGCGATTGACATTGATGCGGCGAATATTACCCTGGACGTACAGCCTGCATACGATCTCGAGCGGCAAAGTGTGTCCGTTCGGAAGCTCCGCGACATATGGAAGAACGACGTTCCCGAGGAAGCTTGGCCAAAAGCTGTGGACATCAATGATCTACGGTTGGTGAAGCAACTCCATGATTCAGTGAGCCTGGTTCGTATAATGGGCAACGATGATGAGGATTTCATATTCAAGAGTAGCGTCACCAACCTATCACTTTTGTACCACGAGCTTCGATTCCTGCTGACGTGCCTGCCCCATCCAAACATAATCGGGAAGCCGCTCTACATCGTTACCAAGAAGTCAGTGTTCGGCGGTAAACGTGGCGTGTATGGATTCATCTTACCTTATTACCGGTCAGGATCGATGCGAGACTTGCTGCCTGTTTCACGACTTCGCCGCGATTTGCCGCTCGAACGACAGCTGAAGTGGGCCAAACAATTGACTTCGGCGCTCATTCATGTCCGGCAGCAAGCCGCAACTTTCTATTCAGATCTGCGGCCTGACAATGTCTTGCTGTCCGAGAACGACGATATTGTACTCATCGATTTCGAGCAACGTGGCAACTGGTTCGAGTGGTGTGCGCCGGAAATCAAGTATAGGATGTATGTCGTTCACTTGCAAAACTACGGAAACGTCATGAGCGAAGTAGCACCTGAAGTTCGCGTTCGATCTGTGGAAGAGCTTCTTCGGACGTTTGAAGAACTCGGCAGCAGTAGCAAGTCTCTTGCACATTTCAAAGCTGATAAGTCGGTTCCAAGTTTGACCAGTCGGAATGCGCCGTGGTACACTCTGACGCCGGATGCACAAGAAAAGGCCATGGTGTATTCGCTAGGGCTAATGCTGTTTTGTATCTTCGAAGGTATTTGCAATCCAGTCGTCAGTCTCACCAATTCATGGCCAATAGATCCTCACATTGAGTTTCCGACCTTCGCTCAGACACCAGACTTGATGCGCGTTCTGATCGAGCAGTGCACGGCAGATGGGCAAGAATGGGACTTGCTATCACAAGAGTCAAGAAAAGGCATGAGACGCATTACACTACGTGATGACAAGGTCGTTGTCGCAAGTAATGTTGACGCGAATGGGCCAGAGGTGTTGTCAAATTTGGAAATAGCATGGGAGGAAGAGTTGAAGATCGCGATCGCTTTCTTCAGCAGCGAAGAATGGCTCAATGGGAAGGTGGGCGCCAAGCGGCCCAGTCTGTCTGGTGTGCTTGAGCGACTGCGCGACATTGAGCAGGCTCTCGTTGCTGAGGCTAAACTCAATCAGCTTTGAGATCAGCCAGAGCCTCGACAACAACTTGAGCGATCGCGAGTAGTTTCTCTTCTTCGAGTCGTCGACAAACAATCTGTACACCGACGGGCGTCTCGCGGTAGACTTCTGGGTCATCTGATATGTATGTTAGCGAGAGCGGCAGAGCGGTTCGCTATACACACAAGCTTTCCACGTCTCAGCATCCTGTAGGCCCATGGGTTGGTAGACACGATCAAAGATGTCCAAGTCTGGATCGGCCAAGGTCACAGGTATCACCGCTGAGCAATAGTCTAGGAGGTTGACCAGACAGGAGTACCCTAGAGATGAATCAAAGACAGCTCGTTCAGCACCACATCGATCGTACGCACCGTAATGGTATATCCGGCCTGGCCTTGGCGCGGCATGTGGCATCACTGGCATGATGATGGCGTCTACCGGTGTAGAATTCCAGTATGCTGCATATTGGGCTCGAAATTCTTGAACCTGTAGGACTGCCGCATGATACTCACGAACGGACATTGGTGAACTCGAGACTGGATCAACGAGTTCGGCTAGGCTGGGCATCGCTGGCTCACCCGACAGCGCAAGACGCTCTCCGACGTCAAGCCTCCTGTCCGCGTCTGTGACCACAGAATGCAGGACTTCTGCATTTTCGTGGCCCGGCGGCGTCCAATCTAAGATGTTGCAATTCCATCTCTCAAGCGCGTCTGCAATCATGTGAAGTGCCCGACTGACTGGCGGATGAGGCTTGGCGACCGAATCCGAGTGCAGCAATCCAAACGTGAGACTCGTGGCGTCGAGGGGTGCGAGATGACGGTATGGTATTGGGAGGACTTCTGGATCCCGCAACCATTGTTCTGTAGAGAGGATAGCATCAAATACGAGATGCAGATCAGCAACCGAGTGAGCATGGATTCCCGCCACCGTCGGGATGGCCATCTGTCCGGGAGAGCTGTTCGCGACATTCATCATCGAAATACGTCCATGGGAGGGCTTCAAGCTGAAAATGCCATTGGCAGCAGCTGGCATGGATACCGAGCCTCCAATGTCAGACCCTATCCCAAAGGCGCTGCCGCGCAGTGCTTGAAGAGCGCCTTCGCCTCCAGAAGAGCCACCGGCTGAGACTTGCTGATTGTGTGGATTCCATTGGTAGCCCAGTATGTTGTTATTTGTCTCACCATCCCAGGTACTCTGCATCAGCGATGCTGAAGTGAAGGCATAAGCATTAGCAATTTGTCTGGAACATTGCGAATAGAAGCACAGTACTGCTCTACGCGTCCAAGACAGAAGCTGCGGCCAGCCAAGCAGACAGACTCATCAGCTGTAGCTCATGTCTCGGAGCGGGATATGTACACGGCTTGCATCCTTTGAATTTGCTTACTTTTGGCGATGGGGATAGCCCCCAGGGCGTCAAGGCTGATAACCAGTTCACTTTGGATATCAGCGGATTTGCCTCTTGGCCGGCCACCCTGAGTACCGATCCAGCCAATGTAGCCCATCGACGTGTCCAGTCCCTTGATGTGCCATTGGTCCTTCATACTATACGGAAGGCCGTGAAGTGGACCGATGAGCTTACCATTGACTTGGTAATAACGGTCCAGATCCTCTGCTCGTGACAGAGCGGCCTCGAAGTTAATTTCCAGCAAGCATTTGCACTACCAACAGGGTCAGCATAGGAAGCGACTAGAAAGTCGAAGCCGTACGAGTTGGTGAGCATATGCCGCCCTTTTGCAGAATGCAGATACTACCTGGAGTGCGGAGAGACGACCGTTGGCCATCTGTGAGAGCAGTTCACCTTTGCCGTAACCTGTGATTGTATTCGACTGTTGGTCCAGCAGGCCGTCGATGAAAGCGCCTGCGATGGCTCGTTGCTTGTTCGCCAGTGAAAGCACCCGTTGACTTAGAAGCCACTGTTCGGGGATCTTTTGTAGATCCGCCGCGCACTTTGCACTTGCAACATCTTGCCAAGGAATCATATTCACGCGCAAAGATCCAAGTGAGAATGGACAGCTCAGATCGGTCTCAAGAAAGAACGGCGTTCGCGTCTGGCCAACGCTCCCATGTAGTTCGTGAGTCCGGAACTACGCTGATGCCAGCACACACAGCCCTTCGGCTAACCCAGGCACATCTCATGCAATCTCTTCCCGAAGGCATAGCAGCTGTCGCGTAAGAGGGCAACATCAGCGGGTCCTGCCGCGTACACGGTGCCTGGGAAAGGCATCTACCAATCGCCTTCCCGGAAGGGTCGTGGTCAGCCGGAGTGGGAATTTCGACTAACGAGGGCGCGCTTGAGCAGGCCAGTGATGCATTTCCGGCACAGGCTTGGAACAAAACATTGCCATCGAGTACTCAGGTGGTCGCGTGTCGGCGACAGACCCACACAGCCGGTGAGGATTGCGCGGGAAATGTTAGTGGTTCGCATGGGGCGCGTAGCTTGAAAGAAGCTTGTTTCCAGTTCGCGAGAGTGCGAAAGGGCCTAAGGGACGGCGCCGTTCGTGGATGCGAGCTTACCTTAGATCCCCGAGGCGCCGTATGGTGCTGACTCCAACCAGGTGAGAAGGCCCTTCTGCCCAGATCTGCATTGATAGGGTCTGGCAGTCGGCCACTATCACTGTCGCCCTGAACCATATAGGTGGTCGATCATCCCAGCGAGAATCTCATTTCGGAGCCATTCATGAGACCTGGTTGGAAAGGGTCTGTCGCCTGTCGGATTTTGTCCCTCCATTCTACTGCAGTCTGCCCAGGGAACGGCTCTCGTTGAGAAGAATGGTGCAGTGAGTGGAGTAGAATCAGGGAGCTCTTTCGATCAGGCTGCACAGAGGTCGGGCCGGTGTCAGATGAAGCGTGGATGGCCGGGCATTGCCATCGTCCACGCCATCGCCGTCGCCATGGCCATCTGATACAACATTTCGACGCAGTGCGGCGGCGCGGGTCTTATGGTTATTATTATCATGAACACAGTTGGAGACATTGAACATGGGTGCCATCTTCACGCGTCAACGCCCGCCAATCACATCCATGTCGCATCGGGCACTCTGAAGCACGGTCTTCTGACGTAGCGCTTCGAATGGCATTCCGCCTTCACGGCGACACGCTGAGGCAGAGCGTCGGCCGTCACACACTCCATACACTGTTCCACGAGGCCGCGACAGGAGTGGCGTGAGCAATCCCCAGTACGTACATCTACACCAGCAGGTACTTTACTACACCACGCACACCAGCCATATAGTCCAGGCCAAGCTACCCTCGCCCACCCACCCGCCCGCCCGCCTCATTCATCACTCATCACGAGCCACGATCACCACTGCCGTTTCCTACATCTTACTTGCCGCTGCAATCGCGAGTGTCTGGCACACTTGCGACCACAGCTCAGACCTACATTACCTTAATCACCAAGCCCTCGTGCACTGGCAGACCGCGACTACCACTTGCAGAGCAAGTATATCACCAACGTCGACGGACACTCTCCCTACGCGCGACAATCGCACGCCTCAGCTCAGCTTCACCGCAACTCTAAGCATCCACAATGGGCCTCCTCGATAAGGTCGTCGACCGCGACGGTGCTGGTGGGCTCATCGGAGGCATCGTCCGCCTCTTCCTGCGCTTCCTCCAATTTGTCCTTGCACTCACGGTCGCCGGCCTCTACGGGACAGATCTCCACCATGGCAGCCAGGCAGGCGTCGCCGCGGACGGCAAGTGGGTGTTCGCCGTCGTTGTCGCGGGCATGGCAGCGGTGACGGTCCTCCTCTATGGTGTCCTGCGATTCATTCCGAGCGAATTCGCCTTCGCCTGGGACTGGGTCATGTTGTAAGTCCTTGAAATCGCCCTCTGCCTTGGCGAAGTCTTCTAACATGTCCCGCGCAGCATCCTCTGGACTGCCGTGTTCGGTCTCTTTGGGAACATCTACATCGATGCGCACCCCACACCCGAACAACATGGCCAACAGCGAATGAAGAGCGCGGTGTGGGTTGACCTGGTGAACATGCTTCTGTGGTTCATCACTGCCGTCTTGACCACTGCGGTGTTCTTCCTTCGCAGGAACAACCGGACCTTACACACCGGACGCGGCAAGGTCTAGAATGGCTTTGACGGAGCTTCGGCACACCCGCCGGCCATGGGGACGAAGATGGAGACGGGGCTGGTGGAGAACACCGCAGCGGCCATGGAGCAGCGATATCGTCTGCAGCCGGTGTGATAATTCGGAGGCTGGAGGAGGATCGGTGGGAGACTCGGGACTGTTCCTGAGGTTTCGTATGTTCTGAGCGAGAATGGCTGGACTGTTTATTGATACCCACATCGATGCTCTACAACTGTTAGCGTGCTTGGTTGCGACTGTTAGCCTAGTCACATTTGCAGTGATGGGCTGTGTGTATACAAGAACGATGGGGAAGTTCGAATGTAATTAGCTTGCGACATGAAGCAGTGAGGGGGGCACGGCCAACATCGACGAAGAGTGCCACTTGCTCTTAGTCTGGTGCTGACGAACGTCACTGGGGAAATGCAAAGGCTGACGAATGCATTGGACCGATCCCGTCCGCAGTGAGCCGTGATCGCATATTGCCAAGACTCTGCCTGAGGATGTTTTGAGTTCCAGGAACCCAGGTAAGGCTCCCCGTGGGCACATCACATCGGTGCGTGCCGTGGTAATCTCGATCAATACTGCACGTACGGCGACCGAGACGATGATATAGCGCGGTAAATCCTCGCCCACTAGCACGCGACATGAGCTTCCGCCAACCGTGACAGGGCCAAAATGTTCCTCCAGAACCTCGTACAGAAGGCCCAACAGCTCATTGATCCCGCCGTCCTCCCTGGCCCGTTAGGCTCGAGCAGTGCTGGGAGACCGTCGAAAGCACAGTTGTTCCGCCACCAGTTCCGCCTGCCCGACAGTCAGAACCCGCTATACGAAATCACAGCCGAGCTCACCCTCCCCACGAGGCGCAAAGGGAGCGTATCCAAGGCACAGCCGGGCAACTGGGACAAGAACAATTGGGACCGAGAACGAGGCACACACTATGTCGGACAGCTCCATCTGAGCGAGCAGTTCCTCTGCTTCTCCACCGTCAACACCTCGTTCGTCAATACGGCAAGCACGAGTGCCAGTAGCGCTTTCACCGGCAGGACGCATGGCACAGGACCGGCCGGCAATGGCTTCACGCTGCCACTGTGCGCGGTGCGGAGAGTCGAAAGGTTGCATACCCAAAGCTATATGTTCGCACTCTCCATCACGACCTGGAATGGCTTCGACCCGGGCAGCGAAGCGAAGCCTGGTGCTCCCGCCCCGCCCAAGCTGACTGTTCAGCTGGAGGGTAGTCGGCAACAATGTGAGCGCTTCTGCGATGGTTTGAAGAGAGGTCTCAGGCAGGGCATCAAAGAAGTGGACAACATGCGGACTGTCGCGCAAGAGTGCTACTCGGAGTACTTCCTGTACGATGACTTCGAGGCCGAACCCACGCCGACCAAGGCAGATGGCACGCCCCGAACGCCGCCAGACACTGGCTTGGGAAGTATCTTCAAATACCCGGGCAATGTGCGCAAGCTCAGGGACCGCAGCAAAATGAGGCTTTGGCATGAATATTTGAAGGAGAACGGCAGAAACACAACGCTCGTGAGGCAACCCGACTTTCACAGATTGATCCGCGTGGGACTGCCGAATCTGCTGCGAGGCGAGATCTGGGAGCTTGCCTCCGGCTCTTTCTACTTGCGCCTGCAGAAGCCGAAGCTCTACCAAGAGACGCTTGCCAAGCACGAGGGAGAAGGGTCCCTCGCCATCGATGAGATCGAAAAGGATCTCAATCGCAGTCTGCCGGAATATGCCGGCTTCCAAAGTGAAGAAGGCATTGGCCGTCTACGAAGAGTATTGACCGCTTACAGCTGGACGAACCGAGAAGTAGGCTACTGTCAAGCCATGAACATAGTCGTGGCAGCATTATTGATGTACGTAAGTCCACCACTTGTACATGTGCTCGAAGCTAATGTAAGTCTTTCTCAGTTATCTTTCCGAAACCCAAGCTTTCTACGTTCTTTCCACATTGTGCGACAGGTTATTGCCAGGTTACTATTCGACGACCATGTACGGCACATTGCTTGACCAGAAGGTGTTTGAGAGTCTGGTCGAGAAAACTATGCCAATCATTTGGGAGCACCTCGTCAAGAACGATGTCCAGCTATCCGTCGTCTCATTACCTTGGTTCTTATCACTGTACATCAACAGCATGCCTCTAATCTTTGCTTTCCGTGTCCTGGATGTCTTCTTTTTGGAAGGACCCAAGGTACTCTTTCAAATCGGCCTCGCCATCCTCCGCATCAACGGCGAGGAATTACTTGATGCCACTGACGATGGCACGTTCATCTCCGTCCTGAAGTCGTACTTCGCGAGACTGGGAGAGTCGGCGCACCCTACGTCTGAGAATCCCAAGCATCGCGCCATCACAAATTTCCAGGCACTCATGGTGGTGGCATTCAAAGAATTCGAGGGCATCACACAGCATACAATCTCCGAGCAGCGGGCTAAGCACAAGGCTGCAGTCATTGACAACATCGAATCTTTCGCCAAGAGAACATCCATCCGCAACTTAGGCCCGGAGAGCAAGAAGCTATCTACGAATGATTTGGGCTTCCTGTACGACCGTTTCTATGCTATTCTCTATGAGAGACAGCACCGAGCGCAGATAATACAGGCCGAGGCTGATCGACGAGCGAAACAAGCAAGACAACGGGCTAGCGAGATTGTCACTGGCGTTCCTGGCAATGTGCCGGAGCTTGGTAGAGTCGCGCTCGGAGCGAGTGCCACTCTGATGGATTACGATGCTTTTAGGGAGTTCCTTGCAGGTATTTCGAAGTGGGCAGTCACGGACTCGCCGAGCTCGCCAACGAAGGATGACAGGAACGGAACCGGGTATTTCAGCAACACTTTACGAAGCAAATCCGTCAACATGTCTCCGTGGGGTGCTGGCCCGGAGCCGGCGGACCACGACTTCATGCAACGACTATTCGGCAAATGGGACGCGGACGGCAATGGCGCGTTGACATTGCAAAACGTCGTCGTCGGTCTGGCGCCCATCAAAGGCAATCGTGACATCATGGCTAACATCTCTTACTTCTTCGAGCTGTACGATGATGACAAGGATGGTAGAGTTGATCGCGAAGGTATTTTGAGGATATCTGAAGCATTGCTATTTCTGTCCCGAAGAGGTCTCCACGGAGGCACCTTGACCCAAACCGAACAGCCTGACACTGGACCTGATGGCTTACCAATCTCCAAAGACGAGCAATTCCTGTCAGCCGTATCTGCGTTCATTCGAAGGTGCTTTGAGTACGCCGATCCCGATCACCCATCGCGACAAGGCGAAAAGGACCTCAACGCCGCAGCCGAGAAAGTCAGCAATCTTGACCTCTCGAGGCGTCCAGAGGACGATCTGCTCGAACTCGACGAGAATAAGATCAAGTCGACCGATGAGAATCTAGGCATTGAAGAAAGCACACCATTCGATGCCAAGGAGAACTCGCTACTTGGCCGGCCCAGCCACAACAGTTTCGGTCAAGTGTCGAAGAATGCGGAAGCCAACGCAGCCCTTGATCCAAGCAGCCCAGTTCACATCACACTACCCACCTTCCGCATGCTAGTACTAGCCGATGAAGCTCTCGAATCATTCTTCGACTCTGGATTCGCAAATTCCTTCCATCTCGCCGATGCACCTCTCCCCTCGAGCACTCTCACATCCCCCAGCTTCCTACACGGCGGAGCCAACACTGGAGCATCATCGGCCCCTTCCCTCTCACCCTCTCTTGGCGGACCAGGCGCTGGCATCGTCGCACCAGGGAGAGGCCTCAAAGGCATGCTCGACAACATCGTCACGGACGGTATGCGCGTCGCTGCCGAAGTCAGAAGGAGAATGGATGAGGCGCAGAAAGAACTTGATCGTGGGGCTTCGACGAGAGGCACTGAAGACGACGAGGACGACGAAGGCGAAGAGCACGCCGGTGACCTGCTTGAAAATGCTGAAGCTGATGCTGGGACTGGTAGTGGAAGCACGGGCGGTAACGGCAAGGCACCAGCACCGGACGGGGGTTTGCTCGACCGCCCGATTGTGACGAGTCCGACTGGCGAAAAGAGTAGTGCAGCTAGTATCAAGAGCACGGGCAGCGGAGTCGAGAAGGACACAATGTTTGAACGATGATAGAGACCGAGTGTGTGTGGGGGGGGGGTTTTGCTGTGCGGCGTCGTAGGAACTAGCATGAGATTTACGTGATATGGCAGCAAGCATGGAAATATGGCGTGTGTGCGTGGTTGGATTATGGGTAGCAGCTCCACGTTTGTCTTGCGAGATAGAGTGGT
Organism: Pseudocercospora vitis; assembly: GCA_026120125.1. Taxonomy (NCBI): domain Eukaryota; kingdom Fungi; phylum Ascomycota; class Dothideomycetes; order Mycosphaerellales; family Mycosphaerellaceae; genus Pseudocercospora; species Pseudocercospora vitis. Next base: position 715,087 of record JALRML010000003.1, on the reverse strand, counting down.
ATGCTTGAGCATCGTAATGAATGTATGAGCCTCCAAGATCACCTGACCATGCCCCTCGAATCGTTCCGACCTCAATCGCCATGGTTTGAGCAAAGATAGCAGTCGGTTTGCACGATGGAGGGGCTGTTCCTGCCCGTCGGGACAACAGGTTTTGGTTGAGCTGAGCATAGTGCCCTGGAGTCGGTTGTCGAACCAACTCGTCTTGGGTTGCAGCTGTCCTCAGGTCTTTAAAACATTTAATGCAATGCCACTGTGGTTCTTTATTATCTGATGTAAAGCCACCGGAATTCTTCTCGTACCACACGTGAAAGCCGGAGACTCGCCATAAATCCTAAGGTGGATGCATACGTTAGATAGGAACGACGGAACGGAGGTTGTGAGTATGCTATCAACTGTCTTGGCATGCTATCCCATTTCAGTCACGCTTGGTTAGTGAACGTCGCCGCCTCTTGCGAGCACCGAGGTTGACGACTTCTTCCTTTACTCAAAATCACATGCTGCTAGTGACTCTTGGACGAAATGGATATGCCTCAGGCGCAGCTCAGCTGCCGACAGTGCCAGCGAAGGAAGACCAAATGCAGCAAGAGCATCCCCTGCTCGGCATGTGTCAAAGCAGGGGTCGAATGTACTGCTGTGCAGCGACAGCGTCTGCCCCGAGGCCGAAGCGGAAACAAGCGAGCTGGTATATCCACCTTGAGAGATAGGGTCGGACACTTGGAGACCGTCATCGCCCGTCTTCAGCATGACGGACCGAGTTTGGTACAAGCATCGCAGCACTTTTCCCGAGCAGAGCTGATGATGCGGTCCGGTAGACGACTGACGCTACAGTGCTGTCGAAAACCGTGGCGCTCAACACAACTTCCGCAGAACCATTTGTCGCATCTCCCTTCTGGTTGGAGCTTACGGCTGCAGTGGCTGATCTCAAGGATGTGCTCGAATCTCCGGACAGTGCTATGCTCGTGGAGGAGAGCAAATCTGAGCATGCGGAAACATCAGCGGGCTATCCTGAAGACGGATTCCCAGGCGAAGCAGGCTCTCACTCTGTGCTCTTTGCCTCATTGAAGACTGCCATTTACTCACGCTCTCCCGGGACCGAGGCCTGGCTGCTCGAGACCTACCGGGAGCGGGTAGATCCAATCTTCAGAGTCTTACATTGGCCGACTGCCTACCAATACATGTGCCCGGAGAACTTCGATGACACAGACATCGACACTGGCGCACAAGCGTTGCGGTCCGCCACATGCTTTGCAGCTGTATGTTCACTGCTCGACCACGAATTTGCAGACAAGCAACGAATGGCGGAGAGCTATCGCCACTCTACAGAAGCTGCGTTGGCTGCAGCTAATCTACTGACAACCACCAAATTAGAGACGTTACAGGCTTTTGTGATCTACCTGGTATCGTATGCGCTGTGTGAACTTCCGAGGACGCAGGGTTTCTGATTGCCCACAGGTCGGGCTTCGAGCCTGTCGAGCCAACGCATCGCAATGGACGCTGACTGCTACAGCAATACGCATCGCCAACGCCCAGGGGATCCCACTGAAGCCCAGTGAGCACGAACGAGACACGCTAAAGACCGAGCTGTCTCGCAGGCTTTGGTCTTGTATAGCGCTGCTCGACCTACAGAGCGCATTTGATCGAGGCACAAGTCCTTTACTGACTTCAAAGGATCTTCTTAATCCTTCAGCCGATTACGACGTATGCAATCTTGACAGTCATGCCGTGCCGGTCGACCTTAATGCAAAGGGCTATCTCAGCGAGATGTCCTTCGCTCGAACTGTGCACAAGGCGGGCATTTGCCAGCGGAGACTAACTGAAATTGGGTGCTCCCATGTATTGACATACTCTGGGTGGCTAGAGCAAGTCGCTGTACTGGCCGACTTCGAAGAACACGTCAGACAGCTTGAACGGCGCTGCACTGCTGGTAGACCCATCGACAGATTCACCATTGCGGTCGCGGAAGAAAGTCTCGTGGCGATGCGTCTTCTGCTTTATCGACCGCTTCACAGAAGAGGTAATGGATACAGACCTGCTAAAGACAGTTTCGATGTTTTGAAGACTGCTACAGAAGTGCTTGAACGCTCGCAGATGAAGCGGACCACTGGTGAGTTCGCAAAATGGGCATGGTTTGCCTGGCCCAAGTGGTACGCTTTGGCTGTTGTCCTTGCTGAGCTTTGCTCTGCCCAAGGTCCTGGCGCAGACCATGCCTGGGAAGTCGCGCAGCGTAGTTACGATGATTACGCTCGTGTTGTTGCAGACACCAGAACGGGTCTGCTGTGGAAGCCAATCGCGAAGCTGATGCTCAAAGTCAGGGCGGTCCGTGAGGACCAAAGTCTTCACAAAAGTCTTCATAACCCAAACGCGTTGGCTGGCCCACTGGCGGCAGACGGGAGATTTGGTGGTTACGAGTATCTGCAAGGTGGTCTTGACGATGTGTCTTGGGTCAACTGGGACCTGTTGACTGACGACATACTCAATACTGATCTATTCTAGTTCTTCTCCAGTCCTAAAGCTCAAACCTTGCCTCCACTCCCTTCTAGATTTCTTGTCAGGCCCGAGGAGGTATTCTCCAGACTTGCAAGGAGCTCCTCGAAGACCTGCTTCTGTGTTTCCCGCCCTTCTTGACTTCTCACAAACACCGAGGCATTCTTTACCTGGCACTCGCTGAGATACTGGCCATGTGTCTCTTCGCCCGCGTTAACGGCCGCAGTCAAACATCGTGCGCCCACTTCGCTCGTGCGGCCGATCAGCTTCAGCATGTTGCGACCCACGACTCCCCCATCGTCTTGGCGAAATAGATCCGTCTTACACCACCCTGGGCTGGGGCAATTGATAACCACTCCGCTAGGTCTTCTTCGGGCAGCCATTTCGCGTACACACAGCATGACGATCAGCTTGCTGAGGAAGTACCTCGATCCCATGTCCGCTTGCTTGACATCGCTCAAGCGTGCAAAGACTTGGCCATGAGGGGGCTGCAGGAGCTGTTGATGTGGCGCGAACGCATGCACATTGGATCCCACGATGGTCAGATTCGTTGTAGATTTCGAGTGTGATGCGGTGTCTTCCAGCTGAGGAAGAACCAGGAAGGCCAGCAGGAATGGCGCAATCACGTTGACAACCAGAGTGCTTTCTAGACCTTCGGCGACTTCGTACTGATTGGTCGAGATACCTGCGTTGACCACGAGTGCGTCCAGACGTGGCAGCTCGTTGCGTATCCTTTCGCTAAAGGCTTGGACGGAGGCGTAGCTGGCCATATCGACTTGCCAGACGTGTAATGTCGAGCGGCTGGTGTCTTTCTGACGCTGGATTCTGTCGCGGGCCTTCTCGCCCTTGGAAACACTTCGACATCCGAGCACAAGCGTGGACACACCGAGATCGACACTGTAGAAGGTCAGCTATGCCATAGAATTCGACGCACGGGAGTCTTACAGCTGCTTCGCGCATTCAAATCCCAGGCCTGTGTTCGCGCCGGTTATGACAACAGTCTTGCCCGCGAAGCTCGTGTCGGGTAGCTTTGGAGTTTGGAAGAGCTGGCCATGCATGAACTGCCAGATATCAGACGCAGCGGGCATGATGTGTCGTTGGCTCAGTGAGAGGTTGGATAACGGGATGCGAGAGACTTGAGGACAATCCGGGCAGCAGCTGCATTATATATGTTGACATGCGCGCACGCTAGAACCATGTCGGTGACGATTTCTTCCGCAAAAGCCGTAAAATAATCGCAGGTCACTCATCGCTCGATCGAAAGCAGCGAGGATTCCACGAACAAATGTTAGTGAGGAGTGAAATAATGGGCATGCGGGAATCCCGTCTGGGCCAATTCCCCAAAACCCGCAGAATCCGCAGACTCCGGATGCTGTGCACTAGTCTTCGAAAGGCTTAAATCAGCCTCTAGAAACACCTGGTTACCGTCTATGGAATCTAGTTCGCACGCAGTCGCCTGCTTACAATATTCCATGAAGCCTTCCGCGCATCGTGTCCCGAACTCATTCAACAGCGGTGGTCTCGGGTCGATGGTAAGGCTGCAGTTGCGCTGGGTCTTTACTTACTGTAATTGACACGCTCACCATACTCTGATCCTATGGATACTGTGACCACTATGCTTTGCAATGTGAATTGCGTCGTTTGTCCCGCTGGTCTGTGCACATGAGGCACTTCTTCGCGCTCCTGTCTTGCGTTCTTTGCAATTCGAGGCATCTCGAACCTTATGTGACAGAATCGTTCCAGGCTAGACCGCACTCCAAATATACTTTTCAAGAGTGCAGCGACTCTGGTTCCTACTCATCAACTAGCCCACGACTAGTCATCGACACGAGAATGACAGAACGTTCGTACTGGGAAGTAGACGAAGAGGACGTTCGCGAATACTACGACAGCATGAAGCGCTTCTATACCTCGCAGTGCGCCTGTCATCGCCATCTCTACGATCGCTACAGGGCGATTCCCTCCGGAGTCCGAGACAGTTCAAAAATAAGTGGACAATTGTTCGAGGATCTGGCCGAGTTCAGGCAGGCAGACACTCACCAGGTGACGTTGTTCGGACAGATCATGGCTGTCCTCAGAGAGGCATTCCGATCCGACACTGCGAGTTTCGAGCAATTGACCGAGGTGGAAGAGTTTGTCACCCGGTTGGAGTTGCAGAATGACAGGTTGACCAAGGCGGTTCGGAAATTGGAGCAGCATACGGCGAAGATGCGGCCTTGAGATAGAGGAGCGATATCTCAACATCACCAGAGAGGTCGTGGGGGACGATCTCAGACAGCGGGTGTAGTCCTGGAAGGCTCCAGCAGAAACAGATGCACTCTTTTTGTCTTCGAGAAATGTGGGTCTGGAGACGTTCAGCGCCGCTTCATAGTTCTCCCTTAGGATTACAGAGATAGTAAACCGCACTGCGAGGACTCGACACTCTTGACTTCTCATTCCGGATCACTGGTGACTGCCCTCGTGGCTGCCTAAATTGAGGTTAAGTTGCAGTGAATGCGGACCGTGCTTGTGACACCACAATATGGCTTGGCAACGGTGCGTGCAGCCAGCGCTCTGCACTGTCATTTCTCCTCTGCGCGCTCACCTCGACTTTAATTTCTCTGCATCAGCATCGGCGCCTTATGTCTCCATTTCACCCCTTCCGCATCACCCCTCTCCCATTACGTTGCGTCCCTCCAAGTGCTGGGAGCAGCTTGATGGCATGGTACTTCAGTCGGCTGGCAGGTTCAGTGCGGATGGGAGTAGGACCAGTCACCTCGACGGACCAGCAGCTCGTTTCGGCTTGCTTGTTGGAATCATCCCTGGTGCGGTTCGAGACGCGAGTAGCGTACGGTCATACAGACTTGCTTGTGGAGACGCGGTGGCCTTGTGCCGTCCGTATTTCGAGACCAAGACCAAGGCTGTGTGCTCGAACGCGAAGAAAGCGGAACCTGAGGGTCACCCTCCTTATGCCCCCTTCAATGTTCTCATACTCCTCTCCATACCAGCCGTCGACAACGAGCATGGGTAACTGATGCCCCCGTCCTGCTAGCGGCAATGAATCCTAGCGACGCCGCGGCGACAATCTTCTCGACACTACGATATCCAGGGCGTTCCAAGATCGAGCGGCAGCATAGTCTGAGATGAATATCATAACGCACGTATGGCCCGACCTACCCCTTTTTTGCTGACCCCGTCTAGGCCATCAGCTGCTCTGCGTGCGCGTGAGCACTGGAGGCCACTTCAGTACTCATACTGAAAGACGCATCGGGACTCCAAACACGATAGGAGAGCTCTTTACCTTAGCAACTCGTCAAAGCCGGCAGCAACCCCTCCCCACGATCTTGGTGGCTATCGTGCTCCCGACTGCTTCTGTGTGTCAGTGGTATTATTCGGACGACAGACTTCTCGACAACTGGTCACACAAGTACGCCCTGAAAAGGAGGGAGAAATGTAGGCGCTTCATTTCAACCTGTTGAAGAAGGGGTGGGCAATACTGCGGGAGACACGGCCAGGCTGGGGGACGATTCGGTTTGAAGCAAAGACGGCTCACGATAATGAAAGTAGTGATACGTCTTCACAAATGAGCGAACTTGACTGGTGTCCTGTTTGACGTCCTCCAGAAGTCTCCTTGTGCTTTCAGAATTGAAGGTTCAGGTCGAGCCAAGCAGGGCAGAAAGCACCAGATAGCCCCCCACAATGCCAATAATAGTCCCAACAAGCAGAGCTTCTCCTTGGCCAGTCAGCGTCAGATATGCTCCCAGGCCGACTGCAATCTCATAGCGCTGGGCTACCGCTCGTCGTTGTTTCCAGTCGTCCCGCGTCCTGAACAACTGCGTAGTGCCCACTTCCGACTGCTGCAAAGGCTTCAACGAAATCGAGGAGGTAAGGCTCACGGGTCGATGATCGCTGGTAGGTTGCACAGGAAGTGCCCTGTACGAATGCACTTGTGGTGGAGCCTTCGCTAGGTAAAGAATACGGTCGCACCAGGATGGAACTCTATGCTTGGCCCAAACCCAGTGTTGTCCTTGCACGCTGTCGATTTGTAGACCCGGAAAGGCTTCGTTGTCGTGGTTTGGCTCATTCCTCAGGGCGTTGGCGATGGTTTGCGAGCTGTCCGCCGCTAATATCTGGGCCTTCGATGAGTATTTGTACGTTGGGGCGAATCTGATAGGTGCCTCTGCTAGATCATGCAGGGTTCTGTCGTTGGACATCTCTCGGGCCAGTTGGTCATGGCTCAGAAACTCTTTGAACTCATCCTCAGCCGGGTTGGAGGTCAACGGATGTGGCCATGACTCGTAGTCAGCTGGCTGTGGCTGCACATTGGAGGTTCTGTAGTTGAGATCTCCAGCGAAGAAGATATATGATGGAGGCGAGAAGAGGGTATGTTCATCTGGAGCATCATTGCTGCTGCTATCGCCAAGCAGGGGCTCTTGCTCTGATGCTGCTGCTATACGCCCACTTCCTTGACTGGGTTCAAAGACCAGATTTTCGCAAATGCTCCTCCAGTCTTCATTCCTTCTTTCCCACTCAGACTCGGTTGGCGCCAAATGTGCTGCGACATATGTCACCAGCACGTCGTCTGCGAAGCCTAGTCGTATGCCTACCGCGCCTTTGTTACCCATATCCCAGAGTCCAACGCCAACAGCAGCTTCTTCCATCCATCGAATGCTGTCTTTGATGCCTTTCCTGGCAAATAACATGATACCTGTCATGCCTGCACTTCGCGTCACGACATGCTCGTAATCTGCATCGTTCGCATATCGCCAATCGGCAGCCTTGAACACAGATTCGGCTAATTTCGAAAAGTATGGTGTGAGTAGAGAGCCACCAAGGAAGGCAAATCCTATGGGAGATATCTCTTGGAGTGCGAGGACGATGAGGTCAGGCGGTAGGCTCGCGTGGGTAAGACTGCCATAGAGAGAAGCTGCGAAGTAATCGACATTGACCTCTTTCCGGCCACAGTTGAACGTGGTGACTACGGAGGTAAGGTTTGCCATTGGATACGAAGGAATTGCACTCAAATGGCAGGTTGTGGTAGAGTTTAGGAATCGCAGCGCAGTAGCATGCCAAGCTGTATGCCAGACGTCATTGGTATCGCGTTCTTGGCAGGGGTCCCCGGCTATGAGTGCGAGAGCGAACCGAGTGGAGATTGGAGAACATGGCATGCTCCGCCTTACAGACGTCGTCGAGTGATTCACAAAGCGGTCACGAAGGAACCTCCTATTGTTGAACCATCACGTTGAATGCGGCTCGCATCTCGATGCTCGTCCGTTCACTGGTATGCGACATACCCATACCACTGCCTTCCGCTAACACTTCATCAGTTGCCGGCTGATCACTCGTATATCGCTGCAATAGGCCTGACAATGTTCGCGGCGCGAGTCTGTACCCATTCACTCACCCGTATTCACAAGATGCACTCCCAACGCGGCACGAAACCCCTGAGCACACCGGTCAATGCCTATGAAAGATCTTGTGCTTTCAGGTGAATGGGTGAGTGAACGAGATCCCTTGTCTCGTGCTCTCATCGGCCGCCCAATGCCTTTAGTCTCAGCGACAGTCTTTGAGATACTCTTCTTCCATGGCAGTCTGTAGCCCCTCTCATACATAGCACTCTGCACAATTGACATCATCAAGAGCAATCTGCTCAAAGATCTTCCTAACAAGTAAGGCCATCCTCGAGATCTCCCCGTACCAGGTAGTGGAAATGCATATTAGCTAAGCATTTGCAATAGACTCGTCTCAGCATCCTCGCAAGCCCAAGATGACCCGATACGGATGCCCAGCATGCAGCTACCAGTGCGAAGAAGACGAAAAGTACAAGATGAATTCGCATTGCCAATACAATTCAGTGGCTGGAAAGAAGATCTACGTGTGCCGCTGCGGCTACAAGCACTGCAACCTTGGAGATCTGGCAAGACACATCAAAAATTGTCAGACCGGCAAAGAGAATCTCCCAAAGGGCGTCAAGCATAACAACCACATGTCGTTGCTACCACATATCGTCATCACCTTCCTTCCCGAGAGCCTCATTCCACTTCAGCCAGTCCAAATTCTGGAAAGCGTAAATGACGCCGAGGAGAGCGTTGCACGTACTCGAGCCAGATCCCTTGAGCTTGGCACCAGTGTCCACCGAGGAGCTCTATCCGACCCTTCTTCAGCGAGCGGCAGCGGCTGGCGCACCCCGGCCCGTGGTACTCATCAGTCATACTCAGATGAGTATCAGTTCGAGGTTTCTGAATCTCGACCATCCAAGCGTCGTCAACTGTCTTCGACGTCAGGATTGACATCACAAATGCAGACTACAATGCAAACCCCAACTAAAGCTCGGGCGACGGGACAGAGAAGTCAACGTTGTGTTCTGTGCAGGCAGAAGGAGAGAAGATGCATCCACTTCCCGAGCCGTCGCCAGACTGCTGTCGACAGAACCAGGTCAAGGCTAACTCAGGCTGGCCCTCCTGTATTTGACCCCAGCTCACTTGTTTCTGAAGAGCCCCGACGCATTCATCCTCAGGAGGCTAGATCTGCCGTGGGTAGCACAGATCCATTCTTCGATGTGTCCGCGTCTGCCTTCAATGCGTGTCAATCTCAGAGCTCGGCACGAAGCCACTACATGATTGGTCTATTTACCAATCCATTCGATATCACACCGGCTCCTACGGCGCTTGCCGACTATGGTGAGGGCACGGAATCAGATATCCAGACCTCTTCATCAGCTCACAATCAATACCTCTTGGACCATAGCCAAGCTCCTCAGCCAGCATTGTACGGTGTGCTGTCAAACACCGACCGGTATGCCGCACTTGATGACGAAGCACAGAACGCAAGCACGGAACCAGAGCTGGTGCCAGTAGCATTCAGAATTGCCCAAACACAATCTCAGGCTGTAATCCCGCAAGTGATGAACGAGTCTGCTGGACTAGGTTCTACGGATCTCGAAGGCCGAAGCTCGGCATTTACAACACCGCCTGACGCAGAGCATGTCAAGGTGGACGGAGAAGATGCAGCAGGGCAAGATCTCCAAGATTCAAGCCAGACCCAAGAATATGATGACCCATTTGCCGGCTACGACTCAGTCTTCGATCTGGAAGACATCTGGAAGTGGTCGAGAAATGTGGAATAGGTCTGGCACGGAGGAATGGGCCACTCTGCATATGCCATACGCTGGTGTGCGTGCCGGGCGTCTGTTGAGGTCGCTTGGCAGCTCTTTGACCCCTATCCTCGCTCGTTGGACGTAGCACTTCCTCTTCCTATTTTTCTCATGACTTGCTCCAATCGAGCTCACTGACAACGGTACGAAAGGTCAATCCAGTCTGATAAAATAGGTATTCGGTCAGGAGGCTTCCACCGCTCGTGCTCACGTGAGCTCCTTTCGCAGTGGCTTCAGCCTTACAATCAAGTCTTCGGAGCCGCTGATCAATTGCTGGGCGCATTGTCGCATTCGCACTCGTGAAAATATTTCTAGGGCTTTTCCGTCAGCGTCCAACCAATTCGTTCATCTCAGAGAGATGGCGAAAGGTATCCCTGCCGTCGATCCCCAGGCTGAACTACAGTACGAAACGCCCTGTCGGCTGAGGCCTGGTGGCCAGATCCGCCGCTTCCGGTCGTACAAATAAACTTTAGGTTCTTGCGTGTCGTTTCGTAGAACCCAAATTACAGTACCCATCCATGCCATATCATGGACCGCACACAACACTGGCCACGTTTCCATGTACCAGGTATAACACTTTTAGAGGTTTTCAGATTGACCTTCTAATGCTTGCGAACTCTAAAGAACTATGACCAACGGTGAGATTGTGACATGCCTACTGAGGCTGTGGCATGCAGTCCCAGCTCCCGGTAGTTAGGGTTGCCACGGTGTGTCTGAACTTCCCAGCTGCAATAAGCATACGACCAGGGAAGCTCTTCGAAGCAAGGCTGTGTCATTCGTCAAACGGCCGTTGCTCTGCAGGGAAGCAAACGCGCGCGGGAAACAATACTTCTCTGGGACTTCTCTGCCATGGACTGGCCAAACTACTGAGGTTCAGGCTTTCAGCATTGGCTCCTCGAGGCTGCCCGGATCATTCCCGTGCAACTCGGTACATGGTGTGGCACTGCTAGTCATGGCTGATAGCGGTGTCAGCCAACAAATCGATTGGCGTGCGTGCGTAGATATACATTACAGTAAGAGCCGTTGGATTTAATCTTCTGTTGCTCACCATCTTTGCGCGCTACTTTCTTTCATTGCTTTGGCAGTTATCAACAAAGATGCCAGGACCAGATCCAAATGCCGCCCCAGCCGATCCGTGGTCAAGAGCGTGGCTTACCTTGATAACCAGAGCTTCATACCTGCCTGGAGTTGTAGTCCTGATACACTCCCTCTACAAACATGGCTCGAAGCATCCGATTATCGTGCAATATACTGATAGCCTGCCGAAAGACTGCATTCAGTGTCTCGAGCAGCTACGACAAATATACCCATTATGCCGACCGCAACGAGTGGAACCGATCGCTATTCCTGACGGACTAGAGCCTGTCGCGTCCCGGTTCAAAGATACTCTCACCAAGTTGCGCGTCTTCGAGCCGATCGAAGGTGCCCGACTGCAAGAGCTAGGTCTCGATCGACCGTTGGAACAAATTTGCTTTCTCGATGCAGATATTCTGATTCGACGCAACCTGGACGACGTAATGGACATTCCTCGCCCCGGTCCAGACTGGATCGCCGCTCATCCGGCCTGTAGCTGCAATGCAGACGGCGATCCATTAGCACCCGCACATTGGGTGCCCGAGAATTGTCCGTGTACTCCTCTCAAGCATCCGGATGCCTTGCAGGCACCAGTAATAGAGCCACAGACGGAGGCACAGAGGGATACATACAGCTTCCTGAACTCCGGGGTCTTTGTGTTGTCGCCTTCGAAAGAGCTTTGGGAGAGAATGGAGGAGTTCAGGTTGCATGATCCGAGAGTTCAGACATTCCGATATCCTGACCAGAATTTCCTCGATACCTTCTTCAAGGATAAGTGGATACCTATTGGTTGGCAGTACAATGCCATGAAAACCATCAGATATTGGCACACAGCATTGTGGCGGGACGAGGAAGTAAGGTGCCTGCATTATGTCGTGGACAAGCCATGGGAACGGCGGACTGGGGAAGGCGAGGAAGCTGGGTATCTTGGAAAAGACGGGGAGACGCACTACTGGTGGTGGCAGGAATTCGACGAATGGAGAATCGAGATGGAGAAGTCGGAAGTCGGTCGTGAAGTCTTGGCTTGCACAATGAGGTATGTGGAACAGTTCAATCCGAAAGTTCCAAGTGCTAACGGTGTAATCAGATGCCTTGTTCCTAAAGATTCGGCACAGAATCAAGTTGGCGGTAGAGAATTGCTGGCCAGGCTTGGAAAGCTGAAGTCGAAAGTCCAGGTCCAGACGGACTCGGCTTGCGAGGAGATGAAGGGACCTAGTTCGCCGGAGTTGAAGCCGGCAGACTCGGATACGGCCGTCTCGAGAACGGATTCTGTGGTTGACACCGCTAAGGCGTGATATTCAAAAGATTGAGGCCGTATATGCATCGTCTATGATATCTTGATAGCCAACGCAATCAGGCTGACAGAGGCAATCTCGCAAGTCACCCTGTGCGGGAATCCTCAACATCTGACCTGTCCATCCGTACGAGCCGCACAAAGGAGTTTCGTGCCTCACCGTCGTTGTATCTCGTCTGGTCGTGACGTCTCGGGTGGTTGACGGCCACAGCATGCCCGTGCACGATTCCAACCTGAGGCCGCCATATTTCTCGCCTCCCGCCAACCTTATCATCACCCACGTCCAACAACCATCGCCCATCACCACCCCACGACTGAGGCGTCGAGCCGCAAATGCTTTCCGTGCAACATGGATCCTCAGCTACTGCTCTTCCGACGCCAGTACTTCCAGCTTTTCGAGCCCGACTTCCTTGCATGGCCACCGAAGACCTTGCTAAAGGATCCATCCGTGCAAGCATGGCTGTACTCCAAGCTGTTTGACGGCGAGAAAAACTCCTTCCTGCCTGCCGAGAGGTATCAGTTTCGAGTACTCAAACCGCTGGTCTCCAAGATCGAACAGACTATCGAAGATCCTGAAGAGGATGTAGGTGGCTAGCATCTTCCTCGCTTCTCATCCATCCTTGGTTCTCAATTCATCATATTCTGATTTGCGTTGCTGGGCAGGAGATCTCTGATGATTTGATGTCCCATTTGTCCAATCTCATAGCATCTGACCTTCCGGGCGAACTCATTGCAGCACAGCAGAGATCATTTGTGACATTCACGTGCCTACCTCCGGAAAATCCTGCGCTGGAAGAGGACTATCGTTCTGAGCCTACCATCACTCTGCTGGAGCGTCGGAACCTCATCTCTGGATCACTCACAACTGGCTTCCGCACGTGGGAAGCTGCTCTTCATCTTGGATCTTACCTGCTTTCATCCCGAGGGAAGAACCTCATCAAAGGCAAGAGTGTCCTGGAACTCGGAGCTGGCACTGGATTTCTGTCTATTCTTGCAGCCAAACATCTTGGGACAAGGCATGTCACAGCCACAGACGGTGACGAGGGTGTTGTAGAGGCACTAAGGGAGAACCTATTCCTCAATGGCCTCGACGACGAGAAGCAAGTGATTACGAGCGTGCTGCGTTGGGGACATGGAATCAAAGGAACTTGGCTTGAAGAGGATTGCGATGAATGGCCGTATGATGTAGTCATCGGCGCTGATATCGTGGGTGTCATGCTCCCCAAACTCTAGCGTAAAGCTAACATGCTGTAGACGTATGAGAAAGTCGCCATCTCAGCCCTTGTAGGGACCTTGCGAATGATCTTTGACCTGCGCCCAAAGCTACAGGTGCTCATATCTGGCGCCGTCCGAAACGCTGAGACGTTCGAGACATTCAAGCAAGCGTGCTGTGAGTGTTGAAAAGCTGGAAGTGCATCATGAAGCTGACAAATCCTTGCAGTCCGAAGCCAATTCGATGTAAAGGAGATCGATTTCGAATCGAAGCCTATTCATCTGCAGAGGTCGCTGTTCTATGCCAAAGCAGTGCCTCTGAAGATTCTGCTGCTTACTAGGCCTGATCCGACATGAACCCGTAGAAGAACAATCATTTTCATAGTGTTAAGCAGAGAGATCTGCGCCGCATGACGATCCGGCCTGGACAAGTGATCATAATATTTCACTAATGAGGTCTTGACAAACAGACACACTATGCCTAAAGATGGAATTTTCGGGTAGCGTGAGGTCTACTACATCAGTCCAATGTTGCAATCGTGGAACACCACTGAACAGTCAGCAAATGGCCCATGTCCAGGTAAAGACAAAAGCGCGCCACCAGTGTCAGTACGAGTGACTTTCCTGTGATTTCATGCGATAGAAGTTGTCATATCGGCTCTTTTCCTGAGGGTTGCAACCTGAATCCTGCGGAATGCTTTGCACAGCCTTTCCCTCCAGTAGGGGCATACATGATATCTTCAACGACACGTCGATCACTTCTACAGGTGACTGTAGATTGCAACGCATCGGTCGGACAGTATTCGAGCTTCATGTCAGCTTCGTATTGGTCGCCCAGTGAGCATCCTGGAGTGTAACTTGAGCCTTGGCACCACGTTTTCTTATGTATGAGAACATGAAGTACTGTACCTAGAGCCATTCAATAAGCGGCTTGACCGTTTCACGAAATCCCGCCTTCTAACAGCCGTTGTAGGAATCAGAGCCTTGTTGAGCAAACTGAGATCACTATTTTCGAATGAAGAACTTACGCCGGGGCAGCTCAATCGATAGAGGTTCGTGCCTTCCGTCGTATTCGACAAGCGTGTTCATCTGACGTCGATTCCAGCGTGTGACTCTTATAGCATGGAGTGCTTCAAACAACCTCAAGGTAGTGGATTCGGTGGGTTGACTTGGCTCTCTGAAGCGTGAACACAAGACCTAACAGAGTTCAGAGCCCTACCTTCGGCTATTCATATCAGGGCGAAATGACCTTGTTCGAACGACTTTTGCTGTTCTCACACATTCGACAGCAGGACCATCGGGATGCCATAATACATCAACCATCCGATGGCGGGCAATAAGAAATTTCTCGTTGGAAGGGAACTCTTAACAGTGAACGGGAACTTGTCCATGCATGCAGTTACGCGTACTGTATCGCAATGCAGGGGGCTGCTAGACGTACGTGCTCCCTCATTCACCGTTGAATCTGACTTGCACCAAAGGTACAGGAGGTATCATCTTGAGCTTCGCCAGATCCTGAAAGATATTCAAGATCGCCTCCGACGTGTCCACGAAGCCATGCCATCCATGTTTTCCAGCTTTGTCCATGCTGAAGAGCAGTGGCGCAGGACGGCAGATCGTACCATCTAAGAAAGCAAAGACACGCTCGATGTCGCCCAGATCTTTGGTAATCAGATGGTGCTCTGTGACGAGCTCGGCCCAGGCTTGCTGCACTTCGGATGTCTTGGCCCAATCTGCAATTTTGAACTTACGTCGGGTGATGCCCTTCGATCCGTAGCCTTTTGGGTTGAACCTCGTCTCGGTCTCTGTGTATGTGTCGCCGTCCTGAGGTCCTTTTGACTCGATTCCGTACCAAGCAGCGATTCGAGGCCAGCATTTCTCCCAGGCAAAATTACTGTTGTCACAAGTGTTGTATTTCTCGTTTGATCTACCAAGTAGCACTCCCCACTCCTCTTGGTAAGCGTTCATTTGGGCTGCGGACATTGACATAGGCATCTGCCACGAGTCTGTTGCTCCGGGGAACTCGAATGGTTGTCCAAGCTTCTTACACACTGAAGCATAGACGGCCAATGTGAAAGTGTAATTCATGGCTGCATCAGGAACAGCTCCCCCGATAGGGCCGGGCATGTGTATGTTCCAACCACAGCCCGTCTCCTTAGAATACTGGAAGAGAAGATCCTCCTGTGCATAGTAGAAATTCGGCTCCAGCTCTACACGGGGATCGGATTCTTCTTGCGGCACACGAGTGGGCCCAAGATGGCCTCCATAGTTCTTGGCGCCAGTCTGTAGCATGAATCGCTTGGGCGTAATCGAAGCTATCCTCAAAGCTTGCAAGAACTTGTCCAGTAATTCGGCGTTGACCTTGACTAGATCCTCTGCATTACTCCATAGGCCAGCACCAGGTTTGGGCGTGGGCTGGATGTAAGAGAAGAAGAAAACATGGTCTGCCTCGACGTTGTTCTTCTTCAGGACGGCAGCTATTTCTTGCGGGTCCTTCAAGAAATCGAGCGGGATGTGCTCTGCATTGGCAGGCAATCCTCCAGCAATCAAAGGAGGTCGCCTGCTCAAGCATATAATCCTCTTCCACCTCTTAGGGCTTTCGGCAAGCACTCTGAGCATATAGTGTCCGCTTATACCATTTGCTCCCGTAATTATGGCTGTGAGGCCAGACAACTCCGGCGGGAACACCGGTAAAGCATGAAATATGCCTTTGCTCTGGATCTGTTGAATGGATTCTGACATTGTGATCTAAGGACGTATGGGCTGGCTAGAGTAGTGACACTTAGTGTATAGCAAGATCTCGCAGCAATGACACCTGGAGAGTCTAAGATGTCAGAAACAACATGAGTCCACCAACGTAGAAGGGTTGTTGCCATCTCCGCTTGCAGCTGCGGCAACATTGAGCGCGGGGTTCCTGGCCAGGCCTGCATTGTGCCTCTCAGAGATCTTGGAGGAGCGTGCAATCCCGCCCTATAGCCACCGCTTTCGGCCACGACATCATTAGGCCTCAATGACAGCGGTGCAGGCGGCAATGGTATGATATGAGAGCTGAAATGCGGCTGCTAGGTGGCCGGTCCTGCCGCGTTGTCTTGCCGAACATCTTTGCGGTGTCTCCCAGGTTGGCTCGACCCATGAAATTACTCATTCGACTGTAGTAGGCTCGTACAGATTCGCCCTGCTCCTGCAGCAGATGATCGCTGTCTCAAAACACGTCAGCGTCTGGTTTGTCAAAGTCCTGAAGTCGTTCGCTCTATGCTATCATATCTGTACTAAAGCCACAGGGGGTGGCGCTTGGGTCCGCTTGCTAGAACTCGCCGTCCTTCCTCCTGCCTTGCCGACCATATAACAACCATAAGCCAATGCGGCCCACTCGAGCATTAGTGCGTAATACAATAGCGTACCCTTGTCGAACATGGCAGCGGAAGAATTGCTAGATCAGCCATGTGCACATCGAAAAGCTGGGAAGCGTGGGCAATGTGTCTGCACGGGTGAAGAACGCTCGCGCGACGACCAGAAGATGGGAGCATAAGTTGCGGGGGCCATCAAGGATACTTCAGATTGCCTGCCAATTCCTCTCAACCACTCGGACCATCCCTGGGAATCGATCGTTACCTGACCACGAAGCGATCACTCAATAAATGCAGCGCGCGAGAGAGAGACTTCCAAACAGACTTCCGAATCCCTCGATCAACCAATGGCTGTCTTTCTGTCGACCGCAGTGACAGACTGGGCCTCAGGTCCCTCCGTCCAGTCTAAATGTTGCGCCTAGGTCAGGTCCGCAGGCGTACGACTGCATGACTTTTGGGCTACAGCTGTTCCTGTCGGCTATTACCATCGAGGTGGTATATAGTTGCCCTTGCTGAATCCGAGTAATCATAATGCTGGGCATACGTCGTCGGCAATTCTATATCTGGTTCGTACAGAGCTCGCCAACTATCACGTCAAAAAGAACGAGATTATCATGCAAGGCGTATGGTAGGGAACACTCTGAAGCTATGTGTCGACAGTCTCGAAGCTCAGCCGACCACCACGTACCACGCCCTGAAGACACAAAATCCGCCACTGCTAGGGAAAAATTGGTGCTGCATCGCACCTCACTGGCACTGTCAGACCTGAGTCGTACTCCAACTACTTCGCCGCAGAGACGCAAATGATCTATCGGTACTCCTATGAGGCATGGAGAGAACCACTCTGAGCCATCGATGGATCGAGATGAAGTGCCATACCTGAGCGCGTACCAGAAAAGCAGTACATGCCAGGCGCCAGCATCTGCGTGGCCTGACACTCAATCACTATGGCATCTCAATGCTAGGTTTCATCGCTCGAGCCATACAAATTCCGCTCAGCGCATGTGGTCATTATCTCGATACTGAGTTAGGAACATTCACGCATGCCCTGTACTCCTTGACTACCTCGATTTGGCACGGAACAACGTTTTACAATCGAATGCTTTAGACTTGCTCGGCCGGCAGTTCACACCAACTCTGCTTAGGCCCGTGTGCTCACCTCTCACCAGAATCAACCGCAACATCGTACAGCCAAACGAAGCCAATCCGTTCATAGATTTGTCGACCATGGCTGGAGGATCCTAAGACAGCTTCGACATTCCTCTCACCGGCTTTCTTGACTCCAAGCGAACAGTGCCTACCCACTACCTTGCCATTGATAGGTATGAGCTACCGCTAGAACATCCAGGCTGACTGCTCCATCCCTCGGGGCTTCAATGGCAGAATTGTGTCCCTTGCATGGTCCAGTAACCATGTCATTTAACTAAGCTGCATGTTCAGAAACAGTACCTTCGCCAGTTCCTCCGGCCTCAACCTCATGCTCTGAGGGCGGACGAGACTTCTTGTCTGCCAAATGACCACGCAACATGTGCTTGGTATTTTTCAATCAGCAGACCTACTTTCTTGTGCCCTTACCGGAGCTGAACTTGACAGGCTTCAGAATACGCAATTCCGTAAACCGACGGCTCCTTCAAAGTTGGCCTGGAGCTAGGGCATTCTAGGACTTGCCCCATAGCGCAGTATGATATGCAAAGACCCAATAGGCGACCATACTACGTCACACCATACTCCGTGAATGTGCGCAGAGCATGGCGCGCTCGGTTCATGCACACATGCAGAGTCGCGGCAGTTGGCGCGCGGTTGGATATTGGCAAATCCTACCTCGCATCCTTGACTTGGCGGTCAGTCAAAAAGTTACAAGACTCGAGTATAACCCTCTGGATAGGGCCTGTTGCCTGCTGATTCGTGTGGCTGGCCGTTTTCCAAAGCGGCACAAACTGAGCAAGAGATTGACAGTCAATTGAATCACATACACTGGTACAATCACGTTGGCGATAAGTTTCAGATGGATGACCCAGACAGCAAACTCGAAACCAGGCGAACACCATTGAGCATAGGAGAAGATGCGGGGACAATACGACCAGAACAAGGACCGTCCGACGATAGCACAGCTGAGAAGCCCACAACTCCGCCAGCAAAGCCGGCCGGAGCTCATATTCCACCTCCTCCTGTCGACCACGGTCTCAAATGCTGGTTGCAAGTCGTGGCATCCTTCGCCATGTGGACTAATAGTTGGGGTATCGTCAATAGCTTCGGAGTGCGCGAGCCCGATATATCGACTCTAGACACATGTCGTTAATGATAACTACAGGTCTTCCAAACTTACTACGAAGTCACCAACCTCAGCAGCAAAAGCCCCAGTCAGATCTCCTGGATCGGCAGTCTCCAAGCCTTTCTCCTCATCTTCATCGGAGTTTTCAGCGGCCCTCTATACGATGCGGGATATTTCTGGGTGTTGAATCTGACCGGCAGCTTTCTGGTATGCTTCGGTATGATGATGACGAGCATCTGCGACGAGTACTGGCAAGTCATGTTGTCGCAGGGCCTAGTCGTTGGATTCGGACTTGGATTCCTATTCTTACCAGCTTCGGCGATCATACCACAGTATTTTGTCAAGAAAAGGCTTTTTGCTACCACCATTGCAGCCACAGGAAGCGGGTTTGGTGAGTCGAATCGATCTTCACAGGTTCCTGAAGCTCAAGGAAACTGACGTGTTGTTCCAGGCGGCGTCATCTATTCCATCATCTTCCGCGAGCTTCAACGCTCAATCGGCTTCGGCTGGGCCACCCGTATCATTGCCTTCTTCGTCCTGTTCTTCGGCATTGTCTCCAACGCCTGCGCCCGCAACAAAATCCCGGCCGGAAAAATGCGAGCTCTCTTCGATCCGAACTTCTTCAAGAATATCCCGCTCGTCGTCTTCGGGATCGGCATGTTCTTCGCTTTTCTAGGACTTTACGTGCCTGCATTCTACATCGGCACCTACGCATTGGAAGAAGGCATCACGGGCGAGAACATGGCGTTCTACCTCGTTGTCATTATGCAAGCCGGAAGCATTCTGGGGCGGATTGGACCTGGATATGTGGCAGATTACACGGGCTCGATCAATATGTGTGTTACGGCAGTGTTCATCAGCGGAATTCTAGCTCTCTGCTGGATTGGAGTGCACAATGAGCCTGGTTTGATTGTCTTCGCTCTCCTGTACGGCGCTGCTTTTGGCTTGTCGGTGGCTTTTGCTGCGCCTTGCGTCATTTCGCTCATCAGGGGTGACATGAGGAGGTTTGGTACATTGCTAGGCATGACGATGTTGATAGTCTCGCCCGGTGTGCTCATTGGCAATCCGATCTCCGGAGCTATACTGAGTAGCGGCGGAGGCTTTGTGGGACTGCAAGCATTTGCCGGATGCGCCATAGTGTTCGGCGGGATCTTGAATCTGACTGCGCGAGTACTTGCTGTTGGTTGGGTGAAGGTCAAGTTCTAATATGCTCATTCTTCATGAGGGTGGCCCTACTTTCCACTGCGACCTCTCGACTGTATGCTAGCAGCAGGCGGCACAGCAAAATCTGGCAAGGGATCCTCGTTGCGCTCAAAGCTGTTCACGCTGACCAACTAGTCGACACCACAGCCGCCACGAGAAGCTGGAGTGCTGCGGTTCATAGTTCAGCTACCGCTTCCTTCAGACTCGGCGAAAATGAGTTGCGACCAGTCCTGCACTGTCCACTTGTAACTTGAACAACCGCCTTGTCTTGACCCAGCTGTTGGCTCCCATTGGCTCACCTTTAGCATGTGCCAAAAACCCAATGGCATGATTCAGTGACCAGCAATCTGGTCCGGAATACGGAATCATTGTCTTTTCACCGTTGTGGAGAGTATTCGGAGCTCGACAAGGAGTAGTACCAGCCTCCCTGTCAGACGGTTCTCGACTCCACTCAATTGTACCTGCGAAGGGGAGTGGTGTGATTAGTTGCAAGAGCCTAGCTCGATAGAGGAAAGACCAAAGGAGATAGGGAACCTCATACCCCCGGTCTTGGTGTAGAGGAACTATAAGATCTCGACTCACATCTCCAATACCAAGAGGGATGCATTCTGCTGCCAACGCCATGCTGATCATAGGACCCACAGCATGCAACGTGGAAACCACGCTTCACTTAGTTCGGCACAAATCGATTCCACCTTGGCTGTCGATCTCTCCGTACAGATCTGCAATTGCCAAGTGGCAAGCAAAGCTGGAGAAAATGCTGGTGTTAGCTCTTCACAGGGCCGTCGTCACCGAGCTGTCGTCACTCATGGCTCGGCGGCCTCGGAAGAATTTCCTCCGCCACCACTCCCCCGCCCTAGTGGCAGGTGGATCTATTTCTTCCACCACTCTTATATCACCTTAGTACTGTGATACGCCAGACCGTCAACTACAGTACCCATCACAATGCAACGGCGCACTATCCGTCTGTTGTTGCACGGATAGCCTCTTGTCTGAGAGCCTCATATATCGATCGTCGTGTGCCCAGCATGAGGTCGTGTACTCCCCTTCCTCGTAGCAGCCACAGGCCAGCTTCTCCCTACTCATCTTGCTTCATATCAAGATGTTTCGTTTCACGAACATCTACGTTCTCGCCGCCTTTGGCACCATCGGCGGTGCGCTGTTCGGCTTCGATGTGTCTTCTATGAGCGCCTGGCTGGGTACTGAGCAGTACAACACTTACTTCCACAGCCCTGGATCCGATCTGCAAGGTGGTATCACTGCGTCCATGAGTGGTGGCTCATTCATTGGTGCCATCGCAGCCGGGTTCCTCGCAGACAAGCTCGGACGAAAGATTGCGTTGCAGATAGCCTGCGTGATCTTCGTGATCGGATGTGCTATCGTCTGTTCCTCGCAGAACGTCGGTCAATTGATTGCCGGACGGATCGTCAATGGTCTTGCCATTGGTATCTGCTCCAGTCAGGTCTGCGTGTACTTGGCAGAGCTTTCGCCTGGGGCTATTCGTGGACGGATTGTCGGTATCCAGCAATGGGCCATCGAATGGGGTATCTTGATCATGTACCTGATCTGCTACGGTTGCGCCAGGAGCATTGCAGGACCGACTGCATTCAGAGTGGCTTGGGGAGTGCAGGGAATTCCAGCGGTCATCCTGTTCGGAGCACTTTTCTTCTTCCCAGAATCTCCTAGATGGCTGGCTGGACAAGAGAGGTGGGAAGAATGTCTTGACGTGCTTGCGGATCTTCATGGTCATGGAGACAGACACAATGCCGTCGTACTGGCTGAGTACGAAGAGGTCAGAGAAGCACAACGCATTGCTGCTGAAGCTCACGGAGTCGGCTTCCTGCAGCTCTTCGGCCCGCGCATCTGGAAGCGAACAGTCGCTGGATGCAGTGTCCAAATGTGGCAGCAGCTTCTTGGGGGAAATGTTGCTATGTACTACGTCGTCTACGTCAGTCAACACAGCTTCTCTCTCGCTTACTTCCATCACTAACGACTTTGTACAGATCTTCCAGATGGCTGGCCTCTCCGGCAACGTCAATCTTTACTCTTCAGCAATCCAATATGTGATCTTTCTGGTCACGACCGGCGTCATGCTCCCCATCATCGACCGCATCGGCCGTCGTCAACTCCTCATTAGCGGTGCAATCATCTGCATGACCCTACACTACGCCACAGCCGCTGTTATGGCCACCTACGGCCGCTCGGTCGACTCGGTTTTTGGGAATGAGAATCTCAAGCTGGAACTCAGTCCAACGCCAGGGAAAGCCGTCATCGCTCTCTCATACATCTTTACTGGTGTGTATGGCCTGACATGGGCACCAACTGGATGGATTTACTGCTCAGAGGTCTTCCCTCTCAAGTATCGAGCAAAGGGCGTCGGTCTTTCAGCTGCGACCAACTGGATTTTCAACTTCGCTCTAGCATACTTCCTCCCTCCGGCGTTCAAAAATATTACTTGGAAAACCTACATGTAAGTTCACCGGGTACAAGGCATGCTCGGTGTCGGACATATTTGCTGACCTTGTAATTCTCGATGCTAGCGTGTTTGGGGTGTTCTGCACAGTGATGACTTTCCACATCTTTTTCACCTACCCTGAGACTGCAAGGAAGACGCTGGAGGAAATTGACCTTCTCTTCGACAGCAAGATTCCAGCTTGGAAATCCAGCAAAGTCCAGGCCAATGCTCTCCAGACAAGAGCACAGAAGATTGAGCAAGGCGGTATTGCTGACGAGAGCGGTTTGGGCATTGAAAAGGACAAGGAGGGTGAGGTCAAGCAACACGAGGTCGTGTAGATGCTCAATCAGCCAGCTGTCGTTGTCGCAATACTCGGCATGCCTAGATTATATCAACACCAATCAGTATGTGAATATACTCTTGCCTGTCCGGATGCGACATATTGTTTCCGACATGCACATTGACTCTTCCAGTTGCTCAAAGGTCTGGAAGGCGTGTCCAAATCTCGTGTCTAATCGCTTGGATTCTTCCATAGATTCACTCGCAGCCTTTCCCCTCAATTGACACTATACAGTTTTCATCACGACACTATCGCATTCCTTTCGCCCATTTTCCTGCGACGGGTAAGGTAATGTCCTAATCGCCGATTCAGCAAGACACAGGAACTAAGAAGACTCGGGCTACAGTGATCAGCGATGGCGCACTGCTGGCTAACCATAGAGCGGTATACGAAGAGCTTCACCCTTTTACCCTTCGATGTATGAACTCTGAATGAAATCAGTATGAGGAGGCGTGGTTCCATAGTCTTGTTGATAGCCAATAAACTGCCTAACTCTCTCCCGAGCAACTCATTTGTCCTCGCTCCCCTCAAATTCCACCAGCGCAGTACCAGCCTTACACATATCCCCAGCTTTGTGCACGATCCTGCTCACTTTTCCGTCCTGCGGACTCTTGATCACAGTTTCCATCTTCATACTCTCTATGACCACTAGCGCTTGATTCTTTTTCACCTCCTGTCCGGCTTCTACCTCCACTCTGAGCACTTTGCATGGCATGGGCGCTACGACTGAGTTCGCCAGATCTTTCTTGCCCAGGACGGCTGTGAGATACGATGGCTCGGCAAGATGGAGCCGGTATTGCCGGCCTTGTTGGAAGAGCGTGATTTGGTTGCTTTCTGGGTCGGAGATAAGAGTGGTGGAGAGTCGAGTGTGAGGAAAGAAAGATGTCAGGGTTTTGGTGGAAGCATCATAGGATGAGGTGGTCTTGTAATTTTCTCCGTTCACGGCGATGGCGTAAGTCTGAGGAGCGACCTGCAGGATTTGGACACGGACTGGTTTGGAAGTCTTTTGAGGATCTGTGCTGCTTGCGATGAGGTGAAATTCACGAGGCTGAGGAGTATAGCCGAAACCGACGGTTTGCAGAGGCTGGATGGGAGAACCTCGTCGCGTAGTCTGTTCGGCTTCGTACAGGCCGATCGCTGCTTGTGCCCATACTTCGTTGGAAATTGGTTCTGGGGCGAAGAGCTCATCATGGTGTTTGGGGATGTAACCTGTCTCGACATGACCTGCAACGAAGTCAGGACTTTGGCAGCACTTCTTCACAAATTCGATGTTGGTGATTGGTCCGGCGACCTCGTAGTTTCCCAGCGCTGCGACCATATTCTGTAGACATGACGTCCTGTCTGGTCCAGAGACGATCAGTTTAGCAATCATGGGGTCGTAGTGCGATGATACCTCGTCGCCTTGCACGAAGCCGGCATCGATGCGTACGTTTGCCGTTTCTGTGGGCGTCCGGAGGTGTAACAGCTTGCCGGTTGAGGGTATGAAGTTCATGCTTGGGTCCTCAGCATATATCCGCGCTTCGATAGCATGCCCTCGACTCTTGATTCGCTCTTCAACCTCTGCTTGCGTGAGTGGCAGTTTGCCACCTTCTGCAACGATGATCTGCCACCTGACCAGATCCTCACCAGTCACCATTTCTGTGACGGGGTGCTCAACCTGTAATCTGGTGTTCATCTCCATGAAAAAGAACTCGTCCGTGTCATTGTCGAAGATGAACTCTACGGTGCCAGCGCCTTCGTAGCCTACTGCCAACGCGGCTTGACGTGCTTTTCCCCATAGATCCTGTCTGATAGCTTCATCAAGATTCGGTGCTGGGCTTTCTTCGAGAATCTTCTGATGTCGTCGTTGAATGCTGCAGTCTCGCTCCCCAAGCGCAACACAGTTTCCATGCTGATCTGCGAAGACTTGGACTTCTATGTGTCTTGGTGCGGTGATGTACTTCTCCACCAGCATGACATCGTCGCCAAAACTGCTCCTCGCCTCGCTTTTAGCAGAATCGAGTTGCTGGTGAAATTCACCCGCTTGCATCACAATGCGCATGCCCTTGCCGCCCCCACCCTTTACAGCTTTCAAAAGGATTGGGTAGCCGATCTTCGCCGCTTGCCGCTCCAAGTACTTTGGATCTTGCTCTGAGCCATGGTAGCCTGGAATACAAGGCACACCAGCTTCAATCATGATCTCTTTACTTCGAGACTTGTCGCCCATGGCCTCGATCGCTTTCCAAGGTGGACCGATGAATTTCACGCCAGCTTCCGTACACGCTTTCGCAAAGGAAGCGTTTTCGGATAGAAAGCCATATCCGGGGTGTATAGCTTGACAGCCATTCTGTTTCGCAAGTTCGATGATGCGGGAACCATTGAGATATTGGTCGGTAGAACCTAGATTCACAGCGAACGGAGATGACAAAGCATGTTGACTATGACGGTCCGGGTCTGTATACAATGTGGTTGTTTGGATACCATACTGTGAAGCTGTTCGTCCGACGCGTAAGGCGATTTCACCACGATTGGCTATGAGGATGGATTTCAATGGCTGCTGTGATGGTGATGATGTGGACTGCCATCTTTGCCTCGGCTTCGTCAGTGCAGCATTTGTGGGCGGCTTGAGAGCGCGGGTCGTTGATATCGTCGACTTCATGTTACCAGGAGTAGAAGTTTACAGGTTGCTTTGCACATCATGTTCTGCTCACCACTCACACATAGTAGAAGTGAGGTACTCGGGTGTTTCCTGAGCCGAGAAAGTGTAAACGAAGCAAAGCCGTGGCTGGCCGAACGCGGAGAATCTGGAGAAGTGGACCCACCTTCACGCATTCGGTATCGACGGCGAGGTCGAACGTGCGTTCCTGTAGCAGTGCAATATGTTGTGTACGAATAGCATTGGCGCCGGTTGGTGGTGGGCGGGTGTGATGTACGGGTGGACGCCTGTCAACCACTCGCTCGCCAGTGAGGTGGGCTGCTCAGCGCCCAGTCCCGCGTCACATGCTTGCGCGTAGTCAGAACTGCGAGCATCGCGGGTAATTGCTGGGAAGTAGGAAGTACCGCATTGCACCGCACCGAACCACACTTGCACACGGCCTGGAGATGCAGCACAGTCCGGCACGCCCACGCACACGCATACGCACACGCACCTTGCATCCCGACTCCGCACTTGCTCCCGACCACAACGGAGACAACTCGTGCTTCCCTTCCCGTGAGCAGCCTTGTTCGACTACTTAATCATACCTTGAGCGCGCCATTCATCGAGATGGCCGACGACTACGACTATGACGGCGACTACTTCGACATGGACGATGCCTGGCTGTACGTCGAGGACGAGTTCGGCTTGGCGGTAAGTTGGGCTCGGCGAGTGCAGTCGTAGGTGTGGCAGCGTGCAGATGTGCTGATCCGTGTGCTGGCGACACTACAGGACGAACTTGCCGAGAACCAGATTCCCAGCCCAGGCTACTCGGGCACGAACCATGACATCGACATGGAGGGCTACGAATTCGACCTGTACGGCTATCACGAAGATCTGGAGTATGGTGAGGATTCTTACTGGGACTATGCCCCGTGCACTGAGCAAGGCAAAGCTGGTGAGAAGCGCAAGCGGAGTCCGAGCAGAGGCGGGAGCACACCCAAAAAGAAGACCAAACCAGGCAAAGAAGAGATATCGACACCTGAAGCTGAGCCCTTGTTGTTTCGCAGCAGGGCCGAGCGGAACGAGCTGTTCCTGAAAGACCCGCCGCTGCAGAGGACGAAAGCGCCATATTCGTTCCTGGGCGATTGGAAGCAGCGCTTTGCCGATGCAGACGGGATCATCTCGAGCCAGAACATGCCCGCTGCTATGAAGGCTGCAGCTGAAGCCAAGGCAGATGGAACGCCAGAGAAAGCTGGTCTATTTAACGAGCGCGACTATGAGGAAGAGGACGGTGAGGGTGGCTGGGAGGACGAAGATGAGGGCGAGGAAGAGGAAGAGGAAGAGGAAGAGGAAGGCGAAGGTGGCCTTGCGATTGACCCGGAAATGCTTAGGGCCATACTGCGAGAAAAGCTGGGAGCAGCTGGCCTCGAAGGCATGGACGAGTCTGCATTCATGGACACCATCAATAAGATGCTCTCTGGTGAAGGCGATGGCGACGAGGCTGCTGCTCTTCTCGCCGATAGTCTGCTCGGGAAACTTACGTCAGACACGGGGGATGAGGCTTTGTCTGGCTGGCTTACCGGACAGGGTGTGTCTCTTCAAAACGACGACGATGTCTCAAGCGTTGCAACGATGGAGCAAGAAGACCTTCCAAGACATGTCGCGGCATCTCAACAAAGACCAAGTGGTGGCACCGCCGTGGAGTTGCATAAGAACACCCAAATCCAGATGCCACTCCATGGCGCTTCGCCTAGTCGATCTGCCAAGAAACGGAAAATGGACGTGGCATTGGACGAGGTGCCGCGTAAGAAAAACAAGAAGGTCACCTTCGACGTTTCGCCGTCTTCATCGTCGCAACCCGACCCGAACGATGCACATCGGAGCAATACTGATGTGCGCGCCATTGAAGAGCCTCTGGTGTCAGAAACGCTGATCAGGGAGACTAGCAGAGCCGCCAAATCCGTCGCTGTAGAAGCGAAATGCGTACAGGTGAAAGGCGCGCACTCTGATCTGTCCAGCGTCGGGGTTGGGGAAGCCGCAACAGCAATCAAAATGACGGGACGAAAACGAAAGGCCACCACAGCCGAAGCCTCGGACGAGAAACCCGTGGAAAAGAAGAGCAGGAACAAGGAAATGCATGACCTTGGCGACCTACCCGCTGCCCCTTCACCAGGTAG
Organism: Pseudocercospora vitis; assembly: GCA_026120125.1. Taxonomy (NCBI): domain Eukaryota; kingdom Fungi; phylum Ascomycota; class Dothideomycetes; order Mycosphaerellales; family Mycosphaerellaceae; genus Pseudocercospora; species Pseudocercospora vitis. The sequence goes on along the minus strand of JALRML010000003.1, from coordinate 687,480 downwards.
TTCAGCAAGGCAAACACGGAATGCAAAAGCTAGGACCAGGGAATAGTGCTCTGGCAACAGCATAGTTCGATCGAACATTTTCCGCTGCGATACGAACAGGGCGGCCTATCCCAAGCATTTAGTGGGATTGTTCATGGCACTGGATGGCATCAAGAACTTAGACGCGTTCAAGGCGTGGCAAAAGTACGCGGTTCAGAATGAGCAAGCTTGTAGATCGAGATTTTGCTTGATAGGACGCTTGTGTTGGGCCTTGTACAGCTGACGAGCTCAACTATTCACACCCCAGACAATGACCTGGCATATATCTACAGCTCCACAACCCGCACTCTTGCTCCCCGCCCCTCCTCGTCAACCTCCAGCTCTGATCCAAGCGCTTTGATGCTACAGAGTACAACAGACGAGCTCCGCAGCGATGAGTAGCAGCAGGGTATTTTCTACATCACCCGGATCAAACAAGTGTTGATGTAGCCCTTGCTAGTCTTCTTACGCTTGCGAGCTAAATTGAATGGCATAACACGCGTCGGAACAGCAAGATTACATTATGACTTGTGTCGACCATCATCACCATTCTCATAAGGCCCTCCCTCCTCTTTGACCAGACCGTTCTTCTCGTTGTGATCCTTTGACTGCTGCGACCATTCTGGTGCCTCGTCCTTCCCAGACTCTTCCTCCTCGTCTCCTTCCTCCTTTGTCTTGTGCACTGTCTGTGGATCGTGTTCAGCGGGACTGTATATCGTTACCAGCTCCAATGGTTGAGTTTTTGATGTGTTGATAAATTGATGCTGTGTGCCAGCGGGCACAACGACGACATCAGATGCTTTCACATTCTAAGCTCGGATTAGCTTCGTGATCCCTCGCACTGGCCTCTAGACTTCTCCAGGACGTACCTGGTCCTTGCCTGCCACGGTAGCCTTCCCTTCGCCGCTGGTGAACAGCAGTACTTGGTCGACGGTATGCACCTCGTCACCAATGTCACCGCCCACAGGAATCTCCATTGTCACGACTTGGCTGTATAGGCCAGTGTGGAGGACTTTTCTGAACTGCCCGAACGCTCGCACCTCGCTGGTCAGGCCAGGGAAGTAGACCAACTCATGCCGAGGAGGGTTCTTGGGCATCTTGCTATTCTTACCCATCTTTGCTCCCGTTGTGAACAAAGGTCGGACACTTCGAAGCTGGAACAGTGGGCTCGAGACGGACACGAGGCGTATCGTAGTTGCGGGTGTGCGAGCAAACATAATGCGACCTTACCTTGGGCAGCTCGCGCAGTACTTGCACAGCGCTTCACAGGATTACCAACTACATGGATGTTGATGGACGTGAGGTGATTTCGTCACACATCACAGTGTCTTGATGTCACGACTACAACATCAATGCAGCCCAGTGAGCGCAGACCGTCTTCATTGGCGGACCGGTGCGCAACGAGGTGTGTGGCGGATCTCCAAGTGCGGAAAGGCGCCGATCTGGGCTGATGGTGGTGGATAAGGTAGCCTTAGCGGCGTCTCTGGGGTGCAGTAGTCCATCCAGGAAGACGTCCGCCAGCTTCTCAGTTGTCTTGTAGCCTCGATGGAAATGTGACAATGCAAGCCAAGCGATAGCCTTGGTCCAGCATAGCCTGATCATATCACGGTGAGACTTGGCGCGGTCGGAAGCGGAGCGGAGCGGGCGAAAGATGGACGTGAAAGCTTCGACTCGCACACCACAGGCTGCACCGAAGCTTGTACCCATCGCACCGGCCAGCAATGCTTCGCCAGTGCAACAAGATGGCCGCGACCAAGTTCCGCTTATGCCGTTCACGTGTGTGACCTGCGCTCGACGAAAGGTACGCTGCGACAAAACACCAGCACCGTGCAGCGCGTGCAGAAAAGGCCGCCTGGACTGTGTATACCAAGAACCTCCACCCCGGAAGCGAAAGCGGAAACATGTCGATGACCTCCAGGAGCGACTTGACAGGTATGAAAAACTGCTCGTAGAGTATGGCATACTGCCTAAAGAGGGAGAAGCATCAGTATCACCTACTGACGCGAACGCCACGCCTACGAATGCGGGTCATCACGATGTTTCGGCAGCAGAAGAGCGCGACGGTGGTGATGCTCATCGTCTCAAGCCGATCAATGCGAAAACGCCGATTCTGCTGAAAGGAGAAGGAAAGACCAGATACATCGACTCAGGTATTTGGCGGAATCTTGGCGAAGATCTTCACCCATCCTCAGATGAAGAGGATGCAAACGAAGGCGAGCAGACCGAAATGCCCTACTCCGCTGTAACCATCGATCCGGCTTCAGCAGCGTTCTTCAGTCCCTCGACGCCCACGCAGAGCTTGATCGATCTTCATCCTACTTATGATGTGGCCATGAAACTGTGGAAACTCTACACGCGCAACGTTGAGCCCATCATCAAGGTCTTACATCAGCCGACAACTCAGGACATGCTACAGCGAGCAGCGACTAACCCCAGTGGCATGCCCCGAGTCGCGGAATGCCTGCTGTTCTCAATCTACCACTTTGCGATAGTATCAACGCCCCCGTCGGAGTGCGAAGAGATCTTCGGACCATCTTGGACCAATCTTCGGCAAAGATATCATGATGCCACGCGGCAGGCACTTGTGGGTGTTCACTTTTTGAGAACCACTGAATTGGCTGTACTTCAAGCGTATACGCTCCTGCTCTTGTCTGTACGGAATCGGTATGACCCGCATACCTTCTGGATCTTGACCGGTATTGCTGTCCGCATCGGTCAACGAATGGGGCTGCATCGCGATGGTGAGGACATGGGTTTACCGCCATTTGATGTGCAGATGCGAAGGCGGCTATTTTGGCAGCTGCTACCTCTGGACGGTCTCTCTGGCCAGCTCTCTGGCACGGGCATTGCGATCTCGGCAGACTCCTGGGATACGAAGCAGCCACTGAACGTCAACGACGAAGATATCTGGCCTGATATGGAAGCTCCTCCCGTGGAGAAGAAGGGTGCGACCGACATGATCTTTTGCCGAGCCAGAAGTGAGATCGGTAAATTTCACCAGAAAGTCAAACCTGCACTCGGGAACTGGTCAAGGTTGTGGGAGGCTAAGGATCTTCCTCTGATCCACGACGCGTTACAGGAGCTTGAGAACATCATGGAAGAGAAGTACATTCGATATTGCGACATCTCCAACCCTATACATTGTTTGACACTGGGACTCGCGCGAGGTGCCATCAATTCAGCTCGCCTGAGGATTCGGATGGGCCGCGCGAAGATCGATGGTGCCACGGCAATGGAACGTAAAGCCATGTATGAGCTTGGTATGAAAGTCCTTGACCTAGACATATCCATCATGAGCAACGGCAACTTGGCCAGATATCACTGGCATATGCGCGCGTTCTTTCAATGGGGTAAGTAATGCTCAGTGAGACTATCACAACCAGACTAAGCGAGAACAGATCCTTTGATTTGGCTCTTGACCGAAGTCCAAAAAGAGGACACTCTAATTGACACTGAAGAGGCTTGGAGTAAAGTTGACCAGGTCTTCTCCCACCATCCGGAGCTTACAACTTGGAGACGTTCTATCGATGTCGCATTGGCTAGACTTGTGATGAAGTCCTGGAATAACATGAAATGGAAAGGCAACGTGACCAAGTCTTGGTCTTTCGTGAGCAAACTGCGTGAAGCATTCACTAAGAAAGAAGCGTCTCGGCTCAGCAACGACGCTGCAAAACCGACACCTGTCAATGCGTTTGACCCTGCACGTAACAACCTCGACGATGTCCCAGTCGACAACTATCTCAGTGCGTCCACCATACCTTGGGGCTATCCGAACTATGGTCTCGTGCCGGAAACAAATGCGGCGGCCGACCTGGACTGGATGCTCTGGGACCAGCTCACCTGCGATCCGAATGCTCAGGGCCTACAGCTTTTCCCGGGGTCCTGAGGGCTCAAGAAAGTTGTGCTTCGCCCCGTCACGCGATTGCGCGCCGTTGAAATGACCTTCTCAAGAGATGAAGAATCGTGCAATGCATATATACATACTCCACTTTAAGCCTCCGACACCGCATCCCGTGCGTCTTCTCTGGTCTCCCACAAGTCACACCCACAATTACTATCTCAACTCCCATGCCAATATCAAGAGGCTCATCGTTACCAATCCCAGACATGTCTTCGAAGCTCTCAGGAAGTCTGACTTGGTCTTGATTGGCGAGTGCTCTTACCGTAGACGAAGATATCAACGCCCAAAAGCCCAATTGCTGCAGCCAAATTAGCATAAGTTCCAAGTGCCTTTCGTATTTACAGGGAAGTTTCAAAGTGGGAGGCCGACGCATCGAGGTCATTACAACAAGCAAGGCTGCCTCTTTCGCTGAAAAGGACTCGAGGAGGTATGTCGTTCCAGCAATACTCGCCCCACGAGAGCAAGCTCCATTCCATGCTCTCACGAAGCAGTGAACTTTGTCTAGGTTGCATCTGACGAGGCAATTAATCGGGCACACAGCCACACCAACAAGAATTGTTAGTCGAGGCAATACCAACCTACTCTTCAGTTCTTGGATGCCGCAATGGCGCTTCGGTCGCCACTTTCCAGTCTTATTGAAGCGATATTCGAGCAACAGCAGAGCCATCCACGGATTGACCACTTGCACCTGCGTGGCGTAGAACGCTGATGGTTCTTGGCATGTCACGGAGCTGATACGAAAGTACCGCGTGGTATCATGTCTAACGCGATAATCACATCTTATGTCAGGCCATTCAAGCAATGCTTGAACGAGAACTGAAAACACAATTTAACTAGGACGTGTACTGAGACCTGTTAGCCACACCCACCTGAACATATACCCACATAGCATGTGTACAGCCCAGCTGCGCATTCATAGCAGTAGTATCAGCATTCTTTCAACTACACTAGCCGCTCGATTCATCTTCGGATCTTTCGACCAGTTATGATGCAGTCACGACATCAGAAGTTATACCAGTTGCTTCAATCAGCTCGGTCCTTACCAGACAAATCCATGGCTTATCACAAGACTGCTTAGTGACTTCCTGGTAATTCGGGTTCACCTCATTCATGAGAATGCCACATGCTTCGCTTGCGAATGCGTCGCCATAGACGCCCACGAAGCCTGAGAGCATCCCTATAGCTGGAAACCCAGTGCCAGGCAAAGCAGGCTCGTACTGCCATCTGGATCGTTGACCAGACTGTGAGAATGCCGCGAGATGCGCCGCCGTACCAACGGAGAGGACGGGATAATCTCCTTATCTCCCACGGCTTGAAGGTCCTGTGGCGCACGGCACGAGCGGTAATGACAACAGGCGTTCAATCTGCGAGCACAGCGAAACAAGCACCGGTCGCGGTCACTGGACAATCAACACATGGAGCAGACCGACATATTCCTTTTGATGGGATCAGGAACGTCGTCACGGTTGCAATTCGAAGCACAAAATGCAAGAGAATCGAGTGAATGACTAAGGGCAGGTGTGCCACCGGTCGCACACGCGGCATCGAGTTATTTAAAGGCCTGCGACTCCTCGAGATCCTCAGGCTGTCACGGTTGTGGGAGTCGAAATGAATCGGGTCAGAAGCTGCCGCAGGTGACTCGTTCAGTGTGTGAGCTCATTGTCGAACACGGTAGCTTGATATAAATAAGCTGAGCACCGTTACGAACTCAGACAGAAAACGTGGCAGGCTCGAACACTCTTTTGCCACGTTCGTGCAGCCGTTCTACCTGGCTGGTCGTCCGAGAAATGCTGAGAAGATCTGCTACAGTACTAGGTGGGGTTGATATGATGTGCGACTGATCGTGTGAGTTTCGGCGTCGACATAGGGCTGCTGACATGCTGTTTCACATAAAGTCTGCCGTGCAAGCACCAGCCCTTAGCGTGCGTGTCTTCACGCCATGGACTGCTGCGGTAAGCCATATGACAGTGAGATGTTTCCTGTTTGCAGTCGGCGTCTGCAGCTCTATACCGCAGCCACTGAAGATCGGATAATGCCGAAGTCGACCCAGCTGTCATTGAGAATGCCATGGTCAACGTAATAAATAATTAAAACAAGCGCAGTGGTTCATCGAACTTCTCGACCAACCCGACTTCTCATCATTCGAGGTTGGAAATTTTCCAACCCGTCGCCAAGGCCGCAGACACGTGTTCCGAAATCTTGAGCCAATCGAGATCCCGGTCGTTCGGGCAATCCAGGGGACCCGCGAAGCCTCTTTCGACTGCAGCGCCCGACTCGCTTCTCTTGTCAACCCCCTTCGCTTCACGAAATCTGCAAGCGGCTGTGGTGCCAAACAATGTTCCTCATCAGAAGGTTGCGTTTCGAAACTTCACCCGCCCCCTTATACACCAGTAGCCGCGCGAGTAATCACACAGTACAACAGCTCGAGACTCGGGCGTCCATCCGGCCTGATTCATAGGGAGAGACTCCCGGCGGAGGTTTCATCTACCAAGACTCTCAGCGCGCTCAGCCTTCCAGGGACAAGACTGCTGACGACGAATCACACTTCCAAGAAAGCTGTTCCTAGCCCTAGTGCTGAGCCTACCTCTCGGCATGGCGTCTGCAAGGCGTCGCGGGCTCCCTGTATCCTACTTGTTCCTGTGCCGTGGCTGCGATTGTTCTGCCTTGACCTAGCCAACCGCGCTCCATCCCGCTGCCCAGACGCCTGCTGAAACTCCGGCCCAGCGACTGAAGGAGGAATCGGTTGTCCGTCCCGTCGACAGAACCTCCTCCATACCCACTTTCCCGCAGGAGGACGACCACTCTGGGTCAAACCGCCTTCAACAGAAACAGGCACCCGCCTAGTCAATCACGCCAAATGCGCCAATCTCCCGCACACGACCCCATTCGAAGAACACTGCCAAGCGCATTCGTTGTCGCGGTAGTGCGTCTTGGCCTACTGACGATCTGATGAGCCATGCTTTGTGGTTACGGTACTGTAGGTCTCGCCACGGCATCGATCTTTGTTGCTTTGTGCTTGCTTATACCTCCGACTTCCGGGAGACCTCGTCGTCACTCTCTTCTTGCCCTCACGTACGCAGGCTCTGCTGCAAGCCATCATACCGTATCGGCTCGGCTGATAGTCACTCATTTGTTGATACCATTCCCGACACTCTCTTCTCTGCCCCTCTTTACCCTTCTACGAGGCTCCTCCCCCAATCTGATCCCTAGAATACGATCTACAAGCCAAACGATCCAGAACTTTCCCATATAGCGTAGAGCGCAATGGTGAAAGCAACGCTTCTCGCGGCCGCAATGGCCTCAACGGCCATGGGCTCTCAGTTTGTTATGTACACACCAGGTGGCGACGACACTGCCGTTGAGCGCATGGATTCCATTGTTAGCCCTGGATCCATCTCTGCTCACGTTCATCAAATCTTTGGCGCAAACAAGATGAGCCCGGACATGACTTACGACTCTCTTCAAGATTCTGACTGCACCACTGTCGCTAACGCTGACGGCGAGGGAAACGCTGCTGACAAGAGCGTGTACTGGCACCCTGCTCTCTTCGCGGAGGCAAGCGATGGCTCCGGCTACATCCGCATTCCGACGAGTGGGCACAAGCTGTACTACAGAGACGTTGGCAACGATGCTGACAAGAAGAATGAGCCCTTCGAATTCCCCGAGGGCTTCCGTATGGTTGCAGGCGATCAGACAAGACGTGCAGCCAACTCCGATGCTCAGAAGCAGAGCATTACCGAGTGGGTCTGCCACAGCAGCGGCTCGCAGAACAAGGGCGAGAAAGGCGGCTTTCCCAGTGGCGTCAGCGATTGCGATTCCTACCCTGGCTTCAACGGCGCCATTCACTTCCCTCATTGCTGGAATGGCGAGGACTTCGATCAGAGCGACCCAAGTGCCCACGTTAGCTATCCAGAAGGCGACGTCCAGTCTGGACCATGCCCCAGCTCGCACCCGATTCGCATTCCACACATCTTCATCGAAAATCAGTTCGATCTACACAAAGTCAAGGACCAAGTAAAACCAGACACGTTCGTTCTTGCGCAAGGAGACTCCACGGGCTTTGGTTGGCATGCCGATTTTTTCAATGGCTGGGAGTCCGGTGCCATTCCAGAACTGATGGATTCATGCCCGCAACCGGAATATGGCAACGCAGACATTGGTACCTGCCCCTCATTCAAGAAGTTCGCAACGAAGAGCAGCGATTGCAAGCTCCAGATCACCTATGAAGAGGACGTCAGTGGACCCACAGAGTATCTTCCCGGTTGCAACCCCATCTCGACCACCAATCCAGCACCGAAGATGGAAATTGCTGCTCTGGGCGTTTGTACGAATGAGTGCAATACTGCCAGTGGAGGCTCTGGCTCTGGATCCAGCAGTGGTTCCAATGATACCGACTCTTCGGCCCCTAGCTATGGATCAAGCTCTCAGGCAGAGCTGTCGTCGACCACCCTGGCAACACACTATGCTGCCAGCACCACTTCTGCAGCTGCCGCTTCGACTGGCAATAGCAACGGCTACGGTTCTTACGGTTCTTATAACGAGGAAGTGAACAAGAACGTCGATGACAACATCGTCTACGAGACCGTTCACGTAACAGTGACAGCCAATTATGAAAAGCGCAATGCCGCTCCCACAGCTGAGCCCTATCTGGAAGCTCGTCACAATCACGCTATGCGACACATGCACCGACACAAGCGTGGCGACTAAACATGCCCTCAACGTTTCTCTTCTCGTGGATAAACATGTGATTCATCTTGCATTGGCGGGGCTTTCTTGTGGACGGGATGGGCGGGATGAACGATACACGTCCAGAGTATATAACCCATTTCAGATCATTGGCTGTACCAGCTGCACTTTCGTGTAGGCGTCACGGGACAGATCCTAACGCAGACTTTGAGGAGGCAAGACCTCTTCTTTTTTTTTTTCTACAAATAACGAATCATGATCGCAGACGAAGAAATCTTTGGAAAATTTGATTTTTAAGGCGAAGCTTTTTCTTTCTTCGATGTAGATATTTGGAAATCCACTTTGCGAAGCTTTGCTCAAGCTCGACCGCATTCTTGCCGGTCCACATTTCCCACTTGGCTGCTACAGAATCGTGCAAAACAATGGCGCAAATGATAGAAGACGTGGGAGCCACCGGGGAAACAGGGGACCCGAGAGAACCTGGAGGAGACGCCTTGGCGGACACGTCCAGCGTCCGCGTAATGACAACTCTTGGACTCATTTCCGACATTCGTTCCCCAACCATCGCCAATGTTTCGCCACGACGCACCCCTCTTAGCAAATGATGGAGCGCTCTGCTACCGAAAGGTGGGTACACCTGGCCAACGTCAGACGGTGGCCTCGATGTGTGCCATTGGTAGCCTTGGCCGGCAGTCGGACTCCCTTGCTACGCCGCAGCTTTGGTCTCGACGACGAGGAACTATGGACAGCGGACAAGGTTGTTCGCAGGAAAGATACTCTGACAGCAAGTGCGTGGTCTGTAGCTGCAATGTCCGACGCTCATGGAGAATCATGAACCGGCAACGCGTGAAGGAGATCTGACAGTACGGAAATCATCATGTTTTCCGATGCCACCGTCGACCGGTATACGCGCCAGATATCGAGGTCTCTCGCGAAAATCTGGGTCCCGGCTCCTGGATGCAGTTTAAGTTCGGTGTTTTCAGGTGAACACGTGGGAAGATATTGCCATTCCTGTGAGCCGGTCACGAACATGCGAACAGGCGAGGCCGAGCTGTCGAGCTAATCCCATGCAACCAGTCAGCAAATTAGGATGAGATGTCTCTGCCTTGACATTCCAATTGCAACCATGGACCTACCATGAGGACGACGCTGGAGCCCGGGTTGGCAGGTGGTATATGACCTGCTGTTGAGTCAGAAATATCCCAGACCGCCGTCGTGAGAGTCGATATTCGCCTTCTCTTATTTCAGCAATCTGCTTCGTCGGCACATATCACTCGTCACTGGGATTTGGTCAAGCCGAAGTCTCTCTGAGGCATGTTGCCATTGCTTCGCCACGGTTATCAACCCATTTAACAGGCTCGCACTTTTAGGCCTGATGGGACAGTAGTCATACACCTGCCTAGCGCACATTATCCTGAAGATATTGCGTATAATATGCCGTCATTGTCGTCTTTGGGCCTCTACAAGTGTGTGGGATTGCCCTCAATTCAGGATGCTAGTCGTCAATACAACCTGACGTTCGCGTAAGACTGTCTCCCACTCAAATCCTTACAATTGAACTCCTGCTATCGTGCCTCTTCTCGTGCTCTGATCCGTTAAAAAAAAGCGCCGGAGTTGCCGGGCAGCATCTGCATTCGAAAGACATCCTTGATCGGTCGACTTGATCTTGGCGAACCTCCTCTACCTCAACTTCGCCATATCAATCCCGGCAAGATGACATAGGTTAGAGAGGGAGGTATGATGACTGCCATTGCCGCATGCGCACTGTCAGAATACGATCAGACGACACGTCTGTCTCCGACACGGAAGAGATGCCGTGCGATACAGCTGCGCGGAGTCAGTCAATGCTTCGATGCTCGACGAGTGCTAACACAGCTGGTTCAGGACGTAGGCGGTCAGATTCCTGGCATGCGAGCTAACTTGACCTGGACAATGGGTCATTACATCGTCCTGTGGACGAGCAATCCGCTAGGCCGGTTCTTCACTATATTCGATAAAGCATATGAGCTAATGTCTAGCGGAAATCTACCATAAGGGTTCTGTGATCGCCAAATCAGTCACTTATATCTACGATGCCTAGGGTTGGATGTCTGAGCAGGCCGTCGTTCAGCGAGAAGCTGTGGTTCGCCATCCAGGACTGCATATGCTTCCAATTCTTGCAGACGTGTGGAGTCTTGACAGTCGCCCGTGGCCTCCGCGGAGTGGGCGATGAGGAATCCCAATAGTAATGGTAAAGCGTCATATCTCCGGCGCACATGATGGCTTGCCGTAGGCTAGAATAGACTCGGGTCAGGAACTTCCGACCCTTGCTTGCACCCATACGAGAGACTTACTTTTCGAGACAGTGGTCGGCGTGTAAGCTTATACTCCCATCCGCCTGAGGCTTCATAATCTCCCAGTTGGCAGGATAAGCTTCTGGGAATTGGGCCTGTCGGAGGTATTTCTGAATATCGCAAGCTTCATCAGCACTTTCAATCGGAGAGCCTCTGGTGTTCTGAGACTATACTGACGATGCAATGCAGATTATGGTAGTAAGTGGTTGTTGCCCACAAGTCGCCAGATCCGTCGTCCAGCTCGATCGAATGGAAGCCTGCCTTCTTCGCAGCCTCTTTTGGCACGCGAATGTTGAAACCTAGAGAGTATCTTGTCAATCGTCAAATGCGGAACTTCCACGGGAATCATTACGTGCCCTTGCCCAGCAATTCGTTCCAAGCTTCATCGACCTCAGGCCGCGGGTTGCCCATGAATCTCAAGTTTTCTGGTTGCTCTGCGAAGAACTCGTCGTCCAGCATCTTCAACTCGTACCTGACAGCATCTCTCGTGATTTCTTGAAGACCGATTGTGTCAGTAGAATTCCTGTCGCGAGTCAGATCTGGAACATACCGTCTGTCGGTAGGCGAGGTAGTGAGGCGTCACGGCCCGCCTTCACTCCAGCATGATACGCGGCGATGAATGAGATACTCCATAGGGAAACACAGACTGCGAGCGTAAGCAGCGAGATGAGCTTCCTGCGGCTTCTTTCTGGGACCTTCTGCGTGCTTGTGATGAGACCTTCCTTCTCTTCGTGGCCATGATTGCGAGGCACGCCCATGAGCATGGCCTTGTGTTTGCTTTTCAATGCTTATAAGGCGAAAAGAGAATCAGATTTCTTGCTTCGGAGGCGACTTCGTCTTCGTATGGTAGTATGGTATGCAAGAATAATGAGCAGAATCTCCGGAATTGAGAATCCCGAAACCCGTTGCTACACTGGTCAAGATAACACATCACGCCATATCGAGTCGGTGCTTCGATCCGCCTATCGGCACGATACTGTGAAGATGTAGCAATGGCTGCGATACATCACGGAGCACGCTAAACACGTCGTAAAGCTTTCTCGGGTGATGCGAGAGCAAGCTATGTGACCGAACATGGTAGCTTCCATCTAGCTCTTACGCTGCACACGAGCACGTGCTTAGCTCGCTGTGATGCATGGTACCGCAAACCCCGGTACTGGTACAGGGCTGTAGCTCGTATAAGGTAGTTAGTCAAAATTGAATGGGGAGCACGAATCGTCCAAGCTTTGATACCACTTAGCTTGCCATAGCTTGACACTTCTGCACACGAATGGCACTGGACGAAGCGTGGGGATCACACAAGACTAGTAGAAATTCTACATTGAAGAGAAGACGAGTGGGGGATGTTCATGCTCATGTAGACCTCGAAGCTGACGAAGACGCGTTCCATTTCGAAATCGAAGTAAAGTCTTCACGTGCTACATGTCCACTATAACCAACACAGACCTGTTTTGACGGGCTGAAAGACTGTATTGCCAAGGACTGCATTCTTCAGCTACCCGGAAGCCAAGAATGAAGCACGATTTTATGGCGAGATTACTTCCACAAGCCACCAAGAAAGCCATCTTCGGAAGCTGCCTCCCTAGCCACCTCTGTCCAAACGTCAATTTCTCGTCTTCAGACATTGGTAGTCGAACAGTACCTTTGCCAGCCTCGGCGCTGCGCTCCATGTTATATCCAGCGTCGGCTTCTGGAGCCGCGTCGCGGGCCACAGCAGCTTCTATCGATTCTCAGTATTCGACGATCGTTCCACAGCGTGAGAACCACATACTGTCCGCTGCCAATGGCGAGGCAAGAATCAATGGTGCGAAGCACATGCTGATTGCCGCAGTGGCCATCATGCTGAGGAACTTCATGTTGTGTGACTGGAAAAGGTCGTGTTCTTTGGAGGATGTGGTAATGATGTCGAGGAAACGAATGAGCTCAGGCAGGCGGAATGGTCCAGATATATAAGGTCGTCTGGCTCGGTGAGCGGCGAACGACGTGCTCGATGATAACGCCCATGATCGTGTGCAATGTGCATTGCTCGGCCGTTGTGTGCAGTAGCTCAAAGTATGAATGACTGCACTCAGCTGTGTTAGCAGAGGTTTCACCAACAGGTTGTATCGTGTGCACTTCAGACGCTCGAGGTACATCCGAGCGATGAACAAGGATGGCTGCAAGCTCTCCGAGGTGGGAAAATTCCACTATCCTGGACGTATCACCTGGCGCGATTTGTATGGATCGTGATTGGCGGCGTGGACTATATGCCTTGGTTCTTGCAGGGGCCGAACCGTATTGATGACTGGGCTCAACAATCGAAAATACCACGTCCTGGTGATGAGGTATGAAGGCATTGCGTGGCTCGTCCAGAATAGGTATGTGCCATGGCGACCGGTTGATATCCGGGCCTGTGCTTTCTCGTCTTGAGTTTGCATGGACGATCGCACCCTGTCGCACGTCGAGTCCAATAGAGCACCTGCTGTGTGCCATCTCAGACGTCACGATTCACATGACCACGAACGTTACGTCGCTATAGATCTAGGTCGGGCTGATCGAGTACGCCAGAACTGGTCCTTCAAAAAGGTGATCCCATTGAGGACGCTTTGTCTGACGAGCCACACTGACCGTCGCTAATTAGCTACATTGATCAACATCGACTTGACAACCAAATACTCATCGATGCCCTGAGTGCCTCCTTCCCTACCAAAGCCACTGCCCTTCACGCCTCCAAACGGACTCTCGCAAGCGCTCAACAGCCCGAGATTGACCCCGACCATCCTGAAGGCATGTTTGATCAGCACTAAGAACGGGCCTAAGGTCGAGCACGACAACAACTCACCCCACCTCCAAAGCCTCAGCAACCCTCCAGCTCCTAGCCAGGTTCTCGGTGATGATAAAGCTCCCCAGTCCAACGTCGCAATCGTTAGCAAGGCCGATGACCTCTTCTTCTGTCTCGAACCTATACAGGCCCACCACTGGCGCGAAAGTTTCCTCCCGAGTCGTGAGCATGCGAGTGTTCATCTCCGTGATGACAGTCGGGTGAATGAAGTACCCTTTCCCAGCTTCAGGAGCAGGTTTACCACTAACACCATATCAGTACACCGAGCTCGTGTTCGGATTCAGAGATAGGCACACTGACCCGTAAATCACCTGTCCCCCGTTCTTCTCCGCATCCTCAATATGCCTCATGGCCTTCTCGACCGCCCTCTCGTGCGTCAAAGGTCCTACGAATGTATCCGTCTCCGTCCCAGGCCCCACTTTCAGGGTCTTGATCTTCTCCGTCAACCTCTTCGCAAACTCATCATAAACCCCACTCTGCACAAACACGCGGTTCGCAGTGACACAGGTCTGCCCGGAATTCCGGAACTTGGCCAAAATCGCCGCTTCAATCGCCGTCTCCATCTTCGCATCGTCAAACACGATGAAGGGACTGTTACCACCCAACTCCAACGACAGTTTTTTCAAAGTCGAAGAACATTGCTGCATTAACAACTTTCCCACTCTCGTCGAACCCGTGAAACTGACCTTCTTCGCCTTAGGATTCCTGCACAACTCCTCTCCAACTTCCGCCACAGTGGCCAGGCTGGTCAGAACATTGATCGAGGCCGTGGGGAACCCGGCCTCCTCTGCCAGAACCGCAAGCGCAATCGCACTCAAAGGCGTCTCGCCAGCAGGTTTCCACACCGTCGTACAACCCGCCGCCAACGCCGCACCCGCTTTCCTGGTGATCATGGCGATGGGGAAATTCCAAGGTGTCAGACAAGCCGCAACACCCACGGGTTGCTTGAACGTGACGATCCTCTGGTTGAGATTCGCAGTAGGCACAGTCTCTCCGTGAATCATTTCCGCCTGTGTGGCGAACCATTCGAGGAATGAGGCTCCATAGACGACTTCGCCCTTGCTTTCGGCCAAGGATTTGCCGTTCTCGAGGGTGAGGATCAAGGCGAGGTCTTCTGCGTTCGCGAGGACTAGGTCGTTCCATTTTCGGAGGAGGCGGGCTCTGGAGCGAGCGGATGTCCTTTTGTATTCTATGAAGGCGGTATGAGCCGCTTCGACAGCTTGTTGGGCTTCCTGGGCGCCCATTTCTGGGAGAGTGGCGAGGATGTCCAAAGTGGCTGGGTCAACGACGTCGAAAGTAGAGCCGGACGCGGCACTCTTGATCCATTCGCCATTGATGAGACTGCCATTGGGGAGCAGGGTTTGGTTCTTGACATCGCCGAGGGACTTGTTTTGGGACATGATGGTTAGGACCTGTTGATCAGTAACCCCAGTTGTGATGAATTTTGATGGATTGTAGGAGGTACGTGATTGTGCACCCAGTCTGGTCGCGGAACAGTAGGGTATCTATCTTAGTGTTCTATATACCTGCTCCATGTGCTGCGGCACGAGTGTGCGGGGTCGACGGGCGTGAGAATCCTGTTTACGTTTTGAGAAGGGTCTCTACCATAATAGCGCACAACAGTCCAATCCTCTGAGTAGACAGCAAGGGCTTATGCAGCATGTTCTCTTCAAGAGCCACCCGGTTCCAGGAAGGAAGAGTTCCCTGGTCCAAATGCTACTTGGAGTAAAGTTTTTCTCAATAACAACTCTTCCCGTGCTCCAAAGTACCACGGAAGCCACAGGGAGTGTTCGTTTCAAAGCATCAATCGCAGTGATCGTGACCGCGGTGACAGAGCTGCATGCTGGTATTATGATAGGGCCGTTCGAAGCGACTGGCAAAAGGCAGCGAACATTTCTCACGCTCGCGCACCCGAAGCGCGACGCCTTTGCGATGCTCATAAGGCTCGCATAAGGGTCTCATTTACTCTTGTGTGTCGTAGGGTGTCATGTGGTGCTGTTGCCAGTGCCTGGGAGGATATGTCGCCTGTGCAGTATCCATCATCGTGGAATTTGCCTTGGATTTGCAAGCTGTCATCATATTCGTATGGCCAGCTTTAGGACACTGATTCGGCGTTGTGATGGTGCATTCCATAGCTCTGGGCGATGCTGGGTTTCTCTGCTGGCTAGGCATGATCTAGGACGCGTATCATGACCTGCGAGGCATTTCATCTCGCTCTCCCGGGGATGGATATAATTTCGGGGTAAACCCGACCAGGTCGTGCTCATTGCAAGGGACGTGTACCCGACACTTCGTCTCGCGGTCAACTGCGCGTGCAAAGTGACACTCATCTTCTAGCAGAAGTGCAGGGCTTGGGACTTAATGCGGTCGCCGCCGCGGAGACATTCTCTCAGATGTCATCACCAGATTCTTTCCGTCTCTTGGACTTCTTCTTGGCTGGCTTCGCGTCCTCCGAGTCACTTCCCGCATCCTTCTTCGCTGATCTGGACGGCGCATCGGGCACCTTCGAGACGTGCTCTTCCAGGAAGTCCAGCTTCTTGTCTGCCAGAACGGCTTTCTTCAGATGTTGCGCCAGGACACGCCTTGGCCCCTTGGACGTGGGCGTGGCTTCCCCGGCTGGACCACGCGCTTGATGCGCAGCTGCAGAGATGAGCTTGATCATGAACAGCTCGAGTGCGCGACTGACGACTGTTGGTGTGACCTGCGCGACCTTGCCAATGTCTTCGTCGGCTTGCATGATGCGTTTGATGCGTGCCACGGGGAAAGAGGTCTTGATCTGGCAGCCCAGGGTCGGGTCGCTGTTCCCTTCACTGTCCAAGGGGGCGACGGGCTCATATGAAGGCTGCCCATTCCTCGAGGCTTCTTGCTTGACCCCTCGCGTTCTTCTCATCGCGGCAGGTGCGTCTGGCATGTAGTCGTCATCGTCGCTCTCGTTTTTCACTCGCCGTGGAGGCATGGGGACCTGATGGTAGGGACCGAATTGCGGGAAGCCAGGCGATAGCTGTGGGACGGATGTGGGCTGCGATGCGTACGGTGATGCGCCGGCGGTCAGAGCAGCGTGGTTGTTGTAGTTGAGTGTGTGCAGTGCCAAGTTGCCGTAGGGCGATATCTGCGCGGCGAGGTCGGGGCTCTGAGGGCGCAGTCCTGAGAGATCTGGTGATTCAGGAGCGTTGCCGACGGCGTAGAGGTCGGGGGACTGCGGGCGGTATGTCGAGTCCATCACAGTTGGCTTGCTTGAAGCACCAGACGGTGGACTGGAGTGAATTCGCTGCTCGGGCCGACGACTCCGAGCGCTTGTGAGCGCGTGCACTGGCGTCAAATGCCGAAGTCTGTGCGGCCACGGACGGCGGGTGACGGGTGACGGGTGACGGGAGTGTTGACGTTTGCAAGCAGCAACCAAGAAAATGCATCGGGATCGCGGAGGGCGAAGCTGCCTTGCTATATACTACTGGGGGGTAACCGCCCTGTTATCGCTCCGAGCTAAGCCCTTTCAAGCCCACGCGCCCCTTTCGGCTTCACTGTACTGTTTTGGCGACGAACGACGCGACGTGATGGGAAAATAACAATGCCTGTTCACCACCACTACGTGTCGAGCGAACACTGCGAAGACGCCGGTGGCACGCATCACTGCCGACGTGGTACATACACACACATGTACTGAAAGATTGCCTGGGGCCGGCTGGCGGCGGGAGAACAGCTGGCAGCATGTTGCCTAGAGTTTCATCGCCTCACACCAAAACAAAGCCGGCAAAACGGCGGCAAGGAATGACTTGACGTCGACGGAGGGAATAAACAGTATATCCAATCAAGATTCCATTGCCATTCATCCAGTCAATAATGCTGCTCACGCCTCGTCCCTAAACAATGATCAAACCGCTGCCTCTGTCCGTCTGCCCGCTCTGCCCAAGGGGAATAAATGAAAAACAAGACATACCTCGTATACCATTGATCTGCATTTCTGACCTCGCTACTTAGCGACTGCCGAAGATGCCCAGTGTCAGTCAGATCAACCAAATCTCCAAGAGGGACTATCCCAGGCGAATTGTATGCCTCGATGGGCACCTGCGGATCGCAAACTCAAGTCAGTCGAGGAGGCGGAGGTACCAGAAGAGTCCGGAGGATACGCACCACGTCCACCACGCTCCAGACCCTCCTCGGCGTCGTCTTCGCCACGACCACGATCGAGGTCAGCTTCCTCGGCCAATTCGCAACGCACACCCTCCTCATGCACGTGCCACTCGCACGCCTGCAGACGCCGCCACGTCTGGTGGCTCACCTGGTCGCCATGTCAGTACGTGCCGGGTCGTGTCTTCGTGATCCCTCTCCTACCCGAGTCTGCTGTCCATCGAGTCGCAGCTCTTGCATCGCGTAGACCAAGCGGTCCGGGTTCTCGGACATGCCGTGGATGAGCGCGCCCCAGACTTGCGACTTTTGACGGTATGGGAAGGAGATGGCGCGCACGAACTCTACGAGCATCTTGCGCAGCTTGCATCCCGGCGGAGTCTGGTCCCACATGTACTCGATGGTGCAGCGGTCTGGGAGCTCAACACCTAGTTGTGGAACCATCAGTAGTTGCATCTGATCAGAGATGCGAAGTGCATACAGTAGCGGACCTTGCGCGCGAAGAGGTCGGTGACCGCGTTCTGGACCAACGGCATGCCACGCTTCTCTCCGAATGCGTAGAGGTCGATGATCCTGTCGAAGGTGAGGACCGCACCGGGCTCCGTGTCGCAGTCGAAAAAGCGGCGCGTGTGCATGTACTGCAGGATCATGGCAAAGGTGGATGGGTCGTCGCCAGGGATGCGGATCTCGAACGGCTGGCCTGGATCTGGTGGCAGGATACCCAGGTTGGGGTCGAGCATGCGCCTGAACCAACTGGAATAGAAGCAAAGCATTGATTGAGAGCACTTCCAAGTGCTGATGGACACGTACTGCCCGACATGGACGAGGACGGCTGGGCCGTATGGATCCCTGTGGCAACAGTGAGTGTCAGTGACGTTTGAAGATGCCAAAGATGATACGACCGACCACTCATGCTCGCTCATTGGTGTGGAAGCTGCTTGTGCCATGGCGGCCTTGGTTGTTGACGTGGTTGGCAGCAGTGCGAGAGAAGTGTGGTCTAGGAGTTTCAGCGCGATTTATGTTCGTGTGTCTTAGCGACCGTTTCTGCGTGCATCATTTTCGTTGTCGGCTGACCCCCAATGACAGGGATGTCTTTGGTTCGTGTTGAGTGAATGAGAACAGCCTTTCTGACGTAGCCTTCTTGAGATCTTTTCAAACAATCTCAATTGCTGATTCAAGAAGTATGGGCTCCACCTCGCCTTGAGTGTCGTTCTTCACTTCTAGTTGTTATAGCAAATTCTACAACGCAGTCTATCTCGAGTTGAGTGCTGGAAAGGAAAGGTGAAGCTGCCACAGTTGCCAGCTCCTCTTCGAACACGATGTCTCAACACCACCCCCTCTCTGTCGCTGGGTCATTTCGCATGCTATATCACTCTTGCTATGTCATTATCCCGTGCTGACGATTCGAGTCCTACCGAAGTTCGAAGGAGGATAGGAATTGAGACAGTAGGCAACCACCCTGTGAGAATGTGATGACACATCCATGTGAGGCCATGCAGAGCCGTTGAGCGCACGAACCAAGTGTGCTCACTAATAGCTTGGGATCTCGAAAGAGCCCATGCTGATTTCTCGGCCTGTACGTCGCATAATCAGATGGTACCGGCGCCGATCTCCTTTCTTTTGCAAACACTGACAGTGAGATGAATTGTCCCTGTGCTACCCTCCTACGGCCTTACCCAGGCGATATTGATGCTTATTGCTCTCGAATCGAGATTTCTTCACATGAAGGTAGAAAATTGCGGATGAGCATATGGTCTTGCATAGCGCTGCAGTGAAATTGATGTCTAAAGAAGCAAGTTCGTCATTCACATGCCGTCATTCATCATCCGTGCCAGTCTCATCGCCGTCGGGACCTAGTAGTCATTATCACGGCGGTTGCTACCGTAGCTGTCATCACCATAGCTGTCTTTGTCTTTGTTACCTCCTGGCAACTTGTCCTTGATCTTGTCCATCAAACCTCCGCCACTGCGGGAACTGTTGTCTCCATAGCTGTCATCGTCCCTGTCCTTGTTGCCTCCTGGAAGCTTATCTTTAATCTTATCGGTCAAGCCCCCACCAGACGAACTTGATTTGTTGCCATACCCAGGCCCACCCGTGCTGCCGGAGCCGTACCTGTCGCTTCCTCCCGAATAGCTGTCGGTGTTACCGGCGGAGCCAAAACGTGTGTCGGAAGAATCGCCGTAACTGGACGGACTTAATCAGCTGTCGCGCGTGCCCAATGGCTTAACCACACTTACCTATCGCTGCCAGAGGTCTTGTTTCCAAATCCTGGAGAAAGTCAGTATGATGTTCCCCCATGGCAGATCCTCGGTCGAATCGATGCTACCTGCTCCACCACCAATAGTGCCCGAGCCGTAAGCAGTGCCTCCGCTGTAGCTAGATGTGTCGTGCGCTGACCCAAATCGGGTCAGGTCGCCAGCTTCATCACCGTAGCCATTGGAGGACTTATTGCCGAAGCCGGGACCACTGTGTGTGCCTGAAAGCTCGCTCATGTTGTGTTAGACTTCTGTGAGGTAGTCAGTCGATGTTGAAGAGAGGAAAGCATTCCGGTCGCAAGGACAGCTGCAGCATCATAACTTACACCGGCACCTCCGCTGTAGCTATCATTGTCTTGGCGTGACGATCCGTAGCTATCGGAGCCGCCAAGACCTCCACCAGTGCTGCTGCCATATGCGTCAGATCCTCCCGTGCGGCCGCTGTCACCGTACGAGTTATCGCCTGTTATGCCACCAGTGCGACCACTGCTACCATAGGAATCATCGTCTCCACGGCGACCAGAAATTCCTTGATCATCATCGTCTCCAGTACGCCGGGTGCTGCCATAGGAGTCATTGCCTGCGGTGCGGCCGCTGCTATCATAATCATCTCCACCAGTCCGACCAGAGCCGCCATAGGAATCATTGCCAGATCCATATGAATCGTTGCCAGATCGACCGCCACTACCGTAAGAGTCGTTTCCCGTGCTCAGGGGGTTGTCATTGTCATTCCTGGATCCATAACTATCTCCACCTCGGTTGCCTCCCGAGCTTCCAAACGAGTTGTCGTCCTGAACATCCGATAAGCACATTGCGATACAGCCAATGAAGTGGCGCATGTAGGCGAGTACGTACACCATAGCCACTGCCAGACCTGCCACTCGCACCATAGGTGTCGTCTTGGCGACCTGCAGGCGAGTTAAGATAAGGTACGATGAGAATCATAAGCAAAACACCCACCACTGCTGCCGTAACTGTCGTTGTTGTCGTTGTATGACATGTTCGAGATCTGTTGGATTTTTGTTTTTGTTTTGGGGCGAACGGAGGAGTATTGAGGTGAAGAGTAACCACTTTCCACAGCCAGAGACTGATGGGCCTATATACCTACTTGGGAGTCGAGCGGGTCAATATATTAGAGTGCAGCTATATTCGTCTGGATCCAAGGGACATTGAAGTGGGTTGCGCAGGTCTGGGGCTGCATGTCGTCACGGCCGCCCAGTCAATGGTCGTGATCAACAGCGAGAGCTCGGCCGGTCAAGTCGCCATAGCAGCCACGTGGGTACAAACAATCCTGCATTCGTCATTTGGTTCTGGTCGCGACGCTCGAAACAAGGAAACCCCTCGGTCAGCGCTGCTTCTGGACGGGTGCGGCACGATAAAGCTCTGGCGTTTGCATGTGCCCAAACTGACGCCAGAGCCGTCTCCAGGAACTTGGAAGGTGGTGGCACTGATCGAACTGGACCTGGCCAATGCTGCCACGGGGCGCGAGCTGGAAGGCGCCATGGACAGGAGTGTGGTGGCGATCGGAAGGCACGTTTCTCGCTTCGAGAGCTGAAGTGCAAGTGCCCCTCCTTTTGACCGTCTTGCAAGTGACGTAAGAGCAGTCGCACACCCCTGCAAGTAGATCCGGACGGCCTGAGGCATTTTTGTCCACATGTAGATACGACCTGCTCGATCACTAACGCGTCGCCATATTTGGGACAGCATTGAGCCTAGTTGTGAACAGTCTCAGTTCCTGTGATGACACCTACCGCCTGCGATACTTCGGACCGCTGACACGGAGTCCAGCCTCAACGACGACCTGAGTGTGGACGTCATCCTTCACGCGAAGTTGGAGTGATGTTATCATGTGCTGGTTTCCAAGCGTGTTGAAATCCATAGCCCGCTCGTTCGTGTAGAGAGACCTGAGGCATACCGCCCTTCATCAGCTGCTTGATAGCCTGAAGCTGCTGATGGTGCTGAATATATTGGTAATGGCGTTGCCGGCGAGGCGATTCTCATTAGCCTCTTGGTCGATCATGTCGACCCGACCGATTTACCTCAGTGTTCCACATAATGTGGTTTGAAAGCAATGGTGGCATGGACTGGCGGAGTGTGGGAGACTTGATACACTGTACCATGTTGCGCGAGCGTCGCTAGCGGTGTACGCCTTTGCGAGGTTATTACATGGAAGGAGAATGAAGGCCAGAAAGCGCGGTCACATAGGCTAAGATGACGACATCACTTGAGAGAGGCTCGTTGACGAGGATCGTATGCGTGTGACAGCCTCTAGATGCTGGCTCTACGATGTGACTTTCGTATGCTGCACATAGGGTTAAGATGGCGAAGGTGCGCCGCCTTCTTGTTGAAGCAGCAAAGGTCTAGTTGATGTAGATTTCTGCAGTGCCAATATCCGGAGTCACAGTCCCGTTCTCCCCAAGGCTGTTAAACAAGTCCCCAACATAGTTCGTGGCCTCGATCCCAGCCTCATAGACTTCCTCCCAATTCTCAAGCACATCCCTCACGATTTCAATCCCAGCCTGATAGATGTTCTCAATCGCAAGCGCGAAGCCCTCCTGCTCAGCCTCCAAGAGGTGAAACGTCTCAGTCTCAGTTGGTGGGGCTCGATCAAAGTCCGAAGCCGTACGCATGATAATGATACGACTAAAATCCAGCTTGCCGGCGAGCTGGCCGCGAAGTAGAGCTTCGAGAGTGGCGTTGTCTTCCTGCTGTGAGTTGCAGTAGAGTCCACTTCCATTCGTGAGAAGCTTGGTGTAAGTGGAGAAAGTGTTGCCCAAGAACGAACCAGACCAGTAGACATCTGATGTGCCGGAGTCGCATTCCACGACCGCGGGAGGATCCTGTGCTGGAGAGTAGCCATAAGTCTTCCTATATGTCTGGGCAGCTTCGCTGTCGTTGAGCGTCGCTTTCTTTGCTAGAGCAACAGCACGTCTCTTGAGGTCGTTGTTCAGCTCGAAAGCCTCAGTGCCGTAGATTGAGCCTGGATATGAACCTGGATAAACCGCCGGGGAGGAAGTGTCCTGAGGGAGGTAGCCAGTACTCCAGTTCAAGGGGACTTGGAGTCTATCGAACTCGTATTGGAGATCAAATTGTACAGCATATCTGGCAAAATTTATGGATCCTGTGGTGGCGACATGCGGGTCGACGCCTCCAATTCCGGCTATCAAGAAGTAAGTTTGTGTCAGGTCGAAGCAGCCAGACATCCATAGAGCCGTAGCAGAGGTCGCAGCATTGATTTCACCTTCGCCGACAGTGAACTGGCATATGGACCCATCGGAGCTGCAGTGAGCCTCAGGGAATAGAGGTGAGAAGCCTGGGACTGTGATGTTCTGGGCCAGAATATTGATATCTGGTCGATCATACCAAGTTTGTTCTTCGCTTTCAAACATGCTAATAATGAAGAGCTTGGGCGCAATAGTACAGTTGCACGTTGAAGCGGAGTAGCTCCTGGACCGTAGTAGTTGCTGTCGGGGCCGGAGGTTTCTCTTGGGCTTGATGCCATTGCGAACGACAGGCACAGAGGCTGACAAGGCTTCCGCAAATAGGAGACACAGAGGTAGGAAGCGCATCTTGTCTGAGCAGCGACGGAGGACAGCCACTTCGAAAGTACAATGCCTGGAGGGACGTACCACAAGCGAGGATATCAGATTGTACAAACAGAACGGAAAAGAAGCGGGAATCGTATGTTGCCGGTCAGGCCATCTTAAGCTTTGCTGCCATGTCTACAAAGGTAGTCTTGCTGAACTCATTGCACGCCGCCGCACCGATAAGCCTGGCCGGCATGTGCGCGGCAGGCATTAGTGAAGAAGACGATGGTTCCTGCATTGGCGAGGTTCGGCGATATGCGATCGATAGGCATTAGCGAGCGCTTCGTCAGGGCGAGACTACTGATGAATGATGAATGCCCATGCACAATCGCTATCTTGACAAACGCAATAATGTGAGGTGAAGTCGGCAGCACTTCGGCAGATGTGGGGCGGTTTCTTGCCGGGCCGAGGCACGGTCTCGAACGGCGTTACAGTCACGTGTAGATAGTGCCAAGCCATACTAGCGCGTCGGATGCCGGAGCGCGATCGCGTTGTCTGTGCAGCAAGAGCATATTGTCTATAATCGGGATGTGACTGCTCAGCGTCTTCCCCTCGCTCGTTACACAGTGGAGGTACGGTCGTCTGGAGTGGCTCGCACACCAAAGCGCCGCGTCAGCTACGTGTTCTCCACGACCTCTAGGACCACCATAGACCATCCCACGCCGCCTCAGATCGCTCGTACCCGCGAGACAGACGACAGGATGAGGGCCGTTACACGCGCTGGGTTGGAAGTTTTCCTGGTCGTGAACGGACGACCGCTAGAGGAGTACGATGATGAAGGCTCGAATCTGGGCAACACCGCTTCTGCTTACGTCGAGGCTGTGGAAGGCTCGCACTTTGGCGTTCGTATGGATGCGAGGAAGAATCTGCCCTTGAAATCGCAGGATGAAGTGGAGATGGTCGTCTATCTGGATGGCAAGGCAGCCGTCGCGCGTGTAATGAATGTCGGCTCCGCACACACTCCGATCTACTCATTTACCCTCCCGGGCATCGAGCGGAATTCGTCACGTGGGACAGTACTAGAGAGATTCACCTTTGCGCGCTTAAACACCAGTGCGTACACTCAGATAGTAAGCACATGGTTGGTTTTGACACTGCACAGACGATGGGCCTGTCGGAGACAACAAGAAAGGTGACTTCAAGCACATGGGCGAGATCACGGTCAAGTGCTCCTGGATCCGCACCGTCGGTGACCGATATGTGAAAATCAGTGAGAAGCGTTTCAAGTCCGCTTTCGGTGCTAGTATATCCGAGAAATGTCTGAAAGGCCGCGCTATTTCGAACAAAGCATCGTGAGCATACTTGGACGTCTTCTTGGCGTGATACTGATTCATGGCAGGGTTGGTGCGGCAGAGTTGTCCCATGGGCGACCTATCAACAGTGTGCACGTCGAATACCCATATGGCAGGCAGCCCTTCGCTACTTTCACTTTCAAGTACCGATCACGCCGTATGCCTGACCCCATCCGCATTAAGGCAGGAAAGCTGAAAGCACCACAGGAGACCTTCAGATCGAGGGGATCATCGAGCGTAGCCCATCCCCAGTCCCTCTTGAGCATCGCGAACCAGACGATCTGACGCCAGAAGAGGCACGCGAACTCGTCCGCCGCATGCGTGAGCGCCAACAAGAGCAGATTGCTGTCAAGCGAGAAGTCAAGGGCGAGAAGCGTGCACGTTCTGCCACCCTGATTGATGATGATGACAGCGAGCACGGAGGAGTCATTATTATCAACGAGGGCCCTGCACGGAAGCGCAATCGGCCATCCGACGATTCCGGCGTTGAGGTTGTTGACCTTACTGGCGAGTAGTTCGTCCCACTTTCGGGCCGTTCAATTGTGTTTACAGATGTTTTCTAAGATGAGATACCCAGAGCAGTTCAGCGTGGCGAATGTGTGGGATTGGCGTGAGCAGGCAGACCGGCATGCACATGTCATATTGAGCTTTTGATCAGCCTTGTGCAGACATCGGAGCAGTCTGCACCTCTTGTTTTTCGGGGCTACAATGCCGAGTCCTAAATCGATGTTCAAGCACCGCGATATGAAGACTCATACTCCCTCCCATCCTTTCACGCTCGCACAGGCAAGATCCAGGAACTTGCCATTGCCTCTGCGCTTCATCGCTGGACTACTCGCGATCGGACTGGCTCCCTTGGTCCCTAGCATAGTCGCCTGCCGACCAACGTCTGAGTGCCACAGAATTCAGGGTCGCAGATAGTCCTAAACGCGTTCCTGTAACATAGTCTTCTTTGAGCAGGAGCCGAAACGTGTCCACGACCCAAGAGCATCCTCATTCACAAGGAGGAAGGCTGAAAGACACCACATGACATTCAACCAGGCTTCGTACAGCTCCAGACTCCGTCCTTTGGGGCCTGCGACCAATCCTCCTCCTTTAATTCTTAGCAGGGATGGATAGTCTTTATTAAGTACGTCACGCTGGAAGACTGGTGGAAGACCATTGAGGAAGGTTTCTGCAGCGTGGGTAATCAGGCAAGTCCAAGCTATCTGATTGTCAATGGACCAGGACAAAGCGACCTTTCTTGAAAGCCTGCCGCCGTCATGAACACTACACAGACAAACTGATCGATCGTCTTTGAATGAAGTGATGGTCGCCCAGGTATGCTACAGATCAATTCACACCACGAAGCATGAAGAATTTTATACCGCTTCTGGTCGACGTGGAAACGTGAGCACATGGGTCGGTGAAGATACTGGTCTGGGCACTGATATATTTTGTAACGCGCATGGTTAGCGCGAGGACTCGGCCATGCGGGCATCACCGCTCGGGTCACTTAATGACCGACTCGGGTATAGATCGAAGGACGGTCGATTAGGAGGCGCCAGCCTTTCCCGTCCGGTAGCTTGCTGGGCATGTGGCGTTGATGTGCCCCGCGGCCCAGGTGCTGGATCGGAACATACTCTGATTTCTTGTCTCGGCATCCCCAACTCTCTCCCATTTGCCTTGCCAGGACCCGAAATGCATGAATCATTGTCAAGGCACAGCCGCTTGAATACGCCCGCCGACCTACACTGCCGTTCTCCCCCTTCTGCCCGTTCACATCGCTCTTCCCGCGGCGTCAAGTCGGGTCGCTTGCAACGAGATGCGCCTCGTGCCCGTCTGATACGGTGACGAAGCACTATGTCCATCCACTCGATCCAAAGGAGCGATTCATGCAAAGGAGGCTTTGTAGACCCCCGGCAGTCAAACTGAAAACCCGAAGCTGAACGACGCACGTCGGAGAGTGCCGCGCCACGCAGCGCCACGTACGAGGCCATGCCGAACATAGCGGTCTTGATGATTTTAATCATTTCTCACTCTGCTTCTGACTCTCCTCCGTCTCTTTCTGGACTCAGTCCGGTCCCCGGCTTGCGGACCTGAGTTCGGGCCAGCAAACGATACAACAACTATGTGCGCGTAAAGGGAATTACAAAAGCAAAACACTCAGCACACCGGTCATCTGCCCAAGCTCTTGATCCGGACTATCTGCTCAGAAGGAGTTGGCGCTGCCGTCCATGCGGCCTTGCTCGACATAGCCTTTGCATTCGCTACTGCCAGCGTCAGACGACCTGCGACGCATTGCGAAAATAAGCACAGTGGCGTCTTCACGAGGGGACATGTACGCAAGGACAGGTCGATATGTCAGCCACGTGGAGTCTGAGACGGGACGCGACTCATTTCGAATCAAGCTGCCACGGTGCTACGATGCGCTAAGACTTCGACTAGAAGAGCACAGTCTCTAAATGCGAGCCGAGCCCGTCCGTTGTGCAGATACTGAATCGCTGGAACCGTCCTGGATACATCGTATCAGAAATAGCTCTGGGCGCAAAAATCCACATTCTGGCGTCGTTATGTTCCTCGCCAAGGGTATTGGTATTATCATATCGCCTAGTCCGAAGTCAAATCGCTTGTCTAGAAAGCAGCCACGATGCCAACCGTGTTCAGAGGCCAGCCTCTGTATGGCCGAAGGTGGGTCAGTATGATTCGATCCTCCGCAACTACATATACGCACTGATCGTTCCCGTAAGTAGCACGCGGCCTTCCAAGTTCACTCTCCAAGTAAACCTCCGATTGTACCTTGCTTCGAAGATCACATCTCTAGTCCGATCAACATGCTGTCTTACGCTCTTGGGGCACTGCTCATCGGCAGTGCCGTCGCTAACCCAGTACCACAAGGGTTTGACTGGGCTGCCATTGATGCACTTGATCCGATTCCAACGCCATCAATACCAGTCGTCAATGCCGCCGCTGCTGAGACAACACTCTCTGTCGATCCAACTGCTGCTGCTGCATCGGTCTCTGCAGCAGTACAAGCTTCTCCCTCCGACACCAGCCTGAAGATTCGTCGGGACAACGCTCAGTGTTCATCTCCACCGCAGTCCGACGACACAGCCAGTGCCTTCTCTTCGAACCCCACCTTTTCCGATGCGGCCTCGGGAGCCTCAACCCCTGATGGATATCAGCAGATCTTCCAGAACCAGGCTGGAGCCGCCCAAGGGATCTACGGATACATGGGATTCTCGGTCCTCGATAGCTACAGCACTACCGAATGTTCCAGCCGATGTGACGAGATCAACGGGTGTCAAGCCTTCAACATTTGTACGTCTGGTCGACGGGACTTCATTGGCGATGGCTAACATGAGGCAGACTACGAGCGCGACCCCAGCGTCGACCCAACCGAGGGCTGCAGCAACCCGTCATCGACGACAGTAATCAAGTGCGTCTACTATGGAGGCTCCATCACGCCAGGCTCCCAGACGAACACGGGCCAATACCGACGAGACTTCCACGTCGTCATCGCCGGTTCCAACGCCTACGTCAACAACTCCATCTCCACACCACCGGGCTACAACACCCCCGTCTTTCTCGACAACGCCGCCATCAATGCCCCCCTCGATTGCGCCAACCAAGACACCTACATGGGCGTCAAAATCTGGACCACCGGTCCTTTCTCCGTCGGCAACTGCGCCGCCGCGTGCTCGTCCCAGAGCGACTACAACCGTCTGCACCCGGCCGAGGACGGCAGTGTCCAGACGTGCCAGTTCTTCAACACCTATATCCTCTACAACAACTCCAGCCCCGTCGGGCAGTACTGCACCCTGTACAGCGAATCCTGGCCCGAGTCCTTCGCCACCAACCAGGGACAGTACCGTGGCGATGACTACTTCCACATCGCTTACAGCTATAGCGCTTCCAACACCACGGGGGGTGCGGACGAGCCGAGCACCTGCAGCAATCCATCTAGTCCGAAGTAGAAGAAGGTAAAAGGGGGAAACATAACATCCTGATTTCCGCATGCGCTGATGGCGGACCTTGGCGAGCGCTTAATGATGAGTTAGACTCTTGATCAGTAGACAATGAAAGTTAATGGAACGAGCATGAGAACACAGGCATTTTTTACATTAACGTGTGCATTTGGTTCGTGAGACTGAGTCAAGTGTACTCGCTATGTACAAGCCGACGGTTGCCTGCTCAGGCGTTCTCTATTATGAATTCCTTTCTCTATCATCAGTGGAAGCCATCCTCGGAAAGAGTGCAGTCGAAAGCAATCTGGTATGACAATTACGCCCACTTGCCGAGGAGAGCCATGATGGCAGCTCCAAGAAGGACAGAAATGATCATGAACGTAAGCTGTCTGTCATCATCGGTTCCTAGAGAAAGGGAGGAAGGGTCAGCATACATTTCATAGTGCTTCAGGATTGAATGTGACTTACGATCTGGGTTGAAGAGGAAGTCCCTTGCCAGGAGTTCGACGAATCCAGTGTAAAGCAAAATTCCGGCAGATGTGGCATCAAGCACACCAGAGACGATGTTTGCGGTGTCGGAAGCTGGGTTGTAGGTGGTACGCACGCCGAGGCCGACCGCAATGGCAATCGGTGTGGTTAAGCCGTAAGCAGCGCAGAGGATGTATGGCATTGATTTGAGATGCTTCGGGAACGGGATTGCGGAGAGACGCGCACCAATTCCCAGGCCTTCGAAGGACTGATGGAAGACGATGACCGGGTAGAGAACGCCGAATTCGTCGCCCGCCGTGCCCAGAGTCAATCCGATGATGGCGGAGTGAAAGATGACACCGAACTCGAGAATCAAGAATGCCGCAATCTGTTGTCGAAATGATCGTTCCAGCACAATCGAATTCGTGTCTTTCTCGTTGTAGATAACATCGCCGCTGTTCTTGCCGTTGCTGGAGATGGTCCCATCTTCGATCGACTTCGGATCTTGGCCATTGATGCCTTGGCCCAGAGCTGCCATGGTCCCATCTTGCTCGCCGGAGTGCATTGCCTGGTGCTGGGATTGCCGTCGGTCGATTTCGTATGTCATCATGGCAGCATCAACGGAACCAGTCCGTTTGTCGCTGCTGTGGCCGTGTTTCAAGCCATACTTCTTCTCGACGTATCGTTCCGCGTAGAAATCCATCAAAAAGACGAACATGCCCGAGGTCAGTGCGATGGCGGGAACCCATGAGTATTCCGCCCATCCTCCGGTCATTCCCACGCATGATGCCGGGCCAATCTCCTCGTAGGCAGGATCCAGGAGACTGTGATGAAATCAGCTGACGATCGATGATGGGGTGCATGCAGGACATCTATCTCACTGGATGAAGGCGGTCGCTATGATGACTCCGGCGCCAAAGTATCGAGCGAAGAGGTATACGTAAAGCGGCACTCGCATCCGCTTGGAGCGAGTGACCACGACCGGGAAGAAGGTGACGGCGGAGGACACCACCAAGACGACGAACAAAGCGGAAATCCGTGCTCCCAGCATGCCATTGTACTCGTTCTCGCCCGCGTTCAGGTAGCACACGACTTGTCGGTTAAGGCCCTGCTCCACCACGGCCGTCAGGTTGACATTGTCGGCATTAAAGGCTGTGGTATCACCGGTGTTCGGCCAGCCTCCCGTGTTGGCGGAAATCTGGCCTGGACTGGTGTTGGAGTCGGCGTTGCCAGACATGATGTGCGAGCGCAGAGGCTTCCGGCCGACGAGGTCTTCTTGACTCGAGCTCGGCGATGAGCAGGCCGGATGTGGTCAGGCGACAGCGACTCCGAGACAGTATTTATGCGAACTCAGACGACCGGGGGCGTCGCTGCGGTCCTCAGATGCTTGTACTGTAAAAGGTTTTCTGTCGGGCCTGACAGGAGTGCCACGAGGTTGGCGTGTAAGCCTCCCACGTTCTTGTTGCGCTCTGGCCCCGATTTCTGAGGAAAACCACCTTGATGGACCGGATGCAAAGCTTCGTCGAGCGCAGATCCATGTCTTCGGCGCTGCTGTTGGTCCCGCGTTGGATTTCGAGCCACACTCCGTGTCCGCCTGCCTGTCAGGACCGTAATGGGCGGTGCGCCGGTGTTGTTTTGCTGACCAGCCGCACGAGGCGGGGACCGAAATCTGTGTGCCGTGTCGTCGTCGCCGTCGCCGTCGCCGTCGCCGTCGCCATCGCCATCATCGTGAACACCACAGACGATTGAGATGGAACGCGGGACTCGCACGTGACTCCGGAAATTCCATTTGAGCTGGATTAGAATTGACGTCGCCGCTGCCGCTAGACTCCAACAGGCGTCTTGCGACTCTGTTTTGGCTGCGCCGTGGGGCGGCGACGGTGGACGGTGGACTTACAGGACTGGCAGCGTGTCTGATTCACCATTGCGGTGTGAACTCTAACGCGAGATTGGGCCAAGCCGAGTGGACGGAGAACGGGATGCGAGAAGGATGGCAGACGGCAAAGAGTGGGATGCAAGTGCCAAGCGAGTTCGCGGCGGCGTGTTTGCCGTTTTAAGCACTACCCTCCGCTCCGTCCGCCATTCCAGTCTCATCTCACTCATTATCAACCGTGCCCACCATCCGAACCCATGTTATAGCCTGACTGTCCCTGTAGACTTCACCTTGCCCTTCCATGCCAGTAGATCGATCAGCCGTAACGGCCGAGCGACAACTCCCAGGAATGCCTCGTCATCGGCGATACTGACGATCAAGTAGAAGCGTCGCCTGCCCTGCCCTGACATAGCCATAGCCATAGCCCCACGTTCGTGTAGCAACAACGACGTCTCCCGCAAGAAGGTAACCCCGTAGTGACCCAGGCTGGCGAGGCCGTGTCCTTCTATTCTGCGATCGCCCGTCACAACTCATCAGCTCGACGGTGTTTCGCCCAAGCATATCCAGCTCTCAAGAACGAGCGCATGTGCCACGAAACCCACCTGCACCATGTCCTGGCCTATTCCCCCAGGCATCCAGCTTGAATGCGAAAGCAAGGCGGCCGTTAGAAGTCACTCCTCGGAACCCGAACAGAGACAGTGGTTCCACTGCTTCGAAGACCAAATTCAGAAGTTGACCAGTATCATATGTCACCACTCTCGAGTAGCTTTTCGCCTTTACGGTTGTGGACGACGCTGCGGCCTCGGGCGGTGAGACACGAGATCTCGCCAGTGAACCAAGACTTGCGACGTTACAACCAGTGACCCGCACTCGCCATATTTCACCACCATGTATATAGTGGCAGTCTCTGCATACCGACCCAAGCACGAACCTGCTAAGCACTGCTAAGCCCTTAGCGAATTGGGCACGAGGTGATCAAGTTCGGTGTGATTGAAGGCATGCATGACAATGAGCTTGTTGCCCATGCCACGCCCAGGGAAGGCTTAGGAGGACTGACGGCGCTCTGTTAAGCTTTCTACAAGCAATGCGAGGACACACTTCCCTTATTGCTGAACAATGGCGCTGGCCCCTACCTTGAAGTCCGCCACGGAGAACTGAGCACTACTTTGAGGTTAGTTGAAAGTCGCGAATATTGGACAACTTCTAGGACTTTGGTGCTCCAGTGTCACTTGCGTGGCACCGTAAGGACTGGCGAAGCGGCACCTACGAGGTCATGCACAAATTCGAGCAAGCAGATATACTCGATACTTCTGTAACTGACAATGAAGAGTGTCTGTCGGTCGCCAAGACAAGCGGGGCCGATGTATGCAGCTCAATGTTGTCACCAATCCGTGCTAACCTCTCAATCAAGCATCAACTTGTGAAATCACGGCCATCGCATAGCTTCGCTCGTGACTGCTGGCATCGAAAGGACATTTTGCGACCTGCAACGAATTCTTGAGCAATTCTACCGAGCATTCACATCAATATGACATCTTCTATACCCACTTCGATGAGAGCGTGCATATGGAAGACCAACAGAGGGGGAATCGAAGCCAACCTCAAACTCGACAACAACGTGCCGCTTCCCAAGGCCGCCATAAGTCTCCAAGCCGGACATACTTTGGTCAAAGTCGCGTATGCCTCACTGAACCCGGTAGACTACAAGATGGCCGAGATGCCACTCCTGGGCAACTACATTCTGCCCTCTTCAACCCCTGGACTGGACTTCGCAGGCACCGTAGTCGACACCAAACTCCCACATCTCAAACCAGGAGACCGCGTCCACGGCCGCCTCGATCCCCCTTTCTTCGGCACACTCGCCGACTTCGTCGTCGCCAGCAAGAACGGCATCTCCAAGCTCCCAGACCGCGTATCACTGCGAGATGCATCGGTGGCCGGGATCGTGGCACTGACGGCATATCAGAGCATCGTCCCCTACGTCCACGCAGGAGACGAAGTCTTCATCAACGGCGGCTCGGGCGGGACGGGCACCTTCGGCATCCAAATCGCCAAAGTCATCGGCTGCAGAGTCACCACGACGTGTTCGGGCGCGAACGTCGATCTCTGCAAGCAGCTGGGAGCGGACGAAGTGATCAACTATCGAGAGGAAGATGTCGTGGAACGGCTCAAATCGCGGGGGAAGCCGTTCCGACTCATTGTCGACAATGTCTTCGACGACGGCACGCTGTACTGGCAATCGCATCATTACCTGGAGCCGAGTGGCACGTTCGTCACGCCGGGGGGTACGAAACCGGCTCAGATCCGGGATATCGCACTGGGGAGTATCCTCCCTCGTTTCCTCGGTGGAGGACAGGCGCGTTTCCTTTTCCTCCGTTGTGCGCCGAGCATCGAGCAAATGGCGACGATCGATCAGTGGATGGCCGAGGGCAAAGTCCAGGCCATCATCGAGCGGGAATATGAGATGGAAGATGCGGCGAAGGCTTACGAGAGGCTGAAGAGCGGCAGAGTTAGAGGGAAGCTCGTTGTCAAAGTTGGAGGCGAGAAATGAGCTGGCCTTTCAATCGGGATTGAAGTGCTCAACGCGATAGTCACTCAAATCTGACATTGTACACTATAATGTCGTTCGTTGAGGAGGAGAGAGCGAGCTGTAGCAGCAACGCAGAAACAGTGGTATAGTTCGGTATCTCACTGGAAAATACAACTTCAAGATGTCGACCTATTCGGCGAAATCATCACTTTATGACTTGCTTGTCCGCGCCTAGACCGTACGTGGTACGAATTAAGGCTTGATCAAAAAATCGAGATGCTGATTCTTTGATGTTCCGACCGAGTAGGTAGGATGCTGCCATCACCTCCCAGCTGCATGATGCAGGAGCGGATGTTCCGTCACCATCCGGACCTGATACAGTGTCGCTCTAGCGGCTGTTGCATTCGCACCGTGGGCTTGCAACGGGGACCAGCGCTCACGCAATCGTACCAATTTACGTGATATGGTCGGTACTGATGATGGTTCAGGGTTCATGTAATGCCAATGCTTCCGTCCGAAGCCCTTTCGCCAGCTGAGTTCTCCTGATATGGATTTTCCAGAGCCGCCACCACCGCTGCCATGTGCTGTTGAATTGGCTGCCTTTGCTCGAATTCCATGTCCTCGACTGGTTTCAGGACATACTCGGGAGGGGGAAACGCGGCGTACAGCGAGGTGAGTACGTCCAAGAACGAGGCTGCAAGGTCCATTTTGCAAACGCGACCCTCTTCGAACGCCATTGCTAGAGCACCATTCGTGGTCTCTACTATACTGTAATCCACGTGGATGCTGTGAGGGAAATTTCCCGAGCCTGTCATTAGAGGACCACTAGCGTGCGATGATGAGACTGGCGTGTCACAAAAGTTCCCTACGTCT
Organism: Pseudocercospora vitis; assembly: GCA_026120125.1. Lineage (NCBI taxonomy): Eukaryota > Fungi > Ascomycota > Dothideomycetes > Mycosphaerellales > Mycosphaerellaceae > Pseudocercospora > Pseudocercospora vitis. The sequence continues at coordinate 652,774 of JALRML010000003.1, read as the reverse complement.
AAGTCACACGCAAAGGGAGAACCATCGTCGAACAAGAATGGACCATCAAGTTCATCCATCGTCCAATAGCCTGGTTCGGAGAGAGGCGTGGAGAACGTGTCTGGTGTCGCCACTACTTCGAATTGCACAGCAAAGTCGGCTGGGGGTGAAGGCGTGTTGACGCTTCCTGTATCTATGCTTCCTGTCTCCGGTGAAGCTCCAGATACTCTCATCCTTCGTCTAGCCAAGGCATACTCCCTCGGAGTCGAGCCAGTCGCCTTCTTAAAACTGCGGTGGAAGTGGTATTTCGTCAAACCAGCCTCAGATGCCAACGCCTCGAGTTTGGGGAGCGGAGCGCCTTCGGGAAGATCCTCCAGCGTCTTCCGAATCTTATAGATGCTTTGCTCGGCTTGGGGGATGTAGATGGGCAAGTCTGGCCGGCAGCGTTTGCATCCCCGATAGCCTGCCTCGACGGCTTCATGGACCGTCGCGAAGAACTCGATATTCGAGCGCCGCGCCAATCGGGCTTTACATGTTGGCCGGCAGTAGATCTTGGTCGTACTGACACAGTAAACGAAGAAGCCATCTGCCGTGGGTTCTCGCGTCCGGACTGCGTTCCAGCGTTCGCTATCGGACGAGAAGGGTAGAGAAGCCATGTTCACAGCTTACGATGTGAAGATGTATCGCAGAGTGTGTGTCGAGCATGATCGAAAACGCATGTTTGACGTCTAGATATGCATCGTCACGAGCAAAGTGAGCGCCCGCGATGTTGCTCCTGTTGTGGCCAATGGGATCATGCTGTGCTGCTCATCTTTCAGCGAAACCGGACCGAGGCGACCCGTCTTTGTTGTCGTCGATGCTGCCATCACACATCATTCCAGGTTTCTCCGATAAGTGCAGCCCGACTGCCGAGCTGCACCTCTCTCCAATGCCAGAACCTGATGTCAAGATTTGGGTCGCTGATGGACCTCATACTCATGAGTGCTTCTCTAGCCGCACCATTCTAACCTCCTTTGAATTGGCTTCGAGGCTCAGAGGCTTGGCCACGAGCCACTGAGGAATTTCGTGCAGCGTGTGCCGTAAGCTGCGGGCATACTCTGGCGCGCGTAGATTGATGTCGTGAGGAGTTGGCAGACTGCTCTCGTCTTGGGGGTGAGCGTAAATAAGTTGTCGAAGTCAGATCGAACCGCCAGCTATTTCCCTTGACATGCATGCCACATCGCGACTTGGATTGTTTGCGAATGCTGTAAAGTTCACGTCAAGGCGAGAATTATGTCGTTTGTCCTCACATACAGAGCAAGGACGACGCGAGAAGCAGGGGAGACCATTTCTCACAGCAATCGAGCGCCAGGCTCTTCTCGTTTTTCGATCTCATAATACACAGCTCTATGTGCCCTATGCCCGTGCCGGAGGGAGAATCATCTCAAGCACAGCAGTCATGCCATGTATCGCAGTCTTTCCATCACGTCAGCCAGCTTCCTTAGCTATGAGCAATTCGTGACCATCTATGGTAGAGAAGCCTCGATCTTCTTCACTGCCTCTGGGAACTCCTTCCAGTCGTACATGACAACCTTGGCGTTGCATTGCTCGGTCAGCGCCTTGGCCATCTGTGCCTCCTTCTCCTTGCCCTCCTCGAGACCGTAGATGCCCACGTAGGCGATGAGTGGAATACCAGCACGCATACCCGCAGTGGCACCAGACTTGGAGTCCTCGACAGTCAGGCACTCTTCAGGCTTGACACCAAGCTCCTTGCAAGCGTGGAGGTAGATAGCTGGGTCTGGCTTGCTGGAGGGTGGGTTGAGAGAGGTGGCAGCAGAGTAGACGGTCTCATCGGTGAAGAATCGCATGAGGTTGGTCTTCTCAAGGGACGCGATGACACGTGGCTTGGCGGAGGTCGAGACCACGGACATTGGGTAGCCCTGGGACTTGGCCCACTCGAGCTGCTCAGTGACACCAGGGCACTCAACGCACTTCTCGCTGAGTTTCTTGGTAACACGACCGAGCTCTTGAGCAACATAGTCATCGACCTCCTCGGGCTTCATCGTGAACTCGTGCTTCTTCTGAAGACCGACGAGCATGTTGCGGAAGTTGTGTCCGACAAAGTCCTCGAGGAGAGAGTCGGTGTCGTAACGAGCAGAGATGCCATACTTTTCCAAGACTTCGTTGGTGAGGTCTGCACAAGCCTCGAAGGCGAGACGCTCTGACTGACAGAGGGTGTTGTCGCAGTCGAGGAGGATGTACTTGACCTGGTGACGCTGTCAGTACAAGATTTCCAATGCTCGAGCCTCGTTGCCTAGGCTGGCCACTTCCACCACAGCAAACATTGGTAGCTCACAAGCGGAGCCAAAGCAACCACAGCGCTATGAGCCCACCAAGGAACTGAAGAGAGACCCTCCTGAGTCCATTGGCAGAAGCATCTCTCGGCTATGAGCAGAACCCTGATGGCTTAAACACTTGCAAGTGACCAAGCCAAAGCTCAGAGAAGGAGAGAGGATGACAGCGGGACCATACCTTGCCCATGGTGACGTCGGCGGATGTTCTTGTTGAGTGCGTATATGAGGTCGGCCTTGGTGAACAGCGGTTGGTATGATTCTGGAGTGGTTGATGTGTTGGTGAGGGTGTTTATGCGAAGAAGGAGAGGGAGAAGTCACTCGGTCTCGAAAAAAGAAGCGAGCTGCTGCATGTGCTTGCCTCACTCCCACATACAGACAGGGAATTGGCGGTCAATGCATGGTGGGGCACAGGCTAGTGGTCCGTGGACCCTCCCGGGCCGGAACCTCGATCCGCTCACATCGCGCTCCACCTCCATGCACTATCAGACACCACGGGGTCTAGCATGCGAAAATCGAAAGGTCGACCGCAATCTAGTACATGCACAGACCTCGAGTTCACCCAACTTCACGAACCGGAATTCCTGCCTGGCATCTCTACTCACCGAAAGTCTCCGCCTTGAGCCCGTCTCTCCGAGGCAAGAAAGCTGAGCGGTGAGGCTGTCCATCAGCCCTTTCAGAGTAGTCAAACGAATGAGAAACGTCGTGGATGCACCGTGCTCTGGACGAACGAGGGATGCTTGTTGCAATAAGCAATATATTATGAAACCCACTTCGCGACATGTTCACCGTGTCACACACGGCGTGGGTCGGAGATATGTTACACAGCCACGACAGCGCACATCACATCGGTGAGGGCGAGGGCGAGGGCGGCGGCTGTTGAGCCTTGGTCGACACGCTATCCCACTTGTCTGCAAGTGAGCTCACACGCTGCAGGCACCGTGCCTGGCGTCCAGACATTCAATGCTCGCGTTCACACCATTGTGCACGTATCAGAACCCATGTAGCGAGACATTCATAAAACCCATGGGGTTACTGGAAGCCAGCACAACCAACTTGCTGGCATTATTAGCTAGTGTGGAGCGATCAGACTTTGTCCAGAGCCGCAGCCCCACCATGGCGGGGTAAAAGAACTTCGTCATCGCAAACTCGTATCTCGTCTCCCGATAACGTGGGACTTGACCTCCAGAATGTTTGCACAGACCGAATGGCCTGACTACATTGGCCTTTCACTTGGCCACGTTTGTTATCAGTGCCATACATAGCCTGTACGAGCATGAATTTGGCGTCCCTTAGGTCTGCCAAGGCTACTGGAATATGACAGTGTCTGCCACTCCGCTGCACGCGACGAATCTACTTGGTCTTCCACCAGAGCTACGATTGCAAATCTACCAGCAGGTTTTCCGCTTGGACCTCGACTGTACCATTCTGAACTCGTGGAGAGACACGCACACCCAAAACTATGGGTTCAAGAGCGTGCCTGACCTCAATCCTGACGCAGAATTGATTGTCCCATGGCTCAACTTAATGCTGACCTGCAAGACATTCGCCCTCGAGCTTCGAGCAGCCATGCAGGAGAAACGATTCTCGGATGCTGAAGAGAACGTAACATATACCTTGGATCTAGAGGCCACTCGCGGTGGTATGACTTTAGGTGCCACTACCTGGCAGCGGTTGCCTTGTCCTCCATCTCAAGTAAAAGTCCTCGAGGCGAATTACAATGCCAGCCGCGGATTCCAGGCCTGGGGGGTGGGAGGACCTCATGGTATAACATCAGGACTGTACCAGACTCTCAATCACCTCATTCATTGTGGGCCGGGATTCGATTCGCGATATCTGCTGCACCAGCCGATGCACATAAGGGAGCTCCGAGTGAGAGTGGAGACATGCAAGCAAGCGAATCGTGTCTACAATGACGACCATTATATGACCCTATCCGAGAAGGACACAGATCCGGAAACAACGCGGATTGCTCTTGGCAGTATTGTCGGGCAGATTGTAAGGACGGGGGTCCTACGTGGCTTCGTAGACCGGATTCGGGTCTTCACAGCGGAAAGAGAGCTGTCGTGGACGCCAAAGGAGGTGCAAGGCGACGGAATACCTGAGTATTGGAATAGATATGGCTTCGATTGGGGTATGGTGTTGTACCGGGGTGTGCCACCAGCTGACGCGAAGGCCTAGGAGCCGGGCAAGATAGTCGGCCTCCGTTCTTCGACGAGGAACTGCTCAGCGCCATTTCGCAGAAGAATCGGGGATCAGCTTCTTTAACAAGTCCACATGCATCTGCTGTCCCTTCTCCTTCGCTTCTCTGACTTCCGGGTTGTTCGCCAGTGTCATGTCGACTCGTCTTCTATTGTTGCCATACACGACTGTGTAGTCCTCGAGCTCTTCACCAGACTTGATCTCACTCAAAGGTGTGATTTTGCAATGCTGGCACGTCGTCAGCCCAGTTCTGCGCCGTCTGCTTGCCTGGATCTGCCTACCTTCCCAATGACAGCACCCTTTCCGATCTTCGCATTGACCTCGATGGATGTGCCACTGCCCACCAACTGCGCCTCGACGACAGCGCCCGTCTCAATGTTGACACCGTCGCCTATGATCACGCTGCGTTCGCCATCCTCAGTCCCGCTCGAATGTCCAACGACAGCATTCTCGCAGACCGTGCAATTTTTGCCTATAATGACCTCTCCATGTTCCGCCTTGATTCTGCTGAAGGGGTGGAGGATTGTGCTTTCGCCTATCTCAACGAGGTTCGAGCCACTTATCTGAGCTTTTTCGGAGACGACCGCGAGCGAATGGATCTTGCATGGCGGCTTGGGAAGGTTCTCTACCGACGAAGCAGCAGCCGAGCGGCGCGTCACGCTCGACGAGGGTCTGGTCGCCATTGCTGTGGGAGTGCCATGTTTGAACGCGGCCGTAGGTCAGGATATGTGAGTTTTGAGGGCACGGATGCTCGAGACAGCTGAGCGTCACGTGAAATGACAAATTGCTGAACAGCCATCTTACAATATGTACATCGTACATACTGATATATGTATATTGTCCTGTATGGTATATATATGTCAAGGCCCTCGCACCCTTTCGGAGAACACTTTCGTGATCCCTCGTCCACCGCACTACTCCAAAGCCTGCCGATCCGTCACAGCCCGCACTTTTTGCACATTGTTTGCATCGAAAAAGGCGTCAGGAAAACTCGTGCAGCCCCTTATCACCGATGCCGCCACTTTTGTATCTTCTCGCCATGCTATCTATGGCCGGTTGGCTCGAAAAGATATTTATCATGGTCGATCCCTGAACGTAGTCTTGTATACCCAGTTGAATGGTACCAATACTGCATCCTTTTTGAAACGCATCCATATTTGGCAGTGTTGCGAAGACGAGGTCATTTGCTCTCCTAGGCAAGCACCATGTCCTAGACATCTGCCAGTGTGGTTTTTTCTGAGTTGTCAAGGTGGATTTCGAAACGCTAGTTCAATAGTAGCAACCAAACAGAAGTGCCGTTTGAGGAGGCCCGAGTCCTGCTATAGTCGCAGCCTGTGTCCTCTGGAGGACAGGCGCCTAGCAGATCCATCTGTCCGGCATATGACAACTTATATGCAACCGGGCCCGGGAGGATGGAGACTTCAAGGAGCATAACACAACAAACAGCGGGCGTGTCAAGATTCTGTAGTCTCAAACGTGCGTGCACTTGCTGATAGGTTGACATCCGAGGAGGCGACTTCTAGCCTCATCCATGATAACACTCTAGCTCGTATCGAGCGACGAGGTGTGTACCTGCCACGAACGGTAGATGCGTATCTGACGGCTCAGTCTAAGCATTGCAGCCTGTTCAGCAGCCAAGCAGCGATTTGTGGCTACATCGTCTGGTCGTGGTTTCCTCCTCGAACTTTGAGTGGCTGTATCAGTCATAGGTGTGTTGTCCTTCACCTGCTATCCCAACCGCAGCATGGTCGATCAGGATCTGTATGATACCATCCTAAATAAGTGAGAGCAAGCCAGTGAATGTCCACGAGGGAAGACGCATCATGCATGCGATGGTAATGCCATGCACCTAGCTAGTCAGAGGCAATTTGCGACCCCCGACGAGTTTGTCCACCACAAGTGCGATGCGAATGGTCTCACTACTGAGGGAGAGAAAGAAGCCGCGGTCACCACTGCGGCCCTAGCACTGACATCTTAGCGTTATATGAGAGAGAGGACCCTATGACTTTGGCATTAGAAGCAGGAAGTCGACTGAAGTTCCAAGTTCTCCATCGACTGAGAAAATCTAGCACGGACCACCATTCCCCAGGATCGACCCTAGATCTATTGACAACCACCATCTGAATCGCAAATAGTCAATTCAAGGCAAGCCGCCAGCGCTATGAGTATACCATCACCACCGGCCGCTGCGAACACCAGATATGCATCGTACGCCGTGCAGCCAAACAGCCACCAGTCCGAATACCAGCAAGCACAGCAGGCCATCGAAAATGCCACGGCCGCGCTGTCACAGTCAGAGAACTCGGACACTACGCCAGCCCCAGATAATGTGGCAGCCGCGAACGGGCGCAAGCGACGCGCAACTGGCGCGCCGGGAAGCAGAGGAGTAGCGAATTTGACACCAGAGCAGTTGGCGAAGAAGCGAGCAAATGACCGAGAAGCACAGAGGGCAATAAGGGAGCGCACGCGAAACACGATCGAGTCACTTGAGCGGAGGATCAGGGAGCTGGAGAGCCAACAGCCATTCCAGGACCTACAGCGAGTGGTGCAGGAGAGAGATAGGGCTCTTGCAGAGTGTGAAGAGCTCCGTCGACGACTAGGGGCGGTAGCAGGCATAGTCGGTGGTGCATCACAGCACCCGCATCCCAGCCTGACCGGTACGTCCTTTGCGTTCGACGACTTAGTCGATTCAAACTTACTCATAGGCGACAATCTAGAGCTTGCAGCTCTGACAGCACAGCAGGTCCCCTTGCAACCTCTCTCTACAAGGACCACACCACAGACATATCTTCAGACCCAGGTCCAGGAGACTCAGCACCATTGTGAGCAGCCACCAGGTAATCTCCATCCGGATCTGCGGCAGCCGAACGGTCACTCGACACCGGACTCAAGTACCGAGGTATGTGACAGCTCATAGATCTCGCGTGGGCTTAGATACTGGTCCATGTCCGGACTCACAATGAAGACGCCAACATCTTCTGCAAGCTTACGATACATATGAGCTAATGCAATTGGAACAAGGGTACCTTGCGCAGGTGGTCTCCAAGCCACGACCATACGTTTCAGCAGCAATCTAGCCACGGCTCACCTAACAGCGTAGCGTATGAGCAGCACCGCTCACCGTCTGCACATGTCTCACAGCTACAGACTAATGGCGGACGCCTGGATGTAAACTTCCTCCTCGATTCGACTCACGATCGTCGATATGCCAGTATATCACCTACTCATTCTACCATGCATCGTCCTTCGAGCGCGTGACTAACATCGGAGCTCCTTCTTGTCCTTTGGACTCATTACTCATTGGTATGCCACGGTCATCTGTTCGTGCATGTGCGCTTGCTGCTGTACCCATGCTGCATGTTCAACCTACTGTCGTGCGGATGCATCAAGCTAACGAGATGTAGACTTCCAAAATCGCCATAGAAACATATCGACAGATGGACCTTCCCTTGAGGAAGCAATACGACCGGACTACCCAGTTTTTTCAGCCATGCTCGATCACGGCCGACAGTCACATCCAGTCTCGACTCTGCTAGTTGACATATTGTCAAAGTTTCCGGACATCGAGACCTTACCGGAAAAGGTTGCTGTGTTGTATATTATGTTCCTCGTTCTACGATGGCTACTTTGCCCGTGTCAGAAATGCTAGGAATGCTTGCCGGAATGGTGCCGACCGACTGCGGAGCAAGTGAGGGATCCACACAGCGCTTGGATTGACCATTTGCCATGGCCACACATGAGACGGGCACTTACAATTGGTGAAAGCAGGTCCAAGTTTGAGGGTTTCTTTGTACCATTCACCAAAACCCTGTCTCTGAACTGGCCATTGCCGGACGATCACATTCTAATCCCGATGCCGTCGAGAAACGCTGATGACGCGACGCAGCTGATCATTAACCCAGCTTTTGAAAGACATCTTCGATTGCTAGAGAATTGGTCCCTGGGCTCAGACTTCAGAGCTGCGTTTCCAGAGTTAGTGGACAGTTCTGTGAGGATTAAGGACTCTTAGCAGGTCATTTGATGGACATATCTGCCAATGTTTCAATTGATTAGCGAGGAGTTCTGGCGTCATATAGACCACACAAAGCCACAGCCGCTGTTGCTTGTTCAGGAGGAGGATGCATATTTGAGTAAGAGCAGCACAGTGAATCTGCGACAGTATGCTCCCTATGGATTGGAGAAGGAAGAAGAATGAGCTATGCAGTGATCGAAGCAGAGAAAGGCCATCGCAATGTGCGGAGAAAAGAGCTGAAGCGTTGTCAAGGACAGGAGGAAGATCGAGTATGGAGCGGGACGAGTAAGAAGCACCACATGAGATGGCACCCCAGAAGCAAGGTCCAGTCACGATGCTGGCAGGGGGTTGTGTCACTCCATTGCCGTTGCTGGATAATACCGCCAGCGCCACTGGTCAGACCTGATCGACCTTCAAGTGAACTTCCGACGCACAGCCTGGGACCGTGATTGGGAGGTAGAATAAATGGCTACCCAGTCTGAATGAGAAGCCGTTGCATGCGAGATGCGGCAGCAGGCGCTGGAGTTGCGAGTAGAGGTTAATGTATGCTCCACTGTCATACAATTTAACGCTCTCCAGCTTCCTCCTGTCAACTAAGCCTATAACATCGAGCCACTCCAGGTGACCCGTCAGCGAGGCTCAGGTCTCTGTACAGCCCTCGGTAGACCATGATTAAGCCATACGGCCGTTGCAGCAGCAGCCAAACAGCACAAACATCAGGTTAGCCACTTCACTCAAAGCCCCATCCATTGAGTATAGCTAAAGTGGGCTGCGAGTCGCCTTCTCGGCCTTCGCTGTCTCGATTCACTGCCAGCTGGCATGTGATCTTCGATCGAACGAAGTGAGGATTGACTCGGACTCGAGCGTCATTGGGTCCAGCTGTTCTTCACATGCATGCAGCGGATGTTTCCGTGCGTTTTCGACAACGTTTGTTCTTTCCTAACGGCTTCGTGCATTCAAACTTCGCGTGTCGTTTACACCCAACATCCTGCAACACGAACACCACGACAACCTCGATGTGTGCTTTCCGATGAACGAGTCATACTTCCACGGCAGCTTCGAGAAGGCTCGCAACCGCATTCTAGGTGAGACCAACAAAGTCCGCTGCGGCTTTCCCCCCTTTCCCGGTTTCTCGTCAGCTGGTGGTGGCAACCGCGTGACTTTTGGGTCACAACATACGGAGAGGTCTAGACGGTCAAACAAGATGGGTGGCAAGTCCAACAAGTTTGACTACACTAACCGACCCAACAATGGCGTCAAGCTGGGGGTGTGCATCGGGCGCGACCTCGAGAAGGAGGTCAGCAAGACGGAGAAAGACGCCGTCAAGCAGGCCATCAAGGCGCGCAAGACGAGCACCAGCAGCAACTCGAGCGGCGCAGATCCAAACATCGTGCACCCGCTGGACATCAGAGCCCCTGCCAAGAAGCTCGGCGACGAAGGCGCGCGCGCTCTGGCAGAAGGACTGCTGCAAGCCCTGCGCAAGGCATGCGCCAGCTCCGCAGTGCGCCTCGAAGATCTCAACCTTTCCAGCAACGAACTCACCACCGTCTCTCTGCACCGCCTGGCTCCAGCCATAGAGCTTGCTTGTTACGACCTCAAGACTCTCGACCTCAGCAACAATGAGATCGAGGTGAAGACGGATGAGCAGGCGATGCAGTGGGAAGCCTTCCTGCGCTCCTTTCACGACTGCAGGAGGTTGCGACGACTCGATCTCAGCGGCAATCCTCTCGGCACACGCGCTCTTGAGATCTTCGCACGCGTTCATATCCGAGAACCCTACATTGACCCAACGCCGGCTGGCGGCACCGTTTCAGTTCACTCCCTGCCCAACAGCATCGCCGACAGCGTCGATGCGCCCTCGAGAAACACTTGCAGTCAAGATTCAATGCTCAGAGGAACTGTTCTGAAGCGGCGATGCGGTCTCCGGGGTATCCCATATATCACGCTGACGAACATCGGCCTCACTGATGCCGGCGCTCTGTGGCTGTCTTATGTTCTGGAGGATCATCACTATCCCGTTCAAATGATTGACGAGCTGAATGCTACTCTGCCAGACTCCACTGTCAAAGCATATCAGCAAAACGCAAACGTCCGTGGCGTGGACTGGGATGAGCGCGAACCGACGCTAGGTAAAGATGGTCTCTATCTGCTCAAAAAGACTGAGATGATCAGACGTCAGAACGTGATGGACGATGTAACAATCTCGACCATGGGGGACGGCTTCGACGACACAGATAACGAAGTGGCCGACTTCGCGCACTCTCCGGCCAAGGATTCTTTCGATCGGCGTCGCGGACGCCCTGAAGACCGTCGAGCGAGCATCAGATCCATTCGTACTACTGATGGTGGCGAGCATGAGCTGTCGGAGCTCGAGAGCGCTCGGAAGAAGGTACAGCGCCAGGTCATAGCACAAGATGGTGCTTCCAGCACAGAACTCTGGCGAGCAGGTCTCCGTGTTGTCATCTCATCTACAGTACTCCGCGGCATTGGCCCGGATCCAGCATCGGTGGGACGACACTACGTCGGACCTCCACTGTTCTATTTCCCTACTGAGGAAGAGAAGCGCAAGCAGATCTCGAGGCCGGTCACGCCCGTCACCGCTTCGAATGGTGGATGTGGTTCTTGTAATGGCACTGCCAAAAGCTTACCCAATGGCCTCCCACGACAAGGCACGTATGCCGCGACACTCACCGCTAATACCGGTGCAGTGCCTGGAGAGCCTGAGCTTGCGATCACTGAGGTGACCAACAGTCCTCAAACCCCAAAGATGATCTTCAAGCCACATCGCAAGGGTGCCTTTAGCGACGGTAGCGACCTTCACGCGGTGTCGCAGAAGCTGAACGGATTGGTGGTACGCGATGATAACCCGTTGCGCTTCGTGCGATGGCAGGAGGATCATGGTGCGAACGACCGTGGACCAGGAGGATTTAGGGACAGTGCTGTACGCAGCCATCTGCCCTTCAAGCTCAGGGAGAAGATCACGATGGCGACAGTGGCTGATGGGGAGGAATCCTTGCTCTCGGAGAAGCAGAACAGGAGTGCTTGTGCATGGGGACAGGACCGCAGCAACTTCCAGACGGCCGAGACATGGAGGAAGCTCGCGGACAGTGCGCAGGTCTGGACTCTGCTGGAGAGCATTGGCTGCCTCGAGTATCAGAAGGAGGTGTAGAGATTTGCAACAGCAATGTGAGTGCGAGCAGCGACCATTTCGCGTGATCGGCTACTCAAGCACGGCATTCCAAGGTATACCGCCTGTGCAGGCAGAACGCACCGACGCAGAGTCACATAGCACAATCTGAAATGGAGACCAGGTGAAGCACCATGCAATTCCACTAGACGAAACACCACCTCTTCTGCCTATCCAGTAATAGAGGTCTTCAGGTGAATGCCGTGGTAAGGCCTTGTTTCCATCGCTAGATATGAGACGAACCCAATCCCCTCTTCTTGGTCTACTGTGAATCCACCTGGGCCTTTCGTCCGACTCGAACCAGAGGGGATAACATAGCTTTCTGGTTCAATGCTCAATCCATGGCCGGCTTGCTGCGTTCGGAAGACGTATGCAGCAGAACCAGGCACGACAGCAATTTGATGCCTCTGTGCCTTGCCTGGTTTTCCGATCGGACTGGCCTTGCTATCGAGTGTTCTTTCATCTCGTGTCTATCTGTCACGCGCTTCTCTTTGTACATCAGCCTGACTGAGAAAGAGCTTGAAAGGGCTAAAGAACACGTTGGTGTGAGGTCTAGTTTACAAGAGTATCGGTAGCCTAGGCCTATGATGAGTGTATAAGGCTACCGCTCTGAACTTGACCAACAAATTCGCTTTGCATCTCGCCACTTTTTTCCCGCAAATTGGCTTTCTTCCACCAGTCTCTTTGCCCTGTCACAGCTACGGAAGTCCGTCCGCGGGAAAACTCCCCGAAGATGAGATGGCCGTCAGGTGTGGTGAAGGGTGATCCCTTTACTCATGGGCTTGGCAAACGCGTCTGCCACGTGGACTCGTCGTAGTGGTGACGCGTGGTGACACCGAACGTCGCGGTATCAAGGTGAATGTTGAGCAGTCTGTTCCTTCATCAGATGGGCTGGTATACGCTCTGCCGGTTTTCGGGGGCGACAGCACACCGAGGTTCGCATCGAATAATGCAGTGCTCGGCCCGGCGAAGAAACAGCTTTTATTTGGGTTTGAACGCTTGTAGAACGCACGAATGCGTATCGCAAACACTATCGAAAGAAGAAGTTTGTTTCACCACCCATGAACGCTGGCGGCAGGGTGTGGGCAGCATCATTTTCCATTCTCGTACCGGATATAAAATTTCCCGTCCGGCATCATCATGTTGGAAGCAGAGCAGTCGCCAGGATGAGACTGGCTCGATTCTGAATAATCACAACCTTTGCGAGCCCACACTCTCGACCACTGACTACGCCATGTTCAGGTAGGTACATGTACATGTATACTGCTATTGTCGGCCCATTTCGGAAGCATGGAACAGCCCTCATCATTTTCACGCGGCTGATAAGGCCATTCAAACACCAATTCTACAGACGCGCGAAGAACATCTCTTCACGAGATTCGTTCACGAGATGTTCTTCAGCACTTCGATTGTTGAGCGAAGGCAGCTTTCGACCATGGCCGGGCGATCAACGTAAACGCAGGTTTCCTTGGCGGACGATGATCAGATGTACAGACTCATTTCTCTCCAGATGAACGCGCTCGTATGCGATGATTAAGCTCTCGCGGTTGTGTTGGTCGTGGACTGACCACAGGTGGGATTTCGTAGAAGCTCGGTCTACAAGCTCGTGAATGGAAAGGTCGCGGTCGCATCGGGACTCGCCGTCACAGTATGGCTTTCGAGGATGATCCCCAATGGCCTCGCATCGAACGTACAGTATACAAGACTTTTTCGACGTGGGAAGGGGCCGAAACCTGCTGGAGATGCATCACGCCCGCCTGGCGCAGGATCGCAGGAGTTCGGCTGATCCTTATCTACACGATCGGCGTTGGTGGTGCTGATGATGCTGATGACGACGACGAAGGAAGATGGGCTCAAGTCAATCCTGCTTATGGTTTGCGGCTGCGATGCTGCTGCATTCGCACCTGTCTGCCTGTTGCTACAGGACTGCATCATTTACTCCGAGCTCGCTTATTGATTACACCACTGCACCGACGGTTGCTTCCTGTTCTGGTCGCTGCACGCCATTGGTGCCGGAACGGCGTACCCTGTCGCGAATCCCATGTTCACGGACAGCGGTAGGCGAAGAGTGTTCCAGTACCTTTCTCCGGCACACGGTCCCAGGCACGGGCCCAGGCCCAGGCACAGGCACAGGCACAGGCACAGGCACAGGCACAGGCACAGGCACAGGCACACTGACTCTCTGCCATCGAGACAAGACGAATGTGAGTCGGCGGAGTCGGTCACCGCCAACATAGTAATGCGTCGGTGAGCGGCGGAGGTGCAGGACTCACGCATGCCTTGTCATGTCACCGTCGAGGGAGAAAGCTTCTGTCAGTGCCGCTCCTGCCAAGCTGGCGTGTGGACCGGGAAGGCTGGCCCTCGATGCAGGGTGCACGTCCGTCATGCCACACTGGGACTAGTGTGTCGGGATCTACGCATGGTATACTGCTTAGATCCACGTTCGGAGTCCGGCCACCATGCTCGCTCTCCATGCCATGGGGGTGGAGGGATACTGTACAGTAGAGTCGACGTCCGCCAGGAGACACGTACGTCGTACACCTGCTGTCACTGATGAGTACATGTACCGTACCGTCAGTATGCGAATGGATGGATGGGGCCACTCACGTGGGCGGCAGGGCAGCATACAGCATACAGCATCGTGCACCCATCCCTCGCGGCCTCATTCAGCTGGCCGTTATCCTCACCGCGTAATTGTCAGTCGTGCACGTACGTTGTGGTATGCAGAAGCCGGCCACGAGCCTAAATACTCACACCCGTCGCCCGTTGGCGCCAGCACGAGAAGGCTCTCGGGCTAATAATAAGAATGAGGGAGTGTCTCTCAACCGCCCATGCGGGTTTTTGAGGCCGATACTTTCTCGGCACCAATTGCGTCTTGCTTCATTTCACGTCTGGCCAGGCAAGGGCAATTCCATGATCCAACCTTCTTCTTGTACAGTCCGGCGAGTATACCCATCGGAGCGGCGGTGGCACGAATGCGCTGAACTTCCCTCCGCCCTGCCTGGCCACACTGTACGCCGCCGCCGCCACCGACGACGACGACGACGCCGACGACGCTAACAGGGAGCGGACGACCGCCGCTTCCACCCCCCAGGCTGGTGCTCGTCTGAGAAGCGCTGTTCTCGCGCCCGCGTCGACCATCCCTGCAGCGGCACGAACACCCAATTTCTCCCCAGCCAGGATGCGACTCATCGGGCGTGGCACGACTGAAGACTCGGCTCATCATCGTCACCATCATCATAATAATGACCATCACGTCCAGAATGCAGATGTGGTGCTTCAGCTCGGCGACAACAAGATTCCGCTCAAGGCCACTCAGCTCCTCGGACAGTCGGTACGTCTGAGCAGAGTCCCGGGTTCCGAAGCAGGACAGCCGGACGACGAGGTAAAAGCGATCGAAGCCTTCTCCCGAATGCAGGAAGCCCTCTCACCCAGACTTCCCGCCGCCGATACGGCCTTTTGTCCATGGTCCCCCGATGACCTCTACCCCCACCATCCCTACCAAAGTCAACCTAATCTTTCCCCTTCCGCTGCCACCCGCCATACCCTGCACCGCATGCGCCGGGAGCCGTCTGATGCCAACCTGCCGGCATATTACGACCCGGCAGAGCACCCATATTATGTCTCGCAACAGACTTCTGCCTCCGCAGTTCGTGATATGGCCCTTCACAAGGGCGCTCCAACCATATTCGATAACTTTGTCGAAGCTCGACCGCACCGACGCCATCCCAACCATCGTGAGATGAGTGCGCACGAGCGGGCTCAACGTAGTAAGACCACCACCACCACCACCACCTCATCACGGACCTCGCGCCGACTAGATCTAGTGAGCCTCTTCCCCCACCCGCGTCAGTCGGGTGTGCGCGACCTGTCATCCTCCCGACTACAATCCTCACCATCCGCCATGACTGAGCGGACGGACTTCCCGCTGCCTCCCCTCCCGAGCGAGCCAGACTTCAGCAGAAGATCCCACACGAGTTCTGCGCGCCCGTCGACGAGTGGTACTGGTGCTGGCCCGAGGAAGCAGAGGCCATTCGATGAAGACATTCTCGATCAGCACAAGACGAACGTCCGCCGTCCGCCGAAGGGCATCCAAAACTGGTTCGATGCCTATCTCGACTCCGACGAGGACGAAGACGAGGATGAAGACGAACTGGACGATCAACCCCCCCAAGAACTTCCTGCCGATGACGTCCTGCCACCGGCCTACAGTGGTCCCGGAAGGGTGCAGTCGCACGGCAGTGAGAAGTCTGTCGGTGGTTTGCGAGCCCACGGACGCATCCACTCGGATCTGAAGTCGATCGAGCACAACATCGCTCATGTTCAGCTCCACCGGAAAGCCAGCTCGACGGACACCGGGACATCAAACAGTATACAGTCCTCCCATCAGGGCGACAGACGCCGTGACGAGTACGACGATAGGCTGGCATCGTCGACCATGGCAGGGGAGAGCGTGCTGTCGCTTTCAGAGTCCGACTACGACGTTGAGGATGATGACGAGGACGACGAGGATTACGACAAGAGCCATTTACCCCCGATTCGAGACAGTATCATGAATATGGATTCTGGACACATCACGATCGCGAACGCCTCTTCCATCGACGTTGTGAGGCTGCAACGACCGACGCAGTTGAATGCTGTGCGGCATTTGCCCACGGCTGAGAGCAAACGAAGCTCAAGCCAGTCTTCCGTGCCGACGCCGGTAGCTGGTAGGCGAGACAAGCCTCTCCAGGTATCATCGCAAATGATCGATGCTGGATCGGCAGAATCCGCTGCCCTCCGCCGCCTCAATGGTCTCAGCTATGAGTCGGGAGGATCTTTGAGTTCGGGGACACTTTTCCAGGACGTCGGTGACAATGGCACCTGCCCCGAGACTTCACACCTGATGGCCGTGTCGGAAGAGGAGAAAATGCTCCTGGATCTGATGCGCAGAAAGCGCGCGGCGATGCAACAGATGTCGTTCACGGAAGGCTATCAACTGGCTCTGCAGACGGAACAAGATCGGCTGGCTAAGCACTCGGCTTCGGCAGAACAAAGAGCATTAAAGGCACTCAAGAAAAGGAGCTCGAGACGCGGTGATCGTGAAAGCGTGGCCGCGGAAATAGCCTCTCCCCCTATGCCAAACGACAGCGACATGCGAAGGCAGTTCAGTGCGATCCGCAAGGAGCATGTGGACGAACGCTTCCAGATGGAGCGCTTTCTGGGCATGACTGCGCCACAGCCTCTCTCCTCGCATCCCCCGGATCAGTCGGCAGCAGTCGAGATCCCCCGTGCGCGAGAGCCCAGCGGTGAAATTCTTCCCGCCACCCGCTTCTCGCCGACCTCACATTCGCTGGCATCACAGCCCGCCGTCACCAACACCGAAGAGCGATCTGGCTACTGCTCTGCTGACGATTGCGAGACCGAATCCGCTCGAATGCGCGTGCGCCAATTCATATCGACGAATGGCGCGGTACCTCCTCTCAACTCCATGAAGACGATGCGAAGACGTTCGAATCACCAGCTAGGGAGCATACCACCATCTCCGATTGCAGAAGAGAATGCAGTGCCACCTCTGCCTCGTCGCAGCCCAGACAGACCAAAGACTAGGGAATTTTCTTTTGATGAAGCACTCTCGAGGAAGGTATCCTCAGTATCTATGCCGCTAGACACACTGGATTGTGGTGCCTCCCCCGTGTCGGCCTGCGTATCACCCAACGCGGAAATCGTGGACGATGTGCAACTGACTCAGCTGCGACGCGTCTCTCGAGAGACGATCTTGGCCCCCCCCAAAGCTGATGGAGCATCAAGTGTGCCCCCAGAGGCAGTTCCCAAGTCCCACCCAAAGCCGACGCTGCCACAAATATCTTTTTCTCCCTTTTCCAACATTATCAATGCCGCCGCTACACCCAAGCCAGGTGTGCACCGAGTCGATTCCACCCAGGAACCCCGCGAGCATCACAGGAGCGTCACGTCTGACGGCACCGGAAGCAAACCGGCCTTACCAAGGCTCAATACATTCGATACCGCTCTCAATCAGCGGGCCAGTATGCTCAGCATCACGAGCGCCGGAGAAGAAGTTTTAGGCGCATGGGCAGACTTGGGAGGCGGAAGAGACTACTTGAGGACGATGCGCAGAGTGTCGTCAAAGCCTGCTCTAAACGCAACACCACCTCAACACAACTAGGTCCTATCACACCTGAAGCTGCTCGTTCCTTCACAACAATTCGCGATGGGAATACATTTTTAACGATACCCTGTACTTTATAGACGGGCCGAATATGGGTGGCAAGGAAAGGTTGATTGCTGTGGAGAGGGTTCATCATAGAAGGCCATTTCCTCTCATGATCAATGTATTTCTAACAATAGCCCCAGGGGCATGCAGTCGAAAATTGCGAATGTGAAAGACCAACCATCGTTCGTCACGCAAATTTCCGCGATGAGCTCTATTTTCAGCACATCACGACATCATTTCTCCTTCTCCTAATTATAACGTCTCTCGCATCACGCGTACATTCGCACTTGGTCGCTCTCTCAGTAGTTAAACCCCCCCAAGTCCTAGCCCTGTAGCAGCCAAACCCCCCAGCAGCACCTTCTTTCCGCCCCGGCTCACGCATCCTCAGGCCACGTTCTACCTGCACCCGAAGAGTACCAAATGCCGAACAGAACGCCTGGCGTGCCCTTGACCAAAAATAAAGGAGAAAGCCGTCATCTCTCGCAAGCCGTCATCACGAAAACCTTCATGCTACAAACATGGCAACGCGTCCTGTATCCGGTCCTGTCACATGCCCGCATGCAAGATCTGAACTACCCCTCCCCCCTTGCCTGGTCGATTTTCTGCTTCGTCGTCTCCATCTCGCTCTCATGATCACAGGTACGATCTCTGTCAACGGCCGTATCGATCCTGACAAGGGAGATGGAAGTTGAGTGGATGGGGGTAACTGTACTGTGCCCACCCTTCCCCCCCCCCTTGAAATACTCCTGTACTCTGGCTTGTCATCTCAGATGCACCGTTCGTGTTCGATCTGTCTTCCTCCTCAAACCCCCCTCCCCCTTTCGGCGCCCCCTTTGCCCTACCTGCGGTGTAAACCCTCTGTGATGGACCCCGAGGGTTGGAGGATCAGCTGATGAGCAGCAGCCTGTGCACACGAGGTCCTCGACCCGAGAAGCGATGAAGACGTGTTCCACATCGTCGAAAGGCAAACGTGGCATGTGCAAGCGTCATAACGACGGATCGGGAATCTTCAACATGTGGGAGCGACTTCTTCGGGAAAGTTTTGACAGAATCAGACCGGGATATCTGCCCGCGAAGACGTGATACAACGCAAACCGGCGGACATGGAGCGGACAGAAATGGCCACGATGTTCGTATTTTCGGGAAGTTACGTTGCTCTAGAAGGCCTAGCCCTCCCTGGCAATGGGTGGTGGAACGCTACAATGCCAACCATACGGTGGACAGAAAGGTGACCGATGGCACTTCTGCCACTCCCACGTCACGATTCCTCAGTCTGTGTATCTGGCGGTAACTCACGTTTCGTTCGACGTTTGCTGGTGGTATTCTGCGGAAAATCTGCAGCGGCCGCTCGCTTGGTCGTCTGATTGCCGACAAAGTTGCCACTCCAGTCTCTCACACGGTGCAATTTCTCCATGACCGGTGAGGACAAGCCGCTCACATTGTGCGACAAGAGGATTATGGAAGTGTTGTTTCTTGTGATGCGTCTGCTTAGACTCTGGCCGAAGACGGTGTTCTTGAACGCGCCTAGGGCGATGTGTGTGATGAGGACCACATCGCCTGACCTCAGGCCTTGTAGACTCTCACGAAGCTGACCCTTGTCGGCTGAACTCCTGTGAACTTGACCGTCAACGGGCGGGAGCCAGAAGCTGATACTGAAACCTGCTCTGGTCTCGTCGCCCACCAAGAGTTCCACGATATCCATCTCGCCTGTTCGCTTCCTCAGGCGGACTGTGCGTGCGGGCTGGACGGTGATGACACCCACAAGAATATTGATTGTCATGGTTTGCGGGTGGATGGATTCTAGAAAACGGGCATTGGGCACACGGTCGATATCTGTGATTGACCCATCAAATGCGACGAATTGCTGCTCGGCATTGTCGCATGCGTAACTCGAAATCGAGCCTCGACTCGTCTGAAACGAGCGATTGTTCGATAGCGCTGTGCTAGAGGAGGATCCTGTCCCACAGGTGGTGTCATCATGGGTGGTGCCCTCTGGTGCTTCGATTTGAGACGAATCCAGATTCTGCAGTGCGTACAGTGAGCGCTCCAGGAAGTCTCTGTGCTCTACGTCTACACTGCCGGGGCTATCGCGTAGTGACAGGAACTGTGCGGCTTCCGATTGTGCATTCGTCGCTTTTGATGAATCTGCGAGGGGCGTTTCAACATTCTCCTGCAAAGCGACCTCGCGCCATCGCGCAAGCGATTGTGTGGCAAGCGCTAGTGAGTCTTGCGTAGTCTCATCTTGGGGCTCGAGCTGCAGGAATCGGAGATGGCGAAGGTGAAAGTGATTGGAGAGTCTGTCGTCGCTCCATGTCAAAGCAGCGGCATCTGGAGCGCCTGTCATGAAAACGACATTTCCGGCCATGATGGCAAAGACACCGACCAAGCAGGCAGACTCCTGGTAGGCATGTTGCAGTACTCTGATGCTAGCTCTGGCTGTCGTTCAGTATCGAAAGCTCGATCTTGCAACTGAAGCAGGCGTGGATCAAGGAAGCATCCACGTGCTGACCCACAATTTTCGTGTCAGCCAGGTGAGTGAATGTACCTGTGCATGTGCCTGTGCCTGATTGGCGTCGCGTCACGTCGTCGGAGACCGTCTCGGAGCGGGGCTCGACGAGAGTCACCCCTCGGCCGAACTGCAAGCAAAGGCTGTGATAAGTATCGTCTGCTTTGCTGGCCATGCCCCAACAGTCGTAGTCGACCTCCAATAACGCCATCCGCTGCCGCCGTGGCCAAGTCGACACAAAGTGGGTCAGCAGCGGGGGTGATTCCGCTTATCAGATCTAAATTCATAGGGCCGCCGCCATGCCTCACATTCCGAAGCCGAAGACCATGCTGCGCTCGGTATATGAAAAGCTGGTGCCGCCCAACAGCGACACGAAATTGACCAAGGAACGGCCTGATGGATTCCTCACGGCCAAGGGTACAGACGCTCTTTTCGCCCGCACGAACCCAGAAATAGACGGAGAAGAATGCCTCCACGACTGCGCCAGCTGCTCGGTCAATCTGCCCAAGAAATGGTCAATAGATGAAGAGGACAAGCTGTATGGCGGTATCAATGGCTGGAGTCGGCACTTGATTGTCGCGACGGGCGAGACGGATTGGGTACGGTCTGTGGAAGATGTCAAGGGCAGCGTGATGGAGGCTGTGGGAGAGCACATGGGCAAGGTCGAGGGCGGCAAACTCATGCTCAGCGCGAGCAACATCCCACCACCAGACGTGCCTGGTGAGCACATTGGACCTTACGGCCGCGATCGGCCGACCACCGTCCTACTCATGCCATCCTTCACCTTCATCGACAACGTCACGCCGAAACACGTACCACAGCTCATCCAGAGCGTCATCAACACCGCGCCTACAAATACCACCCCTCTGGGCTCATCCTCCGCATCCTCGCTTCCCAACGGCTCCAATGATGCGGGCGATGTGCCTCACAACCCAGCGCCCCCTTCACTGAGCAACCTGCCCACTGGCCTCTCCCTCCGCTCATGTCCTCATAAATACATCATTCTACTCTGCTCTCAGGCCACCCGCGACGCTCGCTGCGGACAGTCTGCGCCTCTGCTTCGCAAAGAGCTTGAACGCCATCTCCGACCCCTAGGCTTATTTCGTGACCTCCACGATGAGCGACCCGGCGGCGTTGGCATCTACTTCATCTCCCACGTCGGAGGACACAAGTACAGCGCCAACATGATGGTCTATCGCCGAGCGGAGCCCAGACGGACCGTGCAAGAGCAGATGGAGAATCGGACTTCGGATGGGTTGGGGAGCAAATCGGACGAGGCCGCCGAGGCGGCACAGTGCATCTGGCTCGCCAGGATAAGGCCGGAGGATTGCGAGAATGTGGTCCGTTTCACGGTTCTGCAGGGAAAGGTCGTGAAGCCGGAACGACAGCTGAGAGGTGGGTTTGACAGGGAGAAAGGTGTCGTCAGCTGGTGATATTTCAATCATGGTTCTGAGCATTTTTCGGCATGGGACATCAGCAAGGGCATGTGCATCGCGGTGGCTGTGTTCCTGATCTGTCTAAATGAGACAACACATACTGATAGACGATACCTTGTACATCTTACTAGGTCTATAGAAGCTCATGCGCATGTTTCTCCGCTGGAGCATGCAGATAACCAGTTTTCTGGTCGGGCTAATGAATTCTCGTGCACACAGTACACTTTGCCTCATCATCATGTACTCACCAGTCAGCACTCGCGGCACTGTCCCATCTTCCCTGTTATCTGCCTCCAATCCCTGTGACATTTATGCCTTCCACAGACGTCGATATACGTAGCGTGTGGCGGGGTGATGGGTCTCGATAGTTCACACGGGTATGAAGTCATCTCGAGTTTCACACACAGTGCGGGCGCGATCCAAAATTCATGTAAAGAGCGCGAGTGGACCAAATGTACGAGGCTGAGAATAGTATCGTGAGAACCGCACGATAGGCTTCTGACGGAGTGGACGTGGAAAGTCAGACAAGATGGACTCTAGACATCTAATCGAGAGGGAAGGTGAGATCGAAGTGAAAGGTTAATTTGGTCAATGATTCGATCAGTCAAGAAGCTTTGTTATCATGCTCTCTTGCTAATCTAGAGTAACTTCGTATGGTCCTTCATCGGCCACTACGAACTCGCAACTCTCCATATCATCTTGTCAACAAAGTTGACTCTCCACAGAGACAGGCTTCATGCCCATGCCTGCTGAATTTTGATGTCCCGGAATTGGAAGCAACGCCTCAAATGCACCACAATTGGTATAATGCTGTAGCTTTCCATTCGCGATCGAAGCCAAAAAAACAAGTACATAGATAAAAAGAGCCTCTGCCTTGTGACCAACTCTGGTGCCAGCCGAGCTCGTCATCCATGCGTCGCAATCGTCAATGTCGTTGCCGTGTCCCATCTGGTGTATGCCTGATACCGTATGACCAGCCCAAGAGTAACGTTCTGCTGCCGTAGTAAACGCTGCTGCTAATTAAGCGAGTGGTGCTGTGTCGATCCGTGTGCACGAGCTGAAAAAGGAAAAGTCTGAAACATAAGAGGTATCCAGGTCGAACGCAGAAACTTTTTTAGTAACCGTTCAGAGCGATGGCTGGTGGTGCTGGTCGACTGAGGGTTGTTGGCAAGAAGCGGGAGAAGATGTTGGTCTTCTGCTTCTTGGCGGGTTGAAGATCAGTCTGGTCCAGTGGCAGACTATGAGTCATGATCGGTGCCGGTTGCATGCTGTGGCTGGAATAGACCATAGGTACTGCGCTCATGGGCTCTGCATATGACGACATGATGCTGGATGGCGACGACGAAGAAGCGTACGAGTCGGCGGATGATTGAGAAGCAGAAGATCTGCTTCGCGTGGGTGGAGAGAGCGATGGTGTTCTCGATGGCGCTCTTGATGAAGAGGTCGACGAGGTCGAGTAGTACAGGGATTGCTGGTAAGTGTAAGCACCCATAGAGCGAGGAGAGTCGTAGGATCTGGTTGCATCCATTGCGGCCCGACGCTGCTGTTGGGCAGCCAGTGCAGCCTGGCGCTGCTCCAGCGCGGCCATTTCCTCTCGCACTCTCTGCTTCTCTGCTTGGCGAATCTGGAACGTTCGGATGGGAGCAAGGAAAGGCTCCAAGTGGGTGTAGAGGTCATCTTCCGTCACACGGAGCTCCCAGTCAAGAAGGTTGAGAAGCTGCTTCTCCATGAGGTTGACCTCGGTCAAGCTGAAGCCAAAGCTGTCGAAACCACGGATTGCAGTGTACCGTGCCCAGTGCTTGTTCTTTGGCGACGAATCGTTCAGGTTCTTCGCTGCAAGGATAAGCGATGCCAAGAAGATACGATGAGCTGTACACCTCATGCCCTTGGCAACAGGAGGCAGACGTGATTGCAGCCTAGCAAGATAAACCAAGGAGGTCATGAGAGTAGGCACCTGGACATGTGATCTATCAACCAGAGTAGTGATGAAGAGCTCCAGCGATGGCAGCTGGGGCTCGAAGTAGGCGCTGCCGGACTGCTGTGGTGGTGTGGTTGGCGGTGTTGGTGGGAGAGCTTTGTTAGATGATGAGCTCTGGCCTTCACATCGGATCACCTGCGAAGCCTGGTGTGCGAGGTAGCTGATCATTTCTTGCGAGACTGGAAGGTAGATGAAGTTGTCCAAAGCGGCGGCATTCTGTGCAGGTGTTGGTACTGAATATGCCATGGCTGCAGATGTGATTGCTGGTTGAACAAGATCGAGTGATTGATGAGCTTAGTTGGTGATGAGGTCGAAGACTGACGAAATCAAGATCGAGCAGTGCAAGGTGGTCGTGGTATCGTTCCTATTGATCGCCGTAACAATAGGATGTCCTTCGTGAAGGCTTTTTGTGACAGTGACCAACAATAGGCAACGCTTCACCTGCAGGTTGTCCAGTAGCTGAATAGCACAAGTGCACAATAGCAATTAAGAGTCGATCGAAGTGCAGCCTGGCAGACGTTCGAAAGAGCAGGATTATTAGCTTGATTGCGGTTAATCTAGATGAGCCAGGATCCAGTCGAAAGGCTTCTTGCAAATGACGGTGTAAGCTCTCGTGGGCTCGCCGGGATTCAGCCTTTGGGTCCGGGAGAAAAACCGGGACAGATGGCGATGCGTGCAAAAATTGACTGATTGAGTCGATGACTTTCCGACCAGCGGACAAGTGCAACTAATAAATGTATCGATATCCGAATCTTCTACGAACGGTGGTACTGGCTGGGCTGCACAAGTCGTGATGGCTGTACCTGACGGCGGGTGAGGTTATCTGCAGCGTGGCGTTCCTGGGGGCCGGGGTAGCAAGAGAATGTGAGGTAAGTTTGTGTATTAGGAGTCCAGGCGAAGAGATGGCGGATCGATACGGATCGGCGAGTTGACGATGGTGAGGATGGTGAAGCATGACTGAGGGGCTGGCAGCCTGGGATACTTATTCTGCTTGATCTTCGTGGGAGGCAAGGCGCCGCGCTGCAGGAGGTCGCTGGCGTCGATAGCTTGAGTTTTTGGTATGTGCCCCACAGAAGACGCAGGTGAAGATGATTGGGCGGAGGGCATACCCACTAAGGCCGACCCGCGTCGACGAAGCAGGGTACCGAGCGGCTGAGATGATCTGACAGGCTAGCGCTCTTGTTTCACTTGATTGCGTGCAGAGCGCCTGGCAAGCCACTCCGCCGACCGTTTCATCGCTGCTGGCCGTCAGAAGCCAACAGGCCTGGTAGGCGCTGGAAAGTCTGCTGCTGCGGTGAGTGATAGGTTGGCTGGGCACAGCTTCGCTCTTGCGCGTCGCCGTGCCAAACCGCAGGTGTCGCGCGCGCTGCCAGCATGCCTTTCGATCTGCAAGGTAGACGGCGTCTGCCCTGACATGGGCACATCTCCCATCAATCCACGGTCGACAAAGAATTCGCTCCAAAGCTTGATGCCAGGAGGTGCGCACCGGACTGCGAGCGAGATCGTCACGCTTCCACTTCCGGCGCAGCTCAGGGCCCTGTGACACCTACCTCACTCCCGAAAGCATGCATTTCTGGGGTCGAGGGACACGACAGATGACTCGGCTTGTGGCGCTGGTCTCTGGCATCTGCTGGTTGAAATCACACGTATCACGTAGCGCATCCTCTCCGGCGTATGGGTCCGCACCTTCACACCAGCACCTGGCCTCCACGCTGTGCTCGCGAAATGACACTACCCTCCCATGGACCCCATTTCTCGTAGATTTAGCGGCCTGATGTGATGAGAGTCGTGTGCGGTGAGACCCGCCGGCGACCGGGGCTGGGCCCATGCCACGAAAGCATTTCGCTGGACTGCGGGCCAGGATTGTATGGCGAGCACAGTGGTGAGGTGGCAAACGCGAAATGCGGTGCGTTTTCATCGCCAGCCATCTGCTGTACGGGAGGTGCAGAGACGGGTCGGGCGACAGCAGCACAGCACCTGCAGGCGTCTTGAGTCGTGATGCATATCGCAGACAGTGGGTGCCTGAGAGCCTGCTGCAGCCATGATGCCGCTTCAGGTGAATCCTCAGAATGATCGTCCGCAAGCGCGTTTTCAGAATGCTGCTGAGAAGGCGAGGAGAGGCAGAGAGTTCTCGGTGGAAGCGAACGCCACAAAAGATGGCGGTGCAGTTCACTTTGACTTTGGCGCTAACCTGCTGCGAAAATCACTTCCCTCCCAATCGCAGCCACTCCTCATCCACCACCACGATTCCTGAGATGAAACAATCTTTCGCATGCGCCAGCCTGCTTCCGACTGGTCATCATGGAAAGCCTCGCTATCAAGCTTGCCGGCGCACCCGAGCCCTCCAGGAGCTTGGTCCCATGGTTCGCCGCAGTCTCCTGTACTTCTGCCTCCATCATTCGTCCACCTCGACAGCGCTATAGAGATTTACGACGCGCAAACGTTTGCATGTGCTCGAGACCAGACCGGTGCTCAGAGACTGGGGGCAGATTGCAGATGTCCCTGGCGGACGCCGATTGCTTGAGTCCCATCAGAATTCAATGCCCTGTTGCACGACCGAGCCGCTAGGCTTTACTTCAGTAGGCGCTGCAGCCGGGCTGGCAGTTCCACATGATACCCTCTAGAGGCAGCAGACTGTGGGAAAACACGCAGCCAAACGACTCGAGGAGTGACGCCTCTGTGCCTGATGTACCAGCACTAGCAAGCGAGCAAGCCTACATGTGAACCACAGATGTCTCCTGCTGCCGGGCCCTACACTCTGTCTCTGCCTTTTTGCCGACTCGCAGCACACCACGTATATTGCCAACAAAACGCACTTACAAGCATGAAAAGCGTCACGGAAAGAGGTTACAAAAACAAATTGAATTTCGGCAAGGTGCAAGCGAAGCGCTGCAGCAGGATCCACATGTACTATATGCGCTGACAATGGACTTGGCAGGCCTGAAACAGCCGCCGGTATGACCAGAGGCTGCAACACTTCACCGAGCTATACAAAGACTTGAGTGTTTGTTCTAGACATTTATCAACCTCAGTAGCCGCCACGAATGGATCTCTCGAGGAGGCCTGGACTCCGTCACTCGTGGCCTAAACCACTTCCGAGTGGAGATCATTCTGAAACATGTCCACATGAGCAGATGGCCCTCGGCTACTAGACGCAGTACGACATCTGACTCCACTTCCATGTCTCATGAGGTATCGATAAATAAATGCACCGATAGATGCGACGGAGCCATCGTTTCTTCGATACCACCACAAGATAAGCGCTCGCAAAGTCCCACCATTCTTCCGCCCTGCGCATGACCAAACGACAGGTGTATGATACTGCCGGCGGGCGTTGCATGGCGGCTGAGCTGAGAAGAAGAACATCTGACGCAACATACGCCATGCACACTTCGGCAGTCACATCATGATCTCAGTCTGCTGTCCGTAAACACAAAGACTCCGCAAGCCGAGGGACGAACGTGAAGTTCCACGTTTATGCACGTGTGGAGTTTCAAAGCTACCGTTGACTAATTGTGGTTTACCGCTCTACGAGCGTTGACTCACGGCACAGCTTCTCGGGTAGGTATCGCACGAGAGTCGCGATACCCGGAGCTCGATTGTCTCGAACCGCCTGGCTGTCACGTTTCGCGAAAGTCATCAATCAGCAGTACAAGAACAGCACCTGCTGCAGAAGTCCGGTGGTCGCTTTTAAACTTGACTTTGTCGTCTGGAGCAAAAGTCAAACGGCCCAAGCGGTAGCTGGTATGACGAGGTCTCGATTCCATTTCCTGTGTGTCGAGCAGTCACCCTCACAGACCTCGTCCGGCGAGTCAATGCTTGACTTTGTCATTCAGACGAAGGGCAAGTCGCGCAAGAAGAGATGGCTGGGAGACCAGGCACGGATGGGATTTACCTGTTCTCTGCAGCTAAGATCCAATTCCACATCCCTTCCGAGGATTCTGATGCCCAAACTCATTCCGTTGTCTCCCAGGCCCGTGTCTGTGCACCGTAGCACTCGGTGCGCGTTTACGTCAAATGCTTTGGATACTTCCTCACTGCCGCAAGCATGTCTGCTCTCTTTTCATCCCACCCCTGTGGCCTCTCCTCCTGCTCAGGCGGTTCATCCCGGCAATGATAACTCCGATGGTGATCCTCAAATGTATCACTCTCGCCATAAACGATCCCATAAATCTGCTGAGCACAAGCCTTCAATGCTCTACAAGCTTTGATCTGCCCTTCGTGAAATTTGAGCTCTGCGAGGCCCATCAGGGCGAAGACGCCGACCGATCTGGGAATGCTACGATGGGAGAAGTAGAGCTCGCAGTAAACCGAATCGGTATTGAAGGTGGAAAGAAGTCTGATGTTCAGGCCTAGCTCGAGCGCTGAGACAAAGCATTCGTAGGCCTTGAGTTTAGTGCTAGTGCCAGTTGCGAGCCAGTCAGTCCTGATGTCGCCGAGGTAGACGTTGGCGAGTTGAATGAAGGTGTCAGCAATGAGGAGCTGTGGGAGGTTGGCGTACAAAGGTGAGGAGTAACTCTTGATGAGGCTTTTCACTTCGGTCTCCAGGTTGGAAATTGCGGTGTTGGAGGCTTTGCCGTTGTATACTCCTACAGCCACCGACAGTTTTTTCCTCAACAGATCACACATTCTGGCTCTGAATAGCTGGTCTTGCTTGGTAATGGTGGCGTCTGCTACGCATAGTGCGCAGCTGCAGCCGAAGCCGTACTGGCGCTTTAGTGTGGTTTGCCGCTTTCCGCACTCGCTTGAGCACGGCACGTAAGCGATGGTGAGCTCTTCATTGGCTTCCACGGCACAATTTGTGCGCACCAGAAACATGTCACCGATCCAAGACCATGTGCAGTTTGGTAGACACGAGTGGTTGAAGGTCGCGGCCGTGAGCCAGAGGCCGGGAAAATAGTCTTTGCTCGAGGGTAAAGAGACGTTCGGAGGAACTTTATTGGCGACATCGCCCGTATCGTGGTGGATGGACGTGGAGCCAGGAAGGATTGTGTGTTGGTTGTGCTTGATGATGGAAAGGGCTCGGTAGGTATTGAAGCACACTGGCAGCCCAGCGACGGTCTTGAAAGCAGGAAAGCTCTGACCAGCGTGAAGCAAGAAGAATTTTTCGCTCAGCTGACCCGTTCGGTTCAAGACTGTTCTTGCAGCGACATCTTGTAGTAGTGATAGAGAGCTTGGCTTTGACGTCTCCCCTTCAAGCACATCTTGAAGACCATGCCCAAAAGGTGAAGGCTGGCCTGGCTCAGATGTCGCTACAGCTTTCTCACAGAGCAGAAGCTTACCAACTTCTGAGTCCTGCGTCAGGAATACACCGCGGCCACCAAGATGACTTGGTCTGATCTCGAGATCTCCAATGAAAGAAGTCATATTGGGAGACGTCCCGCGAGAACCTAAACTGCGCACTTGCACTCCGCAGGTAAGCTGGCCAGTGGCTTCTTGCACTCTTTTCGCAGCTTGTTTCACTAGCTTCCCATAATCTGAGCCACCCAATTCAGTACTTTGTAGTCGGTGTGCGAAGTCGAGCGCTGTGCCTGGCAGGTCAGTTGCAAGCGCCGAGCTGTAGCCAAGCTTGAGCGCCTGCTTGTGCAAAGGCTCGGCCGTGAGTATTGAAATACAGTCGTCGAGGGCATCAGCGTGGGCTCCAAGACGACTGTAGCAAAACGCATGCTTTAAGCGCACAGCGTAAGATTCTTGGAGAGCTCGTTGTCCGTGATGATCGGGATGGTTCAATTTGTGGGTGTAGAGGTCGAGGGCTTCAAGCAGATTGCCTGCAATCATGGCCGCGTCAGCAGATTTGAGTAGATCAGCCTGATCGGACAAAAAGACGTGTGGATGAAGTAATTCCGTCATCCGATCCCGTCTCGATATGTGAGCGCAGTCGGTAGGGTGGTGAAGGCATATCGCAAGCTTTCCGGTGAGATCGCGGCCAAAGTATGGCTCTCGGATGGCGACTATGGTGTCACTTGGCACTGTGTCAACTCCCAGTGGCCTGATGATCAGGGACCAGACGTTGATCTCGATGCCAGTGTGGTCGCAGGCAGTGAAGACAATGCCCGCGTGGATCCGTGCACGGACAATTCGCAGATATATCACTTTTCCAGAATGACGACGTCCTGCCTGCAATTCTGCCACCGAGCATGTCTCAAGGGAGCTCAGATCAGCAGTCGACGGTTCGTAATGTTCTTCGAGTGTCAACGGTCCGTTTGAATCGGCATTAGGAGATGCCGATTGTTCAGTGATTGCTCGGATGATACCAGCTGGATTCGCATTGCTGACTCTTACCACGTCTGCGCGCATCATCAGCTCCTGCAATTCGTTCATTCTCTTGTGCTGGGGCATGTCAATTGGCAAGAGCAAAGCGGTGTAGCTCAATCCACTCTACGGCTTCCCACAGGGCAAGTCATCGCTGGCGAGGATGTCGGCGGGCGGCGAAAGCGATGTGCTCTCGGCTATGTGCATCGAATAGCAAACACGCACACACAAAGGTCGCACAACATGTCTGAGCAGGAAAGTGGGGTTCGGAGGTGGAGGTGTGCGCACGCGGTGAATGGTTTCCAGAATGGGGCTGGGTTTAAGTCTTGATCACGTGGCAGCCTGTTGCTGCTTGCTCTGTTCAGGCGCCTCATCGATGAACTGCGGTGGGCCAGAGCTTTCCGTTAAGAAGCCTGGCATCTCGCTCTCGCCTAGCCCGTCGGCGGCAAAGTCTACTTCTTCGCCCAGTGCCTCCAGCTCGGCGTCCAATTCGGCTTCATCCACATCCTCCGGCACATCGTAGCTCCGGCTGATGCTCTCCTGGATGTCATTGCCCATGTCCATGAGATCCGCCATCTCGTCTTGCATCTTCTCGATCTTGTCAATGTTGATCTTGCCATACTGCTTCTTCAGCTCCTTCTGCGTCGTCTTCATGGCGTCGACTGTTGCCATGGTGTTTTTCAGGTTGTCCTGCATCATGCCCGCCTGCTCCATGTTCCAGCTCTGCTGTTGTAGCTGATCCTTCTGCGACTCATACATCTTCCGCTGCTGGAGCACCTTGATAGCCTTCTGCTTGATGGCGTTCTTGCCAGGGCCATCTCGCATGCGACTGAGGCGTTGTTGGTAGGTCTGGAGCTCGGCGTTGAGCTTTGCGAGCTTGACATCTATTGATTCGATTCTGCTGTCAACCTGCGAAACGTGAGCATATGCATCCCCCTCGAGCGCACGGTCGATCATCCTGGCCCACCTTTCCTATAGCATCGTTCAGCGAAGGCTTGGGCGCGTTGCTCTTTGCGCCGAACAATCGATTCATGCCGGGCAGTGGATATCTACTCGCGGACGATAACGTTATCACCAAATACCTGCACGAGCCTGCGCGGAACGATGAAGAGCCTGGTAAGGTGCAGTGGCAGAGAGAGCCTGCCTACCAGCGCGGGCCAGTGACGAACAAGGCGAACGCTGGTGCATTAGTGGCGCTGGTGGGGGCAAGGGGAAGTCGATGGCGGCCCTTCAATATTTCATTAACTTGCGGTCAGCACACATATCTACTGTTCAGTAGGTCATCCGTCACTCCCAACCGCCATCGTGGCAGGTGCATCGTTGAAACTGGTGAAGGTTCAACGCCGTACCAGTCCGACCGACTCTCGTTATTCGCCGACACAGAGGTCCGTGGAGAGGCGAGTGGGAAAAGACGTCAAGGTCAGCCCCCTTGCTACTGTACTGTCCTGAATACCGATGGGCTGGGTTGATGAAGCCACGGCGAACCACGGCGGATGGAGGAGGCGTATGATTAATAGTCTATTCCTGCCTCACACACACCATACAGCTTCCCTTTGTCGGCCTCCCTCGACTGCACCTGCCTAGCTGCCTGCCTTCATGCGCATCTGCAAGCGTTCGTCATGGCCCTCTCGCGCGCGCGCAGGGGTCCCGGGCCGCCGGCGCTAGTGTGCCGATCGGGTTAGCGGAGGCAGCTTCCCGCACAGGCTGACCTGCCAAGCAAAGATCTTTTTCAGCAAGCAGGCAGGTGGCTTCCACGTCAAAGAAAGCGCCCTCTTCCCTCCTCTCTCCTCTATCCTTCTGATCACTTCCCATCGACACCCTCCGCTGCACACCGCAGTACCTAGCTTTTTGCTTTCGTACACCTCGGAGAGCAAGACCAAAAAAATCAGAAAATCGAAAAAACCCGTCCCGACCTTGACACCGTCGGCTCCTGACCTGGCTGAATCTGACGACTGCAACGTGCAAGCTCACACGCACACGCACACGCACATGTGAGTAGTCCTGCACGCGCGCATACAAGGACCGGAGTGGGCGGTGGGCGGGGAGGTGGAGACGGCGGTCGGCGAGGCTGACTGGCATGCGACCACAGCAACAGTACCCTCACATATCCTCACTGTCGTTCCGCACGCGCTTCGAGAACCCTTCAACGCCGCCCACGCACGAAGCCCCCGCTGTACGTTCGCGCGACCTTTCTTTGTCTGCTTGGTAACAACGTGGACAGACGACGGCGCGTACACCTTGCCGCGCAGTCTTGCATCGAAGGGAGTCTTCTGACATTGTTTTCCCACAGACAGACAGCTAGCCAGATCTGAAGCAGTGCCTGCCCAGTATGTCTGACGTTCAGAACTCGACTTCTCCTGCCGGCCAGGCCGCCGCGCCAACCACCGATGCTCCTGCCACCAACGGCAACCAGATCAACACTGCCGTCGCTGGTGGCGACTTCGGCGAGTCGGCCACACCGACCAGCGCGGCTCCCACCAATGCCAATCCCAACTCCGCGTCGCTTTACGTCGGCGAGCTCGATCCATCCGTCACCGAAGCCATGCTTTTCGAGCTGTTCTCTTCGATCGGTCAAGTCGCTTCCATCCGCGTCTGCCGTGATGCCGTTACCCGCCGTTCGCTCGGTTATGCGTACGTCAATTACAATAGCGCGGCTGATGGTGAGCGCGCGCTGGAGGAGTTGAACTACACTCTCATTAAGGGCAAGCCTTGCCGCATCATGTGGTCTCAGCGCGATCCAGCTTTGCGCAAGACTGGTCAGGGCAATGTCTTCATCAAGAACTTGGACGCCGCGATTGACAACAAGGCGCTACACGATACTTTTGCTGCTTTCGGCAACATTCTCTCGTGCAAGGTCGCTGTAGACGAGCAAGGCAACTCCAAGGGCTACGGTTTCGTCCACTACGAGACCTCCGATGCCGCCAATCAGGCCATCAAGAGCGTTAATGGCATGCTTTTGAACGAGAAGAAGGTCTTTGTCGGCCATCACATCCCGAAGAAGGACCGAATGAGCAAGTTCGAGGAGATGAAGGCGAATTTTACCAACATCTACGTCAAGAACATCGACGCCGAGACCACTGATAATGAGTTCCGTGATTTGTTCGAAAAGTACGGCCAGATCACCTCTGCCTCGCTTGCGCACGATGACTCTGGCAAGGTTCGCGGTTTTGGTTTCGTCAACTTTGTCCGCCATGAGGATGCCGCCAAAGCTGTTGATGAGTTGAACGACCTCGACTTCAAGGGCCAGAAGCTGTACGTTGGCCGCGCCCAGAAGAAGCACGAGCGCGAGGAGGAGCTGCGCAAGCAGTATGAGGCCCAGCGCCAGGAGAAGAGTGCCAAGTACCAGGGCGTCAACCTGTACGTCAAGAACCTGGCGGACGAGATCGACGACGAGGAGCTCCGCAAGGTCTTTGAGCCATATGGTGCCATTACCTCCGCTAAGGTGATGCGCGATACCACTCCCCTCGATAAGATTGAGGGTGCCAAGGATGAGGAGGGTGAGAAGAAGGATGGTGAGAGCAGCGAGGAGAAAGATGACGAGACTGAAGACCTCGCCAAGAAGCTGGATACTGTCACTATTGGCGGCGAGAAGAAGGTGCTCGGCAAGAGCAAGGGCTTCGGTT
Source organism: Pseudocercospora vitis (assembly GCA_026120125.1). Lineage (NCBI taxonomy): Eukaryota > Fungi > Ascomycota > Dothideomycetes > Mycosphaerellales > Mycosphaerellaceae > Pseudocercospora > Pseudocercospora vitis. The sequence goes on along the minus strand of JALRML010000003.1, from coordinate 619,055 downwards.
TCGTCTGTTTCTCAAACCCTGACGAGGCCACCAAGGCTGTGACCGAACTCAACCAGAAGATGATTCACGGCAAGCCGCTCTACGTGGCTCTGGCGCAGCGTAAGGAGGTCCGCAAGAGCCAGCTCGAGGCCAGCATCCAGGCACGTAACCAAGTGCGCATGCAGCAGCAAGCTACTGCTGGTGGTATCCCACCACAGTTCATGCAGGCGCCACAGGTGTTTATTGGTCCCAACGGTCAGCCGATGATGATGCCAGGCGGTCGCGGCCAGATGCCCTTTGTGCAGGGCATGCCCCAAGGTCAAGGCCAGCGCGGCGGTTTCCCAGGCATGCCACAACAAGGTGGTCGTGGAGGTCCTGGCGCTATGCCACAGATGCCACAAATGCCTTACGGCTTCCCCCCGCAGATGGCTGGCATGCCACAAGGATACGGCGGTCCAGCTGCTTACGCTCAAATGCTGCAAGCCGCTCAGGCTCAACTGGCCCAAGGTGGGCGTGGCGCTGGTCGCGGCGGACCAATTCCAGGAATGCCTCTCATGCCAGGCATGCCGGGTTTGCCACCACAGATGATGGGAGGTCCAGGCATCGGCCGTGGCGGTACTCCAGGTGGCCAAGCACGCGGTCCGATGGGCGGTCGTCCAGATGAGCAGCGTGGTCGTGCTCCAAACCGTGGCCAGTCCGCTGGTCCAGGTATCGACCTCGCAGCCCTCAGCGCTGCTCCGCCACCACAACAGAAGCAGATGCTTGGTGAGGCTCTGTATCCGAAGATTCATGCCCAGCAACCAGAGCTTGCGGGCAAGATCACTGGTATGCTCCTAGAGATGGACAACGAGGAGCTCATCAACCTGTAAGTCGACGCGTAAGCTTATCCCGCGAGCTTTTACTAACTGCTGCTAGCACCAACAACGATGACGCTCTCCGTGAGAAGGTTCAAGAGGCTCTCAACGTCTACGACGAATACCTCAAGAACCACAACGGCCCATCCGGTGGCGACGCTGAGGGTGCCGGTCAACCAAATGGCGCGGAAAACCACAACCCATCGGTTGAGGAGAGCAAGGATGCTGAGGCATAGAAAGCTTCTCGTCCAGCGTACACAACCAACTGGCGTCAACGAGCTCCTTTGCAGCAGATCACGCAACCATTGATGGCACGCTGAGGCCCTCAACCAGCATCAACTGGGCATATCGGGACCGGCGAGAGTTGTGTCATTCTCTTTTTGTTGTAATAACACGCTTCGGGCCCTTCGGAAGGACGTTGGCAGGCTCTCTGACCGCTACCGAATGGAACTGAATGGAAACTGGCGTGTGACTACTTGCGATACCCCCTTACTGAGCTCGAGGATTACCCTTATGAAGCTACACTGTAACTGCCAACTGTACTACTACTACTACTATTACTGCGGCTGCTTTCGGTTGCATTTCATTCTGTGCATGATTGTAGGTGGGGAGCAAAGACAATGAGGAGGAAGAATGGTTAAGGTGGATGTGGTGGAAGCGGAGATGGGACGGATGTTAGTGCATGCTATGCTATGCTCTGTAGAGGTATTGATGAGGTATTGAGTAGATGCGTGGCTTGGTGTATGAGCAGCTAGCATGAAAAGGATGATATATCACGCATACATGTACTAGCACCATTCTCATGCGATATTGAGGAGTGCTCGCCTCGGATTGCTCGGTTGTTCAGGCATACTCGACTTCAGCTGTGAGGGCGCATATCAAGCCACAGCATCTGTCGCGGAACTCGATTGAAGGATCAAGGATACCGATCAACCAGTATGGCAAATGAGCCTGGTCCTGCTCAACTCAACCTGCCTGACTTAACTCGTCCTTGTGACACCGAGAAATTGGTCCAGCGACTGCACCACCCTTTCACGTCTTTCCACCAGTTCCGCAACGACAGCGTCCAAAAGGCCCATGATCAACCCTCTTGCCTTCGGAACCTCAAGACCTACTCTGCTTTCAGACCTTCGTCCTCCTCAACCTTCGCTCCACCACTCACCATCGGCAACGACGGGCGAGCATAGATTCTCGAGGAGGACCGCGCAGTCCCGAAATTATATTCTGATTATTTTGGCACTGCTGTCAAGGACGTGCAAGAAGATCCATTCCCGTACGAGGAGGAAGAGGAAGACACGATTGTGCGTCCACAAGCAGAGCCTAATCTGATTCGCACGCTCGTCACTTGGCTGTATACAAGAAAATCAAGAAAAAGGCGTCAAAGATTCCAGCGGGTCTTTTCTCCTACATCGACTATGCTGTCTTGCAGACCAAGGCGAAGAGCCCGCTAGTGCAGGATCAATTCATCGAGCAGCTCCGCGACTATCCTCCCTAGAAGTGAACACCCATCCCACATACATACTGTCTGCCCAAGATCTCTGGAAGCGACACTTCAGTCTTTGCCTGCCCTTTGAAGACTCTTTGAGGATAGCTTTAAGGATTTGGCGGAAGAACTACTTTCGAGGCCTGCAACTTGAACGGGAAAGGGGCTGCTGGGTCTTGGGATGTGCGAACTAACGTCACGAAGAGATTGTGCACTGAAAGGTCCTACAACTTGGTCAGGAGTGGGGCTTTGATCAAGGGCTTGTTGGAAGGACGTTAAGAATGGAAAGCAGCAACATTGGCTGGTACAATTGTCAGTCCAAATCTCTGCAACCCAGCATCCACTTTTCGAGATACAGTCGACCAGGATTCGGTACTACGGATCCGCGCGATGGCAAGTTCCTTTGATCTTGGGCAGTGAATTGATACGAGCTGGTCATGGAGAAGCCAAGCTCGCCGTCCTGATTGAAAGCCCGGAAAAAGTTGAGGAATAGAAGATGCTCCAACTCACCTCAAGGCTAGTGCTGGACTGATGAATATTTCGGTTAGCTGTATAAGCATGCCGTGGGTATCGTTGAAGCAAAGCAAGCCAAGATGCATCTCATGCCTCGCCACGCTCTCTCGCAGCCTTTCTCGCCAGGTAGCGTGCTTTCGCGTCGCTGACGTCCTTGTCAGTCTTGGTGGATTTGGCGGCTTTCTCCTGTCGCGCGCGCTCTTCCTCTTCTTCCTCTCGCGCGCGCTTGGTACGCTCAGCCAGCTGCTCTTCCATGATGCGAGTCTGGCGCTCACGCGATGCTTGTTGAGTGGAAGAATTACGCAACGGGAAGGCAGACTGTGCCTGCTTGTTGGCTGTGCGTAGGTGATCCGAATCATGCTTACTCGAGGACTTGCCAGATGGGGCTACGTTGAGACCAGCTGAGAGAAGCTCTCGCTTATCCGTGATCTGGCCCTCTTCGTTCAAATGCACGTTGATTCCCTTCGACCGCATCTCAGCTGCAAGCTCGGCATCCGACTTTTGCTTCTCCACACCATCAGCGACCTTGACACCTTCCTTCTCCGCCCTCTCGGCAGCCTCGAGGGTGGCCTTGTGCTGCTGTTCCTGCTGGTCCATCATGGTGCGATAGAAGCCCTGCATACCACCGCCCAGTGCCCGCTTCCTCTTCTCTTCTTCCTCCTGCCTCTTCTTCTCTTCCTCCTCTAGCCTTCGTGTCTCCTCCTGCTGCGCCTTGTATGCCGTTGTGACAAACTTCTCTTTGTCCGCAAACTCATCGCCCTCGGCTTCTCGCTCCTTCTGCAACAGCTTCTCCCTCGCGATCTGCTGATCCTGCTTTCGCCGCGAGGCAGCCTGCAGCAGGTTGCCAATGTACTTTGGCTTTCGGTCGACGGCATCTTGCTTGTCTGCCGCCTTCTTCGCCTCGGTCACAGACGTTTTCGCATCGTGAAAGGAATCGTAGTCGAAGATGGAGGAGTCAACTGCTTCTGCAGCGCTGACCTGTGCCTTCGCGGCTCGCAAGGCTGACAGATCCTGTCGTGAGTCGTCCTCGCCTTGCTTCTGTGCAAGTTGCGGCTTTGACCGCGTCAGGCCTGGCGCAGCTTTTGACGACGCATGGCTACTCAGTGTGGACATCTCTTCTCCGGCAGGTCCAGACTGCAGGGGCTCATCGTTGTCATCATCTTCATCGTCGAGAATCGTCTTTCGAATCGGCACGGCGCCCTTCTTCTTTTGCAGGTTCAGCCCATATTTTAGAGACATGGTGTTGTTGTGAGAGCCCGGAAAACCGGCAGAAAGCGGGCAGAGAGGCCAGAAAGTCGGCCCGATTCAGCTTCCTCCCTCCCTCCTTCCATTCTCTCCTTCGATATTCTCGACTGCTGATAGAACATCTCGGTCCAATGCCAGGCAATGCCTCCGTCCTCAGAAAACTACGCTCGCAGCTTGCGCGGGGAACTTTACTACGCCTTTACTCCAGAACTGATCAAAGAGCGTGATCGCACCCATCAAGCAATTGTCAAATACAATAATGCCAATACGGCGGAGCTATCGCGGAGAAAACGTGTAGAACTATGGAATGAGTAAACCTATCTCTCTCATTATACACCAACGCTCCCAATCCGTCCTGATAAACGCCCAGAATAACCCAAGACACCACACCTCTTCCACCTCAAGCCGCCACGGAGGAAGAAGACGACTTGTTGTTCGCGGAGCATGCCTGGGTAGAACCCCCTTTCCACGCCGACTACGGCACCAACATTTCTTTGGGCAAGAACGTCTTCATCAATTTCAATTGCACCATAATCGACACCTGCAAAGTCACAATCGGGGCCCGGACTCTCTTCGCCCCAGGAGTCTCCTTGTACAGCGGCACACATCCTTTGGATCCCGAAGTCAGGAATGGGACCAAAGGACCAGAGATGGGTGCTGAAATTCACATTGAGGAAGATTGTTGGATTGGCGGGCAAGCAGTCATCTTGCCTGGAGTGAGGGTCGGGCGAGGAAGCGTGGTTGGGGCGGGGAGTGTGGTTACGAAGGTATGTATGCAAGTTTCGACAATGTATGGCGTGGAATGCCGAGTTGACTTTGAGCAGGATGTTCCGCCTTATACTGTCGTTGCTGGAAACCCTGCGAGAAAGATCAGGGATGTCCCAAGGAACACTAACGCAGAAGTCACGAGCGGCGCGCTTGACGTCGTCACGCAGGAAGCTGGTGGGGATCAGTCTTGGAGGCAGTATAGTGCCAACCAGGAATAGATGCTTGGAATCTACTCTACATCACTTCTCAACGGTTGGTCACTCTTACAATCGAAACCTCCACCTCGGGTCTGTGTCGCCCTTCCACTCTCCCTCCAGGATCTGTGGCTCTAGCCTAGCCTTCTCGTCTCGATCCCTATTGATCTTCCTGAGAACCACCCAGAGCGTGCTCACAACCAAGATATTGCCGACCAGATATGCCAGAGCCACACTGTGTCCGACAATATATCTCGGACCATCATTTTGGCGGTACAGTTGCGTGCCAATCACAGCGCCCAGGTTTCCGATCGTGATTTGCAGACCATTTGCTGCTGCACGTTTCGTCTGACCTGAGACGTTCATGGCTGGCCAAGAAAGTCCTAGAGCCACGGATGGATAGATGCCGGCTGCTGCGAAGAAGACACCAGCATACGAGACCCCAGGTCGGGCTGTGGGGTCCGTGTTGGCCAAAAGGATGATGTAGCCGATGATGGCTGTGGAAGTCGATGCGATGATGAAAGGAGCACGGATGCCGAAGCGCTCGGAGACGATGGCATAGATCACTGTCAAAATTGCTGCTAGCGCGTACGGCGGCACGGTCAAAAGCTGGGCTTGCCACGTCTTGTAGCCTAGAGCAGCAATGATAGAAGGCTGGGAAAATTGTAAGCTACTGCAAAATGACTCGCAACGCCAAGGCCTTACCAAGAAGAGAGATAGAGTGTAGAGTGGCAGACTGAGGGTATGAAAGACGAAGTTGTAGAGCCAGACCTTGGGATCTTTGATCGCTTCAAGGACATTGGCCCAGCTGAAGCCCTCATGCTGAGTCGCATCGCTGTCGGCTTTCAGACGTGCATTGATGTACGTTCGCTCGTCTTCGCTGATAAACTTTGCCTTGGATGGCCAGTCTGCAACGAACCAGTAGGCGGCGACCGCGACAATGCAGGTCAGAAGACCTTCCAGAATGAATATCTGCGTTGCTCTTAGTCAGTCCTTTGTCCAACAAGATCTTCACGCGCGAAACTCACCCATCTCCAGCCTCTGTATCCTCCCACACCGTCCATGAACGAGATTCCATAGGCCAGAATGCCACCAAAAGCGCCTGCCAGACTCGCCATGGCAAAGAAAAGGGCAATCCGATACTGTCTTTCAGCGCGCTTGTACCACATTGACAAGTAGAATACCACACCCGGAAAGAGGGCTCCCTCGGCGACTCCAAGCATGTACCTCACGACAAAGAACCCTGCCAGTCCGCTATTCCCACCATTATAGACAATGGTACCTTGCAGGGTGGCGACAATCCCGAAGGCGAGAGTCGTGCTGGGCAGCCAGATCTTGGGGCCAATGCGCTTGAGGATGACATTCCAGATGACTTCAAACATGATGTAGCCGACGAAGAAGAGCGTCAAGCCGGTCAGGTATTCATTGACCGTGATGTGGAGGTCGTCTGTGAGGCCTTCCAGACGGGCGTTGGCGACATTGGCGCGATCGAGGAAGGAGAGCAGGTAGAGGATGCACACTGTTGGGAGGAGATGGGAGTCGCTGGTGGAGCTCGTCAGTGTGTGTTTGGATGTTTGGAAATGGCGCAAAAGAGACGTACAGCTTTCTTAGCACCTTGCCCTCATTGATGCCATACGCCGCAGCAATCTCTTGTTCGCTGTTAGTCTCAGGCGACGCGGGAATATCCCTCTCTTGGTCATCATGACCATGTTTCTCGTCTAGTCCCATCCCGATGAGGAATCTCAGGGAGTCGCAAGACTTCCGACAGTAATCCTGATGAAAGGTCAAGATAGGCTGTCGCCAGGCAGAGGTCTTGCTACAAAGTAGGAAGGAGATAGCTCTTTATTAGTACAATACGACGCATGTCAACTGGGCGACTAGGGAGGCATTTCCCTCCCCACGGGTTGGGGATGGGCCAGACGGCAACACGGTTTCCCAGTGCATCGCGTGCGCTCCATGCGCGCTCGATCGCTCGGCACATGGTGTAGCAGCAGATATTGTTCGTCGGTAACTGGTCAAGGGCTCGGTGGGCTTGATGTCGTGATCGAGGATCAGCACGATTGGACTGATGTCGGTATGGTTCTGAGAACTAAACCGTTCTGGGATGGAGAGCCGATCGGAACGTCGAGTCGGCTGGCATCCTGGACGAGTGAATGGATTCGTCGTTTTGCTCTCCAAGACGCATATTTGGCCATTTTCGGTGCTTCTGGCCGCATCGCCCATCGACGTAATACTCTTCTCAAGCTCAAGGAGTCGTCCATCGGTCGGACAGATCGTGGCGGAGGCTTCAAATCCGAGCTTAGATGTTCCATTCGCAACCGACGACCCGAAGCACATCATCATTCCTAGCGCGTTCTGGCATCCCACCTGCCCCAAGTGCGTTCTGCTTCTTGACCTTCCGGAGAGGTGTGTTCCATTCTCCGTGGCGGGCGAACTTTGCAAGATGCGATAACGCCCCATATGCGGTGATGAGGTCTAGCGGCCTGGAGTTTCTCGAATCGCCTAGCAATCAAGGGCGACTGCAAAAGCTTATGCATGTCGGTTCAGAGAAGCAAGTTGCCCATTTCGTATTCATGTCGCGACTTCTGTAGATATTTTATCTGTTGGCAGAAACTTACAGCATGTACAAAGTCTCCATCAAGATAAAGAGACACTGGTAGAGTTGTGGTGAACAGATCTGGTTAGACTATGCATCGTTATATACAGGACTGTATCGACTTTGAATCCCGTCAGCCCTCAAGCGCATCATAAAAGCTTGCCTCCTGGTTGTTCGAACGGTGGATTGGGTCCTCATTCAGAGCACAGGTTCTCTTGATCTGGCTCACCCTGCACCAGCCCGCGCCTCCCGTGTCCCTTTCAACCACACCTGCCTCGTCTCATCCTTGTCGCAAGCCTGAACCTACCCGTCCACTAGACGGCCCAGTCAAACTTTCCATGTGCACAATCATAGCGTTCGACAAGCTAAAACGACCGCCTTCAGACTTGCAGGACATAGCACTTCTCATTACCATTCACCTTGACGACCCCGGCGTCCCAGTCTTGGGTGGTGTTGGATAAGCCTGTCTTCCATTTGAACTCGTTGGCGTTGTTACAATTTGTGCTCTTGCCTCGCAATGGGGACAAGGGCAGGTTGTTGTGATTTTCACGATTTGGTAGTCTTCGCAGAAGATGACTCGCGTCTGGTCGTATGTGATGTTCTTGGGACACATGTGCGTATGCATTGGAACATGTTCCTGGCATTGTGGGTAGTGGGTGTATTTGTGGTAGCACATGTTGGCGGAGTGAGTTCCGGCAATGCTAGTGGTACACAGCGCGATCGATGCGTATTCCTGTGGCACAAGGTTCAATGGAAGCACAGTGTGACGCCAATCCGGAATGTCGTAAAAATGTTTTGCGCGCGGAGATGGCTATGGCTGTTGCTTCTAAGCAGAGATCCGCCGTGAGAGAGACAGGTATAGTCCGGACTATGCTGTTCGCATAGGAGTAAAAGGTTGCAGCATCGAGCGCATTAGTGACGAAAAAGCGCAAAAAAGCCAATCGAGGATGACGCTCAATGTTGTTGATGGAAGTTTGGGGTTGATTTCAACTTGTATTCGCGTGCAACTGTTGATGTTTGGTTGTTTGGTGCCAACGTTTCCTCTGCGAACATACTGTTTGCGACCCACCACGCACGCTTGGCGGGGTGTGGCAAACGGTATGGTTTGTTGACAGTACTGCGGTGCAAACATCCTCGGAAAGACCTCCGGGGGGAGCATTTCTTACGGATTTAGTGATTGCAATCGATGGTTCAGGCTGTAGGTACCAAGGTCACTGCATTCTGATATCTTGACCGGTTTGCTGGGTCGGACAAAAGCCAGCAGATATAGAACAGGGGCATGGCGGTTCCAACCTGTTCAAGCAATGCGATTCTTCAGCCAGGAACGGCTGCAAACACGCCAATTCCATCGTCCGCGATTTTCGACATTTCAGGGACAAGTGCCGTTCCATTCCTCGCCCTTACGAGCCATACAGCATCAGCATTCTCTAATTCAAGTGCCGCGCGAATGCTTTCTTCTTCTAAGACAGGCTCCAGCATCTTCAGCACTTGATCAAATTGCTCAGGCTGGACAGGCACGCACCTCACAATTGTTGTGAGCAAGTGCACGAAAGCAGTCCAGACAAGCCTTGTCGATGTATCGCTGTATTCTGCCGGCGAGCGCCCGCGGACTAATGCCTGTCTCAACTGTGAATCGCTTCGGACAAGCGCGCTCAGATCATCGTCTCGATGTCGCTTAGATTTTGCAGGTCGAGAAACATTCGTGAAAGAATTAGCAGTCTTCGAGTGCATCTCGATCAAAGCAGGCCAAAGTTGCTGGATGCGACTTTGCATGAAATCGCCCGCGTACTCGCACAAAGCACTTATGATGTCGAGTGCCGTTGAAACCACATACGGCTCGACGTCGTCGAGTCTGGAAACGATCTCTGGCCACAGAGTGTTAATCAGTGGCAAGAAAGAGTCCTCATGACGTGCGATGGCTGGCGTGGTGGTCTTGATGAGGGTCAGCAGAGAGGTCCTCAGGGAGGCTGAAGCGGAAGGTAGGAAATGTTGGGTGAGCTGGGAGATCTTCAGTAACAAGTTGTATGTTTTGGGCGCCGGCGGTGATGTATCGGGAGTGTCGACTGGCCGCTCTGAGTCTTCTGGCTCCTCGTAGTCTTGCTCCGATAGCACGCTAGAACTCTCGCCCTCCTCAGCAGTACCCTTCCACGGTCGTTGAGGATGCGGCTCACGCAATGTGGTTGCTCCCTCTTTCTCCTGTCTCTTCTGCGATGCCCCTTCTGCGAGGATGTGAACCAAGTGCGAAATGTTAGTTGGCACCCAGCTGCTACGTCTTAGTCTTTGCAGCTCCTTGCGGTGGCCGTCGGCGATAGCTAGCTGTGGCGTCCTTGAGCCTTCCTCGGCAATAATGCTCAAAAGTCGAAAGAGTAGTTCCACCAGCAATGGGTAGCCATGGTAGTCCTCAAGCGCAGCAAAAATACTGTCGACTGTATCTTCAAGGTAAGGCAGCAGGCTTGGGCCGGCGAGACGTACCATCATCAGCAAAACCTGTGGCGCTTGCGGGCTGACATCGAATGCGTTCAGCTTCAAAGCCACTGCGTTTGTGAGGTAGTCCACATTCTCAACAATCAAGTCCTTCACCGACTGATACTGGCACGAGGTAGCGAAGATATTCAAGGTGACAATGCTGTCTTGCTGCAACTGCTCATCGATTGTCGCCAAGGTATGAAGCACAGGGTACAGAGCGTCGATTAACTCGTACCGAAAGTCCCTCCCCGTCGTTTGAGCGCGAAGTGCCAGAGTTTGCAACGCCAGAGCTTGGAGACGTCGGTCGACTGCCTCGTCTGATGTATCGTTCAAGAGGTCCAGCGAGAAAGAGAAGAGGTCTTCCAAGTGCTGTGTAGGGCTAAGAATGCCTTCACCGCCGAGGTCTAGGAAATCATCTATACCACGCCTATGCTCAAGCCCTGCCCGGGTTGCTACCAGTAGTAGCCAGAGATTTGCGACCTGCGTATCGCCAAAGCTCTGTCTCAAAGATCGTGCGAGATCGTCAGTATAAGCATTCGAGTAGGAAGAGGTGGTCACAGTCTTCGCGAAGCTCTGAATTGCGTCAAGGATGTCTTCCTGACCTCGGAATCTTGCAATGGCTGAGCTGTACTGTCTGCTGCTGCGCTGTTCGTCAAGCAGAGCGAGATCGAGAGACTGCACCTGAGAAGTATCGGGTATAGGCTGTTGCTTCGAGTGTGTTACTTGCAAAGTAATGACAACACTGTCGCGGAGCACGTTTGCTAGCAGTCGGTCGATCATGCTGGTATCGGCGCCACCGGCTACGATTACAGCATAGGCTGTGCTGATCTGGTGGATGCGTCGGATTTTTACTTGCTCGTCAGCTGCTTGCATTTGCGTGGGCAAGGACTGTAGCCAGTCATAAAGCACGCTCTGTAAGGTGGAGGACAAAGTTGAGTCACCGCCGACCAAGGTCTCAAGCCGATGAAGGATGCCCTCTGCATAGTTCTCTGACGACAGGAGTACAACAGTCTCGAGACATATGCGGGCACAGTTGGCAAGACTGGTACGACATTGCTTCAACACCACGAAGCAAAGCTGAGCGAGTGCCTCTTTGACTTCCATCTTGCTATGGTTTTTCAACTTGACAATGCTTACCAACGCAGGCTTCAACTGAGATGAGGCCGTCTCGAACCACTTCGCGTCCACAGCAGCCGAGACACTCTGCTTTGACTTGACGGTTGCGCGTTCGGCCGTGACACTCTTGACAACATCGTCACTGAGTGTACCCTGAAGGAGGGTGGTCAAAACCTCCAATGAGCCAATCAAGACTGTGGGATTACGGCGTTTCTGTGTCCTTAGAGTTAGAACTTTTGTAAGCTTGGAAACGGTACCAGGTAAGAAGCCGGCTTGAATGTCGCGAGTCGCCACGTTCGCGATGAGCGCTCGTAAAGCACCGACGGCAGCGATTTGTGCATCAGTGGAGCTTCCATCATTGATGCCGTCGAGGATCGTACTGATTGTTTGGCCGAGCTGTGGTATGTTGGTTTCGGCTGCGAGCACTGTGTGCGCCTCTGAGTCCGGCTCAATGACTGCGAGAGTATGATACAGACAAGTGAAAGCGCTTGCTTGCAGCTCATCGGTTGTCTCGGTCGAAGCAAGGCCTTTCGGATTCTTCTCTCCTATCAGCGTGCACAAGATGACGATCTGTGCGGCAAGTTGAGGCTGGATCTGATATCGCCATCCATGCTCTACCAGTATCGTCAAGCACTGGAGACTCAGTTCCAGGCATCGAATGGAGACCTTCTGACTTGCTTTCAACACGTGCGAGAGTGGAAAGAAGACGTAGTCGGCAAGCTTCCCATCGAGCATGTCCGACGTGGCGGTGATGGCGGACAAAACATGCTTGACTTCTTCCAGTCTCTGGGCGACTTCGGTGATACTGCTGCTGGGTCGACTCAGTGCAATGGCTGCTTGACTGAGCGCCACACAAGGCGGCTTCAGCTTCTGGAAGACTTCATTTCTGCTGTCCATGCTCGGGCCAAGGAGAGGCATGTTCTGGCATCGTGTCTGTGTCCTTGGGTCACGGGTGGAAATGCTTCTTGGTAAGCCTCAGGCGTAAACCTCTGTCGGAGTTCGGTCCGCTCTCAGCTCATCACATGCAACGCGGCTAAGGTGGAAGCAACCTTCACCTATACCCATGGGGTATTATGCACGTCGCGGGTCCGATCGCATCCTGTAGCAGTCCTCCGTTCAGCTCAGCGCAACGATCTGTACGGATTCACATCCATCACCACGATGGCGACGAACGGCGCGGCCAGTCGCAAGAGTAAGTTGTCCTTCGCTTCTCCCCAGCTTCATTCCAGCCAATCTAACATGCATGCAACGCCTCCAGCTCCCACCACGACGAAACTCGACCGTATAGCGCTAGACAATCTGTTCGACGACCTAGAGAACGAGCCAGTGCCCAACGTCCCAGACGAGATCAAAGAGAAGCTGCCACGGGTCAAGCATCCGGGCAGCTGGAGCACAGAAGTCAATACAGGCGCAGGCATCAAGCAAAAAGATGCCAAAGCTCGAGCGCCGCCGTCGATCAATAAAGTGCCATTAAATCTGGCCAGGGCGTTCCCTAACGGCAAGCTGATGGGCGACAAGCCGGACACGCTCAAATGCATCCACTGCAAGCGACCCGTGGCCAAGCATGCCATGGCTAAGCACGTCGAAGGGTGTCTGAACAAAAAGCAGGAAAAGCAGCGCAAGAAGAAGGAAGCCAAGGATGCACGAGATGCAGCTGCCCGCAAGGAGAAGGCAGGCGACAGCGACGACGAAGATGAGGATGGATCGAAGAAGACAGCTTCCAAGACGGGAGGCATGACGGCGAGTAAGAAGCGCAAGGCCACGGACGAAGGCGAGGAAGGCGCGCCGACGAAAAAGAAGAAGAAAAAGGACGAGCCCAAAGCCAAGGCGCCACGGCCCAAAGCACCCGTGGATGTGGAAAAGCAGTGCGGCGTGGCATTGGAGAATGGAGGGCAGTGTGCTCGCAGCTTGACGTGCAAATCGCATAGCATGGGAGCCAAGCGAGCAGTGCCCGGTCGAAGCGCACCTTACGACAAACTGCTCATGGAGTATCAAAGGAAGAATCAAGCAAAACAACAAAGAGCCCAGTTCGACCTCAACGCTCCACAGAACGAAGACGATCTACCTTCAGGCCCCGTGGACAGCGAAGAAGAAAAGGAAGCCGTAATGGCAGGCATCGCCCGTAGTTTCGGTGGCGCGCCCATCTATCAAGAGACTCTTGTCCCACTACGGCGAAAGTACGAGCTAAATCGTGCGCGAGGCATGATGTCGTCAATCTTCGCCGGGGCTAGGAGTAGTAGTGGTACAGCTTTCGGGAGTAGTAGTGCTGCTGGAGGAGGGACCTTTTGGGGCAGCAATAATGCTCCTACTGGACCGACTGTGGATGCTGATGGAATCATACATGCTAGGAGAGGCAGTGTGGTGCCGGGGGCTAGGAGCATGATGGCAGCGCCCAGTAATAGGAAGCCGAGTGTTGCTTCTGGGGCGTAGGAGGCGCCCGCTGCTGCTACGCCAGTAGCCAACGCAACAATTGATAACTCACGACCTAATGTTAATGATCATAATGACGAGGAGAGCGAGGGAGGTGACAGCGAGGGCGAGGGACGAAGAAACGCAGGCGAGACAGATGTCGACCAGGACGAGACATATAACGACGGGGGCGAAAAAGATGATGACGAGGGCGAAGGTCATGGCGAGGAAGCTGCCGATAGAAAGATGGACTATAAGATCTGATGATCAAACTGCCAGCTCGTACGGTATCTGTAAGACGACAAGTATGTTATCAATCAAGCTATGCAGACTCATCGGTCTGACCCCAAATCCGACCAAATGCGAAGCTCATGGAATGCATCCCAAATCCATAGGCCGGTGGAGTCGACAATGCGCGACTTGCTGTGCGAAAACACGTGCGCAAACGATATTGCGATCGCTTTCCGAGGAGCACAGTTACCGGAAGGATTGCGATTGGGGTTCTTGCTCGTCGATCGCGCCATGCTTGGCTCCGTAGCGCCCGACCTGGAGCGACGTCGATGTTTCTTCTTAGGTTCCATAGCGCAACCCAGCGAGAGAGCCTGCCAACAGCTTCGTCGATGGCGAAATGGCATGCTTGGTGGTGATTAGGGCACCCTGAGGTTCTGCGATCTGGAGGATTGAGGGGATTGTGTGATTCTTGGCTTGCAATGCGGTGGTTACAGGCATTTGAAGTCTAAAGAAACGTGCGTTATGTTGCACCAGATGTGTGGCTGGGATGATCTTCGCCTTGACTTAGGAGAATGGCGCAGGATGAAGAGTGAGGTAGACGATGGGGCTGGCTTATGAGAGCAGATCAGTTGTAAGGCCTCACATTGGACGGAAAATGGGGCTGCCAAGTAATATAGATCCAATAGTGGGAGGTACGGGAGTTACTTGTCATGCTACTTCGGTCTCTAACACCATAATGGAAGATAGCATCAGAAAAGATCAAATCACTTATGGTCTATCGAAGCTATGAGTTCCTGATTGCGAGCGAGCAAGCAAAGCTCAAGCACCATTCAGCCCGTGAAGTAGCCAGTTGATCGTGCCGCTCACCGTGGGGTTCACATGAGGAAGCTGCTTGCTATCAACACGAGTCACAAGAGGATTGATAAGCAGACGAATTGACCAAAGCGGTGTTCTCGCAGACGAAAAGACGGTCTTCGGCGGATAGGCCCAGTAGTCGTAGGCCACCACGAGGCATCGTCATCCTCAGATAGAGAAAACGGTTATCTTTCGTTGCAGCCTCCATTGACGACGAATCGCAGTGATCATCGATCTACTCCAGCCCTCCGGAGCGGCGGGTGTGAAAGCCCATGTTGACGCAGGTGGACGTTCGGGTTTCGGCCGGCAGGTGCACCATGACCGCGTTGTTTCAGACGGCCGTTCCGAAGAGTCGGTACTCGTGTGGCTGTCGCAACCTCCGATACATATCGTCCCGTCTCGGCACACGGTAGTGAATCAATTTCGTCCGTGCTCGAATGTTTGAGACCATCCAGCGGTAACGGGGGACTCAGCCCGCGAGTGGGCTCGATAAGGCAGAGTATTCGACGTTTGTGTACCTTAGATGCTTCTACGCAAGGTCTACTGTGCCGACCGACGCTTGATTGCGTTAGATGATGTGGCTATAGGTGGTGCATCTCGTCGGCCGAGATCTACGTTCAGTGATGACTATAAGAGCGCAGTTGACAGACGAGTCAGAGAACAGCGCCCGCGGTCGCCGCTATTGAGGATCTGGTACCGAATCTGGTTCTACTGAACCAAGTATGGGTTCTGGCGTGTGGGCTATCCTGCATGCAGACAGGACACCTGCAGGCGTCAGTATACTGATGAGATATTCGACCCTTCCCGCGCACGTTTCGGCACGTTTGTCGGGATCAAAGTCTAGGACCATCGATGGGCCAGAAAGTGTCTCATCGCCAACCGTTGCCTCGGATGCGCCTTGGAGGCAGTGGCATTATCAGCCACATGGCGGCGTGGAAGCCTGCGGGACCGTCTACATACCGATGTCTTTCGTGCACCGTGTGAAGGCAAGCGAATCATTTTCAATGAATCCAGAACGTATATTGCTTCATTCCAGGAATTGTTCGCGGGCAGACTGTTAGAATGCTCCATCGGTGCTACAGTGCTCCACGGGACAGCTGTTGCACGAGACACTTGTGGCGATGGCATTCGCTTCGGGAGCCCTCTGAGAGACATCATGGCGTCCACCTACTGCCTGGGCTGCTTGTGTATTGATGGCCTGACGTGCACACAAAGCTCCCAGCTGGTCGTCCACTAACAGAACGAAGGTCAGTGGGTCCAGGTCATACTCAGTCCCACGTGGAAGCTACCATATTTGTACATGTATCTTCTTTCGAATGCCCCATCCTGTATGGTACCGACGCGACGGCACTATAGATGGCCTTATCCGTGATCGCCTGGTGGTTCTGAGGACCCAGAATGCGGCTGGCGTTGGAACGCGAGAGCACATGGCGTATGATCCTTTACGCACAAGATCACGGTGGACCTCGTCATTGCAGTCCTGAGTCTGCACGTCATGCTGTTGCGATGATGGCGTCCGTGGGTCAGCCGTGAACTACGATCATCGCAGATACAAGTGAGCCCAGAGGATGGGGTTGAAACACGGCATTGTCGCGACATAAACATTGAAGTTGTAGCGTTCTGACTCGAACCAGATCTTGCGCCATCGAGTGCTGCAGCTTGCCAAAAATATAGACTTCCCGACTCGTGCTCCACGGTTAGGCTTACATGTATTACACAAAACCCATGAGTTCAGACGGAAGCGGTAGTTCCAAGTCACACAAATTTGGCCACCTCCTGTACGCAGATGCCAATAATGAGACCACGGAAGACAACGGCTCCAAGCATTGCGGTCATCGGTCATGAAAAGCTGACCGGCTCAGGAGTTGGCAGTGACCTTTGTTCTCGATGTCCCACCCACCACCAACAATCATGGTATGTGGCGTCCACGGGTACCCACCAGGGCTCTACTCGAGCTCGCGAGCTCCCTGTACGGCTTGGTCTCGAGCGTATTCCTTGCATCACGCTTTGCATGGTGTGGTCTTACATACTCGTTCGAAACGTGGCATGCAACAAAGTTGCGGTAAGATCCAGGAGATCTCGTCAAGCACTGCCACTGTCCATCATGACATGCGCCCAGGCATCCCGCTCGCGAGTGTGAACATTTTTGGCAGAGGTGATTGGGAAGGAGAATGCGCGTTGTTTGTGATGGAAGTCGCTAAGTCTAGCCATGGACCATCACACAGATTGTGGTAGTGCCATGATAGGGCGAGGTCCCATCTCTTGATTGCGAGCTGCCGTAGGGTTTCACTCATCGAGGAAAATGCATTGCCGTGCGAACTTTAGGACCCCATGCGCATAGTTTCAACCCACCTGATTGAAAGTGCCGATAAGCTTTCAATGATGGAAAGTATGTATGCGACTGGGAAGGCTTGTACATTTTCAGCGTACAGTAGATTATTGATGAGAAGAGCAACAATCCTTCCGCGTCTGGTCAAGCTCAAGAGGAGGATAGCAATCTGCAGTCTGCGGTACAGCGTGGATTGCACTTCTGGCGGTATGCGAAAGATCTCCTTCATCCACCGAGGGGCCCTTCAGAGTGCGCAAATGCCCATATCCTGTAACCGCTCACAGGGATCATCTGAACAACGATAAACCAACAGACGACCTGACTTCGCAATCGGCATATAGCAGAGGTGTGGTTCGAAGTTGCATTGTCCAGCATGGTGGAGAATTAGAGTTGGACTGCCCGTGCCTTGCAGATGGTGTATGTACTGTCAGGGAGGATCGACCGGACCGGAATCACCTTGAATCGATTGTGGGCGAGAGGAAGCCGTACAACGTGAGTCTGCGAACGTTCTTGGCAGGACGGACGGCACGCAAGCAATGGTATCAGCGATGGCACAGCTGTGAGTGATGTCTCACGACTCCTTCGGGGCTGGCAGCAGCCATGACTTTCCTTTTCAGAAGCGTGGCGAGCAGAGCAAGACGAGAGGGCGGGAAGTAGCGGCACAGTGATGCTCTGGAATGGCACTACTGGAGCAGAGAGCCACGTTCAAGGTTCAAGGTTCAGGAGCTAGTGGTGCCAGTAAGGTACCACAGGTACCGGTTGCAGGCGTGCACGAGACGGTCCACTCAGAGCCACCGAATGGGTGCTTTCCCGCAACCGACCATTTGTGCCGTGAATGCAGCTGGGAGCGCTGCCGAACCCAAGCACTACGACGAACCAGGCGGGTGGTAGCTCGACGCCTCTGCGTTGTGGTGTGCACCACCCGTCCCACCGAGATCGTGTGCCTGCAGCATGGCGTCCGTGAAAGCGCACCGTCCACGGCCGTGGGAAGAGCGGGACGGCGTCGAATGAAGGCGGCACGGGTCAGACTCGGCCCCGTTGCGGTTGCGTGAAGCAGTGGTCAACGGCGCTCACAGGCACCACACACCGCGCTGCCGTGATGCCCATGCCGATGTGCAGTTCAAGGCGCCTGGCGCATGGACACTAAATCTCCGGCTGTGCAGGGCCAGGGTGCTCTGCACGCGTGCTTGGTGCCGGCGCCCATTCTTCTACTGTATACAGACAATACATGTACTGTCCCTCCATCGACCCTGCGCGCTGCAGCATCATCGCGGCCGGGTGGACGTGACGAGAGCGGGAGCATGGCCGCGTGCAGTGTGCCTCTCGTCCGTAGTGATGTACAGTAGTGGTCGGCCGTGTATCCCACTCGGAGAGTACGCCGGGATGTGAGCCCTGTTGGGGTGTGTCCTGTTGTCTAAGAACTACTGCGACTCTAAATTAGACCATGAAACTACGCGAACCACTTCAGACAGAACAGACCTTCCTTCGCGACAGTGGGCAGTGGGCAGCGGCATGGCCATTGTATGTGTGCAGACCCGCAGCCCGCGTCGCACCCGACGCCTACCAACCACTCTGCTGCCCATATCGACTGCGGATGAACGGCGGCTCAGGAAGGGCTAGCACTCGCGGCTGTCGAAAACCTAATTGCCGCGAGCCTCACGGAACCTGACTCAAGAGGGATCTAGCGAGGAAAGGCCGCAAGGGTGACGGAGGCGCATGATATGATTATAATCCAGAAGTCGTCAGTAGTACATGTACGAAAGCACCTCCAAGACCCGCCGCGTGTCGATTCGCAGCGCCTCTGCCATCGCACGAGTGTGAGAGTGTCTACATGGCTGACTCCAGCAGGCTGTCTCACGTTCCCGGCAAACTCAACTGGCACCCTCAAGCCTGCTAAATTTGGACCAACATTGCTCGAATAATACTCCCAGGAACCCTACAACCGCCGCGCCCAGGCCTTCGCCGCTGGAGGAGGACATAGAGCAGCGCCTGTCCGCTAACCCTTCTCCCCTCACCACGCTGCCCGCAGACATGTTCGCCGCCAAGGGCACACATCGACGGGAGCGGACATTCGTTGGCAGCTTCTGCGCCGCCTGCGAGGAGCCTCTGGAGCACATCTTGCGCGGCGAACGCATCCTGCAGCTGTCCTGTGGCCATGTATCACACGAAGCTTGCTTCTACGAGTGTATCAAGGAATTCGACGTTCAGAACTGCCCCACGTGCGACGAACCCTTGGGATTCGATGCCAGTCGCGGCGGCAACATTGATTTCGACAACCTCAATAAGCTCGTTCGTCACGCACACACCTCCTCCGATCTGGGAGACCGGCCCGATGATGTCGAACCCGCGCCTGTGCCGTGGGAGACGGAAGTTGTCCGACAACCGAGCGTGGCTGCCCGACGACATACGGCACCTCAACGAGCTTCTCGCGATCGCCCGTTGCCCGACCAAGTCCCCCTAAGCGCTCACCGATATGAGCGAGACGCGGGAGCTCAAGCGTCCCCCGCCCACACGCGGAGCACAAGTGCGGACACAGGTCCGGACGCGAGTAGCGACTATGCAGAGAGTCCGCATGTGGGCGGTAGACGACATGACTATGACGTTCAGTCGATGGAGGCATCTCTCAAAAGCCCACGCCGTCAGTCCAGGAATCCCATCCCCGCACCTCTTGTGACGGTGAGAAGTGAATTCCCAACCATCAGCAAATCCCGGCATCAGCAAAGCTTGACATGTCTGGTAACAGTGGAGGTCGTAGAAGGGAAATGGCTGCCCCATCCGGACGATCTCCAGAGTCCTCTGCTGCTTTCCCCCGTCGTGCAGGAGCGCAAGCTCCGGCCAGCATCTCACCTGCCGGTGGACAGCGTCCACGAGGATACAGCGCTGGAGGAGGCAAAAGAAGAGCTTTACAAGCGGGTCGACAACTGGCATGGACTTGACGTTGACCGTTTTGGTAGGCTGATGATGCATGGAAACGTTCGCGTGGGGAAAGACCGCCAGACGTGGCAGGAACTGGAATGCTACCTGTTCAGCGAAATGCTGATATGCGTGAAAGAGAAGAAGATTCAGCCAAACGGAAGTCAACCCGGTGAAGGTGTCGAGGGCTCGCAGCCAAAGACACGCTGCACATTGAAAGGCTCTATTCTGGTCAAGAAGCACCTCAATCAGGTGGAGATTTCGCCAGAGGGTGATACTCTGACTTTAAGTCTCTCAGTCACCGAACTACCCGCGTTTCATCTCCAATTCCAGGAACGCGGACAGCTCGAGCTCTGGCATAGGGCACTGATTGACATGAATCAACCATTACCACATACACATACACAAGCAGACGTTGACCAGGACCTTTCCGGGACCGACGAGGATGAGTACATGTCGCGCCCCAACAAAAGAGTGTCATCGGTGCCATCGTCATATGGCGCAAATCGATCACAAGTGACCGCGCCCACAGAATACTCCAACTCGCGAGCTGCGGCCCAAGACTTGAGACTCTGCACATCATCTCCACACGTACCTTTGGACATAGTGGTGGTTGTCCCTGTCACATCATCTATGCAGGGCCTCAAAATCAACTTGTTGAAAGATGCTTTGCGCTTCCTCGTAGCAAATCTGGGAGACCGAGATCGTATGGGCCTGGTGACGTTCGGTGCAGGCTCTGGGGGTGTACCTGTGGTGGGCATGACGAACAAGAACTGGCGCGGATGGCGACTGGCTCTGGACTCTCTACGACCTGTTGGACACAAAAATGTGCGAGCTGATGTGGTCGATGGCGCAAATGTAGCGATGGACCTGCTCATGCAGCGAAAGTCCTCGAATGCGCTCTCACATATTCTGCTCATTAGCGACTCGTCCATATCTGACCCCGAAAGCGTGGACTTCGTGGTCTCCCGAGCAGAAGCTGCCAAAATTGGCATTTACTCTTTCGGCCTCGGACTTACACATAAGCCAGATACGATGGTGGAAATGGCAACCAAAACAAAAGCCACTTACACTTATGTCAGGGACTGGCTGATGCTGCGAGAATGTCTTGCGGGCTGCTTGGGCTCACTGCAAAGCACATCGCACCAGAACGTGAAAGTGCGGCTGCGACTGCCCGAGGGCTCACCCGCAAAGTTCGTCAAGATCAGTGGAGCGTTGCATGTCACCAAGCGAGCGACTGGTCGGGACGCAGAGGCGGCGCTTGGTGACATGCGCTTCGGCGAGAAACGTGATATCCTGGTCCAATTGGCAATTCAACCCGATAGCTCGACGCCTGAGTCTATGCTCAGCGATCCGTGGGAGAATATCATTTCCGGTCTCGAAGCACTTGGACCGATAGAACAAGAAGATGCTCGCTCTGTGTCGGTGGAAGAAATCCCCATTCTCCAAGCAGACCTCACTTGGGGTGATCTTTTGCGCGAAGGTGCTGTGACTCAAACAGCTCGTCCTTCTCTGTTGGCAATAACAATGCTTCCTGGCTCCAAGAAGAACCAACAGGCTCGGCCTCTCACTTCTCCCATACCACCTCATCCTTCAGTCGTCCAGAGGCGAATGGAGCTCCTGACCTCTGATATGCTAACACGGGCGCTTGGTTTGGTCAGCCGTGGGCAGAACGATCGTGCACACCATCTCCTTGCCGAAACACGGTCCATCTTAAAAGGCTTGGGCAAAGGCGGCCTACCTCCGCTACCCACCCCGATTTCGACAGACGCTCTCCCCACAACCTCGATGTCAGCACATCCATGGAAGAATTCTCCTCTAGACTCGGGGTTTCCGTCGCCGCCCAACGTCCCCCGAACGCCGCCACCGGGACAACACGATATGAGCCTACTCCCGCCGTCAGCAGGTATTGACAGGACCACAATGGCCGCTCTGGATTCTGAGCTAGAGACGAGCTTGGAATGGATATGTCATCCCACCGTTTTCGGCCGTGACACCCGCAAATCTGTGCTTCAGGCCATCGGGGTCATCAGCTTCCAACGCGGCCATACCTTCCGCTCTCCTTCCGAATCTCTGTGGGCACAACGCGTGCCCGGTGTTCGAAAGCTTACGGCGCTCAGTCTTGAATGGCGCGAGGTCGGCGACGACGCTCTCACGGAAGAAACCGAGTCGTCCACAATCGGCACAAATGTGTCTACGTTCCCCAATTACCACGGACTCCACGGTTGATGGCAAAAAAACATGTCCCGACATGGAGCATTTGTACGATGGCACGTTCCACAAATGTTCTCCACATACAACGATGAACTGAAATACCCTTTTGACTTTTTGCTCACGACTTGACGACTGCTTGTTCACATACCCTTCGGCTTGTACAAATTGGAACGGGCGTGTATTTTTTCCCCCACAATGTCTTAACGACTCGATTGGGATCGGGTGGCGGTTCTGTCTGTTTCTTCCAGCACGCACCATGCAGCGAGGCGTATATGAGTGGTGCATATAAGGTCTACAGGACTGGGATGCAGAATTGTCAGCGAGATGGACGATGGGGGTGTTTGGGTAGGGTTGTTGTTCCTTGCATGTAGATGGGCCGTGAGTCTAGATATTGCAAACAACGAATCGTTCTTTGAGCAACGACAACCTTTTGGCGGCAGCTATTGAATGTGGCGTCAAGAAAGTTCATTCGCAATGCACGTAGCTCGCATATGAAAACCACGTCCAGGCTGAGGGACGGCACTCGGTACCCAGCACAACGAGAATAAATTGTACTTCAAGGCCTGCAAATTCTCCAGCTACGACGACACGACTGACACAATCGTCGAACATCTGCCAGCTTCCTCACTCTACTGTATAACGTCACGACCATCCGGTTCCGTGGACCCGCCTTGCCATGTGATCTGCCGGCATCTTGGTGTCCTGAGCTCGAGCGTGGTGCTTGCTAAAGTCATTGTGGTATGGGCGCAGCCGCTCTCTTTAGGTATGTTCAGCCCGGAGCTTGCTAGGGAGAATACGGGAGCCATGGGGGTTTGGACCATTTGTGGGAACGAAATGCATAGAGGCGTGTGGCGCGCCAGGCGATATGCAGGAAGCGAGAAGGGATTGAAGCGTAGGCTGGCCTACAGATTGCTTTGACAAGCTTTGGTCGTCGGGCTGCGCGATTTACTGTATGCTTGACGAAAACGCCCAGCGATGATCGATCTCTACATATATCCTTTCTCAGGGAATGAAAGGGATTTTCGTGCCGGTGCGCTTCTTGTACTCTAGATAGTCTCCGCCAAAGAACTTTTCGTCAGACAGCAGCTTCTCTTCGGCTGTACCAAAAGTCAGAGATAGATCAAGATGGCACGATTTCTTCTGGACATACCTCGAATCCTGATGTAGAAGAAGTTCCAAAGCGCTGCAGCGTACCCAACGACGCAGAACTTGTTGCCAACAAGTAGCTGCGTCCCTAGTGCCCACCAGAAGAAGCCGAAATAGCTGGGATGGCGGAAGTATCTATAGATGCCATGCGTCACAAGCTTGTGGGTGTCCTTCCTCTCTCGCGATATGACATGGTTGAAGCTAACACCAGCTTGTGCCATGGCGAGAGATCTCACGGACTGACCAACCACCACCAAAACCAGCCCTGCTGCGATGGTCCATGGGTGGACATAGGCTTGGCCGTACGACGGATAGATGCAAGATAACGTAAGCTCAATCGTGGCCAGCGAGTGCGCAGTGTTGTACTGCCATCCGTTGGTGAACAGCAGGAAGCTGTCCGCTCGAATGGCTGGAGTATTGTAACGAGCTTGCGTCCAGTACTCCATGAAATGAAAGAGTGCCAGGGCGGCAAAGAAGGCAGGGAAACGCCACCATGGCGACTGAATGTCGACCAAGTAGAGACTCAAGATGATACCAGCTGAAAAGGCATTGCCAAGCACAAATGCTTGGATTCCGATCCTCGAGAGATCGCGATAGCCTCCTGGAAAGAGTGACTCGTCCATGGGAAGTTCTGTCGTATCGATAGCATCGTCCTCTTCTGCATAACCAATCTCCTCCAGGACCTTCGCGGGTCTCAAGGACGTAGCGTCGTCGGCGGCAGATGAGGCGGCAGACGCAGGCGCAGTTGCAGAAGGTGCAATTGAGATGTGGCCGTTGGCAGGCGAAGCATGGCCGGAAGAGATTGCGGAGCTCGATGCCGAGAGACGAGCCATGATTGCAGCCCGGTTGTCAACTCTAATGATCAGCGAAGGTTTCTGGCCGTTGATGATAGATGGTGACGACGGTGACCGGCCTGGCACATGATGTTTGCTGCCAGGTGAAGTCTCGGCGACGGGAGGCTTTCATGTGCTGCGATCTTCCCGTCCGTTTCTGTCATCACATGCCTTGACATTGTTCCACACACCAGCAACCAGCCCAGCCGGAAACAAGGCCAACGCGTCGCGGCGCCTCCCGTCCGCCCCGGCGTGTGCCGACTTGGCGATATGCATGACCTACTGGAAAAGCTCGCACGCCTCTTCTCCCCCAACATCAGCGCTGATGTGCTCGCGCAATTCGAAGCAGCTCTCGATATCACAAGTATGTCCAAAGTAATGAAAGTCATACCAAGACTGCAGGAATGCCGTCTCTCGCGGACAGTAAGAGGCACGTGAGAGATGGACTGAACAATCTCAAAGACGACCTCGACCACGGTGCTATTCTGGCTAGTCTAGGAGATGAGATTGATCGCCATAATAACGGCGACGAGGATCCACACAGCTCCAACAATGGCCACAGTAGGCGTCGCAGAGCTGGAACGGAAGATGGTTCATCCCTGAAGTTTCGCTTCAAGTCAGGAACCTCAGACCCGAGGAATAAAAGGCGCAAGCTTCGACATCGAGATGACAGCGACAGGCGTGACAGGCCCGGAAAGCAAAGGAGTACGCGGCGAGGGTCTGATAACACAGAAGAAGCTGCGCACCCGTTCCCGCGCGAGCCGGTGGAAGCAGATCGCGATGCGACTGCTGACTCGGACGCTGCATTTCGCCAGTCTCTGTTCGATGCCCTCGCCGATGATGAAGGTGCTGCGTATTGGGAGAACGTGTACAGTCAGCCGATTCACGTGTATCCTCGGCCTGCGGTAGAGAATACGAAAGGTGAGCTAGAGGAAATGGACGATGAACAATATGCGGCATATGTGCAAACGAAGATGTGGGAGAGAAAGAATCCGCACATCGTCCTCGAGCGCGAAAGGCGAGAGAAGCAGAAGAAGGAGGAGGAAGAGGAGAGAACAAGACAGCGTCAAGAGTTCGTGCGTCGCAAGCAGCGAGCTGCGTGGGAACGCGCTGAGCACGAGCGCGCTAGGACCTTTGCCGGACTTGATGGAGAGGCTAACGATTACGAGTATGTCCTCAAGTCCGACAGCAACACAGGTGCTCCTTCGCAGCGATCTTCGAACAGTGCACTGCAGCAGGAGTACCGCGAGGCTTGGGAGCGCTACGTTGCTGCTTGGGATACGCTCAAGCAGGGGCTTGTCAACAACAAGCTCGAGCAGGATCAGGGCAGCGCAGGAAAAGCGGTCGAACCCTCGACACATATACCGTGGCCAGTCTTGCCATCGAAGCCCGTGATCAAAGCACACATTGAGGATTTCATGCGGCGTGTGCCACTCGATAAGGATGGACCCACGCGAACACAGATCCTGAAGGCAGAGCGTGTGAGATGGCACCCGGACAAGATTCAGCAGAGATTTGGGGGGCAAGTGGACGAAGGCACTATGAAGCTCGTCACAGGCGTGTTCCAGGTCATTGATGCTCTCCTTGAAGCGGAGAGGCAGTAGAACCTAGTGTAACTCAGTCCTTTCTCCAAGGCTTACGAATTCGCAAGTCGTGTCGCGTTGGGCAGTCCATCGTGCTCCAGTACAGAACAACGTTCTAGTGTAGCGTGTCTACTTCCCAGCGCACCATCACCAGCCCAGAGCCACGTGCTGACCGCTGTCGGCGCAGTTGGTCTGCACTGGTGACACTACTGGTCTGACGTGCTCCTCGGCTGGCGTTGGCTGTCACGGAGAAATGGCGGAGGAATTGTCCCAGCTGATCCTGTAACAATGGGTCTCGTGGGGGCACTTAGCGAGTGACTTAGTCGCTGTAGCTCCACCCGTACAGTAGTACCTCTGGAGGTACAATACAGTACATGTAGTTGCGACACACAGCAGCAAGCAAGCATCAGATGTCACCACAAATACAGTTCTCGCCGGCGCACAGGCGATCGGCAGACAGGGTGTGGCTTGGCTGGGGCCTCGATCTGAGACAGCTTCCTAGCCTTCCTCCCATGCAACGGCCTCGCTCGTCATCAGCTACATAGGAGTTCAAGGGGAGACGAGTCACGACGAGCGGGCTGTGCAGTAACACCCGATTCGGTGCTGTGCTGTGCTGTGCTCTGCCTCCTACCGCCTTCGATGTCTGCTCGCCCATGCACACGCGTTGCACATCAGGCGGCGAGGGTGGTAGCATAGCCTGGCGCAGCCAACGACACACTCACCTCCGTATACCTCACCACCTCTATACCTTTCTCGTCGCTCCTTCAACCTGCATACCCTTTCCCATACACCTGTTATTGCCCTACCGCCGACTTCGATTCACACCTGCGAGACCGGGCCTGCGTCCGTCCATCACGAGCACGCAATCGGAAAACACCACCTATCCCCCCACGTGGCCGCTCCAACCTGGCTACCTACACACCAGCGCTGCGAGCCTGCCAATATGGAGGCGAAAACCCGGGTGGAAGAAGATGCAGATGCGCTGCTGTGCCGCGTGCGGTCCGCGAGCAGCGCCGAGTCTCATGAGGAAGATTCGGAGTACGAGCTGGAGCACTTGCACTTCGCCGCCCATCCAGCATACACATCCTTGACCACGGGACGGAGGCCCAAGTGGCTACGCTTGCGAGGTCATAAGAGAGGAGGCTCAGGCCCACTATTCTTCACACTTCACACTCCACGCCGACGGCGATCGGTCTACTGCCGAGCACTGCAGCTTGCCCTCTTGGCGCCCTACCTTATTTTCTCAGCAATCGTAATATGCGGCTTATTCTTCCCCTCCTACGCCAACCCTCCTGTGCGATATGCAGAACTACGAGATCGAGTTCAGGACTTCGGTCTAACCGGCAATGAGCACGATGAAAAAGTATACATCGCCGCGAGTCTGTATGATCATGACGGCGAAGTTGTGTCGGGGAGATGGGGCAAGGCAGTACTGGATTTAATCAGTATTTTGGGACCCGACAATGTCTTCCTCAGCATCTATGAGGACAATCCAGATCCGGGAGCGCTGGCCGCACTGGACTCATTCAGGACGAATCTCACCTGTCAGTCGGCAATCGTTACAGAACGACTGGATCTTGCAGAGCTACCCCACGTGTCCACGCCTGATGGAACGACACGCCTCAAGCGAATGCAGTTTTTGGCACACGTTCGGAATCGTGCTCTTCGACCTTTGCAGGACATGTTCTCACCCGCTTACAATATTCGCTTCGACAAGCTCCTATACCTAAACGATGTGGTCTTCGACCCCATCGACGCCACTAACCTTCTGTTCAACACAAATGTGGATGAGCACACTGGACGTGCTAACTACAGGGCTACTTGTGCTGTGGACTTCATCAACCCCTTCAAGTTTTACGACACCTTCGCCACCAGGGATTTGGAGGGTTACGATATGGGGGTGCCTTTCTATCCATGGTTCACAGGTGCTGGGAAGGGCGAAAGTAGGAAGGACGTCTGGGATCAGAAGGATGCAGTGAGGGTCAAAAGCTGTTGGGGAGGCATGGTCGCTTTCGACGCCAAGTACTTCCAGACACGTCTCCACGCAAAGATCCAGCCCAGCTCATCCTCCTTCGCGAACAACTTCGAAGCCCAGGCATTCCGTTACGACCCTCGCCATGGTCTCCGCAACTCCAATCTCATGGCTTTTCCCTCCACCAACTCCTCCTCCCTCCGGTTCCGAGCGGAGACGGACACCTACTGGGACGCATCTGA
The DNA here is from genome assembly GCA_026120125.1 of Pseudocercospora vitis. NCBI lineage: Eukaryota > Fungi > Ascomycota > Dothideomycetes > Mycosphaerellales > Mycosphaerellaceae > Pseudocercospora > Pseudocercospora vitis. The sequence continues at coordinate 591,114 of JALRML010000003.1, read as the reverse complement.
ATGCTGCCTGATACACGCCGACCTCGCCGCCATGGATCCGGTTTGGTCTTCCATCAACGACACAGGAATCTATATGAATCCGTACATCCGCGTCGCCTATTCAGCTAACGTCCTAGCCTGGCTTGGCTTCACCAAACGCTTCGAAAGGCTATACCCGCTGGTTCACAGCATTGCCAACTTCATCGCTCAAAGACCTTCGTATAATCCTCGGCAGTTCCAACAACCCGGAGATCAAGTCACTGATCTGGTGTGGACTTGGAATGAACAAAGTATGGCTGCGCTCCGCGCCGGTGCTCATCCTCCTTCGAGTGAGTCGAACGGGCGGTTCAGACGCGTTGAGAGGATCGCGCAGCCGGGTGGGTTTTGCGGGATGAGGAAGCTGTATTACATCAATGAGCACCCGGCGGAGGGACAGTCGAAGTGGGCGGAAGATAAGATTCCTGTCGTTGGGAGGCATTGAGGGGCACGTCGAGGCGGGAAAAGAACGTATGCGCTCCTCGCTGCCTTTGTCCAAATGTCCGAGAATTTCAGCGTTGCTGCGTGCAATTGTGGGAGAAGAAAAAAGAAATGGGGCATTCATCCATCTGTCGGTGTACAGACTTGGCGTTTTTGAGGGTGGGCTGCGCTGTTCCCAAGTGCTGGGCAATAGCAATGTTGTATTTCTTTTTTTTTCGTTGACTGTTCAAAATTGTGTGGAGATTCGAGAACATGAAGGTGTATCCCAATTCGCCAAGAGCATTGACATGACTTGAGCAAGGAGGGCGTAAGAGCCGGGAGATGTATGTCTTGCGTACCCGTGTAGTTGTACCCGTTATATGAGAGCGAAAAGACACGATTGGTCATCGATCGTGCTTCGCCAGTCGACCCACGCGCAACTTATCCCGTTATTGAGAGGCATTGATGACTCGTAATGAGCCTTTGCAATTCCCACATCGCTAGCAGGGTCCGTGGCTGTTACGAAGGGATGGCTCATTTTCTTTTATCTCGTAGCGCATCAAACCTGCAGGTCCTTAACCCAGACGACTTACCCAAACATCTGTGCTGCAACGTGCCAGACGGCGCAGCAGTACACGGGGGGTTAAGATCACTCGCTCGTAAAAATCGCCATTCTATACAACCAGAGCAGGCCGTGACAAGCGTCCGAGCTCATCCTGTTATCGTGACAAAAAGCTGACACGGTGACCCGCCGTTCCGTATCTATGCTCCAGCAGCCAAGATGGTGACAGTAGGGTACAAAAAGTTTGACTTGTAATTTCGCTAGGTCGGAGGTAACAAGGAGAACAGGTCCGTGATCAAGCTGATGAACCTGTGTCGTTCGAGATGAGCTGTCGTCGAGCGTACGCGTTCTGGGCATGAGGGTAAGTATCACTGCTAATGAAGCCACTGAAGAGAGAAGATGTCCTGCTTGCCGGCTTGCTGGACTGAATCTCACCAGAAGAAGCGAAAGCAGTCCCTCCAGCCTCTTCGCACAACTTCTCCTTCTTGTCATACCCGGACATTTCCCGTGCCAGGAAATGGCTGGAGTATTGATAGGTGTGTCGACGTACCTTGTCAAGCGTCTTCGCCAGACGCAAGTGTTTATTGACAACAGTTTCAATCTCATTGCAGATATTGCCTTTCAGGATGACATGGCATTCCTGTGGCAGCCAACGCAGAATGTCAAAGCCGTTCGCATAGACTGTGGTGTTGCCAGTCGTGCCGCTGCCGTCAGTTCCTGGGAGTGTGAAGGGCATGCTGATGACAAATCTCTTCAAGCCAGAGCAGTATCTCAAGCTAAGTCGCACCGTCTCCTGGAAACGCTCCAAGATCTCGTTATAAGTTGGGATCTCCAGCTCGACGTGCTTGATCTGGCGTCGCGATCGCTGGTGCAAACAAGCCAGAGTTGGCATAGCAGTAGCAAGGTCCAAGGTGAAGACGTTTTCGCCGTAGAGCACGCTGCGTGCCTCCTTGTATATCTCTTTGCTTGCAAGCATGACGTTGATGATCAGTGGATCCTGGTTTTGCGGACGCTCGGGACCAGAAGGAATTACCTGTTTATTTCTCGCTTCCGTCCGGCGTGCAGGACGTGATGGGGGCGTAGCACGAAAGACGATGCCGGTGTTGCGAGTGCTCCCAACACCAGCAGCGGGAATGCCATTGGAGCTGCTGCCCGAAGGACCAGGCGCAGAACGGCTTTGGGACATGCGAATTGGGCGAGCTGAGCGTGAGGTGGGACGAGGTAGACCATTAGACAGGGGCGATCCACGACGGATGACCGACGCCGGGTTCTGCTGAGCAGCAATTGTACTGCGCAGCGGACGCGGCCTGGGAGTGATCTCCATCACCTCGCCATCAGAGCTTGGCCCGTCAACTGCAGGGCGGTAATCTGAGTCCCCACAATCTGTCTCTGGTGTAGCAAAGGTCTGCTGCTCGCGCCTGGATAGCAGAATATTGTACGGCCGAGTCAGACACGCTCGATAGATCTCCAAGCGAATCTCAGTTGGCAGCTCCATTATGGGAAAAGGCTTGGTGTCCTTGTCAATGATTGGGCATACTTCCTCTTGCATGGCCTCAGGCTCGTCTTGCGAATGCAGCATCACCGAGTCGGAGTGTTCCAAGAGCTCCGTAGCAGGCAAAATGACTGCAGATTTGCCCTTGCCAGAATAGCTCGAACTGGCGCGGGGGCGCGAGGCAACCTGAGCATCATTGACCATGTCTTGGAGGATGGCATCGCTGCTCGCTTCGGCGATTATCCTGCTACGCTGTCTGGTCATGCAACGACGATGGCTGCTCGTGCGCTCCGACCGGCTCTTGGTTACGCGAACGGTACCGGACGCTGTACTCGGGGTCGCGGACGGCGAGGCCGAGGACGTGGTCGGTCTGGCGGTGCGCGCCATGCACTCGACTTGATCCCGCAAGTTCGGTAAGAGGAAAGTACAGTACCAGGCGGAGATTGACAAATGGTGGATCGCAGGTCGCGGGTGTGTCGTTGTGCAGATAAGGTGAATGCCGGGCTGTCGATGCGGGGCTGAACTGGATGCTGGTCGCTGGGGGGGTTCTCGACCCGACGAAGAAAGATATCGCTGACTGTTGCTAGTCGCTGTTCTGGGAATGCTCCAATGATCTGTTACAGATGATGGCCCGAAGTTTGTTGCTGACTTGAGAGGTCAGCACAGGCAGGGGCAGGCAAAGTCGGCGGGGAGACTAGCCCGACTATCGAGATCGCCAACCAATCAGCAACCTGCTATTGTTGCAACTGCCACGTGATGCTGCTTCATGTGAAAGAAGAGAAAAGGCAGCAAGCATTACGCTCGATCCCTCGACGGCCAACTTCCGCATGGGTTTGTTGGTTGGCTTGGTCAACTTTCGCTCACAAGACGACATCGAAGCGAACCGTTGTTCTGCCGCACAACAGTGAAGAAGATGAAAATTGAGAGATCGACGCAATACTATTACTTTACTTCAGACATATGATTTCCTCGATGCCAGTCGCGGAGCTTTACCAACCCATTGCTCCCTCTCACTGCTCACTTCAAATATGCGCCGAATTGCCAGAAAGCCCAGCCCCAGGATCTCTCAAGAGTTGCGCCGCTGGAAGCAAACGATCGTTTCTGCAACGACAGCCTATGCGGCCCAATTACACTTTAGTACTCGCAGATAGAAGCACGTTCCACCTCATTTTCCTTCCTCCCCTTCCCCTTCTACCCTACCAACTCGCCTTGGCCGCTTGCTGCTATGATACACACAGTCGTACACTCATTATAAAGCGCAAACCAGCGAGGTTTCCGATGAGTCCCATTTTAGTGCGCCAGGAAAAACAAGAAAATCAATCTGGAAATAGAACGACTGTGTGTCTGCTGCTTCGAGCTCGGCCGGAACATAAGAAACGGAGTGGTGTGAACGACGAAGACGTATCCACAGTCGATGTGAAAAAAAGATGCTGCTCAATGCTCCAGTGTGCGCCAATCCATCCAAAAACATTCGCTTTGAACCGAACGGATCCATGAGAGGTCTTCTGGGTATCAGGCCAGTCCAGTAACTCCGACAACGACTACACAAATGCAATTCCCGTGTATTGAGCCCGAGGTCCACACTCCTGCAGATCAAGGACACCGCCTATACGATCCGGAGGGACTACTCTCCTAAGGGTGATGGGCTGGAGTTTGCTGACTCGTTTGGCGGCGAGCGAGGCTCGACAGAGTCGACATCACCGCCTCTCTATTGCTGGTGTTGCGCCCACATCGTCTGACCTTGGTGCTGGTAGTCGATCGGCTGCGTGCTGTGCGGTCGCTGCACCCCTGGCTGCTGGTAATACATCTGAGCGGTATTGACGTTGTTGACGCCGTACTGATTGTTTGGATCGGGATAGGTGTAATCGGTGGTCTGCGGCGCATTTGCCGGCATGCCAGGGTGTGATGATTGCCACCCGTTCATGCCATTGGCGTTGCTGTTCATGTGAGGGCTGTTGTTGCCGCTGCCGGCTTGTTGTTGACCGTTAGTGGCCGGCGGCTCCAGGATTTGCGGGAGGTGGTGGCTAGAGGATGGATTCGAAGTAAGGGAAGGCCGCGATTGTGGTGTGGTGCCATTCACGGGCATTGGGTATTGTTGAGGAGACTGTGCGCGAGGGGATGGCTGCATCTCGTTTCTCAGATGTGGCGGAACAGCAGCCATGCCACCGTTCATCGCGTTCATGTAGTAGTCGGAAGGTTGTCTCTGCATATGAGCCATGCCATTGAGGCCCGCAGCCGGCGATCCAGTTGCAGCGCGGTCCTGGTGCTGTGGCAAAGGAGATTTGCCATCACCAGAGAAGTCGCCTTCCTCATCAGAGCCACGCGAGCGATTGGTGCTCATCTGCACACGTGAAGCAAGTGCCGCGGCAGTTGCAGCTTCGGACTCCTCGATGGTGCCAGTGTGGTGGTTCTGATGTCTGGTCAAGGTGGTGCGCCGAGTGAAAGTTTTCTGACAATCAGCATATGGGCATTTGTACGGACGCTTCCCAGAATGGATACGGCGGTGGCGAGCCAAACTACTGGAGTCGGAAAATGGCTATAGAATATCGGTCAGCATGCTCCCAGGAACCCCGCGACTTTGTCCATACCTTGCCACATCGCTCACACATGTGAGGCTTTTCGCCAGTATGCACACGGGAATGCACAGTCAGAGCAGAGCGCTGGATGAACTGCTTGCCACAGCCGGGGTGGTCGCAGACGTGTGGTCGGACGCCGGAGTGAATACGCTCTGCCATCACGCGTCAGCATTTGTTGTGCACAGGGATGAAACAAATGGGGGTGGTACCATGGCGCGCGAGATCGCTACGCCTCGCGAAACCCTTGGAGCAAGTCGAGCACGCAAAGGCTTTGGGGAGGCCGCTGCTGCCGGTGCTCGCTCGTCCGCTTTCCATCACGGTCTGGTCCGTGGGCTGGGGTACGGCCTGCTGCACGGTGCCCATGGTGGCGCCAGGCTGTGTTTGATAGCCTTGATCTTGTGTTGTGTTGGGGTGGTACGAGTGTTGCAGCATCGGCATGTTGCTGTTCTGGTTCATGTGGTTGGGGGATGGATAGCGCATGCTGTTGGTGAGCTGGGCGGCGATCTGTTGGTAGGCCACCGAGTTCTGCGGAGTCTGGGATGAGTACCGCGAGGAGTGCTCGGAGGTGTGTGGAGAGACGCCGCGCTCTGAGCCATTCTCGGATTTTATCCTGTTGTTGCCATTGGGAACGTAGAGGCTTTGCGCGTAATGTCCGTTCGATGCGTGCACGTCCTGGTTGATGGCGATGGGGAGGGGGACTTCGTACTGCATGGCTCGATGCGCAACAACACCTGCGGCTGCTGCTCTGTTAGTATTCAGCAGTGTCTGAAGGTCCATGTCCACCACGCTCGTGAAGCTGTCCCTCCGTTTCTGCTGCTGCGCGAGCAAGATGTGGCCGATGGACGGCAGAGACATGCAAAGCAGCGCCGACGACGTGGTGTCGTTTCAAGAAGCGTGATCTGGAGCAAGCACCAAAAGGTTTACTACTGACTGGATGGCAGAAATTTTCTGTTTCCGTCTCGAGTGTGACGGCACGTGACGGCACTGATCGAGGAGCGGCAAAGACGATGTGCGCGCACGGCAGCGTCGCGTCGAGCGTCGAGCGTCGAGCGTGTATTACGATATGGAGGTGGTGTAGGTGCGGGCGTGGGCGTGGGTGTGGGCGTGGGCGTGCGGTGTGCTCGGGCCCTGTCGCGAGATGGTCTGTCCGGAGGCGATTGCGACTGATCGGATGTACGTGCGCGCGATGCCGCAGGCCTACGCTCTATGCTCCTCCTCCTTCTTCGCTGCGACGAAACAGACTGCAGGCACGACTGGTCAGATCTGAGGTCAGGCAAGAACTATCGCCCGCAATGCTCGAGCGAGGCAGGTGCGTGCTACGGGAGATGGAAGGCGTGGTGCAGGTAGTCGTCCGTGGATGGCGCAGGCTGCGATGTTCTCGGAGGAAAAGGAGGTGACAGGTTTTGCCAATACGCGCCTCCAAGCCCTGTCAGGCGGATGAGATTCGAACGTACCTTTTCAACGTGTACACTCGCTTGCCAGACCCAGAACGCGAAAAATGACAATAGGCCCTGCAGGCCAGAAACAAATGTTGATGGAGTAGGTGCGTTTGGCGTGTTGCGAGAGCACAGACTCCTTTCAAGATGGCCTCGAGGAAAGTAGGCTCGGTCGGGAAGCAAGCGGGCCCCTATCCAGGTTTGGCGCTAGCGTCCTATTGGGGAAAGCGCAATTTGCTTCGTTTCAGAGATTCTCTCCTGCTGCTCACTCCGTCAAATCTGCAACACACTGCGCCTTACTTGAGCGGCACTCGAACGCGTTCGGAATCTCGGCTTCTGCTTCTCTTCTTCTTCGTGTCGCAGAGAATCTGCTCGCCTGCTGCCGTGAGTGGCGATACCCGTACGGCTTCTTCAACACGGCCTCCGCTCCCGCCAACCGTTGCGTCAACCAGATCTGTCAGTGATTCCGCTCAGCAGACCAGTCGAACACTGCTTGTTATGACGGCGCAACACCGTGTCTTGCGTTTCAAACTCGTAGCCGCGGGCAATGAGGAGTCTCGCCGACTTTCGAATATGCTCGACACTGCCGCCTTTCACTAGCTTGCTCTAGCCGCCGTGCCTGGAGCGTGCAAGATGACGGAGTGATCGTCGAGTTCCGCTGCCTGATCTGGCTGCACAAGATGTTTTGCTAGCAGTCTCCGAGCGATCAATTGCCCTTAAGTGTCTCTGGGAAATATTCAGGCTTTTCTTGGAACCCGCTGTGCTGAACGTGCTCCTTCTATTACTTTCTTCCGGCGGTGTGCCTATGTTCACAAGACGCTCGCTGCCCTCCAAGGACTGAGGGTTCTGTCTTCCACAAGATAAGTTTTGCGTATCCGACCTGCGAGATGCGCGTGAAGCCGTGAGGTGTTGTACTTTGATCTCTCGTTAGGCAAAGGTGAACTCTGTGCGTCCAGAAGTTCGTGTGCAAGGAAGTCTGTCGACGTGCTGACTTGTACAAAGAATGTTTGTATATTAATTCAATAGTGTTTTAGGGTTGGAAGGAACGTGTGTATTTTACTATGGTCAAAGCGAAGAGAAAGAGGTCCAAGCAGCAAAGTGTCAAGATCATATATTATCTACTCACGATGCTAGGCTCCAAGGGAAAACTATTTCTCTGGGCTCGAGATTGCAGTCCATACAGTAACACCCACGCTGATGCACGAACCTCGGTGCGGTTGGGCATGATCCCAGCACAGGGAACCCGGTGCAAGGCTGTCATTCTGAGCCAAGCCACTGTGGTGCTGGAACCCATGTAAGGGCCCATCGGAGGATAGGTTGTGTGCGTTATTGAGCGTCAAATGTGAGGCAGCATGAAGCGCCCGTAACCACCGCTGTTCGGAGAAGGTCGTCTTTTCTCTTGCTTCACCCACCCATGTTGTCAAGTTCGAGGCCTGGAGTGCTTGACTGACCTGGTACGTGGGAAATGTCCCGTACCAATGTACGAGTCACGTCGACGTACCCTAGTGCTGCAGACGTGATTGCGGACGCCATAGCAGAGCATCCTTGTCTCATAAAGCACCCACCCAGCATTCTCTACACCTATCATCAAGCAACAAGGAGAATAGAAATAGATCTTCGGGCTATTTCTTTGGCCAAAACGAGGGCATCTATGGCATTTACCGTACAATTTCGGTGTGCAGCTCTCATGTTGAATCAATGATGTGAACATGAACATGCTATGTACGGGGGACGAAGGGGCTTTGCTCAGCTCCAGAAGCCCGCAAGAACGCTTCACCAAGAGCTGTTGTTGCGAGACAACGATCTTGACGCCAAGCGGCGCGCAATGGAGCACAAGTCTCGGACAAGCTGGTCTGTGGAAGAGTGAAGCTCGATCTCACGGATCATCACAACAGCTGATGTGAGTCATGAACAGTTCAGGACATCGGCATTCGGCAGCTGAAGTGCAGCCATAGCTTCTTCACAATGCCTTGGTCATTGCATCTGGGACCGTGTGCGCCGTCCACATCCATTCGTCGACTTCCTCTGATCCGCTACCGAAAGTTTGCATGGCGATTTTGGGCAGCTGCCATCGAAAGTCACCAGCAGGCTTCGAAATCTGGTCACATGCTTCTGATAGTAGGGATATCCTAGCCGTGCTCAGGCCACAGCGGATGCCATGCCGAGTGCGGAAAGCGCCCGAGCACAAGAATAGCATTCCGAATATCCCAGAACTGCGTTTAACCTTGCCTCCAGGAGAAAATGTCGTCAGCCTTCCCTAGACTGCTTTGCTATTTTGGACTGTAATGGCAAATTCGAAGCCATTCTTCTTGGAACCTTTGCATCGTGGAAACCAGTTCTCTGGTCAGAACTGGTGCAATAGTGCACATCTGAATGCGAAACATGTGATCATCCACGTCCGTCTCGTCTCCACATCCAGCGGAGGCTGACTGACTTGTGTTCGAATCGGACGGCCTCAACGTAACACTGACAGGCGGGTCGTATAAGTTAATCTGCTGTCGATCTACACCTGACAAGGGTTGGTGTGCACGAGCGCATCTGTGCATGGGTTCGAGATGATGAGTGACGGTAATAATCTGCAGCCCGGTTTTGCTGCAGAAACATGTCCGTCACCATGCAGGCTCGTTCACGTATGTCATCGATGCAAGCCCAAAGGTACTTGTAATGTATTCTGTGGTTGCTATCAGTGTCAGAGAAGCACAAGGCAAAGGAGCCTGGCGCCCCAAGATGTATACAGCTGGACAGTGGACGCAAAGGCAGGTTGAGCTCTGCTGCCATCAACAAGGGGTTTGTTATTCCTCGCGCGACATCCCAGTCTGCACCATGATTAAGCTCTCCTGCAAAGCTTAGTAGTGTGTATGTATCGGTCCATGGGGTTGGAACCGTGCTGGACGCGGTATTGTATCCCGGGCGAGCTATGTCCTACTTTTCTGGTCATTCTTCGGGCTCTAGGTTCGAGACCACCATGAGCACGTAGCCGAACAGTACCCAGCACGAAGTAGTCATACATCCCCACTTGACCTAATACAATCGTGGCTGTGCGGTAAGTCAACATGTTATAGGGGAATGGAAGGCTTCTACGATGGCTCGAGAAAATTGTGCGCCCAGGAACGTGCAAAGATCACAACATCGCGCCTTTGTGGAATACGAGAGTGCAAAAGTAGGCCAGTGCATTGCCTTCGCGATCATCACGTGCAATCTATGTCGTAAGCTTCTCATCTCGCCTGCTTCAATCGGTGCCTCATCCCTGGTCCGAGCCACGGACCGTGATCCAGTTCCGATGGATGTCCCACTCTTGTGAGCGGATGGGCCATCATGTGGGCGGTGGCATTCGCCATTGCAGTGGGCGGTAGAGGCTTCTACTATCCGTGCTCATCCCCAAGCAAAGCACACTATTGTAGTGACGTCTTGTGCTGCTAGTGGCGGGCTGGTGAGATGAGCATGCACGACAAGGGCGATGCGAAACGGGGTCACATGTGTCCGGGAATGTGCTTACGAGCAACACTCCAAACTTCGGGTGTGTTCCACTTCAGCCTCCAGTGTGCGGTGGTGCAGCCTCGGTATCGGCCTGCACGATGCGCCGACCAGGGCCGTTTTTTGGTGGTCCAGCCCTTCCCGTTCATCGGTAGTGGGGTCGGGCAAAGATGTCGTGCTGGTGGTGGTGGTGTAGAAAAGCGTTGGTGGAATACCACAACATTGAATCTCGCCCTGGTCACCAGCACAGCTCCCGTAGACAGAGAGACTTTGCGGAGTAGGTCGGCACCATTCGCGATCTGTGTGCATGGATGACGATACTCCCCAAGGCCTGACAGAACCTTCCCTCCAACGTGGAGAAAATTGAGCGTCTGAGCAACCACGACGGCCAGTCTGCGAGGGACATTTACTATCCGACGGAATGGCAGATGTCAACGGCGATGCGAGCTTTGACAGCATCCCAGACGCCATTGAAGCTTTCGGTCAGAGCGCCAAATACATTGGAACCAGACTCTCTGCTAACAGTCCACAGCAAATGGGGAATTCATCCTGGTCATGGACTCGACACATCGCGAGAACGAGGGCGACCTCGTCATCGCCGCGCAAGACCTCACGCCCGCGAAAGCAGCCTTCATGATCCGATACTCCTCCGGATACCTCTGTGCCCCGATCATGCCTGCATTGGCAGCACGACTAGAGCTCCCACAAATGGTGACTCACAATTCCGATCCGAACAGAACCGCATACACAATCACCATAGATGCGAACGAAGACGTGACAACGGGCATCAGCGCCCAAGATCGCAGTGTGACGTGTCGGAAGCTGGCGGATCCTATGGTGCAAAAGGATTGGTTCAGACGACCTGGTCATATCGTGCCACTTCAGGCGAGGGAAGGAGGAGTGAGGGCACGCGCAGGACATACAGAGGCTGCTGTGGATTTTTGCAGACTCGCGGGCAAGGAACCGGTTGCTGTCATTGGAGAAATGGTGGAGGATGGAGATGATGTGCTAGGCAAAGCAGAGATGAGTGGAAATTTTGGCATGATGAGAAGAGATGGATGCTTGGCTTTCGCTAGGCGGCATGGTTTGAAGGTGGTCACGATTGAGGACCTGATATCATACTTGGAGCGCGGTGCGAAACAAAACACCACATGATGAATGCTTTGTGGTCATTGAAAGTCACTGTACATTACACCCGACTTGGTTCTAGGCAAGACGTCTTTCGGACCCCACGCTTTGAGTGGATTGGCCTTTATATGCCTACGCTTAAGCCTCGAGGCCCTTCAATTACGAGCTTTGCACACTCCTATGACCAGTCCCTAATGCTTGAGAATCATTACATTAACAGTATCAAACGTTGTCCGTGACTCCTTAGATACAAGCCTCCAATCCTACTGTCGCAGGGAAACGTCGTACGAGAAGGCGACCGAGAGATGGTCGTACAGCTCTTCGTGTCCAATGGTAGCTCAGCCCAATGTGGTCTGCAGCTTGGACTACCACGACCATTTGGCGGTCTCGAGCTACAGGTGACCGAGCGAGTGTAGCAAGGGGGTTGCGATCAAAGACATCTCGGCGGTGTTTGCTAGCATGGCGAAGCTGCTTAACCCACGCCTACTTTTTCGCGCCTGTCGCGAGGCGTAGTCTCATCGTAGCTGAGCTCGTGCACTTCACGAGCCACGCCCAGCTGGTGACGGTAGCTCGTTTTCACGAACGTTCCCGTCTTGCGGCCCTTTTGAGTACAGCGTATAGTCCCGGTCCAATCACTGGCATCTTGTCAATCGGGCTGAGTGTCAGCCTATACAGACAGCATTTACCGGATTTCTTGGTTTCCGTTTGATATGCCATTTGTCGGGTTGATATCAAGTGCGTATACCAACATCGCGTGAGTCGATATGCATTTGCGGTCGAGGCAGCCACCTATGCGACGGCTGGGTGCCGGGAGCAATTTAAGCTTGGTCGAGATAGTTCAATAGGGAATGTAGCTGCAACCCCCCTCCACTTGAGCGGATCCCAGGCAGGCAGCAGTGTAACGTATGAATGTCTTATTCATATTGTTCCCGCGGCTCAGCCTAACGACAAGCGAATAGACCTGTGCAGCGATGCACAGGTCATCTTGATAACCTCTTCCTCGTCAAGCCTCGCATTGTCTTGAACTGTCTTGAAGAAGCTCTTAGCTGGGTACTGTCTGATATGCCGGGTTTCCAGCTCAACAATGCATCCCCGTCGGCGATAGGCATCCACGGCCATGGTTACGATTGGCTTAATCCAAGATTCTGCCTCGTCATCCGGCGTAGATTCAATCTGAGCCTCCATAGGCTGCAGCATTTGAAGCTCGAGATACAGGCTCTGGAGACCGCTCATCTCGTTGCCAAAAAATACCCATAGATCCTGCCAATCGCGAGTTGCCCGACTGTTCAGGCTTGGATGGCGAGGTATTCGCATGTGCAAGCGGAAGCGCCTCAGGGCGGAAAGTCGCTGCGGCGGTATCATGAGTTTGAGAAATGTGAAAGCGGCGAAATTTTGAGTGAAACTGAACGTGTTGGCGCTGTAAAGAGTGCTGATAGCCTCAGAGTAAATTTGACGACAGCATACAAGCAGCGGCAGAAGGCCAGTGACTTGTCGGCGCTCCTCTTGTGGTGTCAGGGAGAAAGCAAGTCGCCCGGCTCCAGAGTCGGAGCATGTGTGGTTTGCGCCTTCGTGGGCGATCTTTTCTGGGCGGTTACACGTATAGTGAACGATGCGACTTTTGGGATTTGGTGCAGACAGATGTAGAACTCCGCCGCCCAGAACCATCTCGTAGATTATGATGCGAATATCGTAAGGGAGTTTTGACAAGAAAGCACAGTCCGACTGGTCTTCTGTGCGTTGCTCTGGCCCCCAAGACAGGAGCTTGAATCGACCCCAGAAAGACTCTTCGCTGGGCTCCAGAGGTCCCGTCAGAGCGCGCTGCCTGCGGGGGCGAGCGGAATGCAGATAGGAACCAAATGGGAGTCCACGATACGGCTCGATCTGACGGCTCGCCCATTGAGGCGATGGATTGGCATTGACCCAGCACTGGAGTGCCAGATCTCCCCAGTAATCTGCGAATCTTTCATCAGCTATTTCGCCACCTTGCTGACCTTCCCAACCCACCAAAGTCAGGCATTATTTTCGCGCCAGTTTCGGCTGCAACACCGCAAGGCCTTGAACCAAGTTTACGGAGTCTCCGGTTTCTTGTGGTCAGCCTGGCGGCAACAGATGCCCGCGCAAGATGGATAAACTACTGTAGCTGCTCGGCGACCAACTTCGGCATTGTCGCGATCTTGCAAATTCTGATGGACTGGGTACAGGACGGAGGGGATTTGTATGGCTCATGATAGTCGCTGCGAGGTCGCTGATTGTGATCAATAATGGTATCGTCCTGAGCACGTCAGACAGCCGAGCACGCGACTGGGGCTGAAAGGACAGGATGGACCAAAGTCAAAACTGGATGCCACTTGGCATGTGCCCCATAACAATCCCGCACTTTGATGTAAACCCGCGCGACTTTCTCTTGAAGAACATCATCACCATACCATCGCTACAGTGCTGTCAAGTTGCGGGTGTAGTGCACACCAGTCGCCGAGTGTAGAAGCCGCTCGTTCTGACGCTGGTTTGCGATCACCTCTAAAGCTTCTGTGCCGCAAAGGGTTTCTCCAGACTGCGAAGGTCTCCTTGGAACCCATACTCTGATGGCATTGAGTACTCTATCTATGCTTTGGAACATGTGATGGGATACCTGGGGAATGGTGGGAACATGGAACCAATGCACGTCTCCGTCTCTAGACAATCAGGCCATTGTCCAGGCGGCAGCTGTTTCCCGAGGAGGGTGGAAACAACGGGCTCACAGAACAATCACTAATCTCCCTTTGGTACGGGATACGGGATCCGTTAAGTACAGCCTGACACTGAAGTACACATAGAATTGTCCCACCAACGCTCGACGGAATCACCCAGTATCTTCCGATCTGTCCTGTGTGATCTCCTCACCGTCTCCTGGCCATTTCAGGCTCATATCCTACGGCGCTGTGATTCCATGCTTCTTGTGGATATCAATAACCTTTTGAACCTCATCGTAACTTCCAAGGAAAATGCCGCTGCGATCGTGAATATGCTCTGGAACAACTGACACCATGCGGCGCATCTTGCTGTCGACTGCCTGACCACCGGCTACATGATACATTAGTAGACATTCGTTCCGTCAAATCGACAAAAAGGAGCTTACCATTTTCGAACACCATGGCCATAGGACCACACTCGTAGAGAATCCGCAGCTTGCCCTTGGGTGACTTCTTGTCTGCTGGGTACGCAAAAATGCCGCCGTACAGCAGTGTCCGGTATGCATCGGCCACCATGGATCCGATATATCTGGCGGAGTATGGCTTCTCGGCGTTCTTGAGGCTGTCGCACCACTCCCTGACCGGCTCCTCCCAGTACTTGCTGTTACCTTCGTTACAGCTGTAGATGGCTCGCTTCCTAGGGATTTGCATATTCGGATGCGTGAGGATGAATTCGCCGAGGGCATTGTCCATTGTGAAACCGTTGACGGGACCATCCTTCATGGTCAACACCAACTGCGCTGAAGCACCATACATGGTGAAACCAGCCGCGACGAGATCGCTCCCTGGAACGAGCAGGTCCTCTTTGGTTCCCTTCGCATCCTCGGCCAGTCTGTAAATGCCAAAAATTGTGCCCACTGATACACCAGCATCCAAGTTACTGCTGCCGTCAATTGGGTCGCAAGCTATTGCATAGCGAGCGTGTGGGGTCTGGTCAAAGATGATTGCCTCTTCCTCCTCTTCTGAGACAAGGACGCGAACACGGCCACTGGAGCGCATGGCAGCAATGAAGATGTCATTGCCAATCACATCTAGCTTCTTCTGGTCATCTCCAGTTGTGTTCGAGGACCCAGCCAGACCGGAAAGATTGATTAGCGATGCCCTTCGAATGTAGTAGGCTATCGACTTGAATGAGAACTGGAGAGCATGGCAGAGAAGGCTGAGTGAATGTTGTTAGCACATATTTCCACAATCCAGCTGCCAGCTTACGTGAAGTCTCCTGTGGCCTCCTTGTGCTTCGTTTGCTCCTCACTAAGGTATCTCGAAAGGGTGATGATCTCGGTGTTGATGGACTCTTTGCCGACCGCTCCACCTTCGTTAGACATTTTATTGTTTGTGGTCTGAAGATCGCGGGCTGCGGCAGCTTCAAGGATTTTGTAGTGCGGAATACTACGGCTGGCGACGTCAATGTGAGCAGTCTGGAGCTTTGTTCGGCAGAAAGCTAGGGATGATATCAGAGGTGGAGTGGTGTAAAAGCTGGTCCTTGTTGGAAAATATGCTGACCAGCCTGGGAGGAGTGTAAGTGGGAGAGTGAAGGAGGGTAAGATACTCCAGCGTCGGTTAAAACCTCTACCATCTACGTCCTGTTCTACTTACTCAATGCCGCGGCAATGTTGACCTATTGCCGTCAACGCGATGCGAGGATGATCCGCTCACGATTTCGTCTCGACCCCACGGTGTTTAGGACGAGGGGCACGGAGAGTCTCACCCCGGCCCTTGCCTATCGATACAATGATTGTTCCGATATGCCCCGATGGACTCTGCTTTGCGGGAATTCCGTCTGACCCGTCACCTCCACACTGCGCACATGGGTCATCTGTGATGCAGAGTATATACCGATGAGGATGCCCTTCAAGCATGGAGACCATCCAGGCCATCAAGAACATGCACTCGTCTGTGACTTACCAATCGCTCCAGGTGATATCCCCAACTGACAGACGTCACCAGATTGCATCGCTCTGGCTCCATGCCTAGTGCCTCTCGAGCTTCTCGCGAGCGTTGCTGCTTTTAGGACTGTGGTCTGTGGGATCCATACGGCCCAGGCTCATGGAGCACGATGCTGCGAAGTATTTGGGGATACACAAACGTCTGAAGCACCTGGGAATGCATCTTCTTTAGCAATGTCAAAAATCGTATCATTTCCTGCACCGCGGACAGCCCGAAATCTTTGCCTCTCTGGTCCATATGCAATGGAGCCTCTTCAAGATATGACCCCTACAACATGAGAGCGAAAGGTCGGTCATCGTATCAAGGACCAAGGATGCCTTGCTGAGCGCTCGCGTACCGCTTCTTCACTTCAACCTCGCCCAATAAGACCTCGTTCTAGGTGTAGTTTCTCAGTATTTTCCGGCTTCGTACCACAATCGTTTTGGTCGTACGCCAGGCATTGAGACCAAATTTGGGCAGGACCTTCAACAGTTATAGGCCCCTTGTGGACGGCGTATAGCTCTACATGCCCAATAGCTCTGGTACCGAAGAGGGCAATCGCTATCTAGAATTGATATTGGGATGACCTAGGGGACATTGTACTGGGAGTGAACGATCGCTCGGACTATGACCGGAGCCGATGGGCCACGAGGTGATTAACCGGCAGTCTCATAAGAGTGAATTTGCTCTGGGTAACATCCGGGATCGGGGTATTCGGCTGCCTTCTAGGCTTTGAATGTTATCTGATCTGCTGGCTAAAACTGCAGACGTTCGCTAATCTGCGATTACGCCTGAAGAAAGACCTCGGCGTGCTAAGCGCTACGCCCACCAGAGGCACTTCTTCGACCATTTGGTGCTACTCATTCGTGTTTCGGCGATACCACACTAAACCATGGGCAGGGTCCAGTGAACTGAACGATAGCGCATCAGTGCAGCCTAGCGTTGCGATTCACAGGTCGTGGGCGTCACATGAGTCTGGAGACATTCACTCCATTCACCTATGCCGCACGGACTCTTAGCACTTCCCGTCACACAGACTTTCCAGGCTATGCGAGACCCTCTCCACGACTTACTTCTCTACTCCGTGCTCGGTTTGTATCCTGTCTGCGAAACCAGACCACGCTTCCTCCAACGAGAACCACCGACTCGGTTCTTTCTGCACATCACAGGACCTCGACTTCAGCAGGCCCGGACAGCTTGAACCCAGCCGCATCCCACGGAACCTGGTATCGACATGTCGACTGACACAACTGGTCCTCGATACAGTGTTCCTGGTATGATGTTACACACCAGCAATGATACTACCCAGTGCTTTGGCATCTTCAGTCGCAACATTGGTGTTGACAGCAAAGATTGTAAAGTCTCGAACCAGTTCCATTTCGCGCTGCAAAAGGGCATGGATCGGATGAAGAGAACAGTGAGGAAGACGATCGAGCTCACACCAGGCCACGAGAGGCGTGTCGCTCGTCGCGATACCATTCGCGCTACCCTGATCGAGACCGCAGTACTTAACTCCAGCTTGCGAGAGCAGAAGCGCAAGACTCGCGCTGCTGATGATAAGACACGTGAGGTAATCTCAGAGCTCAACCGTCAGAAGCAGGTCGCTGTGGCTCTCCAGGATGATCTTATGCTCGTTCAGAAGCACTCTTGGACACAATATAAGCAATTGCGTGAATTGAGTGTTGACAAGCGTGTGGATAAACTGCGCCTTGAGCTGGAACTGAAGAGTTTCGCGGCCTCGAAGCAGAGCAATCTTATTTCGATTGCTGAGTTGAAGCGTGAGACCAAGGGAACGATCGCCCAGTACGAACAACAGCCCGAGCAGAAGAAGAACGAAATTGATGAACTGCAAAATGAGCTTTCTACGCTCGTGAAGCGGATAGAGGACGCTGCGGCTAAGATTGAAGCTGCTCAGAATGCTGCCGCAGAAAGGTTCAAAGGGCTCCAGTGCAGCATCAAGCAGGTAGAGGTTGACGCGGAACGTCATATCGCAGCCGAGAAGGACAGATTCGAGCGGGAGAATAGCAGCCTTGCGTGGGCACTGGCTCAAGCCCAGAAAGACTTCCAGAGCGAGCGCGACCATGTTAGCAGCATGCTTATGGATCAGAGGAGTCTGGAGGCTGAGAACGAGGGTCTACGCACCGAGAACGGGACTCTGCTGCAGCAGCTTCATTGCAAGACCAATGAACTCGAAGACGCCAAGAAGGATATCTCTACGACCTTTGCGAGAATGTACCAGCACAGCTCGTGTGTCAAGAAGGACCCGGAGACCATTCCTCTTTCGGTGGCACTGCAGGATTGGGCCGAGCGTAGCAAGCAGCGAATTGACTTAGCGAATGAGAAGATGAAGCAAGCTGAGAAGTCGGCTAGAGAGTATCATGGCGACTACTGGAATCTCGTTGCCGAGACTACCCAGCAACGCAAGGAGTACGTTGCCATGAAGGAGGAAATCAGCGACTACAACGAAGCCCGTACTCAAGCAGAGCAGGATTTCATCCGGCAAGGTAACAAGCTGAGCAAGTTCAGCGTCCGCAACGAAGAATTGGAGAAGCAGCTGGTCGAGGCGAAGCAGACCGCTACCACTGCTCACTGGGATAACAAGAAGCTACAGATTGAGTTGACTGAAGAGAAGCAGACCAAAGATGCTGCTAAGCAGAGCAATGAACAGATGGAGGATGCCCTCGCTGAGCTACGGCATCTTGTAAAGTCTACAGAACAGACGATTGAGCAGCTGGAGAAGGAACTGTCTGAGGCGCAGAAGCTTGCCAGTGCCGCGCCACAAGACCGTGTGCACATGAATGGCAAGAGTGCCGATGTTAATACCAAGATCGCCGAGCTTGAGCAACGCTGTAAGAAGTTCGCGGAGGAGAAGGCTGATCTGCAAGATGAAATGGAGACCGAAGAATGCATTGCCGCCGACAAGATCTCTCGTCTACAGCACGAATTAGACGACGCCCGACTTCTTCTCGATGGCCGTGAGCGCAAGTCCACACAGGACTTGACCTCTGTCGAAAAGATCCCTTCCCTCCAGCTTGAATTGTCTGAGAAGAAGTCGCTCCTTAGTACCAAGGACCACGAGCTGGCTGTGTTATGGGCTTTCTACTGGGACCTTGAAGCGAAGCTCGCGGATGTTGATGCGGAGAAGACACGCCTTCATGACAAGGTCAATGATTCGATCAATCGCTGCAATAAGGGCATCCAGCAGGCTGAGATGCGCAAAGCTGATGCCGAGACTGCGTACAGCGTAGTCATTCAGCAGAAGTTCGCACTCCAGGAGAGGTTCGATGCCGAGCAGATCGGCGTTCAGACGCAGTTGAAGTTCAATCAGCAGCAGTTTGATGACGAGAAGGATAAGTTGCGATACGCTTTGAATCGTGCGGAGGCTGGATTCCTCAGTGGAGATATAGGTATCGTCCAGAAGGCAATGGACGGGTTTCGCAACGTCCTCCATCCGAAGCAAGAAGAGCAGGAGTCTATCCCAGAAATTGGGAACGAAGATGCTGAGATTAAGAGTTCCGGCGAAGAATCTTTGTTCGATGGCTCAGATTTTGAACTCTGTGGTGAGGACGATACTGATCAGAGTCTGGAGGCTAGAGCATAGAGATGAAGATGAGAGATGAGGTCGTCCAAGAGGCTGCTGATGAGTGCCCTCCTTGCGCCAACGAGGAGCTTCAAAATCTTCGCAGCACAATGACACCGGAAAGACTTTCCTGACGACGAGTGATGAGGCAATCTGGCTACACAGGGCACGGCGATTTGGAGCAGCATAGTTCTGGCCAGACGCTGCCGTCTTGCATGAGACTGCGTTCACATGCTTCTCTATGCTTTTGCTTCGGAGCAGTGGATGCCAGTTTGGCTTGGCATAGGTGCTTATCGTTGTTTATTGAGGGAGAGCTGGAATGCTGGAGAGGCTACAAACTTGCAACAGCTGCTCTCAGACTGCAGTCCATCGCATATCGAAGGCTGGCCAGACGTGCAGATTGAGGCTATATTATCATCACGTTGGGAATGACGGTATTAGGTTGACAGCCTGTTCTCATTCCAACCTCATGTCTCGTCCTTGGTTAGGCGCGTTGACATACAACGTACTGAAGCCTGGCTATAGCTCGCTCTGCAATGTCCCAGGCTTGCAACAGCCGAGTCTGGTCGTTGCTTCATCCTCACAAATAGTGAATGTGTGCACAGAATGAAGATGGGTTTGGACTTCTTCCGGCTAGCGCGTGTCTCTCGCTCCAATGCCAAGCCCCGGTTTCCAGGTGCTTTCTCGAAAGCCGTGGAAGCTCTGTCGACCATAGCAACACATGTTGAATAATTCTTTACACACCTCTCCCTCCCGTCATCCTCCGCCGTGACCATAGGACGCGCTTCCCGAGGTGAGTGAACTTTCCCATACCTTCGCCTACATCTACTTGTTATGATGAAACACACAGCTGGCACCAGTCCTAGAAAGACTTGTACTCTTTTTGCTGCGGAATAGCTTTGCATGGAGACATAGTTCTCTATTTCTGATATACAACACCACGCACTAACCCCTCAGCGCAACACGGCAATGCTCAAAGCTGACGCAACCACAGATCTCAGATACACGACTTTTCTCGACATTCTGAACGACCCCACCTTTCCATACATTCACAATGGTCCTGCACAATCCAAATAATTGGCACTGGGTGAACAAGGACGTGTCTGCTTGGACTCAAGACTATCTCAGCAAAGAAATTGTTGGCCTTCGGGCCGAGAAAGATGGCGTCAATGCGCAGGTCAGCAAAATTTTGAGCATGGACGGTGATGTAGATGTGTCGCAGCGGAAAGGCAAGGTCATCACAATATTCGATGTACGGCTATCGCTTGAATGGACCGGCAGTGTGCCCGTCAAGGAAGACCATGAGAACGACGACGGCACAAAGGAAGAGCGAGAAGGCATGAAGGATGTGAGCGGCACCATCACAATTCCTGAGGTCGCACACGACACGGAGGAAGATGAGTATGTTGTACGTTCATACATATTTCGAGGATCCTAGTGATGACGTCGGCTGACTGGAGCTGCAGTTCGAGGTTGACGTGTATTCATCCTCTTTGGAGAAAGAGCCTGCGAAACAGCTTGTTCGGGAACAGATAACACCACAACTACGGAAGCATCTGCAGAAGCTTGCACCTGCACTGATTGCAGAGCACGGCAAGGACATCCAGCATGCCCCAGGCTCAAATCCATCGTCGGGCTTCAGCACACCCAAGACCTTTACCAGCTCCAGCGTCAATAAGTCCTCGTCTGGCGCAACCTCATCCTCCACAGGCACAGCCACCAACAATGGCTCTGTTGTCAACACCACGAAACTGTCAGATCAACAGGAATTCCGCACAACCGCTGAGCAGCTCTTTGAAACATTTACCGACCCACAGCGCATCGCAGCCTTTACACGTGAAGCACCCAAGGTCTTTGAGGGTGCTACAATTGGAGGCAAGTTCGAACTGTTTGGCGGCAATGTGTCGGGCTCATACGTCAAGCTTGAGAAACCCACATATATTGAGCAGAAATGGCGACTCGCTCAGTGGCCAGCAGGCCACTTCTCCACGCTGAAGATCAAGTTTGAGCAGAACGACGTCGATGCTGTGACGATTATGCGAGTGGATTGGGATGGCGTGCCGATCGGCCAGGAGGAGCCAACCAAGAGGAACTGGGATCAATATTACGTACGCAGCATCAAGACGACATTCGGGTTCGGAACCATATTATAGCGAGCAAGAGAGCGAAGGAAAAGCACGAATTGACGGATTACGCCTCTGAACGATACCAATTGCATAGAGACGCATCGGTGGCAATGCCAACCCATACATTCCGCAGCGCTGTCGCTCGCGTAGAATCAGATAGCTCTCTAATTTTGTAGTCACTGTACAATGCCATCACGCCATTTACTGTACTTGGTGCCTTCCTTCCATATCTCCCAGTATGCCCTGCTGCTGGCTCGGAGCTGCAAGCGGATGTTCACAAGAACGACTGGATGACAGCACGCTTCAATTGCAATCGGGAGATGAGCGATGCCAATCACCCCTTCCGCCATCACCAACCCAAGCAGCATTCATTCTCCCGTTCTCGTCGAAGGCAGCAGCGTCAGGTTTCAAGAGATGAAATGGCTGTGTTGGTGCTGATTCCATGTGGTGCGCCACGCCACGCCACGCCACGACTAAAGCTCCCTCCCTTCGTCCTTATCACATGAATCTGGCCTCGTGCACTTTCCTTTCATCGTGACCCATGCTCTCACTTCCTCTTATGCGGCCCGATAATCTTAGGGTAAAATCTCGACAAGTGGTGGTTGATGGGGCTTTTCGCCGTAGTCCCGCTTTTCCTCGCGTCCATGCATACTCGTAGTTGTTGTTCTAATGCCGCGCATCCTGCTGTCGTGTAGCCCGACGACGCCCAGCAACCTATCATCGTAAAGTCAGTCGGCGCTGTTGTCCATTGTCACTCGAAGAGAGAGTCTCCTGCTCGCTCAAGTCCGCACGCACGCACCCAACATGCTCGACATGATGCCTATACATGGATTGGCATTGGCTTGGTCTGGTCGTCGAATTTTGAGTTTGCGCAGAGGTGGCAGTTTGGGAAGGGGCTCGGCGACCGCGCGCGCGAGGGCTTCTTTGGAGGTTTTGCCGGCAACCATGGTGACGAGCTTTGCGATGCGGCGTGGGTATGGAGTACAGATGTCGTGGTATTGGCGATGCGGCGAAGGTCGGGGGAGAGATCTGCCAGGACGCTGACAATCTGGCTTCGGTGCTTATCAGATCCGCTGCAGAACTATCAGATCCGGACGCTACCGTGGGTCTAGCATGTTCGGGGAGCGTGATGCTGCTGGTACAGTACAGTACTGTATACAATTGTTATCGGGTAGCTTCGCTGGCCATACTGCTCCCTCTCTCTCCATCAAAGCGCTGGCGCATGACCACCGCCCGGCCGTTATCGGAAAGCCCGCTTGTCCGCTTCTCAATCAGCCTTCACTCCGCCGTCTCGACGCGTAATATTGGGATCTATTTGGAGAGAGCCAGCGCCCAAACTCATCGAACACCACAATCGGGGAAGTACATGCATCTTTATGGGCCCATCTCGGCACTCGCAGCCACTTCACACGAGTAATACATCGCGACATGGTCCCTGTGGACAGGCTGGTGCAAGAGCTGTCGGCAGGCTTCGGAGCACTGCAGGATGAATACTCGAAGCTATACTCGCAACACCAGTCGCTGGAACGCAAGCTAGCAACAGCAAGAGAGCAGGTATGATACAATCCTTTTCGCATGCGATGCGTCTCGAACCACCCTTCATATGATGAACATCCTTAGCTCTAGACCTGTAGCCGTGTTCGCGGCCTTGATAGACGTTCAAATTGACTCTGATTGTTGTTGGCTTCACTCACCATTCATTTCGACACAGATCGCATGGACGCAAGCTGACTCTAGCATGACAGTACAACGAACTCGCGAAGCTATACAACTCCGAACAGACAGCCACGCCACCCTTAAGCCTCTCCTCTTCTCCTGGCCAGACGGCCCAGGACGTGTTTGCGCCGAGAACTGTCCCGGAGCTATTGGAAAGCAGACCAGATCTACACGCAAAGGACTCGGCCACCAAGATCAGATCTGCTATTGCAGCCGCAGTTCAGCTCAGGGCAGGCTTGCCATCAGATTCATCTGCCAATGGCGTGAAGATCTGGTCGGGACCATCAGCGGACCGACTGGAGGGCTCCTGCTCGATGATGCCCTCCATCTCCGAGTCACCTCTTGAACAAGACTTTACAGTGGAAGGCAAGCCTAGTCAGCTGGGTTGTCCGTTCGCGACCATGGCGAAGAAGAAGCTGAGCTCACATGCTGCTAGCGTGCTGAGCAGGTACGAGCGGAACGGACCAAACGGCAGTGTGACTGCAAGCACACCTATCAGCCAGACTAGCCGTGTGAATGGCAAAGACAGTTTCTCACGTCGCAGTAGCAGGAGGGCAAGCTTCGTGGATCCCATCAAAGCGGAGATATGTGGTCTCTCTGACCATAAGAGTGCCCCGCTCGCAGTATTACCTGCAGGGGAGAAGGCGCCAAGCAGAGGCCCGGCTGAGACCCAGATTGAGAATGCTGACGTCGGGGTCTGCCCTATACGATTCTTAGACCAGCATTCGCCCGAGGAAGTCGCCACCTATTTCGAGAAGCATAAGAATGAATTGCCTCGGAGTCACGAAGTGTGCATTTTGCGATACCAGAGCAACGAAGAACAGATCAAGCAATTGGACGCCAAATACGGTAATCTTGTTTCGATGATCCAAGGCTTAGGTCAAAAACATAAGGAGATGTTACCAGAGGAGCCTGATCCTGATGAACAGGATGGCGAACGACACGGTGATGCGCTGAGCGAAGAAAAGATTCGCAGATGGGCAAGCAGTGTCAGCGCACAAGTACCAGAGGCAGCCGTTGAAGACGGCGAACCAGAAGAACGGCTTCCACATTTCGAACGACCTGTCCGAGAGATCCGGGTTGGGGAATCGCCGAGCAGACCTTGGGGCATTCCAGTACCGGCGAAGTACTTCGACCAAGCGGGAAGTGAGCGGAGTAGCCAGCCTGTCCAGGTGGCCTCTGCCAAATGTGAGAACCCGAAACCTGAGGCCACGAAACCAGCACAAAAACCGGCCGGCAAATGTCCATTCGACCACAATGCATTGAAGGCTAAGGGAATGGGTCGGCCGGAGGCCGAGCAGCCGGCGGTCACGAAACTCGGTGCGGCCCCAACAGAGTCTGCCCATGGGCCAGCGCCAGAGCCAGAGCCAGAAGACGAGCCTGCAGGTGCCAAAGCGGACGCAGGTGTGCCTGCATTGCACCGGCCGCAAATCGTGATCAACGGGCCGGTGTTGATTGGTTACAGTCCTGAAGATGCGATCAAGATATTACGGGAGAGCGGATTGAAGATTAACTGACGAGAAAGTCATCGATTGGTTGAACGATTGATGGAGAGTCTGATATATGCTGTTGTTCTAGCGTTTTTCGAATAACGAATGTATGACTGATGAGACATGTTGCACCTACATCCAGGTGAGAATGGTCACAAGCGAAGCACGCGTGTGTCTTTCCAGATTCTGTCTTCGGATGTGCTACGTTCTGTCCTCATAGCCTCCCTTACTTCCTATCCCCACATCACAAGCCACAACAGCGTAACAACAGTGGTGTGACCTACTCTTCCTGGGAATGAACCAACAAGCCCGCATGACATCTGAACCGACGGGACAAGACTGCTCGGTAGTCAGGTGTCATCATTCAATCCATCGTCCGGAATACCACAACGACGGTGGCGTCGTATGTCTGAGTGCCATGCTTGTGAAGACTCTGGCACGCATGAGTGCCACAGTGGTAGTAGTGTGCACGAGTGCCATGCTAGGCGAACATGAAGAATGTGCTCTACTGCCAGAAGTCTGTGATCCGCTTTTGGACGAGTCTAGATGCCTTGCTTCACATTGGTGGTAGGAAGCACAAGCATGAAGCTCCAATTCCACAGCGCCATCGCATACCGTGCGCAAGTACTACTGTAGCAGCTTTTCTACGCTCTGGTATGCTCGTTGACGTCGAATGGACCCGCAGATGACTTTCTGCTGACACGGGTTTCTTTCCCGTTGAATTCACAGATGCTTCTAGATGCTGAAGACGAATCGGGGGAGCTGAGTTCTCGTCAGCGTGGTACAGCTGACTACGTCGAGAAAAGACGGTTCAGAGGCGGAAAATACGATGTTGCTGTTGGCGGGAGGAAGAGCAGAGGCTTCAGGAGCGAACAAAGCCACCCGAACTCAAACAACCACGTCAAAGTCAACCGCACCTCTCAGAAATCCTTCTACCCTCTCTACCCAGATCCATCACGGTTGTGTCATTTCCATCAGCCTTCGTAGATGACATGTTGAGCGCCTCTGGGAAGTCAACGATCTCATGCAATTCCCAAGAAAGCTGCGGTGGACTCATCAGTGGATCCGACCTCCACATCGCCTCGCATTGTATCTGCCGCTGCTCAACATGTCGCAAATTTCTGAGCCACATTCCGAGATATGACTCCACCGGCGGGGCGCATGGATGTGCAGTGCCGGTGCGGCGATTGGCGTTGTACAACGTCGCATGCACGACGACCTGTATCAAGGCCAGGCCTTCACCTGTCGCATTCCAGAGCACGAGCTGCAGCCAGCCTACAGTTACTAGTACCCCCGGGGGAAAGCATTAATTTGTCTATCACAGACACACCATAGTCTGATGTCCCTGCACATTCAACGCTCCAATGTTTCCTACTAGTTCGTAGCCATGGCCCGGGTTTATCACCGGAGCGCCTACCGTAACCGACACGCAGGAACACGTGGGAGGGTCATCATGCAGACTGCACTGGACTGAATAACTTCCTAGCGCCAACGGTGATCGGCCGACTTATCGCCGTGCCGAAACGCTCTACTGTACCAGCCGGCAGGGTGCGGCACATCCCCCTTCTCGGGAATCTTATGAAACGTCCTTTTAGGGCCCTAAATTTTTCGATCGTCTTTCTTACTGATGAGACACTGCTTCGTCGAATCGACAGAAATCTCGGGAGATCTGTCTTGTGGTATGACGTGTTTTAGCGCAGAGCGATTGCACCCTCGGGGAAAGACTTAGTGCACAGACCATCCTGTCTTACTGTATACTCAGGGGGTAAAGAGAAGCGCTGTCTGTGAGATGACAAGGCGCGGCCTTATCAAGATCCACTGCAGGGTTCATGTATATACATCCTTGCAGGGCGCCAAAGGTGGTTGAGGATGATGGGTGAGCCACGATGTCTGTGGCGTTGGAGAGGGATACCACGAATAGTGCCAATAGTGCTATGCGGCCACCGCGTAGCGCATCCGCAAGATATTCATGTGCAAAGGTGGGTACGCAATTGTGTCTCCTCAAAAAAAAAATGCTGAGCGCTTTAGCACTATGTTGATGTCACTTGGCTGCGTGAAGTGCATTAAAGACAAGACGCTTCAGTACGTTGAATAGGATCCTCCCAGCTAGTAGGAGGAGCCGGTGGACTTCGCTTCCAATTGTAGCTACATCTACGGGTATCTTCGTGTCCAATCTATATAAAACCTCTCCAAAACGGCCCAGGCCGCTCAAAAAAAAAAAAAGGCCGTTGAGTTGCGTCATGTCCAGGGCAAATTCAGGCGCCTATGATCGACCAAAGTAGCGATAGCGTGGTTGCCAGCACCGACAGTAAAGCGGCATTGGGAACATGGTGACTGGCCGCGGCCGGCGCTGATCGCGCGTGGCTGTGTGAGTAACCTGTGACGGCGGCCGACCCTGATACACTGGCGGTACTCTTCGGCGGAGTGTTGCTGGTGGCCGCAGGGCCTGGATGTGAATGGGACCCGCCCATACCACAGAGTCCAGAGCCGACCAGCAGCTTGGTCGGGTAGAAGACTTTGGGCAGTCCCGCGCCCATAGAAGCCGTCAACGCCCCCGCGTCGCTGATGCTGACATGACTGCATGTCAAGATCTCGGTCATCCGGGTCCCAGGTGCCAGACCGTGGGCCAGGAGGTGAAGATCAAAATCATCGCCCGTCTCTCCGTTGTTGTTCAGCACGGTGATGACCTGTTGGCCATCCTCTCCTTTGCGCATGGCCAAAGAGTGATAGTCCTGGTAGATGACGTCGGTAGCATATGTTGTGTAGGAGTCACTCGTGTTGACAATGTGCTGTCTCGCGGCAACAAGTGTGGAGATATGCTTGTAAAGAAAGGCGTCGGTGTTGTACTTCGTCGTCCACAGAGGCGCTCGGTTTGTGTAAGGGCTGATGCCGCCAGCCATGTGCTGCTCTTGGCCGGCGAAGATGATCGGTATCCCGTCGCCCATGATCGTGTAAGTGACGATATTCTTGGCCAGTGCCGTATCATTCGTGTACTGGGCGAATCTCGCCACATCATGGTTCTCGCTGAACAAGCCGAACGCGGTGGGATCTTCACAGTTGGAGTGCATGGTGTAAATTGTCGTCACCAGATCATTGATGCTGCCCTCTGGGCTAGAGAAGGCTCTGATCAGAGGGTAGTAAATTGGGTAATTGAGAATACTTCCAATGGTCTCCGCCCACCGACACACGTAGACATTGTCGCCCTGCATTGTCTCGCCTGTGGCGAACACACCAGCGGCCTGGACGAAGTCTGGAAAGAACTGCGGCTCAACATTCACCACCGTGTCGATGCGAAGCCCATCGATCGAGTAATTGCTGACCATGGAGGAGATCCATCTCTGGAACATGGCCTGCACATCTTCGTCTTCGGTCCGGAGATCCACGAGAGGCACAATCTCGTCTCCCAGCCAGCAGACTTCGACCTCGGTCTGATTGGCGACATCGTCATTTGGGCAATAGTCATGGAAGTACTTTGGATCGTTGAACGGGTTGAAGATGCCGTAATCGATGTCTGCAGGGGTGCCGGCATAACCTTGATGAAGTCAGCTTGTTGCGCAATGATACTAATATCGCATCGTACCCATGTGGTTGACCACTACGTCCAGCATAATGTACATCCCACGCTCATGAACGGCATCGATCAGCTCCTTAAGATCTTCTGCCGTGCCGAAATTGGGGTTGAGAG
Organism: Pseudocercospora vitis; assembly: GCA_026120125.1. Lineage (NCBI taxonomy): Eukaryota > Fungi > Ascomycota > Dothideomycetes > Mycosphaerellales > Mycosphaerellaceae > Pseudocercospora > Pseudocercospora vitis. Next base: position 562,759 of record JALRML010000003.1, on the reverse strand, counting down.
CGTACAGGTCCTGGGCCCAATAGGCTGCATAGGCTTCGCCATCGCCGGTCGTTTGCGGCAGCTGTGCCACTACCGGACTGATCCAGATCGCGTCAAAGTTCATGCCTTGGATGTAATCGAGCCTGTCGGTGATGCCCTTCCAGCTCCCTCCGCAGTACAGGCCGTCCACGACGCTGCAAGGAGCGGTTGTCGAGCCATTGCTGAGGGCAAAGCGATCGGTCAAGACTTGATAAATCGTCCTGCCCCGCCAATCCTGTAGAGAGGCAGCGGACGCGGTGCGGGGAGCTATGAAGAGCAGTTCTATGGCAGTGGAAAGCAGGCAGTGTAACCAGAGAGTCATGGCGATACCTGCGCCGCGGTCAGACATGCGGCTCAGGAACTACATAGCTGTCGTGCCACGCGAATAATGACGGGCGGAGTGAGGAGGACGACGACGACGACGACGTGTGCTACACCACCACCACTACCATCGATGTTACAGCGATGATTGACGACATGGTGGTTCCCATCGTGTCGTGGCGTGCGACCTGCGACGTGCGTCTCTGACCCACCCACACACACACATTGCGCGCTGGCAAGTCATGTCGTTGGCACTTGGCGACAGCAGCATTGAGAGAAGTGGACGCTGCGGTGGAGGATGCACGGAATAAAAAGGGCCCCGGGGCGCTGGCGCGGTCTGACGTTCAAACAAGATGCAGTCGCCATCGCCACGGGGTGCCACTGCCTGGCCGGGTGCCGGATGTGGGCTGATGCTTGCCGTGTGCGGCAAGAACCTTCCCATCGAAACGCCCGCCGATCGGAGCAGACGTCCCGACCTCACACGTTCGGTCCTCACGGCTGCATTGTGCCTGGGTGGCAGGACTGGAGCGGGGCCTCGGCCAGCAGTCTCGATGCGGCGAGCGAGCGAGGGTGGATGGCATGGCAGGCCGGCGGGCAAGAGGAGGATTAGTGCGGTCGTGGTAGTGGAGCGAGGGACGGGATGCTTGCGTGGACACAGCGTCGCCGTCGCGCTGGAAAGAATGCAGAGTGGATCCGTGGCAGGAACGAATGGCCCGTCTCTGCCCTCCACCCTGCAGGTACCCTCGACCTTTCGAATCGTTCCTGCCGTCGCTGTCTCGGACGGCAGGCGCACTGGGCTTGGTGTGCATCGCGCCATCTGCATTGGGAGGATCGGCGACTGCACACCGCGACGCGCTAGCCATGGGTGCGGAAAGAACGACCGGAAAGAACGACCGGAAACACCTGCACACGTCGCGCGATAGATAACAGACAATCTCGTCACCTCGTCAGCTACAGGTAGATTGACGGAGCCACGATGGACGAACGCGAGATTCGGCCCGGGCGACATGGACATGGACTGGAGGCAGAGGCAGAGGCAGAGGGGACACGCACGCGCTCCCTCTCCGCCATCTGACAGGTGACAGGTGAGGTGCCCTTCGGTCTCACCAGCACGACGACCGGTCCGCGACGATGGCCGGACAAGAATGTAGCCATTCCAGTAGACATCCCCGTCTCCGGTGAGGTCACGGCGCTTGTGTGTGTCTGCCTGTGTGTGTGTGTGCCGGGCCCGAGTGGGCTCGTGAAACGGCCGGTATGTTGCCTTTTCGTTCTGCCCAACCTGCACTTTACCTGCAACGGCTGTGCGTCTGCAAGCGAGTGAAGGGTGAAGGGTTCATGTTGCGGTGGATGCACGGGTTTGCAGAGAGGCCCACCCCGTCATCCACACGCCCTGCACCTTCGCCGTGGCCTTCCCTTCAAAACCAGCAAAACCTCCAGCCGGTCGAAGCCTTGTCCTGGTGGGGAGCCCAGCACCTTTCACGCTGCCTTGCTTGGCTTTGCCCTCCAGTCTCCATTCTTCCCACCAACACGCTCGTTGACCTCATCCCGACTCCCATCCACCACCCTGTCATTCGTTTTCCCGGCTCGACCAGTCGCCCACCTGCAGTCGTTGTCCTCCTCTAGTACCCCATCCCTGTCGCATCTCCAGACGGCTCTACAAGGCGCTCTGCCTTGCCTCTGCTGCCCGCCACAGTGCTTTTCTCACTCCCACTCCGGACCCGTGCCATCATCAGGCATTGACACCGCAGCGAGCAAACGCCTTCACTTCTCAAAACACCAATAGCCACCGGGAAGTTTCAGTGTATGAGGCTTGGTGACGGCCACGACACTCACCAGCTGCTCGTGCAGCGCCACGGTCTGTCTGGGAACGCACCGACTCAAACATGTTGAAACCATGTGTGCTCGCCCTGGCCCTCCTAGCAGCACTCGCATCCGCTTCATATTACGACGAGGTGGAAGCAGAATGGAACTTGAACGTCAACAAGGACGCCGCCACTCCTCTGGAATACAGTGTACCGGATTGGCCATCCGGGTTTGAGCATCAGCCAAGTCCCGAGAATTGGAGATTTCCCTTCTACAGCTTCTTCCTGGACCGCTTCGTCAACGGCGATCCGACCAACGACAATGCCAACGGGACCACGTGGGAACAAGACTACAGGCAGACCCAGCTACGACATGGAGGCGATATGGCAGGCCTGCAAGATTCTCTTGACTATCTTCATGGTCTTGGCGTCCGAGGTCTCTACCTGGTCGGCAGCGCAATGATCAACTTGCCATGGGAAGCCGATGGCTACAGTCCGACGGATCACACCATTCTCGACCATCATCTTGGCACCATCGAGGTGTGGCGCGAGGCTGTACAGGCAATCCACGACAAGGGCATGTACGTGATCCTGGACAACACGATGGCTACCATGTCCAATCTCCTCGGCTTCGAAGGCTACCTCAACACGAGTGCCGACTGGTCCTTCACAGAGCACAAGACAAAGTACACTTCGACCATGAGGTATCGCGACTTTTACATTGGCAATGAATTTCACGACGTCTGCCCCTACGACTATCCGCGCTTCTGGGACCAAGGCGGCCATCAGATCATCGACAACAACACCAAGGCCATGGTCGGCTGCATGGACAGCGAATTCGACCAGTATGGTGATGTCGGTGCATTTGGAGTTTATCCGGAATGGCAGAAGCAGCTTTCCAAGTTCAACGGAGTGCAGGATCGCTTGCGAGAGTGGAGACCTCAGGTCCTGGACAAGATCAACCACTTCTCTTGCATGATGATCAAGGGCCTGGACATCGACGGGTTCCGCATTGACAAGGCCATGCAGGTAACAGTGGATGCGCAAGGGAATTGGTCACACTTCCAGCGTGAGTGCGCTTCGTCGGTGGGAAAAGACAACTTCTTCATTCCTGGCGAGATCGTGAACGGTAACGCCGATGCATCCGTCTACCTTGGACGCGGGAAAGAACCATCCATGCAGGTCTTGAACATGACCAAAGCAATGACGTCGAACGACACGGAATATCTGCGCAAGGATGGTCATCAGGCTCTCGATGCTGGCGCCTTTCACTACTCTACATATCGTGCACTCATGCGATTCCTGGGTCTCGATGGCAATCTTCTGGCCGCCAACGATGCACCTGTCAATTTCGCGGACCAATGGGCGACCTTCGTGCAGACGAATGATCTCAATAACGCCTACACGGGTGAATTCGATCCGCGGCACATGTATGGAGTCTCGAACCACGACGTTTTGAGATGGCCAGGACTGACCAACGGGACGGAGAGGCAGCTTCTGGGTGATTTTGTCATATCACTTCTGATGCCAGGTATTCCGTTGGTCAGCTGGGGTGAAGAGCAGGCTTTTTATGTCTTGGACAACACTGCCAGCAACTACATCTTCGGACGTCAGCCAATGTCTTCTGCTCAAGCGTGGCAAATGCACGGCTGCTACAAAGTCGGCAACAAGAACCTCAACAATTGGCCTGTCAACAGCACGCTCAGAGGATGCCAAGATGATTCAGTCAGCCTCGATCACCGAGATCCTACGCACCCAGTCTATACTGTCCTCAAGCAAATGTTTGATAGGCGAAAGAAATATCCCGTGCTCAACGACGGTTTCCACGTTCAACAGCTCTCGAACCAGACCTTCAACTACACCCTCCCCGGCTCATACGGTGTGCCGACCGAGACGGGGCTCTGGAGCGTACTCAGAGGCCGCGTTGAGGGGATTCAGGATCTTAGCAACGATGGCACATTCGGGAATCAAGGAGTCTGGCTGCTTTACTCCAACTACAACGGATCCATCGTCTATGAGTCTGACTGTTCAGGTGACAATGCCATAATCTCACCTTTCGACGCCAATAGCACCGTGAAAAACCTCTTCTATCCCTTCGACGAATGGTCCTTGGAGGAGTCCACAGTCACGCTCGGTATAGAGGGCTCTACCAATCCGAATGGCTGCTTGCCACGACTCAATATGACCAAGTACGGTTTCAAGGCGTTTGTGCCACTCGCCAACTGGACCGCGCCTGCTCCTCTGGTCACAGGCTTCTCACCAGGTCACGATGCCCGCATCGTTTCGAACGCCTCCGAGAACGAACCCTCGTCACTAGATGTGGAGCTACGCTTCTCTGCTGAGATGAACTGCAACTCCCTCGCTCAGGCATTGAGTATCAACTCGACCACTGGAGAAGGCTCTCAAGGCACCATCGATACTGACAACATGGACTGTCGAATGATAGAGCCAGAGTTCGAAGCTTACTACTATGGTCCAAGTCCATCCACATGGCGTGCCCGGTTCACACTGAAGAACCTCTACGATGGCATTCATAGAATCAACGTCGACAATGTGACGAGCGAGAGTGGTGATTCGTATACCAACTCGGTCGATCATTTCATGATCCGTATCGGCAAAGAAGACAACCCCATGGTCTTCCCAACAACGGCAAACTACAGCACATCCCTTCTGTACAAAGATGATACCTCGTCGAAGCGAGATGTGTCGATCACCACCTCTGGACTGATGGTGAACCACAAGGCGCCAGGAGCCGACAAGTGGCGATATTCCCTGTCTTTCGGTGCGGTGTGGTCGGAATGGTTTGATTACTCCCCTGGCAACGCTTCCCTCGCTTCGCAGACGTGGAGAGGCGACAAGAAGGAGCAGAAGTGGACGGGGGACCATGTTCAGGTTCAGTATTGGTCCAAGCTCGCTGGAAGCAGCGACCACGTTGTGGAAGGCGATCTTGTTGGGACGGATCGTATACCACGCCGTTTCCCGCACCTCTTTCTCCATGGATCCTACAACCAGTACGGATATGACGATGGCCTTCCCAATACCATGTTCCAGCTCGACAACGGTACTTGGGCTTTCGACTTCATGGATGAGTGGCCGACCCAGTTCCAGGTCAACGTCTGGGGTATGGCATCGAATGGTGAGCCCGATGTGTCGTTCGCCTTCGGTGATGTTGATAATGATACCGTCCTCGACCGCATCTCGCCAGTATCGCTTCAGCAAGCTGTGGTCAACATTACTAACCTCGGCCCGCCTGCTCCGTCGCTGGCCTGGCGCATCTTGTTCAATGATGGTGACTTGCGATACTACCTGGTTCCTGTCGGAAATCGATACGCACAGTTAGCGCTCTGGCTTCTACTCGGCCTGATCCCGGTAGCAACAGCTGTGACTGGTGTATGGGCTTACATGCACTTCTTCTACGGCGTCAAGTTCAACCAGATTGGTCTTTCGGAGAAGAAAAGCATCCTTCCCGTGGCAGCCGTGGGCAGATTGTTTCATCGCGAGAAATTGGACGAGAAAGAGAGTGAGCCTGTAACCCCAAGCGAAACAATGGCTACGACGCCCCCCGACCTGGCTGAAGCTGGCATCATCCAAAGTGCCGCATTTGGTGCCGGAGCAACCATCGAGAACAAGCGTCGCACAGTGCTGATCGCGACCATGGAGTACGACATCTCCGACTGGAACCTGAAGATCAAGATCGGTGGTCTTGGTGTGATGGCGCAGTTGATGGGCAAGAATCTTGAGCACCAGGACCTGATCTGGGTGGTTCCTTGTGCTGGTGGCCTCGATTACCCGGTCGATACTCCGGGTCTTCCCATTGATGTTACCATCCTTGGGCGCACATACGAGGTACAGGTGCAGTATCACAAGTTGAACAACATCACTTACATGCTTTTGGATGCTCCTGTCTTCCGCAGGCAGAATGCCAAGGAGCCATACCCAGCCCGCATGGACGATCTTGACAGCGCCATCTACTACTCTGCCTGGAACCAATGTATTGCCGAAGCGATGCGTCGGTTCCCGATCGACCTCTATCATATCAACGACTACCACGGCACAGTCGCTCCTCTCTACTTGCTGCCAGACACCATTCCTTGCGCGTTGTCGCTGCACAACGCCGAGTTTCAAGGTCTGTGGCCAATGAGAAATCCTCGTGAAGTCGAGGAAATCTGCTCTGTTTTCAACCTGCCCCAGACTGTCGTGCAGCGCTACGTCCAGTTCGGAGAAGTCTTCAATTTGCTTCATGCGGGTGCGAGCATCCTGCGTATCCACCAGAAAGGCTTCGGCGCTGTCGGTGTCAGTAAAAAGTACGGCAAACGTTCTTGGGCACGCTACCCTATCTTCTGGGGCTTGAAGAAGATCGGTGCCCTGCCCAACCCTGATCCGTCCGATGTTGCGGAATGGGATAAAAAGCAGACGAGGCCGGACGAAATTCAGATCGACCAAGTCTTTGAGAGTGCACGTGCTGGGCTGAAACGGCAAGCTCAAGAGTGGGCTGGTCTGGAGCAGAGAGCAGATGCCGATCTCTTCGTGTTCGTTGGGCGATGGTCTATGCAAAAGGGCATTGACCTCATTGCCGATGTCTTCCCTGCAATTCTGGAGCGGTACGAGCATGTGCAACTCCTGTGTGTTGGACCTACCATTGATCTCTACGGCAAATTCGCGGCCCTCAAGCTGGACAAGATGATGCAGAAATACCCGGGCCGTGTGTACTCCAAACCGGAATTTACCGCTCTCCCGCCATTCATCTTTAGTGGTGCTGAGTTCGCGCTCATTCCTAGCAGAGACGAGCCATTCGGTCTGGTCGCAGTCGAGTTTGGAAGGAAAGGAGCTCTGGGCGTGGGGTCGCGCGTAGGCGGTCTTGGTCAAATGCCAGGATGGTGGTATACGATCGAGTCGTCCACCACGAAACATCAGATGCATCAATTCAAGATGGCAATTGCTGGTGCACTGAAGTCCGACTACGAGACTCGCGCCACGATGAGAGCACGCTCAGCCAAGCAAAGGTTCCCAGTCGCACAGTGGAAAGAAGACCTGGAAATCCTCCAATCCACATGTATCAAGATCCATAAGAAGCGAATGGAGCATATCACCGCACGACGTATGGGACTCGAGGATAAGGGCGGGACCTCTAGTGGCTGGAACACTCCTGGATGGATGACGCCTCGAAGTGGCTGGGCCACACCCACCAGCAGTCGTCCAAATACGCGTCCATCTTCGCCTAACCGGTCCGGTACGTCCACGCCGGTCGGGTCCCGAAATGCCTCCCTCTCGCTCGGCATGCGCCACGGTCCAGGACATATTCCGGGAACTCCCTCGACACCCTCTGAAAGATCGAATCCGAGCTCAAACACCTCTCGCAGAAACTCCATTGAGGAGCAGGAACCTCCCAGACATCTTAGCAGTATACAGGATGAAGAATACATCAGCTCCGAAGCTGCCGAGGCGTCCAAGCGACGGTCTCAGCTTGGCACAATGGCAAGTGAATTCAACTTTGCATTGCGTGACGGTACTGCTCAGCACCAGCCCACTCCCCCGGATGCGACATACTTCTCGCCTGTGACTCCCGGCGGGAACATCCCAACTGGCCAGACATTCTCGTTCCTGTCCCGCCCTCATACTCCCGTCCGAGATAACGATACGCCAAGCATTCCCCAGACGCCGCTATCGACCGAAAGGGTCATGGACGAGAAGAAGAAGGATCAACCCCAAGAGCTCATGCCATTCTTCACAGATCCGACTGGGTTGTATTACAAGACCTTCGAGAAGAAGCTTGAAACTCTGAGCGGTAAAACTTCAGAGAGCGCCCTGTGCATTGAAGATTACCTGGAGAAGTCCGAGAAGCAATGGTTCCACCGGCTGTACGAAGCGAAAATGAGTCGGAACAATACACCCAGTGCATCAAGAGCCGCGACACCAGCTGGCTCCATCTACGAGGGTGTCGACACGGATGAATCACTCGCACAGTTTCTTCTCCCAGAGAACTATCAAGCACCAACGGGTCTCAGACGCCTGTTGTTGACAAAAGTTGGCGATTGGCCAGTCTACTCTCTGTTGCTTGCTCTGGGCCAGATCCTGGCGGCCAACTCGTACCAAATCACACTCATCAGTGGTCAAGTTGGTCAGACGGCGGGAGAATTGTATGCCATAGCCTGCATCTACCTCGGCACTACTTTAATCTGGTGGTACCTCTTCCGTCGTCTGGCGGCTGTGTGGGTGATGAGTTTGCCCTGGTTGTTTTATGGCCTCGCTTTCTGGCTCCTCGCATTCGCGCCCTACGGAGCGTCAACACAATCTCGTGGATGGGTGCAGAATGTGGCTACAGGCTTCTATGCTGCCGCGTCATCGTCCGGATCGCTCTTCTTCGCCCAAAACTTCGGCTCCTTGGGATCTGCGCCGGTCAAAGATTGGGCGTTCAGAGCGTGTGCTATCCAGGGAACTCAGCAACTCTACGTGGTGGGTCTTTGGGCGTGGGGCAATAAGTTGACCAACCTGAACTCCAACGGCGACTCCACATCCCTCGGTTCGAAGATGACGGCCATCGGCATCCCCATCTCGCTCTTTCTCTGGGCTGTTGGCATAGTCCTCTTCCTTGGTCTACCCGACTTCTACCGTCAAAAGCCTGGCGCTGTCCCAGATTTCTACTCATCCATCTTCCGCCGGAAGATCATTGTTTGGTTCTTGGTCGCCGTGTTTGTGCAGAACATTTTCCTGTCGGCTCCTTACGGTCGAAATTGGTCCTACCTGTGGGGATCGAAGCACGCTCCAGGGTGGTCGGTTTTCCTTCTTATACTCCTGTTCTTCGTGGTTGTGTGGGCTGTCGTGCTCTTCTTCTTCGGTTATCTGTCTACAACCCACAGCTGGATCATTCCCATCTTTGCTGTTGGCCTGGGTGCACCAAGGTGGTGTCAGATATTGTGGGCATGCTCGAACATTGGGCAGTATTTGCCGTGGGCTGGCGGGCCCGTCGCCTCGGCAATCTTAGGCAGATCGCTTTGGTGCTGGCTCGGCCTCCTAGACTCCATTCAAGGTAAGACAGTCCGACGAGTCACACGAAATCACAATTGCTGACTCTTCACTAGGCATTGGCTTCGGAATGATTCTCCTCCAGACAATGGTTCGCTTCCACTGCTCCTTCGTCTTGATGGCAGGACAGTGTATTGGTGCGCTCGCGACTATCATAGCCAGAGCGGACGGACTCAACAGTGTCGGTCCCGGGCCTACCTTCCCTAACTTCGCAGGCGGCTGGTCCGAAGGTCTCTCGCAGCCATGGTTCTGGATCTGCTTGCTTCTCCAACTCGGCATTTGCGTGGGCTTCTTTACGTTCTTCCGTAAGGAGCAGCTGACCAAGCCATAAAGCCGACATGGCTGTCTCTCGTTGTCCGCTGTACAGGCTGTCGGCACAGGGCCGGCTGAGCACCAAGAAAGGTAATGATCATAATGATCTTACGGCGTTTTTGATATGTCTGGATTTGGTTGTGTGAAGCATTGCAAGCGTAGTAGCGTCGTTGTTCGCTCTCGAGATGATCAGAGGAGAGACTACATAGACTTTTAGTAGAGATGAGAGACTCGAAGTGCTCGGCTCTCAAACATCATGTGTTGGCTGCAGGGAGTTACATACATGGCAGCAGCATCAGCCTTTCGTTATTGACACGCACCGCTTGCCACAGCGTCCCAATCCAGAGCGCATCTCAGTCTTCCCCACCGTGCAGTGTGTTTGGGTCACGTGGTATCAAGTGGCTTCGAAAGCTGGAAAGTCGCTGCCCCGGTCCAATGTAGCACATTCGAGCTCTGTCCGTGAGAGATGTGCGCTGCGAGGTGTGGGCTGAAGTCGGACCATTTCATCCTTGCCCAATGCCGATCTCCCTACGAGCTAGTTAACTCTATCTCAGCACTTGAAACCTTATTGGGAATAATTCAACCACGCTCCACGGCATTGAGACCACCACCGGACGGGCGACCACCATGGACGTCCCGCCTCACGCCATGGAGGAGAAGACCACCTTCACCGTCCTCGTCACGGGTGCAAATAGGTATGAAATTTCTCTCTCCAACGGACCGTCCCGCTGACATCAGCATAGCGGCCTCGGCTTCGCTCTCTGCTGCCGCCTCATCGACGAATTCCTCTTCACAAGACCGCAATCCCAAACCCTGCACCTGCTCTTTTCCACTCGCGACTCCAAGAAAAGTTCCGACACTCTCACCCGTCTCCAGCAGCATCTCCAGACCACGCTCCGAGAAGCCAATGGCCGAACCCTTGGCATCAGTCGCCTCCTGGAAGCGAGGATCCAACTCGAAGGCGTGCAGGTCGATCTGCTGAAACTCGCGAGCGTGAAGGCTTTGGCCGAACAGCTCCTGCGACGGCACGAGCCCATCGATGCCGTCGTCTGGAACGCCGGCATTCCCGGGTGGAAAGGGCAGGATTGGCCGCGCGCGATCTGGTCGGTGTGCACGGATTTGGTGCACGCCACGACGTGGCCGACGTACATGATTTGCCACGTGGGGTTGCTGGCGAAGCCTCAGCTTACGATGGCGGCGGAGAGCGAGAAGGCAGCGGCGGAACCCGGCTTGGGACAGGTCTTCCTCGCGAATGTCTTCGGGCATTACATGCTCACGCACTGGCTGCACCCGCGCTTCCACTCGCACACCCGGATCGTGTGGATGGGCAGTATCAGCGCCGCGGCGCACACGTTCGAGATCGACGACCTCCAGGGCGTGCGCGCGGCCATGGCCTACGAGTCGTCCAAGCGGTTGACGGATTTGCTGGTGCTGAATTCCGAGTCGGATTCGGCGAAACCGTTTGTGCGGAATCTGCTCCCTGCCGCGAGCGATGCGCAGCGGCCGAGGATGTTCGTGGTTCATCCCGGGGTGTGTGGGACGGCGATTGCGGGATTGCATTGGTTCATTGCCTTGTTCATGACGGCGTCGTTCTACCTTGCGAGATGGCTCGGGTCGCCGTGGCATCCTGTGGATCCATATAAAGGGGCGGTCAGCGCCGCCTTCACGGTCTTGTCTTCGCAGATCCCGGAGATGGAGCAGACGGAGGGCAAAGGGAAGTGGGGTTCTGCGACGGGAGTCTCGGGGGATGAGCGGGTGGCGAGGAGTGATGTCGATGGGTGGGGGTATTGTGGGAAGGTCGGTGTCGTGCCCAAGGGGAGCGTCACCACGGGTCTGTATCGAGGACGGAAGGAACTCACGAAGGAGAGCAGGGAGGAGTTCGAAGACACCGGGAGGCGGGCCTGGATGCAGATGGAGCAGCTGAGGATGGACTGGGAGAAGAGGCTCGGCCCCGTATCGCAAGCAAGCTTGGTGGATGGGTGAGCTTTTTCTAAAATTAATGTAGACTATGTACAATTATGTGCCGTATCTCATTATGCTCTCCACATCTCATGGATCGTCATTATTTGCTCTTCGTGGATGGGTCATCTTGCCATTACGCCAGAGAGTCCCGGCACCCGCTTAATGCTAAACGACTTCGCCCTCGTCGCGGATCTTTAACGCCGGCTCTCTAGTGCAGACGAGAGTGGAAGGCTGCTCGGCTGAGAGTCGTGGTACCTGCTCTACTAACTCGATACAAGTCCCATCAGAGATGTTCCGTACTCATAGCCACTAACTACTGCCCGTAGCGTCGTTGGCAAGTGGGACACCATTTGTGATCGTGCCATATGGTACAGCGGAGTAATTACCGAAGCAGCTGTACTCGTACTGGGCCTCCTCAAGCTTGGTAGACTGCACCTCAAAGAAGGTGGTGAGCTCGCACCAGCCATCGTCTCGATCGCCGCATTGGTGAAAGCTCTTTCCTAGAGGGATCGTGCGCTGGTTCAGGATGAAGTGGATGTATTTCGTGACCCCACCCTCGTCGTACTTAGCACCGTCCTTGCGGTTGCCGTTGAGTGGCTGCGGCGTCTCGATAATCTCCATGTCCAGTCTCGCGCCGAACGGCTCCATGTGGGAGACGATCAAGGAGCGGTTACGCAGGATCTGGGTGGCTGGTAGAAGTGGGGCGAATTGAGTGAGGCCAAATGCGGTCAAAATTCCAGCGATGTTCGTGTCGTGGCTGAAGTCGAAGTTGAGACTTTGTCCAAGAGGGAAGGTCTCGACATTGCTGTCCAAGGTCACGTTGATCTGAGCGGTTGGCTGGGTAATGAGATGGTGCTGGAGACGGGCCATGATTTCGACGACGTAGCCAATGCCTACTGCTCTGCCGGTGGGGGACTGAAACATGTTGTTGCCGGCGAAAGAAATGTCGACAGAGTAACTATAGCCCTCCCACTCTTCGTATGTGAACAAACCGCAGAAAGCGGAGTAGCCCAGCGCGACGGTCTCATAAGCACAAAGCGATTGGGCGTTGTAGGTATCGGTAGTCGACCAGTTGAATTCTGGTCCGTAGGAATTCAGCCTTTTGGTAGCGTCGGCGAGGTAAATATTGTACCACTCCTTGGTGGCATTGTTGCCGCCCTGGTTGACGTAGGTGTTGGAATTGTTGCAGTTCTGGTACCCCGCCAGTGTGTTGTTGAAGATACCAGTCGAGTTCTCCCTCGCTAGCACCAGAGTTGCATTCTGCGTCCAATCCAGACCAAAGAAGCCCGCAAGGAAGTACTCGGCAGACTTCAGCATGCGGTCCTGTGTAGTCGAGCGAGCAACGATTTTGCTGCCATTGTTCGGATAGAGATGTCCATACATGATTTGGTGGAGAGTACCAGAGTCGAACAACTCCTGCTTGCCCACAGGAGTGAGGATTTCGGCTCCTAGCTTGTTGGTCCAGGTGTTCAGGAATTCCAGCTCCCCCGTGAAGTGCACATTGCCAAGGATACCGGTGGTGTAATTGTGGATCTTGGTCGCCAACACTGTCGCTCCAGCTCCGGTGGTTGGATAGCGTGAGCCGTGGCGAGAAAGCATATGCAGTTGTACAATACAGGCATTCTTTGGCAGGGAGTACTCGTCCACACCAAACCCAATCGGATTGGGGAAGTAGTGACTTAGCTGACCATGCATTTGGAAGATGTTGCCACTTTCATTGTTTCCCTTGATCGGTACCTGAGTTTCGAGAGGACTATTCGGAATATATGACTGAAGTGCACATGCTGATCAGCTTTGGAAACCACGCCTCGGACACGAGGATGTTTCGGTGGGCTTACCACACTGGGGAATGGAGCTGGATTGGTTTGCGCCAGGAAAGCAGCTGGTCCCGTCGGAGTCGGACCTGGTCGTCGTGTCAATGGCACTGAATATCGTCAAGTCGGTGCAGCACAGCCTACCTGGCAACAGCTCTGGCTTTGTCACATAGTAATCCGGCAAATCACTACTGAGAGCTGAAGAGGGATTGTAGCTGTCCTGCGCTTGCACGAGTGTCGCCGCCGCGGCAAAGATGTAGCTTCTATACATGGCGACGAACTGTACGACAACGCCGACAAAGAGCAGCACTTGTGCAACGAACACTGCTTTGGCCTTGAATGTCAACGGTGGTCGGAGCTGAAATATCGCAGAGGGCGAGCATGCTGGTGGCTTTAAAGGCATGGATGCAGGTTTGGGGGCCGGTTCCTCGTCGTCATGCTGGACCGGCCAGAGCACCAGCGGATCCTGCGCGTGCACGAGTACTGCAGGTCCCTCCTTCTCACCACGCATCAAATGAGCGGGTGAGTGATGCGATGTCGGGAGAGAAAAGACAGCTATCCGTGGTGTAAGCGAGATCCGGGATGGCCCAGGTGGTGCGTGGAGGCTGTAGCTTGTCGGTGCTTAGCCGTAAGGTTAGGTTGGCGGGGTGGCGGGGTGGCGGAGATCGGTTCCAACCTTGTGGAAGCGTTCAGGTACCACGAGTGAGATGCGGAGTCTGTGCCACGTGGGAAGGGAAGGGAAGGGAAAGGTGCGGTGCGTGCTCACAACGTCAAGATGCACCGCGTGTCAGAGGCGTTTGGTGGGAGGTGGAATGGAAGCTTGTAGGGTGCGAGGTGCGAGTTGCAAGCATGCTGGCCATCAAGGTGTTGTTTCGATCAATAAGCCTCTCGCTACTACACGGAAGGCAATAGCTGCATGTGTAATGGAACTCGGATCAGCAGTCTGGCATGGAGATCATGCCCGCGCACAAATAGCAGATCGTACGCAAGAGCAATAGAAGGCGCGCAATTGCGAGTTCTGCAGGAGAGACTGGCATTCTTCCGCTACCGAACACAGCCATGCAAGCCGTGGCTAATATTACAATCGTCTCTAGTGTACAGTAACATTGGTCGTCGAAAGTCTCGTCACGTCATCAATCCGTATCCGCCCACAGCGAGATCCCGGACCTTTTACAAAATTCGTTAGCCATGCCGCTTGAAGGCAGAGAAGTGAACCCGAGGGCAAAGGAAAGGTTTATTCACCGCCACGGACGTCGAACAGTGACAGCGTCCCTAAGACTGCCTCTTCGCTTGGGCGGTGCAACCCGGTTCTGAGACTCAGCTGGTGGCTCAGGTTGATCTTTGGTCTTGACGCTGTTGGTGCGTCTAAACAGTGTGCGCTTCTCACCATTGTTCCCAGCGGCCGATGACGGCCTGGCAGTGGCAGGCTCGGTCTTCGTTCTCACAGCAGGACTGGGCCGGTGCGTGTCACGACTGCTTGGTGGCCGCGCCGTCCCAATGACAGCAGAGCTTTTGCTTGAACGATCGGTGTGGCTGGTTTTCGGTCGAGGCGGCGCGCTGTTCACATACGCCGATGAGGGTGTCGACGTCAGGGTTGGCAAGGTGGGTTTCTCGCGATCACTTCCGTGACTATTTGACAGTCGACGGAATAGATTTTGGGTCCTCTTGCTCAGCGTCCTGGCTGGCGAGGGGGATGTCCGAGACCTGGAGGGCGATGTCATAGACGACGAAAGGCGCGATGTTGCTCGAGGTACTTCAGGGGAAAGGGCGCGGTGAGACGGCTCATCGGCCTGCATCACGGTGCGGTTTCCAGATGATCCCGAACGCTGAGAGAGGGCAGAACGAGGGCTTGTGACAGTCTCCGCTGACGATCTGCCACCGCCGCTCACGATCTTGCCAATCGTACCGAAGATGTTGGGACTGGTCTCTACGCGATTAAGTCTTGGCTTTGCTGGACCGGTCACAGGCTCCTCGCTGGATCTCCGTCGTCGCGGACGAGAAGAAGCAGGTTGAGTCGGGGAGCGCTCGCTCATGTTGAACATCATGTCGGCTGGTGGTTGCCCACGTGGCTGGAACCTACTAGGTGTACCCATCAAAAGCGATTTTCCGTCGGGGAAACCATCATAATCCAATCCAAAATCCTTGATAGTATCAGATCCAGCATCAGGCTCATATGGGCTGAAGTCGTCTTCGTCGGAGCTGTCAAGTTCGTGCGAGCCGTCTACGTTCGTGCTTCTATACTGTAGATTGCGCGTGTATGCAGTTTTCAGCTCCACCGACGACCTCATCTGACGTGGAGTCGTTCTGACGCCGGGCTCAAGCGCAGTGGAACCCGTTACAACAGCCGGTGTGACGTCGAGGAGACTTCGGTCCTCCACGATGCTAGACCGCGAAGCACGAAGGATTCGTGTGCTGGCGCTGCTAGGACTTGGAGGCAGTAGGTCTCCGAAGACAGGGCCGGCAATGCTGGTAGGCCGTGGGTGCTTAGAACGTGGCTGTCGACGCAACTGTGGTTGCTGCTTCGGCTCGACAGCAGCAGCATCAAGCCCAGCATCACCAGCTGCCGCGAGAGCATCATTCAATGATTGATAATGAATCTGTTGGTCATCGTGTCTCGGAGCGGGCGACACTTTACGGCTCATCTCGTCCTGCAGAGCCGACGGTGTGTGATTCGACTTCGACGGCGTAGCTTCAGCCTCATCGCGCTCCTCGATCCATTGGCTCACACGTTTGATGCTGTCCTGTCTCATGTGAGCGCGTGAGCCGATGGAGGCTGTACGGGTGTCCTTTTCCTCTTCTTCCCAGGCATATCGCTCGGGGCTGACAATTTTCTCCTTGGGACTGTAGATGGAGGGGAAGCTGCTCTCGCTGAGCACACTGAGTCGTGGTGAGCTCGGCACGTCCTCGCCGTCCTCATCGGTCCGGGCCTCCTGACGCGAGAGCAACGAATGGAAGCTCTTGACTGGATGCAAAGATCTGGCGTTCTCCATGTAGACGGAACGCAACGCGGTTGTGCTAGGCTTCTTCGAACTCAGGATCATCGGCTCTCTCCTAGGCTTGGCCGGCGTATGAGCACTCACGAGACCTTGCAATTTCTCAGACGCATCAGTTGCGTGCTTTGTAGGTGGTTCAGGTGACAGGTCAGACTGCTTCTTCTTGACCGGCACTTCGGGAGGGGATGACGGTGGATCATGGTCGTGCGTCTCGGTCCCTGCGTATCCGGAGTCGGCATTGGCCGTTGAAGGCCTCGTATGGCTATTGCGCTCCTCCATATCATTGATGCGCTCCTCCAAGTCGCAGATGATATCCATGGCCTCCTCAATTGCCTTGTCTCGCCGCTCCAGCTCCTGCACCATCTCTGTATTTATCTGTAGGAGCTGCTTGTGCTCCTCTTCCAGAAGCCGCGCGCGCTCGAACTGATGCTCCATGGAGTCAATTTTCTGCTGCAGCTTGGTTGTCTGCTCCCTCCTGTGGTCCAGCTCCAGCTTCAAAGCAAAGTTTTGCTTGTTCACTCGGTCCAGCTGGTCATCCATGTCTCTGACTCCAAGAGTCCGTCGCCGCCTGTCGCCGTTCTGCCCGCCAGCATCCGAACCACGTACACTGACAGCAAGCGGTGAACTATCGACCACCCTCGTATTGCGGCTTGCCTCAGCCTCATTCAGGAAGATATCATCGTCCGTGCCCCGTCTGGGGCCAATATCGGTATGTCTCGCACGTTTGGGCCGGATATTCCTGGCCCGCCGTTCCTGCAGTCGTTCTTGGAGGAACTGCGACGCCGGTAAGACGGTGTGGCCGCGCTCGCCGAGTGGGCTCCGCTCAAGATCGTGTTCATATGCCGACATAGTGGTGGGTAGACATGCCAGTCCGGCGACACGTACAATAAGGGCGGGATATGCTTTCAGGTCCTAGAGTCGCGAGCACCTCATGGCTCCCGCGAGTGTATCGACGAGCGGGGGATGGCGACGGGTGAGGAATGTGCGGCGATTGCACACGCGATCGCGCCTGTTCGAGCCGTGGATGTGGGTACTGATTGGGTGTTTGGGTGCAGGAGCTGTATGGTCGCCACGTCCCGTCAAGCGGGTTTCACTTGCTGCTGCCCACCCAGTGACTATGATGATGTCGAATGTCGTGCATGCGCCGCGGTGGTGCAAGACACGCACGTCGGCCGTGTGGCTATGAGGGTAGAGCGGAGAAATGGAGTCAATTGCTGAGTGCGCCAGGAGGAGGTGTGCGCTGCTGCACGATCCCCTGTGCCTGTGACGGTGCCTGCGCTCGTGCCTGTGATGAACAAAGAGCAGCGAAAGCGCGGACAACAACAACCGAGAAAGCTTGCAGGAAGCCCCAGCAACAGGGATCGATGCCGCTAGACGTACCGTGCAGCGAGCCCCGTTGCCGCGGGAAGGAGCGAAAGCTACACTGCACTCATCGGGCCATTCGATGCCTCTGCGGGTGCTCGCCTTGCAAATTGCGATGGCCTCCAACGCCTTCTGCTTTCCACGCCTACCAACCTGGCTGCCCGGGTATCGTGACGGGCCTCTTGGTTGGTTGGGCTAATCGTGCCGGATTGGGCGGCGACACCAAGCACAGTATCATCTCCCGGCACGCCGTGGACGCCAGAGCTTCTCCCACTCCCTGGCGCGTTCTGCTCTCGCGCCGCAGAAATCTAAGGCAGAGCCGGTGAGGGTTCCTGCAGAGATAGTGCAACCTTCTAACCTGGCCGCCCGCAACATGGCCGAAACACCCCTCGCACGCGCATCCGAAGCAGTTGACCTTCATTCATCATGGCGACATTGCCATTGCTCGCCTTGTGGGTAGGTAGTGCAGTACTCGCGATACACTTCCACCACACCTAGTCCCAAGAACATGAACGACGACCGAACATTGGCCTTTTGGTCGAAGGAAATGTTCTTCATCCATTCTTTGCTCCTTCTAGCACACTGCATAGCGCGCGGGCACCATCCGGGGAACTGGGACAGCACATCTAGGCGCATGTGCCTATGACGGCTAGTCGACGGCCCGACTTTTCTTCGACTCTGGCTGATCGACTGCGAAAATGCCACCCGACGCGTTCTTTTCCCGCAATTCCATTCGGTTTGCTTGGGACACGCATTGCTGGGGCGCACTGGCGTACACTTCGTACCCTGCAAGCCTTGCCTGCATCTATGCAGCAGTTACTGCCTGGCGCATGAATTCAGGACGATCGGCTACAGTCTGCGATGCTCTCTGGGTATGCTCACCACGCCCAATATAGATGTGTTGGACTGTGAGCAGCACGACAGTTGTGCTCCAGTGACTGCACCCGCTTTTGTGTCCAGACATGGAATGCCATCTGCTTGACAAGGGGACCCAGACTAAGTCTAGTCTTCGTCGTGGGTCTTCCATGCATGGCGACTCGCTGCGAATGCCTGACACCCCGCGTGGAACTCGCCTAGAAGCATATGGAACTGCTGAGAGGGGGATGCCTGCACGTCTGAACCCCCTCGTCTCGGCGTCAAGACATAAGTGATAACGTATTTTGTAGTCAGGCCAACGAAAACGTAGTCTAGGCTGGAATATTGGTCCATCGTCTACCGTTGCGCTCCTTGAGGCAACGCTGGAATTTACCACAAGTTGCGTGCCAGTTTAGTCAATTCAGAGCAGGTTACCCAGCCACGATGTCTGGTCTACGTGACGGTCGGTCAAGGTACGGAACTCAAAACATGGCTCACCTCGGCCAACCTTTTGACGTGCCTATGTGGAGCTCCACTGTGCATCTCGTGTCTTGACACAACATCATTGATCTCTCTCCCTGCCGTGCTATCCACTGCGCAACTTCTTGCAGCGGTGCCTTCTGAGCTTCCCTCTCTCTAAGTCCTGTCCAATGGCAGCTTCCATCTCGCAATTGTCTGGACGAACTCAGGATTGCTCTGCTTCGACAAGTGAGCTCTGCACGTCATCGTCATAGCCATGCGTCGTCAGAAGCGAGCAATCTGTACCCATGAGTCGTGGTCATCGGGCTCAAGTCCGAGTCGCGATTCATCGGAAGGTGATGTCTCCTGCGGCCAAGTGCTTCACAACCCGTGGCATGCGCTCAGCTTTCCCCAACATCATCGTGCTCTTGCTATCCGGAGCAGGAGCCAGTGCATATGTTTTGCCGAAATACGATGAAGTTGGGAAGGTACGGCAGTGTTTCTCCTGAAACCACACTTGTATTAGTGCGAAGCATTCAAGCAAAGGCGGTGGGTAATGGCCACTTTACGCACGATGGACTTCGCATGTAGACGCTTTTAGTCTCATGTATAGCTGTGTTGTCCTCGTCTGGATTAAATGCTAGTCGCTCCCACGTGTGATGGTCGACATGTTAGTATAAACGGCACTCAAGTCTCATCGATTGCGCCTCGTTGTCAATGGCGAACCTAGGCCTTCGATGTCCTTCGCTATTCCGCTGTCATCTTTCATAGGTTCCCTCTTGCGAAATAACAAGCAGGATTTCCCAAGTTTGAGCCAACCGTTCCTGCTTGACGCTTGGCCGTGAAATCCGGGCCAACGAGATTATATTTCCTCTCGATTTGGACGACATCCAGGAACAATACCATTCTGCGACAGTAGTTCGGTTTGCCATCAGGGCCGAACTCTTCCTAGGCTGGTGTCGGACTGCCTTTTCGCCGCCTCTTCAGCCCATTCGCCAACTCGCTCTGCCTTTCCCTTTGGACGACCGGTATACGGTCACCTCGTAAGACGCAAGATGGCAGTGAGGGTAAGACCACAACTTTGCTCACAGCAGGATTTGGCGCACGGTAGTCGCAAGTGTGCTTCCCGTGTGGAGACACCCATCTTTGTAATGAGTGCCTACGAGAGTGCCAATCAGGAACGGTCTCAGAAATCTGGGACCTTTTCCATCCAAGGACAAGGTGCTGTGGTTGAAAATACGCGTGCAACAGATTTATGTATTCAAGCGCGTCGTCTACGAGAGCTCCAATCAGAGGGCTCGATAGATAGCCAGGGTCTTCGGAGGAACTGCTGGCGGCGAGAAATCCTTCCATTTATATAACCTCAAAGTAGTTTGTCGCAGATGGACTAGTTCTATCATTCTGCTGCATTCGCTGAGTATGTCTGCTGAATCTGCTTTATTACCGCCTTTCGTTGAGGTCCAAGGGATAGCCAACTTCCGCGATATCGGTGATGACGAGACGATTCGAAAAGGTTTGATCTACCGATCAGCCGATCCGAGCAAGGCCACCGAACATGGCATGCAGAAGCTGAGCCAGGATTTAGGTAAGAAGGTCTGTCTTGCCAACAACCGAGGCAACCACCTGGACGTGCACAACATTGGCGTGCGCAAGGTGTCATACTAGTGCACGCCAAAGTCGCATTCACTGACACAGGTATAGGCGTCAAACGTATATTTGATCTTCGTTCAGCGCCAGAAATCAGACGCGATGGGCCCGAATGGGCTGGGGTTGAAGTCGATCAAGTCGACCCCTTCAGCGCCCATGCCATGAGCAGGGAATGGGTGCCTGTCTTTGCAGCGGAAGACTACGGACCTGATCAAGTCGCCGTGCGATACCGTCACTACACCAGGGGCTCCGAAGGCTTTGTCAACGCCTACCGGGACATATTGCTCGCGGCGCCGCCAGCCTATGGCGCGATATTCCGACATCTCGCCCAAGCCGTCCCAGAAGCGTGCCTCATACACTGTACAGCAGGAAAGGATCGGACAGGAGTGATCATCGCGCTATTGTCCATCCTCGCTGGGCGAGAGAAAGAGGCGATCGCGCAAGAATATTGCCTGACGGACCTTGGACTAGAGCACTTGAAGCCTTTGTTCAAGGAGCGATTGTCAAAGAACCCAGCGCTGCAGGGCAATCCGGAGGGTGTGCTCAACATGATAAGCTCGAAGAAAGAGAATATGCTAGCGACGGTAGACATGATATGGAAAGAATTCCACGGGCCGATTGGGTATATGAAGCAGTATTGCAAAATGAGTGATGGAGAGATTGAACAGCTCAGGAAGAATATCAGACCAGAAGCATAGCGGGAGCATTGGGATCATAGATTTGAACTGCTTGTTATGGAGTTCAAGACTTCATAGATACATTCTGGATGGAGTCCATCATTACATGGTGGACCCAGGCATAAGGGCGTTGTAGCCTGCCTTGTGGCATATATTGCGCAACGATAGACGTTTGTCCATTCTTGGGCTTCACTCTCCCCATCCCGAATCGCCTCGTGGACACCACACGCAGTCGCGTGGAGAGCTCGCAACCGGCGCCCAGTCTATGCATGATATAGAGGAGAGTATGGAGAGGCGCTTTGGGCTTGATGTGTGGCTGACACTGGGTGCAAAGAGGAATATTGCAGCGGGC
The DNA here is from genome assembly GCA_026120125.1 of Pseudocercospora vitis. Taxonomy (NCBI): domain Eukaryota; kingdom Fungi; phylum Ascomycota; class Dothideomycetes; order Mycosphaerellales; family Mycosphaerellaceae; genus Pseudocercospora; species Pseudocercospora vitis. Next base: position 541,162 of record JALRML010000003.1, on the reverse strand, counting down.
ATGACACGATGACAAGGCTGAAGCCGGTAGCTCTCATAGTTCTTACCATGCCGTTAATAGCATTATTCAAGCGAAACTCGAAGCCTACTCGATCTTCCCCACTTCCCTAAGCTGCACATACTTTGAGGACGTCGCCATGGCATTGCACAGATTGCTTGGATGCATCAGATCTCTCTACGTAGGTGATAAGTTGGATGCCAAGAAACCCCGGCCGAAGTGTCTATCTCGCTCCGGCTGACAGTAGTAAGACGAACACGAACACATTTACCACACGCGATGGAAGAACAAGCCTTTAGGTCCTTCACACTCCAAATGCAACGTGTGCCAAGTTTGCACACCCTTTGGGAAATGGAGCTATTTGTGGTGGCGCTTCGTAGCGAAGACGCGGGATCGAGACAAGACCGGCGAGCATGTTTCCCTGGATTGAATCCTCTCCACTCCAATTCAGCCTCTCTAGGCTGTTGACGCTGATCAGTACCCAGAGAGCTTTTTTCGGGTTCTGTAAGGTCTTGAGGCTCTCCCCTTGATATACATTGCGGCGACAGTTTCAAACACCTTTCCCAGTGCCACAAGAGCATTAAGCGAGCACGCATCAGCCTTGCATTGGTTCATAACGTGCTCCGTCGATCTGGACCTAACTGTGGCTGCAGCTATTCCTGCTGTTGGATGTGTAGTTGGGCTGCTCGTGATACCGCATTTTGCGCAGACTCGCTGCTCTGAGCCTTGTTGGCCACGTACACCCTCACCTTTCGAATTGCTTCAGAGCCTCATCGCCCTTTGTCTCACATTGTTACACGAAGATTGTGGGAGACTTGAAGCGAAGCACCTTGATCTGCGGACAGCAAACCAACAGCCCGGTACCGGTACGGATGGCCGCATGCATGATCACGGCTGATCTGCGAGCAAGCTTGTGACGAGACACGACGTGCTACCTAGCAAACAATAATGTCTTCGCCTAATACGCCTGAGCAACGTGGACTTCTCAATGATGCCTCGCCATCCCCGGCGTACACTCCTGCTATTTCCTCCCCCTCGCGACACCGCCCTGGATATCACAGGGTGACTTCGGTGTCGTTCAACGACACTTCCGATACTAGAGACATCACGGATCCAACTACTGGCGACGTGATTGAGGCAGCACCAGCCAGTCGTAGCCATGGCTTAGGTATATCTCCGGGGACGCCTTCCACGCCCAACAACAGAGCTGCTTCTTCATCAGTTCGAGGATACTCAACTAGCAATCTCAAATCCAGCTCTGACAATGGCACTACTTCGATGTATTCACCTCCGTCTACTGGCGCCTTGACGGGAAGCACGCGATTCGATGAAACCTTCAACACTGCTTACATCCCTAATCGCATGCACAGAGAGTCTCGTACATCTCTGCATTCTGCAAATACGCCTTCGGTATATGCGAAGTCGGACGCTGGCCTGCTATCTGTGCGATCCAGATACGATGATTTCGCGCCGCATCACCATTGCCAGAGCAGGCGTGCGGTCAAGCATGGTCGCTTTAGTAATTGGGTCTCTGTCGGTATTCTGGCTCTTGCTGTGTTTGCTACAGTCTTCTCTGCCGCCTTCCTCGTCATCGCCATCAAAGGTCCAAAGTATGGCCGTCGGATCCGCAAGGGGGGACCTCTATCACCATCTTCGGCCGCTTTCCTGACTTCACTATTCGCGAAGATGATTGAACTTGCATTCGTCACGGTAGTCGTGGGCTTTATAGGACAAGCCCTGGCTCGTAGAGCCTTCAAACTGGAGCGAGCACGTGGTGTGACCTTGGCGGAGCTCAGCATGCGCTCGTGGATCATGCAACCCGGAGTGATGCTTACACAGTGGGAGAGCGTACGCTATGCTGGCATCTCGGTACTTGGGCTATTCTCCTTCCTTGCGGCTCTCATGGCAGTCTTGTATACTTCGGCAGCCACGAGTTTGGTCCAGCCGCAACTAAAACTGCCCAACTTTGAGCACAAGGTCTTGCACGGCGTGGTCAAATCTCAATTCGCGAATCCCGATTATATCGAAGCGAACTGTCAGACTCCAATCCGATACCAGGACGATCCGGAATACTTCGACACAACGTGCCTTCAAATCGAGCACTCGGCCATGGTGAGCTACGATCTGCGCAAGGCCTGCCTACGCTTCGGAAATACCGCTGACATGAGTCTGTCTAGGCTTTCGTGAATTATCGTGGCTATCTAGCTAGCTGGGAACGGGCTGCTAAAGGCGTTGGCAACAGCACAAACGATCTTGCAACTAGACCGAAAGGTTATGGGCTGTTCAACGACAATACGACAATAATTGCGCCTTGGATCGAGCGTAGCAATGTCAGTGATCCACAGCCCAACGCTGGATATCTGGTCAACAATGTTACCATGGCTATGCCGCATGTCGGGATCATCCAGGCCGCACAGGATCCGATTAATGGACTAGTGCAACCCTGGGAGGTTGAAGGTAAGTGCATCGGGGACTTTCCATCACTGCAACGCAAAATCTTTGAGATGACTCATTGCCCGAGTTCCTCTTGGTATCTTCTACTCAGATGGCAACACTCCTCGTCTGAGCTCGTTTTGAGCCAGTCAGGGCGACTTCTGCGACATTGGCTGACCGCATACCCGTATCAATGTAGGCGCTTCATACAACGTACGAGCCTCGGTTCCGTCGCCGTTCGTGAATGTGCTTTGTGCAACCTTAACCGAAGCTCAAGTGATGCCATTCATCTACGACAAGTGGAACGTCACTAAAACTTGCAACACCACTAGTTGGAACAACTGGCCGACATGTCTCACTTATCGGAATGGCGAGTACCCCTATCTGAACGGCACGGATATGGATCAAGGTCTCCATGACCTGTTCAAGTGGGGTTCCCAATATGGCGACAAAAAGTATCCTCCAGTCTTTGCACGGCTGCCCACAGCTTACAATACGGTGGTGAATGATACCAAGACGATACCGTGGGGATCTACCGCGATATACATTTTGGGCATGAGCGGCACATCATCAAATTACTCACTTTGCGGAATCCAGGTGGGCCTAACCGCGACTTGCTACTCTACTTACAACGCCACTGCAAGTCGAGGAGAGATGGAAGCTGTTTGTGAGACCAATGATGTCCTACAGTACAACAATAGCGAGTCGCTGGCTCCGAGAGGAAATGACACTCTGAAGCCAGATTGGGTGAACATTGGCAGCGAGTGGTCCAGAGGTACGACCTGGATGCATATCAACTTCGTCCACTTCAGCTCACACGTTTGTTATAGCACTGTCCTTGAATGCAGGGCAATTCGACGGCAATGCATCCAACGCACGCTTACTCAGTCAATTCATTCTCTCCTCAGAGCACGGCGGCAACCTTAGTACCGGGACGCCGTCCATGGCGGAAGCACTCGCTGTCTTGGCGGGCAATACGTTGGTCCAATCCTCCCAAGACTCACCCTTCGTCATGTTCTACAACTACACGAATCCCACAACAGATGGCTCATACCAACAATTCAACGCCTCTGTGCGTGTGCAGCAGTACGCCAGTGGCGGGAACCAAGACTATCAGAAGCCTTTCTACCTCGTCCTCATCATCGTCTTCATGATGAACTTGTTCATTTTGGGATACTTCTTGCTCCATCGCGATTGGTACACCGATTTCGGCGATCCCATTCATCTGGTATGTCCACGAGCGTCTCCGTTCTCCAAAGTGCGATATGAAATCCTGATAGCTTTTCGCAGTTCTCCCTCGCAGTCAATTCGCCTCCGTCGGAAGCGCTCGCGGGATCCTGCGGCTGCGGTCCGAGCGGCGAGCAATATCAAGTCAGTTGGAAACTTCACAAGGATGGTGAACACTTTTACGTCGAAGGGCATGAGAAGCCTCCGGACGTTGACCAACATGTGAATGTCGAATCTCCGAGAATCAGTCGAAGAAGATTCACGCAGACGTTCGAGATGGTGGGGAGTCCTGTGAATGCTTTGAAAAGGTTTAGTCAACATCTATGACTGCGGGTGGACACATGCCGCCGGCATAGAGAGTATGTAATAAGATGTCTCCTTGTTCTCAAATCAACGATCTAGGTACTCCATCTCGAAGGGTATCATGACAGCTCTGGTTCCTATAGGACAAGCACAACGATACAACTCCAACCTAATATTTTCTGGTCTTGATAGTGCGCCTTGGAGCTCTGCTCACTCGCGACTCTATGCGGTCTTCAATGCCGAGCTCAATTTACTGTTGTGGCCTTCTGCAACCATCTTTTTCTGCTTCCATTGCCATTCCACTATGACGGGCAAGAAATGCCAAAGATCGAATTCCGGCCAGAGAACGTCGAGGAATTTAATCTCCGTGTCCTCGTGACATTGCCAAAGCATGAAATCTGATAATCTCGCCACTCCAGATGTTCGTACGAGCAAGTCCAACGGCGGCGCATCTGCAGTGTAGGTATTCTTAGTGATAGTGTCTGAAGTGATGGTCTCAGGATCTGGTAATTGCGATATAGAAGGGATATGTTGCGACGGCTTCAGCACCGGGGAGGTAGAATGTGATGTTTGTGAGGATGTCGGTTCGAGGGTGGATGAGTTTTCCAGGTCTTGTTCGGAGAGGGAATCTGCGTCGTCCGATGTGGTGGCATTGGAGAATGGCTCCTTGGGGCTGTTCTGGTCTTCTTCGGCGACAGCAGGCAGTTGTCGACTCATGATGGTTCTCTGGATGTGGGTTTCGCTGAAGGGCCTCTTCAGCGGCGGCCTTGTTGGCGGCTTGCTATATTGTCGCACGGTTTCCCGTACACTGTGGGTGATCTCCTCGCGTCCGGTGTACGGGAAGCAGACGTTGAGTACAGCATCCTCGTTGTGCTTGGTCATGTCTACGGCAAGGTCGATTTGGTCTTGCACGTCTTTCCGGATCAAGCTCCGGTCTCCCAGTATCCTGACCGAAGCTCCGTAGCGATCCAACAGCTCGCCATGCTGTGAGAGCTGCAAAAGCTTCGTCTTGGCCATGTCCATGAGTCCGTCCACCTCGTATTTGCTGCGCTTGAAGTTCTCAATGCTGAAAGCGTATATAGTCACCACTCTCACACCGCTCTTGTAGCACACTTCAAGTATCCGTGCCAGCGCCTCGAAGCCCATATGATGGCCCTCAACAGTTTCAACCTTGGACTTGCGGGCCCAGCGTCGGTTACCGTCCATTACAAAGGCGACATGCTCTGGAATAGGACCGCATTTCAGGCTGCCGATGAGCAGTTCGCGTAATTGTTGAATGCCCCATTCCACAGGCGGCAGCGAGAGTAGCCAATTGCGCAAGTGAGCGCTGTGTGGTGTAGCCATGGTGGCGTGTGGGCGAAAGAAGGAATCAATCCGATAGTTGTGACTGCTGACTGGAGATGGAGGCCTGTTCTTATTATCTGGAACGCATTACGGAGACTGACCGTCGCAGGTTGTTTACGTGGTGATGGTGGCTGGTGGTACTTTCAAAGTGGCTCAGCTCAGCCTGCACTTGGTCGTTGCCAGGTTTCGACTGAGCTGAGCCCTTGGTCGCCAAGCAGCGGCATTGGCGGGCACGTATTCTCGTTCATGCATTCACCTCGAGCTTCACACATCATCATACACTGTACTCAGATACGAACAGGGAGATGAGCAGATGAAAAAAAAGCCATCACGTAGTCTGAATGCTGCCTGAGAAAGGCTTGTGTCGATGATTACATATCGAGCTAGGCGAGCGATGGTCCAACACCCCTCATGTGTTCAAGAAAGTAGAATGATCCATGACGCCAAACAGCCCTGTCGCGTCAATATCGGTGATGCCAATATCTACTTGTGGTGGTACCAGTCATGTTGCTGCTCGATCTTTGCTTCATCAATCCCTTCTAAGCAACGCCCATTCGCCAGCTCTCAATCGCGTCTCTTTGATGAGGTTCGATCGAAACCCCGCTCATGTCAGCCATTTGATGGCCCATCTGCGCTTGCGAAGCATATGTCATCTGTGGTCCTGGTGTTTGCTGTGCAAAGCCATGTCCGCCCGTTACCGTTGAGTTGCCATATCCAGGCATGGTACTGGCGCCAAGCATCATGCTCGCGTGACTACCGTTTGCCGCATAGTAAGCACCGTGATTCATCGTGGCCGGTGGTTGAGCCTGCATGCCATAGCCAACACCCATCACGCCGCCGTACGCCTGCATACCGGCAGTGGGTGAAGCGAACGCATACGCCTGTCCTCCACTCATGCCGAGAGGCTGCATTGGAACACCGCCACCTGTGTTGTTATAGAAGCCACCAGCAAATGCACCGTTTGCAGGCCGGTTTCCACTTTGTAAACCGAGAAGACCACCATAGGTTTGCCTCTTCTGCAGCGGATCGTCTGGTGTCGCAGCTCCCTGGAACATGTTACTGTTGCCCTGATAAGCGCCGTTCGCAGGTCGATTTGCCGTCTGAGCAAGGAGGCCAGCAGTCGGATCCAGCGTGGTCTGCGGCCGAGAGTCGATCAACGGGTTTCCGAGCACATAGCTAGATGAGCGCGAGTTCTTGTTCATTAGATCCCTCTTCTGCTTCATCTGGTGCTGTTCACTGGCGTGCAGTAGTGTACCCTGTGCAGCTGACTGGTCGCGAGATGCAACACGCATACCGACTGGGTTCGCAGATAGGATATTTGCCATGCTTCGCGTGGAACGCAGAGCTGGACGAGCTGCTGCGCCTGGTGTGGGAAGCTCTCCAGATGCTTCACGCTCACGCTGAAGACGTGCACGGCGCTGGCCGAGTGTTTCCTCTTGCTCTGTGGCTGTCTCTGCTTGATCGTCTCTGATCCCCGTGGTAATATCCTTACCATTGGCTGGATCTGGATTCTTCAGCTCCAAACTGCCGAACTGGCCGAGCAAGTCTTCAGTGAAAGTACTTTCAGGGCGCTCGCCTTCTTTGGGTGCAACGTCTGCAATTGCCAAATCCAATGCTTCTTTGGTCTTCAGCCTCCGTAATCGCTGACCTAGGGTTTCGCCTTCGTCCTCGTCATCAGAGTGTGATCCATGCATTACCATGGGAGCTGTGGCATTCCTAATTTGCCTGGCGTGTGGGTTCATGCGCATTCGACGACTGCTCAGAGGCTCGTTATCTTCAAGCTCACGCTTCTCCATTAATCCCAAAGGTCTGTTCCAGTCGCCTCGGTTGCCCATTCGTCGATGCGAGTTGCCTTCCTTTGTGGGGAACAGCACGCCCAAGGGCACGTCTTCGTTCTCTTCATCTTCATGTGCGGGTCGAATGTTTGGATCCTCCCACGCAAGCGCAATTTTCTGTTTCTGTCGCTTCCTTGCTTCGATTGCTTCTACGGCGTCTAGCTGTAATAGAGTGCTATGCATTCCGTTCGGAAATGCTGTCGCTGCAGTCCGATTGCGTGACTTGAGCTGAGCCTTACGGACCTGTAGTTCTGCCAGCAGCGTAGTCGGCTGTGCATAGACCGGCTCGTCGTCGTCAACATCACTCATTTGCTCCTGGTCTCTGAAGTCTTGTTCGATGAGGTCCCCGTCGTCCATTGGTTGGCCATCACTGTAACCAGTGACCGGCCGTAGATCGCCCGGGTCATGGTCAAGGTGGTTGTTAGTAGCCCGAGCGCTGATCCCACCAGAAGAAACTCGCTTCATACGTTCATCGGCATCATCTGCAGGAATTCTCAGGTTTTCTTCCGACACCTCCAGATCGTCTCCGACACTCATCTGGCTTCTTCGTTTACGCAACTTGTTTCCCCCTTCGTTGAAATCCAAGGCACTTCCGCGACTAGCAGGTTTTCCTGTCTCATGTTCAGCGTCCAGGTTGGTTGTATTCCTCCTAAAGAAGTTGCCAAAACTGCTACTGCGTCTCTTTTTAGGCTTCTTCTCTTGTGTTGGAGAGTGAGTTGATGTGTTGCCTAGCGTTGTTGCCGTGCTCTTTCTATTGTGCCTTGGCCGGCCGGGTGCGTATACTGTGCTATGTACATCTCCAACATACGGATGGTCTGTGAAGGCGGTAACTGGCGCAGTCGCTGAAGAGGCAAGGATGGCGTCCAAGGTAGCAACTGCCGACTCAGACTTGACCTCTACGTTGTGTGGCACCGACGGCTGTTCGAAGAACAGACTGGCTCTCAACTGTGCTGGGAGGTTTTGCGTACTCATACGTTCGTTGAGCATGCCGCGAGGGTGTTCCGAGTGGCTGGCTGAGCCCGAAGCTGAGCGTTGACTTTGGGTATCATCAGCAAAGCTCAAAGGTGGTATCCATGGTGCCGATTCCCTCGCTTGGGCGGGCATGTCAGCAAGCATTTGCGACCTCCTCTTCGCCTGAACGTGGGCGGGTGGCTGTTGGGAGAGGCGTTTGGGCAGATTCAGCATGCGCGGGACCGGAGCAGGGTAGTAGACCATGCCATCGTTGGGGGGAGGCGCGCCATAGGAGATGGCTTGGCTCGCTCTTGGGGTTCGCAGCAGAGAGGCGGCATCGAGTAGACTTCCGGACGAGCTGCGTGCTGAGATGCGGCGGACCTCATTGCCGGCGTCGTCGACCTCGACATACTCCTCACGGTCGGGGTCGAAGTGCACGCCATCGAAGTCTTGGAAGGCGATCTGAGCCTCTCGGAAGGTGTCGGTACTATGCGGCCGGTCAGGCGGCTCGGTGGCTATGTGCTGCGGTGGAGTGTGCTGTGGGTGTTGATGGGGGTCCGGCATGTGCTGCGTCCGCTCGACGACAGGCGGAGAGGGAGGAATGGTCGGTAGGGATGCTTGAGAGGGCTGGCGCGACATGTGGTGCTCCTGTGCGTGCAGAGAAGCGGTGCTGAGTGCCAGCGGCGAGTCGAGAGGTCGCGCTTCCTGCACGGGCTCGACGACCATGCGCGCGCGAGATGACTTGGACCCTGATGAAGCCGAAGCATGCAACCAATTGCCGCTGAGCGTGCTACCGGTGGGAGAAGCGATGAAGGCGGAGGGCGAGTAGTTCCCGTACGACGAGGTGCGCGAGCTCCCGCCAGGTCGAGGCCTTGGCGTGGCAACTGAGGTGTTTGGTGGATGCTTCCCTTCTTCGTGATCATTACCTCTACATGCTCCTCCACCTCCGCCTCCGCCTCCACATGCACTTCCGCTTCCGCTTCCACGTGCTTGCTGACTGCTGTGCATAGAGCTCTGTCGACTGCGACTGCAGCTGCGAGCCCTCTCCAGCTCCCGCATCTTACGAATCTCCTCGCCTATATCGCTGCCACCCTGCGATAGCTCCTCCGCTGATTTCTCAAGCCGTTCGATGTTGACATGCTGGATGCCTTGGGTCTGCAGGAGTCCTATTTCTGGCACCGGGCAGTAGACTTCGCGCTTGGCCATGATCGGCGCGCCGTTGTTGCGGTCCCGTCGATACGACGAGCAGCGAGGTGAGGTCGGCTGCAGCAATGTGCATTCTTTAGAGATATGTGAAGCATCGGTCCATAATCAGTAGTGATGGATGGAGGAGGACTCCTAGCTTTCGCGTCTCTGCGGCAGCCGTATCAGTAGTAAAAGCAGTGCTATCGCGTGCTGCATCAAGCGGGCCTGCTGGCCTTCCCTGATAGTCGCGGACTCTGAACGCTGTTCCCGGCGGGTGCCAGGGCTAGCCTACGTACAGTAGCCGCAGATCTAGCGACCTGTGCCGCGCATCATGCATGCATGCAGCATGAAAACGGGTTGGGGCCCAATACAGCACCGTCGTCCATCATCCAAGGCGCACACGCGACGACCATGGATCGTTTGTGGAACACGATGTACGCACGACTGCGGACGATTGAGCAGGACGGGAGCCATTAGGGTGTCGTATCATATCTCCAAGTGTCCAATGGGACACGTGAAAGCGAGTGATGTACGTCTATACGACGCTTTCGAGATACCGCAGCATTAGCCGGGCGAAGCTTTGCCGCGATGCTAAGGGCTACTGTTGAGTTCAAGACTTCCCATAGCTCGACGTCAGTAGTGCTACTGCGGAAGCGGCGGAAGCAGACGAGTAGCAGCCCTGCCACGCGCTGCGCAATCTTGCATGGGTACAGGTGGCCTTGATGGCAGCTTCGTGAAGCGCCACATAATGGACGCATCAGCTGGGAGGTGAAGCAAAAGTACCGAATGCCAAGTTCCCGGATCTAACCGCACAGAATCATCAAACTCAAACCCGCTATTGCCAACATCCCGGACCCCTTGCATTCGAGGCATTGTGCAGAGTCTGCAATCTCCCGCGCATCCTGGCCGCCACCACATCTGGGTGACTGCACGTCGAGGCCCACCTCTGAACGACCGAGAATGGCATTCAGAAACACATCTCGAGACGATGTTAGCTCATCGGGCGGAGCGCTCCACAGTGCTTCGCAAGGCATCCTTCGAATGGCCGGGGGCTGGGGGAACGTGAGCGGACCCGGGCTCTTCATGGTCAGGACCATTTTCACGGGCACCCTGAGCGCCGTGACCATGGGCATCGTGGGAGCCTCGCTAGGTGCATGCATCTGGGGAACTGCAACCTTACCATTTCTTCTGAGCAGTTGTTCCGGATTCGTATTTGGAGCACTAGGTATGGAAAGCAAAATGAATATACCGGTCGTTGCTCACTGTCGCCTGTATCGGTCTAGGCTTCTATCGCGATGCGGTTCGGCAAGCGTTGATCAACGTAGATCGGTATCCCAGGTTACTGCAGTTGCACCTCGATGAGAACTTCCCATGGCGAGGCTGGGATAGCTTCAGAACGTCTGAGTTGACAAGTCATTACTTTCGGCGGTCTTGGGTCTCGACGAGCATGTTGGTTTGTGCATGGCTGACCGCGCAGCCAGCGCTTGATGTAAGTTCGTGAAGGCGCGCTGAGAGAGCGCAAAACACGTCTGACAGTCGGATTCAGGAGATCAGCGAGACTCGCGAACGACTGATCATAGAAGAAGCAGCTAAATTGGAGGCCAGTCACGACAGCAGTACAACAGCGCACATAATCGAAGACAAGGCATAGGGAAGGGAAGTGGTACGGTGCATTGCAGAGTCACATGCTCTGACACTCTCGCTCGAATGCTTGCGTACTGCGAACCCCTGCATTGGTCGTAGAACATACGGAGCAACATGGTCACCCTGCGCCACGCCCATTGACCATTAGCGGAAAGGTGCGAGTGCCATGTGCTTTGGTATATCCCGTTGGCTGTTCTGTCAACGTATAGTACCCTTGTGCCTGCTGACAATTTCAGCCCTGTCTGCCGGCACTTGTCGAGGACCTTACCGCCTTGTTTTGCATCCAGACAAGCAGGTCGGTAATGATACCAAAGTTCGTTGCTGCTCTGCCCTTAAGAAGCCTATCGTAATTAGCGCCCCCGACATGACTACAGTAGTAGCTTCACGTGTTCGGAGTAAACTTGAGGAGGCTGCGCCAGATGGCGATTAGCTCTCTTAACAGGCTCCACTGCTTGCACTGGAGCATAGGCATAGCTACCTGCCTCTGGAAAATGCATCAACAGAAAACGAAGGATTCGCGAGCAGCAACAAACTCAGCTCGGGCAGCAAGCGCAAGGCACGAACATTGAGACGAGTGCTTATCGATAGCTGACACGTGTGGATGGTAGTGAAGGTGTCGATGAGCTTCGCGCGAGGAGGAAATTGCGGTCGCCTTGAGGTGAGTTGTGGTGCCATCTTATTAAACTGCACATATTCACCACTTTATATTGCTACTCGCGGAACTGTGGCACTCGTCCTGATACAAAGGAGCGCTGCTGCTTGGAAGTAAACATCTCGCAGCTGAAAGGCCAAGAAATGTGAAAAGTGCGCAAGAGGGAGCCGCCGAAGGAGATCACGATGAACTTCGCCTTGCCACTCACTCTGCTCTTCGCATCGAAGCAAGCGAAAAGCGACATCGCTTTGATGTGAGGAGAGATGTGAAGGAAGATTGGTAATGAATGTGCTATATGCTACGCCACTTGAGACCGACCTTCTCGAAAGATGATAGCCGTAGATTTCTGCCGGTCCTTCATGCCAGAACTTATCGTATCCACTTCTCGCCTTACACCAAATCCTCGTCTCGTCTCATCTCGTCTCACCTCCACCCCAAATCTCGTCTCCAACCAGACTGCAAATCAATTCCACGCCCTGAACAACCTTGCTCCTCTCCACACTGATCGGCGAGCTCGAATTACTGCTTGCGAACGCCATGCCTTGCTCTGCCGTTCCGTCCGTGAAGATCCATGATGGCGCGCACAAGACGCGGGTGATATTTAGGTCCGGAGTGACTGAGCCCGTGAGGTATAGACGGTCAACGGATTGGGTCTTGTTGAAGGGGACGTATTGGGCTGTGAAGATTCGAGTGATAAGAGTCGTATTGGAGGCCGTGATGTTGACGGAAGAGGAGGTGTCGGTGCTTTGGACGGTGATGAGGGCGCATTGCTGGTAGGCGGGACAGGTGTAGTCATCGTGGATGGTTGTCATGGGTGGTGCTGCGGTGGCCAGAATGCCTCGAGCTAGTATCGTGACGATGACTTTCGCACTAAGAGACATGCTGCTCGTTTGTTGTCGGCTGGATCTGGTGCAGGATCGCTGGATTTTGTCTGTTGCTGTTGTCGTTGTGTCCGGAAATCAAGAAGCAAACCAGAGCACCTGACATGATGAGCTCGATGTTAGCAAGAGCTGCCATTCGGACTACTCGAGTTTGAAGGAAGTCGCGAAGCCAGCGCAGGAGGCAAGCCATCTCGAAAGTGAGCTTGAAGGATCAGGATGAGATTTGCTGGTCTACCGCCCAATACAGCGCGCACAAACTCACTGGTGAGATATCACATGGCAGTGTGCTGGATAGGTCATTGTGGCCTCACGCATAACCCGATCTCGAGCAACCAGAAGCCTAGCGATAGCAAGAGTTATTGTGATGCGGACTGTTATGGAATCTACCTGGAGCGGCTCAATTGTCTATAGATAGTGTGCCTACAATACAATGTGTTCTGTGTTCGTGCGAAGCTGCTGTTGCCATTTCTTGACTCGGATGTGGCGTCACCCAGCTCCAGCTTCCACATCGAAATTGGGACAGGTTGGAGGCATGACCAGAGAAGGCTACGACTTGAAAAGCATGCACCGAGCTGGACACTGGTTCCGAGCCTTTGGAGGTTTCCTATTGCATAGTGGGCATTTTCGAGGCTTCCATTCCGTCGTGTTGGGTCTATCGATTAACTTGGGACAACTCAGTGATTCCTTTGAAGCAAGAACGGCCCATTGGCCTGCAGCCCCTGTACCTTACTCCAAACTTGAACCCACCGCAGCTTCTTACCTTGCCAGCCAGACGAATATATTGACATTCTGGCAACTCCTGCTCGTGCTCCAGGTCCTCCGCCATTGACTAAATGCGATCCTACAGTCTCAGCCAAGCCGAGGTTGCCCAGATACCAGATGGGTTGAGCAGACTTGAAGTATGCCACCAGCACCAGTCAATGGAGTTATACCAATGCTGATGATGAGCAGACCCATACTAAAGCCCTGGTCATGATTAAGCGAGAACAGAACGAGAACTCCCACCGAGGCGCAAAGCTCGCCAGGGCGCCGAGGTAAATGCCATTGAGCTCGACGGCGGTGATCAAACCGTAAGCGAAACGTCCATGAGGAGATACGAAACTCCGGAAACGATACAAACAATCAATCTTGACTAGCATGGCGAACGGGAGATGTGCTCACGCTTCTAGGCTCCGTCCTTTGGTGGCTCTTGCAATCGGCGCATTGAGAGCCGCAATGTGTGCTCTAGCACTGAAGAGCATGGAGGTTGGTAGCACCGAGCTGCCAACGATGTGAGAACCCGAGAGAATGGAAATGATATCTGGCTCACGAACCACCATCAGGCTGTAGCTGAACTGACGTTGACTTTGCTTGGCAGACCTCGTATCGAGGCGAGAAACTCTACGGACGACCTCCCTCGTTTCCTCTATTGTTTTTCTCCTCTTCCCAAGCGTCACTTTGAAACCGCTTCATACTTCTTTCAAATACACACGCAGTATAGCATCAGGAGACTAGGCACTGTCAAAGCAGCCATGACTGTGGCTCAGCTTGACCTTCAGCTGCAGCACAGCCTCTGGCATGCAGGTAGCCTCCGCCGGAGCTGAAGCTGCAGCTGAGTGCTCCAGATCTCGCAACGCCGAGAAGGAACTTCCTTTGCTTCCCTTCTCTCCCCATTTCCCTTTCGTCATATCCGGTCGCTCTGATTTCTCCTCAAGCGTAGCTGAAGGAACATGTCCGACGACCGCCTTCAATCCTTCAGCCACAACGTCTCTGGCGGTGATTCTCGTCAACACAACGGCCACGTCTTTGGCGGCATCACTTACAACAATTACACCTCGCCGTCCCCCTCACCACAGCCTCCTCAGGCCAGAATACTCGCTGATCCGGATGGACGTCTGCCTGATCTCGCTGCTGGCGGGAAACCTCGGAATTTGGATGATTTCCGGATCGCGATCATTTGTGCTCTGCAAAAGGAGTTCGATGCAGTGGACATCTTGCTAGAAGAGGTATATGATGATGAAGACACGTTCCGACCCAGGGCGCCGGACACGAATACTTATACGTTTGGAAAGCTGGGAGGGAAGCCGGTTGTGCTGGTCAACTTGCCTAGTATGGGAAAGGTCAGTGCTGCAACAGTTGCGACCAACTTAGGTATAAGTCTACGATATCTCGAAATCGCGTTCCTGGTCGGCATTTGTGGCGGAGCACCACACGACGAGAATGGCCAGCCAATCGGATATGGAGACGTCATTATTGGTAAACAAGTCATACAAGAAGATTTCGGGCGACTCAAGGAAGGCGGCCTGGAAAGAAAGACGGATGTGGAGGATATCCTGGGACGTCTGCCGCCGAGAATACGGCAGTGGGTTGGAAGCCTGTCAGGCTGGAGGAATTTGAGATACCTGAGAAGTGATATGAAGTTAATACTGGAGACGACGTTCAAGAATCCAGAATTCGCGCCTGTTTATGCTTTCCCTGGCCAGGAGAAAGGGCAAGCTCTCCCATCTGGTAGAGATCTGAGGATTCTGTTTGGAAGGGTTGCAACGAGTGATGCAGTGGTAAAGGATGAAGGACAGAGGAATAGGATGATCAACAATGATAAGGTGATTGCGTTCGAGATGGAGAGTGCGGGGACTTGGGATCAGCTTCCCACAGTGCTAGTGAAGTCGGTGTGTGATTATGCTGACAAGGACAAGAGTCACGAGTGGCAGTCGTATGCGGCATTGACGGCGGCGGCTTGTACGCAGGCTATGGTCAAGAAGTGGACGTTTCAGGTTAGGAGTTGACAGGGAGGTACTTTGGGTTCTCTGGAGGGTTCGAGATAGGATGAGGACCGCTATGATTACCCTCACTCTCACTTGAGGGTTGGCTATGTAGTACCCGTTGTGCTAGCAGCCTTACGTGACACTTTGTTCTGAAACTTGCCTGCTTTGTGCTCGTGCGACCCGAAGCTAAGGATCAAGGTCCACTGCGGCTGCCTTTGGCTCCTGTGGCCTGTCGTACTCAGAGACCTGGTCATCATCAGTCAAGTCGATGATGGTCGTGGAACCTGAAGGGGTCTGGCGTCGACTTGGTCGCTGATCAGCGAGCCTCTGACGATCCTCTTCTTTGAGGTTCCGGACTTTTTCGGCTCTTTCTCTCTCCGCAGCCTCAGCAGCTCTGTGAGCAGCATTTTTGGCTTCTCGTAAGCGTCCTGCCTCGGCCAATAATTCCTCGTGACTCATAGTGGCAAGATCTTGGTAGCCCTGTACTTGCGTCGGCTCTGGACTTGCTTCTTTCCGAATGATCTGAAGTCGCTCGAGCTCCCCTGCGGACTATCAGCCATATTGCTGAGCACAAGACTGCTGAGTACATACCTCTGGAGCGATACCGAAACTCGTATGTAGCAACCGGATTGCTTGGGTCAATGTATTCCTCGTTGTACCACACCGCCTCCATATCTCGAACCGTGGCTGCAGTGCTAGTAAAACATTAGCATACAGGTCTGCCAACACTTTCCAGAAATGGCTTACCTAACACTAATGGCAACCTCCTTGCCCTTCAGCGTGCTTTCATCAAGCGTGCCAATGTCTCGTTTGGCGGTGAATTCATAAGGGAGGAATGGATGGGGAGGGAGCTTCACGTGATAGACAACGATCCTGATCGTTCCGAGCAGGGCCATTCTCTCCTTGTCGAGAGCCTGTTGCCTCGAGCCGCCTTCCTGTATTAGCGAGAACTTGTATGGCCGGATGGTGTCGGCGCCGGAGCGGATACCCCTGCTGATGCAAGTCTTGGTCGGAGAGAAGTGGGTTTTGACCATTTCGTCGTTGATGAGGATGGGGTCTGCCTCTTCACCATCCACCGCCACAATCCATGCGAGGCCGCATGTCGACGCTTCGCCCGATGCAGTCGCTGGAACGGGTGGGCCTTTGTGGTACAGCTCCTGACGGATAGCGTGCAAGTCGGCATGAATCTCAAAAGTCTGATCTGGAGCTGCCTCAATATAGCGGTTGACGGCGCTGTCGACTGGGAAGCCATCATCAACAGGTCCATCGTGTTCCGATAAAGCCTGGCCGCCAACTTTGATGGTGACCTGCACTTCCGGAAGTGTCTCTACGATGGCCATAGTGACAAGGAGTGGCGGTGCAGTTGTACAAGCTGTAATGGGATGTGTTATCGTACTGCAGCTCGATCTGTGCCGGGTTGTATGTTTTGTCGTCTGGTTTCTAGATTGACGAGAAGAGATGTAAAGAATGCATGTGGTGATTGCAAGGTCCAGCCCAGCGACGCACGTGCAGCTCGTCACTTCGCGCGCAACTGAAGCCATGTGAATTTGGCAGACCGCTTTTGGCAATCAGTTTGACCGTCACATGCAACCACTGCGCATTTGCCTCTGCGACTTTTCCTAATGACGGCTGCTATATCGTGGACGCAACTACTGCCTCACAGGAAACTCTGTCTGTCGCCGTCTAACTCGTAAGGTCTCGAGTGGAAATCGAACCTGAATATTCATGACAAGCACGACTCTGCCAAGAGGGACGATTTCAGAGCTCAACTGCCTTCTTCGCCATGTTGAGTGCGCCCTCATACGTCTGGTTTCCGCCGATGAAGCCGCTCGCGTGAACAAAGATGCAACCTGGGATTCCCGAAAGCTTGCTGAGCTCCTCGTCGCGCACACCTCTCCAAGCCTCTGGCAGACCCTTCCTGTTCTCGAAGCTGCCTGGCTCCAAGCTCACTGCTCTGATCCTCCACTTCGAGTTCTCCTCGCCACTCTCTGCAAAAAGTGCATAGAGCACACTGCCTTGGCTGCCGGTTTCCTCCTCGAGAGCATATAGATGATCTGACCACGGTACTCCTTCTGGTGACCAAGGAATGACGATGATCCGCCCGCTAGGATCAACCTCATGCCGCGACTCGAACGCCTTCTTCACTATTCCACGTGCCGGCAGCCAGGAAGTGACCTTGTCAGAAATCTCGAGCTCGAACTGCTCACCGACGAAAGAGGAGGCTCGAATGAAGCGAGCGTCTTCTTCTGTTTGATCCTGTGCCTTACTGGTAGTCATCAAAGCCGACAGCTTGTTCGTGATCGCAGGCGTGATCGGCATGTGATTATATCTGCCGACTACGCTCGCGATGCTGAAGCCCTTGTCGGAGAACTTCTTCTCAATGCTAGCCTTCCGTAGCTGCTGCGGGTCGTATACAGAGATGCCGTTGTCGTTAGCATCGAAGGCCTCAATGAAATCATCATACAGCTTCTGGTACAGCAGCTCGACGTCCGGATTGTCGATACCCGCACTTGTGAGATGGGAGATGATCCTCTTGCCGTAGTGCATCCATACCAATCCCGCGGAGCTCAGCTTTGTGCTCCTGCCAGGAAATGTGGCGTTGAACTCGCGCTGGTGGTGATCGTAGCGGAAAGCACTGTCGTCGTGCACTCCTCCGACATCAACCACGATATTGCAGCTCTTGAGCACTTCTGGATCTCGTGTACGTGTGATGGTGGCGTTGTGGTACTCTGGCAGGAGGCGCAGCAGATGGACAGCCAATGCTTCGTCCGCATGGAAGTGGCCACTGTGAGTACCAATGACGGGTGCTGCGGTGCCGTTGGACATCTTGATCTTCTTCGAAGAAGGCTCTGACATGAATCGTAGGAGGGACGGTGAGTGCCGATAGAGGTGGTCGATGATGTCGTTGTGTTTGAGCGGCTTGGGTTGCGAAAGTGACGATACGTAACGCACTGCTACCGCACCTGTCGATCGATGTGTGGCTGGTTTTAATAGGGTGCGCAGAGCAGAGACTGTATGGAGCATTGGTGGACTGCTGTGCCAACTTCTCTGCTCACATGAAAGTCTCGTCCAATAAGCTTCGCACCCTGCATAAGCTTCTTGATCGCGCTTGCTCCGGGTAGCCCCGCGCGCATGCCTGTCAACTCTCGATTTTCACGTGCTGAGGTTGGCTTGGCGAAGGCAGCTTGAGACCGTGCAAACTGCACAGAACGTGTTCGGTCTGCTTGGTGCAACGCCAACTACGCCATCGAGCTCGCGTGCATACAAAGAATCCTGCTGAAAATGTGGAGCGTCGATCGGTGGAAGCAGGCAAGTAGGCAGAAAGCAAGCAAGCAAGCAAGCTGCCGCTGCTGCTGCACATTACGCGAGGCACGGTGGTGACGGGATTTGCGTGCCGCGGGGCGCAACACCACACCACACGCGACCTCTCGCCATCAAATATCCATACTTGTACCTTCGGCGTGCTTCTCCTGTCTTGCTCTTCTCCCGTCTGCCGTTGACCGCTTGTCAACGCTGAGGGAATACGAAACGTTGGAGCACTTTCTGCACGCGGTGAAGTCTTCCCCGGGTGGAGCCTTCCCTTCCCTTTGGACCCTTCCCGCCAGCCAGGCAGGCACTACTGTCACCGCTCAGAGCCTAAATTATCAACCAGAATTCCAGGTCTCAATTCCTGCCTCACCACCACTGGTACTCAGGTGCTGGCGGAGCGAGACACTTCATACATTCCGCCAGCGCATGAGCGCCTCGAGTCGTCAACCTTCCCACCCTCCGCCAAACCCAAACCCTACGCACCGCTTCCGCGATGATACTCCGCTTTCTCGGGAGCACCCTATTCCTCTTCTCCATCGTCTTTACCATACCACTGGCCTTCGATGTCGGCGGACGAACCTGCGGACTGGCGTTCAGCCTGAGTCTGGCAAGCTACTACTTCCTCCTGTCATGTCTCCGAGTCGCTACACCCGAAGGATCGACGTGGAGGAAAGCTGGGGTCAACGTCATCTCTGGCCTGCAGTCTCTGGTGATCCCATTCTTGCTGATATGGAGCTTGAACAAGTTTAGTGTGGACGGAGGAGACGACGCGGGCTGGGTGAGCAGGGCTTTCTATAACGCGACGAAGCCACTGCATCAGAATGCCAGCTTCACAGACTGGGTGTTTGGCAAGGAGGGTCTGTTAGAACACGCGCTGATTGGAGGATGGGACAAGCTCTTAAGATACTCGACACCAGTCTTCCAGCTCACCGAAGGCTTCTGCAGCTTGCTGGTTATTCAAGCTGCGGGACAAGTGACAAGGTACCTTGTCAATAGCGGAGATGGAGGAGACACCTGGATGTTAGGACTCTTGGTGCCCTCCAGCAGCATCATTGCCAGCTCTATCTATTTCATCTACCGCATGTCGACCTTTCCAGGGCTAGACAGCCAGGACGCTGTCCTCATCGGCATTGCCATCGCGAGCGCCTTCTTCCTCTGTGCGTGGGGCATTGGATCTGGACGAGGGAACATTGTGGAGAGCAGCTTGCTGTTCGCGTACATTACTCTGTGCATATACCAGATCTTCACGGATTACCAGCCAAGCCAACCCTTGCCCGAGCCGCCCACACCAACAGACGCCGCGGAGTTTCCACCCTTGCCACCAATATTAATGGCAAGCTATTCGACCATCACGCAAGCACTTTCCTCGCTGCCTAGCACCATGCATTCAGCATTCGGATTCATGCTGGCTGCCATACAAACAGTCACGCCTTCCGTCATTATATCACTCATCTATCGCTTGCTGGTGCTTTACGCGGCCGCGCGCATCATTCCTGCAGTTCGCGAATCAGGAGCTCGAGCACTTGCGGAAGATCCATCGTTCGAGGATTCCTCGGAAGGTGTACACACACTTATGGGGTTCCTGAACCACTTTAGTCCAAGCATTTTGATTGCAGTTTACACAAGTCTCTTGATGCAGCATTTCTCGAGCGCATCGGCGGATCATCCAGGCGAGTGGTGGACCAGCCAAGGCGGCGAAGGCGGGGGCAACATTTCTCGTTGGGCCAACCTGGCGGGCGTGATGGCTCTGTATGCTGTCGAGCTCTATCTTGGCAAGGATCAGGATGATGGCCTGACAAGCCACTGGAAACTCGATTGAGTGAGGAAGGCATTACTTTAGTCTTCTTGTATCGACGATCGGATTTGGGTTCGAGGAAACCAGCCGGCGCTCAGCTGCAACTTTTCAGCCAGTGCTAGAGACTCGTGCCAGAAACAGCGTTTTGGATGTCCTTCTGAGACTGGCGAGCCGGAAGAGTATCTGTGTCAACGAGAGGCACGCTTGGAATAGAGACGCCACGGGCGGGGACCCCATCCCAGTAAGTTCACACGCCGGCCACCAGTTCAGCATGCATGCCGTTTCCGAGCATCAATGCAGTGTAGAAAGGAAGACAAGTGCTATTGCATCTCGTTTGTGACGAAGCATATAGGAGAAGACCAAACGAGCGGAGAGTGGAGGCATTGGGAGGATGGAAGATTGGCGAACAGATACCCCGATCACAGCATTCCAGCACTTCAGGGCAACACCTACATACGGTAATGTTGCATACATGTGCAGCGTCACATTTGAAAACACATTGTCACTCTCACTTTCGGTAGTTCTCGATCACATGTGTACCTGGCGATCGTGCAGCGTTGCGAAAGAGCGACGTCATTTTGACGCGGGACAAAAATGTCGAAATGCAAGGCACATCTGAACTACATGTACAGCATCAGACTCACTTGCATGCGAGATTGAACTACTAACATTCCACCGACACATACGGCAACGCCGAGCTCGCAGGAAACATAAACGCTTCGGCCAACTTGCGTACTTGTTCCAACGAATCATGGCCGAGACACACCACTTCAACGTGAGCACACTGTTCAGTGTCAAAGACTACGTCGTCGTAGTCACTGGCGGTGGAACTGGAATTGGCTTGATGGCAACACAAGCACTTGCGGCCAATGGAGCGAAAGTGTACATCACAGGCCGTCGTGTCGAAGCACTGGAGAACGCAGCCAAATCTCACGACCCTTCCTGGTCGAGCACCCACAACGAAGCACAAGCCGCCGCCGTCAAGAGTAGCGGAGGTCAGATCATCCCGCTCGGGCCATGTGATGTCAGAAAGAAGGAGGACCTTGAAAAGGTCGTGACCGAGCTACGCAAGAAAGAGAAGTATATCAACTTGCTAGTCTGCAATGCTGGGGTGGCGGGCCCAAAGGCAGAGCCTGAGGAAGAGGATGCTGAAGATATGAAGAAGAAGCTGTGGGACAATGAGAGTGTCGAGGAGTGGCAACAGACCATGGAGACAGATGTGACATCGGTATACTTCACAACAGTGGCGTTTCTGCCTCTGCTACAAGACGCCATCGACACGGCGGGCGGCACAGCTAGCGAGAAGTTTGCCCCAAGTGTCATCACCATCTCCTCGATGAGTGGGTTGATGCGTAATGCTCAGGGCCACTTCTCGTACAATGCTGCGAAGGGTGCCACCGTACACCTCACCAAACTGATGTCGTCGGAGTTCCAGAAGCTAGGCGTGCGAGTGAACTCCATCGCACCAGGCTACTTCCCTTCCGAGATGACGGCCAAGCAATCAGACGAGAAGCAGAAGTCTGAGTTCCCGCAAGAGAAGATCGAGAAGACTGGTCATGTGCCACTCATGAGAGCGGGTAGAGATGAGGAGATCGGCATGGGTATCTTGTTCTTTGCAAGAAACCATTATGTGAATGGCCAGATCCTTGCGATTGACGGCGGTGTGCTTAACGTGGTCGCTGGTGGTTAAGGTAGCTGAGCATTACGCGATGCATGGAGCGAGTCGTGGAACGGGTCAACGGCATGAACAGAGCTTGGATTGCAGAGCTTCCACGTAGAGTGCTGTGAGCAAGAAATGGAAAAGCATCAGAGCCGCTCGGCCTTTTTAGTCATTCTTGCCTCGTCGTTGATCTCTTGGCCATTAACAGTCTTTCACGAGGAGAGAAACTGCTGCGGCAAGTCCCGTTGAATCACTTCAACGGTTGGACATGGAGGTTACTACGACTTGACGCTTGGGGTTGAAACTTGGGCATCGGACTCCCACATCGCCATGGGCACAAACATCCAAGAGGGCGATTCTAGCCCTGACGCGTCGGTCGAAGCGACTTCACGTCTGAGGCCGAGGACGTTCGCCAAACAGATTTGGACGAAGCTATTCAAATTACAGAAGTCGAAGCCTGTGGCGAGAGAAGAGCACGCGTACATGTACTCGACAACGACACACGTAGCCTTGCCAGATCCACCACCGCCTGTCCGAAACTTGACACATGCCAACGCCCACCCAGTCAGTCTCGGTTCAAGTCGTGGTGGTCGCCGCAACGCGAGCTGCCATCCTGCGAGCACCCAGCTCGTCCCGCCTAGCAGACTTGGTGGAGGGTCTTGGCTGAAGTCAAGGCTTCTGATCGAGTCTAAGAGCGAGCAATATGGGGCTTCTCATCCGCTGACGATGCACCCGCCTGGAAATGCCAGCTGCGCAAGACCCCAGCGACTGCCACAGGGGTCATCATTCTACGATGAAGACGTTAGTATGCTGTCTCCGATCAACAAATATTCGCCATCGGAGTCAGGTGGATCGTGGACTTCTTACGCCCCTGCTCAGCAGCACGGCACTTTCTCCAGCGAGCACTACTTTGAGGATGATACATCAATAGGTCCAGATCTGAGCCGACGTCTCCGTGGGCCGCGCTCTTCCCCAACGCATGATCGAGCCGGAAATGTTTTCGAGGACCACCTTGATTCACTGTCGTCAGACACGTCAATGAGAGATGCGTCATTCTCGCTCCTACAGAATGTGCTCTACGTACGCGAGAAGACCTTACGATCTCGTCAGCTCGCTGCCAAAGTGTTTGAAGTCACTGAGCTGCTGGAGGCGATTTTGTTGGCAGCTGGTGACATGAAGGCGACTCCGGATAACAAGCCTACAACGTGGCTTTACGCCGTGCGTCGAGTCAATAGAAGCTTCTCAGACACCATCGAAGGCTCGAACAAGCTAAAACAAATGATGTGGCTTGCCAGAACGCACGAAATTCCTGGAGACTGGAGACTGGATGGACAACCACTAGGTTGGCTCCTAAAATGCTGCGGCATTCAAGACGACATCACCTGCAACGGACGTAGAGATGGCCGGCGCCCGACAGGTTTCACCGCCGACTACACCATCAGATTCCAGATCCGCGACTATCGCGTTCAGCTTCTCCTATCTCGACTCAAGGGCTGTCATCTCGGAACAAGCTTCGATCAGCCATCCTGGAGAGCCATGCAGACATGCAAATGGCACAACCCTCCCACGATTCGCTTCGAGTTTCAATACATCTCAGGCACGGCTTATGACACACTAGTGCCTCTGCGGCGCCATGACCGGATCCATTGGGTCTTGGAAGATAACAAGAAGCTGGGAGATGTTTATGATGTACTGAAACGGGTGCTCCAGACTTATGATGGCTACCGCGCAAGGAGAGACGAGATCGAGTCGATTCGTGCAAGGGAGGATAAGCAGATGGAGGATGGACTGCAGATGGCATTGAAAAGGATCTGTGGTAGTCAGGCGGATTGACTGAAACGAGGAAGCTGCTTTCCATGACAGGAGTGCGTAATGTGCCTGCGAAGATCGCCACAGCGGTATAGCATCGCAATGCAGCGCAAATGTCACCTCCTCTGTACTAACAAGAATGATGTCCTGGCATTATGTGCCCTTGCACCGACTCAGAATTTCCAACATTTATTACTGCCTTCGCAGTCCCACTTGCTTCAGGATCGACAACTCTCAGAATGACGGTCGGCATGCACGCGAGGGCGAGGCGCTTTCATGATAAGTAGCACGCTGGAGTTACCCTCAAAGTCAATGCATTTCTCTCCACCGTACATTGGGGTCTAGTATACACGATTGAGAGCCCATAGCACAAAAAGCACAAACAAGGACCTCCTTTCTAGACTTTGCACAGGCCAGATCGCAAGAGGTCGAAGATTCATCCACCAGCTTTCCTCACTTTCCCCCGCGAGAAAACCTTGCCCCCTCTTCTCATCGTTATATCGTAATTCTTCCTCCCTCCTCACCAAGCTCTCCTCCTCTCTGTCATCCTGCATTGCCCAGTCCCTGACAAACCACTCCGCAATGACCCCAGTCGCATCCCCCACGATCGCAGCACAAACCATCAGCAATGGCGTCAGAATAACCAATTCCCTCCAGCGGTCTCCATAGAAGCTTTCATCTCCATGCCAAAGCCCCGTCCTCAAGACAGCGCCTTGATCGGCTGCCAACCACACATGGAAATGCAGCACATAAACCTCTCCAGAGTACTTCCCAACCCATGCAAAAGCTTTCGAATAGTGATTCCGTAGCATGGGGGTCGCGTTGCGGAGGATGGCGAAGGCTAGGATGGGAATCCAGTTGATATGAGCCTGGTAGGAGGAGAACGCGGTTTTGGAGAGTGGACCGCGCCAATGCCAGAATATTGGGAGGGTGGCCAGGCTGATGAGGATGGAGCTGATTTTGAGTGAGGTCCAGTGGCGTTGGATGAACCTCTCAAGCATGGCTTTCCTGCGAGAGCTACTCTGTTGTTGTTGCTTGATGTCCAAGGATGCTGCAGCGGTGTTCGAGATGATGTCTGTGAGCCATAGATAGATCGGAGCCATCGCCATTCCGAGGAAGACGATGTATCGGTCGTTGATGAATCGCTTGTCGAAGAAATTCAGAGGGAAATAACCTTTGGTCAATGTCGTGAAGAAGGACAGGGCTGCTTCCCGAAGCCCTTCCACGTGGAGGACCTGGTTCAAGAGGAGTGCGCATACTGCTATTTTGCCCAGGAGGAATGGCGCATTGGAGTTATGGCGGTGACCGATGGCCAACGTTCCGTACACAATCAGAAACCAGATCGTAGACAGCGGAATGTAGTAGTAGGATATCCAGCTTGTTCGCATTGTGTATGCCAGAGTCACCGTCAAGAGATTGAGACGCACCATGATGTTCATAAAGCGCTTAAGTGAGTAGTCTTTCTTGTGGAGGAAGAAGACCGTGTGTCCGAAGCCGGTTAAAAAGAGGTAGGATGAAACGCAAAGTCGGGCGAAATGCCAGACCGGGTCTGGAGCGACTTGGCCATAGTGGTAAAAAATGATCATGAGCTGCATCCATCCTTTCCATTCGCTCGTTTGGTCCCGGGGGAGGAAGTTGTTATTCACTGGCGCTTGCTCATGCTTGCTGCCGATTTTGCTACGTCGGGTGGTTGCAGCACCGATAATCAAGGCGACGAGCACCAAGAAGCTGATGTTTTCCCACCTAAAAGCATCTTTGCGAACGTGGTCGAAGACGTGACTGCGATCAGACACACTCAAAAGCAGGATGACAAGGCCAAATGACGCGAACGCGCGAATGGTCGGTCGGGTCATGTTCGACAGGAAAGCCAAGCGGGTGTCCAAGAGAGCCGAGCCCATCAGCATGGCAAGAGAAGCGAAAGTCACGCATTGCGGCCAGTTGAAGCGCCGCCAGTTAGCACAGCACGTTGCCACATTATTGGCGTCACCCTTTCCCAACAGGATGGCATTGCAGCGAAGATTCAGAAGAAGGTCAGCTCGCGCACGAAAGATGCCTTCCTTGACAAGGCTTGTCTCAGGCTGAAAGACATTTGATACCCCGTGAGCCATTTCATTGAAGACAGAGAGCAAGTTGAACGGTATTTCCATAGAGGCCTTGTAAAGCTTGTGATTGAGCTCACGAAAAGCCTTGGAGCGATGCTCATCACCAGGCTGTTCAGCTGGTGCAAATAGTAGCAGATCGCCTGGTCCTTCTGCATCGAGTGAGTTTCCGACCCTCGCGTGAGGTCTGCGAGAGTGGACAAGCGAAGTGATTTCATGCACGCGTTGTAGATATGCTTCCGGAGAGTCATTTTCGGCAGCGTGGTTAGCAGCGCCGATGACTAGCAACATGGGACTTTCCAATGTATCGTCCCTGAAAGCATCCATAGCATTCATCAGCAAGCTGCTATTGAGATGAAGGTCATATAGAAACGACATCGAAATGGTTGAGCCTTCATGGTGGAGGTCCCGTTCTCGGAAGGCTGGAATCTCCTTGTTCTTCGACGTGGTCATTCGCTGGACAATGTGATAATATGATCCTTGCAGTTGCAGGTCCCCAGCAAATATGATTTGACGCTTTCGACCCTGAGCGCAGGAATTCAGCGAATTGCCTCTGGACAGAAATGAATGTCAGCCATGCATAGGCATGCTATACGATGCGCAACACCACTCACCCGAATTCGACAGCGGAGCATCCCGAGGGCAGCCATTTTCCAGCAAGCCAGTGGCCCGAGGTGATCAGTGACTGACACTTGTGGGGATCGCTATCTGTGCATGATAGCAGTTCGTCAGCCCCACGTACATACAGGTGCTTGCTCCTTCACCATTGTGTCAAGCTCACCAAAGCCATAATGCTGCAACGCCAAGAGAGCTGCGTTGGCTGCGACGAAAAGCTCCCGAAACATCGTCAGCGATGATTATGCGCAGTTGCTTCGGGGAGCGGAGTGCCTAGTGATGCTATGCCATGCCATGTCCACCATAGGCACCATCTGGTCAGGCTGGCTATGCTTTGATGGCGTGGTCAGGCATCTCGGGAGGCTCGCAGCATGTTCGGCCGCGAAACACTAGACCAGGTGGCCATGGAAGTGTAAGCTCCATGTTCGCTCGCAAGGCGTCGATGGTGTGGAAACGCGCCGCTGGCTTCTCTCGTGGACTCCGTCAAAGCCCACTTTCATGTTGATAGTTGGGGGCGGGTGTGGAATAAGCGAGATGCCGCCACGACTTTTGTCTAAGATGATCCTCGCTTGAGTGCCGGGAGCTGCAGAAGTGGACCGCGGAAAAATTGACTTCACCTCGTTCTTCGTAATACTGCTCCAGACAGCTCCTTAGTATCGATGGCGTGTACCGCCGACTACAGGATTCCGACCCTAGCGATGCGAACCACGCGTGGCAGCCCTGTGGTACTCTGTGGGATCAAGCTCGAGACGGCGCTCCGGACAAAGCAAGCAGCTTCAACCATTCTATAATTGTACCCACTGTGGCCTCGATCGCAACCAAATTGGTCGAATACTGCATCTCATGCTGAAATTTGTCTCACCCGCCGTTCCCCCTTACACGACGTCGCATGCGGACATTTTCAGCCAGCCACAAAGGCAACTACTCGCGTGCCCAACTACTCCTTGCAGTCGATGCTTACAAGCTAATCGTCGCTAGGCTCGAAGTTAATGGGGGAACGCCCAGAAGCAGAAACGACCCTGAAGCTAGCCTACTCAATCTGGATTTCACGACACTCCGCGCCACATCCCAACGTCTTGAGGCAAGAAGAAGTCAACGATAAGGCGCTTGGGAAGTCGAAGCATGTACAGTTGAACGCCCCTTTGCTCGGAGCTCTCCCAAACCGACAGCCAATGGCACTCCAATCACGGTAGACGCTTGCTTGCTGCGTAGTGTTTGCAAGGTTGGTCGCGAGGTCTCGACAATTGCAGTGAGCGTTGGGCTTGACTTCGAAGAGCACAGGTACCACTTACAGGAAGACGTCAGAGTGGGCTCACATTTGGTCGCAGATGAATTCGAGAGAAGAAGAGAATCGCCAATCCATTAACTCAAGTCATTAGAACGAAGTGAACGCATGATATCCGCCAGATTCCAAGACTGTCTTCGTATACCGTCATAAATATCAAACGAACAGATTCCCAAAGGTCTCTTCGCTGTCGCTCCCATGTCCATGTTTGTATGCGCATCTCTAAGTGAACCACAGCCCGAAATACGAAATGCTTTGTTATGCCACTGTGTACTCCGTCATTGCTGCACCACTTTCCCACTTACTTCTCGAAGTACAAAAGCCCACCGCGTTTGGCGAGGCGACCATGAGGTCTCTCCAGGCCTTGACGTTTGAAGACCTTGTAGGATCTGGCGGGAGGTTGATAAGGGGTTGGAGCAGGGTTATCGTGGCCCATATCTCCTGAGGGATCCGCTGAGCCACCATCATCGTAGGTAGGCTGAGGTTCATCGTCCGTAACTGAAGGCTCGTCATCGCCAGGCTTGGTCGGAGTATGTGGCTCATCCTCATCCTCATAGTCATCTGGTCCGCTAGGGTCATTTGGCTGTGAAGTGGTTTGCGCAGGGACTGAGGTGGAATAGCTAGGAGGCTGAGGTATGCCTAAGTCAGTGCTCACGGCAGCCGTGGGCGCTGTAGCCGAGACGCCCGGCATAGCACTCGTGGGGGTCGCGGTCGGGCAGTAAGTGTGTGTTGTCATCTCGGTTCGTGTCAGACCATCCTTGGAGTAAGTTACTGGCGTCGCAATGCGTGTCTCGTTGAAAGTTGTACAGCGCGTGTTCGCACATGATACCACGGTAAAGCGCTGTGTCAAGGCTTCCTTGCTGTCAGGCCCGCAGTCGGTACAGAGCCCACTTCCCTCATATCCAGGAATGGCGATGGGACCAATCGATTTATAGTCACAATAGTCCTTGATGTCGATTGTCGTCTCGGACACTTTCACCGTCGTGGTATGGTTCCTTCGATAATGACCGTAACCCGGCAAAGTAATTGTGGTTGTGTGTGACTTCGTGTAACGTACACTGTTGAACGTGACTGGCTGGTTGGTGGTTGTAACCACAGTCGATGTAGAAGTGCCATTCATGTGCCAGGGAATCGTGGTAGACACCCAGGCATAAGAACTGCATGATGGGACAGTCTTGGTCGTCGACTCTAAGGTAGTGGTATAACCCTTCTTTCTGGGATATGTGACCGCAGTCGTTGAAGGAGTGCAAGTCGGAACCTCCTGGTATTGGGCTGTGATATGGACTGGCCTCAAAGCGATGGAGGGACCACAATCAGGACAGGGAGTGACGGTGGCAAGGTCATTCGCCGCAGCGAACTCAAGTAACGAGGGTAGTATGGCAAACAGGGCAACAAGTCGCCCTAGAACGAATGTAGGAGCCATGGAAGCTGGATCGCAATGTGCAGAGAGAAGTCAACCGGCTCAGGTTCTGTTTTTCGGATACCCAGCCTTGACGCAGGATCAAGAAGGACTGTTGATGCTCTGAAGTATTGCGAATCATAGCTTGCTAAATCCCAGACGGTGATCAGGTCCACAGGTGTCGCGTGCCCGGCTGCTTTGTCGGCATGCGTTGGCGCTGCTCGAACACAGTGGTCTTCCGTCCATAGCGTCCGCTCGCGACATCTTTGACACAACGGCTACGTTCAATCAGTCTGTACTACTCAGTAGGCCCAAGCTAACGGAAACATGTCAAGAGTGGCTTACTGGAGAGCTGAGCATTACGCCGGGGGTCTAGGGTGCTGCATGGAACAAAGGTATATTAGCGCTAATCGCAACTTGAAAGGAAGAAGTTGTGGCTGTCGCGAAGCGACTCCTTGATACTAGCCTTGCTTTGCATTAGCTTCCACGAGGCTCGGTCACGATGTGAGTGCCAAGCATATTGAGAAAAGCGTTTGTGCTAGAACATATGACCCCAAGTACATCACGAGGTCGCAAATTACGATTTTCCTTGGCAAATAGCAGAAGAAGACATCGACAAGAGTGTATCAATACCTTCTCCCTGCTGAGTCCACAATTTCAGGAGGTCTTAGGCTCGGTGGAAGACGTCAAACGTCAGGCATCGTGGAAAACAAAGAGGGTTTCGGCCGTTTCGGAGAATTCTTCGATTTCAGCTCATGGTGCACAATATGGCTTGCGGGCCAGATCTTAGAGTGTTGGTGTACTGGTGAAGAACGCCTTCACAGGGCTTGCGCCGCTCACCCTTTTCTGGCGTCAGCTCAGCTGGGACCTACAGGAATTCACTAGACACCCAGAGGGACGTGCACCGTTGGCCAAGCTGATCGCCTTTCGGTACCCGTGTCTTAAGTTTTGGTACCACTCTGTGGCAGCTGGTGCATTATGATTTTGGCACCATGGATGTGTTCGAGCAGGTCTAAGTCTGGGCATGCTGGACAGGCTCGCTGCAGAAATTCATCTCTCCTTGAAGAGGTTGGTCCTTCGCCTTGTAGCCAGTGCCCTCGTTCGCGTCAACACCATGCGTTCTCGCGAAGTAATTTCACAATGGTCCCCAAGGTCGCCTCGCCGTCGGCCAATGGCAATCTCGATACTTGCGAGCTGTTTGATGGCCTTGTCAATGCTGTTCTTTTCGATTCACAAGATGGCTCGGCAAGCCGACACAAATGTTCAGACATTCGCGCGCCGCGGTTTAAACGATCAAGGCCCTCTTGGAGAGATGCTTAGTGACGACGGAGCTGGCCCGATATTGTCGTCTGAGAATGAAGGTGACAGGACTCGCCCGAGTCAGCTTTCTGGTGACAGCGCAGACGCCAAGGCTTCATTACTAAGCGATCTCGAGGTTCACTTCCCGGACCACAATGCACCGGAAAATCCGAACTGGATCTACCCCCCCGGTACTGAAGCATTTCCGCTTTACAATGAGTATGCGGCATTGATCGACCAGGCGTACAGTCTGCCTGAGTTGGTCTACATTCCATTTGAAGACGCCGTCAGCGAGGATACGCTCCAGGGCTGGGAAGCCGAGTGGCTCTTGAATGTGACCTACGATCCCAAACGATGGGGATTATTCAAGGAACCGAGGATTGATTTTGTCTACACGTGGGTGAATGGCTCAGAGGAAGCGTTTCGGGAAACAAAACGTCCCTACGAGCTGAACTCTACGCTCAACGACAAAGATGGTGCATGGGCAGCAAGTCATGGGGAAAACAGGTACCGAGATTGGGATGAGCTCAGGTACTCAGTGCGTAGTGTCTCGAAGTACGCTCCTTTCAAGAACAAGATTCAAGTTCTGGTAAATTCTCTGGCCACTCAAGGTGTCGCAACAAAGCAAATACCAACATGGCTAGACCTTGATAATACTGGAAGCACTTTCGAAGTCTTAACCCAGGAGGACTATTTCGAGGACGACAAAAAGGCATGCTTGCCAACATTCAATTCCATCTCTATCGAGAACCAACTGCACAATACGAAATCTGGTGTAGACAGGGTACGTGGTCACAGATCGAGCATCGGCGTCCTGCTAACAGCAACAGCTCTTTGCACTGTCCGATGATATGCTATTGGGTCGTCCACATGCAGCGTCAGACATGTACTCCCCGCTCTTTGGCCCTCTAATCGCTTTCAAAACAAACACATACAACACTCTTCACAAGCCAAATGAAGCCGATGCAAAAAGGTTCGGAGAAAAGCCATGGCTGATATACACATCTTGGCTGCTCAACAGACGCTTTGGGGCCCGCAAACGAAAAGGTCAGGCGCATTTCGGACATTCTCTCTCGCGCAGGATTACGCGTGAAGCAATGCGATCATTTCCCGGTCCCGAGCTTCAATCTGCTTGCTCTAGGTTCAGAGGGGACTTCGGATTTCAGCTGTATACCTGGTATGCTACTTTCCACTATACGATGGAAAGGAACCGAGAAGCTTTACTGTGGAGCTACCTAGTTCATCGTAGTGACCCCGATCAAGACGGTTATCTCTCATGGGATGAGAGACAGCAGGTTATTCAGGATCTTGAAGAAGGTTTGCAGAACGAGAGCAAATCATCATTTCGGGCCAGAAACTTCTATCATTACCCTGAGCTTCTCGAAGACGCAGGATTGGAACCACCGAAAGTCAATCTCGACATTCTGTGGACATCCATGGATGGGC
Source organism: Pseudocercospora vitis (assembly GCA_026120125.1). Lineage (NCBI taxonomy): Eukaryota > Fungi > Ascomycota > Dothideomycetes > Mycosphaerellales > Mycosphaerellaceae > Pseudocercospora > Pseudocercospora vitis. The sequence goes on along the minus strand of JALRML010000003.1, from coordinate 509,250 downwards.
CAGTCATGATTAAAGACGCCGATTGCTTTGCCTTCGATGTGAACGAGTGCTTGGCGCCAGGATTCTCTGCGCCAGGGATATACCACCACGGTAACACTCCGGCATTCTCAACCGCAGCCATGCTCGACCGCGTATCAAGGCAGCAACCCGAATGTGGTGATTGCCTGATCAAGATCCTTCTCCACAGGGTGACCAAAGGCTTCGAGCCTTTGCTACCGAAAAACGATACTCAGCCGGAAGCATTTGAGACCGCGGTCAAGGCTCTCATGCGATACCAGTACGTAATCAATGAGCCGGATGGACTATTCGTTATGGTCACCGATGCCGAGCAGGTCGAAAACACACTGGTCAAGAGGCTACTAACCAAGAAGAAGTAAGTGGGTCAGCTTTGCCTGAACGATGATGTTTCACTCGACGATAAGGAGGATCTCCGTGCTCTTCAGTCTACGATGAAGTATTTGTTTGAAGGACTTCTACCAAATGCGAGTCAATTTGAGATTGGACGCGAAGCTGGCTGAGCCCATGAACAGTTTTGGCGATCATCAAGATCGGGAGATGAAACTCTTGATGGAGGAGCGCCACCATCTGAACTCGGCACAGGAGTCGTTTTTTCGGCGGCTCGACAGCTGCATAGAGGGTCTTGAGGACCAGCCGGAATGGAGGCGATCTTGGACGATCGTACCAGAATCGCGAACGGGGACCAACCTTCACGAAGAGGTTCGGGAGATTGAGACGGGTATGATGAACTTGCAGCAAATGTCCTCGCTAGCGATACAGATGGACCATAGACCAGGCATTTTTACTTGTTGAAAGCGCACCCACTGCGTCAAGCGGGTCTCTGTGAGAGCAGGAATGACGAATGTGGTAATTCATATCTAATCTATGGAACGGCCAAGAACTAGGTAGACTGCAATCGGCTGCTTTGCCTGTATCGTGTGCTCCGCTACCCGTTCGGGCAGACTCTGCAAGTCAAGATTAGACCATCTCCTAAGCGCCTAACAGTTTATTGAAAGTGAGTATCAATGTTCAGCCTCATCTGCTCCACCGGCCGCTAGATCAGGGTTGGTGGTGGCGGACTGGCAGCACAAAGGCTCCTTCTTGGCGCAGCCTAGTCACACAGTCGAGCTAACCATCTAGTCAGCTAAAACGGGAAAATTCGCCGAGGTATACGAACAAGCGAGAGATCGTCTTCGCGCGGAGATATCGTTATTGTGCAAGACGGTGATGAGTACGCTACTACAGTAGGTAGGTGAAGTGAGCCTAGACTTTTGTCCTGACTGCTCACTGATCTGTCCAGTGGCAAAGTGGCAGTGTGACACCTTTGGGCACTAGTAGACGCCGCATCACCACTTCTTTAGTCAGTCTGGCTACACGCTTTGTGAGTCCCTGGAGCGGGACGATGCTGTCCCAGCGCTTTGGGGTATTTCACGATTGAGAGGACATCCAGGTCTCGGCGCGTCGAACAAGCCCTGAGCTTCACGGTCTTACCAGAATCAATCGAAGCAGACTTCACAACAGACGAACAGAGGATTTTTTTGAGCCATGGGCGGACATGTCATACAGCGAGCGATTTTACTCATTTTGGTCTGCATCTTTGTTGTCTATACGATAGCTGAATATCTGTCAACGCGAGCCATCCTCACTCAATGTGCTGCACTCGCCAAAGATGGTACAACGCTGGTGTCTGCTTCCAACGACATAACGTCTGGAAAAGAGCTCACTCCCGGACAGAGCGTTGATCACAGCTCGACACAGCAGTCTATATTGGTTCCAGGTGCACGCCCGGAGACAAAACAAAGTGCCTTGATTCCGACGATTGGCAAGGTCACTATGCTCTACGGACCTTGGGCAGAGGACGAGAACAATCAACTTGTGCTACAAGGCCATAGGCAGCATGCTGAGAAACATGGCTACTCATTACATGTACTCGATCGACAGATCATGCACGGTATGTGGTCGAAACTATCATATATCTTACACCTGGTTCTGGAAGAGCTTGCCAAGCCTGAAGAAAAGCAGATGAAGTGGCTGTTGTAAGTAAAGTCGTTCGCGATGACCAGTTCGGTTTTGCTGACCACTGACTGCAGCTGGTTCGATCTCGACATTATCGTGATGAACTCAGAGATTCCGTTGGAAACATTTTTACCTCCCGAGGCTGACTTCAAGCACATCAATGTGCTGGTGACCAACGATCACAACGGCCTCAACACGGGCGCATTCTTCCTCCGAGTCAGTGAGTGGGCGGTCAAATATCTCATCGACATCATCGCACTCCATACATTCAAGCCAGAAATCAAGCTGAAGTATAGTGACCAATCTGCCATGGAAGTGATGACCTTGCATGTGGGTGAGCGAAAGACACTGCAGAGTTTGATAGTGCTGATGCCCATCTTAGAAGAAGTATATCAACAACACCATGTATGTACCACAACGTTGGTTCAATGCGTACAGAGGACCGCGTGATGACCACGAGCGACTTCTACGTGGTCACGAGGTGCCTGATAGCACCATCAAGCCTGGAGATCTACAACTGCACTTTGCTGGTAAGAAGGTCAAGTATTTAATACCTACTTACCTGGAGTTAGCTGCGAACAACAGCTTGGGTTGGGAAATGCCCCTTGGTAACACTAAACTCGAAAGCGAGATCGCGTTATTTTGGAAACTTCAGAAGGAGAAAGAAACTTGGAGCAAGCCTGTAGGGTAGCCTGCACTATAATCAAACTGCTAAACATGGCACGGTTATGCTCACGTCTTCACTTTACATTTATCTTCAAGCCATTTCGCGAGGCGCACGCACCGCGTCTCCACTTCCCTTTGGAACAAGTCTGCGCAATACAGACACAGAGAAAAACTGACGGCCCACCCAACTGCCATTCCCAGCAGCCAATGACCAGTGGTCTCGCTGTCGCCCAAGAAAGCCCAAACCCAATGAGGCACTGCATATCCTAAAGCATGCAGCACCGTGCCATGTACCAAATAGAGAGCGAAAGAAATCCTCCCTAGGTACATCGCCGAATTACTCTCTAGCAAGCCACGCCAGAAACCTGGTTTGCCACCTCTTGCGCTGCCTCTGAGCAGGTACAGCAATAGGAGAACCCCGATCGATTTGGGAAATTTGTTCTCACGATGTATGTATTGGGCCGGGATGAGAGCATTGACCCATCCATATCCTGGAGATGGCTTTGCATACCCAGCAACAGGATAGCCCATGAAGTATATCGCAAGGCCATAAGCAAATGCCCGGTGCAAGGGCGTCCTGGTCGGACGGTGCGGCCATGAACGGCTGGCGGAAGCTGACAATGGCTGTGAAGGTGGTGTGGCCTCCTTGGTAGTAGGAAGCTCGCCAGTCTCCAAGATTGGGTGATTCTCTCGTTCCCTTGCAGACCGAATGACATCCCACTGCGCAGCTGCAGCCCCAGCAAAGAAAAGTAACCCTTCCCAACGATGCCATCCCGGATAGACCACAGCCAATGCACAGAAAAGCATGAGCCTGAGTCTAGGCCGAAGAGTTGCAAAAGCCAAAAGCGCAATGTATAAATGCAGGCTCATCCGATACTCATATGCGATAGTCCACAGATGTGGATCGTGAACAGGATAGACAGGCTTCGTCTCGTTTATGTTCAGCAACTGGCGCACGTCAGCTACCCAGAAAGCCAATTGCCTCCAGATTTCGTAGTGAGGCACATTGTATTCGGCGGAAATGCCGCGGAACCAGGTCTTCCGACTTGCTTTCACGAACATATGATCCGTAAGCGCGAATCCGCGAGCATAGGCAAACAGAGCTGTGAGAAGCGTAATCGCCAGGACGGGAAGGTAAAGCCGCAATCCCCGACGAAAAACGCTCGATGATAGAGATTGAAGCAGCAGCCCATACGAAGCAGATCCGTCCTGCATAAGTTGAAGGGCTCTGGTGGAGCAGACATAGCCTGCTATCGCGAAAAAGACGTTCACACAGCTGGCACCATCCCAGAGTAGACAGAATGGTGGAAGAGCTGCAATGTGATCGCTAGTTACCAGATCGGTCGGTGTCCGATAACCCAAGGCCGCCAAGGGTGTGAAGGCGAAGAGGAAGTGGAAGTTGAAGACGAATACAGCGCAGAGACCGCGCAGGCCGTCCATCCAGGAAGTGCTAGTGATTCTCGGAGAACGCTCATTCTTGCGAAGCATTGTCGGCGTCAGAGCGTAGGCCAGACGAGAGATAGTGTTGCACAAGCCAGTCCATGTAGGTAAATCCACACCAGTCGGTCTCGTCTTGAGATGCATTTCTGCGTGTGCAATAGATGAAACCCTCTGGGTACAGAAATCTCAAATTGCCATTTCCAGAGGTCTTTCATCAAATTCGTGAGCTGGTTTGCTAAGCATAGCTCGACATATCAAAATAGGTTCAATGCATGGGGTGGTGGTATCTTCCCTAAAATCGCAGCGCATAGCACATAGCCATGTGTCGAAGCGTCGTGCGGCAGCATCTTCTGCCACAGTGTCTACAAGGTGGGCACAGGAGGCGCCACTACTCCCCGACTGGTCGTGTGCCATATTTCCTATCAAAGGGATCAATCTATGGTGTACCTTAATTGAGTTTCTCTTTTCGCAGTGGTTGAGTCTAGGGCAAGGATCCCTGACCAATCTTTTCACGCTAACTACTTTAGTGTGCTTGGCAAGGTCCATGCTCCATTCACTTCAGCTCCCAAGGGAGACGCCCGACTTTTCGGGTATACTGTTACTTCATGGTGCTAGTGCTACAGTGCTTTCGTGGCGCAAAGGAGGGCTAGCACGCATGGACTCCGATTATCATATTCAGCTTCAAAAGTTGTGAGTAGCGAGCTATGAACCCTATTATGGCTTCCTTTCGATGTGCACGCGCATGCGAATCTCCAGGCGCGACAGCTTGGACACGTACGAAGTGTCTCTGAAGCAACGTCCATCATGCCCCGACTGTCTGACGCGAGCAGCTCATCACGCTGTCGGTCGATCTTTGGTGGAAACAAACGTCTGCTCGGGCGAGTTCTTGCACTTCTGGGCGTGCTACTCGTGGTTGCGGTGCTGATCCAACGAGAGAGTCGACAAAGTATTGCGATCCCGATATCATTGCAACAAGCCCTCAAGGTCCAAGACAGCTTCATTGCGGAAAACGAGCTGCCTCAAGGCGAAGGAAAGAGCACTGTGCCGACACAATGGCCAAAGAACATTTGGCAGACCGGCAGCGAGGAAATGACGAAGAAGTGGCATAAACAAGTGCAAACTTGGACAACGCTCAACCCAGGATGGAAGTATGGCTTCCTGAGTGATGATGGGGCTTCAATCTATGTGGACGAGCATTTTCGCCATCAGACTAGCATTCACAACTTTTGGCAGGAGCTCAATGTCACGATCTTGCGAGCAGACTTGATCAGGTACTTGGCCATGCTTGCAGATGGCGGCGTGTACAGTGACATGGACACAAGCTGTATGAAGCCCATCAGTGAGTGGATACCAGCCCCCTTCTCCCAGTCAGAGGTCGGTGTGGTCGCAGGCATCGAATACGATGACAATACTTATCCGATGTTTGCGCGACCCATCAGTCTCTGCCAGTGGACCCTGATGGCAAAGCCAGGACATGCTGTCTTTGAGAAGGTTGTGGCCCGGGTAATCTACCATCTGGAATACCTCGCTCACATCAAGCACGTTGAGCTTGGCGAGCTGAAGCTGGACAAGAAAGAAGTCTTGGATGCGACGGGACCTGGTGCCTTCACAGACAGCATTATGGAGGTCATCAGCGAAAGCGAAGGTCGGAGGATTTCGTGGCAAGAGCTATCGGGTCTGAAGCAAGCAAGAATGTACGGCGATGTATTGATCTTGCCAATCAACGCATTCGCTGGTAATCAGAAACACAGCAACAGCGGCAAGCCAGAATATGGGCCGAAACTGGTACAGCATCACTTCGGGAGGTCGTGGTACACCAGACCGGAGGACAAGCCAAAGAAGAATAGCACGCCCCAACGCAAACCAGTCGCGTGATACATACATGATCATCCACCATCTCCAGCCCCAGTGTTATTGTGTTGACTTGTAGCACAGCCTGCGCCGCCTGACGTCCTGTAGCTGAACACGTCACGGAAGGGGAGATGTGTAAGCCAGTGGCATTCTTCGGACGCTCCGTTAGAGCATAGCGTTCGGTTGTCGAGAAGCAGAGTTAGGGGATCGGGACTGTGGGTACTGACGTGCATTAGGTCGCCGCTGGACTCTAGCGCCGTAGCTTTTGGCCAATACTTTTGGCCATTAGTCTCATGGCTTGGTCGAAATGTTCGGCCCAAAAGCCTGTCCATCAAGGAGCCATGGGCGTGGTCCGGCACGCCAATGGTCTCACTGTGGTGCAGCACCGCAGCCTCACGTGGGAACGGCCCTAGATGCAAATCTCTCTGAGAGGCTTCTTTGATCGTTGATGTTTCACGACCTTCGCCTGATCACACCTATGGAACCTCAGCATCTGCAGTGGAGAAGGTCGTTACTACGGCTCATCTCGGACGATGGCTCTGGGGAGAAAGCGCGCCTAGCTGGTAGAACCCTTGGAGTCACGAAGGGACAATTGCGGGCGATCTTAGCTTTCGTGGTCTTCGCAACCATAGGGCTACTCTGGTTCTTTCCCGCCACGACATATCTCAGATCGGAAGTAGAAGGTGGGAGCCTCAACCCTTTGTCTTACGCAGATGGCGCGCAAGATGTGCTCGGGTTTGGAAAACCGAAGCAGAAGATCATGGGTCTTGTCTTTGCTGGGCGGCGAGAATTCGTAAGCATACTGGACTGCTATCTACAAAGAAACCTTGTCCGCAACGGCGGCTGGCTAGACGGTGTTCTCTGGATCATCAATCCGAAACGAGCCATGGACGACGAATATTTGTGGAATCTCACGAACTCTGTACCGGAATACGTGGCGTATACCACCCGAGAAGAAGAAAATGGCACTGTCAGAAATTATAGTCCTAGGTATCAATACTGCGAACCTGATACAATCTACATCAAGGTCGACGACGATGTCGTCTTCTTCGAAGACCATACTATAGCTATGATGGTCAAGCGTCTACTCCAAAATCCCCAATACTTCGGTGTCAGCGCCAACATCATCAACAACCCAATACTCTCCTGGGTCCATTACCACAAGGACACCTACCTCCCATTCCTCCCCGAACTCGAACCTAACACTACTGTATACACTGCCGATGACAACCAATACCGAGAGACCCTCTCAACCTGGCGAACCGACCATCTCCCACCCTGGACCGGTCCCCGGAAATTCAAATTCTCCGGCCTGGACGCCGCGCCGTTCAAGAATCACCGCTGGCTCCCTCTACCACCCGACTTCGATATCGAGTACACACCTGCGGGAGCCCTGGGCTTAGGCGGCGCGGCGGTAGAGTATAACGCTGCGAACATCGGATTCCGTTCTTGGGCGATAGCCGCGCAGGGACATTATTCGTTCCTCACCCACCTTCAGAATTCTGATCTACATCGGTACAAGATGGACCTGTGGCACTATCATTATGAACGCTTGTCGGTGAATTTCTTTGCGTTTAGCAGTAATGACATTTTGCGATACCCGGTGGAAGGGAGTGATGAAGCGTACTTGACTGTGCATCTGCCCAAGAAGCTGAGACGGCCGGTCGTGGTTGACGGTAGTGGGCTTGCGGTTCACTTTGGCTTTCAGCGTCAAGTCGGTGGGCATGGAGATGTAAAGGGCAAGGCATTGAACGACACGGACTTGATACATCGGTACGGGAAGTATGCCGAACAGTTTGTTTGTGGCAAACCATGGGGAAGCCCGATGATTTGAGCGTCAAGTATGTCACGATAGCGAGGCGTTCGGGGTAGGTACTCGATGCTAATACAATAGGTATTTCATTTGCTGCGATTACTCTAAGTTGACCGATGCTGAAACAAGTTGGATCGACAACCATTCTCCTTTCCCCTCCTCTCCGCTCTCTTCATCTCCAGTCTCTGCTTCTCAACTCTCCGTTACTATGGTCTTAGACAATTCCATAGGCCCCTGCAAAGCCAAGAGGGCGAAGTCTCCTCCCACCACAGGCCGCGCTCCAGTTGATGCCAGCATTCCCGTGTTGTCGCTTCCGCTTGGGTTGATGAAATATGTTACGCCAAGTGGCTCATCACTGGATGGATTCGAGATCAAAGCGTGAACATCATTGATGAACATATCTCTCACATCTCCGTTGTCGACCACTGCAGCCGTGGCAGCGGCCCAAAGCATTTTATCCGTCTCGGCCCGGTTAACCTGACTGTTCGAGGCCACTCCAGCTTCGCTCCGCGCTGCGCGGTAGAAAGCTGATTGCATGGAGGAGGCTTCCGAAGGAAAGGTGTTCAGACCAAGCAGGATGTCCATGTAGAGGTCATAAACCGTGGTCCATGTATCGTCTTCACCTTGGACCAGTGTGAAATGACTTCTCCCAGTGTCCAGACCGCCAGATTGGGTATAGAGGACCTCGGCGAAATGGAGACCAGTGTAAGAGTAACTACTTTGCGATGTCATGAGTCCGAATGCGTTGAGCGCGATAGCAGACTTGATGGCAAGCGATGTTTGATTGGCGATCGCGCTGGCACTATTATCCGCAGAAAGCTGGATTCCAGGATAGAGTCCATATGCGACTAGATAGTCCGCGTAGCCTTGGAGTAGAGGAAAGTATTGAGACGTCCAGTCATTATTCCCAGTGGCTCTTTGGTACATATAGATCAAAAGAATAATGTCGCCACAATCCTCAAGCGGCATTCTAATGGCAGAGCCTTCGTCATGTCCGACTACATTTTGATACTGGTTCCCAATATCATGAGTGGCGAAGTCCGTATCCCAAAACCCGGAGGCAACGTAGCGCAAAACAGGTTCGGTAAGCAGACGGATCCATTCAGAATTCAAGACATAGAACATCGGCGATGCTGCATAAATAGCATCGATCGTGTTTACCGTGCCTCCGCCCGTATTGTCCCTTTGCAAAGCCATCAAGTCGCTGGTATCCAGGTCAACTGGGAGAGTCAGCTCCATGGCAGAAAACGACTGTCTTGTAGAGAGTTGGAGGAGCATGCTGTAGTTCGAGCCGCCAAGCTGTTGGGCCTGGTTCAAGATGGCTGCATCAAGGTCCCGGGATTCTGCGCCCGCCGATGCAAGGTCATTAAAGGCATACTCGCTACCACAGAGTGTCAAGACCTGATCAACACATACTGCTTTCCAATAGCTCTGTCTTGCGTTGTCGAGATAGCTGACATCAGGATCCCTGACATAACCAATGGCGAACGTAGCATTCTTTGTCGTCCCTATTTCGCCCAAATCATGAGCGTAGCCGAGCCCATTTCCATTAAGCCATGTTGCTGGGATCCCGCCATAATTCAGAAGCGCTCCATGATCAGCAAAGTTCCTGCGTAGACTATCAAGGTTTCCAATTGCGTAGGTGAGGCTACTCGTCAAGCCATCGCTAGGCCGCGAGCTATAGACAGCCGTCCCCCACTGCGCCATGTCGTCAACCTCGGAGAACGTGGTACCACTGGTTGGTTCCATGCTCATGACGACTGAGTTGTCGGTACCAGTGCGGGAGTCCAAGACCATGTCAGCACCGCTCTCACGGTGGCCGGTCCAGGAGCTGTCGATATCCGAGTAGATCTGGACCGAAGGGGTCTTGTCGTCTACATCTATGGGGGAAGCTGAGACGGTGAGGTAGCTAAAGGGTAGGCTTTGGCGTACATAGTCGTTTGGTGACACGGGTGAGAAGAAATCAAGATCAAAGTCCGCCTTGCCTGCTCTTACTGTGAAAGTCGTGTGAGTGTTTGTGAACGTCGCCTTTCGGACAGAGCCAGCTTGGACGTGAGATTCAGAAGAGGGAACACCAAACAGGCTGTACATCTTTCCGTCAACTCGAGCGAAGACGGACCAACCAAGTTCCTGGCCATTCTAGAATTCAGGTGCAGAGGATGGCAGATTGGCTGCTTTATGACCTGGCATCCATGCTAAAGACTGTCAGTCAAGATATGCTGTTCGGAAGTTGGTTCATTATACCTGACAGATAAGGATTAACCACAGCAAGGGGATATGAGGGCGGTAAGATTGGAGTGAAGGTTGAGTCTCTCGGGGTCGAGGAAGTCCCAGGCACAAGAGTTCGTCGAAGTTTGTCGGTAATGCAAAGATAAAATAATGTAGTGAAAAGCGCACAATATATGCTTAGGGCTAAAAGACCGCAAAATATGGGACAGCGAGCTGCAAGATGACAAAATCCACAGCAGGCAAATCCCCTTCGACGAAACGAATGTCTGTGGACGTCAATTTCCCTGGGACTTCATCTCTGCCGGTTCAACCACGCTCACCTTCGCAACGGATGTCCTGTCCAGGTTTTCAGGTATTGAACACCCCTTCCGTGGTTGTCATGAACACGTGGGTGATCGTCGCCGTGCTCAACCATCTTCGGATCATGGTATAGGAATGTAGACTGAAGCGGCCCTGGCTCAATGCGTAATCTCGTGTGCGATATTTGAGGATGGTCAGCGCATTGCAAGGAATTCGGGATTGAGCTCTCCACGGCTGCCGGGTCCTCTGAGCCGATCAGTCAGAGCGTGAGTAGCTCCGTAATTCCTGCATTGCTGGCCCGATGGCGGAGGTAAGAGCACCTTGGCCAGTGCATCAATGCTGCATCGAGTATTCAAGAACTCTCACATATGTCCTCGATATAGCCTATCAGGACGACATGTCTGATGGAGCTATGATGTTACAGCGAAAAGACGAACGCAATCTCAATTGTGAGATATTGCTGTGCCATAGGCCACTAATGCAATTTGGCATTGCCTTCGGCGTTGAATTCCATTTCTGATCTTCTTCCTCCCATCCTTCACCTATAGCCCAGAGTCTGCATGGAAAACTCAGTTCTTTCGGTGTTTCCCGAAGGCTGCGAGTTGCACCTCACAACCAAACCACAATAGAGTTCATCCTCGTCGAAGGACTCGAATTGGTTGCCTCCCTTGCCACTGGCTAACTGTATTCAACCCCGACGAGCCCTCCCCGTTCATTTCTTTATTCGTTCGAAACCATGGCTTTGCGACAAGACTCCCGACACGAGCTAGCATCAATGTGGCAGCAGATAGAGTAACATAGCGACATGGTTCGTCCATGAATGAGTGTCATCTCGGCCGTCAGACTCCACACATATTCTCAGCCTCCCGATCAGCTGGTGTAGACTGACTTTGATCTCGTTTCCATAGCTCAAGATCTTTGTAACTCGAACAGAATGTGGAAGAAACGCTTGTTCAGTGACATGCGGTGACCACATTCGACAGCCTTGCGCAACAGCCATTGAGCAAAGCGCTCTCCGATAAATGCATCCTGTACCGTGTTCAATCCGTCTCCATCTTGGTTTCGAAGTAACTCGTGACTGTTTCCACTAGGTCCGGTTTTCGGCCAGTGGTGTTCATGCCCTTCGTCTTCATCCAGTTTTTGAGTTCCTGGACCTTGAGTTTCTCAATCGATCCCTTCTGATATGCTACACGCATACTGGCATCGGTGACCCCTTCAATATTATCTTCATCCTTTATCTTCTTACTGCGGAAGTTGGGAGACAGAGCTGTAGTGCGCTTGGTGGCGCCGTTTGTGGCCGGCTTGACTCTACTTGCATTGGCGGCATTCCAATCATTGAAGGCCTTGTCGAGAATTTCACCCCATCCTATCACATAGCCACCGGCACGCTTGTGTATCTGCCTGTAACGAGGCAGTGTCTTGTCTTCCGGCTGCTCCGGTAAGTCTTCTTCGAGGGCCAAGGCTTGCAGGATCTTGAAGAACCATTGCAGCGCAGGGTTTGGATACTTTATTGGATCGTAGACGCCTTTCGGGAGTTGCAGCTAAGCACAATCAGTCATTTGGACGTTTCAGCGACCATAGGATCTGATGGTTACATCCTCACATACCATCTGAATAACAGTGCGCATTGCGTCTACGACTTCATCCGGGGCTCTCACAACGTTAGTCTCTGGCACTTCCCTTATGTCGTCCGCAAATGGCAATGGTTTGATCCACATTCCGGGAGGCATGTGTTGGTCGCCCTCCTCGTTGCGCTCCTCTGCACCTGGTATGACAGCTGCGAGCTTGGGAGTTGCATTTCGCCGAGCCACGTACCAAGTCAACCCGAATTTCTGATCTTTGAGCAACTTTTGGTGAAGAGCCGAGAAGACTCGTGTGGAGCCGACCCAGTTGTCTTCAGATGGGTAGATGAAGACGGATTTATCGAGGCTTGCCCACATTGGCAGCATGCTCAACGGTTTGAAGCCAATAATTCGGATGACTGGATCGCCGAAGTCTTTAATCTTCGCCTCCTCTTCGAGCGAGAAGGTGACCGTTTCGCCTCCGAACTTGAAGGCCTTGCGAATCTCGGTTTTCTCCACGGTACGTGCAGTTTCTTCCTCCACCATTGTGCTGCTACCCACTGCAATCTGTGCCTTCTCGCTGTCAGGTGGCAAATATACGTAAGAAGTGCGCTTTGGTTCCTGTCTCTTGAATATAATGTAACCCTTGACGCCAATTCTCAGGCCTGGGCCAATCTCAAATGGCAGGTTGAAGAAGGTCCTTCGCGGAGCGTTGCGGGAGGCAACGGAGTTGATGAGAGACTGCAGCAACGTAATACCGTCTTTGGCAGTGGAGTTCGCAGCCTTGATGTCGGACGTGAGAGGCATAGGCGCATCTGGATCTGAAGGAGTGGATGAGTAGATAATGTCATTGTAGAACCTGCTACGGTCGAAGGTATAGCCACGGTCCGGATGAGAAATTGGAAACAGCTCAATCGTCACGCCGAGGTCATAGAGGTCCTTGGCACGAACAGCAGCACTATTCCTCGCATCACGATCTGAAGCGTGTGGATATTCGTTATCTGTGACAAGGAACAGGCGTCTCGAGGAGAAGTTGGGTGCTTTGGTGGTGAAGACCTGATTGGCGCAGAAGAGAACGTTTGCCATGCTGACTTCGTCGTGGCTCGCTTGGAGAATTTCGGCAGCTTCTTCCTCATCGTCGACCAGAGTGCGTAATTGCTTGACATCTGCAGCAGCTGGCACATCCAGATCCATGAGGAGGTAGCAATGAGGGTACTGCCAATTGCGAGGCTCGTCGCCTTCTTCCTGGAATTTGCTCTTTTCAGTGTTGAAGAGCAGGATTCCCATCATGTCATTCGGGTTGCTGATGATACGCTGCTGCATCAAAGTGTAGGCACATTTGAGTGCTGCTGCCGTGGATGAGAGGGCTGTATCTGGTTTCTTTGGATCGGCATCGGACGGCTTCATGAGCATGCTTTCGCTCGCATCAACGGCAAAGAGCACGGCATCTTTCTGGTCTTTGTAGCCGCTCTCTTCGATTTCCTCTTCATCTTCTTCGTCCGCATCGCCACCACGCCACTTGTTATCGGCCATGGTGGAGGGCAGCTCTGCCGTTGCGCACAGTGGAAGTGATGGCCCCAAAGGGCAGACGTGATATTCGTGATACAGTAGCTGACAAGGCAGCAGACGCGCCACAGTCGCGTCGAAGCGTGACTTGCCAATCGTGGAACGGTCCGGTGCGGATGCTAGGCTTCGTCCGCGCTCGGGAGTTCCCAGCCTCGGCGGCCTCGGCATGGACTGATCAATGACGATCGATTTGTGCTTACCTCTGCATTGCGCGACTGGACATCTTTCACCTTCCGACAATGCGTTTTGTGTACGTCAACTGAGCGCACACAATGAGTGTTCGCCAACCGCTGAAGACGCTCACGCGTCGAGCGACGCCATCACAATGCCTCAACCTCCAGTCCACAGCACATCCGCCGCGCACATGGCAAGCAGAGCGAAGCATGGCCACCATACAGCACCCTCCTGTAACCCAGAATTCCGTTTCAAAGAATGGCCCAACAGCAATGGTGTTCATGAACATGGGAGGTCCCTCTACAACCGGCGAGGTCGGTGACTTCCTCTCTCGCCTCTTCGCAGACGCAGACCTGATCCCTCTGGGACCTCTGCAAAATTATCTCGGGCCGTTGATCTCGAGGCGAAGAACACCCAAGATTCAGAAACAATACGCAGATATTGGAGGCGGGAGCCCGATTCGCAAATGGAGCGAATATCAAGCCGCAGAAATGTGCAAGATCCTCGACAAAACCAACCCAGAATCCGCGCCTCACAAGCCCTACGTCGCGTTTCGATACGCAAATCCCCTCACTGAAGAAATGTATAACAAACTTTTTGAAGACGGTTTCGGACAAGGCAAAGGCGGACGCGCAGTAGCATTCACACAATACCCACAATACTCCTGCTCCACCACCGGCTCCTCCCTGAACGAGCTCTGGAAATGGCGCCAACGTCTCGAATCGCCCTCGCGAAACTCCGAAGCACCTTCCGAAGGCAGCATTCAATGGAGTGTGATTGATCGCTGGCCCACGCACCCAGGCCTCATCGAAGCCTTCGCCGAAAACATCACGAAACAGCTCGAAACCTATCCCGAAGAAATTCGCGACAGCGTCGTCCTCCTCTACTCCGCCCACTCCCTTCCCATGAGCGTCGTGAACCGTGGAGACCCCTACCCGAGCGAAGTCGCAGCAACAGTCTGGGCAGTGCAACAGCGTCTCGGACACAAGAATCCCTACAGATTAGTCTGGCAATCACAAGTCGGACCCTCCGCATGGTTAGGAGCACAGACGGCCGAGACGGTTCCGAATCTCATCAAGAAGGGACAGAAGGATATAGTCCTCATCCCCATCGCATTCACATCCGACCACATTGAGACGCTGTTTGAAATCGATCAGGAGGTGATTCACGAGGCGAACGAGATGGGCGCAGACGGCAGGGTACGCCGATGTGAGTCGCTGAACGGGAGTCCGACATTCATAAAAGCTCTCGCAGATCTGGCCAAAGAACATCTCAATGCTGGTGTGGTATGCAGTAAGCAGATGGGCTTGAGGTGTCCTGGGTGTAAAAGTGAGAGGTGTTTGGAGCAAAAGCGTTTCTTCATGGGCCAGGGAAAGCAGGACAATGATGCTGTGACGCTGTAAATCGCGGCTGAGCATCCCACTGTATGTATGTTTCGAGACCACTTGTACATATGAATGTAGAAAATCAAGAATTGACACAGCGCACGATGTCAAGAGTCGCGAACATATCTTGATGAGTTTGATATGTGTCTTGATGTAACCACGCCGTTTTTAAATCCTCCCTTCTAGCCAGCCGGCCATTCCTCCCCAGCCGGCTTACCTTAGCCACCTACGCCTCGCCATGCTGGAAAGCAAGTTTGATGAGGGTCCAGTCCGTCGCATTCGAAATCAGCGTCGTCCCTTCTCGCATTGTTCTTCAAAAACATCCCGCTGCACCTGATAATGCTGCCGCGTCATAAATTCATAGCAGTACCCTCTTTCAACACCAGCCAACATCAATGCCTCGGGCATGCACAAGACTTTTCGCCTGAGCTCACTTGAAATTATACCTCTCTCCCTGCCTCGTCGGACCCTTCTTGACCGGTACAGCCAAGCCCTTCAGCTCCCTCGCACTGGCACTAGCCCTGCCCTTCTTCTTGGGGGGTGCTCTACTGTGAATATGGCCCAGTTCGTCCAAGGCCATAGAGTTCGTCCACTTGAGACATCTCGCTTTGGCATCGGCCTGTTCCTCAGCCTCCCTCTTGCGAGTGGAAATGCGAGCTGGTTGGTCGCTGTCCTCGGCTTCCATCTTCTTGGCGGTTTCCTCGTCCATGAAGCGTTTGTGGGCTTCCATATACTGGGCGATTTTGTCTCGCCATTCGAGGAGCTCCTTGCGAAGCCGTTTCTCCCGCTCACCGCGTTCATCAAGCCAACCGATCAGGTTGTCAAGACGATCTGGATCGTCGTAGAAGCCCCATTCGTTGGCCGAGTTGAGAATGGTACTGCCCTCCTCCTGTTGTCGCCGCTGTGGCACCGTCATCTGGAACCGCGCCGCGTACTCTGCCTGTTCTTCCTTCGTTCGGTCGATGAACCCTTCCCGCTCCATGTCATCGGGACCTTGCACCCAGATTCGGCCGTTGGCGTAACCATACGATGCCGTACTGGAGCTTGGAAGACCGCCGAAGGGTTGTCCGTTCCGCTCAAACCAGTAGTAGCGGTTGCAGAAACGATCCTTCCCAAGCACCTTGGTACGCTGGACATTGGCCTCACGTAAGTCGCCATCACATTCCGCAATTTTCTCTTCGTGCGACGTGATTCGGTCCTTCAGCTCTTGAATCTCCTTCTTAAGTTTGTTAAAGGCTTTGGCTTCTTTCGTCTGCTTCTTTGCAAGCTCGGCCTTTTCCGCCTTTTCCTTATCACGTCGTGCCTGTTCCTCTTCTCGCTTACGCTTACGGTCGTTGCCGCGGCGTAGAGACCTGCCCCCTGTAGGAGGTTCGTCATCTGGATCTGGAGAGCTGCCAGTGCCATTGAGCTCGATCGAGTCTTCGGTGGCCTCCGTGTCAACAATTGTTGGTTCCAACGCGGGCGATGGTGGCATGTTGTCCGGCAGGAGGATCTTGTACTCGCGATCCTTTATGGCAAGCTCCTCCATGGCAGATTTCTTCTCTCGCTGGTGCTCAATTTTGCGTTTCCTGACATCAGTCATATCATCGCTACATGTCTCCAGGAACTCTTTGATCTTGTCAGTCTGCACCGTAAGGATGGTTAACATTTGCAGTGCCGAGATGCGCAGGTTAATGTTCATAGAAGCATATTGGACCTGTGCAGTCTCTTTCGTGGGGTCCTCGTCCGTGGGTGCCAGATGAGCAAGGATCTTGTCGCATCTCGCCTTGAACGACGGACTAGAAGAGAGCTGGTGCAAGATACCAACGACAATGATTTGCCAGCCACCATCCTCAAAGTCCCTTGCCGCCAGCCGCTCGGCCCAGTCTCGCCCTGCGAGCATTTCACCTGCCCGATTGGCGTTTTCGACTTTCGGACTTTGTGGTATATCCGCGGCGTTCTCGATGTGGCTCAATCTGCTTCGTGTCGACCGAGCCGGGACATCCGCAACTGGTGTTGAGACTTCGCTCTCATCCTGCATTTCTGAGTCGTCCGGGAGATCATCATCTATTTTCTTCTTCGGCAAATTCTTTACCAACAGCTTGCCCTTATCGTCCACAAAGAGCTTCAACACCGCACAATGGATTTCTTCCAGGAGCTCACATGGCGGTTCCAGCTCAGAGTATCGCATCGCATCCACAAAATCGTCGAATGTGAAGCTGTCCAACATATACACCTCGCACTGCACATTTAGTGTATTCCAGACCTCCAACAACATGCCCATGGATACCATTTCGATGTCCTCCAGGTGGATTCTGCGCCCGTTGCGTATGTATTCGGCCATCTCGTCTGTGAAGAACTTCAACTCTGGACGAGTGGCTCCATTGCGTTTCGGCGGTAGATCGAGGTCCTCGATGGGGTATTTGATGACCGGCGGAGGAGCCAGCCGCGGTTCTACTCTATTGGCCATTTGATGCTGCTGCTGCTGATGGTAGTTAAGATGAGGGTGATGGGGTGCGCCGCCACGCTGCTGGTGCTGCTGTTGCTGATGCATCATAAGCAGTTCCTGCTGTCGCATCTGCTCAAATTCCATGGGAGACATGTTCTTGGGTTTTTTGTTCTTCTGAGGCCGCATCGACACTACATGCTGATTTTGTTGCTTGGCTTGCACCAGTTTGGCGTCCTGGAAGAGATGTTGCGGGATTTCCATCGGCAGCCGGTAGTGAATAGCAAGGTGCTCCTTCACCAGCCACGGCGCTCCTGTCCATGCTTCCCTCTGCAACGAGTTCTTAAGAAACGCACGAAGATTCTGCTTGGTGAAGATCCTGCGATCGCGGCGGATGTGCTTATCGTCCAAAAGCGCTTCCTCGTATGGGTTGGGTGTCTTAATGAAGTATCTGGAGAATGGCTCCCGTTGAACTGAGCCGTCTGCGCCCCGAATCATGGGGAACTTGGCCTTCTCTCGGATTGCACCTTCAAACTGCTCACCATTGTCCAGCGTGCACACCACATCTTCGCCTGGAAAGTAGTCGCTCTTGAACTCATCAAATATTTTGTTCACTGCCGTGCATTAGCGAGATCTCAGACAGCCGTTCAGGACCGCTTACCTAGGTCATCCATTCGTGAGATGGTCGAGAACTGGACTTTACGTAGGATGGGATCACGCAGAACTTCTGGGAAGACATTCTCGATCGAAGCCGAGCTCTTGGTCTAGACTTGTCAGCTTCAAGTGCTTGATGAAGTCGTATATTGACTAACCTCAGACTCCAGCGCATCCCAATATGTCAGTCCAGACTTGCCGTTTACGGCATCTGTGAATTTTTTCTGCAAGCTATTAACAAATGGGTATTGAGTACAACGATGGTGGCTGCGCACTTGGTTGAGCCAATCGAACCTGCAAGCCATGTCAGTCATACTTGTCCGTATTGCATGATTGGCGTCGATCACCACGTACCGTTTGAGATACTTCTCGTAGTCTGTGAAGACCTCGTTGGTCCCCTTCATCACATACACCTAGCATGCACGCGTCAGCACAGAGCTTGCGCCGAGCCGCATGCCTTAGTTTGTGCTTACTTCGGCATTGTCTGGTATATTGGTTGCATTGGGTATTAGATGGACGGGCTTTCTCTTGTTAAGGACCTGTGTTTGTATGTTGGTCGCGTATTCGCAAATGATTTCCATGTTGCGCACCATCTTTCAAGCTGCCCAGCTCGAGGCTGGGCCAAGTTCCCCGAAGCAGCGCAATGTGGTCAGCGGGGGAGAGGAGCAATGGAAACGATAGTATCGTTGTAGTGTGCGAGAGATGGTCGGCAAGGCTGTTTGATGATGTTCGCCACGTGTTGGGCAGTGTTGGCGGTTGCGCGCGTTGGACAATCGCGTGGTGTGAGCAGCTGCAGGTGCAGCAGTCGGCCGCTAGGTGTTGTAGAGGGATGCCGAGTGTATTGATCGACCGCTAGAAGTGTCGTCGTTGATGTTCAGCCGTCGTCGACGCGTCGGGCATGGGGCGTGGTGGGAGGTCGAAGTCGAGGTGGGTGAAGCGTCGGATGTGCAGGGAGAGGCTCGAAAAGCCAGGAGGACATGGCGGAGTAGGACTCAAGGTAGATTTCTGCGAGAGGGTGCATCATGGGAGCAGCACGCGGCTCTGCCCGCGGGTCCATCGTCGCGCTCTCCAGCAGCCGAGAGCTTCCCAGCCGTCTCCCGTCTCCCTTCTTCCTCCCTTGCGCTCAGTCTTACTGACCGCACTGCTCGGCCGACAGAACTCTCAGCCCACATGTATGTGCACTCTTTCGACTCCGCAATCTTGGGACAATAGAATAGAGCACATGTGAACGCCCTTCCGGCCGCTTCTCGAAGGTAATATAGCACATTGTCCACTGTCCTTGATCGCTACCACCCCTAACCAGTTGCGCTTCCGTGACTCGACCCATCGCGCACAGTTGCTGCTCATCTGTGCAAACCTCGCTGTCCTGCACAAAGTATCGTCTGGGCAATCAACAATCATTACTTTAGCAGTCATTGGAATTGCAGTGGCGCCCTGCCACTACTGCATCACCGTCGCCAGAATTCCACACCTCTGGCTAATCCGCCGATCCCGCCAGCTCCCAAAATTTGGACCACGTTCTTGGCTAGGGATAGAGGCAGCAGGGCACCTGCGGCCCCAGTCGTGTGTGCAGATATCAGGCTAGCCTTTATGACTCCGAGTTTCACAACAATATGAATCATATAGCTAGACAGGATGTAGTCCGTTGAACATTTAGCCCATGCATGGACTGCCACTCTGGCTCGATATTGCGCAGTATGCTAAGCTTTGACACAAACAGCGAGATCCAGAGTTTCGTGACTACCATGCATACCAAAATTTATGATGTGAAGAACACCACCAGGAAACCTATCCAGCTTCCAACCACTCCCACTGCCGAATAGGAACTGGTGAACATCAGTGGTAGGAACTCGAAGCGCGCCCCGAATATCAACTGGTGCACCAGTGAGCAATACGCAATCAGAGGTATCGCGATTGCTATGTAGAGCAAGGTGAATCGATCGAATAGGAATACTCGAGGCTTTTCGGAGCTTGAAGTGAAGTTAGCAATTGGCCCTGCCACAGGTGTGACACAACGGACGATAGACTTACGCAGGCGCCAAATGATCAAATGCAAGTAAGAATGTGATCAACCACAGCATAGTGTATACCACTTTGATCGGGAATTCCGTCGTGGTAAAGAGGAGAGGAAACAAGCTCACGTGACCAGCAACGGCAAGTGGGCGAAATGCGCCCAGCCATCGCCGGTCCTTCAGCGCAAGCAGACTGAATGGAATGATTACGAGCAAGATGGCCTTTTCGTGCACATGCCATCCGAACAGAAAGGACGCATAGCCACAAAGGGTGATCGTTGCAACGAAATTGTCCCAAGTCGGATACAGGAAAAGCATGACAAGTGCGGGCTGTCCGAGTTAGCACCAAGCTTCAACGAACATCTTCGTGCACTTACAATTTGAGCGGCAAGCGTGAGCACGAAGGTAAGCCGGGGAGGAATGTCCGGAAGTACTGCAAAATTCGTGTCACCTACCAGCCCCCGAGTAACACTGTTGACCGCGTCGACATTTACTGCGAGCTTAAGGTACGGGGCCAGGTAGATCAGGACTCGGTCGCTGAATGAGTACATGGCCCAGACATTCGGCGCCCAGTATGCATGGCAGAGACCTCTGCTGAATGGGAACAGCCTGCTGAATATCTGCGGTATCTGCTCCTGCCAACCATATCGTGCGAAAGGACCAAAAGCTGCTGCTGCGATGGCGACGACGCTGCTGCCAAGTTTCACGCAGTTGAAGATCTTGAGGTCAAACATGGACCGTGGCCCAAGGCAGTATGTGCGAAGCAAGTAAACGAAGAAAGCCGGGGCCAGGTAGAGATAGATGTGCTTCATGCACAGAAGTGCCATGAATACAATGCCACTGAGGAGCAGTCCGCTCTGCCGGTATCGCGCCAAGACTAGCGAGAGGATCAGGATGCCATACATCGCGCCATTGTACTGGAAATGAATGTGGTCGATTATCAGCAGGCCTGGAGACAGCAAGATCGAGAGGGCGGCTGCATGGCTTTGTCGCTTGAAGCCTGCAGGACTTGACTTGATGAAAAAGGCCAGAGCGCCAAGCAAGATGAATTCCGAGACAATCACCGTAGCTCGCTGAAACCCAACTGTCGCCCAGCTGTCGTAGCCCAGGTTTTGCACTTGGAGCATTCTGGGATCGATTCGTTTGGCGACTTGCGACATGGCCCATTCGAAGTAGGCGAAGAAAGGAGGGTAGTCGAGCGTCCATTCCGAAGTGTTCTGCAGAGTTGTGAGCAACAAGTCGAAGGCGCCATAGCTTGCTCGTCTAACCTCGAAATACCACTCTCGTAGCGGCAGAGAATGTGTGATTGCGAGCCAGTTGCGGTGCACCTCAAAGTCCGTGGACTTACTGAGCTACAGTCAGCGCGTGCGAGGGAGAGGCAATTGAACACGTACTATGCCGGCCACAGCAATATTTTGATCGCCGTCGCAAGGGCCGCGCATTGCGGCAGGGTTGGCCACGATTCAGCCATCAAGTCCCATGTGATGATGCATTGGGTCGTCGCGACCAATGTGCCCAGATGCTGCTATCGCATGCTGAAGTCGTGTTTCTCGGTGTTCTCCATTTCGGCAACGATATTATCTCTCAACAAGGTTGCGGGAGCCGTGGACAGCCGCGAACCTTATTTGGGCAGCGGAGCGGCGGCCATGCACATTCGCTCTTGGCCCCGGAAAGATCCACGCCGCGTAGGCCGTCCTTCAGCGATGTCATCACCATCCAGCTTCGCATCGCTACAACACCTTGGCATAGACAATGTCTCCATCCCGACTGCTAGCAACATGGCCCCTTCGACAGCCTTTCAGTAAAGCACAGTCAAAGCCGAGCGACGGCCTGGGGCCGACCGACATGCTCCACAGGCGTTGAGACCGGTTCCTGTGGTTCCTTGCATCGAACAGAGCACGTCCCAGTCTTGGCTTCTCCCTATGGCGTGCATCCAGCTATGTCACACCCTGAGGCGAGAACAGTTGACCTTCGCGATCATTCTCTCTTTCCGTGCATCTTTGCTCCTGTTGAGCTACATGCACTTGTTATCGCATACCTTCTTTCTTCCGCTGTTGGGGCAATGAGTCGCCCGTCTACTCGCTAGTCACTCCTTGATAGCGCCTCCGGGACGCTGATCATGCTACCTTCCCTTCGTCGATATCTCTTCCTCACAGTCCTTGCAATAGCCATCTTCGTAGCGCTATTCAATGTGCTAGCAATTACGGACCCTCCGACCCGCAGTCCGCATCCTCCGCAGCGTTCCAAAGACGTACGTGCGAAAGCCGTCCACAACATCCTCCATCCTGGCTTCTTCAAGCCCCGCTTCCAATGGCGTAATGTGAAGCAGGACCACCCTGTGCTGCAGTACACATCATTACCAACAGGAAACCCTGTCAAGATCCCCAAGGTACAATTCGATTTCCAGCCCGAGACCCTCGAACATGCGGTCGAGCGGCGGAAGCGATTGAGAGCGGTCGAAGATGCCTTTCGGCATTCTTGGGAGGGATACAAGCAGAATGCTTGGCTATCAGATGAAGTTTCACCCCTCACAGGCCACGCTCGCAATCCATTCGGAGGTTGGGGCGCGACACTGGTAGACAGTCTGGACACACTCTGGATTATGGGCATGAAGAAGGAGTTTGCCGCTGCTGTGTCGGCAGTCGAGCATCTGAACTTCGCAGTCACCGACCTCCACGAGGTGAATGTCTTCGAGACTACAATCCGGTACCTCGGCGGATTGATGAGTGCATACGATGTCAGTGGCCAGAAATATCCGATCCTGCTGGAGAAAGCTGTTGAGCTCGGCGACATGCTCTATTTGGCATTCGATACACCGAATCGCATGCCGGTCACAAGATGGGACTGGCAGCGTAAACTTTTGGGTGACGAGCAGGAAGCAAAGAAGTTCTCCCTGCTCGCTGAGGTCGGCTCATTCACCTTGGAGTTCACACGCCTGTCCCAACTTACCGGCAACCCGAAGTGGTACGATGCTGTCGCGAGGATCACCGACTTGCTTGAGGCCTCCCAGAACAGAACGAAACTCCCTGGACTGTGGCCAGTCTTCGTAGATGCGAAGAATGCCAACTTCAAGCGTGACAGCACTTTTACCCTGGGCGGTATGGCTGACAGTTTATACGAGTACCTGCCGAAGCAACATATGATGCTTGCCGGGCACAATAGCCAATACCGCAGCATGTATGCAACCGCGCTGGCAGCTGCCAAAGAGAAGATCTTCTTCCAGCCACGCAACCCCGAAGGTCTTAAGATGCTGCTACCGGGCACTGTGAAGCGTTTATCGTCCACAAATATCAAGCTCCTTCCTCAGGCCGAGCACCTGGCATGTTTTGCTGGCGGTATGGTTGCGCTCGCGAGCAAGATCTTTCGACAGACTGACGAGATGGAAACCGCTCGTGAGCTTGTTGATGGCTGCATGTGGGCTTACGAGAGTATGCCCACCGGGATCATGCCCGAGATCTTCTCGGCACTACCGTGCGACCAAGCAGAGCCAGGGAACTGCACCTGGAACGAGGACGACTGGCATCGCGCGGTCGTGGAAAAGGCCAATCGCGGGTACGTACCTGATGAGTATACGGAGCAGGCACAAGCAGTCATTGAGAAGAGTAGTCTTGCGCCCGGCTTCAGTGAGATCACGGACTCGCGATATCTTCTGCGTCCTGAGGCGATCGAGTCTGTTTTCGTCCTCTACCGCATCACTGGCGACCAAGGACTACAGGACAAGGCTTGGGAGATGTTCCAGGCGATTACAAAACACACAAAGACTGACATTGCATATGCGGCGCTGAAAGATGTCACGAAGCCGGAGTCCGAGCTTGTCGATAACATGGAGAGTTTCTGGACTGCTGAGACTCTGAAGTACTTCTACTTGACATTCTCCGAGCCGAACATGATCAGTCTGGACGAATACGTCTTGTAGGTGTTTAAGAATTGTCGGTCTGCTGGTGGTACTAATTCTTCCGCAGCAATACTGAAGCCCACCCACTTTTACGGCCAATTCAATAAGCATAAACAATCAATCCCGTCATTTCCCATCTCCATTACCCCGATCCAGACATGATCGTCTCGAAGCTGGGCTCAGAGAAACGACATACGGAATGCAAGCCTGGGAACGACCGGCGAAGCTGGGGAAACCTAGCTCCCGGTGGTTCTTAACGTCGCACGAGCCATGGATGTCTTCCTCATGTCGACACCCAACAGCTGGACGCTGAGATTATGCTGGAAGAAAAACACCCGACCAAGACATGAGAAATCTACCTTGTTGCAGTAGCATGACTGGTCTGAGCGTTGACGGAGTTGTGTTTAGGAGTTCGCCGCTTAAAGGTACACTTCTACAGCCTGTATATCGCCGCTCCACCCTGACCACCTACCTCATCCTCCTTCAGCAGGCCTCATACCGACCAGACATTCCAGAAC
Source organism: Pseudocercospora vitis (assembly GCA_026120125.1). Classification (NCBI taxonomy): domain Eukaryota; kingdom Fungi; phylum Ascomycota; class Dothideomycetes; order Mycosphaerellales; family Mycosphaerellaceae; genus Pseudocercospora; species Pseudocercospora vitis. The sequence continues at coordinate 484,747 of JALRML010000003.1, read as the reverse complement.
GTTCAGCTGAGTGACATGAAGCGAACGTTCACAGTGGCTCAAGGTAGACAACGAAGTAGGAGGTGGCGAAACTTCATCACTTTGTACCGTAGGTCTGCGCAATCGAGTTGGAAAGCTTGTGCCAGATGGCGAAGAGCTTTCCTCTTGTCCGATGCTGCTTCCTGCACACAGGCGAAACCCTCTGCTATCAGCGCTCCAGCTAGTATGTAGCGAAGGAAATCGAAGAGCTCGTCGTGGCGATAAATGCTGTTTATCGGGCTTCGCCTATCTGCTTGACTGCTACTGTCATGTCTCCACGTCGGTTCTGTAGCGCGTGCAAGGCGCAAGACTCAGACTACGCATTCGCCAAGGCTGGTGTGGTGGTACTGGGCTGGTCTTGGCATCCACCTGCCAAGTCGGGCCTTAGCGAGCCAAGTGGCAAAGCTTATCAGTCTGAGACGACCAAGGTCCACCAACGAAATCTACCAGAAGCCTTCTGCAATCTTACCAAGAATCATCGCACAGATCGCGTTATCGCCTACGCAACACAAGATGCACCCACGAGTGATCGCCGTCGTCCATCATCTGAGCCGGCACCCTGAGCTTGACCTGATCAAGACGATGGCCCGCAGGAGCTTCGTCGCCATCTCCGGCCTGGCAACTGGCCTTCCGTTGATCGCCATACCAATCATAAACCCGCAAGCACGATTGATGAAGTGGTCCGCGCCACCAGACCGAGCGCCATCTCTTCCTACCAATTACTGTATTCGATGTTGCCGTCGAGAATCTGGCTGATCGCTACTCGAAGCAGCTAGGACGCTTGGCGGGAGTGCTTCGAGAAGAGAAGCAAGCAGTGATTCCCGCATGCTCACAGGTATGACGCTGTTGTGAGAGCGGCGAACGACGATGTGCTCCACCTTCTGCTTCCGGCTTCGTCACCGCAAGTGCAAATGACGCCCGGTCTCGCCGTGGACCACTAATGCAAGGGCAATGGTACCCTGCGAGATGGTAGGAACAATTGTTGCATCAGTGGGCGCTCAGGTACGACTCGGTGCGCCTTCTGCAGCTGGAGTCCTGTGATCGCCAGTGTTGAAAAGGTCAAGTCCCGCCTGAACCCTTTCATGCAACGGGTTCCGCGTTCCATCTGTTGTCCATCATGTTTCTGACGCGTATTTTCATTGCCATTGGCACCGTGTCTGTCGTTCAGGCACTTCCTAAGAGCATCCGCTCCCCATACGCAGTGAAAGAGAGGCACAACGTTCCTCGAGAGTGAGTTTCCTTGGCAGAGAACAAGCAGAACCCGGTTTACCGCGGGCATCATCGGTGTGGCAGGGCGGGTCACGAATGGCAGCTGTGCGACTGGCATTCTTTCGGGGGAACAAGTCATCTGTGATATCAGCTAATCTCGGTATGTTGCTTCTAGGTGGACAAAGATCAGCAGCGCGGACAAGTTACAGAGCATTCACCTAGCCATCGGCCTGAAACAGCAGAACGAGGGCGTTGTCGAAGAGCATCTTCTTCAGATTTCCGATCCCAGCCATGACCGATATGGCAAGCATCTCACTGCTGCTGAGATTCACGACATCGTTCGCCCTTCCCAGGACTCTCAGGATCTTGTCAAGAGCTGGCTGGAAGACCATGGCATCTCCGGCTTCTACAATCCAGCCAACGACTTCATCCATGTCGTAATCCCAATCGAGAAGGCGGAGGCACTGCTCGACACCACCTATTCAACCTTCCAGCACAAGGACGGATCGACCCTTTCTCGAGCTCCAGAATGGTCTCTTCCGCTCCACTTGCACGAGCACATCGACGTTGTGCAGCCGACGACTTCCTTCTTCCGTCCAACACCAAACGCACACGGAAACGAACTACCAAAGCTCGATGATATCAAATACTCCGATTCGTGGTGGCAGACTACGGGCAAGCATCGCTACGCTGCACCGGCCGGCTACGGACACGGCGGCAATGCTCCCAACATCAGTGTAAGAGTTTGATTCTGAAGCTTGTCCACAAATCGTAGCTCACATTATCCTTCGTAGTCTGGCTCCGGCGCTGGCCCAATAGCTCAGATTTGCAACATCTGTAAGCTCCAGCAAGCCAAATTAGGTGAACCGTGCTGACCTCGAGTTTTAGCATTCGTGACTCCGGATTGTATCAGAACACTCTACGGAACTTATGACTATACTCCAAAAGTGCCTGGAAAGAACAAGATTGGACACACCAACTATCTGAATGAGACAAGTTACCGAGCCGATATCCGCAAAGCTTTGGAGACCTTTCGTCCGGAAGCGGTGTCTGTGAGTGAACAGAAGGCGGCTTGAAAATGGGAGTCTTCAACGCAGGGCTGATTTACGAACAGGGCGCAAACTTCACCAACATCGTCATCGCCGATGCCAACAATGACATGGGTCCATACACAACAGAACAGCTCGAGGCTGGAAAGAATCAAGAAGCAGTATTGGATTCCGAGAACATTCTCACAGTCGCGTGGCCGACTCCATTGATTGTGTGGGCGACTGGAGGCAGTCCACCATTCATCCCGGACATCCAGACACCAACAGATACGAACGAACCTTACCTTGTTTGGCTGGATTATGTCCTGAATCAGAATGACTTGCCACAAGTAATCAGTACCTCTTATGGTGACAATGAACAAACGGTTCCGGAATCATATGCGAAGCGCGTATGCAGCGGATTCGCTCAACTTGGAGCGCGTGGTATCTCTGTCCTGTTCTCTTCCGGAGATGCGGGAGTCGGTGCTGACGGCACATGCTTCTCCAACGATGGGAAGAACACCTCTATGTTCACTCCAGCTTTCCCAGCAGGATGTCCTTGGGTGACAGCTGTCGGTGGCACCCAAGCCTTTCAACCAGAAGTCGCAGTTCAGAGGTTTGCTTCCGGAGCTGGCTTCTCAAACATATTTTCAGCCCCCAAATACGGACAAAGCACATGGAATGCCTACATCGAGGGCTTGAATGGCCTCCACGACGGATTGTACAACAAGGAAGGACGTGCATACCCAGATGTTGCCGCACAGGGCGACCACGATGCCATTGTTTGGAACGGCACAATTAGAACGATTGGAGGCACCTCTGCTTCTAGGTAAGTCTCAGTATTTCGATGTTGAAGGTCCCAGTCGCACCCGCTGACACCATCACAGCCCTACCTTCGCAGCGGTCATTTCGCTGGTGAACGATGCTCTCATTGCTGAGGGCAAGTCACCCCTCGGGTTTCTCAATCCATGGATCTACAGTGGAGCCTACAAGGCTCTTACAGACGTCACGAACGGTACCAGTTATGGTTGTAACACAACTGGGTTCCCAGCGAAGGCAGGATGGGACGCTGTCACTGGATGGGGAACACCAAACTTCGGCAAGCTTGTTGAAGCCGCCTTCAAGAACTCCAGTGCCTCTACGTCCTAGTATATTCTTATTTAGGATAAGGTTACCTGTTACGATTAATGTCCGCGCGGAACATTTTATGCTGGTGCATAATAGATGAGTAGTCAGACTATCATCGACCTAACTTAAATCCAAGCATAATAGCCTGCTATCCAGACCCGGCAATGACCAGCTGACATGTAAAAGCTTGTGGGCCACGATTAAAATTGACCATAGACTGTTTGCCCTCCGTACTGATGCACTGCTCGTTGCCCAAGGACTCATTCCTCCGGCAGCGTCTCGAATCTACTCCCAATGCCCGCCGCGAATCTATATTCTCTACTCGTCACATCCATGCCTCGATCCACATGTTCCCCTCCTTCATCCTCACACCCTCCATCGCCTCCGACCAGACATTTTCCCAAGATCTCCTGCAGCCCCCAAACAATCCTCTCAGCACCTAATCTCGCGCCTTCCAGATTGGCCGCGCCAGGACCCACTCGCAACGCCGCGAACCTTCCTGTCATGAACAGAGGCACGTCGTCCCTCCACATCAGATCATCAGTCAGAGCTGGTAGTCCATCGTAGGACTCTATGGGATACTTCTCTCGCAGGGAGGCGAGATAGGGCAGGGTGGAGAAGTCGGATTGCACGCCCGTGGCGAAATAGACGTAGTGAAATTTGGGCAGGTCTGGAATCGCAGGGGATGTGGTTATAGACCAGGTATGTGAGAGGGGGTCGTAAGATGATGTGGAAACGGTGGTATGTGTGTGTACGTCGAGACGCCCGTTTGCGCAGTGTTGGTTGAGCAGTTTGGCGAAGCGAGGCGTTATGCTGCCGCCGCCTCGGGCGGATCTGATGAGGTCGGCGCGTTCTGAAGAGAGGGTTTGAATTAGCTTTTTATGGTAGTGGATGCGGCGGCGAGTGGTGTATTTGTCTTTACCTTCGTCTGTATCGGCTGACCAGAAGGAGGCCTTTTCGTGATTACGGAATTTGCCCATCCAGCTGAGGTCGACGTCGAACGGTTTCACTAGAGATCGTTCAGTCAAAACGAGGCATCAAAATTGTGGGAGACATGGTTCTACCTTTCATTGGGCCCCTCATAATATGATGCACTTTCGTTGCTCCTCGTCTGATCGCCCGGTCGGAGACCTGGGCGCTGGTCAAACCGCCACCAATCACAAGCACGTTTGTCTCCTTTCCCGCTCGAACTCTCGCCTGCAATGCATTATCGAGAGGCTGGAATGCATGACAAGCGCAGGGACAGCCATTTTGCGGGAATGGTCGAGGCACTGAAGGTGCGTTGCCGGCACCCACTGCCAATACTACACTTCTGGCAAAGAATTTGTTTCCATCCGTCTGCACGGTGAAGAGCTTTTCATCGGAGGAGAGCTGTGGAACGAAATCGTAATCGATGTGAGAGACCGAAGCTTGTTGAATGAGGTTGGGCGATAACAGATCGTATCGTTCTGCTATGAATGAGCAGTACGCTTCGAAGAGATCGGCAGGCGGAGCAAAGTAGTCTTTGCGGTCCCGCTCGTCGATTGTGATTGACGGTCGAGCTCTGAGAATGGTTAGTATGTGGTGGAGAACTCTATCGCTCGTATATCTGCGTACTGTTCTCCAGGCCGGCGCTTGTTTCGCCTCTTCTTCATTTGATGCTTGCTCAACTCTTTTCCGACACAGCCTGCAATCTCCAGACATTCGCATTCTCTGCCTACTGCGTGAGCGTAGGCGAGGAGCCCTAAACAGTGGTAGGTGGCATATCAGTAAGTATCCGAGACCCACTAATACTGCTGCGGTATTACAGCTAGAATTTGTTCTTACCCTGCAGCCTAGATTAGCGAATGTCGGAGATATGAAGGTGCACTACGGCTATCGCTTTCCATACATCTCGATCGTGGGGGTCTGGATGAAAGAACATCGGACTTCGGAGATGGGAGATCTCTAGAAGGGAGAAGAGTCGTTTCCACTTTGCCAGCCATTCATTGCCCGAGCTATCCAGCACCAGCATCGATGGATCCGACTGCTGCGAGCCTGCCCTTCGTTGCGGTTGAACGCCCAGAGACCTGGTCTGCCCGCTTTTCGAGCTCTTGATCGAAGCATTGGAAGTATGCTTATTGATCCAATGATATCGATGGTGTTCTTCCTCGGTGAACAGGGCTGAAGGAGTATGCTCTCGCAGTCGAGCGGCTGTGGCCAATCCGCAGGGTCCTGCTCCAATGATAACCACATCGTAGATGAACGGGAGAGTGTCAGCCCGCTCGGGTGACATGCTATCTGCTCGTGATTTTGACATCGCCAATGTATATGGGTCTAGATAGATTCGGAGGATCGTTCTGGGTCTTATGTAGATTCATGGTGTTGTCTGACATCAAAGGTCGTGCCTTGGGCCATCAAGGTGTCGGCTCATCATGGTACCTCAGCTGGCTCACGTCCAGATCTGTTTAGCGTCATCTGAATAGCTTCCCAAACTTCTGTCGAGCGGTAGCATGAGCGTTGAAGGGACGGCCAGTTGCAATGAGCCCTCCAGACCGCATAGCACGAAGCCCGAGATGTCGATACTTCCCTCTAACTCGATCTCAGGATTTTATCAGCTCCTAGGACCACTTTGAACCCTTTCAGCATGTCTTCGACGAGATTCTCGCTGAGATCTAGGCTCGGCCAGTTCGTCAGGAGCATGTGTGCATACACATCGTAAATATCCATTTTAGTCTTGGCGCCGAATTTTCAACGCATCACTCTTTCGTAGATCAAAGCTCCGTCACAGATCGGATCAAGTCCTGAGATCTGCAGGTAGCAAGCAGGCAATTTTTGGGCATCAGATGCAAAAGAGGCTTGACATACACATAGATGTTGGCCAGTGAAAAGGTGGGCTGAAGCCTTGATCCCGACGAGTAGGCTGCGCTACCTCAAGCGCTGGGATTACCCCTTTTCACATCAGGCTACCTCATACATGCATGATACAAGCCGAGAGCCGAAGACACGTGCAATCACAAAGTGCTTGACGCTTTGCTCTGTGCCTTTACAAAGTTCTGTCGACGGCGACCTCCAACGATGTCGCAGAACCGAAGACGACTGTCGATGAGGACTAGCCAAGTCAACGGCAGCGATCGCCGCCTCGATAGCTCAGCTCTCCGCAGATGCTGGACATCTTAGTCGTTACATGGCAGATCCTCACACCCTGACCAACGAGCCTAATGCCCGAGCGCCTCGTTTATCAAAGCTGCAATGGCTGGAATCCTCCACAGGCGAACAAGCGGACATCAGATATCTGCCATGTCGATGGAGTTACGATTGCACTTCACGGTGCGCAGTAATCCCCAGGTCATGAATAGATGCCAACGCGCATTGGACAAATACAGAAGCAGGGCTAGCCATGATCAACAACAATAGTGGGACATTCAAAACAGGTGTGATGAATCCTCAAGTCGGTTTCTGCTAAGATCTCGGGTTGGAGGACGGCGTACAGACATCAGCTATGCCATTCCATGCGGACAGGCCCGATGCTACAGAAGAAGACATGACTTTGAGCCGGGGCGGTCCTTGGACACAGCTTGTTCCGTGATTCTTTTCCACCACGTCTACATGTTCCCCTTTGATTCAAATCGATACAGCCCACAGAACCACTTTCCGATGTTCAGTTCGCGGCAGCGCCACCATGAAGTCGGCGTATCTCAAGAAGCCGTAGCAACGACTTCACCACTGCCGTGCAACTCCAGTCTTTTCAGTGGGAGCATCTGTAAGGATAGCCCCACTGGCCAGCTTTGCCATGCGCGATAATCCAGAAAGCATTACCATCATTGCCGCGACAAGCGAGCTCGAACATTGTCGGCTCCTCAAAGATCACGGCTTCCCACGACATTCGAAGGTCGTTCGCTCTCCTCGTTCCGCTGGCACAGTACCGTCAGTTGCGCTTTCTCTCGAAAGGACTACACTGCGGCACTCTGAACAGCTGCACTGCCATTGGTATCAGACAATCTCAGTCCCGAGTATCGTCACCTTTGCGCGCTCGCATGGAAAACCGGCGGTACTCTGTCGGCGTGCGATATCACTAGCACCCTTGATTCTCTCGCTTCCCGCATGGGCCAAGATGTTGTCTCCGCCCTCGTCCACCGATTGCACTCTATCACGAAAATCCTTACGATTTCAGGTGTTGCTCGTGGAATTGTGACATATTATGCCTGGAGCTAGTGACAGATGTTCGGTCAACAAGCGATTTCTTATGCAAGTCTAGACCAATGCAAACAGCCCGCCCCACGCTATCTACCTTGGCGTGCTCTCGTGCAATGCCTGCGACTGGTCCAAAGCGGTAGGAGGGCCCGCAACTTGTGAGGATTCGTTCCTCAGAAGGTAACATGGCCGAAGTGAAAACACCAGCACAACAGATCGTCAGATAAGATAAGATCCCGGTGGTGCGATATAACCTCCTTGGCACGCAAGGCATCTGCAACCCTCTATGCAGCTCCTTTATCACAGTTGCAGAGGCGAGTTGCTAACAGCTTGCCACTGTGGACACCCATGAGTAGTTTTTAAGGTAAGGAAGGGTATCATCCTGCTACGGCGTCTGGAGTTTTTAGGCTCCACCTCGATTTGCATCCTTCTTCGCATCCTCACAATATGTCTCGCTTTCCAGCTCCCGATCTCGAGCTCGAGAAGTCTGCCGTTGATGTCAGCACCATATCTCCAGATGGTCCACCAGACTCAAAACACATTCGCGCTATTGCACGCGACAATGCAGCTCCCCCATACGATCAATTGAAGGCCATCGATGTCACCGAACACGAAGCGTCAACTGTGCGAGACCGAACACTTCTTAGTGTTGCCGAGGAGAATCGATTGCTGAGACGCATCGATGTTCGCTTGCTTCCTCTCATGGCCATAATGTACATCGTGAAGACCATGGATGCTGCCAATGTAGATCAACCAGGGCGAATGCTTGCCATTGCCATTGCTGATATACGCTCCATGATCTAGGTTTCGAATGCCCGTATCATGGACCGAGGCACCAAGCACAATATCTTGATCGAGCTTGGCATGAGTGCGAATGACTACAACTTGGTCACTGTGGCATACTATGCACGTTGGTTGCGTACATTTGCTCAAGCGCCCATCCATTGACCACATGATAGATACCATACATCGTCGCTGAAGCTCCAAGCAATCTCTTGCTCAAATACTTCAGCCCGTCAGTATGGCAAGCGAGAGTCATGGCAAGCTGGCCAACCTTCTTCTCGTTTGGCTCCATGCACTGACACGAACAGGTCTCTTGGGGGATCGTCCTGTGCTGCCATGCCGCTGTCGTCAATGCGGGGGGTCTGTACACTGTCCGCGCTTTGCTAGGCTTGTTTGAAGCTGGTCTCTGGCCTGGACTTCTGCTGCAGCTCTGCTACTGGTACCGACCTGATGAGATTGCGAAGCGCATCGTGCTCGTCACAGTCTTTGGCAACTTCAGCGCAGTATTCAGTGGCCTTCTAGCGTTTGGCTTCAATGGAGTCAATACAGCAGGACTTTCCAGTTGGAAATGGCGAGCAGAGCACTCATCGATCAGGGCGAGAAGACCGGGCTGACATGTACGCAGGCTCATTCTTACCGAAGGCATTTTCACGATTGTGCTCGGAGTAGTCGTCTATTTCTGTCTTCCAGACTGTTGGTCAATCCTGCTTCAAGTTGTCCCCACCGTCACTGACACCTTCTGCAGTCCCAGCCACAGCGAAATGGCTTTCCGAGAAGGAAAAGATCTTTCTGGGAGCGCGTCTCCCATCAGCCTCACCGAGATCCGAAGAGGAAGATTTCGACTGGAAAGAGTTCAAAAATACCCTGAAGGACTACAAGCTCTGGCTGTTCGTCTTCGTTTGGGCATTCTACACCATCGGGACAACCGGCCTCACCTTCTACCAGCCGACCGTCATCGCCGACCTAGGCTTCACCACTATCGGTCAAGCCCAACTCCTCACCATCCCCCCCGCGGTATTCTCCTGCATGCTCGTCGTCTTCTTCGGCTGGGTGGTGCAGACCGCTCGCGTTCCAACCCCGTCAGTGCCTATGTTCTTCATGATTGCTATCGAAGCCTGTTACGCCGTCGAATACATGTACCCCAACGTGGGAGGCGTCTACGCCGCGACCATGTTGGCAGGAGGGTTCAGCCAGGCTTGGTACAACCTGATGTGGCCCTGGAGGGTTCAGACCATCTCTGGTGCGACGGGTAGTGCGCTGGCGATCGCGTTTGCGAACTCATATGGACAGATTGGTGGAGCAGTCGGCGCGCAGCTTTTCAACTCCAGATATGCACCGAAGTACACCACAAGTTTTGCTATTGCTATGGGATTCGTCGGCATGGCGATTATCACGGCGAGTGTGACATGGTACTTTACTTCTTGGGTCGACGTTGAAACGCGGAGGATAAAGAGGGCAAGAGTCAAAGCGGCGCGGGAGAACAAGGCTGTTATTGATGATATCGAGATCACAAAGCGAGAATGAGGCGAAGACTGTCTGAAAGAGGATGTGAGATACTTTTGTGGTATGCAGACTATTCATCCTTTCAAGAGCTTCGCGCTAATGATGATGTAGCTCACGATTGCTCCTGTATCACATGAAAGCTTCCATAGACTTCTTCCCCTATTGCGCCAGAAGTGAGGTCGATGAAAATGCCGAGCAAGCACACGTTCCACAAGGTCAAGGGTGAAGTCGGAACGAGAATGGTCGGCAATCCATTTCGAGCAATCCCCCGCGAGCCGGACTATTCCCGTTCCTATCCTCCGTCAGCGAGATTGTCTCTAATAACTTCATGTGCTCGAAATAACTTCGGACGATCCACTCTTCTTTGCACGCCATCCTTATCGAATTCTATCGCCGCCTGTGCTGTGCGATAAGGATGATTTTTGCTCTCAGGCCTCGGCTCGGTCGTTGGAGTCGGACACGGAACTTGTGCGAAGACAGCGATGGCGATGGCAAGGACTAGTAGAAGATGGGCATGGACTTGAATGAGACTCCTTCGTCTTAGCATTCGGTAGGGAGTGTCATCCTTTGTTCCTTCTTCTTTAGTTCACTCCGCAAGTTCCCTACAACATGTCTCGATCTGGAGACTATGATGCAGTGCGCAAAGACATCATAGCTTTGCTTAAGCAACCCGAATACGACGATGGCAGCGCTGGTCCAGTCCTGGTTCGTCTCGCCTGGCATTCCGCCGGTACCTACGATGCGGAAACCGATACAGGAGGTAGTAATGGCGCAGGCATGCGTTACGAAGCGGAAGGGGGCGACCCGGCCAATTCAGGCCTTCAACACGCCCGTGTCTTTCTAGAAGAAGTCAAGCAGAAACACAGCTGGATAACATACAGTGATTTGTGGACGCTGGCCGGCGTGACTGCGATAGAGGCTATGAATGGGCCCAAGATTCGATGGCTCCCAGGCAGGACAGATTATGTGGACGATTCGAAACTGCCGCCACGGGGAAGGTTACCGGATGGCGCGCTTGGTAGCGACCACTTGAGACATATATTCTATCGTATGGGTTTCAACGACCAAGAGATCGTGGCCCTGTCTGGAGCGCACAATCTGGGACGATGCCACGCGGATAGATCCGGATTCAATGGCGCTTGGGTGAATGCGCCAACACGGTTCAGCAACACATACTACAAGCTGATGATTTCCGAAGAGTGGCGGGAGAAGGTACTCGACAATGGCGTGAGGCAGTTCGTGCACTATGATGAGGACAGCGAAGAGGAACTCATGGTAAGTAGAGCGAATGGTAGGAGCCATGCGAAGGTCTCCCTCCGAGGCAGGCCTACAGGCATCAGCTCCTGTCTTGAATTCGTGGGGCTGTAATGCGCTCCTGCTCGTCATGTTTGAGATACCTGCTGACGCTCACACCCTCTCCTCATAGATGTTGCCTACGGACCTAGCTCTTATCCATGATGCCAGTTTTCGACCTTGGGTGGAGCTGTACGCCAAAGACAAGGAAAGATTCTTCGCAGATTTTGCGAAAGTCTTTGCCAAGCTGATGGAACTTGGCATACAGAGAGACGAGAAGGGTCAAGTTTTGAACACGGACAACGTAAATGGAGGATATCTCAGTGCGCCGAAGAAGAGCAACAGACCAGGGAAGGAGGAGGCAGTAGACCGATATGGAGAGGCTGAGCCTTTGAAAGAACAGAACAAGGAGCATCAGGAACGCCAGAAACAGTCCGAGATCCGCGCCAGACTGTGAGCCTTGTTTTGGAAGAGGCATTGATTGATACCCGAGTGTTTTGACATGATAGCTTGGCGCTCTTGAGATAGAAATTAGAAGATTAGAAGGTCATACATAGAGCTGTTATGCGCCGTGCTATTCCTGCCTCTGGCCATGGGTACCGATGTCATCTGTATTCAAAATCGCCGGTTCTTCGTGCTCCCAGATCGGTCAGCTGGTAGCCGAACGCTTGTTGTACGCTGGTCTCATCATTCCTCATAAGCTCCAGCTATGGCGCCAGCATCGACATCCGAGGCAAAGGCCACGCTGACACGTCCTGTGCCCACGTCTGTGCGTTCAGTGGCCACGAAGTTCATATTCTCATGCACGTAGAAGCCCACGACCATTTCATCAAAAGGCTTTGCCAAGCTGCACGGCTGCAGATTGAAGCGAAGCAGCGTCTGCAATGAACTCAGCACACACAGTGTTACCACACATTTCCAAAGACTCACCTCAATGATCGCTTTGTTCAGCTCCATCGTTGCCACACCGCGGCCAAGGCATCCGAACCGGCCATACCCAAAACACAGGCTTACTGTTTCGGTCATTGTCTGAATGCGCTGTCTCTCTTCTTCGCTGCCATCCCGGGCTAGCCAGCGTTCAGGACGGAATATTTCCACGTCTGGTCCAAATAGGCTTTCATGTCTCATCATTCCCCAGCTGTTCCAACCGATCTGTGTGCCACCAGGAGCAAACTTCTCAATCCCATCGACCTCGATTATCGTACCTCCATCAGGTACACGTTTCGCTAGCAAGCCAGTCACCGGTGGATACATGCGGAGGCCTTCCTTGATGCACGCTTGGAGATAGGGCCATTGTCTTGCTTCAGAGTCCTTAATGATGGGTCGACTGATGTGACCGGCGGCAATCCCAGCCTTGGCCTCTGCAAGCAAGCGACTCAACACGGGCGGTGAAGTGGATATGAAATGAAGCGTCAGGCGTAGCGAGCTTGCCGTGGAATCGGAGCCAGCCGTGATCTGCGTGAGCGTTTCGGATTCCAATTCGCCTTGCGTGAGACCCTTGTTTATAAAGGCTCCTAGCATATCGCGCCGCACAACAGGCTTGTTGCCAAATCTCTCCCGCACTCGTTCAGTCGCGAAACCCATCACCCGACCTAGGCCCCGCTTGTCCGTGTTTTTGGGAAGCGCGGATTTCACAAGCGGGAGTTTCAGGATATTCGTTAGCTCAGTATAGACCCCAAAGACGATGATGGCAGGGAGCAACTCTGAGAGGTTTTGGAGATAGCCAAAGGGGTCTTCATCCTGTTCCAAAAATCCGAATGGCTGCCCGAATGCGATCTGTGATATGACATCCAGAGTGAAGAAAGAAGTGACACGGCCAAGGTCCAAGATGTTGTAGATGGCTTTCTCTGGGCGAGTCAAGTACTTTTCGTCAATCAGCTCGTGCATTTTGATCAGTCTCTCGTCCACTTCCTCCTCCAAGTGATGATTCTCTCGGCCAGCATAACCAGGCGCCATACGGCTACGTATGTCGGCATGCTTGCGCTCGTCGATGTATGATGTGATATTGTCCCGCTCCGGGTGCAGTTTGAGAGCAGCATACCTTATAACGGGCGAGGAAATGGTCAGCAGGGGAATTCAGGAGTATATATCACACCAAGGACAAGATATTCTCGCAGGACAATGAAGATGTGTAACGTGGCAAACAGATTTCTGGACGAGGTGAACATCCACCCATGCACGGCTGGCCTGATGCTCTTGATCGCTTGTGACTCACCATGGGCCTCTCGTAAAAGTTGATCTTACGGCGTTCATGCGGCGAATGAGGTCCGGGTCGGAAGTTATCAGCATTCCCGGAGCAATGCGAGCCGTTGATCCTGCGCCATCGGTGAGCCGAAATCCTCAATATTAATCAAGTAGAGTGCATTGGTGTGTAGGAGCAAATCCTCAGTTTTGGCTTATGATGTAAGTTTCTAATGCCGCCGTGAGGGAGACCAGCTTCCACCCACCCTGCAAGATCCTGGTGTCACGGGCAAAAGTCTTGTGCGACTCGATCGTGCGAACGGACCTCGTAGCACGCCTGACGCGATTTTCGGCCCAAATGGGAAGTTACAAGGGCACGGAGCAGTGTCTGAGACTCACCATACTTGCGATTGACCTCGGTGAATATTTTGTTCATTTGGCCACTGCCCTGGGTTCTTAGGAGCCACAACCTCGACCATCCAGAAGACCAATGGCCACCGAAACTCTTCAAGGCATAAAATCGGCGAGCCTTGAGTGCGATGAGGACAAGCAGTATTGCTAATACTGGCAATAGAGTTGCAGAAACCATACTGTCGGGTTTCTTGGGCATCAGAGGCGTTGGGCGAAATCCCGGGGAGCTTAGGATTCTCTAGCGATTCGAGCGTCGTACAGCGCGGATGCTAGAGACCGACTGTCAATGGCCGGATTCCTGGGACGAAGGATTTCGATGTTTGATTGACTTGGTGCTGCTCCGTATGCTTTGCTGGACTCGAGACCAGTACTCTCGGGCAGCTCTCTGCGAATGCTGTGCTTGGCTACAGGATGGCCGACGCGGTCTGGGTACAGACTAGGAACACGGTCGTTGCGGTGGCTGCTGTACTAGCAGGCAGCGATATAGATAAATTTGGGCTCAACAGACCTCATTCTTTCCTTGTCCGCTTCAAATGCCAGATACCGTACCTTACCCACTGCGCTTACGAAGATGAATCAGATAGGACGGCCCACGCCCCGGCTGTTGCCCGCACCGATAACATAGGCACAAAGTTAACGCTGTGTTTGAGCATCCGAGCAGCTCTCTTGTAGGACTATCTGTGTCAAGCAGCCTGCCCACAGTAGAGTATATTGGACGATCGGAGGCGTAGTGGAGCGCCGGATGGCTGTCCCTCGTCGAACCGCGGACAAATTTTTGTCACACACGCTCGTGTGGCTGTTCCACCTCGCCGTCGCCTGCGCGTAGCTGCAGGCGGCTGAAGTCGTGTAACGCTAGCCTCAAGCAATTTGCGCTCCCGTGGTCGTACAATGTGAGGAGCTCTCCAATCCTCCGAACAGAAGATAACGGAACTGGCACGCTGCGCTACTCCACGCCACGTGTGTAGAATGTTGTCCACCACATTCGAGTCCGTGGAGGGCTTCAAGAAAGAAGAGAAGAGAAGAGCCGCGAGGCGACGAGGACAGGACATATAGCGGATCGACAAGGTTCGCAATGGCATCCAGTAACGAAAGTCAAAGTGGCGCCTCCCACGGCCAAGCATCGCGGTCGACAGCTACGACCACACCACATGCACCCAAAAACGAGCTTCTGGACATCGAACGTGCTTTAGCATCGCGACTGCAAGGCCATCGTGACTACCTGACCAGCATCGCTGCAGTAGACTCCGCACAGCCATTGGAGTACAACAACAGAGGGCCTACTGCCGTCCAGCCTTGCCAGAGAAGCACCGATAGCGGTGTGCTGTCCGCATGTGCCAGTTCTCGTTCTTCGTTAGCACCGTCACTACCGCAGAGCCATGACAACGAATCCATGGTACCGGCTGCTCAAGCAGTAGCAGCGCAGCCGGTGACCCTGGATGGCCAGAACGCCGAGGAGCAGCAGCTAGAACCAGATGTATGTCGGCCAAGCCCCGATGTCTTACAGAGGTGCTGCGCGGAGACGATGGTAATGGGCTTCTGATGGAGTGATCTGACCTTGTGCTGTTGGTAGGAGCTTGACAGTGACTCTGCTATCGGCAGTGACGTGTGAGTTGAGGGTGCCTATGTGCACCACAGACCAATTGCTGACATGAAAATCAGCTCTAGTAGGACCACCAGCTTGAGTGAATCAATCTACAACTACCGCAAGGAACACGGCCGAACATATCACGGTAGGGATCCTAGGTCCTGAGCTGCAGGACCGAGCATTACCTGACGTCTTCGACAGCCTACAAGGATGGCAAGTACATTTTCCCGAACGACGAGGCAAGTCTCAGGACATAAGGTTAGACTATGGCGTTGTCTGACTATCTGGCAGCGCGAAGCCGACCGTCTCGATCTACAACATCACCTGCTTCGTATCACATACGCAAACAAGCTCTTCTTTGCACCCTTACAAAATCCGAAACGCTGTCTCGACGTTGGCACTGGCACAGGCATCTGGGCAATAGACTTCGCGGATGAGTTCCCAGAATGCCAAGTCACCGGTATCGATCTCAGCCCTGGCCAACCCACTCTGTTCGTCTAATGCCCATGGAAGAGATCGCTGTGCTAATCTTTCCAGCGTGCCTCCCAACATAAAGTTCGTCGTCGATGATGCAGAAGACTTGTGGCTGTATCAAGAGAAGTTTGACTTCATCCATGCTCGCTTGATGTCTGGTTGTTTCGCGGATTGGCCTGGCTTCATCCGACAATCACTGGAATTTCTCGAACCTGGGGGGTGGCTTGAACTTCAGGACTACGGTCTGCCAGTCAAGTCCTTTGACGACACTCATCTGGGCACTGAGATGCACCGTTGGGGCGAACTCCTTTGCGAAGCCGGTCGCAAGATTGGTCGGCCTCTGGGATCTGACGTCTACCCGAACTTCGAACAGTGGATGCGAGAAGCTGGATTTGTTGATATCGAAACCAGAATGTTCATGTGGCCTTCGTCTAGCTGGCCCAAGGACCCTTTCATGAAGGAGCTTGGACGATGGAACCAAATCAACATCACCGATGGCTTGGAAGCCTTCTGCATGGCCCTTCTCACCAGAGCGCTCGGCTGGGAGAAGGAGGAAGTCGACATCTTCGTGGCGAAGATTGCCAATGACTTTCGTAACAGGAAGATACATGCATATTTTCCCATGCCTGTGGTGTTTGGCCGAAAGCCGCAACCAGGCGAATCCAAATTGGACTGATGATCACAGCAACGAGACCGACAGTTATGAAACACTTTCAGAACGGTAATCGGCGGCGTATTGTTAACAGGATATCTACGCGCGATCGACGCAAGAGCAGCAGTAACGAGTCATGTCTTAAGGTGGCCATTGGTAGACGAACTCATGCTGATATATAGCCACGGATGTGCGGTATGTTACGGCTTCGGTCGGTGTAGATGGAGCACATCCATGGGTCAGCATAGAAACAATGAATGCACCAGAACATACTACCTCAAAGAGTAGTCCCGGCAAAGGGACATTTCGATCAGCTTGTGGAGCTTCTCGCTACTATCCACGAGCGCCGTACCACCCTCACAATGTCCACGAGACCGAACGCATACGTCCCGCTGCCATACGCGCTTCCAGAACTACTTGCTCCCCATCATGCCCGAATGCTCGATCCTCGAGAGTGAATCCCCATGTATGTCTAGCAATCCGAATGGCAGTTCATCGCAGGTGTTTGGACAATTTCGAAACCTAGTACCGTTCTCAGACCTTACGAATTTTGAAGGACGGTATCCCAAAGTGACAGGTCTGATGTCGCGAGACGTCGGCTTCAGTGCTTGCGAATGAAATTTTGTATTGCGCGCCACCGTCAGGCCAGATTACGGCGCTATCGCAGTGTCGAATGCTGGAGGCTGAAGTCGAGAGGTCGATAAGGGATGTGACGTCACCACCGAGCAACCACGAACGGCTGCAAGGTCAAGGTCAGGCCACGAAAAGAGTCTGCCCTGCCATATCGCATACAGCTGTCGAATTGGAGGATACTGCGAGGAACAACCGTATGAATTCCGTGTGAGCTCCTGCCATTTGCCGACTGTCGCTCCGCACCGTGACTAGACAAGGGTACTGTATACTGTACTACTGTATATGCCGATAAGCTGAAAGGTTTCTGCTTCCGGGGCGAGCGCCGCAAGCAAATGCCGCTGCACCATCACAGTCGTCGGCACTTCGAGAGAGCAATGGACAACAACCTGGAAGGTGAAGACATGTGGCAGGCTTCGGCCGCCGCCGGCGGAACGTGAAGGGAAAGTGGTTGGTAAGAGTCACGAGCTGCAAGAGCCACCACTAGTGACGGAATCTTCTGGGGCAAGCGGCAGGTGCGCACGGACCCCGATCCAGGCTACACAGCCGCCGCCCGCCCTCCTTCTTAAACGCTTGCCTCTCCAGACACAACTTCGCTCTCTTCAATCCACTCTCGCGCACAACAACGACAACATTTCGCGATCAATCCTTCCATAACCCACATTCTCAACAACAGACAACATTCAAAACACCTCACACAAACACTGCCATCATGCAGATCTTCGTCAAGACTTGTAAGTTGCCCTGCGCCCCCGCGCGCCACCTTCTCGAGTAGCCGGGACACCATTTGAATTCGTACTGACTTTTTCGCAGTGACTGGCAAGACCATCACCCTCGAGGTTGAGTCCTCGGACACTATCGACAACGTCAAGAGCAAGATCCAGGACAAGGAAGGCATTCCTCCTGATCAGCAGCGTCTCATTTTCGCCGGCAAGCAACTCGAGGACGGCCGCACGCTTTCCGACTACAACATCCAGAAGGAGAGCACTCTCCATCTTGTTCTTCGCCTGCGTGGAGGCATGCAGATCTTCGTGAAGACCCTCACCGGCAAGACCATCACCCTCGAAGTAGAGTCGTCTGACACCATCGACAATGTCAAGTCGAAAATTCAGGACAAGGAGGGTATTCCACCAGACCAGCAGCGCCTGATCTTCGCCGGCAAGCAACTCGAGGATGGCCGCACTCTCTCAGACTACAACATTCAGAAGGAGTCGACACTGCACCTGGTACTTCGTCTTCGCGGTGGTATGCAGATCTTCGTCAAGACACTCACGGGCAAGACAATCACGCTGGAAGTCGAATCATCAGATACCATTGACAATGTGAAGTCCAAGATTCAAGACAAGGAGGGTATCCCACCGGACCAGCAGCGCCTGATCTTTGCTGGTAAGCAGCTGGAGGATGGCCGTACCCTGAGCGATTACAACATCCAAAAGGAGTCTACACTGCATCTGGTGTTGCGTCTTCGTGGCGGCCAATAGGGTGGTGCTAGCTTGTTACACGGTACGATTTGATGCGATTATGATATTCGGTGATATGGTTCTGGGAAGACGAAGGGGCTGGCCGCCGGCGCGCGGTGCCTCAACATCGAGAGTGAACTAGATAACAGAACACCAAGTTCAGCAGCTTCCAGCGGCTTTGACACTGCTTGATGTGCATTTTATGACTCCTGCGTTCCCAGCTTCAAAGTGTCGCCTTGCGTCATCTTGAGATCTCGGATGCCTTGTCAAAGACTACCTCACAAATACAGAAGACGGTTCTATTGCCTGCTGAGATTGTGGACGTGCAAGACAGGACCAGCATGTAATGGTCGCCACGATCATGCGGTCGATGCCGGAAGTGCTAATACAGCGTTTCGTAATATGGAGTTCTGAGTTTCGCCGATCCCGGCGTGTCGCAACCTCTCTGAACGTCACGGGCACTTCGCATCAACCCTGCTGGTTATTAGTCTGAGCATCGCGAGAAATGTCTACGCAGCTTCTACCAAGGCGAACGACCAAAACGTGCTGAGACGCATAGACGAGTACTTGTTTGCGCCAACCTGTCCGCCGCCGCCGCCGTCGCCGGGAACGACCGGAGCCATATGCTGCTGCTCTGGCCTGTGACAAAGAACCACACTTACTCTCCCCTACAGACTCCCAACATCAACATGAGTTGCGCTGCCCCTGTAGGTCCTGTGCGCTTGTTCTTCTAATGTCTTCGTACTTCTTTCACTTGAAGTTCGAGCTCTACCAGACCCCGGCAGCGAGCTCATTGAAAAAGCGCAAAGCACGTCACTTTGGCAGAACAGAGACCAGCTCTGCCTTTCGGGCGCCGTATCTACCTTCGAACGATACAGACATATTCAAGGCGCCGCTGCCTGCCCATCGCACGAGCAAGTGGACCAGCTACAGCTTCAGTAAGAGAAGGCTATCCTCGGCGGGCGGAAGTGATACACCTCAAAGGTCCGATCGCTCAAACTCTCCTCATCACCTATCACCTGAGAACGACCGCAAGGAAACGCATGGTGATGCGCTCTTACTGCCTGAACGCAATTTGAACTTAAAGAAGACGAAGGACACATCGCTATCTCCGCGTATCTTGCCTGCCACCAAACACTCCAACGCTGCGGCCGCGGACGATTGGAGGTACGACACCGTGGAGATCGAGAGCATCGACATGGAGAAAAGCAGCAAGCTGGTCGGACATACCAAAGCTGTCTACCTACCGAGCGATCCGAAAACGACAGAAGTGGGCTGGGGTGTTGTCCATCTCTATCGCGACTCGGAAGAATCGCATTTGCACCATGACACACCACCACCTCAGCGAAGCTTGAACAAAACTGCCGCGCCCGGAGCTGAAAAGAGTTTCAGTGTTGAGGAATGTAGCACGCTATGTATTCTAGCTGTACCAAGCTGGATGATGCCCTCGGACTTGCTCGGTTTCGTGGGCGATCAAGCGCGTGAGGATGTCTCACATTTCCGCCTCATCAGGACTGGTAGAGCCAACAAGTATATGGTGCTCTTGAAGTTTCGTTCTCCGAAGAGGGCGAGAGAGTGGCAAAAGGCGTACAATGGGCGATTGTTCAGCGCAGCAGAACCTGAGAATTGTCACGTCGTCTTCATAAAGAGCGTTGAGTTCATCACACCAGACCATGCGGACATGCCTCTTTTTCCGCAGAACCACCACGATCCCTTCACGGCGAATGCGACTCAGAAGGGACTCCTTGCGAAGCCGATGGCGCCGCCACCGCCAAATCTGCTAGAGCTGCCCACCTGTCCTGTATGTCTCGAACGCATGGATGAGACTACAGGTCTCCTCACTATTCTCTGTCAGCATGTCTTCCATTGCGCTTGTCTTGAGAAGTGGCGTGGGAGCGGTTGCCCAGTGTGCCGCTACACCCATTCCCCATCCTATACCTTTCCTTACCCGCGACCCGGCACTGAACATGACGAAGAAAGCGACCCCATGTGTGCTTCATGTGCAGGCACCAATAACCTATGGATATGCCTCATATGTGGCAACATCGGGTGTGGGCGCTACGATGAGGTAAGAGAGAGCTCAAGCTTGGAGCGGACGAGTCGTGGTACTGATATGGCTACATCAGGCACATGCTTTCGCTCACTACGAAGAGACGAGCCATTGCTACGCCATGGACATCTCGACTCAGCATGTATGGGACTATGCTGGCGATGGATACGTGCACCGTCTGATACAGAGCAAGCCTCCACCGACGCCTGCTCCGAGGGAAGAAGGCTCACATTCCGGCTTTGTCGACATGCCGCTTAGGCCTCGCCATGCGAACGAAGCTTATCGCGCAGAGGGAGAGGACGTGGTGCCACGCGAGAAGATGGAAAACATGGCTGCCGAATACACCTACCTCCTGACTTCACAGCTGGAGGGGCAGCGCAAGTACTTCGAGGAGCAAATAGAGCGTGCTGTTGACAAAGCCACCAAAGCGAGCCAGAAAGCCGAAGACGCTGCTGCGTCCGCGTGCAAAGCGCGGGCCGAGCTTTCCGAAGCGGTCGCGAATGCGAGAGACGCACGCGAACGACTCGAAGGCATGGAAAAAGCGCTCGCGAAATGCGAGGCCGTCAAGGTCCGATTCGAGCACATGGCTCGCGATATGGCAGCGAAGTTCCAGACGGAGAAGTCCATGAACGATGGTCTGCTCCAACGCATCAAGGCTACGGAAGAAGCTACGGCCGAAGCCAAAAGGGAGGTTGAAAAATTGCGGGAAGAGAAGAAGGATTTGGAAGATATGAACCATGACTTGACCATGTTCATCAGCAGTCAGGAAAAGGTCAAGGAACTTCAGGCGCAGGGGGAGGAGGTGGAAGACGGGCACGCTTATGCGCCGGAGCAGCAAGCTGCGGGTGCAAAGAAGAAGGGCAAGGGCAAGAAGAAGAAGTAGTGGTAGTAGTGGTGGTAGTAGTGGTGGTAGTAGTGGTAGACGTCGCTGTCTGAAGAGGCATGGTCTCTCGTGCTTCCGGATGTGGTAGGATGGCTTGTGCAAGCAAGTGTGCTTTAGCCTAATCAGTGGCGGCATACGCGAGGTTCGCGCGAGACAGCTTCTGCGGAGGGGCAGTCGACGATTAGCTTTTGCGGGTTCTCGCTCACCGCTGTCACGACCACAGCACCCCTTCCGAGGTTGCATGTACAGTTTCGGAAGTCATAATGTTTGCCATCCCGCGACTTGAAGCAGGAGAGAACAAGAGGTCTCGTGTTGTTACGCCGTGCTCGTGTCCTGAGACCTGGACGTCAGGGCCAATCCGTGTGCCGTGGATGCTCGGTTAGATGCATGCCGGGCAGGCAGAATTGCCGATATGTCGTTCTTGGTCGACACTCGTCCATCATTGATCATCAACCATACATGTCCTGGTTGACGACCGGAGCCATGCAGGGTTGAACGACGCGTGGGCCCATGACCGCCCTTTCCATCAGACTTCGCGGCATTCCAGGCTGCCGCTTCATCATTATCGTGGCAGTGGGTAAGGCAAGGGAAGGTAAGGGAAGGGTCATTATGGATCAGCTAGCCTTACATGTACAGTACCTGACCCTCGACCGCGGGCCACACCGCCTTCGGACTGCATCGCACCAAGGATCACCTCCGCAGCGTGTCTTAGCGCGCCAGGCGATACCGTGGAGTAGAGTAGAGTAGAGTACAGTCCAGTCCAGTACAGTACTCGTGGAGCCTCCGCAGTCCACGATTAATTTTGCACGGGCGTCGACGGCGAGGCAGCGAGCGATACCGATGTGATGACCAAAATCGAGGCTTCCATGTTCCCTCCGTGGAGAATTGGGCTGCTGGGGACAACCGAGGGGGGCAGCACATTGTGGGAGCTACTGCTGCGGTGCGCCCATGGCACCCAACGACACCCGACGCTTTGCATTTTGCCCTCTGCACCGATCGAGCGCTGCTTGCGCTGACGCGCATGAGATTCCGCGAGCCTTGGCCGCACGTCAAGTCGCGCGGGCCAATCACCGGCTGCCACAAATCCTCGAGTTCATGCATCATCAGCAGCAATTCTCAATGCCAGACTGAGCATGGGCCACTGCTCCACCTCACCAAAATACCACCGCAAGCGACCAACGCTGGAGCTGGAGCTGGAGTTGGTGTGGTCTGCCTGCCGTCGCTGAGAAGAGGCTTGACGGCGGCGGCGGGGGATGCTGCTTGGGCCATGAACGACCGCCCCGTGGCTGCAGCGGGCGAGAGAGCTTTGCTACAGTATTGACAACACATCAACCGCCGTGCTGCTGCAGTCCCCGCCCAGGGAGCTGCCGCTGTCTTCGACTTACCTGCCCGTGTCTGCGTTGCACACGCTGATGGCGAGGCACATGGCGCCCGAGCGTCCAGCAGCAGCAGCAGCAGCATCATCAATCAATGCGAGGCCTCTCCCCCCTCGCATCCCCCGTTGATCTGGCCATGATTATTTGATGAATGCGATGGTGGTCCTGTAGTAGACCTGGAACGGCGACGGCGTGGATGGACATGGATCTACGTCGTTTGACGTGGTCAAGCTCTGCAGTAGTCTCCGGTGCTTGCGGTCCCTAGCGCTCGCGCGCTTTACCTGGCACGACTCGACGACATGCGCGAGAACAGTGCTGCAGCGCCCAACGCTTCATCCCACCTGCCCCCCCCCCCTTCGCCCCCGACGGTCCGCGTCAATGTCAGCATGGAGCAATGCACAACATAGTCGTTGTCCCATTTCTCCTCGCTGGCCTCTCTTCGTCGCCACTGGCGCGCGCTGGGCAGTCCTGGCCCTTTGGCTGCACCCGTACCTGACGCATTGACAGGCACATGATGCTCGCTCTGACTGGGCGGCGCCCGCGCCGTGGTGTGCTGGAGCCGGGGGCATCTCGATCTGCGCCTAGATATTGCTATTACCTGCGGAGCTCAGGCTCTCCGCGTCTCGATCATCAACATCCTCTGGCCGAAACGCACGCCAGCACATCAAGTATGGGTCCTGGCTTCCGGGTAGCCTTCTGAACAGCATTGCAGCTGTTCATCTCGTCTCTGGCCATGTCCGCTCCCTTGGGTTCGTCGTCTTCCCTTCACCGGTGCCGATTTCCTGTCGGAGGCTGCCCTCAATTCATCTTCTCCATGTTTCATGTCCTCGACGCATGAGCAATATATACGCACACATGTTCCCATGATCGTGAGTGAATGCTTTTGGCCACTCACATAAAGACTCCCTTCTCTAGGCTCAGCACACAACGCCCCATCCACACCGCTCGTCACATTCGTCTACCGTGGCTCTTGACCGTGGTCGTGATCCTCGGAACGGCGGGCCTGTTGTGCCACCATCACCGCGGACGACAAGAAGACGCCTGAAGCACCGTGCCGACGCCGTCCACTGGAAACAGTCGACACTAGTCCCATAACCACCGCCACGCGACGCCGCCCCTGGTCCTGGTTCGAGCCAACATGTTCTATACGATGTACCTATCGAGTAAGTAGACACTTCCCATCGATCACATTCGGTCGAGGATGCAGAATGGCGCTTGATGTTGCGTCCTGGAGCACGACACATGAGGAATCCGTGACTGACTCATCTCCCCGTGATAGGTGTCTGCCAGCGACGTCAATGGCCTGACCCTTTGTACGAGCCCTACCGCACTCGAAATGGACACTACTGTAAAGTCCGGGTCAACAACCGTGAATATCAGACCGAGGTTCCATACGCCTCGGAAGCATTGGCTCGAGATGGCGCTGCTCAAAAGGCCTACATGATCTGCCGAAACTTCTCGGTCAACGACGGCATGTTCCCAGGACAAAGACCTGGGCAAAGATCTTCCGGTGGCGCCATACAAGGTCTCCCTGTGGCGATCGGTACGGGAAGGAGGAGCAATCGTTCCTCCGCCGCCAGCTATGAGTCCTACAACCCCAGCACAGATGGCACCAGTAGTGGTGGCAACAGTCCGAGAAGCACGGAGAGTGGCTTCGAACAACAAATGCAACAAATCACTCAGCAAGCTCCCAAGCCGGCCCGTCGACCAAAGGTCGATGATGTCTACATGTGCTACTGTCGCCGTGGTCAGGTTCGTGCTTACGGGAGATGTGGACACTGTATCCGCGAGAGCGGATGGGCGTAAGCGAGCACGACACCCGATGTCGTTTTCCTTGAATCTTGCGTCAAAGCATAACATAGCATGGGGAAGGGTTTCTGTTGATGGAGAGGGTGCCGCGAGGCAATCTGACGATTTTCACGACTATCACGAAAGAAAAAAACGATGCAAGAAGCAGATATTTTGGAACGAACTCATAATGATCCTGAGTTTGTGGTGTGTTTTGGGATTGTGGGTCGTGGGCGGTTCTGGCTGACGCGCTCGGCACCGTGACTGTCCCTGGACCACAGCACACCGTAATGACATATGTGCTTGTCGTCCTCACAGGCATCAGTCACCGGCCCGCAGTCTTATTTGTACAGAACCTGTCGTTAGTGCAATGAGAAATGCGGATTGACGTTGATTGAAGTGCCATAATAGCTCCAACATGCGGCCAGGGATGCAAACTTGAGGCCTGGTATGACCACCGTATCTACGCATGTATGCCCATTCTTCACCTGGCCATGGCTCCATCACTTTGCACCTCTCGACCCACCATCTCCTCAAAATGCAGCCCAAAGATCGACGCCTGGAAATCCCCAAGAGCACAGAGTGTCGTCCAACCAACCAATCACACCGGTCAACCAATAACACACCCTTGCGACACTGCTGACTGCTCCCCCCAGACTCTGCCCAACCTATGGCCACTGGCCTGCGACAAGCCGTGGGAAAAGAGAGAATGTGGCATGGGTTATCGCTCAAATGGCAGCGAGATGTGACAGTGAGAAAAGAAGGGTTTCGGAATTCATTCGTCGATCTCAGGAAAAGGATGTCTTTCGCTTCGTGAGATTGGTCGTTAATATCATGATCATTCTGCTTCCCTTTTACGAATGCGACTTGCTCGAGACCGCGCTGCTGTCCTTGACTCCTCTGGTTGAGGCAGAGTTGTGGCGAAAGGGGTATCAAGCGTAAGTCGCCATTCATTCATTAAGGGTAGTAACAATCCAAATCCTTCGAGTTCGAGCCCAGTCTTCAACACTCCGATGGTCAATTGAGAGTTCTGGCGACCATACGATAGCAGAGGGTCCACCCTGCACACGATGAACGCTGGGGTTCAAGCGCGGGCGCAGAATTTCTGGAGAACGAACTCGTTGAGTCAAGCAAGTAGACCGTCCCTTCACCACAATGGAATCACCAGAGTAGATGAGGCACAGCCGACGGAAGGCTAAGCAGGAACAAGCACTTAACCAGAATCCACCGCGGGAGTTGACATTGCTTGGGTTCAATAGCTATGGCCTTATGTCCTCATTTTCTATCCATCAGCCCACGTCACGCAATGAAAAAGCGCTGTATACTTGAGCTTTAGTTCCTCCCTGACGTGAAAAGTGCCCCCGCTGTTCCACGCGGCACAGGCGCAGATACTCAGTGAACCTAGCAAGCATTTCGCAGTTTCTTTCACGATCTGCCCAGCCCATAGCATGAGTCGATGTCGTTTCGTCGTGCAACAGACCCTGTGGCGGCTTTACTAGAAGTCCCGGTGTTCTCAGCATGTCTCCGGATTTCGACATGCTATTATGGGGGGCCGGAATGGTCTCAATTTCAGACTCGTCTGTCGATCCAGACGAGCTGGTGGGTGACTGTAGTGTCAGGCAAAGACGGGCATTGCTTCGCGATGCCGTGCCGCACTAGGATTTAATGGCTGCAAAAGTTGAACATATAGATTGCAGCTCACGTTACAGTACGGTGCAGAATTGAGAGGGCTGAGGCAGACCGCTGGCGAGCCGGCTCACTGTCTCATCCGAATGGCCTCTCCTGTGTCTGGTTGAATGTGCCCAGAAAGACCGAGGAATTCCCGGCACTTTTGAATTTGCTTTAAGAGGTACTCTTTTACGACATCGCAGCTCATCCAGGCTCTGTTGTTGAATTCTGATATCATCTAGAAAGCTTACATCCTATCTCGAAACACTGCAATGAGGTGTCACGTGGGGTATTCCGTTTGCGAAAATCATTCATTTGCAGGCGGAAACCCATTCTGAGGGAGACAATAATGGCTTCAGCCGCATGCCAGTTGCTGCAGCTGACACGCGTCGAACACGATCAATCGAATCTCCCTTCAAGGTGCCTCGCTGACCGCGGAACCCGAACGGAGGGAATCTAGGGCGAAAGACGAGCTCTACTGTGGTTTCCGTGTTAGTCAGCTATGGAGCATGGCGTACTGTAGCATTGCCCTATGCCGGATCGACAAACCCTACAGCCTATTGAAAGCTTGTCTTAGGGCCAGCCATTCAGTCGATGAATCCATCCATGGAAGGATCGCGGATGTTTGTGTCCCCTTCAAGCTGAATCAGCTGGGATACATA
Source organism: Pseudocercospora vitis (assembly GCA_026120125.1). NCBI lineage: Eukaryota > Fungi > Ascomycota > Dothideomycetes > Mycosphaerellales > Mycosphaerellaceae > Pseudocercospora > Pseudocercospora vitis. Next base: position 457,813 of record JALRML010000003.1, on the reverse strand, counting down.
AGTTTTGGGGAAATGTCTCCATTGTCTTGAGATTCCAGCTGATGCCAGGCTGCCCACTGCTCTCACGTACTTGGTATCTACATTCGAAAGCCATTTCGAATCCACGGACTTATTCATTCGACTGGACACACACCAGAGCCGACTTCATCGTAGACAACATCACAAAGGCATCCCAGACATGGAAAACTCATTCATCACTGGACCAGACCCAACGCTTGAACTGGTCTACAGCGATGTCTGGCTACCAGGTCTCTATTCTCGCCGGGTCATGGTTTTCGAGCTCCCCGCTGCTTCGAGCCGCGAGAAGGTATCGGATGTAATCGCACGGGGACTGAAAGCACTGGTTCGGGGTACGCCAGAGCTAGGTGCGATTTCAACAGTTGCTCCGAACGCCTCGCCCTACGATCCAAAGCTTCCCTGGAGAGTTCTTGCGAAAGGGGATGGAATTGAACTCATAACGAAGGATCTGTCCAAGGAGATTCCCAGCTACCAACAGCTGGAGGCTGCCAAATTTCCTCTGTCAGCTTTTCGGGACGATCTGCTCATGCCAATAGCAGGCCCAATTATGCCCGAGCCTCAGCCCGTAGCCAAGTTCCAGCTCAGCTTCATCGAAGGCGGTGTACTCCTCAGCGTTTGCATGTATCATCATTTGACCGACGGTAATGGTATGAACACAATCACCAAGGCTCTCGGAGAACTATGCAAACAAGCGGCGCAGCAGTCCGGAGATCTTCCGCCGCGCACCGTGGACACCGATCGCAGCGTCTTCCAGACGCTCAATGGAGGATTGACCGATCTCAAAGAACACCCGGCGTACGAGGTCGACGAGCGTGACATATGGATTCCAGGTGCCCATCACGACGAAGCACCGCCCGAGGCCAATGGCGAGGAACCGCCACCTCCTCCACAGTTCAGGCCGCACTACTACCACCTAAGCCACGACAACGCCCAGGCAATCAAGGACTATGGAAGCAGAGATGGTCCAGTTTCCACGCATGATGCCATCGCCGCAGGTATCTGGCGCAACTTGATCCAGTCCCGGGTGAAGACCGGTGAACTCAAGGACATGAACCAAATTAGTACTTATACGATCCCCCACGATGCGAGGAAATACATTGGGTTGAAGAAGACTTTCGTCGGAAATTGTACCTACTTCATCCTCGCCCAAGCGAAAGTTTCGGAAATCATCCACGAAGACAGCCTTCCGCTGCTGGCAGGCCGAATCCGCGCGGCCATGAACCAAGTCAACCCGGAGCGCGTCGAGGGCATGTTCCACCTGCGACAGAAGCACGTGTACAATCTCAGCTGGTGGCCGATTCTGAAAGCCAACGACCCGGAGATGGTCGGGTTCACGAGCTTCTACCACAGCGAGCTGATGGGAGATGACTGGGGCAGTGCACTGGGGGAGGTCAAACACTTTACATCGACAGATATTGGCGCATTCGGGTCTTCGTTCCAGCGCGCTCATTTCGTTGGGCCCAAGCTGCCGGGGGGCAGAGGGTGTGATGTTCATCTTGGACTGACGCAGCCCGAAGTCGAACATTTTCGAGCGGACCCCGTGTGGCGGAAGTACTTTACGCTGAGAGAGGTCACGGTGAATGGCGCTTAGGGATGGGGTGAAGGCGAGGTGACCGGGTTAACAGCTTCATTAGATCTGAATCGTCGTCCATGTTGTGTTCGCTCAGAGCTGCGTATGGACATCACCTCCGATATTGTCGATCTTTCCGCACGCTTTTCGGTATTTCATCGCCCTTATGACTACAATGTCACGTTGCAGAAATTGGAAATCCCGTTAACCTGCACCAACCATTCTCGATCATACATTAGTTTTATCGGGCGCACACCTCTCTTACTCGCCCTTCCCAAGATCCCTTTTCCTGGTTTCCACCCACCTCACTCAACATATCCCTCTGCGACCGCTCTCTTCTTCTTCTATATTATCCAGTCAATGCTCTCCGGCTTTTCCACTCTCACCTTCTGATCCAGCATCATCATCAGCATCCCGCATCCATCTCTCTCCTTCTCCTTCACCAAAACCCATCTTCCACTCTCACTTCCATTGCCCGTCATTCGCACCCCTTCCCCTCCTTCCTCAACCCTTGACTTCCCTCTGATTGACATCGTAGACTATCGCGCCAGGCTGACCCCTTCGGCCCGTGTTCCCCCATCAGATGCCTGAAACCCTGCACAAAATCTCCTCTAGTATTTCCTCCTTCCACGGCGTAACGATTGGTCGAACTGTCCACATGAGATTCGTCCCTACGAAGTCCTATGAGTCAGCAGAACGACATGTGAGTATCACTGCAGCAACGATATTGACCATCAAGGAAAGCTGCCATGAGAGACTGGGAATGTAGTGGTGAATGACTGCCGTTTAATTCCAAACTTCGCATGCTTTCTGTTAAACGTCTGCTGCATTCCTCATGCACATTTCTTCATGCCCATGATGCCGTATCATCCTCGTGAAGTAGTAAAAGTAGTAGCATAGGATGCCCAATGGTACACCCAGAATCTCCAATCCAAATCATCCCTCCATGCAATAAGTAAGTTATGCCTCAGCATTGCAACATTTCTCATATGTGACTATCCATAGCCGATTTCATTTCCTTGAAAACACCATTGCAAGATCATAAGGATGAAATGACCAACAGTAACGAGTTCCCAACTCATCTGGCCTGATATGTGTGTTTCATGCTCGTTATATCCGTGAGACAGTTGGTGAGGGAAGACTAAGCTTCGGCCTCTTCGAATCGGTAGCACTCCATAATATCGTCGAAAGTTTCCGTCACGCCGAAATGCGCGTTGCAGACATAAAAGGTCATAGCTCTCGATATGTCGCGAGCTAAAGAAGGACAAGTCGACAAAAGGAAACTGCATGCTTTTCGTTCCGTTCGTTCGTGTGAATCGGCCGTGAAGGCTGTCGGACTGTGTATGCAATGCCCGGACAGGGTCGTCGTCGTTGTACATCGTTGTTATCGGTGTCGTTGTAGGTGAGTGCAGGGCATTAAGTGCCAAATCCTAGTTTGCACGAATCACGAGCTTACTGAGGAATTTATTGCTAAGACAGTCGAAATCGTCACGGTTGAATTTCGCACTTTGTCGCTCCTTGAGATATTTCTCTGTACAGGTGGGTTAGCGATGAGTTGCGACGCGCATGACGAACCAACTTACCATATTTGCCGACGTGACCTCTGACCTCGGTCAGTGCGTCACAGACAGCAGGATTGGATCCCAACAGGTGATGGTGCTTCTTGGTGTCCCATTCTTGGAGGCCAGGTAGCTTAGTGGAAATGGCTTGGAAGAGACCGACGATGACACCAACCGGTGTGGTCTCCATGTCGTCGCAGAACTTCTGCACCGCCTGCTCATCGGGCACGCGGTAGTGGCAGTCGAACTGCATTTCCTCCCAAATGGCCAGCAAGATGGTGGCAAGCATGAAGATGGTGGGCCAATTCTTGAGCTTCTCGCCAGAGTAGACAGAAGAGTACAGCGATGACAGCTCCTCTAGAATGTCCTTTTGCAATTCACGCCACATGTCGGCAAGTGCGCACTTGACCTGGAAGTTGATCATCACCGGCGCCATGGTCTTACCAAAAAACTTGGACTTGTCGTCACCTATTCTACCGGTCCATGATTCCTCTTCTGACAGACCCTCGACCATAGTCACGTGAAGTGTCAAGTTGTACGCGAGCACGAGTTTGAGTGCTTTCCGTATACATGGAGTCTGCTCCTTTTGGTAGTAGTGGTAGACAGTCTTTAGGATCTCCGTGAGGAACTTGGTGCCTTCAAAGTATTCATCGACGAACATTTCGAAGCCCATGTCAAGGTGGCGGTCGAGGTACTCGGATAACTTGGCACTGCTGACACCCTCCATGCCGGCAGATAGCTTGGCAGTGGCAATCTCGAACTCTTCGGGTTCTTCGCTTCTTGTCGTCTCAACCCAGTCAATTCCGAAACATTGATCATCGCGCACGAAGACCTCACGGGCCTCGATGGGTAGGTAGTGACCGTAGCCGTGTGTGACGTAGAGGGTACGCTCGACGGCGCTGAACCCCTTGATATTACCAACACTGAAGCCGAGCGAGACGTGTCGTTCGTAGTCGGCTTTCCAATCCTTCATAAAATAGCCGATGTCCTTGATATCCATGCGTGTACAGGGAACTTGCCACAATCTGGCGTGGCTCGGTCGGCAGCCGCCACAAGGCTCACCCTTGTCACAAGTCTTCTTCAGGAACTTACATCGAAGGCATGCTCGCAACTTTCGAATCTCATGAGCTTGCTGGCGCTGATCAGGTCTGAGTGGACCACGTCTCCGGCCGACCTTCTTCTCAGCGACGGCATCTTTACGTGTCGAATGGGGCGACTTCTTGATCACAGGCTTTGTGGTCTTACCTTCCAGAGGTGACTTCCGACGACGAAGCGGTGGCGACACTGGTCCTGATGATGTCGGCGATGTTGACGAGGAGCTGGAGCCGTGGTAAGAGGCTGGAGCGTCCTGAGGGCTGACTGCTGACGATGATGACGTTGGTGAAGTGTGCTGATGACAGTGTATCGAGGGGCCATGTGTGTGTTGGTAGGCGGCATATTGCGCATGTAAGTAGTCCTCGCCGTGCAAGTCGTGTGGAGAGTTGAGGGGCCACGATGACACTTCCTCCCAGCTGCTCGACAGTTCAGCCGAGGATGGGCCATCTGATGTTGACGAGTCGGAGTTGGTGCGGATGTGGAGGTTCTGGCTCGGATTCGACACTGTACCGAACGAGTCGAGCGAGGCCCGTTGTGGGTTGTAGCTGACCATGGACCACGAACCCTCGTTATCCGATAGCGACGCCACTTCCAAGATTGTGCCGGTTGGCGAGCTGCCTGGAACGCTCGAGTGTATTGACTCGGCGTTGTGCTGCTGGAGGGCGGCGTGGTTCAAAGCCATGGAGAAATTCGACATGTCCACGTAGTCATTGGACGGATAGAAAGCCGTCGTCGACTCCATGGGGCCAGCCATGGTCATGAGGGTGGCGGCATCCATGCCACTGGACATAGCGAACATCTCGGCACTCGTGACCGGCATGTACTCCACTGGCGAGGTCTGCAGCTGAGAAGCAAATGACGAGGCATTGAAGGCGTTCATGTTGAAGGCATTGGCATTGGCTGTGTTGGCGAACTGCTGTTCGGCCGCGTTCTGCTGCATCTGGTATTGCCAGGTTGTCGGTCCCACGCTCGAGTAGTCGAAGCCATCGAAGTTTATGGTCTGCAGGTTTATGGACTGATTGCTGTGGTTGCTACTGGGCCGACTTGCGATGTGCGGCTTCGCGTTGTGCTGCTCTTGGCTCGACAAGTACGCCTGGTGGTTGTGCTGCTGGTGCTGGTGCTGGTGCTGTTGCTGCTGGCGGCTCTGCTGCATCGCGGCATCCTGCTCCATGGCGTCCAGGCCGAACGCAGGCCAAGGGTTCGAGTGTGCGTGCTGGTGTTGTTGCTGGTGCTGGTGCTGGTGCTGGTGCTGATACAAGGGCGGATAGGTCTGTGATCGTGGGTCACCTGCCGCCGCTGCTCCCGCGGAGTCGAGGATGAATTGGTGGGCGAAGTCGTCCATGGTGAGGCGGACGCTGCGACGCTTGAGTAGAATGGCGGGCTCTCGAGGCGGAGCGAGTCTCGATCACACCGCTGGTCGAGCTGGGTAGGTTGAGTAGGTGAAGGCGACGGCGTGGAGAGCGGCGCACCAGCACTCTGCCCGGCGCAGCAGAAAGCAGCGCGGCCAGCCAGTGTGAGCGGGTTGGAAGTTGCGGTGAGAGGGCATGCAGTTGCAATGCAGCGACTAGGGAAGGCGCCAATCAGCGAGACGGTATGCGCGAGCTAGCCATGCGGGCTGGGATTTTCGTGCCACCAGTCAGCAGGCCCTCAGAATCTACAGTACACATCTACGGGACACTGCCGCCGCCGCCGCCGCCGCCGCTGCTGCTGCTGCTGCTCGTCGTGATGCTCCTCCTGCCCCACCGTGCGAGCCGGTATTGAGTCGACGGGAACGCGTTCTGTACAGTATGGCATGGTGGGCGCGAGGCGAGGCACTTTCCTCACACTCGCCGCTGCTCCGCAGAATGGCTGGGGAAGGTGTAGTTCAGCTTTGCGCCTTGGCGAGCCCCACTCAATTCTTCCCCCGCTCTGACTCGGGCAATCACGTGCGGAGCGGTGTGCTGGTCCACTAGCAGTCCCAGACTCCACGTCCACACGACGGTGCCTGCAATCAGCAGATGCAGTCTGCAGGGTCCCTATAGTAGCGATGGCGAGGGCAATAATCTGCCGCTCTGAGCCTGGCACCACAGTCGATCACCAATCCAACAGAGCGGCAACAGCCAGCCAATGATTCGTGCCGTCCACTACCACCTTCCACTGTGCGCACGCGTTCACGCCTCCACACCCGGGCGCTATCGTGAGATGATATCCACGAGCAGCCGACGCTTATTGTGCCTTGCTTCCGAGTGCGGACTCTGGTCAGAAACTGCGTGCTGTGCGACGCGGCGAGCCCGACGTGAAGTGACAGGAACATTGGAAATTGCCACTTTCAGAGGCGACAACACCAAGCACAGCAGATTTCGGTGACAGTACAGCGTTTCACGGATATCACGGTGAGCTCTACGGCTATTCACAGGACACTGCATGGATAAGGAATTGCAACCGGTGGGGGCTGCTGTACAGATGACGAGTTCCAGCATCAACCTCTTTCACACATGTGATCACATCTGAAGCCTGATCCTAGCACTTTCATGCTCCAGCTGCACTTGCCCGCTCCAGCTGCAAAAGATCGAACCATTCACTGCCAATGCCGTGATCGAGCGCCAAGGAGGATCTTCTTCCCACTGCGTTCCGGCAGCCGGATTGCGTGCATAACAAATTGACCGCTCTCCATGCAATGCGCGTCAAACAGTGTCGGAGATATCAACCATGTGGTGCGACGACTCGGCACGAGATCGGGCTGCAGGCCACATGGCTAGCCACCTTCGCATGACGCTCAACGAGAAAGCGTACTGGGTGAAGTTGGTATCGGTATGCGGATAGGCATAGAGCTAGCTATTCCTCCCGCTGCCACCGTTTATGGGACCTGCGTTGACAGCAGGGCACTGTATACGAACAGTACACCCATATACTGGAGATCTTCTGCGACGAGCATCGGGACCTGCATTGATTTGCCACCCCATCAACAAGTACAGCGCTGGTTCATGAATCCCAGCTGGGCTGACGCGGAAATCTTGTTCCGCGTCCTTTCAGACCAGACTTCTGCTCCATTTCCAGTCACACTCGACGCTGCCTTTCACATGGCGTGATGAGTATTTCACATGCGTAGCACGCCAGAACTTCCCACTTATCTTCCTCATCTCAGTTGACTAAACAGCGTGGTAGCACGAGCATTCTGCCGAGCTATAAAGCAGTCCATGCATGTATCGTCGCTGTAGCCCATATAGATACGTACTGAATCGACACCGGCCTCGAGATCGAAAGGGGCAGCAGAGCCACCAGGCATGGAGTCTGCTAGATTGACACAGCCATCGAGGATGGGCTGAGAGGGTGACGGGCTGGCCGCTGGGAAGTAGCACCTAAATCATATAAGCAAGCGGATTTCCCAATGCGATTCGTCCAATTCAAGCTCATCTGCGGTCACTCACCAGCCAAGCAGTTGATTCGGAATGTCGCTTGAGAAGTACAAATCCAGCTCTCCGTAACTGCCACGCTTGAGTCTCGTCTTCATGGCACGTTCAGCAGATCCGCCGAAGCTCGCTGCAGCCCATTGGTCGTTGAGAGTGAAGTTCGTCGATACGAGGCCGAACGTAAGCGCCATATCGCGGTATGCACTATTCATAACTTCAATTTGGTCGTTGATCATCTTTTCGGTGTGTCGACCTTGCTTAGCGGCTGTCGTAACGACATGTACATAAGACAGTATTGGTGGGAATCCTCGCAACTATCGAGAAGCTCGACTCGCCTTCTGCAACGAGCGCATTCAGCTCGTTCGCTTCGGTTGCGGGCAAATTGGGTGTCGCGCAACGGGTGTAGCTCTGCGCGTTAGCAGTCGCAACAGCCGCTGATGAGAACAGGGCAGAGGACAGTCTCATGATCTGAGCTGCGTCAGCTACACAATATGTAACAGCGTGATAAATGGCACAGTACGAGAAAATTGGCAGCAGACAACTTGAGAGGAGAGTAAAGAGCATCAAATCGCCCTCACTCTCTTATACCTATCTGCTGGGTCTGTAGGTGCATTGCCTTCCAATCCATTCACCTGGTTGTTTGCTTAAGCCAGAGCAGCGTGAACGAAGGTCGCACTCGCCATCACCATTGATCGGAGGAGCCCGCGAACAAGCAATGTCGTATCCAGGTCTTAGCTTAGCACAGGCGGTATTATCAGCCCTTCCCTTTCATGACAAGCTTACGAGTGAATGAGAGTTGTTGGCCAAGATATAGCTTCATGCGAACTACATGAGGCAATGTCGTTAGTTGTGGTTTACAAGATCGACGCCACTGGTATAGTAGTACTATGTGCGCTCTGCTAATATCGAGTATGCGGAAGTCGGCGTATCTCTGCCGATGCAACAAGGGACGCCGGCTCTGTAGGCTTCGACGAAGGCAAAAGCCATGCATTGTGACCAGACATTCTCTGCCATTCAAGGGCTTGCCAGTTGGCTGGCTTCATTCTCTATCGGCTTTGATCAGGACTCTACCCGCAAGCAGAGAAATGGCGGCCTGCATTCGTGATGAAGGCTGCGCTGCGGAAGAGCCAGTGCCAGAAATGACAGACTGGGACCTTGGAGAAGACCACTGACATAAGGTAGAGCAAGACGTCGTCATCTCGGGCTGTGATGAGGTGAAGATGTAGTGTTGGAGATGGTCTAAATGCGATTGGAGAGGCCGGCGTGACCATATTCAGACTAGCGTTGAACTCTATATCCACGAATGCGCTGGACGTCAAGGATATGAACCTCTTTCGAATATGCATTTTGGCGGTACGGATTGAGGTTTGTTGGTACTCAGACCTGTGCCAATGATTTTTCTCTTTGGATTTCAAATGCAGAATCGATGGTCTGAATACCACGTCAATCATTCCTCATTCAAAAGCCTTCTCCAGATAAAGACAGATGAATCGACGCGGAGGACGACATATGCCTAACGATCGAGACTGCATCGTCACCAAGTGGAATTCCTGCATTCCCGCTTCCCCCATGTCACTGAGATGCTCCAGATCGCCGTCAACGATATCATCTGTTCAGCCAGAGTCGTCGCCCGTTCCGAATATCTACACCTTGCCCACTGGAAGTGGTGTATCAAAATACCGCGAAGCTTGGCCATAGCTGACAATGACTCGGACAACGAAGAGATTGAATTGCATCGAACTGGTTTCCAGCAGGCTCCCGGGGTGAATCTAAGTGCCGCTTTGAGAGCGAGCAGCCTGTAATTAACAGCACCACTACGAGAGGACAATCGACTGCCGACCGCGGCTGATATCGATGAAATATTCAATTTTCGTCACTGTCCATATCCCTTTGGCCTGCCCATCAACATCCACGAAACAAGTTCTCATCTCATCTACAAATCTCCCGCTCCAGTGGGCGAGACTAGCAGCGGGTATCACGAAACATAAAATGCCCAAGGAAAAGCCCTGTCCATGCCGAATTTTTCGCCAATCCTATATGATCCATGCTTGACAGAGCCTCATGATGTAACAATTCCAACGCTTAGAAATCAATCAGACTGCCTTGGTTCGGGTTTTGCTGTTGCGGCCTAGCTCCAAATGGATTGTTGCCGCCGAACCCAGATGCAGGCCCAGTCTGCGCAGGGAACTGCTGTGGTGCTTGGCTGAAGAACGGGTTATTTCCAGTCTTGGCAGCCTCCAATCGACCCATCGACCCTGCACCTGCCGAGTTGACGAATGTGCCAGGCGCGGTATGCTGAGACGGTATACGAAGGTCGCCAACATTCCCAAAAGTGTCCTGGCCCTCGCCGGTCGCCAGCAGCGAATTGAGTTTGGCTTGGTATGAATCTTGAGGTGGGCGTTGCGTTTGTTGAGGCTGAATAGGCGAGGCGGTCGGTTGCGGGGCTGTGAAGTTTTGGATGGGATTAGGTCGCGATTGGAAGGATTGGGTGGCCTGTTGTTCTCGCAGGGTATCGAGAGTCGGCTGTCGGAAGGGAGAAGACGTCTGGCGTTGCTGACTTTGTGTGGCAAAAGGGTTGTTGGAGCCTGTCGGCTGCACCGCAATCTGTGATTGAGTCGAGGTGTTCGATGCCCAAGGGTTGTTGGAGCCCGGTTGAACTGTCGGCTGCTCCTGTATTGGCTGCTGCTGTTGCTGCTGGCCGAGCCCGCTCATCTGGGCCCCCCATGGGTTATATGTGTTCTGAGGCTGAATGAACTGCTGCTGCGGCTGCTGCATCTGCTCCCAGCCAGTCTGTTGTGGTTGCTGGTATCCATAGCCATTCTGGAACGCAGTCTGCTGTGGTTGGATGCCCGTCGGCTGGCTGTATGCATTGTTCAAGTATCCGGTCGGCTGTGCTTGCTGAATGGGGTTGCCAAACCAATCGACCGCAGCCTGCTGCTGGTAGCCTTGGTTGAAGCCGGTCGGCTGCGGGGCTTGACCAGGAGTGTCGTCGAAGAGCAGATCCTCCTGCTGTGCATCTGCCAATTGCCTTTGTCTCAATTCTTCCTCTTCCTTGCTGAGCTTCAGTGCCTTGGCCAAATCATCGTCAGTGTCCACCGGCGCGCCCTTCCCTCGCCTCGCCGCGTCTTCCTCCGCCTGGTGCTTCGAAGCCTCGAGCGCAAGCTTGTACTCGAGGTCGTCGTCGTCGTTATGTGGTCGCTGGCGCTGCTGCCTCCTTTGTTGCTGAGTGGGCTCGCCTCCAAGCCCGAAGTCCTCCAATCCCGTCACGCGCGACTTCCAGGAGCCGCGGTTCGCTCTCTCTGCGCGCAATCGCTCCTCATCCAGAATTAACGAGGTCAGCTCCTTTGCGGAAGCGCGGACTATATCATGTCAGCACAGCGCGCGTCCATGCATGTCATTGCCAAGACGTACTGCTCGCTCCCACGTCGCGGCCATCCTCGTCAATGTGAATGAACTCGCGCAGGGTCTTGATAATGTAGATGTTCTTCCGCGCCCATGTCACCACCAGTTCTGAGCCCTCATGTAGACAGTAGTCCAAGACCTTCAGACTCTTCAACACGTGCCTCCAGTTCTTGCCCTTGTCGTTGAGTCGTTTGTCGAGCATGTCCATGACTTCGTAGAAGTCGGTCGAGCTGTGTAGCACGTGGCGGTGGTCAGCGCAGCGCAGGCAGGCAGCCAGGCAGGCACGAGCATAGGGCGAGGTTACCTGTTGTAGGTGATTCGGGCAATGTCGGCCATGTCTGTGCCCGTGGGCCCCCATGGGTCATTGCTGGTAGCTGTCGCCTCGTGTCAGCTGCTTGCGCACGGTATGGGAGCGGCGTGGTGAGAAGTGCTCTGCCTACCATTTCGCACCTTGACCTGTACGGAGGAATAGCCCTTGGTGACATTTTTCACGCTACGGAGGACGCCCGACATTTTGAGGGTCGCGCTTTCCAATAGCTCGAGTCCTGTGTGTAGTTGTGCAGTCAATAGCAGACGTCGGGTACGGAGTGTAGATGAAAGACGCAATGTCGTTCAGTGCTGGGCTGCTCGCTTGGCCGCCGCAATGTGCAGAGAGGCACTGGAGCGGATTGGCGGCACGAGCGGACGGCGGGATGACGTGTGTTGCAAATGAGCCTCGACTGGGGTGGATGTGGTCAACCTGAGGCAGCACAGCGCCAAGCCGCCAATCCTGCCCACACCATCGAGATTAGAGCTTTCTATCATTTTTCTCAAGACTTCCCTCTGCACGCTCGCGGACGCCCAGCCTACTAACCAGGAGGAAAATCACGACTCCCGACCGTCAACATGGTAAGCAGTGATCGCATCAGACACCTATTCCTCTCGCTGTCTGCCTCTGCTCGCTGATCAACGGCGATTCTCCGATACCAAATCCATTAGTGGTCGCCGGCGAGCATGCAATAGCAATTATCCCAACTCCACCATCCTCTGCGGAGTGATGCGTGTGACAATGGCTTGAGATGCGACGGGCAACCGCGCATTCTCTCTAGAGAAGGCACAGCAGCAGCTGACTGTTCTTCTCCATGACAGCCTCCAAAGACCGGTGGTAAGAAAGCCGCTCCGGCTCCATTCCCAGCTACCAAAGCTGGCGTGAGCAAGAAGCAGGCCAAGGTGAGTACTATCCTCACTTCTATCCTTTCTGCCCCGGTATGCTGACCCACGCCAGAACCCTCTCATTGAGCGCCGCCCCCGCAACTTCGGTATCGGCCAGGACATCCAGCCCAAGCGCAACCTCTCGCGCATGGTGAGATGGCCCGAGTATGTCCGTCTGCAGCGCCAACGCAAGATCTTGAACATGCGTCTCAAGGTCCCTCCAGCGATCGCTCAGTTCTCTAACACTCTTGACCGCAACACCGCTGCCCAGGCTTTCAAGTTCCTCAACAAGTACCGACCAGAGACCAAGGCCGAGAAGAAGGAGCGTCTGCACAAAGAGGCCACTGCCGTCTCGGAGGGCAAGAAGAAGGAGGACGTGAGCAAGAAGCCGTACACTGTCAAGTATGGTCTCAACCACATTGTCGCTCTCATTGAGGCCAAGAAGACTGCTCTGGTCCTCATCCCCAACGATGTCGATCCAATTGAGCTTGTTATCTACCTCCCAGCCCTGTGCCGCAAGATGGGTGTTCCGTACGCTATTGTGAAGGGCAAGGCCCGTCTCGGAACCGTCGTCCACAAGAAGGTATTCATTACATATCCTCCTACCCATCCTCTGCCTTCGTACTAATGCGTCTCGCAGACTGCTGCTGCCCTCGCACTCACCGACGTCCGTCAGGAGGATAAGAATGAGCTTTCCAAGCTCATCGAGGCCATCAAGACCGGCTACATGGAGAAGAATGAGGAGGCCAAGCGTCACTGGGGTGGTGGCATCATGGGCGCAAAGGCCCAGGCCAACGACCGAAAGAAGAAGCAGCGTGCTGAGCGTGAGATCAAGATCTAAAGATTTGATTCTCTACTGTACGTCTTTTGCAAGTGAACGACAAAGCATATGGCGTATGGCGCTGCAAAAGCATGACATGGAAGACTGTCTGCTGGGAGATTATGGGCTGCTCGAACTTGATACCACTTTTGAATGAAAGTTTTTCAGACGGTGGCTGCTCTCCCGCAGCAGGACGATCATTTCCCTCGTTGCGCATTCCCTTCTACTAGCGCAGTCTGCTCTCGTACTGCCCTTCGGGCTTGATGTCCATCATCTTGAGTTCTCTCATGAACCTCTTGTGAGACTGGTATGACCTCTGGATTTGGAGACATTTCTTGCACCTGATGCACCTCACTATCCTGGGACTGGTGATCAACATAGACAATCCAACTTCACATTGATATAACTCAAATTGACGCAGCCAATATACACAACGGGGGTTTGTAGTGTTATAAGAAAGCCTTGGGCATCTGAGGATGAGGCGATTGAACGTTCTGGACTATGCTGCTGCGCGAACAGCACTCGGCTCCTTTTCTCAACAACCACAGGACGAGTACTGCGTCATATCTCTCCTTCAGATGCAGTTGAAACTCGCTCTGCTAGCAAAATATGGAGCTAATGTTGCTTACTCGTTGGATAGACCATGTCCCAATTCACCTGCCCTCTATGTGGCTTCGCTACAGACAGCATCGCAGAGATCGACTTTCACTCTCTGGACACGAGCAAAGACCCTTCCGTTTACAGATATCCTTGCGGTCGCTATCAGAATTATAACTTCAGCAGTCTTATCACAAGGCATTTCGACAGGTGTACCCGAGGACGACAAGCCTTTCGTGATGCCGGCGAGGCGTGGACTAATCATTCGGATGTAGTAGACAAGTGCTAGGTTCCTAAAACCAAAAAGCATCCCGCTCTCCTCACAACACCCCAATTGGATGCGGCTAAGACCAAGGGTGTCAAAAACGAAAATACTCTTCATCGGGAACCGAGAGGCTTAGGGAGCGAAAGTGGTGCGTCCATAATATCAAGAATGGAGAAATGCGAACGACATCGAGGCTCAGATACGTAAGAGACGAGCGCAGGCAATGTTTCGCCATCGAACTCCACGAACAGTATCTACCAGTATATTCAGTCGCTGCCTTTGACAAACGCTACAGTCGCATCTGAAGTTGAGCCAGAGTTTGCTGCTTCACCTCCCAGCTTTCCCTGCACTGATAAAGGGCAGGAACAGCAGGCTCCCAGCGCCTCCTCTACTCATCAGGACTCCTCGGCTGCTGCTGCTGCTGCTGCTGCTGCTACTTTCCATCGAAACGCTCCACCTTCGGCGGACGATCAGAACACATACCCGATGCCAGACAGCATACCAGGGCCCAAAGACTTACCAAGCAGCGCTTCCACTGGCAGACCAGTAACACACTGGAATGCTGCACCGAACGGTACCTCATCACCTCCCACCAGCAGCTCACCAACCTCAGGCGCTCCCAGTGCGTCACAAGCCAACATCCACCCACAGCACGATGCAGTCCGAGTCCAGACACCCCAGTTCGTTCTTGCCCACAATTCGCTCCCTTCTCTGCTCACAGATCCCGAGCCCGACACCAGAAGCGGCCATCCTCAGCAAGCTCTCCGCGGATCTCTCAAGCCTATGTGGCGGCCTTTGCCGGAAAATGACCCTTCCCCTGCGACACAGCCTCCTGTTCGTTCAGGAGCAGGCCTGGTTTCTTCCACGAACGCCGGTCCTTCCGACTCAGTTTCGTCAACGACGAAGGACGATCCGCGGCAATCGAGACGAACGGCGGAGGGTGACATTGTGATGCCACCGAGTCGGTATGGGCCTCGTGGGATTCCGCAGAGGAAAGCCGAGTATGATTGGGGGGTAATGAATGGCAAATTTCAGAAGGAGGAGGAAAGAGTGGACGTGAAGGAGCAGGGCAGGGAGGAAAGGACTTGAATGGTGTGAAGAAGAAGTCGCAAGTTGGTAAATGGGAGGTGAGAGCAAGTCTAGTGACTATCGTGATCCTCTGTGGGGCCTTGTACAGAGAGTCTTGGAAGAAGATGGATCATGATGATGGTCTCCTTCGTTGCACATAATCTTCTGTTAGCCACGTTTTTGATGTGCTCGTGGACACAATGCATCCGTCGGAAGAGTCATGCGTCCTCTGCAAGAGGGACATCGATTTCGAGAAGCGTTGGAGTGCTCGTACTGAGGGCCCATCTGGTCGAAGAGGCTACATAGTGGGGTCAGCGAGGGTCCTACGAATCTACCATGGCATCCACTCCTCGTTGGCTTAGCACCCGCGCTGCTCACCACTGATCGTATCACCCAAAGGCTGTGCGTTGGTCGTGAGGTTGAGAACCCATTCTAGTGCTGCATGAGATCATTGAACTCGGTGTAAACACGAGTGAGGATCTGTACTCCACGGGAAGATTGCACCAGAGCGTTTCCTGCGCAAACTTCCACGTCCCAGCCCAGCACGCGTTATAATAATGGAAATGCATCACCAGCACTCATATCAAATCTCATCCTCCACGTGCTAACACCCGCCTCGGAAATAGAGCCTTACTCGATGCCACGTTTGGGCATTCTACGTACAATACAGAACCTGATCTATCCATGAAATGTAGACCGAACGGAAAGCCTTCATGTTCTTGTTGGTAAGAAGATGGAGAGAGCCAAGCCCAGCTCCGAGCAGCGGTGAAGTCTATCGCCTTAAACTTACCGGCACAACTCGAAGCTATGGACGCCGACAGCCAGCTTGATGCGTCAACCTTGAATTTCAGCTGCAAGCTGCGCAGTTGCTGCCTGAGAGGTACATGTACGGTCTTGGTGTAAGTAGGGAGGGTTTGACCAGCGCACGAAGAAGTGCGCCTCGGGATAATGATTACCATCACCGACTGACGCTCTGTGCCTCTTCCTATATGCGGAGCGCAGAACGCGAAGGACAAAGGGAGACTTCACGATCCTAGTTCCGAACACTGCCAAGCTGAAGATATAGTACAAAAAGCGTAGAGAGGAGGCAGGTGACTTGACGTTCAATTTCTCGTTCACAAAATTCCAAGGCCACGACAACAGCGACCGGCTTCATCGCCAAACGAATCGACACCACTACTGGGAAGACAAGCGCACACCATGGCATTGAACGCGTTCAGAGAACCGGTCTTTAATCCTCAAAAAGAGATCCCAGACCTGTCAGGTCGAGTCATTCTAATCACAGGCGGAACCGGTGGCCTAGGTCGAGAAACTGTCCTCTCCTTCGCCCAACACAACCCGGCCCAAATCATCTTCACTGGCCGCTCTCAACCCGCCGCCGAAGAAACCATTCGCCTTGCCGCCCAAATATCCCCCAAGACACCCATCACCTTCATCAAATGCGATCTCGCATCCTTCGCCTCGGTCAAAGCCGCCGCACAAGAGCTTCTCTCCAAAACCGACCGCCTCGACATCCTCAACGCCAACGCCGGCATCATGGCGCATCCTCCAGGCCTGACGAAAGATGGATACGAGATACAGTTCGGCACGAATCACATGGGTCACGCTCTGCTCGTGAAGCTCCTGACACCCTTGCTTCTCAAGACGGCTCGCTCCGGCGGAGACGTGAGAGTGATCTGGGACACGTCCCTGGCCTACAAGGCATTCTCGGGCATAGATTTCTCGAAGTTGAAGACACCCCAAGAAGATATCTCGCGCGTTCTGGCGCCTTGGTTCCGCTATGGGCAATCGAAGCTTGCGAATCTGCTCTACGCCAGGTCGTACGCGAAGCACTACCCGGAACTCACGAGTGTTTCTGTACATCCGGGTGTCTCTGCCACAGGCCTCGTCGGTGGTCTGAGTCTTTGGCACAAGGTATTTGTCTACGTGACCAGTTATTTCATCATGATTCCCCCGGAGAAGTGCGCTTGGAATCAGCAATGGGCCGCGGTTGCGCCATTGGGGACAGGCCCCAGGGAGGTGGAAACGGGAGTTTGGTACGAGCCTGTGGGACTGAGGGGAACTTTGACGAAAGATGGGAGAGACGACGAGTTGGCGGAAGTGCTGTGGCGGTGGACGGAGACAGAGTTGGAAGGGTGGGAGCTTTGAGATGTCGAGATGTGCTTTCTGTAGAATGACTCGTGCTCGTCGGACCGTCTACCGCTCTCAGCATCCCTGTATACCAGCCACAAACCCTCGCTCGTATACATCGCACTTGCAACAGCACATGTGACAGGAAGTTCCTTCCCACCTAAGCATATCCAGCTATCTTCTTCGACCTCTCAACACGGCAAGTGCAACCGAGGCGAAACCCGAGTTACTCATTTGGAGCTCTCAAGATGTACTGTACAATCGTGGACCCACCCAAAGGGCGCAAGGCGTAAGCTTTTTTCAATCGCAAGAACTTTATTGGTCGAACGTCGGATACTGGTATAAGTAGGATCGGTGTAGCGACGTTAGCAACGTCAATGTGCCATTGACCAGTGACTTCACTTTTGAGCATCGCCAGCTTCCCTTGTCAACGTCCTCTTCAGAAGTCCAACACGTCCATTTCGGATCACGGACCTGGAACACTACACCAACAGCATCATAACCGGAGCAGTTCCCAAGAAGCATTCTCGATGGCACCGTCCGCAGCCTACGCGCCAGACGAGCGGAGCAAAGGAGTGAGATTGGCGAAGAGAAGTAGGTCACAGATATTCAAATGTCGCACGTAAACACGTATACCAACACCATATACCAGCGGAGTACGACGCCGACCTGATTCACTCTATCATCAATGAATGTCCGATCCTTCACGTCTCCTTTAACGCTCCACCAAAAGAAGGCCCGGCATTCCCCACCATCCTGCCCATGCTCGGAGCCCTTGATACGTACGGCACCGACGAAGAGCCATCCATCTACTTGCACGGCTCCTCGGTCGCGCGACTCTTCAGACTGACCCAAGGAGGCGAGATCCCCATTTGTGTCTGCGGCACACTGTTCGATGGCTACGTGCTCGCCCTAGCTCCCTTTCACAACAGCTGCAATTACCGCTCCGCTGTAGTCTTCGGCTACGGCAGTCTCGTCGAGGATCCAGAGGAAGTGCAGTTTGCGCTGCGATTGATCACGAACAACAGTATTCCTGATCGTTGGGAGAATAGTCGTCAACCTCCGCGCAGAGATGAAGTGACTTCCACAGGGGTGTTGAAAGTGCGGATCGAGACCGCTTCGGCAAAGACGAGGGCTGGAGGTCCGAATGACGAGAAATTCGATCTTCATAACCCTGAAGTGGTGAACAACACGTGGGTTGGTGTGGTGCCGACTTATATGACGCTGGGGGAGCCAATTGCGGGAGACGAGAATAAGGTCAAGCAGGTTCCTGAATATCTTGCGGATTGGGTGGCTGATAGGAATTCGATGAGTGAGCAGGCGGCGATTGATGCTCTGGATGGGGCGGGAGACTATGGTGATCCGAAGAAGCGGAAGTAGGGGAGGAAACGGCGAAGTGGCGTCTGACCAGGCGAAGTGGACTGCTTCGCCAGGAAATGGATCTGCGTAGGCCGTTGCGACTGTGTGGTAGTCTTCTGCCGCTTCTCAGAAAACGAGCGTAGGCGACCACATCAGCAAATTCCCCTCTCTTCAAGCTCACTCGACGGATCTTGCCAAAGACAGCCACGAGCAGGAGAGCATGGTTGCATGGCTCGTACAGCACAGGATCCAGCTCGAATAATTTTCCATCCCAAAGCTCGTTGGCATGCTTCAAATAATGACCCAAGGTCAACTGATTGTCTCTTCTCAGTTCTTCATTGATCGCTTTCTGTGAGTGAGCTGGTCCGAACAGCATCCACAACCTGCGCAGTAAGGCATCCCGTACGAGCGCAGGATCTGTGCTGAAACCAGCCTCGTCCAGCTGTTTCAAAAGATAGATCCCTCTTGCCCATGGCTCGCACGGGTCCTTGCTGAAGCCGTCCCGCAATCTAAGCACCTTCCTCCGGCCGGCAGTACGGAAGCCCCAAGCCACAAACGCTGCCCGCATGTGTTCATTGAATAGTTCTTCCCGCACGGATACCTTCCTCAGAAAATGTCTATCACGATCAAACGTAATACCGCCTGCTCGTCCGCGTGCCGAATAGAAGTTGAACAACCACATGACAAGTCGTTCCAATTCTTCCCACCTTTGCAGCATCCCAAAACGCTTCAGGCTTTCCCTCCAGAGCTCCACATTCACGGCGATACCACACTCTGCCGCATGTATATAGCAGTTTGTGACGAACTGCAAGGGTGGAACACCAATTGAGCCCTCGGGCATGTAATTAGGTGGCGCTTTCCCTGGATTCCGCCTTGGTAGCAAATATCTAAACAGGAAAGTAAGCGTCCGTTTCGTGAGAGCCATTTTCATTCCCTTCATATGCTCGACAAGGCTAGCCACGTCCTGATAATTTTTGGCATGAATGTAGTGTTGCAGGAGTCGATTCCAGCCTCTGATGTTCTCGGTCTCTCCAATCAAGGATAGCGCCAATAGTGCCAGATGAGCGTTGGCGTTGTCTCCATTGTCCAAGAAAGATGCCAATAACGACTCCTGTATCGTTGCGTCTGCAAAAACTTCTGGATGCTCGTCGCTGGCGATCAGCGTCTCATAAAGTTGTGGAGACTTAACTGAGACCTGTTCCAGGAGCCGACCGTATATGCACTGGCTGACGCTTATTCCTTTGCGTCTCAAATCGTCAAGCCTGTCGCAGAATCTCGCAGGAGATCTTGCTCGCACTGCCATTTCGCGTAAAGCTAGTGGTCCCAACCTTTCTACGCCGAAAAATGTCAGACCGTTGACAACTAGATCGAGCGTGAAGGCGCGTGTTGCAAACATCTTTGCCACGAAAGAGTCGCTGATCTCTTTTTGCTTGATGCCGTGGACATCGCCCACGATTGACGACATGCTGGATCGTGTCAGTGCAGGAATTTGGCTGATATCCATGGTAGGTTTGGTCATATCCGCGCCTTCTGGCCGCTGATGAATCATGGGTAGCGACACGTTCCCATCAAGCTCGAACAACATCTGTACGGCAGGCATTGCGAACATCTCAGGACTGGGAGCATTACCATCGCGCACGAGCTGCTTGTGCCATCGCAGAACGACTTCAGGTTCAGCGCAGTCCAGCAAAGCGCCGATGTAGCTATCGTAGAGATTCGTTTGCCTGAAGTGCGCAGAAATTGTTCTAAACGTATCAAAAGAACTTTCATGGCGCATAGCAAACGCGGTCGCCAGAGTTCGTAAGTCAACGTCAGAAATTTCAGTGAAATCAATCAAACGGTCGCTCCAGCGCCGCATGTTGTCAACGCCATTTATGCGAAGCCATCTGCCAATGACGCAGGTATACAAGCCAGTATATCGTCGTCCGGTACGTGCTTTCAATGAATCGGCATATCCTATGATCTCCGTGAGAAGGTATTCCTGCTCTTGCGTATACGGCTCTGCAATGCATGCATGAATAAAAGTGGGCCACAGAATGTCAGCTTCCGCACCTTCGACCGGCAGATCGACACGACGCTCCATCATCCCCTTCCATATGTACATGACACCTTTGAAACCATGGAGGCGTTGTCTGTAGCCAAGCAACTCGATCCATAACTTGACGTTGTTCCAATGTTGCGGCTTATCGATCAGGCGTGTCGAGTTGGCATCCGGCGTTTGAATGTGTGCTTGGTCGTACAATGCTTGATAGACCTGGCTTGGTTGCATCTGAGTGTCGACAACTCTCTCGCCAGTGATCAAGGACATTCTGAGTAAGGTCTCTGCAGATTCATCTCTTTCCTGAGTTGGCCTCATGCGTATCTCTCTAAAATGGCCACTGCTTTCACGGCGCGCCGTATCTTCATCTTCGGTCCCCGTTGCAGTGTCGGAGGTGGCTTGAGGAGGTGGTCCTGCATGACTATCGTATCTGCGCAGGCCAAATCGGGGTGCAGTGGGATTTGTAGCGTGTAGTACTTGGCGCAGCAAGCATGTTCGATATACGTCTCTCATCCACGGACTGGAAAGAATACCGCGGATATCCATGAGCTGTCTCGACCTCTGTCAGGCGCCATTGCATTGGTGCGCCGTTGTAATGTCAAGTGTTCTGGGTGCTGCTGCTGAAGTCGTGCATGGGCTTCTGCAGAGTTGGGACCCGACGCGTGCAGAAGCCTGGAGCATCCGCCAAGCCCTTTGCGGGAGAAGCCGCAATCTCCCGGTCTTCGACATCACCAGGAGCGGTCTCAACCGTCTCTAATACCACACTCCGCTCTACCACCCCGACGAAACCACCATCATGCGCGCCACAGTTGCCAGACGTGTACAGTACGTCCCGCATATCATCCAATTGGGCGACCTCGCGACCACGCAACGCCTTCGAAGGCTTTTTCCGATAGCTAATGAAGGCTCAGGTTCCCGAAGTTCCCTGGGCTGTACCGCAAGAACAATGTGCCAGCGTGGCAGAGACTTCACCAGACTCACGATGGCGTGCGACAGTGGAATAAGGTCAGTCATCACAGGCAGGAGCAAAGAGTAGGATCAAGCGGCAGCCTCCGGCAAGATCGAGCAAAGAGAACGAGGAACATTTGGACGAATGAAGGCACAACAGACACTGACAGACACCTGTCAGGGCCCACGCGCCAAGTACATGCTCTACCCATACTACGCCTCCCTGATTGCTGGAACTCTTGGTAAGTCACAGTCCCGAAAGCGCTTGGATAAGCAGTGTGGCTGACAACGATGCGCAGCTTCGCAATACATGATGTTCCGCATGGTCTTGGGTAAAAAGACTTGGTTCGATTGATTAGCACGGACGACGCCAGCAGAGGTTTGAGTGTATCTCAGGAATGGTCGCGGGGGAAGCATGGAGAAGTTAAAACCTTGCATGTCTGTACAAACACGAAGCAAACATGAGCTGAACTTCTTATGTCACAAAACACTGCAATATCGCCCCAAAACCACTTGCCAAACATAGTCGTGGAACGAAATGACTTGACAACGCCGTATCACAACAGCCAAGGGAGACAGCTCCTCAAAACCTGGCTTCCCTGTCAAGATATAGCCACCCACTCCCTACCGGTACAGCCCGACTCTGCGACGCTATGACTCCATTCCATCATGTCGCTGTAGCGCGAGGGCCTTTCCATCGAGAAATCCCTCCAAGATGGAGTGGAGCACCATGAAGCCGCCCAAGAAGTGGAAAGACAATTACAGGAAACCCCAGGTTAGAGGGATGATGCCGTCTACTACCGAAGTATGTGTCACTCCTGCTTGTGGTTACTTCAGGGTCAGGTTGTTATGCCAGCAAGGTGGCAGTCCATACTAAGTGTACATTCGTGAAGTGAGGTGGGGACTGCGATGAAATAGACAGGTCGAGAATCGTCTTTGATCATTGGATGAATCGTGCTCCATGCTCCAATCACTCGGCTGCACAGTATGGAGACCCTGTGATCCAGACCGTCGTGGTACAGGGTCAGAAGGAAAACCCCACAAAAACCAAGGTTGCATGGTTGACTGTTGCGATAGAAACAGGTTGCTCCCCACGATGTGGTTCACGTGCACACCTGTACGCAAGACATCTGTTTAGGCTACTACGTACACACGCGAACACATCTTACTTGCGTGTCGAAAGGCAAAATTGTGGTCCAAGGATGACGAGTGACGTGCAGGCTCTCGTCCCATCTCACGACAGGTTCTACCGAGTGCCACGCGATGCATTCGCCGCTCACGTTCGTCGGAAACTTGTTGACCCTGTTCTTAGGCGGAGCCGAGCTTGGCTGCGCAAGAACAGCATTGTTAGCCAGGACTCGAAATCGGTGGTGATGCTCGTTCGAAAACGTGCTGATCGCAGCGTCAACGACTCACATCATCGCGCATACAGAGGAACGCCGTCGAACAGGGATGATAATGGGAAGACGGCTGCTGTGAGGTCTTTTGATTTGATTGCTCGAATGGGTTCTATATCGCTTATCATGCTGTATGTATATCGCTGATGCCATATGCACAATTGGTGTCAGGGTACTTTGATAGTGGTTGTATCTGGCACAAAGTCTGGAAGTCTACTTGAAACTTCTCTTCATATGGCTCCACAAGGAAAATATAGAGCCGCCCAATCTACGAACATGTCAGCGGCATGCCCTCGACGTAGTATAGAAATTCATCGACACGACGGAGCTGGTTCTTCCTACTTTGATGGGCTGAATTGACGTATGTAGGTCGTCTCTTCGTGGTAGTTGATGATGCTCGTTTGGGTGACTTGTCTTTCTCCCTACGGTCCTTTGATTTGGAGGAATCCCGTGAAGATGAGGATGTATGTGAATCGTCGTAGTACCCGTCCTTTCGAGATCTGTTCGATCGATGCCTGTCCCGAGCAGAGTCGTGGTCGCGGTGATGGCTTCTCTCTTTGTGACTTCGAGTCCGCCGGAGGTCGCGATCGCTGTTGGAGTGATAGTCGCCGTCTTCGCTACTCCCACGTCGGTTCCGCGCCGCATGGCCACTCTGGAAGGAACGGTTGCATTCGGAGCATCGGGACTCGGTACTGGCGCGAGGTCTGCTTGGAGATCTGACGTGACCACCTAGAGGGAGTTGTGCGTCCGGAATGGTCTGAAGAGCCATCTGTGGGTTGGAAGGTCGAGCGGCATATTGTTCTGGCACTGATGGCTCATAACTTTGTATCGAAGATGTCTCGGCCACGGGAACCAAGGCTCCGCATTGACTTGGAGGAGCTAGGAGTTCCGAAGGAGATTTTCGACCAAACAAGTAGCTCTCTGGCACGTATTTGCTAGAAGCAGTCGAGCTGGCTCTCGAACGTGTGGTGAGGTTGTGCCCATGTGCTGCCCACGGACTGTACATGGTTTTGATATTGTGAAGTTGTCGAACTGGGTGAAGGTAAGCATTGTCAATCGCAGCCATCGTGCCGAAGTGCTTGGCTAGTTATATGCCACTAGTGAAGACCTTGGTTGTCAGGTAGCGATGAAAATCGTAATTTAGTGAAAACAGTGCACTGCGTGACGTAAGAAGGGTCGAAACAGTAGCCATGGAGACACCGGAGGGCATCCCGACTGATAAGTCCATCGCTGTTTATGTTGACATGGTTGTCAGTATACCTGAAGAATAGGGCTTAGACGTAGCGACTAGGATGCCAAACCGTGCTGCGACACAACCCTGAAGGCAGATGACCCTCGCAGAGCAAGCTAAATATGATCATGCGCACACGGCAGGGTCTGCTTGAGCAGGATAGCCTCACGAGGCGGCTTGAACAGACGTCTCTGCATTACCAGGGCTGGTCGGTCGTGTAGGGATGCGCGAACCAGTGCGAATACTCGATCCTCAGGCTGCGAGTGCTGTGGAGATGCATGCGAGCCAGGTGTCAGGCAAGGAAATGTGGTTGAAGAGGACAGAAGATGCCAATCATGCTACACGAGGGCATGAACATCACTGCGTGGGTGACGTCGATCGAACGGCTCGTCCAGAATCGTGAGCCTGTTCAATCTGTCTTGGCTGTCTTCGCCCACAGATGAACGACGAGTGAAAGAGGCAGATAACGGGTCGTTGCAGTGTTCAAGTGGGGTCCGACCGCAGAATGCTACGCATATCGAAAATGCATGGTGAAGCTGAGGGCGGGCTTCGATCTCGAAGGTCAGTCCTGTTGCAGCTGGGCAACACTCGGACGTCTCCTGTTTGATATTGGCGGCGCTATCCCTGTTACCGCAGATGCGTGCGTCGCAGGCAGCGTCGTGATGATGGAGGGACTAGTACATGTACTGTGGAGGTGGAGCCCAGTTGCTTGGCCAACCTCATCTTGTCGCCGGCGCCTTGGACTTGGACTTCGCCTTCTTCTTTGCGTCTTCTCTGCGCCACTCTCTCCACGTGTTTGCATCATGTACATGTAGGTGGCAACAAACTCGAGTGAATGATGGAAATGCTGGCTGGAAATTGACCTTCATTTCACCACGCATGAAACGTACCGATCATGCTTTAGGCAAGCCGTCAAAGCCACAACTCTCTCTGCACTGCCTTGCACATGCCCCGCACCAAGCCCGCTCGTGACTGCAAGACCGAGAAGACCGACGCCATGCGTTCAGCTCTACTCGGAGCGGCCTTGAGCGCTCCGCCACCCTCTTTCCTTCAAAAGTTCATCTCTGTCTCCTGATTAGTACGGCATCCTCATTGCGTACGGAACGCGCGACGGCAGATTATCAACAGCCGCGGGATCGAGACAGTCCGTTCCAATCAGCCGAACACGAGTCTTGGCGATCATGTCAGGATACTATGGTCAACAGCCCTACCAGCGTAAGTGGATAGAAGATCTTCGCTATGACATACTACCTGAGGCGCATGCATAACAGCGTGTGGCACAGTAGCTGAACAGAAGATGCAAAAAGCTGACCTCCCCTCCAGAACATCCTCAGCAGGGCTACCCACAACAACAACCTTACGGAATGAATCACCCACAGCAAGGATATGGCCAGCCCGGCCAATTCGGAGGTCCTCCACCCGGTCCGCCTCCGGTGCAAGGCCAACCGCCGCTCCCTCCAGGCTGGATTTCCCAATTTGACCAAGCCAGCGGACGCAACTACTTCGTGGAACAGGCTACAGGTCGCAGTCAATGGGAGCCTCCGGTACCTCCACCAGTCGGCCACGGTCCACCTGCTGGCCCTCCGCCGCCTCACCAAGGTGGATATGCTCAAGGACCTCAGGGTGGGTACGGCCAACTGCCTGCCCAGCAGTCATATGGCGGCGGCATGGCGGCAGGGCCGGCTGCCATGCCATCGCCCGGCTATGATCTCAGACAGCGTGCCAATTTTGATGCATCGAGGGCAGCAGATGACTGCCGAGCTGCCATGAAGGGCTTTGGAACGGACGAGACCAAGCTGATCAAGGCTTTGGCATCTCTGGGTCCCCTCGAGATCGAGGCATGCAAGCAGGCCTACCAACAAAGACATCGTCGCGATCTCATGAAAGATGTACACTCTGAGACATCTGGTTACTTTCGAGAGGGACTCGAAGCGATCATCCGTGGACCGCTCCGACAGGACTGTCATGTCGTCAACGAGGCGATCAAGGGCATAGGGACAAAGGAGAGCGCGCTCGACGACGTCATGCTGAACAGATCCAATGCCGACATCAACGCCATCAAAGCGCAGTACCAGCAAGAGTACCGACGCACCTTGGAGTCTGACATCAAAAACGATCTCAGCATGAAGACCGAGCGGATGTACGATATGGTGCTCTCGGCTCGAAGGAATGAGGAGTCTGCACCTGTCATTCCTCAGCAGATCGATCAAGATGTCAAGGAGATTTATGGCGCTACCGAGGGTCGAACGGGAACAGACCAAATGACAGTTTGCTCCATCCTGACCTCACGCAGCAATGGCCAGATCCGCGCAATCTCACAAGCCTACAAGGCCAAATACCACAAGTCGCTGGAAGATGTCATCAAGAAGGAATTCAGTGGCCACATGGAAGATGCACTTCTCTTCATGGTGGGCGCGGCGACGGATCCAGCCAAGCATGATGCAGACCTCCTCGAAGATTCCATGAAGGGCCTCGGCACGAAGGACCAGGCACTGGTGCGCCGCGTTGTCATGATCCACTGGGACAAACAGCGTCTCCAACAGGCCAAGGCTGCATACAAGCACTTTTACAAGCGGGATCTGGCCGAGCGGATCAAGTCGGAAACGAATGGCGACTACAAGAAGCTCATGGTCGTATGTGTCGGCGGCCTCATCTGATTGTGTCGCGACTGACTTCTTCTAGCTCTTTGAGTGAGCCCGGATTGGCGTCTTTTAACTTGTTGGATTGATACCCGCGAGGGAGGAGAGACGAGGATGTTTCAGGCTGGAAACGAGTGCCTTTGCATGCCGTTCAATGATACACACGAGTTTCCTATTCTTGCTCATAGTCATCATAGTTCATATCAGCTTCTGTATCTCCTGTTGGTTGCTTCTTTTCTCTTCGGATTGCGTTATGGTTGACTCCATACCTACTTCTCTCACGGCTCGCCCTCCAAGCGCTCTGACACATCGGGAACTCGAGTTTCGGAAAGTGGTTGCGCTCACTTGGAGGGATAAAGGCGCCCAATATCCCTAGCGGCGTGCTTCCGCAAGGCCCAACAGGCGATGAATACTTCCGATCTAATGCCACTGCACCAACAAGGACCCCTGATTAGTCTTCGCGTGGTCGTGACACTGCTCACCACTCCAGCAGTTCCTGCGGTTTCGAGTTGCTCTCCGTCCGTATGCGATTACCAGCATCGAAGCCTGCATATCCGTCGCCCATGCCCTCCTCGCGTGGGATGAGTGGCCCTGTGCTGTCCAATGTTTTGTTGCTTACACGAGGACTTCTGTGAACTGCCACGAGGAAATCCGATCCAGATCACAACGCCATATACCAATCATTGGGAGAGATTGCGCAATTGACTCAACGTGGCCACCCACGACTACTGCTGTCGACTAAACATGTGAATAATGTACGCGCTCAGCTACCCTGGTCGAAAATGTGACGTAGGTGGGTGACAACGCAGGATACGCACACCCCCTTGTTACCTCACCGGCAGCTCGACACTCTCGTCGTTCTCAACGACAGCGGCGCGATTGCTTGACATTGTTACAAGAACCTTGGAAGAAGTGGATAATAGTGGGAGGAGAGCAAGAAATCACAGGAGAAAGTTTGGACTCCCCATTGGCCTGCAAGTGAAGAGATCAGCACGCGCACGACAGGCCGAAACTCTAACTGACATTCGGATCCGCAGAGACCGAGACATCACGAACCCGACTCCGAAGGAGACGGTCGGAAGCCGACAAAGCATATCGTTCCTCTACAACTGCTTTCAACACATCTTCCATGAGTCATGTCGTCGACCAGCGCAGAGTTCCCGCTTCTGTTCACCGTCGAGAGCTCCAACAGACATGAAAGTGAGTCGGGGGGTTCAGTATAGGCTACTGTAGCTAGGTCGTGCATCAGCTAGGTTGATCGCTGACATCTCCAACCTAATCTGACAGTCATCCTTGTCGATGTCGGTCTAGACCTCTCACACCTGAAACAGGCTGTCGAAGCTGTCGTCGAGTCGCCTAACTGTGCGGAAGTCCTTAGCAAGTATCGCAACAAGGACCGCGACGATCGCGTATCCGAGATCGGGGTGAGGTGGGCAGAGAGGCCACTGTTTCCGAAAGAGACATTGATAACGCCGGGAAACATTCGGCCAGTGTTGATGATGTTGGCTGCTGGTAGTGGGAAGGATGTGTTGAATGTGAAGCTGGTTCAAACGCCGGACGAGGCGGCGAAGTAGCAGGAGTAGCCTATTCTACCAGCCCTGCGCAACCCGAGCGAATGGTGATGGGAGAGGTATGTCTGGCATTAATGTATCTCACTGAGGACCCGGGCTGGGGGAGGATAGGTCGTGGTTGTCGGCTTTCCATAGGAAACCGGCCCTTGTTCTGCATTGCTAGGTAGGAACGTATCACACCGCCTCTTCACGTCATCAACGAGCGGACAGTGTTGTCTCGTTGCAATACATGGTCAACTTTGAGGCATTGCAACCAAATCTTCCGCTGCCGCCGTGTTACGGTCGTGATCAGGACGGCCCATGAGCCCCAAGGATATACATGCAGCTGCTTTCAGGCGTCATTGGTTGTGTGCTAGCCGTCGAACCATCATGGCTCAGCGAAGCCTGGGTTTCCGGACGGTATGGCTGTTGGTGTCATATTTTTGGGTCGGTGCTGAAACCGTTGGTGGATCTCATGCTTTCGAAGTACATCGATGGGGGTCGCGCAACGCTTGCTGCGTTACCTGCAAGTGTTTCACTTTCCGTGGCGGCACGGAGTGTACAACTTCAATAAAGTGGTCGCGTGAGCGGCGCTGTTGCAGCCATAACCGCCAGTGTAACGAGGGTTCTGTGCACGGCGCAAGGCTTGTGAACTCCATGCAACTGCCGGCCAACCTTCGCACTATTGTACAACGTCCGGCACGTGTATCACTCTCGGTTCAACACATGGAAGCTGATCGGTATCGATAGAGCCACAAGAGTCCCGGCCCATCCGATCGGTGGGTCCATCCTGGAGTGCGTACCTACATTACTCCCATGCAGACAGGCTGGCTCCCACGAGATGATGATGCCATTACACGGTAATGCGCTTGCTCGGATGAGGTCGTACAGCCAGGTGGATGTGCTTGGACATGAGATGGGTGAGCTGTGGGCGCTGCGTCCACGGTACTCCTGACGGAAACATCGTGGCTTAGTCATTGCATTAGTCGCAGCTGTGGTGTGATGCTTGCTTGTTCGCCAAATGGAAAGCATGGCATGTGGGACGTGACTGCTAGGGGAGTTGAGAATGGTTCATCAGCCTAGTGAAGTATTGTGGCCGCGGATTTTTTGATTGGTCGAGTCCATCTGCAACATTCCCGGACGAATCAGAGATCGGTAAAAAGTACCCTATAGGCTGAAGGGCACCCTGCAGCCTGCAGGGTGAGAGTGAAGTGCAGGCAGGTGTGGCAAGGGGTTCCCCACCGCGGGACACGGCGCGGGAGACGAAGCCATCTGACGAGTACCGAGACGTTGCTGGCCTGGTTATATCGCAATCGTCACTACATCGGAAGTTGATATTGCAGTGGTGGAAGACGAGGAGCCGCAGGACTGCAGTGGTTGTTCACTCACGTCGATCAGCCCTTGCGGATGAGAGCGGCCAATGGGAGGTCCAAAGCAGGGCTCCGCACGTCAGAGTTCAACCTAAGGGAGGGGTGCAACAGCCAACTCTCTCCATCATGTTCTCAGAGAAGACAGCCTTTTAGGCAGAGACCGCAGTCTCAGTGCTGCCAGTGCCACGACCATCGCCGCGCAGCGTAGCACACCGCACCGCTCTGCGATCGCCGGCACGCAAGGCGGCGCATGGTCGCGCGCTGTGAGTGCGAGCGACACCGTACGACTTGGTGGATGCTGCGGCAATCATGTATCAATAATAACCAGGCTTCGTCCCAATACAGCACAGTATGGGAGCTCCCGAAGCTGAGCCAGCGCCGGTCGCAGCTTCCCCGACCCCACCAGCACCTGCTGTGCTGCTGAGTGCCCAGCTGGCTCTCCGTGCGGGCGGCGGGCGGATGACAGAACCTGTCTCATCACCCCACGGTGGATGGAGAAGCAGGGATCACATCCTTAACCTTTGTTACCAGCCACAGTCCCGGCAAGCTCGTGTGTCCCGTGCACGGCCGCGACTTCTTCTTTCTTATCGCGATTGGCCTGTGCCTTCCAACTGCCCGGCGCGCTGGGTCGCACCTTCCACGCTTTCTCGAGTCCAGAGTCTCTGCCGGAAAGTGCTCCCTCTTTGCGCACCTGCACCTGCACCTGCACTTCTCGCGGTCTCCCTCCCGCTCTGTTCCAGCACAGCACATAGGCCGCCCACCGCCCACCGCCTACCGCCCACCCGTCGCTTGATTGATTGTTCGCGCCCACGCTGTTGTTGCCTGCCTGCCTGCCCGCCCGCCTGCCTGCATCCATCCATCCACCCATCCATCCATCCATCCATCCATCGCTGCTCAAGCCACCCCAATTCGGCCTGACAGCGCACGCATCTCGCCTCGCAGCTTCCGACTGTACGTCGCGTCTTCAATCGTTCGGTCGGCCTGCAAGTATTCATCGCAAGGTATCACCATCCCGGCTCTGGTCTGGTCTGGTCTGGTCTGGTCAGCGCTGCGCCGCGCATCCATCCTGTTGTATCTGCTCTGTTCAACCTGCGCATGCGACTCTGGTCCCGCCGCACACCGTCTCGCCCTCGCTGCTCCGGCCTTCTCGCATACGCGCTGCCACCGCCAATCGCACCGCTATCGCCAGCTCTCATATGCCATTTCCGATTCGCGCGCTTTCGGTGTCGAACGGCGTCAAGTCCCGGCTCAGCAGACTCCAATCCAGCAACGGCGTCCAGGTCACACAGCGACGGCGGGAACCATCCACCGTGACTACCTGCCGAGTGGATCGCCGCATGTACTAACTCCAGCTTATTCTCTTGACGCTTTTCTGTTCCGTGTTGATCCAAGGCGACCACCGCGCAATGGGCGAGTCGATCCCGGCCAATACCGTTCGCACATCTGCTACCATGTACTCGCGGAGTCCATTTGGATCGTCTCCCCCAACTCCGTCATTCCGTTCGGATATCTTCACGCAGAGTTCCATGGCCGCATCGGCTCAGATCTATGGCACTTCTCCAACTGCTGAGCGCCATCCTGACCGCAATGGCGCCATGCCCTCTCTCCAGGCCAGCACATCTGACCCAGTATCCGCGTTTGGTGGCGTGGATTCCCGACCCGCACCAGCGGTCGTGATCCGCAGGCTTCCGCGTAACATTGGAAACGAGGCCTTACGCAGTATGCTTATTTTCGCAGGAGATCTCATTGATACCGAGTTCATCCGTTCGCCCTATCCCGAGGACTCAGGCTATGCTACGGCTGTGGCCAGATTTCAGACTTCCACAGGCGCCTTGGAGGCGCAACAGAAGCTCCACGGCAAACCCAACACCACGAAGGAGGCGACTATGATTGTAGAGGCGCACAGCACGAGTGCAGTCGGAGCTTTCGAACGGCGAAACACAATCGATGGGACCGCAACGAGAACGTCGAACAGCTCCACCTCTTCTGGTGGTGCTGGGCGATCCCGGTTCAACAGCACCTTCCAAACGACTGCAGAGCGAGTTTCACCGCCTCTACCAACCTCAGGGTCCGGAGGCAATGGGGATTTCCCCAACCCTGAGAGCAGTGCACACTTTCAGAATCTATTCTCGCCCCAGTCACCGCTTGCCAATGGTGTAGATGGACATTCCCGTATCAGCGGCAAGTCCGTCATCAATGACGACTCTGTCGATGATGAGACCGGAGATATCTTGAAAGACCCGGTCGCGTATGCTAAGAGCGGCCAACAGCCGTCTGCACGCAGGGCCACCAATCCGGCCATACCAGTCGGTCGCTTTGGCAGCCTTTCTTTGAACTCACCCAACGGCCTCGCATCGCCAATGACAAATGGCTTCCCGACGCAGCGAGGTAATGGTTCACTCTCTGGTCCATCGTCTCAGATCTCACAAAATGGCACTCCTAGCAATGCCTTCTCTATATCTGGCTTCCCAAGGCCACAATACCCGCCTGTTAATCCAGCTGACCAGAATCCACCCTGCAATACTCTCTACGTTGGTAATTTGCCAATAGACACTTCGGAGGATGAACTGAAGTCACTTTTCTCCAAGCAACGAGGCTACAAGCGCTTGTGCTTTAGAACGAAGCAGAATGGTCCCATGTGTTTTGTGGAGTTCGAAGATATCAGCTTCGCCACCAAGGCACTGCATGAACTTTATGGACACCCACTGCACAACAGTGTCAAGGGCGGTATACGGCTCAGCTTCTCTAAGAACCCACTCGGCGTCCGCTCAAACCAAGTGAGTGGGGTCGGAGCGAGCGCAGCAATGTCGCCACAGGCCATGTCACCAGGCTACTCTGGGGTGGTAAATGGCGCGAACTTCAGTGCCGTGTCCGGGCCGCCTCCGGGATTGGTGACCCCTCCTGGATTGACGAACGGAGCCAGCTACCGAGCACCGCAGACTGGGATGGATGGTATGTTCAGCAATCCCTTTAGTGTACCCACTCAGGAATTCGTGAGCCAGCTGAGCCCGCGCAATTATTCGGGAGGTGTTCCACAGCCCCTTGGAGCCGGAACTTTTGGTCGAGATTCTCGTGGCTATACGGACTATGCGCTGGGTCGTTAAGATAGACCCCGTCATCCCAGATGGCCTTGCGCTGCAAAGGGAGCGGCGGCAACAGAAGCATCGGAGTGGCGTCAAGTAGAGTCACTCGGAAAGGGGATACATCGGAAGCCTTCCTACAACTGGACGGCGGCAGGTGAAGCGCAAGCGACGAGGCGTAACGACAGGAGGAAATGACTTCCAACAATTGCATTTCAGCACGACACATTTGGGGCGCATCCGGACATTATCTCACTCAGCACATCATTGGCGGCGGAACACTGAATTTACGGTCTTTTCGAAAGTGCGAGATTCCCCTTTTGCGCGATGCGGCTACCATAGCTGGACTTTGGATCCATATCATTGGGCGTTTCTGGGGGTTCATCGTAAATATTATGATACCAATTGATTTAAACCACGACATCGGCCTGCATACAGGGACGACAGGCGCACATTGGCAACGGCGCGCTATGGATATGCCGTTCTACATAAAAGGGTCGCTACGCAGCAGGTATACCTGGCGGAACAAAACAAAAAGGCCGCTCTAACTTTTAAGATTTCTCCTTTGGACACGAGTTTGGATCGGGCAGACTTGTTAGCTCTTGGTGCAATAACATCAATTCTATTTGATGTATGGGCATACAGCATGGGAGCGTACCAATTCGCATCGGGAGGGTTGTGCATACATGGCTCTTGCTAGACACGAGGTCTGCAAGCTTGCAACTTTCAGAAAAGGTTTCACAAAGATCATGTAGGCATGGCGTGTTCTGCGAGGGGAAGGGCAGCGCGATGGCAGCAAGAGCGAGCCGACTTTATTGCTTTGGATTGATTTTCATACGACACGGCTAGCCCGCTGTTGATTTTCTTCGACCCCGTGCTTTCGTGGAGGCATCAAGATGTATGAGTGCCATACACCGGCACCATCTCCAGAGAAAGCTGAAGTGTAGTAGATGATTTTTGCGTGTTAGCGCAAAAATAGAGGATCTCGCGTGTCAATGATGTAGCACATAGCTCAATATAACACGGTGCGCGTTTCGAACCGCAAGCTCCTGAGATGGCAAAAAAGCGCAGCATCGACCTGCGCCCTGCACGCGCATCGCATCATGCATGTCAGACATGCCTACCTACTTGTACCTCTGACTCTTACTCAGCACCATTACGTGGGTCTCGACGAGGATTTACCGCAACACGACATTCTACCGTGCTTTCACGTCAAGCACCGCAAACAAGCGTCTCGGCATGGTCAAGAATCCCCAGCTGGTCCTTCATTCAAGGGATAAAAAGATATTTCAGGAACAAATGGCATGGCTCTGACCGTATGGCACCTATCCTCTTCACGGCACGGGAACGTCACAAGACCACTACTCGAAGGGCGGAAATGTTAATGCTAACAGCGTATGTCTCGCAGCACAGACTTTAGGGCGTGGCGGAGCCTGACAGGTCATGAGAAACAGGATGATGGGCCTGCTCAGTGGAGAGAGGTCTTGCTATGCTGTATGGATTATTAGAGTTCTGCAATAGAATGGGCTCGGGATGGCCAAGCCACAGTTCTGCGCTGATCATCTATTCGCAAGGCGAGCCCATTGTGTCGATCGATACGATTCTTGTATGAGGGGGCGCTTATGGTATGCGTGTGTCGATCACTACTGGGGTGCAGAATAGCATGGTGCAGCTGGGAAGAGTGTCCGACTCAGATACCGTGTATGAGTCTTGCTAGCTTTGGGCGCAAGTGCGTTGGCAGAGATACGATCTGCTATCTTGAACGACCTACCGCCACAGACCATAAGGCCCGTCCGTGAACTTCCACAATTTGACCGTTCCGTCTTCACTGCCAGTTGCGTACAGTCTTCCATCCGGGCTGAAGCACGTTGTCCAGACAGGTCCATGGTGACCTCTTCCTGTCTCAAGTTCGCTCTCCGTCTCGAAGTCCCAGAGATGTACCCAGGTATCATTCGGACAGCCGGTGACGAAACGCTTCGCTTCGCCATTCAAAGCTACACTGGCGACTTCTTTCTCGGTTCGGATATGTTTAATCAGCTGACCTGGTCGCCCGCCCTCGAAGAAATAGATGTTCTTGCCAGCTGCCACGCTGATAATACCTTCTGGAGCACCGTTCAGGCCAGAGTTCAGTTCGCATGAGCCGGGAAGACTTTCGATTTCATAGCTTGCAATGCAAGTACGAGAGCGGAGATCCCACCAACGGATTTTCTTGTCGTCGGCGGCTGTAATCACTATGTTGGGATCGCGGGACCAGATGATGGATTTAATGGCACCTTGGTGTTCACCGGATCCGATCTCATAGGAAGGAGGCTCTGCCAAAGGAGTATTGACGTTGTTATTTGGCCCGCCTTCGCTAGAGGACTGTGCTGAGCTTGTTCGCGAGAGATCAAAGATGCGCAGCTTCTTTTCCATGCCTCCGGTCGCTAGGACTTGAGGCCGTTCTTGAGGCGGAAATGCCACTGCGCGAACGATGTGATTGTGTTGCAAAGTGTGCAGGACCTCACCAGTGAATGTGTCCCATACCTTGGCTGAGAAATCGGCAGATCCGGTCGCGGCGAGGGTAGCATCGTCAGACAGTCTGGCACTCCAGACAGCACCTTTGTGGCCGATGAATGTTCCTATCCAATCACCGGTGAGGCCGTCGCGTAGCATTGGGCTGTTGTCTTTACATGCTGAGATCATGTAGAATTGGGAAGCTGAGCCAGAGCTTGCGAGCAGGGAAGAGAATGAGACATGGGTGATGGGTCTGGAGTGACCGTGGCAAGTGAGTGGGACGATTTTGGTGGTTCCTACGAGTGTCAGCCATCATTGTTGGTGATGTGGCACTTGATATTCATACCTACCAGAGGTGATGCCTGTATCGTCTTGGCGCTTGAAGGCAAAGTCGGCCATGATCAGAGATTGTGGATACTGTTGTGATTGGGAGCGCTGGGCGCACAGTCTGCTGATTTAGTGCCGGGTCGTGGATAGAAGCTTATCACGGCTTTTGAGCGAGTGAGCTTGGGTAGTTGGCTTGCGCGCTTGATGTATGTGGTCGTCTCGATCGTAAAGTCGTAAATCGTTATTCGAATGATGCGTGGTAGAACTCCGTCCAACGCCCCGTGAGTCCAGCTTAAGGTGATGTTGCCGCAAATCCCATCGAAAGGCAAGCGGCAGCAATGCAGCGAGAAGAGGAGGGAGGGCGAAGGGGCGACTACCTATCACGTATGCGTAAAGGAGACAAGAATGTTTAGAATGAAAACCCTTGCACTAGCCTCCGCAGCCCCAACCCTGGCTAGCAATAATACCACACCCGGTCTGCGTGACAACACTGCCGATACGATTTATTGCACGGAGGAGTAATGCGAGGATCGTGCCCGGGACTGAGAGGTTTCGGCGGGAGGCGGGAGGCGGTTGGCATATGGGGGAGGGGAGGGAGGGAGTGTGCAGCACTGGCAAATCACATGCTTTCGTGAGGGCGAATGTGGCAGGTGCGGTAGGGGCGCCCGCTTGATGCCGTTGGCCGGGTTGTTGCCCTGGATCCTGGATCGTCAACATTCGCTCGAGTGCCTCCTTTTGCGCACCGCAGGACATGTGCGCCTACAGCACCCAACGCACCGAATACCACACCGACGCCGCCGCCGGACTGCTTGCTACGCGACTCTGGACTTGGAATGTTGTATTGGCTCCGACCGCATTTCTGGGGGCGTGAGACATCGCAGTGAAATCACATCTACATCAGGCAACGTACACGAATCACCTGGACATCGCATGTTTGATTAGACAGCGACACCGACCATCAAAGCCCTTTGGACCTCGTGCTGCCACTCCGGTAAACACTCCTGCGAAAGTGTGTACTCTCCTGCACCACGGACGATTTCGCAAGACATGCGCCGCTAGAGACGCGCAACGACTGCCGGACACTGGACTAGAAATATGACTTCCTCTCCGCTGCGCATGGGCGCGGATCTCAAGGAACAACTGGAATGGTACAAGAAGCAGTACGAGCAACTCGAGACTGATCTTGCGGATTTCCAGGCGAGCAGTAAGGACCTCGAGGAGCAACTGGAAAAGGACGTGGAGACGGCCGAGAAGAGCGAGAGGAAGTGGAAGGAACAAGTTGAGAAGCTCAATTTCGAAGTCGACGAATGGAAGACGAAGCACAAACAAGCTAAAGATGAGGCAAACCGAGCACAGAATGCGCTGCAGAAGGAAATCACGACCATGCGCGAAGAGAATCGCACACTTCACCTGAAGCTACGAGATACGGAAGTTATGAATGATGACTATGAACGACAAGCGCGAAACACGGAATTCGAAAAGGAGGATCTGGAAGGCCGGTATAACGCAGCGATTGAGCGGGGAGTCCTGTTGGAAGAGACTGTGAAAATCGGGGAGCAAGAGCGGGAAGCTTTGAGGATCGAGACGCAGAGGCTCAGGGATGAGCTAAGCGACCTGAAGGTGGAAAGCGAAATCACACTTGAGAAGTTGCGAGTAGCGACGACAACCATTGAGGCACTCCGAGCGAGCAAGCCGTCCTCCCTAGCAGTAGAGAATCTACGTGCCAGAAGTCCTGCCAGCGAGGCGAGTGGAGCGACACCACTTTCACCTACTGCATCTACGCCACCGCCCAAGTCTGACACGGCGTCAGATGCGCCTACGCCTCCGTCACCGCCACTCTCGGATGCTCCGACAAATGGCGAGGCGAAGACACCTATGCCGAAGAAGAGAACATCACTGATACCAGAAGCGGGCGCGACACCAAGAGCAGCGCGAGGGATACCGAGACACTCGAGAGGGCCCTCGCTCGCATCGAGCACCAGCACAGCCTTATCAGATGCCAGAGCCATGAAACCACCCCACAAGCCACGCGCACGGCCAAGCAATGCACAAGACAGACTTCCGCGCTCGGAATCCCTGCACCAGATCCGAGGCTTGATCGGCAGGATGCAAAAGATTGAACAGCGAGTACATTCGGCCCGTTCAAAACTTCCAAGTCCCGGCACACCGAGAGGATCTCCACGTGCTGGCTCGGCGCTAGGCGAAAGCATTCCTCCCTCTGTGACCGTGAGGCGAAGCTCCAAGCGGCCCAGCGCAAGCACTACCTCCTCAGCATTCCAGGAGGACGAAAGCGACGTAGCGGTGGGTGACATGGTGAGACGCGAGAGCCACGTCAAGCGCCTATCGTACGGCATTCCTCGGCCTGCCTCTGCGATGACAAGCAGATCAGACATGCCGGACCGACCTCCATCTGCCCTGGATAGACCACCATCTGCAGCAGCGTGCCGGCCGAGCAGCCGAGCATCGTACGCTAGAGCTCCCAGCCGTTCAGGTGCACGGACCGATTTCGGACATTATTCAGGTCCTCATTCAACGTCCGGCGCAGGTACCAACGTCCCTGGTCGACCGCAATCGAGCGTAGGCGGAAGTTACGCGGCAGGCACAACAACGACGCCTACACTGCACAGGTCTCGCGCGAGTATCAGTGGTATTCGAAGGAAAGCGGCGGAAAGTGAAGATGCTGCCGTGGTGACAACACCCGGGAGAAGGACCAGCGGCATACCTGCGCCTGGCGCGAGCGGACTGCCGGCCTCTACGAACTTCTCACGGAGCAGTGGGCCAGGTGTGAAGCCGCGAACGAACACTGTGTCCTCTCGCACGAGCAGTCGCTTCAGTCCTGGCAAGGCTGATGGAGCAATGAGACCGCCGCCCAAGCGAACGCAGACGAGCGACATTGGCGAAACATACTAAAGAGAGGGGCGATCGGGGCCAGGTGTCACGGTGTCGATGTTGTCTAGGCTGAGCGCAATGGCTATGTGCGATTCAGCTCGTGGTGCTATTCAAATTCATGATATTAGTAGTCGCAGATCAGAGATCTGACGACCTTGACGAGGAGGATCTACTAAGCGAGGCTGACGAGATGACGGTTTTCGTAGGAATCGGTTGGACAGGCATGGTGTGGTACAGGAAGAAGGATGGGGGGCCTTCGCTGACGTTGACGCCTCGATTTTGCTGTGCAGTGCTGCGGCTGATGTTCTGAAGATACCTCCATATGCATGCAAAGATTGCTTATCCGTGAATCATCGTTGCACGGTTTCTGTAACAGCACGCTCGGCAACTTGAGAAGTCGATGTGAGGATTAGTGCTAGCATAAGGGGGTGGGGCCCGTGTGCACAGTAGGCGGAGGTGGGGAAAAACACCCCGAGCACGTATCCGATACTGGCCGATTCGGGGAGCGAGGTTCGGGGATTTCACTCGGCGGCCATGCACGTCCACCGGTCCTCTGCGTCGCTCGCGGCAAACCTCTCTCACGGATGAGGCCAGGGAGGATGGCGCAGCGGGGGCGCAGAGGAACAGCGTTCTCGTTATGGCTCATTATTGTTGTGAGGAGAGCCGAAAACGAGACGTTTCGATCAGCACAGGGCGAGTGGGAAGATGTTCGCGTCTGTGCGCTTACGCAACGGGAGACTATTTTTAAGCTCCAGGCGCCTTCCGGAGGGATCTTGCCGCTTGCCGGCTCACGATCCCACCAGCGCGAGAGGATTGGCGCATGGTTTTTCCTTCGGGTGCCGGGCGCGCAGAGGGCGGATGGTTTGTGCCACGCAGGTGTGGAAAAGTTCCGATGGGGGAGGAGTGATGGACGCGCGTGTGCGACAGCGATCGATGATGGCTGGGAGAAAGAAATGGGCGTGGGCATGGGCATGGGGCATACAGTCGACATGGGCGTCGAGGTCGCGCGCTTTGGTGGTTGAGAGAGAGAGAGCACGATGTGTTGACGAACGAGGTCCAGGTACCTTGCAGAGGCGCACAATGATGTCGCCGGTTGCTTCGTCCCAACCATGCGGAGGCAGGGTACACACAGGAGGGTCTGCTGCACTCCGCACGGGCGACTTTTCTGCTGAGTCGCTCACCCACCGCTCGTTGTGGCTCGATGGGGCCTCAATGCTGATAGCGACGACAGTGATTGAGCCGCGTATCGCCTTCCGTGCTCGCCCGTCGTCGCCTTCATGCGGCGGGGGCCAGAGCCACGGTGGTCTGCTGGCCGGGAAATGCGTGCGAGATGGGCGTGGAAAAGCTGAGCGTTGGTGCCGCTGTACTTGGCCGCATCGGGGCTGGGTCAGTTGTTCAACGTGAAGCCCGTTCGGAGTGCTGGATAATTCGTGGTCGAGGTGTGGGAGACATATAGATGCCGATCAGCCTCTCTCCCTCCGACCGCGAGCTCCCCGATCTTCCCTTTTTCCTGCGTGATCATAATCTCTTCTCTCCCGCGTCCAGTTCCTGTTCCTGTATGTGTGTGTGTGGCCCCCTTTCCTCACCCACTCGCAGCACGACATCACTCCTCCATCCAGCTGGTCGACGACGCATCCATCGAGCTTTCGCTACCTAGCTTCACCACCACCACCACCACTTTCCGGGTCATATCGGGCAACGGCACAATTTAGTGCATCGGATTGTTTGACCTGGGACTTATTCTGACACTGCACCGGGTAGTTCTGCATTACTACGAACCGACCTCTGCCCAGAGAAGTACTGGACTTCTGATCACACACAGCGGCCACATCGTCGTTCTCGCTTCCAAAAGCACGACCCCCCGGTAGTGCAGCTCGACGGTATCTGACGCTCGAGCCACCCCTGACGGAGCTTACACACATTTTGCCGACTCCTGGTCATTAATCCTTCGGACTTCAGGTCGAGCAGCTGGAGTTTGGGGGTAATTGATCGGCATCAGCCTGGGCACTCTGACTATTTTCGCCCGCTCGTCTCAGCTTCTCCCCAATTACCACCTATCTTTCTCCCATCACATTTAGAAATCGACTGCGAACATGGCCGACGCAGTCGGAGGAGCCGTCAAGGCCAATGGCCACACCAATGGCTATCCCAGCAGCTATTCGGCGAAGTACAACCTCGCATCGCATTTCATCGGAGGCAACGCGCTGGACAAGGCGCCTCCGAGCAAAGTCAAGGACTTTGTCGCAGCGCATGACGGTCACACGGTCATCACAAATGTGAGTAGCTCGCGGCACGCTGAAGCTGAAGCTGAGCAGGCTCCGGCTCCGCGCAGCTGGTATGCATGGAAAATGCAGCACTGACCTCTGCCACAGGTCCTGATTGCGAACAACGGTATTGCAGCAGTCAAGGAGATCCGATCCGTACGAAAATGGGCCTACGAGACATTCGGCAACGAGCGTGCCGTCCAATTCACCGTCATGGCCACGCCAGAGGATTTGGCAGCCAACGCCGACTACATCAGAATGGCTGACCAGTATGTGGAAGTCCCTGGTGGTACGAACAACAACAACTACGCCAACGTCGAGCTCATTGTCGATATCGCCGAGCGGATGAACGTGCACGCCGTGTGGGCTGGGTGGGGACATGCTTCGGAGAACCCCAAGCTTCCCGAATCTCTCGCAGCCTCGCCCAAGAAGATCGTCTTCATTGGTCCCCCCGGCTCAGCTATGCGATCGCTCGGTGACAAGATCTCATCTACGATCGTTGCACAGCACGCAAAGGTGCCCTGCATTCCTTGGTCAGGTGAGGGTGTTGAGGAAGTCGAGGTCGACGAGAACAACATTGTCACTGTTCGCGACGATGTCTACGCCAAGGGCTGCGTCACCTCCTGGCAAGAAGGTCTCGAGGCGGCCAAGAAGATTGGTTTCCCAGTCATGGTCAAAGCCTCAGAAGGAGGTGGTGGCAAGGGCATCCGAAAGGTCGAGGACGAGGAAAACTTCGAGTCATTATACAAGGCCGCGGCGAGCGAGATCCCCGGCTCACCCATCTTCATCATGAAGCTTGCCGGCAACGCCAGACATTTGGAGGTCCAGCTCATGGCCGATCAGTACGGCAACAACATCTCCATTTTCGGTCGTGACTGCTCGGTGCAGCGAAGACATCAGAAGATTATTGAAGAGGCGCCAGTCACAATTGCGAGCCAGAGCACCTTCCAACAGATGGCAGATGCTGCTGTTTCACTGGGACGACTCGTCGGATACGTCTCTGCGGGTACTGTGGAATACCTGTACTCGCACGCTGATGACAAGTTCTACTTCTTGGAGCTGAACCCTCGTCTTCAGGTCGAGCATCCTACGACTGAGATGGTTTCCGGAGTCAACATCCCAGCAACACAACTCATGGTGGCCATGGGTCTCCCGCTCCACCGCATTCGTGACATTCGGTTGCTCTACGGTGCGGATCCACACACGTCGACCGAAATCGACTTCAATTTCGCAAAGGCCGACAGCTCCGGGAAGCAGCGTAGGCCGCAGCCCAAGGGACATTGCACAGCTTGTCGTATCACCTCCGAAGACCCCGGTGAGGGTTTCAAGCCCTCATCTGGCACGATGCACGAGCTGAACTTCAGGTCATCTAGCAACGTGTGGGGTTACTTCTCTGTCGGTGCCGCGTCCGCTATCCACAACTTCTCTGATTCACAATTTGGTCACATCTTCGCGTATGGCGAGAGCAGACAAGCCTCGCGGAAGCACATGGTTGTCGCATTAAAAGAGCTGAGCATTCGCGGTGATTTCAGGACAACGGTTGAATACCTCATCAAGCTGTTGGAAACTCCAGCGTTCGAGGAGAACACCATTACAACGGGATGGCTCGACGAGCTGATCAGCAAGCGATTGACTGCAGACAGACCAGACCCAATGGTCGCAGTCATTTGCGGTGCCGTGACCAAGGCTCACGTCGCCAGCGAAGGCTGCTTCGAAGAGTACAAGAAGGGCCTTGACAAGGGTCAGGTGCCCGCCAAGGACATTCTTAAGACCGTCTTCCCAATCGACTTCATCTACGAAGGCATGAAGTACAAATTTACTGCGACACGCAGCAGTCGCGACACATATACTCTTTTCATCAACGGCAGCAAGGCTGTTGTCGGCATCCGAGCACTGTCCGATGGCGGTCTGCTTGTCCTTCTCGGCGGTCGCTCGCACAACGTGTACTGGAAGGAGGAAGTCGGTGCCATCCGCATGTCTGTCGATGGCAAGACCTGTTTGCTGGAGCAGGAAAACGATCCAACTCAGCTCCGAACACCCTCTCCCGGTAAGCTCGTTAAGTTCGCCGTCGAGAACGGTGAGCATGTCAAGAAGGGTCAAGCTTTCGCCGAAGTTGAGGTCATGAAGATGTACATGCCTCTGATCGCACAAGAGGACGGTATCGTCAATCTCATCAAGCAGCCAGGCGCAACTCTCGCAGCCGGTGACA
This sequence comes from Pseudocercospora vitis, assembly GCA_026120125.1. Classification (NCBI taxonomy): domain Eukaryota; kingdom Fungi; phylum Ascomycota; class Dothideomycetes; order Mycosphaerellales; family Mycosphaerellaceae; genus Pseudocercospora; species Pseudocercospora vitis. The sequence continues at coordinate 414,915 of JALRML010000003.1, read as the reverse complement.
TTCTGGGTATACTGGCACTCGACGACCCGTCCAGGGTCAAGTCTGCTCAGCCATTCTTGGGCCAGCTTCCAGACATGGGCACTCCAGTCGTTCTCGGTACCAAGCCACCGCAACGATACGCCTTCCTCAGAAGCGTCATCGAGTCGATTCTGCAGGGCTACGACAACCAGGTCATCATGAAGCAGACCCTCAAGGAGCTCATCGCAGTACTGAGAGATCCCGAACTGCCATATGGAGAGTGGAATGCGCAGGCATCTGCACTGCACTCTCGTATGCCTGCGAAGCTGGACGCAGCCTTCGAGGACACTGTCAAGCGTTCGCACAGCCGTAAGACGGAGTTTCCAGCTAAACAGCTGCAAAAGGCTTTCGACCGCTTCCTTACGGAGATGTCCCCTGGCGACGCCGAACTTCTTCGTGGGCAGCTCACGCCTTTGATCGAGATCATCAAGAAATACACCGAAGGCCTGAAGGCGCATGAGTTCGAGGTCATCAATGAGCTTCTCGAGCAATACATCTCTGTAGAGAGTATCTTCTCTGCCCGTCAAAACCGAGATGAGGAGGTCGTACTCTCACTTCGTGATGCCAACAAAGACAAGACCGCCGACGTGGTCCAGATCGTACTCTCTCACACTCGCGCTCAAGCCAAGAACAATCTGATCGTCGAAATCTTGGCTGCATACAAACCCAACCAGCCAGGCGTCGGCAATGTCGCCAAGCACTTGCGTGGCTCTTTGCAAAGGCTAGCTGAGCTTGAAGGTCGCTCAACCGCCAAGGTGGCATTGAAGGCTCGTGAGCTTCTGATCCAATGTGCTATGCCTTCTCTCGAGGAGCGAACCAACCAGATGGAGCACATCCTTCGATCTGCTGTTCTTGAGTCGCGCTATGGTGAGAGCGGCTGGGACCACCGCGAGCCCAACTACGAGGTGATCAAGGAGGTAGTCGACTCCAAGTACACCGTCTTTGATGTGCTACCACACTTCTTCGTTCACCAGGACCCATGGGTATCCCTTGCCGCTTTGGAAGTATACACCCGTCGCGCATACCGTGCATATCAGCTCAAAAGACTCGACTACTTGACCGATAATGATACGCCATATGTCCTTGCTTGGGACTTCGCTCTTAGGAAGGTCGGAGAATCTGAGTTCGGTCTGCCGGTCGAATCTTCCCACCCGTCGACGCCCGGCACACCCGCTGAGGGCTTTGGTCGTGTGCATAGTATCAGCGACATGAGCTACATTGGTCGCCAGGTTGGCGCTGCTGAGCCAAACCGCCGCGGTGCCGTGGTGCCAGTACCGTTCATTGACGAGGCCGATGAGTATCTCATGAAGGCACTCGAGGCTTTCCCTGTCGCCAAGGGCGCTAAGAGCAAGGCTGATGGTGGTCTGATGGCTGACCTGTCTAAGAAGCGTGGTCCAGCACAGGCACCAGAGAGCAACGATGACTTAACGGCGGTTTGCAACGTCGCCGTCCGTGATGCAGAGTCTGTGGATGATAAGGAAATCCTGTCGCGCCTCGTTCCCATTGTCAACGAGTACAAGGACGAGCTCCTCGCACGTCGCGTGCGCCGACTGACATTCATCTGTGGCCACAAGGACGGGACTTACCCAGGCTACTACACTTTCCGAGGACCCAAGTACGAGGAAGACACCTCCATTCGTCACATTGAGCCTGCTCTTGCATTCCAGCTTGAGCTTGGACGCCTTGAGAAGTTCAACATCAAGCCAGTCTTCACAGAGAACCGCAACATTCATATGTACGAGGCCATCGCAAAAGGCGCCGAGACTGATAAGCGATACTTTACCAGAGCGACTGTTAGACCTGGCCACTTACGCGAGGAGATCCCAACTGCGGAGTACATGATCTCTGAAGCTGACCGACTGATGACCGACATCCTTGATGCTATGGAGATTGTTGGCAACAACGGCTCTGACATGAACCACATCTTTATCAACTTCTCGGCAACCTTCCCACTTTCGCCGAAGGAGGTTGAAGAAGCTCTCGGTGGTTTCCTCGACCGCTTCGGTCGTCGCGCGTGGAGGCTCCGCGTTACTGGCGCCGAGATTCGCCTTGTCTGCACTAATCCAGAGACTGGCGCTCCCCTCCCAATGCGCGTCAACATCACCAACACTTCGGGTTACATCATCCAGGTCGAGCTCTACGAAGAGCGTAAGTCTGAGAAGACTGGCCAATGGCTGTTCCATAGCATTGGCGGCTCGGTCAAGATTGGCAGCATGCACTTGCGTCCAGTTGGCACTCCATATGAGACCAAGGGTGCGTTGCAGCCCAAGCGCTACAAGGCCCACATCATGGGGACTCAATACGTGTACGATTTCCCAGAGCTGTTCCGTCAAGCTATCGAAAACGAGTGGCACAAGATCGTTGCTCAGCACCCGGCTATGAAGGAGAAGCAGCCTATCAAGGGCGAGTGCATTGAGTACAGCGAGCTGGTGATCGATGATCAAGACAATCTTGCTGAGGTCAACCGTGAACCAGGCGCGAATAGCATCGGCATGGTGGGCTGGATCATCACTGCTAAGACTCCAGAATACCCACGTGGTCGCCGCTTCATCATCATCGCCAACGATATCACCCACAAGATCGGTTCCTTTGGCCCGCAGGAAGATAGATTCTTCCACAAGTGCTCAGAGCTTGCTCGCAAACTCGGCATTCCCCGACTCTATCTTTCTGCGAACTCTGGTGCTCGGATTGGCATGGCTGAGGAGCTTATTCCACACTTCTCTGTTGCCTGGAAAGACCCCAGCAAGCAGGAGGCTGGTTTCGACTATCTCTACCTTACTCCAGAGAAGAAGGCTCGCTTCGAAGACGGCACTCTCAAACACGTTCTCACTGAACCGATCAAGGTGGGCAACGAGGTTCGGCATAAGCTCACCACTATCATCGGTGCCGAAGACGGTCTCGGTGTCGAGTGTCTAAAGGGCTCTGGTCTCATTGCAGGTGAGACTTCACGTGCCTACGAGGATATCTTCACCTGCACACTCGTCACCTGCCGATCCGTCGGTATCGGTGCATACCTCGTCCGTCTTGGTCAACGTGCCATTCAGATTGAGGGCCAGCCAATCATTCTTACTGGTGCTCCTGCCATCAACAAGCTCCTGGGTCGCGAGGTCTACACCTCCAACTTGCAGCTCGGTGGCACTCAGATCATGTACAAAAACGGCGTGTCCCATATGACCGCTGATGACGACTTCGAGGGTGTCTCCAAGATGGTCCGCTGGTTGTCCTTTGTGCCAGAGAAAAAGGGAGCCCCAGTACCAATCTCGCCATCCGCCGACACCTGGGATCGCGACGTCACTTTCTTCCCTCCACAGAGGGCAGCATACGACGTGCGCCACCTCATTGCTGGTGCCGAAACTGATGACGGATTCAAGTCTGGTCTTTTCGACAAGAACTCCTTTGAAGAGGCTCTGGGCGGATGGGCACGCACTGTCGTCGTCGGACGTGCTCGTCTTGGCGGTATCCCCGTCGGTGTCATTGGTGTTGAGACTCGATCGGTGGAGAACATCACTCCTGCTGATCCCGCCAACCCAGACTCAATCGAGCAAATCACGAACGAGGCTGGCGGTGTGTGGTACCCGAACAGCGCCTTCAAGACTGCCCAGGCCATCAAGGACTTCAACAACGGAGAGCAGCTGCCACTTATGATCCTCGCCAATTGGCGTGGTTTCTCAGGTGGTCAGCGTGACATGTACAATGAAGTGCTGAAGTACGGTTCATACATCGTCGACGCTCTCGTCAAGTACGAACAGCCAGTATTTATATACATCCCACCATTCGGTGAGCTCCGTGGTGGTTCTTGGGTGGTCGTCGACCCTACCATCAACCCACAAATGATGGAGATGTACGCTGATGAGGAGGCACGTGGTGGTGTCCTCGAGCCTGAGGGTATCGTCGGCATCAAGTACCGCAAGGAGCGTCAGTTGGAAACAATGGCCCGTCTCGACGCCACTTACGCCCAGCTCCGAGCTCAATTGGCCGACAAGAACTTGACAGCTGAGCAGCAAAATGAGATCCGCAAGAAGATGACACAACGTGAGGACCTACTCCTGCCGGTGTACCAGCAGATCTCTCTTCAGTACGCCGATCTGCACGACCGTGCTGGACGCATGAAAGCCAAGGACACAATCCGCATGCCACTGCAGTGGGCACAAGCCCGTCGCTTCTTCTACTGGCGTCTTCGCCGCCGTTTGAACGAGGAGTACGTTCTCAACCGCCTTGCCAGCTCCCAGTCCAAGGAGCTGGTCAGCAGACCAAGCAACCTCAAGATCCTCGAATCCTGGTCTGGTCTGCCCAAGTACAGCACAGACGACATGTCTGTTGCCATGTGGTTCGAGGAGAACCGCAAGACCATCGCCGACAAGATTGAGACGATGAAGGCGGATGCCATCGCCTACGATGTTGCTGCTCTCATGCGCAGCCACAAGAGTGGCGGTTTGAAGGGCGTGGCACAGGTGCTTAGCATGTTGCCTGTCGACGAGAAGGAGGAGGTTCTCAAGTGGCTGAAGCAGGCATAGAAGCTTCCGAAGTTTGCCTTGAAAGTCTTTTGAGCGTGCGAAAGTGTTCTGGACTCTCGACAGTATCTGTGTTTTGCAATCGTGTGCATTAACAATTTTCAAAGCGAAATGGCTGGCGTAGTTTTGGGTTGAACGGAAGCATTTATGGTTCTTATCATCGCGAAGCGGGGAGGTAGCTATGATCTCACGGGAAGTTCTGAAATGTTGATACGAGTATATAACAAGAAGCTTTCCCATTGTCATTGTTCTATAGCTTTCCAAGCTTCATGATAGGTCACGTCTCCGCTTACAAGAGGACCTCTGAACCTCTTGAGAGTGGAATACACTCGCCGGTGCTCCTCGGAAGACCAGATCCGAACCTCGCCTGAAGCCAAACCTGCGATAGAAATCGGGCCTGCCTGCTACCACGCATCCGTTCGCTCCTGATTCCCGTAAAGCGGCCAAGAGTCTGGTCACGAGCACTGTACCGATGCCTTGGCCTTGAAGTTCTGGCTTGACAGAGAGTGGTCCGATGGCATACCAATCCAGAAAATTCTGGTTGATCCGGACCGGCGAGGCGGCTATGTGGCCTACGATCTCGTCGCCGTTGGCAATGTGGATGGCTACGAGGGACGGAAATAGGGCGTCCTTGGAACGCAGGTCGCAGACTGCCGGGGCGAGCGCTCGGGGGTTCAGGTGGGTGTTTTGGGAGTAAGCGGTCGTGATGAGAGAGGAGATGGAGGGTATGTCGACGGCTTGTTCCGGGCGGATCTTGATGAGGTGGTGGAGGGTGGTCATTATTCTTCGTCGCTCTGCTGACCAGACCATCAGAATGATAGCATCTGCCATACGGTCACTGGCTTTTCGGGACATCTCGGAAATTTGTACTGGACTTGCCCGATCGCGATTTCATCTCGGGCAATTTCCATATATCCCGATCTCTACGATACGTACTTCGCGCTGCAATTCTCCACAAGCCTCATGTCGGGTCACATACGAAGGGCGAATCTTTCGAGACGGACATCGAAGGAAGTCCATACTTCTAGAGGAGAATTATGTCAGCTAGTTCAGGCCGAACACAAGATGCCGACTCTGGTATTGAAGATATCTTAGTTCTTGCGGAGCAAGATGACTCGGAATCCTCAAGGCTCGCCTGCGAAGATGATGATCCGTATTGATTTCCGCTACTGTCGACTCGCCTGGTCGCAATCGATGCCGGCGTTGAAATGGAGCATAGGGGGACATTTACTCATACACAATGCCAACCTATGTCTGCATGGCAACACATCCCTGGTACACATTCTCCTTCCATGATACCTTCCGATTTCGCTTGCCACCGTCATCAGGGCGCTTCAGCCCAAGCGACGACCCTCGCCAATGTGCGCCCAGAAGCGTCCAGCGCCGGCAGATCGACTCTGTGTGGAGCGAACCCCGCCAGAGTTGTAAGACGGAGCACCATCTTCTTCATCACCTCCCTCACTGTCCTCCTCATCACCACTGGCATCCATATCAACAGCCTCAGAGCTGCGTCCGGCTACCGATGGGTCGAATGTCTCCTTCATATTCTCACCCAGCAGACTCAAAAGCTTGCGCAGCAGCTCCGACTTTTCCATGACCAATTCCGTGAAACCAGGACACTGTAACAGCGAAATTATGTGCATCTTGATCTTGGGGATCAGCACGTTCCACAGAGTCTCAGAAGCCGTGTACTCGTCGACGGCGTGAATGGCTTCGATGAATCCGGTGAGGTCCTGGCTCGGATCACACACCTTGTTGAAGCGGGCTGCGGCGATGGCGCAGAGGGCTGGAAGGTCGTACTTGTCTGCTGCCGCGAATACCTTCACTATGAAGACCGGCTCAGGAACGCCTTTCTCGCCCGCACATGGGTCCCAGGCGAAGTTGTACATGTACCGGAAGACCGCGGACATGGCTGCTGGCTCGTCGTCGGGAAGTGGGATCTCTTGCTGATTGGAAGTGGCTTCCTGCAAACTGATCAGTCTCGCATCCGAATCAAAATGATTGAGCAGTCGGCTTACCTTGAACCGACCCATCAGCAGCCTAGCGAGAACAGGAGACTGCGTAGCGAGAACGATACGATGAAGTTTGAACTTCTGGCCTTTGCAGTCGAAGGTGATATCGGTGAATGTTTCGGTACCGTGGAAGCTGTTGAAGCAGTTGGTTCAGTTCTAGGGAGGTATCTGCTGGTGGTGGTAGAGCGACTTACTTCTTGGTGTTGCCGACATAGTCGGAAGAAGGATGCTTCGCCGTCGCCGTGGCGGCCTTGATATTGACGGCTTTCGACATGATGGATCGAGTCGTGGGTGGTATGATATGAGAGTTCAGAAAAAGATGTGATGACTCCTTGAGATTTCGAGCGGCCGATGGAAAGCAACCGAAGCTATTGTTCTTGGACCGGACTTCTGGCTTGAGCGTGGTTGTGCGTGACGGCGTCACCCAGAACTGCAGATTGAGTGCGAACACAAAATCCGCGACGAGAGTGTGGATTGCGAGTTGTAGCTGCTTAAGTGGATGACCTCCAAGGCAGAAGTGACGCTTGTGACACCTGGTCCGAGCGCTCGATATCGCGCGTTAGTGAACATACACGTGATGTCCATTCACTCTCGAAGCAATGGCGCATTTCAATGGTCCATGAAGGCTGGATAAGCAGTGTCCTGGGGCGGAAGAGCCAGAAGAATACCGCGAGAAACGGTCACAAATACGAGACTTGCAAGTAAGGCCGAGAGGAGAGCCAAAAAGAGGTTGATGGAAGGGAGCCCGTCGATCTTGGTGCTGTAATCTCAAGTGCGAGCCATCTGTCTAGGGATGGCAGAAATATGACATCTGCTGCCCACCAATGCGCGATCCAGGCCTGTGGACCAGCTCATAACTTCGCCTTACTCATGGCCTTTTCCCTCTCCCACTGCACCACCCTCCTCAGACTTTCCACATCCTCCAACCTCACCCTCTCCCTGATCATCGACTCTCTCACATGCTCATCTGCCCAGTTCTCCTTCTCCAACAGATCCACTGTCTCTCTCCACATTTCCCTCTTCAACTCCCCATAGACCGACTTCCCTGTCGCACCTGGCTGAGCCTTCTTCACCAGCTGAAACTCCTCGATCAACGCCAGCGCCTCCTCAACACCCCCCAAAGAGTCCACAATACCCGCCTCCAAAGCCTCAAGCGCCTTGAACCGATACGCTTCCAAGATCATCTTCCTCAGCACCGTCCCGTTCAATTTCATCCGAAACACAGCAGTCATCGGCGGACGCAATGGAGCGCCTAACTCGATCTCATTCAGACACAGGTATCCTTTATGAGGATTCATGACCCGATAATCATGCATCATCGCCAGCATCAGCCCCCCCGCGAAGGCGTGGCCGTTGAGCACAGCGACCGTCGGCATCGGATACGTCAGAAACCTTTTCCACAGCGCGTACAGTCGATCCGGTAAATACCCTCCTGAGAACATGGCGTGCTCGAGGTCCATTCCGTTGGAGTAGAATTTCGCAATCGCGGATGTGGTGATGACCACGCCCGGGGAGTAGCGGTGCTGGAGAATGTCGAGGGAGAGGTGCAGGGCGGAACAGAACGCCGTGACGAGTCGGTTATCCGGCGGGTGGGAGAATGCGAGGAGGTAAATCTGGGGCTTGGGTTGAGTGCATACGATCCTGCCGTTGCCTCCGGTGCCGATGTCCTGGGACCCGGGGATGGGGACTTCGAAGAGGATCGTGCTGCTGTGGTTGGAGTCGGCCATGGGGTGATGCTGAATCGTGGAATGGGCTTGGACGATCAAGGAGTATTGATGCAGAAGATTGCACGCGCGAATGTGGAGAGATGCGTTGCCCGCGGTGCAGAATGTATCGAGGGAAAATGTGAAATAGTCGATCGTTTTTTGTCTTCGAATGCTGTTCGCCTCGATGGAGTGGATGGCAAATTTGTCGCGCAAAGGCCTACCAAAGCCTTTCGATGACGAGGGAAGAGTGCATTTGTAGCTTTGTCGGACAGGGTGAGTTCTCGTAGATGAATGTCGTCTTGTGTCGATGCTGGTCAGTGACATACTCGTGTCACGACGTGAGGTTCATCACGGATCACAGCCGAGGCACTCGCGAACGCCCGCCGCAGCATGTGACGGCGCTGCTGCTTCAGTGCATGACGCTGAGTATTGTGCAGAATCTTGCAGAGCTGGGGATGAGGTTAGAAGAGGAGATGGCAAATGATGAGCTCATTTCCACAACACCTGACTGGATCAGGTCATTGAATGTAAGCGTATCAAGTACTATGAAGCCTCCATTAAAGAGACATGCCCACCACCTCTGGGATGCAAATGCCGCCTATCTAACGACCAGTGTTCAGTCCCATGCTAATTTTCGCCTCAATCAGTCTCAACGCTCCAGTCACCCACCCATTCCAAATCCCTGTCACCCGCGGCAAAATCCCAGCCGACTATGACCTTGTTCTGGCTACAGGCAATGATGCGCCGCGTGTCGAACTGCAGTTTGAAGACGCGATTCGACTCCCCGCGCTGGCCACCGTGGCCGTGTTGCCCATGATGGTGATGGTGATGATGATGGTGATGATGCGGCTGACCTGGTTGTGGAGCGCCTTGCTGTTGTGGTGCTGTCCCAGGCTGAACAGGTGCAGCCGCTAGACCCGGTGCAGCCTGAGCGTGAACCGGACCCTGCTGAGGCTGCTGGGCTTGTGGAGGAACAGGCGCCACTTGCGGGGGTGGAGCAATCGCCTGGTTGGCAACGGCCTGAGTGGCGATCGCTGCATGAGCATTGTTGTGAGCAGCAGCAGTTGCGACAGCGCCATGGTTGAGCGCCTGCTGATGCTGCTGGCTTGCGACGACCTGAATATGTTGATTGAGATTAAGCTGCGCGGCAGCCATCGCGGTGAGCTGTGAGTGTGGAAGACCGTGTCCTGGACCGACAGCAGGTTGTGCAAGGAGTGCGTTGGAAATAGCGAGATGACCGTGGGCTTGCTGCAGCAGCTGAGTCGCGTGATGCGCCGCGTTGTGCTGCTGGGTTGGCTGCTGTGCCTGATGTCCTGCTGCGGGGCCGGTCGGGAGTGGTGCTGGTACACGCACAGCATTTGCCCGAATGCGGCCTTGGACTCCGAATTGTCCTTGGTGCAGGCGTTGATTGGGTTTCCATGCATTGCGCTTGTTCGGGTCACGCTTCCAAATGATGATGGTCTCGTCGTATGAGCCCGAGACAATCTTGGCCCATTTGCTGCCGCCTCCACCTGGAGGTATCTTTGTCCCATAGCTGAGCATATCCTGAGGCCGGCTGGATCCCGCATTGCGGGGCCGGCGGCGACGAGAGACCTCTGATGGTTGCATGCCATTGTCCAATGCCATCAAGAAGTTGCGATCGGCAATCTTGGCTTCATCTTGGAGCTCTTCGTCAGTGACAGTGTCCAGGTCGCCAAATCGAGCTTGCACCGTTCGGACAAGATTACTATGACCGTCCAGGCATGCCACCTCGGCGGTGGTCTCAAAGTCGAATATGCGGACCGAATTGTCAGACGAGCCGCTCACGATGCGGCGACCGTCGAACTGCACACATGCGATGCCCTTAGTGTGCCCAGTATACGACTTACGATGGTTGGGTCCCACCTTCTTGGTATGGATGTTCCAGGATTTGATGGTGCGGTCACCAGACGCGGATACAATGACATCCCCATGGATTTGGACAGCATTGACGGCAGCCTGATGACCGACCAACGTGTCCATCGGAGTGTATGCAGGAACGAGATCGCCCTCACGCAGGTTCAAGTCAGAGGCCAAAGTGTTGATGACCCGTGCAGGAATGATTGGATCATTCTGTGGAATGTCGTGTCGGTTCCAGATCCGGATGCTCTTGTCCTTGGAGCAGGTGATCAGATATCTGTCGTCAAATCGCAAGTTGAGCACGCTCTCGGTGTGGCCATTGGTGATCTTCCGGAGCATTTGACCCGTGGAGAACTTCCAGATAATGATGTAGTTGTCACTGCCACCGCTCACTATAATGTCGTGCTTCTCATCTGGTCTCGGATCGAATTGCAAGCATAGCACACTTGCCTCGTGGCCAATGAGGGGTTGCAGCCTCATGCGCTGCGTATTAAGATCCCAGACGCGAATGGTCTTGTCCCGCGAGCCGGAGACTAGGTGATGGCCGAAATGCTGGATGGTGTAGACGCATTCGGTATGGCCCTCACCTTCATGGTCAGGATGCGGGAGGCGAAACATGGTGTAGGTGCCGGTGTCCCAATTCCGCTCCAGTCGCCGACGCTGCTTGTAGAGCCATGGCCAGCTTATCTTGGCCTCTCCAGATGTGTTTGCGGTAGTGAAAACGGTTGGCTTGAACTGGACCAGGGCTGTGCCAGGTTCCGTGGGCGTCTCAACTGCCGAGTCCACCGGAGGAGTTGTTGGCCGGTTTTCAAATCCCATGAGCGCATCCTTCGCAGATTTTGTCGTGCCAGGTATATCGACCCTCTCGGGGCGAATCGTGCCTGTCGTAGGCTCAACTCCCTCCATACTGCTCGAGGTGTCACTCTGGTCTGCGTCCATGAGGGTCTCGGTGCTGTCACCGCCGCTAGCCCGGATCGCTTCGTTCTCGCTGAAAGCTTCGTCGCGGGCCCTCTTACGGCTGCTCTTTCGCTCCAGGGAGTGTGTGGGTCGCGTGGAGTCTGTCTTGAGGATCCGCTCGGCCACCTGAATGCCCTTCTTCTTCGCCAGATCTCCCATCTCCCTGATCTTAGCGCCATCAATGCGCCAGCCTTCACGCCCGAAATTATCATGCCACAACTGCTCATCTTGCGTCCGCTCTCTCCAGGGCCGCGAGACCACAGACGCTGTGAGTAGATCCTTCGCCGACAAGTGAGAGAAGATCTCCAGAATCATCTCGTGCGGCAGATAGGCCACCGGGTCAAAATAGACCATGGAGCCGACCTTGTTGTGGAGCTGGTACAGCACGGCGGTGCGAAAGCTGCCGAAGAGATTGTCCATCAGCACTATACACACTGGTCAGCCAATCTGTCCTACGGCTGCGCGAACAGCATGCCTCACTTACGCTTCCGTGGCCCCTCGGGCAGCGCGAGGGCCAGCTGCGTGATATGCTCGATCTGCGGCGCATACATGTCGTTCTCATTGATGCTGTCGCTGGCGCCGCCTGGCTGGCTGTGCGTCTCTTCCGAATAGCCCTCGTCGAGCGGCTGCATGGCGCCGTCCATGGTGGCGCGGTGTCGTCGACGTCGCGGGAAGCAATTAACGGGGTGCGGGTGGCACTTCTATGGGTTGCTTGTGCGGCGAGGGAGATGTGAGATGTATGCTTGACACTGGCGCGAGGCCCGAGAAGCACCGTTATGGCGCGATGCAGTCCAGCTTAGCGTGTCGCCAGCCTCTACATGTGCTTGGGCCGTGCGTCGCCGCTTCCAGCAGGGTCTTTGGTGAGTGAGGTGTCGCGCGTGCGGGCGCCAGATGTCCGTTCATGTGATGAGGCGCTCGCAACAGTACGCGACCGACGATGTCCGTGCACCCATGAGCCGCGACCCTGAGCAGTACGATACCGTATAGTACATCGTATACAGTACAGTCCATTGCCGACCGGCCGGCTGTTTGCGCTCTGCCGATCAGGCCTCAAACAGATGATAGAGAACGGGCAGCACGTGATCTGATTGGCCGCTGAGGCCTGCATCCACGAACAAAGCTTGTTTATTAGCAGTGTCTTCCCTCGCCCTTTCCGCCCTGCCTGCGCTGCAAGACGCCACACACGCCTGCAAGCGGACAGCGGACAGCGGGCATTCATCACCACCTGGAACATTGACGAGTGTGCAGTCGTGGTGGCGATCGGGGTGGTGCGGTGTGTGCAGCACGGCCAGCGCTTAAAGAGGCCCGCCAAGCGGAGCACCGCCCATGAGCCTGCAGCAGCTCTCACACACGACCGAGTAATGGACAGCGGCCGCTCCCGCACAACCCAGCCGTCACACACGCTGCCCCCTCAGAAGCACAGAAGCCCAAGGCTCAGTTAGGCTCAAGCTCAGGCTCAGGTTCAGGCTCAGGTTCAGGCTCAGGCTCAGGCTCAGGCTCAGGCACAGGCTCGCGCAGGAGAAGCCAGCACCAGAAACACGGCTGCCAGCGCCCGTGCGAATCCTGTTTCCGCCCTGTCTCTCCCAGGCCCGCCTCCGCTGTCTGATACCACCTGCTCTGTCTGCTCGTTCCCACCCTTCGCCACCGCCGCCGTCGTCACTCCTTCCGCCGTGCTCTCATCCCGCTGCTGCTGCTGCTGCTGCCGCCGCTGCTGCATCGGGCTTGCACATCGACCGCCACACGCACGAGGAGCGGTAGGAGGACAACAGCGAGCACCACCGCTGAAACCCCCCCATCCCCCCGCGCCCGGCATCGTCTCCATGCCGCCCTCCGCGTAGAGCGCCGGCGAGTATGGAAGTCGCGTCGCATGGAAATCCGCACTTTGTCCGAACCTTGACTGCGCCGACCTCCACCCAAGCTGGTACCGTCGCCGGCCACGCCAGCGGCCACTACCACAGCGCCAAGCTCCACCATCCGCACCCCAACATGACCGCCCAGAACCCTCTGATCCATTCTCAGGGCCATACCTCGTCCAATTACAGCATCCAGTCGCAACCCTCGAGTCGCAGCAGCGACACCACCCAAGGCACCTCGCACAGCACTCTCTTCCCCCCACCGCCCCTCCCCACGAACTCGGCCACTGGCGCGGGCGGTGGTGGAATGGCTGCACACGATGGCGTCCAGCCGACCGACAATATCATGAACAGTGTCGCCGATGCGAGCAGCTCTTTGTTCCAGATCTGCGTGGCCCTCCGTCAGCGATTGCTCGGCGTGCCGGGCTTTCACGATGCCCTGCTGGAGGAGGAAGCGGAAGCAGACGAAGACACCGATCCCGTCACACTCCTGTGGCGTACCTTTCGGCGAGGCTACCCTCTGATGCTGCTATACAATGCGCTCCGACCCACCCAGCCGCTGAACATGCCCCAAGGCGTCAAAGAGGACAAAAAAGCAAAGGCGGCAACCTTTAAATTCATCCAGGCCTGCAATGCAGATCTCAAGATCCCACAGGAGGAACTGTTTATTATCACCGATCTATACGGAGACGACACCACGGGATTCGTCAAAGTCGCACGTGTGGTGAATCGCGTCCTTGACGTACTGGTCCAGCGTGGTTTGGTGGAGGATGTGCGGCCCACCGCCTCGGACTTTGAACAGGCCGAGAAAGGCATGAAACGCACACAACGGCAACACATTGTCTCTGAATTGGTCAGGTCAGAGCGAACATACGTGCAACACCTGGAGTTGTTGCAAGCCTTCAAACATCTGGTGGAAGAGAAAGGCGTCATTGCTGGTGATGCCGTTCACGACATATTTCTCAACCTCAATGCCCTTCTGGACTTCCAGCGTCGCTTCTTGATTCGAGTGGAGCAGACGAATTTCCTGCCGGAGGAAGAGCAGAATTGGGGCAAGCTGTTCCTGCTGTATTGCGAAGCCTTCAAGGTGTACGAACCCTATATCGCCAATCAACGCAAATGTGAAAAGACCGTCATAGCCGAGTTCGCCAAGCTCCGAGAAGCTGGAGGTAGCATTGAGATGCGGCAGATGGTCGAGTCGCCGACGGCGCTGCATTCCTTTTTGATGAAACCCTTTCAGAGGTTGACGAAATACCCGTTGCTCCTGGAACAACTCCACAAAAAAGGAGACTTGGATGATGCACGGAAGCAAGACTTGGTGAACGGCATGGAGGCAGCTACCTCCGTCCTCACTCGAACGAACAAGGCAGTTGATCGGGAGGAGAAGGCGGAGGCGGTGCAAGAGCTCAAACAGCGGGTCGAAGATTGGAAAGGCCATCGAGTGGAAGGCTTTGGTGAACTTCTGCTCTACGGAACGTTCACCGTCTTGAAGAGTGAAAATCTCGCGAATGGCAAAGACGGCGAGCGACAAGTGAGTCAGCGATAACATTCGTTGTGAGATGAAGGAGCTGACCCATTGCACCAGTACCACGTCTATCTGTTCGAGACAATCCTACTCTGCTGTAAGAACATCGATCTCAGCAAGCCCAAAAACAAGCTATCAAATAGAAATCTGGTCGATAACAAGGGCAAACCGAAGCTCCAGCTCAAGGGTCGGATCTTCATGCAAAATGTGACTGACTTGGTATCTCTGGCCAAACCAGGTATGCTCATCCCGGACGTGGAACTAATGATCCGGAGCAACGAGAGGGTATGTTTGACAGCAGCTAATCGTTGGATCTAGGCTCATACACATGTCAGATCTTCTGGAAAGGTGATCCTAGCATCGAAAACTTCATCATCAGGTTCACGACCGAAGAGACCCTCAAGAAGTGGGCTCAGCAGATCGAGATACAGCGACGAAAGTACCGCGAGAGAATCGTCGGTGCGCGGAGTAGTGACAGCAGCAGCCACAAAGGCACCAGCGCGACCGAGTTCTCGTTCATGCAGAACCAGCCTCTAGAAAATCCCTACAAAGAGGTGGATGAGGACGACGAAGATGACGATGTTGACACCCTGGCAGGCAGCGGCAGTTGGTCCGGGCCGAATGGCTTCAACAGCGGCTTTTCGCAAAGTCGCAATGCAAGCTCCAGCTCACTACGATCCAGGAGCACTACAGGCGACAGCACTTTGGGCTCCATCTCAGAAACATCGACACGCGTGCAACCACCTCGGATACCGACTTCGATCATGCCGCAAGGCCTTTCGCTTCGCACAAGAGAGCTCCAACAACTGGCGCAGTCACCTGGTAGTGACCGGCAAATGGATAGCTACTTTTCGCCTACGACAGACTCGCCCATGTCGACAATGTCTTCACGAACCAGCGCAAGCTCTGGCATGTACCCTTTTCCACGCCAAGGCTTGCCACAGAATGGCTATTACGAAGAGGGTCATGGAGCGACGCGCTTCACGGCGCCAGCGCCGGCACGTCAGCCGATGAGTGGTAGCGCACCGAACGGGTATACTCCAACAAGCCGGGTGCCGTCTGGCCAACAAAGATATCCACCTAATACTTCGATGCACAGCTCTGTGCAACTTCCCCCGTCCAGGAATCGGTCCGCTAGTAGCCCGGACATCCATCATGGACAAAGAATCCCTGTGAGAAACGGCAACCAGCCGCCTGTGCCCGAGATGCCTGCCTCGTACGCGAACAGAAGTCAGAATAACTCTCCAAGCCTGCCGAATGGCATGGACCGGTCATCGCCGCAGATGCTACGGGATCGACAATATTCGAATTCCGAGGCCTCTCCCACCGAGTACGCCTATCCAGGGAGACCAGGAATGCCAACTCAATACGCGAGTTCCAGAACGATCACGCCGGCATCATCGCGAGGTCCATATCCGCCACCTACACCCTCGAACATGTCGTTCGGAGCATCAAGCGAAGATGGCCAGCCGCCACAGAAAACAACTCCAGCGCAGCTCAAAGTTCGAGTGCACTGTCCGGCCGCTGGACAGACTTTGACCCTCGTCGTATCGACAAACATATCATACCAGACATTGAAAGATCGAATAGATGCGAAGCTTCAACGCTCTACAAATCTGAGCCTTGGCGACAGAGGTCCTAAAGAGGCCCATGTCAAGCTGAAGTACCTGGATGAGGATGACTTCGTCAGCATCCAGTCGGACGAAGACGTGCAAACAGCATTCGAAACATGGAAAGAGCAACACGGGGAAGGAATAGGAGGAATGGGAGAAATAGAGCTTTACTGCCAAAGATGAGTAATGCCAACGCTTTGGATCAACGATCTTTCTGCTCCTTGCATGAGGGCTGTGGCATAAGCATCGAGCACAATGGCTTGCAGCTCAGACGGTTGGGAAGCCACGAGACTTCGGAACGGCCACACAGGCGCGAACGGGTTGCGCTGGATACCCCAACGAGGAACATAGATTCTGGGCCCGACAAACCGTCAACGAAGACCTGGAAAGATATCCTTGTGCTCCCGCCCCAGAGGCGAGACGTGGGTACCAACCTACGGAACCGAAGCCCGGCGGCCATCGGCAGCACACGAACATACCCGAGATTTTGACGAAGTTCATGACGGGACGCACGAATGAGTTGAGATCGATTCGTCAAAAGTCGTAGCATCTCCTCCGGAACAGATCTAATTGCGATCTCACGAGAGATATGGTCGACGAACACGAGTCACATCACGAGGACGACGAGGACGAGCTCGGGCCACGAATGATGTTGGAATTATTACTATTCTGCTAGCGACCTTTGCGAAGGCCACGACATGATGAGAGGCGGGTTTGACTCGATCTAGAGGCGGCAAGCACTGCCACCACGCGCAGAGCTTTCAGATCATTCGTGTGGCACGGCGTGTGCGTGTGTGGAAGCACCATGCTTGAGGAACGATTGATGATTGATCGATTGAAATACCAAGCCCACTGTAGCTACTGGCTATCTAGATATGTCATCTGCAATGGAATTTCTGATGACAGTTCACGCTCACATGTTGCCTTTGCACGTTTTCGATTGAACATCTTGGGCATCCCTGTCGCTATCTGTAATGGGCATTTGATAACCTAGACTCTCTCCTTTAGTGCTCTCGCCTGATAAGGCTAGCAATATACATTCTTCGCTTCTCATCTCGATTCATGCTGATTCCAAGTTGAAATAAATCAGGCTTGGGTCGGTACCGACAGTTTGCTGATCTAAATTTTGACAACGCTCGAATTGATGTCTGCTACATGCGCCAGAGCTGGACAGTGACTGAGGGATAGGGTAGTATACTGGTAGTGCACTTGTGAATACGATTGAAGACATGTGGTTTGCATCTTGGTAACTCGGCTTACCTCTCCCGAGTGGTCAAAGCTCCAGGAAAGCACCTCATCACCACTGATGTCTTTGATCTGCTGATGAAGAAAAGCATTCGAGCGCCAGAGACTTGCACCGAATCTATTGTGGCGGGAACACCATGGCATCCATACATCTCTGTCGCCGCATCATGGCCTTGCCCTCCCATCTGCGAGCATTGGCCATGAGAGAAGCATTTCTCGCGAACGCATTTCGACCATTCAACGCGCCCTCGTCTTCACGAAACCTGGCAACATACAATACCAATTGCAACCACGCAGCCGAATCCCATTCTTCCGTCAATGCGACCGAAGTCTCCCACTTCAACGCCCTCGCCTCATCTTGGTGGGACCCGCACGGCTCCAGCAGACTCTTGCACCTCATGAACCCGCTCCGCCATCAATTCATTAAAAAATGCATCGGGACATCACCACTCGAGCTTAACCGAAAGCTTCGTTTCCTCGACATTGGATGTGGAGGTGGCATCTTCGCAGAAAGCGCGGCGAGACTGCCCATCACAGACAGCGTGGTTGCGATCGATCCTACGCCTGAAGTCATAGCTGTCGCAAGGAGGCATGCGAGACAAGATCCGGTGCTGCTTGAGAAAGGAAGGTTGGAGTACAAGAACATTCCGATCGAGGAGTTGGAGTTACCGACTTCTCGTGAGGAGGGGTTCGATATCATAAGTTTGTTCGAAGTCATCGAACACGTCCAGAATCCAGCGCCTTTCTTGGAGACTGTGCTGCAGCACTTGAAACCAGGCGGCTGGCTGGTGGGCTCGACGATCGCCAGGACCGGAACGAGCTGGTTCACGACAAAGTTTATGGCTGAGGAGGTCTTGAAGATGGTGCCGAGAGGTACGCATGAGTGGAGCCAGTATATTCAACCCCAGGAGTTGAGGCAGTGGGCGAGGTCGAGGCCAGAGCTAGATTTGTCCGTGGGAGGGGATGGGTGGAGGCAGATGGGCGTGGTGTACGTGCCCGGGCTGGAGTGGAAGGAGATCGATGGGAGTGAGGAGTGGGGGAACTATTTTTTCGGGGTGAGGAAAATGGAAATGAATGTGAAGGAGTGAGGCATTTCAAAAGCGAATCGGTTGTGAAAGCTGGCTGGATTGCGGAAAGATCGAAACGAGTGTGCAGCTGGAATCTGCAGGAAGAACGGAAGAAGAATGGAGGACGCTGGTTCTGGATACGGTTTTGCGAGAACAACGAACTGATCTCCTTACGGCGGTCCGAGTGTTCTCACCCTACGTAAGTCTTACAATTTGTGCAGTTCTCGATGCGCCTCAGCTGGATGACATACTCCCGACTGGAGAGAACACCCATACCCTCTCGGCGATGAGACGAGTCTCTATGCTTTGAAGACCTCATCGCTAGTGGTTTTCACATCATGAACACTGAGCAACGATTGGAAGATGATGGCCCGGAGCTCTCGTTTGCGAGATTGCTCCCCTACTCGCGGTGGCGAGAGTCCATCAGCCTGCGGAACAGCCCGCAGTTTGTGTGGATCGCACTGCGCCCCGATTGCATAACATATCATATCACCTGGATGGATGTTGAACCACGAGACCAGCACGTCTTCTACAATGACGGAATCTTATGTTTGCTAAGTACCCTCAAATACCTCTCATCAGCTGCACGACAGGATTCAATGCATTCGTGCAACCGTCATGAACGGGGCTACACCGGCTGAAACGTTCCAGTCGCTACGAATACTTTCATGTGCGCACGTCCAAATCTGGGAGAAGCGACGAACAACAACCTCATGCTCGCCACCAATGCGCACTCATAATCAATATCACACCACTGCAAATACCATTGCTTCGAGCTCGCATACCGTCTACGCGTGCTCGTCAGCCCTTGCTTTGGTATCACTTCTAGTGTTAGGAAGACGCAGTAAGACACCACGAGCTTCTGGTGCACATTGGAAGAGCCGCCATCGACAAACAAGCAGTCACATGCGATCTCACGTGGACTTCCACATTCTGCCTCTATAGATCCCAAACGGACATGGCCGCTGGGTCGCAGTCACGCCAGGAAGACACTACAAGACACTGGGAGCGACCGGAAGAGACTCTACAACTCGTGGAACAAGAAGCAAGCAGTCCGCTGACTCTGCTTCTCAGTCTTCCCAAGAGAGATGGCCATGAGAGGACAGCTGGCGCCAGGAAGACACTGCAAAACACTGGAAGCAAACGCATGAGTGGTCGACATTTGGGCGACAAGTGTGCAGTCGGTCCTGTTTAACTTGCAAGACTCTTCGAAGCTGCGGCACGATACTAGGAGGGATGCGAACAAGGGAACGCGGCAGCTTCATCCTTCCATGGAGTCGGAAGCTCTATTCGCATCGGATGAAAGCCGTGCTCACACTTGCGCAGTCCACGACAGCAAAAGACCTGCGGGCAGGGCCAGTATTTCTGGGAACAATCACCCCTTGAATCAACACGCTTCGAAATGCAGAAGAACCACACTTACAAGAACGCACGCTTCTCGCGCTCACGAGCGTCCTCATAGGTATACACAGTACTCCTTCAGGATTAAGCAGGGAAAGGAGATAGAGCACTATTGGGACGGCAGAGACAAGCGGAAAGCCATTGGGCGCACGATTGTTGAAAGGATGAGTACGGCGCAGATGAGAGAGTCGGTCAGCAGCGGTGGCCACTTTCTCACACTTTGCTTCCCACTGGGAACGTATTACATCGGGTCTTGTTGAAACAGCAATTCCAGAATGGATGCTGCACAAGTGAGGGAGAGACGGTCTCTTGCGACTATACGGATTACACCCGGACCTGTCCTCGGATCATTGAATCTACCGTCAGCCACGCAGCTCAGACCAAGTATTTGAAGACCTGGAGCATTACCGCGAGATATGATATTCATTATTGCACTGTCTAGGCCCATGATAAGCCTGTCTCAAGGCCTGAAAGAGCGTCCGAATCGAAGTACAATCGAGCGATGAACGCTGTTTTATCCTGTCATCCGTAACGGGCCATTCCTGTATCTGATGTGGTGTCAGTCAATTTTGATTCTATCAAAGTGAAGGCTAATGCACTCACCATCCAGACGCCAAATCAATTGAGACGCGGCCGCCCCTTCGATATGATGAACCAGCCAGGGCGCCAGAATTCTCGTCAATACAAGGAGCGAAAATCGATGCGACGGAGTTGACCTTGGGTAGTCTATGACCATTCATGCTTCTCGTACCACTCCTCTTGCTTTGGTGGCTCCTTCTTCCCTTCCCATGGCTTGCCTTTTCCCCATCCGGAGCCCTTCCCCCATCCGGAGCCCCAGCCTTTAGGAATGTGAGAAGGCATTGCTGACGGGATCGCCGAAGCAGATGGCTTATGGTGTCCACCCCAGCCCTGTCCACCCCAGCCCTCATGCTTTGTCGGCGTCCAGCGAGCCTGGAACTGTTTGTCGGCACGGTTGTCCAAAACCTGGTCTGATGTTGCGGTAGGAGCTGCCTGCACACCCAAGAGGGCGAGAAGCGGAATGACTGCGAAGAGCCTCATGATTGCTGACTATGTTTGTTGTAGTGGTTTGCAATGAGGCTGAAGTCCTTTTTCGGAACCGGTATGGAATGCTGGCGTGTACGATCGTTCGAAGGAAACAGAAAGCAAGCAGTAGCAAGGTCACGCTACAACCATCAGAGGAAACCTTCACTGCTGGTTATGTAGCGCGGCGTACACACCGATGCCGACCGTCGCGAATTCCACCTTAATGCGGATCTAAGATCGTCATCCATATAGCGTTCACGCCGCCTCGGTCCATTTTCAGTTCGTTGTACTACATCAAGGGCACGGGAGGTGGAGGCTTGGAGAGGCATCCTGCCACGCAAGAATGTACGCACAGGATGAGGAAGCTCGCGCTTGTCGCCACCATTATTTCCAAATGCGATCAAATCGCGGTCAAGATCGATTGTTCTATGCTTGAATGAGACGTCCGAGGCTCTTCCATACACACTACAGTCAGCGACGGCGACATGCAACGCACTCCATCAATCCTTCAGCTGGTCCCAAAGTGGGCCACTGCAGCCTGCTCGGGACGTTAGCTCTCCTCGAATTCTTCATTGTTCTCCGTAGCACACTGCCTCTACCAGAGTGTGTGCCGCCGCCGCGGGTTGGGAAACACAGCCTTGATCGAAGGAGGACGCCGTCTGCTGTAGTAGCTGAGCATACTTCCGGCGAGCACATATCGTTGACTCCGGCTGCAAACCTTCGCGCGTTGATCGACGTGGTCGATGATGTCGGTCGAAGCGTTTTTGTGCTCTTGGCATTATGTACGTCAGCGATGAAAAGAGTTGAACACTCTAGTAAACGAGCGACCGAGTGAAGCAGACCTTGACGGCGCGAATCCGCATATTCAGATCCTCCCGTGCTAGCTGCCATGTTGTGCATAAGTGTTAGGCTCTACTACCGAGACTGGTAAGCTTCCTTCTCCGCTCCGGGGTGCGGATCCTGCTGGTTGGTAGAACTTGGTCAGGAACTTGCCTCGGAGTTCTCACATGCTTCCCCAATGCTGTTTCTCCGCTTTCGAGGTGGAGAGGAAAGCTCTCTGATTTGGAAGCGTTCATACCTCCTAGTGTGAAGTTGGCATCGCGTCTCAACATGCGTCCTGTCGATGGACTTTCTCGCAGTTTTTCTTGCCAGACCCGGACGTTCATACATGCAGCCACAAAAGCATCCTCTCTCTCTTTCGTATGCCAGCCAAGCATATATGAGCAGTCTTAGCAACGCTCCGGACGCCACTTCCATCGATTGCGACCGTTTTCTTGATGAGTCCAGACAAGGCTATATAGTCTGTTTCATGGTCATGGCTTGACGATTGGTACCTATACCACCGGGGTTCATGCAGCTCGCCGTAGGAGTCCCTTGAATACGCGCAATATTGATTCTCCATGCGAGCCAAGCAAGCATAGCTGCAGGGTGCTTCATGTGAAAGCGTCAATCCCGCCGCCGCTCTGCGACCGCGAGGAGGAACGGACATGACGATATTGAGGATATATTGTGCCATGTTAACAGTGGTTACTGCTACATACGCACGAGTCATATGAGAACATCAGGTATACAGTTGCATGACTGCCAAAGCTGCGACATTCCGAGCAAGTACTCTCGACTCTCAAATTAAGCCATATCTAGCTCGAAACGAATGGCCATATCAATCCGTCGCCTTTTGGTCTTCCTGTCCAGATCGGAACGTGAGGTGCATCCCCTGCTCGTCCCAATCATTTTTCAATGGCAGCCAGATCACAGCGAGGCTTTGACCCAGCTTGTCGAGGGCGACCCGGACAACCTTTACCATGGCCTTTCGTCAGAATCGGCGGGTCCGGTCCGCTAGCTGACAGGGGCCAAAGAATGGAATACAAGCGGGAGTCTTGGAAGCGATCTCATATCATGTGTCAAATACCACTCTGGATAGCCAAGACTCCGGGCCTGGAATGAGCATGTCCACTTTGGTCCATGCTACCGCTGTTGCATTTAGACTGCCGTTCTGGTCTTCCAGGTGTGAAGCATGGGGGTCGTTCTCTGGCACCTTAGCAGTAATAGCATACTGGATCTCGGGCAATTACGGTCATAGAAAAGTATCAGATAGCACGGTGGGCATTGATGTGGCGTCTGCCCGCTTTCGTGTCTTGCGTTTGGTCATGCAATTGCTGGCCACTGGCCGCGAAGCTGGTTGCAAGAGAGGGACCAGTCTGCGATCACATACTTGTACCCACCCAGAGAAGGTATGCCATAGGAAGCCTGGCGGAGAGGCAGACTTGTTATTGCATCTGCGTCGCTTCCGGGCAACCAGTATTGGGTAAGGCCGGCTATGTAATCTCGTGTTCACGGTGTGCTACTCCAGACGTGAACAGATCGCGCTGAGTGATGATTTTGATGAATGAATGGAAGGAAAGAAAAGTAAGAGGAGTGAGATCTCACCAGGCGCAGCACGCTTTGTGCCCGGTTGGCATCTCGTATTCGTCGTATTTACAGCTGACGTTCGCGCCGCGTCCACTTCACACCTCCAACAATGGTTCGGAAAAGGCATACGAAGAGTCGCAGAGGCTGTATATGCTGTAAGAGGCGACATGTCAAATGCGATGAGGTTAAACCGCGTTGCGGTCCATGTACGTCCATCCAAGACGCTCCTTGCAGTGGCGTGATGGGGCAATTGAAAGCTGGAGCCCATGTAAGGCTAATACTGTGCTGACTTGTTCGCAAAGGCACGCGGCTCGAGATGGATTGTCAATATCTAGAAACACGGAATCCAGCCAATGTGGTGACATACGGCACCTCTCGTGCGTCAGACACGGCTGAGACGCCCGAGTCCTTCAGGCCAGATGATAGCGGTATTCCCAGTCTTGCAGTACTCGAGCTCAGACTGCTCCACTTCTGGATCATGAACACAAGTCTCACCTGCGCCGCAAAGAACAATGTCGCGATATATCAGACCGTAGTTGTCGAGCTCGGCTTCCAGCACCAATATCTCCTCCACGGCATCTTGGCCGTCGCAGCTCTTCACCGCGCAATCAACTATCCTTCAGAACGCAGTCAACTTGTCCACCAGTCGTCTTTGCATTACGATGCAGCAATCGGCGCGTATCGTCATCACCTGTATATTCCGGACCCCGCGACATGTGTGCCGGTGTTCATCCTCTCGGGCTTACTGCACATGCATATTCTCGGCTTCGGCCAGATTGCACCTCCTGTGGACGCGATAGCGGATATGTGTACCTGGATGCGGACCATTCGCGGTGTCAAAGACACATTACATCCCAATTGGGAGCAACTCCGAGCATCTGAAGTAGCACCTCTCTTCGAAGGTATGAGGAGGGATCCGGTAGATAAGAACCAGCACTCGGAAGTCCTCGAGCTTAAGGAACTCGTCAATCAAATCAGCGATCGAGATGTACGAGATGTTTATCTACATGCAATTGATGAGCTGCACGTGATCCTGCTGAATGTGCGGATGTTCTGGGAAGATGGAGAAAAGTATACGGTCGCGATGACCTTGAGTTGGGCAGCAGTTGTTCCCCTTCGATTCGTCGAATTACTCGCCGCGCACGACCAAGTGGCCCTGGTAGTTCTCTCGCATTACGCGGTTCTCTTCGAATTCCAAAAGCGGTCGTGGTGGGTGCATGGATGGTCAGAGTGGGCACAAAATGCAGTGCACCAACATTTAAAGCCAGAGTTCGTGAAATGGACGACATGGCCAAGAGAACAGCTGAGTCGTGATTTAGGATGAGTGGTTAAACCTCCCACAATGTCATATCGTCTCACGAATTTCGGCTGTCCTAACGGGGAGGCCACTGGAGGGAGAGAAGCGCGAACGACCCAGCAGAGTCATTGGTTCTCATCTTTGGCCACTTCACCCTGGGTGACGTTTTCCCAATCGATCGAGGGCGGACGCGGTGCGCTACCATTAGCACGCAGTGCAAGATGCCTCACAAACATCAGGTCTTACATCCGTGGCCAATGGTCTCGAGCACGCATCTCGTCTTGCCTCTACCAGCACTCTTCCTTCACTCGGTATCGTTCAGCTGTCCCAAAGTACACCCACGTACGTTTGACCATTTAAACTGCACTGACCACAACGGCAAGGGCCCGTGGCAAATCCCCATCGTCGCCTCCATCAATTCGACTGCATGCTGCCAAGGGCCCGGATTTCCACTACGGACTTCAGGTCGCGCAGCTGTTGCAGAAGTGCTCAGGGCCAGACGAGACACTTCTCCCAGTACTACAATTGTCGGATTCGCTAGATGGGAATTGCTACCAGCCCAATGATTCTCAAAGTCAGAAAGACTGCCCCCCCTGCTTCTCTCTTTGACCACACACCACCAGGAGCTTCTGGCGAAAGACACGGGGTACATCCAAGCCCGCCTCGAACTGTTCCACAAGCTATGTCCCCAGAATCTTGTCGCCTTATACTACGCTCCCTCCCGTCACACGAGATGAACATACGTATTCTAAGTAATCGTCTGGTGAATCACGATATGACGGTTCGGTCCAATTAATACTGGTTTTTGCCTCACATATCTTGCCCCGAGTACATCTTCTGTCTCATTCGAATTGTGGATCCAGACTCTCACGGGTGTTCGTTCAGACTTGTCAAGTCTGCAATGAGGTACTGGTAGGCGAGATCGCCAACACGCACTGCTGCATCAGGCTCCTACATGTCCTTCATAAGTGTGCTTAAGAGCTCCTGATCAGATCAGTCTATCAATTCTCCGATCCATCCCAGAACAGAGCGCAATACTCATTCCGACATGACAAAGATCGAATGCCTCCAGCCTCAGCTCGGGCATATTGCTCCTCAGCACCAAGCCCTGTCGACTCTATACGTAGGCGACCTAAGCTTTCATCTTATGAGAGACCTTTCCCTTGCTTAACAATGCTGATGAGCACAGATGCCTGTAAGACTGCGTCTCAATTCTAGCCAAGGACACACCATCCAGAAGTTCTGCCCTTACTACTCTACACATCGGGAATCAGGTGGAACGAGCCAGAATCTTCGGCAAGCCCCGGGTCAAGCGTACATTGTCGTCAACTCTTTCTAAACAGGCACCAAAAGTCCAACCAGTCTATTCTAGAAGCACCAAAACCCCTCAATCTATGCGGAGCTTGTCCAGGAGTGCGCGAAAATACGCTCACGGACGCTCAGAAATGTGGGATCTGCGAGCGGCACATTATATGCTTCGATCTACACGTGTAATGGTGCGACTTGCGCGTGTCCCGCAGACAACTCAAACTTGTGCCCAAGACCTAACACCGGAGATCGCAAGTCTGGTCCGGGTTCGATGATTAAGCTCAGCACTGGTAAAGTACTCAGATATCCTCGCAAGATTATGGTGGATGTGAGGACCTCTTTCCCGAGCCAGGTCACGGGATAGAAGCACCGAAGGATATATCTAGGTCCAGAGAGCTACGAAGGCTTAGGGGGAGAAGAAAAGCAAGGGCAGAAGCCTCGAAGTCATTGCGTGCGTCCAGATTGTCATCATAATCCTCCTTCATGTAGTAACTCAGACGAAATGCTCTTCTTGGGTGTAGGCTGAAGCAACCATGCAAAGCCCTGTATCGTATCGGTCTCCCATTTTTCGCACTCCGGAACATGTTGCAGCGCGATCCAGAAGCAATGCGGCAGGCCGCGGTACAAGTCAAGCCTGGTGTCAACACCTTCCCTCTTCAACATATCATCCAGAATTAGGCCTTCATCTCGACTTACATCCCGACCACAGAGCTGCTGATAGACTTTCGGAAGATTGTGATGACCATAGCCCATTCCTTGAGCCCCAGCATTGTTGCCCGACCATACCAAGCAATTATACCACTGTGCCTCCTCGTCTGCCTTCACACACTCCCTCATCAATTTCTGCAACTCTGGACTCAGAACCGGATTCCTCACGCACTCATCCTGCGTCCGGCTCAACAGCCTCTCCCTGTATCTCTCATCCAATGACTCCATATCCGGCTCCCTCACCCTCGCCGAACCGCACGAACTCCAAAGCCCCGTGATCTTCGGCTCCAAGCCGTCATCCCTAGCCTGGTGCGCATACACCAGACTCATGCTCGCACCAGCCGAAATCCCGCCCACCACAAAACCTTTCGTCAAAGCGTCCGCACCTTCGAAACTGGCATGATGTTCTCGGATGTACTTCAAAGCATGCCAGCCATCCCGAACGCTCGTGGGCCAAGGGTTTTCAGGAGCGAGCCGATATGCTGGTGCGATCACGACGGCTTTGAATTGCTTCACTAGCTTGCGAGCGATTTCGGCGACCATGGTTGTGGAGCCTAGGCACCAGCCTCCGCCGTGATAAAGGACTATCAAAGGCCCTGACGAGCCCGAGGGATTTGGTAATGAGAATTTACGGAGCGGCACTTGATACCCATCTGAAGCCGGGGCCTTCAGCATGGTTTCCCGGACGCTTGGGTCAGGTTCGTCCATTTCGTCCGCGAGTTCTGTTTGCATCCGGAGTCTGGAGATCGTGGCGGTGTGATTCGACCAATCTACTCGAAGGGGAGGCCAGATCTTCAACATCTGTGTAGACATCAGCATATGAGGTGATGAAGTGAGATCGTATCATGCCGGAATTTGTTGAGCGAGAGGTCGAAGAGAAGGATCACTCATTTTAGGGTACCTACATCTTCATATTCTTTGGTTGGATTCGCAAAGTCTAGAATTTCTTGTTTCGATAGACTTGTGAAGTCAATCGTGTCTGGCATACTTGAATTGTCGTCCAAATGTTGTAGACGTTGAGACAGAACAAGGTCTTAAGTAGTCTTGGTGGACGCGGGCTTCTCGACGCTACGGTACACTCAAGCTTCGATGGCTCACCTCAGCAAACGAGCGTGTTTTTTTCTGAGCGCAGACTGTTGGCCTTGCGGATGGAACGTGATGGAGCGGCTTTCTGGACGTGATAGCCAAAAACACAGGCTGGTCGGTTTCGGCCGAAGCCGGAGCATGTATGCATAAACACCGGATAATAGTTGGACAACCTGCTACCACCACATGCTTCAAGAGTCTGATCTTTCCATTCACTGAGCTGAGAATTATACAATGCTACTCTCGTTGGATCTGCCGATGCGGTACAGTCATGAAAAGCGTCTCATGCGCCTTTCCCAGCACTGATTGCCTCACTCTTCCGACGGTTCGTGGACCGAATCTGCGTTCAGAAAAAAACAAAATCCATCGACAGCTGCACTCTACTTCCGTGCGGGCAGCACAGTGTTGTGCTTCGCTTCTTTCGTCCTTGACCTAATACCCTTTCCTGGAATAACCACCATCTCGGAGCCCAGCTTTCATGACAGGATCCTCAGAAGCTGACTGCTCGTCCTTCTTTACCTTCACGCCTTCCCATTCAGGCTCATCGACCAAGTCGTGATGGCCTTCATGTTCATCCTCAGGATGCTCTTCGCCACGTTCTTTGGCGTGCTCTTTCATTCGAGCTCTCATGCGCTCCTCCTCAGTAAGCTCTTGCTCTTCCTCTTTCTTCCTCTGCTGTGCCGCCTGGCCGCCGCTCATCTGCCATTCCATCAACTTTGCAAATGCGCCCTCCTTGTCTGCTGCTAGCTCATGATATGGGCCCATTTGAGCGACTTTGCCGTCACTACCGATGACGATGATGGTGTCACTGCGTTGGATCGTGGACAGTCGGTGAGCAATCGATATGGTTGTATTATCACCACGGAGGAGAGCTTGCAAGGCCTGATTGACGAGTGTCTCGGATTCGGCATCAAGGGCCGATGTAGCTTCGTCCAAGATCAGAATGTCTGGGTTTTTCAAGAGTGCGCGAGCAATCGCAATGCGTTGCTTTTGACCTCCAGATAGTTGGGCGCCACGTGCGCCGACAAATGTCTCGAGACCATCAGGCTGAAGACAAATTAGCATGAGCTAAATATGAGACCAGAAATTACTCACAAAATCACTAATGAACTGGCAGTTCGCGCGACGGGCGGCGCTGACAATCTCACTTCTTGAAGCCAGTGGCTTGCCGTATGCAATGTTCTCGGCGATTGTACCGGAGAACAAGACCGGCTCCTGGCCAACATAACCGATTCTCCTCCGCAATTGTTTGGCATTCATATCGTTAATGCTCTTGCCATTGATGGTGATCTCCCCTCGGGTTGGCGTGTAGAAGCGCATAATTAAGCTTGCCACGGTCGACTTTCCAGCTCCGGAGGGTGCGACAATGGCAACATTACTGCCTTGTGGGATCCTGAAAGTCAAGCCGTCAAAGATAGCAACAGCTGGTCTTGTTGGATACGAAAATGCGACATCCTTGAACTCGATTGTGCCACGGGCGCTTTTCACCATGTTACCTTTCGTCGGGCTTATCGTCGGCTCCCGGTCTTGAAGCTCGAACAACCTAGTGGCGGCGCCAACTCCCTTCATGAGCTCAGAATAGAAGCTGGACAGTCCAAAGATACTGCTACCTGCATAGCCAGTATACATCAAGAAGGTGGTCAAGTCCCCAACGCTCATCGCACCAGATCTGACCATGCCGCTGCCAACGAAGAGTAAAGTGATGAAGGTCGCGTTACCCATAAATCCAGAGAAAGAGAAGAACGTTGCGGAGATGAAGGCTTCCCGTTTGCCCAAGCTGAAGATCTTACGAACCTGGTTGTTGTATCGATGTACTTCTTGCAGTTCACCAGCGAAAGCCTGACTGGTTCGTACGTTACCCAGACGCTCTTCCGCAATTTTGGTCAGCGTCCCCAAATTCTTCTGGATTCGACGCGAAAGATCTCTGATTGCGCGTCCATAAAGGAATGCGGCGCACGCGATGGGAGGAAAGGCAAATGCCAGAACGCCAATCAACTTGAAGCTGACATAGCTCATCATGCCCATTGCAGCACCGGCGGAAACCATCGAGCGTAAACCATCGGAGAGATTCTGAGTGATCGATTTGCCTACGATGATAGTGTCGCTACCCAGCCTGCTGATCAAATCTCCGGTCCGGTTGGCATCGAAGAACTCGGCGTTCTGTATGTAGGTACGCTTGAAGAGAGTACTTCGGAGCTTGGTGACAATGCGCTCACCGACTATACGGAGGAGGATGATGCGACCATAGTTAGCCATCGCACCCAGGGAAAGTAGAGCTCCTAGTGCGACGCAGAACTGGGACAGAGTGAGTCCAAACAGCGTTCCCTCTTCTTTGGTCGCCATGTCCAGAATCCTGCCGATGCTGAATGGGACGGACATTGTGACGCTGCTGCTGATTAAAAGGAAGAAAAAGGCCAGTGCTAAAGTCTTGACCTCTGGCCTGGCGATCCTCAGCAGTCTCGCAACTTCACGCCATCCCCCTTTGGTTTTGTGTTCTCCATCCTTTCCCGGGGTTGACAGTTTGGCGCTTAAGTTGACCTGAGAGGCCTTGTTAGCCTTGTCGGTCTTCTTGAAGCCCATGTCATCCTCCTCTGCGTCTGCAGGATCGCCGCCTTTGACCTCATTTTTGTATGCAGTCGCTCTGTCCCCGTGCTGCACGACATTTCTTGATTCTTGCTGAGATTGCGTGCTCTGCAGGGTGCGACGTTGCGCGAGTAATGAAGATGTCGACTGCCCGACGAGAGCTAGGGTTGGCCGTTGCTGGTTGACAGTACGAGCACTGGCGATGCACCGCAGCTGACCAGATATCGGCGTTGCCGAGAAGCAATCTGTTCCTTTACACGGCTGGAAGAGACGTGGAAACAGCTGCCAGGCAGGCGACTGGTGTATTCTGTGCGTGAACAGTGCTCCGTTCCCTAGGCTGCTCCACGCTCTCTGCGTGACAATATTCGGACCGCGTAAAGCCATGACTGTCGCCAGCGTCCTCCCTCCCGGATCCCGTTTCAGGTGTCCTTGCTCACTACCGCGGGCTCACTTCGATGGCCGACATGGCTTGCTCTATGACGATGCGAGTTCGGGCGCCCGCGCCTGCAGAAGCAGTCAACCTGTGTCCGGAGCAGTGTTAGTAGAAAGCCTTCGAGTGCTCTAAGAGCCAAGCAGCCTCTCAGAGCTTCGCCGAAACGGGGACTGCGTGGCAGTGGCAGGTTCCGTGCAAGGTCGTGATCGTCCCAGTGAAAGCCGACGTTGTTTTCTCGGATGTGACTGTGAAGCTCCTCGCTCGCAAAACCGCCGTCATCGAAAGCCGGTACACCACAAAGCTTGACTTGTCCGAAATCGGCAAGAGCAATTGACCAGCAGCGGCATCAATATTTGATTTAACGGGGCCTAATCCGACCGGCCAGGCAGAGACACAGCAGTAGGAAACAATTCGGCGAGACGAATAACTGCCAAGATCGTGACAAACGTTGAGGCCGACATATTCTACGTGCGTCTATATTGTCCACCGATATGCCTTCACAGTAGTAGCATAAATTACAGTCTTACGCGGCCTGGGCCAAAGTCATCGACTGCCTTCACGATCCATCAACTGCGTATTCGCGTGGACCTTAAACCTCCCTGCAATTGGTCACCTGCCATACCAGATAGCCGCTTCTCGCAGTTCATTTTGGTCGTGCTCAGGGAGGTAGGAGTTGTCACCTAGACACCAGAGGCGCCAGGTGCCTTCTCGTCTCTCCGTAAGCTGATCAACAACTCCCTCATCTTTGCCTTCCCACTTCCCGCAGCTCCACCCGTGGCTCCCTTCCCACTGAGATCCACAAGTTTAGCAATGCGCTCCCAACTTGTGCCTCCAGCAGTGGTATCTTCCCTCGACTTCAAGAATTCTTCAGCCTCCCTTCGTGTCTGTGCGATCTGCTTCTCTTTCTTGTTGTTATAGTTCTCGTAGAATTCATCGATTGCTTCTTGAGCTGCCTTAACTGTGTCTGCCTTCTTTGCGGCGGATACTTCATCGCGGTGCTGAATCTGAAGGTCGCGGCGTTCCCTCCATTCCCGAACAACATCTGGCTCAGCCTCGTACTCGTAATGTGATGATGCTTGAAATGGTGCAGATGCACCAGTGATAGTTCCTCCTGGAGCCACGGCCTCATTGGATGTATCTATTGCTGGAAAGGAGGATTCGAAGTCGCCCATCACGTCGCCGTTGGTGGGCACGCTACCGCCGCCGCCGCCTCCACCGAGCAGATCATCATCATCGTCAGCTAAGTCTGCGACTGTCGCGGCATTGTCCGAGGAAGTTGTGAACATCTGGGCATCATCACCCAGGGCAGCGCGCTCGCGGGCCAGGAAATCAGAAGGCTCGTCAATGCCGTCGAGAGCCGATGCGCCAGTGGCCTCAGTTTTGCCTGTATTGAATAAGCTACGCCATTGAACATCTGTCTGCCAAATATCATACCCTCGTCGAACTCCTCAAGAGATGGGAATCGGTCGGCCATAGTTTTGTTGGCCGCTATTGAGGCAGCTGTCTCCGTTTCCACTTGCTGTATCCCGTGGATCCCTATACGATCCTAGCGGGCAGTCAATTCGTCGATATGAAGAGCAGGTGAAAGAGGGTCGGACAATGTAGCTGGCTGTAGTGTCGAGCGAGGTGTTGCTTGGAAGCTGTATTGTGGATGCGCCGGCCTCAGAGGTCGCTTCCCCAGGAACGACGGGAGCGCCCGCGCTTTCTTCCTCTACAACACCAAGTTCAACCTGAGGTAGCTAGGTGCAACGACAACAACAGAAGAACGCAGTAGTCGCATTGTCACTCGCTGTCTCATCTCGTAGCGTAGCAGCCATGGCTTACAATGATGAGGCTGTCAAAGCCAAGCTGGCGGCTCTGAACGAGACGCAGGATAGCATCGTGACGGTCGCGCAGTGGATCATGTTCCATCGTCGGCACGCTGATCGCACCGCGTCGCTATGGCAGAATCGCCTGCAAGAGTCATCGAGTGCCAGTAAGCGACTGACCCTTATCTACCTCGCGAATGAAGTCGTCCAGCAATCACGCGCCCGCCAGAAGCACGACTTCCTGATCGCATTCGAGCCGCTCATCGCAGATGCGACAGCACAAGCCTACAAGGGAGCCAGCCAGGACATTCAGGGCAAGATCCGACGAGTAGTTGAGGTATGGAGACAGCGCAATATCTTCGATCAGCGGATCCAGGAGCAGACGGAGAGAAGACTGGACGAGATCGACAAGTCCAAAAGTAGTGGCAGACTCGGAGGTGGTATCGGCAGACTGGGTGGAGCATTGTTTGGGTCCAGCGGAGGTGGAGTTGCATCTGAGCTTGAAGGCGTCAACAAAAGCCAGGTTGCTCTTCTAAAAGCTGAGGCTACAAGCAAAACAAAAGTGCCTTATGCCAACACGGAGTACCAAAAGCTCACGGATCCGAATGCTCCTTCTCTATCTGCACCAATGCGAGCCGCAAAGCTACGAGGCCTGGTCAAGTCGCTGATGGAGGCGGAGAGTGCTGTCGATGCAGGCATAAAAGCTAGACAGGAAATGCTCGCTGGCTTGGAGAAACTAGTCGAGAGCAATCGCACCAAGATCGCCTCAGAGGAGACCACTGCGCGCGACCTCAGATCCAAGATTGAAATAATGGAAATCACCATCAAGGAAGTCGAAGACAGCATTTTGCAAGGCACGCACACCCCAGCTAATGGCAATGGCACAAATTATGATCCTCAGGAGCCAGAGCGACCAGAGATGGAGCGGTTCACTCCTCCGCCCCCAGATGTCGAGGCCCTCACGCCACCTGCTCAAGATGTCGATATCGAACAGACTGCTCCCGTGGGGAAGGGCTTCAGTAACCCCACGGGTGCGGATCCCGTCCAGGAACGGCTGCCGAATGTCAACGAACCACCACCATCGTTCGTGCCTCCTCCGGCACTTTCTCACAACGACATGACGGCCAAAGAAATTCTAGAGACCCTGAGCTCCGTCCAAGGTCAAGTTCGCGCACCGTCAGCAGAGCTGCAACCAGGCCACCCAAGCGATCCACGATTGAAGCGGCGCAAGCTGAGCCACAAATCCAGCGAGGACGTCGATGAGGAAATTTTCGGTGGTGGAGGCGTGGACGAGGATGGGATAAGTGCCATGTTAGGTCAGTAATGTGATTGGCCTTACAATGTCATGTCGAAATCTAGGGAGGCAAATCGACCACAGCCTGTAGCGTTTTGGGAGAGTTGCTGAGCCAGTGAAGTGTCTTCAGGCGTGGCCACATACTGCCTCTGGTACATGAAATCACCTAGCTCCAATGTATCGTAAGTGCATAGCAATATTCTACGCAAGCTTTGACCGCGCGTTTTTATGTCCCGGATTGGTCGCCAAGCGGTCTGATTACTTCAAGCATATGAGTAGTGTATGAAATGTAGCTCTGTGAGTAAGATTTTGGTTTGTCAACACTTTTGCCTAAATTCCACGCATGCTTGAGATGATCGCGCGTGGCCATCAGAGCTCGTGTAAACGGCAGCTCAACTCGAGAGGCAGAGCGGGTAAATGACACAATCTCATCGTCGACCGTGCAAGTCCGGTAGTCTGGTTCCACAAGGTCTTAGCTGCAGCATTGTCAACATCAGGTTCAATGTGCAGGAGGTACATGAAATACCAGGCAACCGGGAAGAGAGAATTCCCAGCAAGCGCGGGTGCCGACTTCACTCACTCAAAGTCAACAGCATGGGCAGTATATCAGGACCCGCACACGTAGTGCAGCGGGCCCCGCAGGCCCTCGAATTCAGGGTCCGCGTCTGCCGGACCCGCAGCGCGACAGCCGCGTGAAGAGGCTCAGAGGCAGTCGACCGACCTAGATCACTCACAAACCTTTTCAATAGCCAAGCTTCACTCTTCCCTGTGGCCCCATCTACCCCATCACTCGCATATCCAGCTCAGTGATACGTGTGATTGGTCCTACGGAAGCTGCAGACCCGAGACACGTATAGCAGCAGAGGCTTCCCCAGCAAGTACCACTACTCAGATACCTCTGCCTACAATCCCAGGATACTCCGCGTGCTCTGCAATCGAGTTCGGGACTAGATCAAGCGACCATTATTAGAGCTGCGCCATCCGCGCCGCTTCACGCAAGAATGTCTATCAAGTAGGTACCTATCTGTTCTCATTCGTTGTGCTGTCACCCGCCACATCTATGCCGAAGCAGGAAGACCAAAAGAGGAGCAAGATGAGCTCGGTCGGCTCACAACTTCGCAGCTGGGTAATGCTCTCGCCCGGAGCCACTCCTCCTTACACACCTCTACCGAACGAACAGAACGTGTTCACGTCATCCGGCCGGATCGGCATCGAAATCAAGACACCCGCACATTATCCTGGAAGACAACAACCCTTCAAGGTTGCTCATTCAGAGGGCACACTCTACCTCTCTAACCAAAGACTCATATACCTCCCGAAGAAGCCGACAGAAGAGTTCAAGAGCTTCGCTTCACAAATACTCAGTCTCCACGACAGCCATGTCTCTCTACCTATGTTTTCAGCAAACACCTGGACGGCACTATGTCAACCCGCCCAAGGCGGTGGCATCCCCAGCCCACCTTCAGGCGTAGTGGAATTGAAGTTCACATTTCGGGACGGAGGGGCGCTAGACTTCCACAACAACTACGAGCGCATACGGGAGAGGATACAACAGGTTCTGGAGACATCAGGCGATCGGCAAAGATCAGGCACCGGAGCATTGAACACGGTCAATCTGACGAATGTCAACCTTGAAGATCTTCCCGCCTACCAAGAAGAGAGCGATGGACCCCTCATACCTCCGACTGCAACAGCCGCGCAGGCGCAAGCCCAGGCTCACGCACGTAGTCCGGTCCTGCAGCAGCAAAGAGACAGCGGGATTAGTCTACATGAGAGCAGGCGCCAATCTCGTGCTGTTCCTGATGAGCCTCCGCCGGGGTACGAAGAAGCACAGATGGCCGGCGTGCAGAGTGGGCTAGAGGGCAGATCGCAGCGCTAGTGAGTAAGCTGTGACACGATTTCTAATGCTGTATTGGTACGTATGTAAATGTGAGCATCTGAGCGGTGGGTCTCTATGTTCCCAGGAACAGTTAGGTAGCACAAGGCAAGACATGCTTGGAATTTGTCGTGCCTGATAGAATGTATGAAACTAGTGGGCTCTCGGACGACGGCCATCAGATGTTGGTCCTCGAGGAACACCATGATTGATCTGTGCGCCTCCACCGGGCCTCGCGACCGACGTGCTTGGCCCACAATCGTGGTTGTTGATCCTAACATGCCACGCGCCGTAGTGCAGTACATGAGAACGGCAGGCGATGACTGGAGCATGTGACGATGTTGCACAGTCTGGGTGATCCGATAGTGCAGCGTAGAAAGGTACATTTGCGGTTGTAGTGGAGCCTGCACCAGTCGGTACTAAATTGTGGTGGTGGTGTTTCGGCATGGATTGGTGTTGCCTTCCTCCGGCTCGGAGGCTAGTTCTCATCTGATCTGAAACTTGCGGGCCAGCGAGCGTCACACCTCCCAGTACAGCGCAACACATGAACAGGGTCGGAAAAGCACGCTTCCTTTCAGCATTCACCCAGACACAGCCTGGCAGACTCACGCATGATACGCCTCAACGCCGCCTGCGCGCGCCTATTCGACTCGGACCTGCTGCTGTTGCCGACACGGGGTCTGACATAACCCCGACTCCTCGACCATGTTCTGGCGTTTCGGCGGCTATGCTCAGGTGTCCAGTATAGACAGCATCCTTGAGAAGGATGGCGTCCAGCTCGAAGAATTGCTGGACGAAAGCGACCTCATCCAGGAGCTGAAGCAGCAGAACAGCAAGCTGATCGAATTCCTGCGCGACGAGCCCATCCTCAAGAAGCTTCTCACATACGTGACTGCGGACTCCAGCTCGGCGGATGCAGCTGAGGACAGCTCAAAGAAAGAAGACGAGAAGGACGCGTTGCCGAGAGACGACGAGAAGTCGACCAGTGCTATCTCGTTCTTTGGGAAGGGCAAAGGCCGATCACGGTCCACCTCTGTCAAGAAAGATGGCGATGGGGAGACGGAGCAAGAGCAGAAGGAGGCGCAGCGCAAGAAGTACGCTTATGTTGCCTGCGAAGTGCTGAGCTCTGATGTCTGGTCGATCACAGAAGCCCTTCTAGACCAGCGCGAAGCTTTGCGCGACTTCTGGCAGTACATGCACAAACCCACGCCGCTTGACCCTCTTATCGCTGGCTACTTCACCAAAGTTAACGAGGCGTTGCTCGACAAGAAGACGGAAGAGATGCTGGCTTTCTTCAAGTCGCTCGAGGGAATCGTGCCCGCCATGCTCCAACACGTCGATTGCCCCATGGTCATGGACCTGCTGCTGAAGATCATCAGCCTGGAGAAGCACGAAGGTGGACACGGGATCGTGGACTGGCTGCAGTCACAGAACCTCATCCCCCTACTTCTAGGTTATCTGTCCCCGGAGCACAGCTCAGCCACACAGACCTCTGCTGGCGACTTCCTGAAAGCTATCATCACTATCAGTGCGAACGCTACGACACAGGATCAATCCGTGATCGGACCGAACGAACTGACTCGACAGCTTGTGTCGGAGCCATGCATCAAGCAGCTCATCTCGGACATGCTGAAGGGCGGAAACTCGTTGACCGTCGGTGTCGGCATCGTCATCGAAGTCATTCGCAAGAACAATTCAGACTACGACCTAGACAATCAAGTCGGGCCGGAGCCCAAAACTTCTGATCCTATCTATCTGGGCACTCTTTTGCGACAATTCGCGGACAATGTGCCCAATTTCATGCATCTCATTCGCGCACCATCTGCCAAGAAACCAGACCTGAAAGCAGCGTTCGGTCGGACGATAGAACCTCTTGGCTTTGACCGCTTCAAGACTTGCGAACTTATGGCGGAATTACTACATTGCAGCAACATGGGGCTCTTGAACGAGCGTGGGGCCGAAGAAGATGTGTCCAAGCGAGACGCTGAGCGAGAGCGCCTTAAGGCAGAGGGCAAGCTCGCAACCCCTAGACCACCCACAAGTCCAAGTCACGAAAATTCCCATGCCGAATTTGGCAGCTCTGTTGACTCACACGGCTTCCATCATGCCGAGAGACCTAGCGATGACGAGATGGATGAGAAGCCTGAAGAGGTACGCAGGCTGGAGGTGCAAAATGCTTCAGACGAGGATGGATTTGAGAAAGTCAATGCACCTGGAGACGAACTGCCTGACGAAGTCACCTTTGACGACTTAAACGAAACAATCGATAGCACTACCCATGGTGGTTTACCTTTGCTCGAGAAAGTCGAAAAGCGGGATCCGAGTGATCCTCAGAACCAGTCACCAATTAGCCCTAGTGCAATGCCGCAGCCTTTGTCTCCGAAGAAGAACAACCTTCATTTCGATCCACCACCCACACAAGCAGCAGACTCACCCACCACAGCCGGTGTAACTGATCAAATCAACAGCCTCGATGTTGACGAGGATACTGTCATGTCCGAGTTCGGGGAGGAGCCGGCTGAACAAGGTAAGCAGATCTCGATGCTCATGAAACAAGGTGCAGCACGACGAGAACGAGCACTAAGCAATGAGAACACAGAGGACGGGCCGTCAGAGTTGGAAAGAGCACTCGCGCGTCCTGAAGACAAGCCCGCACCCCTGAACTTCTCTAAGAAAGAACCAGCCTCGCAGGACAGCACGCACACTTCGTCTCAACACGAAGGAGGTTCTTCGCAAGATCTCGGTCAGAGCACCGCAACCTTACAAGCACAAGAGACCAGCTCGGCATCGACCGGCGAGCGCCCAGCATATGATACAGAAGCCGACGGCTCTCCCGTCGTTGGTGACCTTCTCAAGATCCAGTTCGTTGAGCACCAGGTTGTGCCTACTATCCTTGTAAGTGATCGTTGGTCCCGCGCGGTACTGACAATGTTCCCCCGCTCATGCGGAATGTATAGGACTTCTTCTTCCGTTTTCCATGGAATAACTTCTTGCATAATGTGGTTTACGATGTTGTACAACAAGTCTTTAACGGCACGCTAGACCGCGGCTACAATCGAACTCTAGCCTTCGACCTTTTCAATCGGATCGAGCGAAAGGACGGCAAAACCGTCGAAGAGATCGGACTTAGATCAGGAAAAGACATCACGGATCGGATTCTGGATGGGCAAGCAGCATCCGACGAGTCGCAGAAGCACAAGGGCATGCGCCTCGGATACATGGGCCATCTAACATTAATAGCAGAGGAGGTTTGCAAGTTTGGCAGCCGTCATCCTCCGGAAGCTCTGGACCAGACGATTACAGAACGCGTGAGCAGAGAGGAATGGGTGCGTTATGTGGAGGGCACACTGGCGGAGACAAGAGAAAAGGACAATGCAGTTCTTGGCGGTGTACGACCAGAGAATGCGATCGGTGTCCGATCAATGGGCGGCATGGGCGTCGGTGGTATGTCTGGCGGCTTCACATCAAACACCAACACAACGCTTGCCAACGCGGGTCTCGGCGGTGGAAGCACGCCGGCCGATACACTGGCATTGCAGGAGGGCACAGTTGGGCAGAGCTTCGAGATCAACTCCGGCACGATGCTCTCTGGATTCGGCGATGGCGACGATGACGAAGAGATGGAAGACGAATCAGTGCTCCGCGAGAGGGAGCGGAGAGCAGCATTTGCGGAAGATGAACAGGTCGGTGAACTTTCGTTTGATGTTGACATGGACTACCGATAACCCCCCTTCACGCATCGCTCATCCCAGCACCTGTTTTGCATTTTTGGGCATATTGCACAGCACCTGAATTACACTTCAACATTGTTGTCAGACAAGAGAATGGGGCATAGCGATTTGCAATTACACGAGATACGACGAGAAAGGCGAACGCCATGAAGCGGCTTGCTGCTGTACAACAGAGGATTTGCACTTTACATTGCTTTCGGCTGTACCCAACGACTACTGCTGCTAGTTACCACCACCCACCCGAGCGCTACGGTGGCGCTCTGTCCACGCCTGTTCGTTCTTGTACAACCAGCGCCTCTGAAGCACAAAAAGTCAGACCGCGCGCCTCGCTCTCCGGCTCCAAATTTCCGGTTGGAACAATCTGCTCGGACACCGAAGCTTGTTGCTCATAGTTTGGGTTGTGCATCGGCGGTCCGAGCCTTCTCGAACCACGCAACAGCAAAGCAAGCAGCAATTTTTGGCTCCCCTTTAGCCTTGGAGATGAGGTCACGCGATACACTCTCATATCCAGCATCAATGATCGAGCACTTTGTCGCCCTCGCGTGCCGTTCTGGCACGTTGCCTCGATATTGCTTTCCCCCTAGACCCCATCATTTCGCATTTTCAGTCCTTTTCATTTGTCATCATACCCCGTCATAAGCACATTTGACTTTACACTTTTCTTCCCCATTGGCACCAGGTACGAGCTGTGGCCTCTTACGCCACAAAACGTTTTCAGCGGCACAGGGCATACTCGGCTAACGGGTTATGTTTCTTCAATACAGAATTCTTCCGTTGCGCCCGACACTAACAAGGGCGCTGCCTCTGTCGCGCCTCTGAACATCCCTCCATCACGAGCTCGACGGACACTTGCTGCTCGACTCGCACAAAAGAATCAGAACGCCACAGATTCCGGTGATCCTGATGCCGCAGATGCAGATGCCATCGCTACGGCCAGCACGTTACCTGAGGACCCTTCTGAGCTAGACCATACCATTGGAGCACACGCTAACGGCGATGATGACCACAATGGACTGCAAATCACCGGGATGAGGACATTAGGTGGTGCTAATGCTGCTGCGAGATCCGCTGGGAGTAAATTCTCAGGTCTGTTCTCGAGTAGTGATGATTCGTCAGAGGACGGCGAAGACTCCGAGGAGAGTCTGGATGAAGATGAAGCTGGACGGGATGAGACGCTGGACAGAGCGGGTGGAGATTATGAAGACGAAATACCACAAAGATCGTCATCATCGAGAAGGAGACACCGACGGCCCTCGACGACGGAGGCCAAGGAGAGGACGCCTTTGGACGATGATGATGATGACGACGGTGACGATCTAGAGTTGCCGAATGCCGTGGAGAGGAAACT
This sequence comes from Pseudocercospora vitis, assembly GCA_026120125.1. Lineage (NCBI taxonomy): Eukaryota > Fungi > Ascomycota > Dothideomycetes > Mycosphaerellales > Mycosphaerellaceae > Pseudocercospora > Pseudocercospora vitis. The sequence goes on along the minus strand of JALRML010000003.1, from coordinate 374,204 downwards.
GGTGTTAGGGTCGGCTGAAGAACCCTTTTCTGATCCCCCAGCTCTCCAGATTGAGGATGATGAGGATGATAGTAGCGAGGATGAGTTGGTCGAGATCGCCCGGCCCAGGAGGACGAGTTAGAGACTGGGTGTCTCTGGTGGCTGGGTGACTGGACTCCGGTGAGGGGAAGAGGCTCAGGCGCGACACGAGTGGAACGGGCATCTCGGCATTCTGCGGATGGGTTTGCATCGTTTCAAGGGATACGGATCAATCGATCGATCAATGGGTGGGATACCTAGGATAGACGGGGTCAGACGAGGTTGCATTAGTAGTACGATACCATGAACCTGAAAACCTGAATTTTCGATCTTTATGGCTATTCCCAACATCCCGAACCCGAAGCCCGTCTTTGTCTATTCGTCGTTGTATCACGCCTGCTGAGACGCGCACACAATACCGTGGTGAAGCGTGGTAAGGGACCGGAGTGCAGTAAGAGGTGTAGCTCGTGACCTGCACTGGTGTAGAAGTCTGCAAGACAGGGGTGACTGGAATATCAAAACCTCAATGCGGTGCTATTGCAACAACGCATCTACAACCCTAGGCACAACGCGCTTCTATACATGAACGTCGCTGCAGTACTTCCTATCATAGCATCGCACTGTGCGCAAATGCGGCAGACCCGGAAAACTCGATGCTGTTGCTCATTCCGCATTTTTACAAGCCAGACAGCATGACAGGGCTCAATACTGTTGCAGCTGCAGCATTTTGTTGATCATCTTAATCCTTTAAATATGGCCGCTGTCACGAGATCAAGCTCCTTATCATACAATATCCAGATTGGGTAAATTGGCACAAGAGTCCATTGAATGCATCTCTGCCCTAGTAGTGCGAAGTGAGCCCAAAAGACGGGAAGGGAGGCATTACCCATTGGGATTGCTTCGATCCTTGGGTCCAGGTGTTCGTGGCTGAACCGCAGTAATGCTTCATCGTCCGCCCCTCTTGAGCCAGCGAAAGCCATCCTGTGGCATGAAAAAGTTGGGCAGGACCATTTCGGGAACGGCCACTTGAGACGCTATGGCCCAGTTCCTCGGCTACCTGGCCCCGATGCGCGGGACTCGGTGGGTGACGAGTGGTCGAACCGATCACTGTATGAAAATCTTGCCCAGGATAGAAGTTGATGAGCACCCCTTTCCAATGGTTGTGGCTGTCTTTCGCAGCGTGTGGCGGAATGTTCAAAGTCGCTCAGCACGAACAGAGGCTACATTGTGCCTATGGTCGGTGTTTGCGGATGCGTTCCGGAGCCAGCAGTCCAAGCGATTCGCTGCGAGCCGGACGAACTCGGCCCATGTTTGATGCTACTCAACTCCGTAGGCGTGGCCATAGGCGCAGGCTTCTTTGTCAAGCCGTTACCAGATAGGTCGATGCGCCTTGCGCCTAGGAACCGGCTCGTCGATGTTGAATACTCTCACTGACTCGCCAACTTTGCTTGGCCTGTTTTTGGGTAGCGCGATGTGTGAATGCCTCAGGTTGGGAGTCTTCGCCCGGTGCCCGACCTCTTCCGTGTCGAAAGGAAGTACCCCAACACCATCAAGGTCAAATATGTCCGTCGTCTACATTAGACCACGCTTCACGCGACATCGTAGTCTCCTCCAAAAAGATTTCGTCCTCGACAAACAGCCATGAACCCTCATCCAGGACTAAGCCTTTCTTCCGAGCTGCTCATCACGATGCAATTATCCAGGTCTCCTCCTACCCCGCCCACAAGCATAAGTGGCAGAGGCGGAATCTGTCCCAGCTCTGGCAATAAGTATACGGCGACTCTCCTCATGCCTAGTGCGGCCGCGTCCATTCTTTCCTCAAGCCTTAGGCAATCCAAAAGAGCCCTGTCACCGGATCAATAGAATCTAGACTCCTCTAAATCACGATTAGGGCAGCATCGTATACAGAATGTCGAATATCCCAGACTTCGATTCTTTACCCAAAGTTGAGGGAATGCCGCAAGGTAATGCGCTGGACCACATTGGATTCAACAAATAGACATTGACGCTCGCTAGGCTGTGCTTGGGGTTTGTGGGACAAGGACGGCAAGAAAGACGTCTACGGAACTCTGAACCTGCTCACTCCAGACGTCGTCAAAGGAGCCTACGCCGAAGCCAAGGACGGCGTACATGTCTCCCTCAATTGGCCCATCGGTGCCATCAAAACCCCTGGATTCGGACGCAAAGGATTAGTCCACAAAGTCGTCAGCTTCGTCGATAGTCCCCTTGCCTGCCACGGCTACGACGACGAAGTCGAGTTCAATACCCAATGCTCCTCGCAATGGGACTCTCTTGTCCATTTTCATCACCAGCCTTCCCAATCTGGCTATAACGGCACGAAAACTTCTGTCGACGAGCTCACTCAATCCCATGGCAACGAAGATCACGAGTGTAAACTACCCACGTTGAACCACTGGCACAAACGGGGCGGAATGGTGGCCCGAGGCGTCTTCATCGATGCGAAAAAGTACTACGATGAGATCGGCCGCTCGTTCAATCCTTTCAACGACGACAAGATCACCGTCGAGGACATCGAAACCATCGCCAAGAAACAGGGCGTGGAGTTCCGACTCGGAGACGTCATCATCATCCGCTCCGGCTTCACCGAAGGACTGTCAGGCATCTCAGGCGAAGAACAGGCTACCCTCATGGGTTCTCACCGAGTCTGCGGCGTCACGGGCGATGCCGACACCGCGAAATGGTTCTGGAACAAACATTTCTCGGCCGTGGCGGGCGATATGATTGCATTCGAACACATCCCGCCAATTGTTGATGGGAAGGAGGGACCGGTGAGTGAGTTGGTTTTGCACCAGTACTTTTTGGGACTTTTCGGGATGAGTATTGGCGAACTGTGGGATCTGAAGGCGCTGAGCGAGACGGCAGAGAGGTTGGGACGGTATTCGTTTTTGTTGACGAGTGTGCCGTTGAACGTGCCGGGCGGGATTGGCAGTCCCCCGAACGCGCTTGCGATCTTTTAAGAGATGGCCATCTGAGTAGTCCAGTAAGCATGTAACAGACGACTTGAGAGGAGTGTCACACCAGGTCATTGTGTCTGTATATACAATTCCTTTTTCATCCCATGTGCCTGGCGATATCAACACCACGGGGAGGGCTATGTCACTTCACATGAAAGGCGGCGCCAACCAGCTTACCGTCGGGTCATGTCCGGTGTGCAATGCCAATCCCACGGGCAACGTAAGAAGTGAATGCCTAATGAGTACAGTGCCAGTATGCCAACTCCTAGAGCATTTATGTATCGTCAGGTTGAGGAATACCATATAGATGTGATCAAGGTCAGAATCTTGTCCTCCGTCGCTCGTTAGTAGTTCCCAGTCTTGCAAAATTCAATTGACTATCGGCCGACGTTGAGTCATTAGTGCGCTTCCACTTGCAAGCTAAGAGTATTCGTTCGTAGGAAAAGATAGATGCTGAAGCAGAAGCTGGAAAGACGTTTCAAGGGAATTCGTAAGTTCTTCAGACTGCCACACCGCCGCTGCCAACCCCCCACCCTCCTTTCTCTGACGCGTATGGTACAGTAGCACATGTCAGAACACTCAGACTTTTTGTAATTTCGCACTTCTGTGCCTCTTTGCGAAGTAGTCTCGCTCTCGCCATGTCTCATCAATGCCGTACCCCGGAGTCCCCTTGTGCAAACGCTCAGTGGGGCGTCGCGTGTGAGTGCCATGCAAACCAAACCAACACCAGATCCTTGCTCATCCAACAGGATGCCAGCCATTCTCCGGATCGCAATGAGGGATCTGAACGAAGCCATAGCTGCCTCTTGACTCTGGTGAAGAGTTCGAAGGTGTAGCCAATTGTTCTTTGCCGTTGGTCGAGCGGATAGTCTCTACCCCGTTTATGCTGCCGCCGCTGGGGCCATCCATGATGAAACCATTCATTGGGCCATTGGTGTCTCTGTTGGCGTGATTATATGTGTGGCCATGGGCAAAGCCGTCGAGGTGCACAGTGCCGTTAAGGTGGCCGTTCATGGGACCGCTCACTTTTCGACCATTGGTATGACCATCGATGGCCATGAAGGTCATCCGGCGCGATTGTAGGTGTCGCTCCAGAGCTGTCTCGCTGGCACATGTCAGGCATATCTGACGATGTGTCGAGTCGTGAGAGGGTCTATGTGTGCAGGCTTCAAGGTCGATCTGCTTGAGGATACCAGCTGTATGCAGCATTAGCGAGAGTCCCCGCAGGCTGTTCTGGAAGTACTCACCACCTAGAGCCGGCTCAGAAATGTTATGTGAATACTTGATGGCTTTCGCTGGTACCCCGAGAAGTATCAGATACTCTTGGCCTTTCAGCAGCGTCGGTCGATTCAACCCAAGCTGTGTAAGGAGTGAGTCGACATGAAAGACCATGCTGGCGAGACCTTTACCCAAGGATTTTGTATCGATCTCGTACAGCACAACATCCCCAGCACCGGGTTCTCTTTGCCGTGCTCGGATTTCGCCCCAAGCATGAGCGCACCAAGGATCGTCCCATACCGATATGAAGCAGCTGTCCACCCTCGACCGAAACCACTTCAGATGCTCCGCTGCAGCGAAGCAGAGCTCTTGCACATTTTCCGGTACCAGATTGGACCGCGCCTTCAAGTTTCCATTGTCCAAGTAAGCTTGAGAACCAGAATGCTGGATGCGGTAGAGCGTTGCCGGCAGAGGTCGGGAGGAGAATGTATCCAGAAAAGTGCACAGATTATCCAGATATCCGGTCTTGCAGACGCCGGTCATCCTGGCTGGTGGTTATGTCTTGAGCAACATCCGTTATGGAGCATGAGAAACTGGTCTGGTCAAGCTCGTCGACCGCGGTGTGTTGTCGAAGGAGGTAGGGCCGGGGCACCTGTAAATGTTTCTGGTCACCGGCATCATCATTTTCTTGGACCAGCGTGGGCGTGCTACCCCTCTGCAGCTATGGGACCGGGATCGTGCCTGGCTTTGAGGAGAAGCTCAGAACTCTCCTTGATAGGCTTGTCCTTGAGCGAGAAACCCGTCTTTGCCGTCAGGTGACAAGAGACGAACCGATCGTGCGTTCGCATGCCGAACGAGCCGGAGCCGGTGTATGAGTAGTATTCTCGTGTGATGGACCGCTGTGCAATACGAGTAGAAGAGTTGATCTCAGCAGCGTCCTTGCCACAATTGTGATGTAGCCGTGCTATCAAGATCAAGTGGCCACATACACCGTAGCTTAACACTGGGGAAGCGCGTATCGCATTAGAGAAGGGAACGTGAGAGCGCTGCAGCGCATAGCGTAGCCTCGTAAGGCTGCCTTTGGCGCTCATGACTTGCGCAGAGTGGCGAGGGGTAGCACTACATCGTGTGTGATGCACGAAGCATTCCAATAGCAGCGTAATAGCTATGACATGCACACCATAGGCGCAACCTTTCACAGTGATCTATTGTTTGAACCATTACTGTCTTTCCCGGCAGTCCAATCTGGCTGAATGTGGATTCAGCATCGAGATCAGGCCAAGCTGAGTGCATGAAATTGCTGACGCAAGACATACAAGACCAACGTGATGGTCACATGGCTTCCGGGCTCATATCCCATCCTGCTTTACCCTCTATCTTGGCTCGATCCTCCTTCAAGACCAGGTATGAGTGAGCGTCTTTAGCAATGTCACTGGCCAAAGCCCTTGCCTTTGAAACGATTGCTCGGGGTTGAATGACCTTGGCAATGCAATTCCGGCTCCTTTCCACACTCGCTCTGGCGTAGGCAATTTGCGCACCGCAAGGCACCTCGTGCGTCATGTAATGTACGCCATCTGAGAAGAGGATGCCCTCATTGTCCATGAGCTTTACATCCTCGACAAAGGAACCATACCGAGAGCATATCAACGTCGAGCTTGGGAGGCCGGGCGAGAACATGGTGAAATGCGCCTCTAAAACTGGTGGCAGCGTCGTCCCGCCCGCCCAGTAAACCCCGCAATCTTCTTGGTCTCGCATACCTCGGATACGCCAAATCGTCCTTCGGTTTCGAAGCACTGAACCTGCAGCGATCACCTTCCACTCCCTGAAAGTCTCCAAGATATGACAAGTTTGTGTAGACGGGTTCAGAGCTGAGAGGAAGACAAGCTCAAGTCCGCTCATGACCTTGAAGACGAGCAAACAAGTTCACAGCTGCGGCGATGGGTCTCACGTTATCCTTACGTGAGTGTTCGCTGGTATCTCAGCCGTCCTGCACCTCAGCATCTTTCTCCGCCCTTTCCTCCTCTCTTTTCGTCTTCCTCTGGAGGAGATGCTTCAGCTTTTTCGCAACACCAAAGCTACCATTGGTGTCCGCACCACAATTAGCGCACGTCTTCTTCTTCTCCTTCATGTACCTGCGCATGGCGCATTGCTCGCAGAAGTAGTGGCCACACTTCGTAAGGACAGGATTCTTGTAGTCCTCCTTGCAGATGATACATTTGAAGGGGATTGCCTTCAGCATCTTCTCCTCTTCATCCAGCCCCTCGTCATCGTCCTGCTTCTGGCTTGGCTTGTCTTTCTTGCCTGCCTTTTCCCATTCCTTGTCCAGCTGCCATCCTTGCGCATAGACTTCTCGTGCGTGCAAGAACTTGCAGCTGTCTCCAAATCCACAGAACCCTGTCTGCTTATAGTCCTTGCACACGTCTGGAGCGAAGTCTGTGACGGTGATGGTGCGAATGTTGGTGGGAGCTTTGACGGGCCCCACTTGCCTCGCGTCGGGATGCTTTTGTATGAAGTTGGAATATCTGGCGGTACCCTGATACGTGCCGTCGGTGGCGTCAGGCACTACGGTGTCCTCCCTCGTGATCTTGCTGGCGGTCTCCTTAGCAGCAAGCGCGGCGTCTGTGTACCAATTTGAAGCCTTAGTCGCATCGTCGTTGAGGGCGATATTGGTGGTCCGATCGGCTTCAAACGCGCTCGACTTGCTGAGATCTGCTTCCCGCGTGGGTCCGTTGCCTGCCACCGTCACGCCTTCCCTCTTGCGCCTTTTGATGCGGACGCCACGGTCATCGTCAGTGTAGTCTGAGTCGGATTCGGAGTGTTCGGGGGGGCGGGGAGGAGTCGCGGGTCGTTTCCGGAAGTTGGTATTCTTGGTACGCTTCTTGAAGACAGGTGCCGCGACATCAGACATTGCAGAGATGGGAGGTGCGTAGTCGATATCGTATGTAAGAAGTGTCAGGGCTGTTGCTTGAGAAGTTGGGAATCCTCAGGCAGAAAGGCGACGCCACTTTCAGCCACGTGCCGTTGAACGAACGGGCCGAACATTGAACTCTAAGCACGCGCGACTCGGATGCCCAGTGCGTGTGCATTGCTCAGCGTTCTGCCAACTCCAGTCGGTTGTTGTGCTCGCGCTGTCACCCACTCGCACGCGTTTTGTTTCTGTACTGCCCCTGCTTCTTACTTCCTTCCCGCCCTCGCATCTCCTCGGAGTCGGACATCCGGCGGTACAGTATCGGAATGCTTGGTGGTGCCGCCACCCCTTGACCGCTGGCTGCACAGCGCGGGGCGTGTTTACCTACTCTCCCAGTCCATCAACACCCGGCCGGTCCTGCGTCGTTCCTCCCCCTCCCGCGCCCATGTCCTCTGCGACGACGCCTGCGAACATCCGCCACCGAACCCTTCGCTCTCCTCTTCTTCTTGACTCTCGCATCCGCAGTAAATCCTGGTCTTCCGTCGTCGACCCCGGCTTCCTCCGTCTGCACTGACATAAGACGTACATTCATTCCGCAGAGCCGCACAACACGCCCATGCTGATCCCTCTCATCCATTGATTTCCTCCTCTTCACAACAACAACCCGTCGAGTCCTCGAGAGCGCCGCGCCGCCCTACCCCGCCAGCATGGCCGCGGCCGCGCATCCGCCAGGAGCGGTGGGCGCCAATGCCTCGCGAGATCCCTTCACCGGCTCCCCTCATGGCCACCCAGCACCGTTGCGATACGCCGCCTTCGACACCGACCACTTTTCATTGTTCTCTACCAGCTCGCCGACCTCCGCGAAGCGCGCTCTTGAAGCACATCTAAAGGACACAGACCGCCGTCTGCGGGATGCCGGTCAGCTTGGCACGACCTTGACGAAACAGCGCAGAGAGCTGGAGGCCAAATTGAAGGAGGTCGAGCAGCTGCAGCAAGATGGCGAGATTCCGGCAGAGCTGCAGAGCAGACTCTCCGCATTAGAGCGCGAGTACAATGAAGTCGGTCGTGACTCGGCCCGAGCATTCCTTCCGAAGTCGAGGGTCACAAGTGAAAGCGACACAACGCAGTCGGCGGTTATCTCTGGGTCTGGTCGAGAATCTCCTACCAAAGTTTCAGCGCCCTCGCGAAGGCAGCGCAACCAACCAAGCAATAGAGTCCACGATATCGAATTCGCGGCCGAAATCAGCACACAACTTCTCGCCGAGGTCAGGCATTACCAGGCTGCACTGGCCGAGAAGGATGATGCGCTGAAGGACGCAACTGCTGCCAAAGCCCAGTTAGAGTCGGATGCCGCAGTTCTCATGCAAAAGCTCAGACATTACGATGAAAGTGAGCAGAAATACAAGGATGAGAACTGGAATCTGGAAACACGGCTGCAAGAGATGGAGGCGAACTTGAAGCAGACCATGGACAGGGAGAACCGGCTCGCCCAGAATTTCAAATCGCTGCAATCGGACAAGGCGGCGAAAGAGCGCGAGCTGGACGAATTGAAGCTCACGCACGAGCGTTGGATCGAGGACAATGGCATGGCAAAGAAGGTTCAAGAGGCTGACTTGCATGGCTTGCGACGTGATGCTGCGAATTGGGATGCGGAAAAGCTCAGGCTTCAGAAAAAGGTGGAGGAGCTGACCTCTCAGAACACGGAGTTGGCGAAGGCTGTGTCGTTTCGCTTCAATCAACACGCTCAGCCCTCTGATCCTGACTTCATGTCTGCTGAAGAGGGAGGCAACTCTGATGATGCCAGCCCTGAGCACAGTGCACCGCCCTCACCAGTCAAAGGCACACCGGCTCGGCATGGTATGCTTGAGTCCGAGACTCTCAAGTCCAGCTTGAACCACGCTCATAGGATGATTCAAAATCTCAAGAACAACATCCATCGGGAGAAGACTGAAAAGATCGAGCTCAAGCGCATGCTGCAGGACGCTCGTGATGAGTTGGAGTCGCGCCGTGAGACCCAAGGCATTGCTGCTAACGTCGCAAAGAAGAGGCGAAGCGAGCTGGAAGGTGTCAAGTTCAAGCGTCCTTCTACGAACAGACTTGGGCCCAATCGGAGCAGCACCACCGAAATCATTGACGAGCCAGACTGGGAGGATCAAGAAATCGAAACTACGCCCAGCAAGCCCAAACCTGGCGTCATGCTTGCAGGCGCTGGCATGGCTGGTGCCGCAGCCGCAACAGGCTACAACCAGGCATATGGCAGATCTGATGGTGACACCACCGACGACTTTTTGAGCGCCAATGAGACCGATACCGGCTTTGAGACGGCAACTGAGCGAGGTGGTAATACCGAGAGCGAGGCTTTTGCCACCGGAGCTGAGGACTTTGGCAACGACACTGAAGGAGAAGCCACGGAGACTGAGGCCAGCTCTACACGCAAACTTCGGCCGGCTAGCAGCTATCAAAACAAGGCTGGCAACCGCTCATCATATATGTCGACTGCTTCAACATCTGGTGATGACGACGACGACATCGTCAAGACCCCAGTGCACAGCACTGTGCAGCAAAAGTACAAGCTTCGCCTCAGTCGTGGTGGAAGGAGATCTGGTCGTGTGAGCGATATCGTAGCGGATTCACCTCAAGCCAGCACCGCCAGCCCGAGCTCTAGCACAGGTACACCACAGCCTGCTGGCATGCAGAGCCTTGGCGACGAGCTCGACGCTCTCGAGGATGAGAGTCCTGAAAGTACCCCAGCATCTAGCCGCCATTTGGACAGCGATTTTGCAGATACCCCACGCACCCGAAGACACATAAGTGAAGAGCCCCAACTTCCTGGCATTGTGGGCGACGATGAGAGGGTCGAGGTCGATCCCGTCATTTCTACTCCACTTGGCAGCCCAAAGATCTCTCACACCCTCGACTCGCCAGAAGCCAGACGACCAGAGATGGCTGATGCTGGTGTCATGACTGACCCATGGCTCCCGGAGCCTGTCGCCGAGAAGCAGTCGCTGATGCAACATGCGGCTGAGGTTGCTGGAGGAGCGCTGGCTGGCTTTGGTCTCAGCCGAATGGCAGGTCACAAGCAGGCTTCGTCAGAAAACACTACTCACGAGCATGAAGCTTCTCGGTCGGCTGAACAGAGCACTAGCGGCGACTCTCCACAGGATGTCGCATCTCAGCCGGTAGCCAGGCAGATGATCACTGTCGGCACCGATTCTCGTGGGACGCCCGTCTCCATCAGCACAGGGACAGACGCTCGCGTCATACAGACCACGACCGTAGGCATTGACGCGAGCCAACCTGTGCAGACCATCAGCATAGGCACCGATGCTAGGGGGCTCCCAGTGACTGTCAGCATTGGTACAGATCCCAGGACTGAGTTAAAGACGCTGGTCGTTGAAAACTTGCCGAGTGGGTCGTTAGATGTTTCGCCTGTCATGTCAAAGGATACCGAGCCCGAGGTGTGGCCCCTCCCGCCAAACGCCATGGGGATGTCTTTTGCCCGTGAGGTGCATCAATCTGCTGACGCTGATACTGATGTACCTCGAATGCCGGCATCACCACCTCCAGCAATTCCTGTGCAGCTCGCTTTCTCGGAGGTCTTGTCGCAGGAGCTCGTGCCCATCACACCGGAGTCTGAAACACCACTGCTGCCCCGTAGGAGCTCCAGGAGGGCGGATCAATTGTTGAGCCCTGACGACTCTGATCACTCCGTGGAAGGAGCCGGTTCAGGAAGCAATGTCAAATTCATACATCATTCCGATGGTGCAAGGGATGACTCAAAAGATCGCGAGGGCGAGAGATCCATCCCAACTGTGGTCGCCGATGACGATGCAGATAAGCAGACGTCAGCATCAGAGGCTGTCCGTTCGCGACAGCCTCTCACCGACGTGTCACCTAATGTCACTTCGAAACGTGACATGGCTGACGAAGGCTCCCAGACCCTTGTGTCCGGTAAGGACATTGACAGCATGATCAATGACAGGGTTGTCGTACCTTCTCTCAAGGACGCCGGAAGCTCGCCATTCAAGAGTGCCGTTGCCGGTACGGCCACAGGCGTCGCAGCAGCTGCGGCCCTTGGTACTCCTTCAAAGAAGGACAAGTCTGACGTGCGACCTTCCTTCTATGAATCCCCAACCCTCAAAATATCGAAGCGGCCAGCAAGCGCAGGTAGTCTTCGCCACAAAGATGCTGCTCACGCTCCACCATTGCCTCCCGACCACAATGTCAAGATCGCGGCAGCTCAGCAAAATCCGGCTGCGCCTCATGCAGCATCTTCCGCAGGTACTATGGGTCCGCCAATGATGCCTGCATCTGCATACAAACCGAGACCAAACACTCCTGGTGGAAGGTCGTATGCTGAAAGAGCAATCCATTCCCGCGACTCCACCACGCCTCGTCCTGGGAGACAAAAGGACATACGTAGCGCGGTGGCCAGTCAGTCGGACAAGATATCACATAGAACGTCAGTATCATCCTTTGCATCTGAGCTGGACGAGCGCTTCAACATCACAAAGGGCCAGATCCTGTATCCGGCCGACGTAGAGCCTTCAACGGACCCGAGAATGATCCAAGCCATAACGCAAACCATGATCGGAGAGTATCTTTGGAAGTACACACGCAAGGCTGGCAGAAGTGAGACGTCAACAACACGGCACAGGAGGTTCTTTTGGGTACATCCATACACAAGAACGCTGTACTGGAGTGAGCAGGATCCAAGCACCGCCGGCAAGTCTATGCTGAAGGCGAAGAGCGTAGCAATAGAAGCCGTGCGTGTTATCTCTGATGATAACGCATACCCGCCTGGCCTGCATAGGAAGTCGCTCGTGGTCATTACGCCTGGTCGCGAGATCGTCTTCACGGCACCTACTGGACAGCGACACGAAACATGGCTCAATGCCCTGTCGTACTTGCTGCTTCGTACTGAAAGGGAGAAGGCGGAGGAGGAGGATGTGATGTCGCAAGATGAGCTCGATGAGTTCAACCCTGGATTCGGCAAAACTGTTCGACAAAGCTTCAGTAGGATGACCGGCGCGGCCACTGGTCGTAGCCAAAGTCGCCAGAGCCGTCGAACCAGCTTGAGCAGCTATAACAGCCGCACAACCAGGACCAATAGCCTGCCTCGGAACGGTGCAACGCTCACCCAGCGACAATCCGGAAGGGGTGTTGTCCCAGCCATGTCTCTGCAAATGCCTTCACAAGACAAACACAGCAGCACTCTGGCGGCCACAACCTCAAACCAATCACGTATTTCTTCCGGGAGCATGGGTGGACGAATGAGCTCTTTGGCAAACCGATTCAGACCCGGCAGCAGTCAGCGTGCGCACTCCAGTGCGAGCGTTAGACGAAACGACCCTGCAGATCCAGCGGGCATATACGATGCCAGTGTGATTGCCGATAGCGCTGAGGACTTGAGAGCTGTGATCGAGCAACAAGAACGAGATGCGGACCGACTGGAGAATGTCAGGGCGTGCTGTGATGGTGAGCATCAAACCCGTACTTGGCGGAGCGACTTTACTAACGATGAAATAGGCCGACACGATGTTGGTTCTCTCAAAAATCGCAGTGGCAAGCATTCCAGCTTCGGCTCTCGCTTCGGCAGTCATGGCCATGGTCCAGGGCACCACACTCACGCTCACGGCACAGCATCGTCGCGAACGTAAGCCGACCTGGTCGACATCCAATTGTAATTCGTTATCACGGTTACTACAACAAAGATCTCGTATGCATCAGACAGCCCTCCTACCTGGACTGAAACAGATCCAAGCGGCGGTGTGACTCAGGCTTTCTTTCCTATGTTTGTTGCTTTGGTTGGTTGAACAGGATGGAAAGGACAAAGTACATTACCAAGGACGGGCGGGGACCTGTTAATGTGTAAGCGCAGCGTCACTAGTTTCCAGGTGGCTTGGTCTTGGCTAATTGCAAATGGCTGGAAATGGATGGAACGGATGACCAGAACAGAAGTCATTTTCTTTTATATACTCTCTCTCTTCTGTCTATTCGTAGAGAATTTTATGACGAGATGGCTCTCTTGCGTGGCATTCCTTATTTGCAGAAAAGGTCTTGATGATATTATGCCAAACGTTGCCATCGACAGCTGCGGACGATCGTCATTCGAACCTCGATGTTGGTGCTCTGGACGTCGTATCGTGGCCTGTCAGACCCCAGGGCGGATACCCTTTTCATACGATCCTAGCAGACGGGTAGGGTCAGCTACGATGTGTGAGCTATGCCCCTCTGCCTGGCTTACTGGCTTGCGTACGGTGTTCACAGCTGGCCCTGCTCTGAAGCGAGAATTGGTCGTTGTCCTTGGCTTGACTCGCAGCAGCAGACAACAGCCCTGGTTATGGTGTAATACGAGAAGGTTGTGGGTGGAGCGGCCGTGCAGGGCCTGGCGAAGGTGATGAGGAGCGTGGGCACGTTACATGTTCTGGGACAGTACATGTAGGGAAGTGGGCACGGAAATGTAGTAGTAAGTTTTGATTGTTAGAGATAGGTCGGAGCGAGGGTTCCCGAGGATTGAGAAGAATGTTGGGCTGCGAGTACCGTCTCCAAGAGGGTCCGCATCTGCTCTGATGGAGAAAACATTTGCTCAAGGGCTCCTCATACGCATATTACAGCTCAACGAGATATGGAGAGAGAGAGAGAGAGAGAGAGAGAGAGAGAGAGAGAGAGAGATTGCTTCATATGGGACTCGTGATATCTGTCGTCATATTGTGAATGTCTCAAAGAGACCAACACCCGTTTATGCTACTGCTTCAATGACACTCCTATGCTAGTCAAATACTCACATGTTTCCAACTGATCCTGCGGCACACTCTCCATCTTCGTATTGTTCGTCTGGAACATCAATCTCTGCTGCGCTCCCCACTCTTCCCAAGTCGGCGTGCCCGCCTTCCTATACTTGTTCGGGTCAAGACTTCTGATAAAACTGGTCCAGTATCCGCCGACCACGGCAACGATCGGATAATTGATCTGTCCTTGTTTGTACGAGTCTGGAGCTTGTCCTTGAGTGTTATCTGGTCCCCAAATAGCGTGAATCTCCACCGTATGGGTGACACCGAGACCTTCGGCATCGTCCTCTGGGTCGATGACGTTCCAACGATAGTTCCATGAAGGGACTTCGCGGTCCGCAAGCTGTTGACTCACAAATATTCCCGGGCATATGTATCGAATGGCGCCGTAAGCATTGCCTATCTGTCGCCAATACCGTCCTGAGTTGGGAAAGGTCGGGGTTCCCTCAACGGGGAAGAGCTTGGGGATCTGGCCCAATTGCTCGAGCGTGAAGGCAGGGAAGTTGTTCTGAAGGAACGTGTTTCCTTGTGCGTAGGACGAAGTGTTGCGAGGAGAAAAGACCGGCCCCTCGTCCGTGACGTCGCCATAGATTGCTGGCACCTTGACGAACTTGCCTTCCTCGTAGGCGCGCAACGTGTAGTCCGACACAAAGTCGTAGTCGAGCACTGGGCCATACATGTACAGAGCCGCTTGCTGAGCTCCTGGGAACGGCGTTTGAATGTTGACGGCCTGGATATCAGCAGTTGAAAGGTTGCGCAAGCACGCCAGCGAATCATTCGAGCTTGTGCAGCCTGTCCTGATCACCAAATTGTTGTATGCGAACTGGCTTTCGTTGACCGTTCGTAATGCAGAGAAAGACTGTGACTCTGCAGCGGTGCCATGGAATAGGCCATCATCTCTTCCGCCAAATGCAGTGACGTGGAGTGTGACACTTTGGGCTCCAGCACTATCGCCACCGAGCACGACGTGCTTCGGGTCACCACCGAAGTGGCTGATGTATTTCTGAGTCCACTCAAGTGCTTTGCGTTGATCCCGAAGACCGTTGTTCGTGGTACCGCCATTCGCCATTATTTCTTGGCCTGCCAGGAATCCATATAAGCCAACTCGATAATTTATGCTGACAATGACAACATTGTATTGGCCTGCCGCGATGATCCCAGACCCATTGTAGTTGGCATTGCTGAGACTATTGAAACCTCCGCCTTGGACAAAGAAATAACTGCGGTCATATCAGTAATCTCCGATCTCCCCGAGCTGATGTTGTCGAGATTCACTCACACGGGAAGCTTCGAGTCCTGTGTTGCGTTACTCGGGGCAAATACGTTTAGGAACAAGCAGTCCTCGTCGTGTTCGTCGTCTGGTGGAGAAGTGCCTGTAGCCATACAGAGCTTGCCAAACTCTTTCGCAGATTGGGTAGCATTGGTAGCAACAGGATCTACTGGTGCAGTAAACCTCAACTCTCCCGTTGGAGCAGCAGCGAATCTTACGCCGAGCCATTGAGTAATGCCATTCTGCAGAGCTTGACCTTCATATGATGAGTAATCGAGCTTGACCGTAGGCGAAAGTGCCGTGACGCCATTGACCACCGTCAGTATGGCAATGCTGCTGAATAGATGCATCGCGGCCGATGTGCTGAGCACCAGCTAGTCAACAATGGTATGGGAATATCTGAGGCTAAGAATGAAGTCAAGTGAACGCCAAACGCGTGTTGCCGTGAGTTCACACGCTAGAGATGAACCCGAGGGAATAGAGCAATGCACGGGTTCTAAGCCCCTCTTCTCGTAGGCGCGGAGGCATTGATTACGGCATATGCAACGACACTGATGGTGGCAGCGGAGGACGGCTCCTGTGCCTGCCGATCAGGCCTCATGTTGCATGCACCAGCGCACTCTGAGCTGCCGCGACTGAGAATGCTTGGTGATGAGTCTGGTGACGTCGTCGCACGGGGCGGTAGGATCGAGCTAGAGCTAGTCTTGCGACCTGCTTATTAACTTCGTGGTCCTTGCATTAGACCTAACAGTCCCTAGGCATAAGTGTAATATCGGACACATTGTGGAGGCGACCAATTCTGCCGGGGCCATGTCGGACTCGAAGCGAGTTCGAAAGATCAGTGAACGCCGCTAGCCACATCACCATCTCTCCTCTTTGTAGCCAGCATGCAACTTGGGATGTAATACCCTTCCACTTCTCCCCCACCAAGATGTTGATCCATCTGCTGAAACAGATTGCCGATTTCCGGATCATCTTCCATAGGAACAACAGCGTCAATCATCTCCTTCAGCCTCTTAATATCAGCCTTCAATACCCAATCCTTCTCGTCCCGTTCCTTGATAATCAAATCTAAAAGTAAGAGGAATGGACGTTAGCAGATGTCTCGACAATCAAGAGTACAAGCACTGTACAGCTCTACACGCCCAAGACAAGACCTGCTGCCATCTAGCATCGTCATCTGGAGAACCTGTCTCGGAAAGGGACTTTCGCATGCACTCTACACTGTGCTTCACTCACCGTGCTCTCCAATCTGACTCGGCAGGTGATCATACCCAGGCTGCTTCTCAGCTGGGATATAGGCATCCCTCAAGTCGACCTCGTGATTGATCCGGATTCGCTGTACGCCAGGCTCAAACAGACTCTCGGGAAACTTCAGCCCGTTCCCACCACTCACCACTTTGCGATACCAGGTCGGAAAAGTGCCCTTACGTAGGCCGTCTTTCTCTGCCATAATCTCAAATATCCTGTACCAGATATTGAGCCAGATCGCATGAGCTTCGGGGTCTTTTAAGATCGAATGGCAGAAGAGCAAAGCGGCAAACGTCCCACCGGGTTTGAGCTGATGGTCCACAGCTTCGAGCATTTTCTCCTCGTCCATGAAATGTATGCAGTTGATGGCGAGAATCATGTCGACGCTCTGTTTTTCAATTCCCTCGTAGTCTTCGAGACCCCCGACTCGGAATGTGACATTGTTGAGGTCGCGAAGCTGGTCTTTCGCTAGGCCGATGTTCGTGGGGCTTATGTCAGAGACGATGATATGGGTGAACTTCTCTGCGAGCCGCCGGGAATGGATCCCAGCTCCAGCGCCTGGTTCGTGGATTGTGCCGAACTGGCCGCCTTTGGCAGCGTGGTAGGATAAGACGCGCTGGAGGAGAGACTCTCGAAAGTATGGACGACCTTTCGTGTATGTATCCCAGAAGGAGGCATCAGCCACCTGGTAGGGGTTAGTATGATCGTTGGTCATGATGGAAGTCGTTATGATGTGTCTAGTTGACAGTTTTGTTTGCGACTGTATAGAGAAGATGAAGCGTCCAACGCGCAGATGTAAGCTCCAGCCAGATAGCTACAGGTGACCGACACATAAACTCTCTTGGGCAGTCCATCTGTCTGGTCCACTCCGAAAGTCGGATAGTACATTGGAAGTGGAGTGTGGGTGGCCGAATGCGATAAGGTGACAGACTTCGAGCCCTGGTCAACTTTCCCTGTAGATTGACCTGAAGTATAACAGAGAATCCGAGGCATAATGCTTGCGCATTCGGCCTGGCAGCTTCTGGTACTGTACTTTTCGGAGTGTCTTTGACATCTCTCCGGTAGCGGAGCTCACGAGAACAGCTGGACCAACCTCTGTTAGGTAGGTGACTGCTTAAGGCAGGCTGCGGGATGTGAATGTGGCCACGCCAAACAACGAGAATATGTGCACATAGTGCTCTCTTCTCTCGCGGTTCTTCCAGTATCCTGGCTACAGCTACGAGCCTAAGCAATGATGGAGTTCTTCGAGTGTCGATCCATTCATGCGTCCGAGGAGAGCCATACGCTCGGGAAAGAGATGCTCACGAGGATCGGTGAAGTTGCTTCGCTTTCTGCAGGCAGTGATGTTGACCTGTCGCTTTCATTGACGCGGATTTCGCATTTGTTTCCTTGCGACTTGTGATTACAGGCTCGCACATGCCACACATTGCAAGTTTCCTCACAATTTGCCGCCACCAAAGCTCGTTGCCCAGCGGTCCTAAAACGGCACTTCCTCGAGCAGCAAGGCTCTGTTGCAAGTCACGGCTGGGTCAAGGACCAAGGAACCATCATGAAGCGCGCGTTACAACGCTGGACTTAGATAAGGGCCAGGCTCCGAGCATTGAAAGTTGCAACTCGAAGGATTAAGTTTCCTTGTAGTGGAAGTACACCGAAGACAAAGAGTCAAGCGGGGTCGGAACAGAGGTAAAAATATCGAACGCCTGAACAATATCGACAAGATATCTCATAGAGTTACGGAGGGCCAAGTCTGGTTGCATCGCGAAGTCTTCGAGACTCGCAAACTGGACAAGTGCGTCAACTTACATCGATCCGGAGAGGCAGTCTGCAGCGACATACATGGCTCAATACCGCTCATCAGAAGCAAATCTGTCCACGGGTGCCATCTCGGAGCCATACTCGAACCAGATCGAAGCCTTTGCTGCTGCCGGCCAGAGGGAGCGCGAGACTGCCGAGGTGTTCCCGGTTGCAGCTCAGGATGTGAATAGCAATGCTCACACGGTATATCAAGTCCGAATCGAGCCCGAAACCAACATGGTGTCGCCAAAGACCAAGGGACGAGATTGTCACCTTGGAGCTAGACGATGCCACAGGGGAAATCCCACTAGCCAAAGCGAGGTGAAGGGGCCATTGAGCTGGAAGAGGCTGGTTAAGATCCGCGGATGTGCACAAATCTCAAGGAGACAATTCCCCCAGTCCGAACATGCGTATGGAATTG
This sequence comes from Pseudocercospora vitis, assembly GCA_026120125.1. Taxonomy (NCBI): domain Eukaryota; kingdom Fungi; phylum Ascomycota; class Dothideomycetes; order Mycosphaerellales; family Mycosphaerellaceae; genus Pseudocercospora; species Pseudocercospora vitis. Next base: position 355,558 of record JALRML010000003.1, on the reverse strand, counting down.
TTCCAGGCTGCTTCTGCAACCTCTTCAATGGACACACCCTTGACCTTGGCTACGACCCACGCGACCTGGCCGATCGCACATGGCTCGTTACGGCCTTTCACCTAAGCACAAGCAGATCAGTACGGCTCTGGATGATGGAGGGTTCGTTGCTTCGCCGCAAGCTCACCATTGTACCCTTGGTCCACTTCTCTTTCTTCACAGCTTTCGGAAGCTGCATCTCGGCAGGCAGGTCTTTCAGATACGCACTCGAGGCATGACTGGGCCTTATCTCACACCAGGGACCATCAGTCTCGATCTGCAATCTGTCCAGCGGCACCTCTTTCACTACGGCAAGATTCTCTTCCGTTTTCAGACTGCATCCGTTGATGCCAATATCGAAGCCGAGCTGAACGATGTTCTGCATTTCTTCAAGCGAACCGGTGAAGGAGTGGATGACACCACGCTTGGGAAACTTGTCCAGCCTCGGCTCGAGGAGAGCTCTGAAGTCGTCCCATGCCGCTCTCATGTGTAGGAATAGTGGCATATGTAATTCCGCAGCGAGATCAAGTTGCTGCTCAAAGTATTTCCTCTGCGTCTCCTTACTCGCGTGCTGCAGTCGGTCATAGTCCAGACCAATCTCTCCGAATGCCGTTGCAGTACCTGCTTCCCTTGACTCTTGAGCCAGTTTCTTCAGCTCTTCCACCAATTTTCCTGGCCCGCCCGGATGCTTTTCAAAGGTTTCTGCAGAGCAAGGGTGGACGCCTATCGTCGCATAGCACATGCCCGGGTAGTCCTCTGCGAGCTTGACGGCATTCTTGCTCTCGGTAAGGTCGGAGCCCGTGACCATCATTTTCCGTACGCCTGCATCGCGTGCGCGTTGCACAACGGACTCGAGATCGTCGTCGTGAGCTTTTTTGCCATGTTGGTAGCCGCGGAAGATCTGGTCAGACAGATTTATTCCGATCTACCTAGCCATCGATCAGTCGACTCTCCTCGATGGACAGTAGTAGTGCACAGACGTCGGCGTATCGAAGAGTTGGCTGTTCACCATTAATTGTGGAAGCCATTCTGAGCGGAATGTATGGCTTTGCGGTCGAATGCAAGGTTGGGAGTCTGCGTGAGACTCTCAATCGGAGAGTGACCCTTGCGCTCATATGTGCTGTAATGAAGTCGAGCAAAAGTCAAAATGAAGAAGCGGAACTGAGGCCGCATGCCGAGGCTTGGAGAGGTTGACGTACAAAAAGCATTGAGCCTGTTACAGTCACCTGGTTCCATTACAGGGACTGCCATGAGATGCTTTACTGTGATGAGTGCATGCGACTCAACTTCTAGCATCCAGAAATGGTAGAGGTGTTTCCCGGAGCGAGCAACAACCATACTCGCTCTTACCATATTGATCAGAACACTGCCGTTCCCTGACCTGATAGTGGGCAATCCCTCTGAACCTACACATCATCAGGTCTTTCAGAACGAGCTCACCATAGTCACGCGCGACGAGTATCATATGCGCCGACTTTTGCATACTCCTACTAAGTGGACCCTTCGTAAAGGCGGGTAGAGCTTGGGAGATATTGCTTATCGAAACCAAGAACGCCGCACGTCCACCTGAGATTTGGGCTACCTGACTTTGGCTCTGGCACATGGCGGTGCCAGGCATGTGGAAAGACGAGCTTCACGGCCACTATGAAGCCAAGAACGACGCGATACTAAACGTCTTGGCTCAAATGCCTGCCATTATGCAAACACTCAAATTGATGTCGCGAGTCCGCTCTTCAGCTCTCTTCTGCATCGTGATCTCAGCAGCTTGCCTCCGACCTATGTTGAACCTTTGGCAACGGCCCACTCCTCGATAAAGGGGCGTTTGTACGAGAGGAAACTGAAGAGGGATGTCGTGCTCTGATCGTGTACCGCATATGCTCCATCAGAATTGGTCAATGATGCCAATGACCCGCCAGTATTTGCTGGACGTAGTCGAGGGTCTCAGATAGTTGCTTGTATTTGGCAAGAAGCAGTAGTGGTGAGACATGCAGCTGCAATGCTTCTGTTCAATGCTGATCTTGAGCTGCCCATGTTTTCGACTTATATCTGGATGTGGGACGTCGTGGAACTTCTTCAGATACCCTCCCTGACCTGTAGCGAGCTCACGAGTTGACAAGCATCAGCGGTCTACTACGAGACGTCTACGACTGCCGTGAGGCAACCCAAAAGTTGAGACATGGACGTGGCGTGACTTCGGATGCAGATAGGAGCTCGCCGTAGCTGTTTGGGGTAGTGAATCTTGTTCATTCTGCACCTTGTCTGAGAAACTGCTGTTCAACTCGAGCCTGCGGTTTTTCACAGTCAATATCTCGAGCCTAAACATGTGTTCAATGTTCCGGAGGTTCAGCGAAATGTGGTTGGTAGAAGTCACGCATGCTGACCGACCCAGATGAGTTTAGGCTCGAGTTTCTCTGCAAGGCACGATCGCCCACACCGGCCCGCGAGAGGAGCATCCCAGCCCCACACGCGATATCTGCGCAGTCCTCGTGGAGAGTAAGCATGGTGGCCTGGTCGATGGCACACTCTTGGTGTACATGTAAAGTACATGTACTCGGACGAGCAGATCAGCTCGGGTACTTTTGCGAAAAACGTTGGGCGAATGTCGGAACTCTTTCCCCCCTGGGCCCCCTCCTTGGAACGATCATAGGTGGAAGTTGGACGGATGTCATGCCAGCTTGAGGACGGACGCTTGGAGACTGGAGCAGCCACGTTGTCACACGCAAGCGCCCGGTGGCTGCAATTCATGTTTGGTAACAAGGCGTGCGGTCGCGAAACAGGAGCGGTGTTTATATCGACCGACGTTCCGCTCCAAGACACGAAGAACAAAGGTGGCGCGGTGCGCTACTGCAGCGGCTCGCGGGCGGTACAATGGTGACGGCCTATCAGCTCCTACACCTCCGTACGCGGTCGCGGAACAGGTTTTCAAAGTGTACGTGTAATCGATGCGAGAGGGTATTCTTGCTGTTCATTCTGTCCACGTCGGGCAGATACAGAAGCCTGTGAATGGGCAGGGTTGCATGGGATAAATGCCCGATTGGCTAGGCCAGGGAATGCGCCTCTAGTTATCATCACTACAGAGTGTCACGGACTTCTTTCAAGCGTGCTTTGTCCGAAGTTTATTACAGCATCATCGATTAACTAGGGCGGACCCAAACCCGAGGGGTCGACAGTGCCAGGGAATTGGTAATCTAGAGGACCACCTAGCCGTCTCCCGTTCAAACTATGTTATCTGTATTGCGCTCCGTCTGCTATCGTCGTCTATCGCGATAGGACGTTGCCCACTGCCGGGGCATGATCTAACGAGTACGTCACGATATGTGCTGGACTGCGACAGACCCGCGAAGTTGATCAGCCTACGAGGACGCCTTTGAGCGCTGTAGTCAGGGCAGGCTTCGTGGCTCTGCCCGGGGATCCCAGAAGACAGATACAAAAGCCCCAGGAGAGGTGCAGTGATGGATACCAGCGAAGCAGCTTTCGAAGCCGATGTCGAGCTGGACTCGGAAGTCCTGGCTTGGGCGCAACAGCATTCGAACCACAAGAAGGGAGCGGAAGCAGCAAAACTCGTCGCACCGGGCGTCGAAGTCAACGAATTATCAGAGCGAGAACATGCAAGCGAACGATCGCCTTTGCTATCACCACCGCCCAGCCCACACGATGGAGAGGAGGAGCAAGAGGAGGAGCGACGGCCTTCGTGGCCGGGGAGCACAGAATTCGCACATCTTCCGTGGTATGCGCGACCCTCAATATGGTGGGTGTTGGCGCCATTCTTCATCATGGCATGCGCATTCGGTGGCGTGGTTGCGCCGAAGATGAACTTGATCCTTGACCTGGTCTGTCGAGAGTACATCTCGGAGCGATCGACCACTCCAGGCTTCACCATGGCACCGGTGGATTTCAACGGGGCCGACAATGATCAATGTGGCATACCCGAGGTCTCAGCAAGGACATCCATGTTCACCCTCTGGGGATCTGTTATTGCTGGCGTGCTGTCGGCTATCACCGCACCCAAGCTGGGAGCGCTGTCAGATCGATATGGAAGGAAGGTGATCTTGATCGTCACCAGCTTCGGCACGGTCTGCGGCGAAATCATCACCATATGTGCTGCTACCTATCCCGAAACGTTCCCGGTCTGGATGTTGCTGAGCAGCTATGCATTGGACGGTCTGACGGGTTCATTCATCCTGGCCATGTCAATCGCGAATGCGTATGCCACCGATTGCACACCCCCCGACATGCGCAGCGTTGCTTTTGGATACTTTCATGGCTGCTTGTTCACAGGTCTGGCAATTGGACCGATCATAGCCGGCTATATTGTCAAATGGACCGGGCAGATTGCCACTGTCTTTTGGATCTTGGGCGGGGTCCATGTCTTGTTCATTCTATTTGTCGCCTTTGTGGTGCCGGAATCGTTGTCGAAGAAGCGGCAACAGCTGGCGCGAGAAAAGCACGAATATCTCCTGTCACAACGGGAGCCAAGCCGCGACTGGATCAACCAACTGCGTTCCTGGAATGTCTTGGAGCCACTCCGCATCCTGTATCCCAAAGGACCGGGAAGTAGCAGAGCACTTCGACGAAATCTTTTGGTTTTGGCAGCAGTCGACACGATTGTCTTTGGAGTGGCCATGGGAAGCATCGCCGTGGTGATCATTTATGTGCGCCAAGAATTCGGCTGGGAATCTTTTGAGTCTGGCAAGTACATGACTATCACCAACAGCAGTCGAGTGGTTTGTTTGCTCGTAGTGTTGCCGCTCCTTACCCGACTGTTTCGTGGCAACCCCGAATCATCGCGAACCAAAAACAACGGATGCGACAACTTTGATTTATACGTTATCCGATTCGCCATCTTCTTCGATACCCTGGGATTCCTTGGATATACACTTTCTCGCTCTGGGACGCCATTCATTCTCTCTGGAATCATTGCTGCTATTGGAGGCATCGGATCACCGACTCTGCAGTCATCCCTCACGAAGCACGTGCCTGCCGATCGAACAGGACAATTACTCGGTGCAATCGGATTGCTGCATTCCCTCGCTAGAGTCGTGGCTCCAGCGGTCTTCAATGCTATTTTCGCAGCGACGGTTGGCAAATTCAACCAAAGCGTTTTCGTTTGTCTTTGTGGCACCTTTGGACTCGCATTCATCGTGAGTTGGTTCATCAAGCCCGGAGGTATGTTCTCCCAGATCGTCACAACCCCGAACCACTTCTGACGTGTCCATAGTTTTCTACGATGAGGACAAAGCTGAGCATGAGGAAGAGGAAGAAGACAGTGGCGTCTCCAGGAAGAGGTTGGCGATCGTTGACTCCGTGGCTGACATTGGGCGTCAGGTCCGACGGTTCGTGTCACGACGATAGTATGGGCTGTGCGCGCACAGTGCACAGGAAGATGTTGGCAGCACAATGCCTGGCGTTGGATTTCTTGAGTTGCATCTAACAGCATTTATGGCGGGCGTGTAGAAATGTGATATCGGGCGCATGTGGGCCATGTAGGTATGAGCAGACGAGGCCGCACTGGTCCATTCATTGTTGATGAGAACGAAGACACAGAGTGTACGAGTCTGCTATGCAGAAGTGTGATGTCGTCCTCCAGGCTCCATGACGAGTAGCCTCTCACACGAGCGTGCCACGCTTGAGCCTTCGCGGGCGTAAGCTCCTTGCTGCTTAGTGAGTTTCATCTTCACTACCGCAGCCTTGCTAGCCAATAGGAAGTCTATGCACTTCAAAGCCTCTTCCGTGGTAGAGGCCAGGACTTGGGCGAGGCCCCTGAAGGGTGCTTGTCGAGCCGCCGTGCTGCACGGAGTCGCGCAGGTAGATGGTAGTGCTGACCGCGGTATGCACGAAGGTGCGCATTGGTCGGGCTTCTGCTATGCGACTTGTCTGAACGTGAAGGAGGCATGCAAGTGCTACTAGTGCGGCTATGCGGGCTGCTTCGAGTGAGTTACAACTTTTAGTACTGGACTAGACCCCCTCGGCCGGTGCCAAGCTCGTTTCATCCATGCTCGTTGGCCTCGAGCAACACTACACTGCACATCATTTCTTACCATCACCACCATCACTATCACCACTACCACCACCACAACCACCCCCACCCATCTGCCCTTCTCTATGCCGACGTTTGGCATGCTGTTGAGGCCGTGATCAGCCGGCCACTTCCTTGCACCCTTTCTGCTTCGCCAGAGCCCGTGTCCCACCGGCTTCTGTATATTGCTGTTCCCCTCAGGCCGACACCAACCCACGACTCGCCTACCCTCCTGAGAAAACACCCCTACCTATAACACTCCCGCATCGAAACATATCGAGTGTCAGCGCACACCTGTCGCAGTCGAGCACGGCCAGGCGCTTGCCGCGCTGTATCACGAAGCCATCGCTTCCTTGGAACCGCTGAGACAGGAGACACTCGCCGTTCCGCTTTGCACGCAAGACGCCGTTCCCTGCTCCACACCCGCCGCACAGAGTGGAAAGAGAATTTCAGGCGTGGCAGGCTCAGCATTACGCCGGCCACTGGGTGACAGGTTCACAATCACATGACAAGCAGGTCTTGAGCAAGGCAGAGCAACGCGTTGAATCGTATTGCACCGCATTGTATTGCATAGCCTGTCCAACGCTGCTGCGAGGACGCTCACCTGCTAGCCGGGCCTCGACGCACCTCCGACGCACTCCGCTGTACATTGGGACTGTTGCACAGCCCGCCCACACTCCTTTGAGCCAACGAGAGCTCCAGTACCCGCTTCTTACGACGAAACCCTCTCCCCAACCTAATTGATACTATAATGGCTCCCTCACGTCCCGACTACAAACTCAACCTCGAGGGCTTGGGCAATGTGAATCAGTCGCGCTCGGCCAACACGTCGCAGGCCAACTCGCCGATTGAACAGCCTGCAGGGTCAGGCCTCCGCTATCCTCTGGGTAATGGTCTGGGAAGCAGCATGAGCCAGGCCGGGACTGGACGCGCTGGAGCTGGCTCTCCATCCAAGGAATACGGCAGTCGTCTGTTTCCGAAGCGGTACGTCAAGGAACATGCACCACCAAGATGATTGTTGAGCAGAGAAGCTAATTCTGTATAGCGCACGTGAGATCCAGCAGCAAGAAGGTCTGTCACCGCAAATTTGGGGACCGCCGACGACGGGAAGTGGACATTCCACACCTCTGCGCGAGACCATTCCGGAGTCGCCTGGCAGCGACAGCTTTCCTGACTTCGACGCTGCTCAGGCTAGTGCCGGCAGCCCGAACAAATCCGCTTCTTCGTCTATACGAAGGACTCGAGCAGGCACGGTGCCGTCGCGATTTCCGGCAATGTCATCCCTCAACGGATCACAATCATCGATCCTTCCAAAGTCTGGACAACAGACTCCATCAGCCTCACCGTATACTTCTAGTGGCTCCCCTGCTTTGGGAGATACTTCGGCGGGAGCTCGTGGTCCCCCCACCAGTAATGCCGCGTTGCTGTCGCGCTTAAGAGCTGGATCGATGCCGCAGCGTACGAGCCTGTTGAACATCAGTCCGTTTGGTAACTCCTTGTTTGCGAGCAATTGGCTGGCGGGCAGAGAGCGGGCAAGCACTTTGCAGAGCATTCGCTCCTCTGATGGACCGTCGTCCCCAAATGGATCTCCTGCAGACGGTGACGTGCGCACATTGGACTATCTCGGCTTGGTTGACACTCCACAATCTGGAAGGAGTAGTCTGGGCCAAGATATGCTCATGGGACAGCAAAGGCCAAATGGTGTCACCATTGCGGATCTGGCAGCACTGAATGCATACAACAATCGTAATACCGCCAGCCGTTTTCGATCATATTCTGTGAACGCAAAAGAGAAGTACGCAGATGGAGATGAGGATGACCTGGACCAATACGAGCAGCTCCAGCAGCAACTGTATAATGGTACAATGACACCAACATCAGAAGCGGCTGCTGCTCAAGCTGCGGCCATACATGAGGCCGTAAGACAACATAACTTGGAGGTTCAGGCATTCGCCAACTTCGCCAGCGCTACAAGGCCAAGAGCTCGCACCGCCGGCGTTCTCGACTCGCCGTCCTCGCGCGCTATGCGAAGTTACATGCCTACTCCATCTCGCCTGGATAACAGCATCACCGCAGCTGACCTGCAGAGCAACGACGGATCTGAATATAGTGGTCTCGCGGCAGCTGTTCACAACATGAACCTTAACAAGAAGCAATCGTACGAAGGAGGTCTGGAGGCAAGCTTGGAAACCCCAACCAGAGCACTGTGGCTGGGAAACATTCCATCTTCAACCACCGTGTCGTCATTGAATGTGATATTCAGCCAGTATGGCCCGATCGAGTTCGCACGGGTATTGACGCACAAGAGCTGCGGATTTGTGAATTTTGAGAGCATTCAAAGCGCGATTGCGGCAAAGGCACAATGCAATGGCAAGGAGATCTTCCCTGGCTGCGGGCCCATCAGGATTGGGTTTGCCAAAGAGCAGAGTGCGTCCAACACACCAGGTGCCAGCGGCGCCTATCCTTCGCCAAGCCCAGATCCGTTTGTCTCGAAGAATCGCATTGACAGCTCTCTGGGAGGAGGTTCTGCAGCACCTGGAAATATCAATGCCGAGACTGCCGCTGCCGCATTGGCAACACCCAACTTGCTTGAGATGCGCGACGAGATCTACAACATCGTTTCGGAATTTGGTGCAACAGACGAAGACCAAAGCCGCATCGCCAAGAGCCTCGAGGAAGCAATGGGCTACAATCGCTACGTCCAGGAAATGCCGTCAATTCTCGAGCCCAGTCACAGCCGTATGCACGATGCTCCCCGCCTCCGCGAGATCAGGAAACGCATTGATAACAACTCTTGTAGCCCAATGGAGCTGGAGAACATCGCCATGGATATGCTGCCCGAAATCGCTGAGTTGTCATCAGATTACCTCGGCAACACCGTTGTGCAGAAGCTCTTCGAGCACTGCTCTGAAGAGACCAAAGAGGCAATGCTTACGGAGATTGCACCTCATCTGGCCGAGATTGGTGTGCACAAGAATGGTACATGGGCTGCACAGAAGATCATCGATGTCGCGCGCACGCCTGGTCAGATGCACATGATTGTGGACGCTCTCAAGCCTCACGGCGTCAACCTTTTCCTGGATCAATATGGCAACTACGTTATGCAATGCTGTCTGCGCTTCCAGTCGCCGCTCAACAATTTTATTTTCGAGACTATGCTGAACAAACTGTGGGATGTCGCGCAAGGGCGCTTCGGGGCTCGTGCAATGCGAGCCTGCTTGGAAAGCCACTTCGCCACGAATGACCAGAAACGGCTCATGGCAGCCGCCATTGCGCTACACAGCGTTCAGCTCGCGACCAACTCTAATGGTGCTCTCCTACTGACCTGGTTCCTGGACACTTGCACTTTCCCGCGGCGCCGCTCCGTGCTGGCCCCGAGACTCATCCCTCATCTTGTCCACTTGTGCACTCACAAAGTCGCCTACCTCACGGTCCTGAAGATCATAAACCAGCGCAACGAGTCAGACGCCCGTGACAACATTCTCCAGGCTTTGTTCTTCGAGGATCAGACGCTCACCGACATCATCTCTGATCAAGCCTGTGGTGCTACCTTTGTCTTCAAGGTGTTGACAACGCCCTTTCTGGACGAGAGCATTCGCCCACAGTGCTTGGAGAACGTCCGAAGTGTGCTTATCAAGCTCAAGGCTGCACCATCACAGGGCTACAAGCGTCTTATGGACGAAGTAGGCATGTCGACCAGGCATGGTGGCACTCCCGTAAGCCATGACGGTCGGTCCAATTCCAAGTCTAGGCAGATCAATGGCCACCTACCTCATCTCGACACTGCTCAGAACGCCTTTGGACGTTCTCCATATGTGAACGCTCAGCAACAAATGATGGAGCAGGGAATTAGTCCCAACCTTCAACGCACCGTCAGCATGGATTCGACCAACTTTGATCCGTACGTGCAGCAATATACTCATAGCCCTGCTATGTCTAACGCTGGCCTTAGCCCGATCAATTCTCTCCAATATCAACAAGCAATGATGGCGCAAGGAGGTGTCCCAAGACCTCCTGGCTTTTATGGCAGTCCGGCAGGCATGAGCCCTTACGGGGCTGCGTCCCCTGCGCCGCAACTGGTCGATCCGTACCGACAGAATATGAACGGATCACCAATGATGCCACCTGGAATTGGCATGCAGACCGGGTACGGACAGCAAGCTTATGCCAACCCCATGCTTGGTGTCAATGGTGGCCTCAACGGCTATGGGTATCAAATGCCGCAGCAGTTCTTTCCACAGAGTCAAGTTCAACAAATGGGCGGCAATCGCAGAGGCAGAGTAAGCATTCGTAAAGGACAAGAGTTTGCTCAACGCTTTGACTAACCTTTATAGTAGCGCTGAATTTGTGACGTTCTTGCAACAACAATAACAACAACGCACACCAATTTCCCCACATTCACAGTAACGAACGCGAGGACTGAACCGCCATCTATATATTGTCTGACATAGGCCACACATACAACAGGCCACGATCCTCGAAAGACCTCCGGGCTAACCCTGTTCGTCTGCATTGTAACGGAGTTTTGATCGCCATGAACGGCGGTTGCCATCGGATGCCGTGTTCACATTTGGGGGCAACATAGCGCCAAATCTACTGTTCTGATCGGGATGGGAAAACCTACACATTGACGTGGGCAACCCTGCCTATGCCTTTCGGCACCATCATGCTCACGTATCTACTGGGGTATGTGCTTCTTGGACATTCTTCTGTAAGAGCTGTACGCGAGCATTTGCCCACATGCTGTTGTGCGGCACCTTGACGACCCACTGTGTATCTTTACCACCATTTTGATGTGTGTGAGTAGGCGGGAAGGAGTTTTGTACGGCGCTGGATGCACAGGAAAGACGGGAGTTGAAGATTACTTGAGCGAAGCTTGACGGATTGTGACTGAGTGCGAAAACCTTGTTGCAGCCGCACTGTGCAACTATTGCACACTTTTACGACTCAAAGTGTTTTTTATGTCAAATGCTACTTCTCTTAACCTTCATGGAAATTTGTACCTGAGATATCAGCTCGGAAGATGGAATAGGAAGCATTCATCGTGGCATATTAGATTCGCTATTGCAATTGGCATATGGGCGTGCCATCGCCGGACCGAGATGGTCCGGGGACGGAGAATCTACAGGCCTTGGTGGCAGCGATTCGTGGAAAAGTTGAGCGGAGAAGGATGGCTGCTTTGCCCACGCTCATTCTACATACTACAGACCTAAACGACATTGGCATGTGCAGTAAGCGCTTGTCAGCGTTCGAAAGTCTTCAAAAGTCTTACAATGGAAGTCTACCGGCGCCAGATGATCTGCCAGGACCCTCTCACAAAATCAAGCGCCTCAGACCTGCAGCACTAGACTATCACTCTTGTCGATTGAAAGTCGACAATGGTACTCGAGAGCGTTCTCGCCGCTTTTCTGTGTGTTGCACAACCTGTAACGGCAGGCGATTGGAAGCATGAAACGAACAGTGATGCTATCGAGCTCAACATCTCCCCGGCCTCTGGAGTGTCGATTAAGCACAGCACGTCCTTCTCGAGCTTTTCCTTCGAGCCGGCGTTCTGGGTTGAGTTCTTTGGCAATGCGAGCAGCCCGAACAACTTCACCCTCGGCGCGCTGAAACTCCTTCACGACCATGGGGGAACGCCGGAGATAAGGCCAGGGGGTCTCACCATGGATAGCATGATCTTTAATGCGAGCGCGGGAAACCCGGTGAGAACTACGAATGCGAAAGGAGGAGTCTACAGGACGACTGTAGGTCCCGCGTACTATGAGAGCTGGTCAAACTTTCCCGAAGGCACTAAGTTCATCTCAACACTAAACTTTGGCAATGACAGCATTGATATTGCTCGCGATATGGCAGTGGCCTCGATCAAGTATCAGCCGGAGCTTGTCAAGTACTTTGAGCTGGGCAACGAACCAACAAACTACAATCCAGATCGATGGCAGAACAGCACAGCGAATTATGTCAAGCAGTGGAAGGAATGGACAGCCACCATAGATACTGCTGTCAATGCCGAAGCTGGAGGCGAAGTTGCGAATGGATTAGGCAAAGCTCGTTGGTGGGCATCCTCGGCAACGACGGATGAGACACCGCTCCACGTCAGGCCGGCAGACATTATTCCCGCAGGGATAGACAGTGCAGGCCAAGTCGCAGAGTATAGCATTCATTCTTATGCCTTTGCTAGTGAGTTTTCACCCCCATCACAGTGCACGTTCGAGCAGGGTCTTGCTGACTTCCGCTGACTGCCTTAGCTTGCGACCCTGAGCGATTAGCACTGGCCACCATCGAGAACATACTCAACCATACCGGGCTTGTAAAGTACGCCGACACTGAGATCGTACCGTCAGCTCAAGCCGCGCTAGACTCCGAAAGGCCCTGGGTCATTGGGGAGTTCAACTCGATTGCTTGTTCTGGAAATCCGAACGTATCCGACACTTTCGCACAAGCACTGTGGGAGGTCGACACCGAGTTGATATATGCAGTCCGTAACGCGTCCGCTTGCTACTTGCACCAGGGTGCAACTCTAGTCTTCCAGTCGGACCAGCAGAGCAATACTGCAGGCGATGATGGGTCTCCTGGCTTCTCCACGTATTCGATGCTATATCCCATAACGACTTCCAAGCGAGGACCTCGACGTGTGCTACCAGGTTTCTCTGGACTCCTGTTCCTTGCGGAGGCCTTCGCAACCCCGGGAGTGCAGGTGCAAGCCCTTGAAACACCAGCAACCCTCAGTAGCGACCACTTTTCCGGCTACGCATTCTACAACAATGGAAGCCTCAGCAAACTTGCTCTCATCAATATGCGACCATATTACGCAAACTCGACGGAAGACTACACTGCCGTGTTCAACGTCTTCGCCGGGCAAAAGGGAAACGGCCGCTTCGGACACAGGCGTCGGGCTTATATCAAGCGCCTGACCGCTCCCACCGTGGACGAGAAGTTGACCGAGAAGGTGACCTGGGCCGGACAGTCCTTCAAAGAAGCCAAGCCGGTCGGAGCGGTCGAGATCGAGCAAAGCACAGATGGCATTGTCAGAGTACGAGGGAGCGAGGCGGTTCTGATTTTCTTCGACGAGCAAGAGATCTGCGACCGGTCAAAGTGATTGTTCTGGCTGGCGCGGATGCTTGGCCATGCTCTAGCGGCGAGGAAATCGCGTATGGCTCGATTTCCGTCCCATGCATCTCTGCCTGTGCCGTAGGAAGGCTGGTCGGGTGGCTAATGCTTGAACTACTCTTTTCCGCTGGAAAATGTCCACATGTAAGGTTCCATGTCTCTTTTGCTGCGAGAGTTGCGTATGAGCCTGGTGAAGTGCTGAGAATGGCGTTGAGAGACCCTCTGTCGTAAGTTTGTCAACTGTAATTCGGCTGGACGGAGTTCGGTACATCTGCACAAGACACGAAATACAAAGGTCGAACGCTATCAATCATCTCCACGATTTTGCTGTATTGCAATGTGCTCAAGGAAAGAACGAACTCGTCACTGTGCTATTCTCTCCCCGTGTAATCTCAGGCAGTGCTTGCTGGAGGACACTCGAATTCACTTTGGATACTTCTCCGCGCGAACTTTGCATCCGAACTCGGGAGAATAATGAGAAGTGCACGAACGAGGCGATCGGGAGAAAGATATCACTCCGGATATCAGCGTGATGGGATAACCACCATGCGCGTGAATAAGACATATAATGTGCACGTGCGGGCCGAAAAGCCATTCTCAGTGCGACGGATTGCTCCCATTCCCAAAGGTCGTGCCCACGAAGACAACCTGCACGCTCGCCAGTGCCACAGATGCCGTGAAGACATCGATACTCCTCGCCTCTGTGAAAATGGTCAAAGCACACGCGAAGATGCCGCTGAAGATGACGATGAACGCGAGGCGATAGACCGCGCTTTCGATGAAGTAAAGAGCAACGATGGAGCACGTCGGCAAAGCCGAGGCCACGACCATGACGAAAGCTCTCATGAATGTGCTGACCTTCTTGTCCCCATAGACGTATTCGCCGAGATCACCGTCGGGTTGGCGGAAGGTCTTGTAGATGTTGTGGAACCATTGTATGAATGTGCCGGTGAAGAAACGAGTAAAGGGGTCCTGTTGCCGAAACGCTCGATTCAGAGTGACGAGATCTGACTGGATCGGTTTCCGGGTTTCGTCATCGACGGCGTAAGCGGTATTTTCTGGATGTTCGAGGAAGTCGATGGCGTTCCAGATGGAGTCGACGAACGTCGCGTCGGCTTTGGGAAGGTCGTGGAGCTGGCTTTGTTGGAGGAGAAGGTGGTTGTATCTATCTAAGGCTTTGCTGATCTCTTCATACTTCGCTCTCAACGTTCGGCCTGGGCTGCCATGAGGATGTTTCTCCTCGTGAAAGAGGTGATCGACTTTGCAGTGCAGTTGCTCTTCCTTCTCGTACTCGAGTTCCAGTTCATGGAGCTCATGCTCGAGATGGGTCAACTTGGCCTGGTGGTAAAGCAGGTTGCGAGCGTTGAGGGCATCGAATCTCCGATATATGGCTAGAAGGTTATAGATGGATGATTAGCAAGTGTCCGAACCCCCAACGACGCTACATGGCTGCAGGTAGAGTCTGCTCCTACCCTGCAGCATGGGTTAGCGAGTTCCAGAGACATGAGAGAGCCATGGAGCTATCGAATGAACATACATAATTCTCGACTGTCCCAAGAGTGGCAGCTAGCTTGGGATATCCTCGCAACGCTTCTTCAGCGACATTCCAGGTCGGCGCTCGTTCAAGCTTGGGTGGGAAGGATGATGAGCGGTTGGATAGTGAGGTATTGCGGCGGGAGAAGTCCCTGGTGAATATGGTTGATGGACTTTTCACGAACGTGGTTGACGAATCGTGAGACCAAGAAAGCTCCGTGTCTCGTCGCCGGTGGGCTGTGGGGGATGGCCTCTTGGGGGGCGTTGGTTGCTGCTGCGCTTCCAGGTCTCGCACATTCTGTGTGGTGCAGCTGAGCCTACTTGGTTGCTGGGTCGGTGAGAGTGGCGGCGAGAGGTCCATGGTGGTCTTTCCTTGCAGAGGCCGCCAGCCTCTACACGAACATGTCTTCTTGGATCTGAGCAATGGCTGCGCGCCAAACACGCATGGAATGATATGAGAAGCAAGAAAGGCATGCTGTAGACTTGACGTTATGTGCGACTCGGCCGAGCTTGGCAGTGGAGAGGTACATGTCGCTAGCAGTCACCGCAGGAATCCTTCGATAACAGTCTGTACTGTACTGTACTGTACTGTACTGTATACAGGTGCGGCAAACATCTCCCACGATCTGGAAATGCCATCGTCCCACTTGGAGCGAAGATCTTCTGCAAGCCTGCACCAGATCGAGCCCAGGACTGTGGACGAGATTTCGCATACCGCGCTGAGAAGGAATGTCCTGCCATGGCCGCAGTAGAAGTATTGAAGGATTCATGAAAGCGCCCGCAAGCCTTTCAGCTCCGGTGCACATACCGGCGCCCGGCTTCACGGCCCCATTGTTGCAACGCACGGCCTCCGAATGCTGATCTCTTGATTGGCCGATATTCTAGTCGTTCACATGCATGTGATGCTGATGCTTGCAAGCTCTGGAGGCCCCCCTGCTTGGTACCTCGCGGCTGAGAGCTGTCTCCTCAAGTGCTCGCTCGTCTCGAGAACAGCTTCAGAGGAACGCCGTCGTACGGGCGGCTCCCGTCATGGTGTAACCGCAAACAGGAGCAATTCTATAGTAAGCATGGCGATGCTTCGACTTTGTCTGGTCCGTTCGAGAGGCTAGCTCAGGCACGCGACCAGGATGCTGGGTATATATAAAAGCATTTATCTCGATTCTGGTGCTTCGCAGTCGCGCAGACACTACAAACGTTTATCATGGCCGAATCACTTGTCGAAATTGTTGAGAGCCCAGTAGCGGTAGAGAAACCTAACGTCCCGGAGAGCAAAGACATCAGAGAGAGCGATAGAGCCGTTCATGTCAATAGTAATTCTCATACCAACGGATATTCCATCGTAGATGGCATCGAGCACCTAACACCACGAAATCGTACGCCTCAGCCAAAGCCCATCAATCGGACAGACTCCATGCTTGTCGAGCTAGAGTAGATATCACGAACACATCACGTGGCCGGAAATGCTGCTAATGCGCTCACCATAGATACTACAACGATCACTGCCACGACGGCTACGAATGGGTGCGGCTCCCCAAGCAGCGGAACTGGGATGTTCTCGCCGTGAAGAAAGACGCTTCCAGTCAACGCAACACAGCAAACACACCTTTGACAGCAACAAGGCAAGTATAGCAATGGCTGTGGGCACCTCAGCGACCTGCCTTCATTCCCTGGGACCGTACACAACAATTCTATGTCTCTCACGGCACTAGGGTCTTGGTTGCCACGCTCGACGCTGCTTGGATTCGAGACACCTGCTGACTGTTGTGCCTTTGCTTACAGGTGGGATGGCAAAGCGGTCATCATGTGGGCGAAAATGGACACGGGAGCGGATGCCAACACCATCAACGAATCGACACTTGCAGCGCTTTCCGGCGAGCACGCCGAGTCGCTGAAACAATCGCTCAACGAAGAGGAGGTCCAGAACTTCAACCTGATCGGGGACAATAACTTCAAGCCAACCCACTATGTGAAGCTCAGTTTCCATGCTGGCAAGAGCAACAAGCAGTTCAACGACATCAGATTCGTTGTAGTGCCTGATGACGCCGTGAAGGCAAACCAGGATGGTGTCCCCAATCTCATCCTGGGTCTGCCTACGCTGAGGGAATATTCGATGGTAATGATGGATCTCGATTATCACATGGAGCCTGAGGCAGGCCTGGAGGTCATTGCTGGTAAGGCGGAAGAGGAACATGCAGGCTATCAGACCATTGGCCCGATTGTAATGCGTCCAACGCGACCGGGCGTCAAGAGGCCGACACCTCGATGAGTGTGACAAACCACGTCGCTGGTGATTGTATTTGTACGCAAACCACAAGGACATCAGGTGGTTGATCCTCGGTCTGATCAAGCTGATTTAGCCTAACTTCACTGTATCTTTGGCCACTGCCTGTATTGAAAAGCTTTCCTGACGATCACAAAAGACCAGTACGGCACTACATGGTGCTTCCGAGCCTGAGAAATTCAGTCCACTTCGAAGTCACCCATCCCTCGTCACGACTTCATCAGCCAAGACCATGCCTCATACAAACACGGGCTATCAGATATCATCTCCCTCCAACCCTCGGCTTATCCCGAATGAAAGCGACGCGAAAACCCGCTGCTCCAAATGGGAGACCGACGGATGTCCTTACTGGACGTGGCGAAAGACGCTCATATGTGGGAAGTGCACAGTAAGAAGAGAGCAAGGATGTATCCACCGCGTACCCATCACTGACTTCCATCAAAGGAGTTAGGCAAAGGACTTCAGCAGCCGAAGTTCTAGTGAAAGTACCAGGCGATAGGAAAAAGTGACAGAGGCACTGAAACAAGACAAGTCTCTCATTTCATGACTAAATGTGGATCTGGTTTCATGGTCGTGGTCACATGAGTTCCTCAGAACCAATAACATCTACATTCGTTCCCCATTATTAAACCCTCCCCCAAACCAAGACCGATCGTAAAACTCAAGAGGTATACCCAGAAAGTACGAGAAGATCCCCCGACTCAACACCTTCGCTGAAATGCAATACTGTCCCACTTTCTCGTTGACTCCCCTAGACCATCAAACGTGGTCTGTACGTTGCAGCCGCCGTCTCCGTGCAAGTTTCCGTGGTGTACGCAGTAGTATACGCAGTCGCGACCTCAGTCACAACCGGAGTCGGAGCGGCATCCTTGCCTCCCACAGGAGACTCCGTCGGGGTGGAGACGGGAGCGGCAGCAGCAGACGAGGAGGCGCCCGGGTTGGGCACAGGCTCGGCATTCGCACCGGCACAGATGCCCGCTTCCTGCAAGTTCTGCAGCCACGCGCCGGAATCGAATTCGGAAAAGACTTGGCTGATCTGGTAGGGGTAGACAGAGGAGTCGACACTCTTGACGACGTCCATGACGATGAGGCCGACGACCGGCTTGGGGTCGGTGATGTTGGCGGTGTTGGTCGTTTTCCACCGGATCGTGACCGAGTGGTCGTTGTACCACAGGCCGAGCTGTTCGAAGTTGATCGGCGGTTGCTCGCCCTGTCCTTGTTCGAACTGGGCACGATTGGAGAAGGTGGCGGAGAGGAGGGGAAGGGGCTGAGCGGAAGGACCTTGTGGGCAGGAGTTGATCAAGGTGTTGACGGACTCGGAGTAGTCGATGAAGTCCGGGGTCAGGATGGCGTCGGCGGTTTCTTTGGAGTAGGAGCGGATGAGCTCGGCATATTTGTCGGCGACGAGCTGGGCGTCGGACTGGGTCAAGCCTTGGGAGGAGGATTGGTACGAATCGCCGTCACGCTTGGCTGGGGCGGCGAGAGAGCCGATGGTGGCCAGGGAAAGGATGGACAGGGTGGCGAAGGAGACCATGGTTGCTGAGGATTGATGGTGATGGATGGGGTATGTTGCGAGGATGGGGCTGAGTGAACGTGTGTGGTGTGAGGTAGAGAGATGCAAGTAGATATATGCTTGAGTCTGAACGAGTGACTCTAGGAAAAATAACCAATGAAAGGGCTCAAGGAAGACGGTATTGCTTTGTGTGCTTAGCTTTGGCTCGTAGATGATCTTGGTGCTCCTGGCGTCAGGGCTCGAATCTTATACACCACAGGCTTTGGACTATGGCCACTGTCAGATGCGCATGACTGGTCTGGCGTCGTGGGAAGTCTGTGCTGGTTGCATTGGAGAGTAAGCGCTGCCACGATCCGAACGGCTGAGTGTGGTATTGTTGGATGCTAGGCGAGAAGGAGGGTAAGGCGTGCCATTGTCCGAGGGAACAAAGAAGTCAGTAGAATGAAGACATGATCGGCTAAGCCGCCGAGTGAGATCTTTAACGGACAGCCGAGCTTACAGATGCTTCGCCTCTGGCCTTGTTCTTAACTTGGCAACACCAGACCATACTCAGCCTTCTCAGAGGATGCGCTAGTGTTGTTTGGGGCTGGTGGTTTTCTGGTTGCGGCGTTCTCCTGCCTGAGCTAGCAAAAGATCGGCGAAATGAGTGGAGAGCCATGAGCTCATGAAGGTCCTGCGCAGTGCGAGATTCATGCAGCTGAGCGGTCAAAGGACATCCCGGACTTGCCATGTGCTGGACACGATGTGGTAAAGGAGTGTGACACTCGCTATGCTTCTTCTGGTACCTCTCCTAGCAACGCATGCCGCAGCCATCTGGCACACCCCTAGCATTGGACAGTACAATTCCTAGATGTACAGTCATCTGCCACTCTGTCAGCACCGAGCAGGACAGACGACCGCTACATGTCAGTAGTCGTTCGTATGGTAATTGCCGTAAGACGATCGGAGAGCACGGAGCCGAATTCTTGACAACAGCAAACCTGCAATACTTGGTGCACGAGCATCACCAGGTGTTGACTTCGGTCTAGGCCTGTGATTGAACGATATTTAAACCTGCCATTTGACATCTCACTCATTCCCACGCTTGCATTTGCACATGAGAATCGAAGGATCTGGACTACACAATCACTCATACGCTCTGCGTGAGGCAATCGGTGAGGAGGATGCGGTGTGCCGAGGAACCTCAGCCCAGCTGTCCTCTTATCAAGCCGAACTTGCACTCAAAAGCTGAGCCTGGAAGGTCCTTGTCTTTCAGCGCAATCGATGCCCCTTTCTAAGTTCTAGCTCCTGTCGATACGCCTGCTTGTCGCATGTTACAGATTTGCAGTCTTCTTGACTAATCTTAACCAATCGCCTGCCCTCTGAGCAGCCTGAATGGCCTCCTTCTCAAACCCAACAAGCGGACCAGCCAGGATCGTATCGTGGACGGAGTGCTCCTCCACTTGGAGCGTGACATTGTTGCCCTTGATCGAGGCCATGTCCTCGGCCAGCCTCACGTCATCGTGGTATAGAACTTCGCATTCGCCAGTCGAGACGTATATGGGCACCGGAGTCTGGAAGGCGTGGCCGGCGAAGCTGATATATGGGTGATCCAAAGTCAAACCTGTTTCCTTCCTCGGCTGATACGTCTTCGCGCCCCATGTACCAAAGGCACTTGTGACATAGTCTGTCGGTTGGTTGGGGCTCTTATCGAAGCTTTCCGAGGTCAGCGAGCCCACTGGAGACACCCAAGGCGACCAGAGCCATGTCGCCAGTGGGGTTTCTAGACCAATAGAAGAGCCGTACTCGGTCAGATAGCGCGTCAAGGCCAGCGCCAAGTTAGCACCGGCACTGTCGCCCGACAAGACAATCTTGCTCGGTGCAATGTTCTCGACCTGGACCACGTACGTGTAGGCGGTGATGGCGTCTTGCAGAGCTGCCGGGAACTGACAGCCGGGGTTCGAGGATAGTCGGTACTGAGGAGTGTAGACATGAGTGGCTTCGGTGTTTTGGATCAAGGTCTTTGCGGCGAAGCCTGCGTCCTTGGTCCGGCCGTCTCCGATCACATATGCTCCGCCATGGAAGTGAAGAACGACAATTTTCGGCTTGTTCAAACCTCCCTGTGGAGGTGGGGTGGGATACCACGTACCGCCCAGCGCTTCTGGCTTGATTTTGGCATCAGCATTCGCAGGACCGATGTATGTGGTGGGCGATGCAGGCTGCGCGACCTTCCACTTCTGCCTCTCCGCGAGTGGCTTGATCGAGAGTGGGGTCTTGATCTGGACTATGGAGGCATTCCAGAGGAACGACTTGACAATCTGCACCATGATGCACTGCTTATAGGTCCATGACGGATGCGGTCGCAAGGACACGGGGAGGTACCAGATGATCCACAAGGGCAGACGAGCTGCATTGATCAGGACTGCGAAGAGGGTGTATATGGCCTTTGCAGGCTGCCAGGTAACGAGCCCCATGGCTGGCCGAAGGGGGGTGAGAGCGGCGGGCGGGAAGCGGAGGAGATGGTGTTCAGGGCAATGAGCGCAGGAGTCGCGAGGCAGCTGTTATAGTACTAATAAGCATCTAGAACTACCACGCATCTTCTGTAGGAGAGTTTGGCCAGTTCGACTTGACCTGGACATTAGTTATGCGTCTCCATTCGTCCATCGACATGCTCGTTCCTGTCGTACCTCGGTGCCGCGGCTCCCGAAGCATCGTTGGAGATGGCTACAGTACTGTACACCTGTCTGGTGCGCCGCGCCGTCCTGGTAACAGCGACGAGTGGCAGTCTGTGGCAGTCGGACCGAGCTGGGACGACAGTCGCAGAATGCGCATCTGGTCCAACAAACCTATGCACCACGATGAGTGGAACACCAGTGCTGTCGGCATGACACGTCGCGTACGACCCTCGGCAGAGATGCCGCGCAGCGTTTCAAGGTTCGCGATTGACCCCGGATTCTTGGCAGAAGCATGACGTCGCCGTTTCCCTGCACGACAGGCGCGTCAACAAAAGCTCGAAAGAGAAAGAACGAGGCTGGAGTGGCAGGAAGCACGACGACGCGCAGCAAAAGCGCCGCCACGCTCTCGACTGCCACAACCTCTCCCACGCATTCTACTCCCAAATTTCATTCTAGCAACACGCGCATTCGAACAACATGCCTCCTCCAGCAGTGGCTTTTCTGCATGCGACGAGGAAGCGCACTGCAGACCTGCATGTCTCTTCGCTGGAGCTGGACGAGCACGCATCGAAGCTGCTCCGCCGGCAGGATGGAGGTGATGTCGCCGCACAACTCCGACCACTAGACCTCCATACACGCACACTCGCTCCCAGAGCGGCGACGACATTCCACCCAGGTCAAGGTACTCGCCCACCAGAAGCCCTCAACAACAAGGGCTTCTTCGCACTCTTCGCTATCCTCGGCGCCGCCATGGTCCTGGCCTCGATCTGGTTCTTCTTCTGGGCCAAGAACGGAGGCTTCCGCTGGCGGCAGGGTGACTGGGACGACTATAAATCGACCGTGCTTCGACGCAAGGGTCCGGATGGCAAGACTCTCAGTAACGCGACCAAGAGCACGAAGCTCGGCGGCGGTACTATCGCCGGCACTCAGAGTATTGCGTGGGCCAAGCATCAGGCTCGCTCGGTCGTGGGACGAGACGAGAAGGGCAGGAAGGGCATTCGTGCTCAGCGAGGATGGGGAAAGACACATTCAGTCACCTACAAGGACGACTTTACCGACTACTCAACCACGTACGGGAGCCGTACCGTCACCAACTCGGATGAGATGACGGAGCTACGCACCGAGGCCGACACCGAATATCACGGACCTGCTCACGGACAGCACTCCAAGCGTTACCGTGACCGCGATGTGAAGCAGTATAAGAGGGAGAAGCCGGCCCGTGTTGGCGGCATGAACCGGGTTGCAGATAGCACCGCCTACGACAGCTCCGACGTCATGACCGAGACCGTCCTCTCCGAATCCTCCAACCAGAATCTGCTGCCAAAGAAAGACGACGAGAAGGAGAAGGAACGTGCAGAGAGGCGAGCGAGACACGAGGCAGCCAAGATGGAACGTCGCTGGAAGCGCGAGGCAGAAGAGGCGGCCGCCGCTCTGGCCCAAGAAGCAAGCCGCCCACCACCTCCAGCCCCTGCGCACACTTCCCCTCGCAAATCTGCCAGCCCGTCTAAGCCAGCCTCGTCCCGCAGAAATCACCGCGATCGTGCCTCCTCGCGGTCCGCTTCACCCAAGAAGAGAGACTTCTCCTATCAAGCTGGTCCGGAGTCGGAGACCTTGACCACAGCCTACACCGAGTCTAGTGGTACTCGCTCGGCAAGCTACTACGACGAGTACCGACCTAGAGCTTCCGAGAACCCACGTTACTCCTCCGACTACCGAAGCCCGCGACAAAGTTCACCAAAGAAAAAGGGTCGTGGGTATCGACGTGGTGGACAGGATAGCGATCTCGAGTGAGAAATTGGGAGTTCTGCTCCTTCAGCACTCGCTTGCATCAAATCGCTCCAGTCCCTAGTGTAGTCTAGGCTAGAGATGTCGCACTGGTAGTGCGTCGCGCCAAGGCTGAGACCATTTTGAAGCGACTGGGAACGAAGTTGGTCCAAAGGTCCTTCGTCCACCTTCCCTTTACATCCTGCCAAAAAATTGCTCCAGTTGTGGCACGAAGGATCAGGAGGACCATGTAGAGTGATGCGAACGTGCACAGCACCTGCGCGAGGGCGACGAAGAAGCCCATGCCACGTATCCTTGCTATCAAAGTCCCCCTGGCTGCTTTTTGCGACGCACGCCGCACCCTACCACGAGGCTAGCTGCCGAAATTTTCCGCAATCGACGTTGACCGAGCGATTTTGACTTTCTGCGCAGAACGTTGGAGTTGTTCGGGTTTGGATTCATTGGGGGGTGAGGAAAGGGAAAAGTGGTTTGACCTTGTTCTCTAGTGGTGTCACTTTGGGCATCGATTTTGGGAAGCGGATTTGGTTGGGTACCGATGCCTTGCAAGCGTACATATTTTTCTTCGGGCCGAGGTGCGATGGACCGCCCTCTGACACCCACACCCCCATGCACGAGACGAGATTCTCCGAGACAAGGAGGGAAGAAGGAAAGTAAGCAAGGTTTTTCTGGAAAGAAGCGCGGCATTTGGGGGCGTTTGGGTTGGCGTTCGCTCATGAGTGCCGGGTTACATGTCGACATCAGGTCTGTGATGATTACTACTGTGATGAACAGAACGACCACTATGCGACGAGACACAATGATCGGTAGAGCAATGAATGACTTCGGTTCGATTTCTCTGTAGCAGTGATGCTCTTATGCAAATCCTCCTCCGGGTGTTGTGATACTCGCTCAGATAGGTGTCTAAACTATGCCATGAAAACTCATACAAATCGTGCAGTCTCATCACCTGCCATCATGTCCGGCAGGGTTCCCATTCTCCTCCAATGCAATCATAGTCAATCCGAACGCTCACAAGGGGTATAGCTAACAACCAAAAAAACAATAACAATTCATCCTCGCTCCAGTCTGACTCTTGATTGAAGAGGACGACGAGCTCACAGGTAGTGCGTGATAACTGCCGAACATTTTGCAATCCTTTCCCCCGCCTCTTTCTTTTCAGTCTGCAACTACCAGCAGAAGTTCATCAGAACAGGTCCCATCACGCAAGCAACAACTTTTTGAATCGTCCAAACCATGCTTTTTGACTTTTGGCTCCACTCTGCAAAGCCTTTCGCTGCTTTGCTGCATCCTTGACCTACCAGAGGCAAGGTTTGTCTTATTCGACTAGTCAAATACAAAGCAATGATGGGGTATCCAAAAAATAGTAGAAAAGAAGCGCTCGAGCTATCTGCGGTCCAAGGTGAAAGGGGGTAAATCGCTGTGAAATCCGCTGGAACGCTGTAAAAGGACATCAAGTGCACTATATCTAAGGGTGGTTTCGATTCGTGGGCGCGTCATTGGA
This sequence comes from Pseudocercospora vitis, assembly GCA_026120125.1. Lineage (NCBI taxonomy): Eukaryota > Fungi > Ascomycota > Dothideomycetes > Mycosphaerellales > Mycosphaerellaceae > Pseudocercospora > Pseudocercospora vitis. The sequence continues at coordinate 331,150 of JALRML010000003.1, read as the reverse complement.
AATCTCGGTGGTGTTTTGATTTCCAGGGTAAATGGTGTCAGGTCATGGGTAGTCGTGTTGAACAGTTTTCGTGGCTCAGGACGCATTGAGCCAGGCGCTGTTCTGGCATTTTGTCCATCAATCCGTCGGCGGCTGTTGGCGCACACTTCTAGCACATCCCGGTAGGAAGAGCTCAAATTGCTCTTTCGTAGCCTCCTTCATCGGCTTCAGGAATGCGGTCTCGTCCGCGCCCTCTGGCCGAAGCTCTGGATCGACTACTCCCTTTCGAGCTGCTGTTGTACTCGGTCTCACGTCCATCATGGCCAAGTACAAGATGCACTTCGCCATCATCGGTAGTTCGGACCTGCATCGCCATGTCCCCATCAACGTGAAGCACGGTTCCGCCGGCATGAATCTTCACCCCATTCGACCGAGATGCTTTGGAACCAGAACCAGCTGATTTGACGCTACGTCCAGAGATGAGAGTGTGAGAATGCGAGTTGGACTTGCGGTTGTGACTCTTGATGTTCTCTGCGCTCATTTCGTAGCCGTCGACGCCGCCAGACATCTCTTTTTGGTAAGCACTGGCGGCGTTGTAACGCAGAGACGCAAGACGTTCTTGTTCGTCAATCGAATCGCGGAGCTTCTGGCGCTGATGCTGTCTAATCAGCTCAGCTTGTTGCTCCTTCGACAGGTACACGACACGACGTCCGCGTGAGTCTTCAATGATGGCCTTGGAGTAATCGGTCACGCTCGACAGTGTTGTTGCCTTGGTGCCTCCTGAAGAGGCATTAGTAGACACTGACGGTCGGCGGCTGTGTTGCTTCGAGCTCGGTGCACTGTGGCGTGTGTGCACTACAGCTCGTGCAGTGCGATCAGAGTCGAAATTGTCGGATGACGGATAGTCGAGACCAGTATCGGAGTACGGCGCACGCTGAAGTCGTTCCGTCCTAGGATCTCTGACGCTTCTGTGGCGTGTGGGTACGTATGAATCAGTGTGATACGATTTACCCAGGGATGGACGTCGAGGGCGCGCAGATTGTGCAACCACAGCGACTGAAGCATCGCGGCTATGAGATTCTCTCCTAGGGCGAGACTTGGATCGAGGCTCCACATACGACAGGCGTCGCCGCTGCTTTTCTTCGGCCGCTTTCCGGCGTCGATACCGCTCTTCTTCTTCAGAATCGTGGTCAGATGAGCCTGTTTCCGAATCGCTGGTTGATTCTGGTTCGTCATGATATGCGCCAGGCAGGACTCTCTCGTCTGGTCGTCGAGCTGATGTTCGAATAGCCAGACTAGGGTGCTGTGCTAGCTTGGGCGCTTCGATGCCTGCAACATTGGGATTGGGCACGCGTGCGGAGATTGTACCTCCTGGGTAACCAGGGTAGCCAGGGCCATTCGGTGACGTAGGCGAGGGCGGAATGGGAGCAACAGGTGAGGGCGGGATATACATCTGTTGACTTGGAGGGGTAGCACCATACGCGGCGGGCTGGCCATAGCCTTGACCATAGCTGTAATACGCCAACTGAGATGGCGGAAGACCGGGTTGAACGGGATGGTATGGCTTGGGCATACCAGCGTGGAAACTCTGCGGCCGACTGGATCGCGACCCAGCGCGCTGCAACGGGAGAGGAGGTGGAGGCATGTCTCGACTGTACTGGTAATACGGAGATTGCGCGTAGGTATATTGCGACTGCGCCGGCGAGGACGACAGAAGGGGTTGTTGCGGGTGTGGCAGGTTCACGGTGTATCGGCGGTCCTTGCTGCGACTGGGCTTGCGATTTTCATCTCGACGTTGGCTGTCGTCGCGTTCGTCCGATGGCTGTGGCACCACGGTTTGCGATCGACTCCGTCCACTGTCGACTCGGTGAATGATGGGCTTCTTGGTGTTCGACTTGGCTGGACTCGTTGGCATGGATGCCGGCAGGCGTGCTGAGTTATGCGCGGGGATTGCGATGGGAGGCGGCAATGCTTTCGCTTGGGCGGCGCTGTTCTGTGACGAGTAGCCCGAATCGCTGGCGGGCTCTGGTCGACTCGTAGCCTGTCCACGTTTCGAAGGGCGAGCGGGTGTTTTCTGCTGGTCATGACGCCTCGCCGTCGAGGCGCTCTGCTTCGCCTGCACCTCTGTCGCAGGCTTCGCACAGCTTTCGTCGCTGTCCCACTCCTCGACAGTGGCGGCTCGGGGATGCTTCTCAGGCATCTTTTTTGGGTGGCGGCGTGGGTAAGCGTCGATCCTTGGCCTGAGCGACGCGATGGCGGGCGGTGCCGCTAAGCGAGGACGACTGTCGCGGGGGGGAGAGAATGGAGGTCGAGGAAGAACGTGCTACCGTCGAGGGAGGGTGTAGGTGCGTGTGGCTTGTGGTGGTTGAGTCATTGTGCAACGTCGCGGAAGGGGTGCGGTCATTGTCGGGGAGAGCACGACCACGACGCAGGCAGGAGGATGAGTGTTTGCGCCTGGCCACTGACGAGCGCGGTGGGCGGCGCTTCTTGTGCGTCGACAGTAGTAGTGGGCATGTGCCGGGTGAATGTAGGGCAGGGAGGGCAGGGAAGGCGTCAGACGCCGTGCCGTCGCAGCCCAAAGTCTGGGGTGCTGGACGAGCACTAGATACCGAAAGGGGCTAGTGGCCGCAGCAAAGGAAAAGTCCGGACGTCGTCACGCCGCGCCGCTTTTATTATTACATGTACATGTACAGCACAGTACTGGACTCTACCGTCCTGCACTCTCTGCGCACCCGACCTTTCAGCTGACCGACATTGTTGCCTATGCTCCACTGTGCGCAGCCGTACTGGGAGTCGCGCCCACTACTACACCGCTGTCAAACGGACAACAATCTTCACATGTCGCCACCAAATATACCGACCCTTCCACCGCATGCGCCGTCGAAGCGAGCTCAAGACTGGCTCGCAGCCCTCCACGTCTCCGTTTTCATGCCGTACCACACGTCCGCTGGACTGTGCCGCGCTACAGCGTGGTGGATCTGCTGTGCGACTATGTATTGAGATAGGCATGTCGGGGAGGACGACGTCTACTACCTCGCGCACGTCTCGTCAAAGAACGCCTAGATCGGCATTCGTCGCATGCCCGGACTATTGTTCGCTGCCTTCTCATGCTACAATGCTATATGAAGTCGCCCGAAACGCCGGACCGACGCGCTTCCGCCACTCCTCACATCCGCTGCACCGGAGAGAGGCCCAGCAGTTGCATGCCGTTGTTGAGTACAATCCTCGCTGCCTCGTACATTGCCATCAGAGCCACCTTCTTCTCTGCGCTTTCCGCATACATGACGCTCAGCGTCTTGGCGTTTTTGTTGTTGCGGTCGATTGCGTCGTAGCACGAACTAAGCATGTGCGCCATCTTGAACAAATACGTGAGCACCGTAACCGGCTCCTGGGTCTTGTACGTGTTGAGGAAGACGTCAGGCCATTGTGCGAGTGATCGGATCAGCAGCACTCCCTCCTTGGCGGTGATAAGGCTGAGGTCGGCCTTCAGAAGCTCTTCGTCCGACACTTCCGCTTTCCGCTTGATGGAGCACAGGCGAGCGTGCGAGTACTGCAGATACGGGCCGGTATCACCCTCGAAGCTAGTCATCTTGTCCATGTCGAAATTGTAGCCATTGACCATCTTCCCACTGTAATCCTGGACCATGATGGCAGAAATTGCAAGGATATCCGCGGTTGCCTCAGGATCCTCCACCTGCACGTACTTTTCCTCGTTCTTCTTCATCACCGAATGCATGAAATCCTTCGCGTTGTCAAGACTGTCGGCGAGAGAGATGACGGTGCCTTTGCGGGTACTCATCGTCTGCCCTTTCGGATCCTTGACCATGCCAAAGCTGATGTTCTTGCACTTCTCAACGATATCCTTATATGGGGGTCCCATGAGTGACAGGATCGTGAAAAACTGCTTGACGTGGACGTCTTGCTGCGACGCAATCACGTAGATCATGTGATCGAAGTGGTACTTCTCGTATCGCTCGAAGTTGGCCGCAATATCACGAGTCAGATAAAGTGATGTTCCGTCTCTCTTCTTGACGAGCGTCTTCCCAAGCGTTGGGTGTCCGTGCTTGGCGAGGTCGACAATGACTGCGCCTTTGCTTTCCTCACTGATTCCCTTCTCCCGCAAAACCTTGGCAGCTTTCTCCATGTCCTCTTCCTTGACCGTGGATTCGCCACTGTAGTCGTCAAACTTAATGTTCAGCCGAGCATACATCTTGATGTACGCATCGATGGAGAGCTGTCGGAATCGCTGCCAATTCTTCAGTGCGTCCTCGTCACCCTCGACCATACGTTTGAAAAAGCGACGCGCCTTCTCATCGATGCTGGGCTTGTTCGCCAATTCTTCCTGCAGCTTTTCAAGTTCGGCTGTGACTTTCTGAAGCTCCTCTTCCTGCTCGTCCGTCCATTTGGGTGGCGGTGGTGGAGCTTCCTTACCCTTTGCCGCCTTCTTCGGCGGTGGAGGATTTTTGAGCTGCTCCAGCTCAGTCTTCTTTTCTGTAAGTGCTTTCACAGGCTTCTGCTCTTCCGAGTTGTCCCGGTTGATCTTGACGTAGACATCGTTCAAGTGCTTGACCGGGTCTTTGAGAAGCTCTTCTTCGTTGCCATACTTTTCGAAGCCTTCAGACAGGATACCATATTGTTTACCCCAGTCTCCGAGATAGTTCATAGAAATGGCTTGCCATCCTGCACGCTCGAAAAGCTTGACCAGGAAACCTCCAATGATAGTACTGCGCAGGTGACCGGTATGGAACTCTTTGGCGATGTTCGGACTCGAATACTCCACAATCACCTTCTTGTGACGAGACTCTGGATTTGAAGGATCTTCAAGACCCAGAGATGGATTGAAACCGTATGCACTCTTCTGCTGATGGATTGCTGGTATGACAAGTTTCGCGAGGTACTCTGGCTTGAAGAAGAAGCGCACAAAAGTCTTCTCAACTTCGACTCGCTCAAATAATGGCGACTCCAATTGCTCGGCAATCTCCTTGGCAAGTTCATCTGGTTTCTTGCCCTTTATGCGCAGAGCTGGAACCGGAAGGACAAGATCACCATGCTTGAGATCCGGAGGCCATTGAACAGCATTGTTTATGATCTCAGGCTCTGCACTAGTAATTTCTTGTAATTTCTGGATGATGGTCCCTCGATAGACGTCGACGGGGTTGTGCTGTGGATACAAACGGACTCCATGTGGTTTAGGAAGTTCGGAAATGCCTAAGCTCTGCAATTGAGACGCAATGTGCTTCAAGCTCGCGTTCTGGTCGCTGCCTTGCCCATTCGGTGCCGCCATCCTGTGTTGACGCCGGGTTGGAGATAGGCGCAGGCGCGCTGGCTCAAGTCGTGATCGCCAACGGGTGACTGTCGTGTCGTGACTCAAGCTTGAGGCAAAATTTGCTGAGACTTTTCGACTTTGTTGAACTGGACACTGTCGCACTAGCCTAGACCGACAGATGCGGAGAGCGCTGAACATACACTCAAGCACCAACGGTGGCGTGTCGTTGTGGTTTGTCAATATGGCAATGTGCGTCAAATAGAATATGGAACAACTTTGAGGCACGAAGTTTGACTGGAGCACGAGCCAAGTGACAGCCTCAGGCAACTGCGACTCCCCAACGACGCTTTCACCACCGCACAACCATCAGGTCCATCCATAACCTAGATGGCAACATCAACGTAAGACCTCCCAGAACTCGCCACGAGCGGAATACGTTCCAAGTAGCTCGCGCGCGCTGATCTAGAACTGGTTGATGCCGGGTATTCTTCATCGTTTCGAAGCAAAGAGACACTTCGCGATAGATGAACAACGAGAAGGAAAGTGGAGGTAAGAGTCGACCTCATAAGCTGTTTTCATTCGTCAAATCTATTTGATACCCTCAGCGGGGCCCCTCTCAACTCGTAGCGTTCTCAACTCATCACACCAATTACAACATCTCCTTATATCATCCTGTCTATCACCTTCTTGGATGCCCTGCCATACCAGTGTCGATCACCTACTACTTTGCCGACCATGGCCTTCTTCCTGTGGCGGATAAATCGCCAAATCTTGAACGCGAGGAAGGCGGTGATCAGGATGGCAAGGACGGAGAAGGCAATTGCGCTGTTGCGGCGGTAGACTTTGTACCACTCGATCTGCTCCTCCAGCTTGGTGACGTTGGTGTTGGCCGAGGAGGACTCTATTGTGGCCATAGCTTGCGACGGGTAGGGATAAACGTGAGTCGAGAGTGTTGTTGGTGTCGGAGCCATGACTGTGGTGGTATGCGATCGAGTGCTTGTTGTTCGAAGAGTTGTGAGTTCTTCCGCCAGGGACTTGTAGGTTGAGGTCTCTGGGACCTGCCTAGTGATGTCTAAAGCTAACATCAACTGGAGCTTGGGCGAAGAGTGTGCTTGCTGAGGTTGTGCGCGGGTTGTGAGGGTTGAGTTGCTTGTATGTATCGTAGAAGATCACGGATATGCTGCCAGAGCAAAGTCGTGATCTTCTATATCGGGAGAGAAGCTGCAGAAGAGAACAGGTTGAAGTCGTGACTGGGGAGCGTTCTTATGATAGATGACAGTGTAGCTTGTGAACAAAGAGTCGCAAGTGCTAACAATGTAGTGAAGGGACAAAGCCATCTATGGACAGGCCACAATGGTGGAGAAACAATAAGAGCCAATTCAGGAGCTATTCATGGTAAGTAGCGTTCATTAAATCGACAGAGACAATGATTGAGCACCAGCCTATTGAGAGCGTGTCTAGCGAAGGCACGTGTGCTCTGCACACGAACTGAGCACTGACCAACAGGAGCTCAATCGCAACAGCTCTGCGTAGTGGCGACAGCAGAAATAGCTGACAACCGAGAGCTTAGGATGCTTACAATCTCATCTACCCAATTCCCCTAATCTATTCTCACTTAACATAGCCAGAGATACTGCGGAACCACAGTTTTCAGGGTATCCAAGTATTTCAAGGGCTTTCATAGGGGTAAAATTGTCGCCCTAAATTCGGTTTATTCGTGTCCGATGCTCACGACATGTTTCAAGCAGGAGCACAAAGTTGAAATCTATTTGATGCTTCTCGAATTGCATGACTTACAGTGATGTCCAGGAATCGATCCGGCTCCCACGGACGCTCTCCTGTGAATACTGAGATGATCCAATAGACCATCTTCCTGGTTGATCCGCCTGGTCCCCAGGATGGAGATTCTGGGTTCGCTCTTCGCCTCTGACCATCTCCCGTCCACTTCTTCCTGCCACCTCCTCAGACTCGTAGTTCTCTCCAAATAGTCCGAAATGCTTCCTGCTGTTCGGAACAAAAGAGCCTTGGCTAATCTGAGTTCGCCGAGGCGACCGTAATGGGATGGCCGGTGGAGCGGTGGGAAGATCCCTCAGCCCGTATGGATTGTTCATACTGTCTAAAGTGTTGGGCGGAAAGTATGTGCGTGCTGTTGGCCGGGTTTGAGGTCGAACGTATGCCACCGCTGGAGGGCGCAAAACGTAAGGCTGTTCTAAGCAGATATCAGCTAGGATACTTCGGGATCGTCAAGTTCTGACGACCTACCGATCGTCACCGGCTCATATGGACGCTGGGAGAAGCTTGAGCCTGACCCGCGCTCTTCTATTGAGCTTTCCCTCCCATCGTTAACTGGTTCGTACGGAAGCTGAGAGAAGGCTGCGCGCGGCTTTCCGCTTTCGTTGGTGGCAGCAGTGCCATTGACCGGAGGCATTCTCCCTAACCTGGTCCCAGCAGCAGCCGCCTGTGCTGCGTGACGCTTCCGCTCATATCTATGCCAGAAGAAGAACGCGATAGAGCCTGCGATCACCACAATGACAACCGCGGCGACGATTGCAGCAATAGCTCCACTACCCAATTCCTTGGAGCTGACGTTCTCGGCTGCTTTTGACCCTGCGGCAGGAACCCCGGTCGAAGTTGGTGAAGCTGGGCTCGAGGATTGAGTGCTCGATCGAGTCGTAGAGGTTCTTGTGATGCTGTTGACAACTGATGTGGACGGAGAGGCTGTAACGTGAACAGTCTGGGTAGCAATATGAACCGACGCTTTGACCGTCACTGCTTGTTCGGAACTCGGTATGTTGATATTCGTGTATGTCGAAGTCGAAGGCGCATTCGGCGGTGCGACGACCGTGCTGGTCGCGATGGCAGTGTAGACAAAGTTCGTGACTGTTGCCATGGAACGCGATGTAAGCGGCAGATGTCCTTGCAAATTGTTCAGAGTCGCAGCCACACGAGTTGTAAAAGTGATGACCTGAAGAAGATAGTGCTCGGGAATTGCTGTGACAATCCATTATGATTGAGAGTGGCAAAGTTGACATAGAGACCATGTAGGATGAGGTGAGGCTGTTCCAAACAGTGCACGATGCATGTGAAGACTGTAAGGCACGGTCAGCCTATTGCTAGCATGTGCCGCCGTCTACTAGATCTCAAGAAACAGCTTGTTGCAGAGGTGTGGGAAAATAGGCATAATGAATATGTGCGAAATAGGTTTGTGTTGACCGGTGCGGCACTGAGTAGACCGTGGGCGCAATCCATATGGCGAAGCTTCCTCCATAGCTCGTCTTATGTGAAAACGAGCAGCATGCCTCACAATTCTCCATTTTCGAGCCAGTAGTCACCCCCACAATCAAGTACGTACGATCTTGAGGCCACTGAAGGCCTCCGACTAGGGGAAGCTATGCCTTGGTGCTGCACCACAGGCATAGTGGTCACAATCTCCAACGAGGCCAATTTCTGTTGCTTTGGCCTTGTCAATGCGTCCTATGGCAGCATCAGTAGATCATGCTGCTGAGTGAGACCGCAGTGATGTCCTGTATCGCCTTCAGCAACACTGTTGCAATTTAAAAGCGTCGACGACCTAAGCCTGCTTTGGATAGTAGTAAAGTCAGGACTACGGGTCAAACAGGAAGGAGCGACCATTGGATGTACTGTAAGTGTTTGATGGGGGACACATTCTGGTGCCCTACTCTGCGGTCAATATTCGGGGACGAATCCAGAGGCGATCTTTGCAGGTGTTGGTCTAGAAGGGAAGGACTTTTCGTTGTCGTTTTAGGGAGAGCAAGTGTCGCCTACAATGCTGTCTGTACAACCCTGGTGTACAGTGCCCACTTCCCTCTGATACGAGCGTACATCGGCTGCGGGATCGGTCGCCTCGTACCCTGTAGAGCAGTATCCGACACGCAAGGAGCCTGTGGTCGGTATACTCGATTAGGGTCTTTTGCAAACTGGGGCATCTTAGTCACCAACCACTTGACAGGGGTGGGCTGCTCATAGCACACTGCTCGTACTCGTTCAAGTCGGTGAGCTGGGGCAAAAGTGTGAATTGTGCCGCCGCATCTCAAGCGGTGCCGGTAAGCGGTCGCAAGCAACGATGCATTGAAGCCAGCTCGCGGACTTCCTGTGGTCTTGTGCCGTCGAATGCCTCTCCGTACCGACCCTCCTCCCGTCGGCGGCTGCTTTGTCAGCGCTGCTGCGAGTCCCGTCGGTGGTCGGGCCCGGCCGATAGCCGAGTCCACCGTGCCTTGCGGGTGTGTTCAACGACGTCATTGGCCGTACGCGTCTGTCTATGCAACACACGGAGTGGACTCTCGAGTCTCTGCTGCCGCGCGGGACATTTCTCGGGCAGAACAGAAGCGTCGCAGGATCAATGCCTCCCGCATCTCCGTTGCTCGGCCGCCCTTCCGCCGACCAGACCATTTCATGTGCAGACGTCACCGCCACGAGTTATTGCGGCGCCATTCCGTTCGCGCACAAATGGCTCCACAAAAGCAGTGCACCCGTCTCGATGGTTGTCCTCGTGGCAGCAACGACGAATGACGATGTAACGTGAAAATAAGAGTGGTCCCATTACTGTGGACACCACTCCACTTCTCTGCTCCCGACAACTCCAGCTGTTGTTGATTGAGAGAACGCGGGCACCCGTGGGGACTCCTTCCTCATAAGCCGGGTCGCGCATTCCTCTCTTTACTTCAGCACCTTCGCCGATTGCGATCACAACACCAGCACCATGCCTTTCCTCACCCGTCGAGGCAAGCAGCCAAATGCTGGGGCAGAGACCTTTCCTGGCCAGGGTGGGAGCCCATCGTCCGAAGCCTACGACGGCATCACAGAGAAGAAGCATGACAATGGAGACGCCGAGCAGTTGGAGACGGACAACTCGAAGGTGTCGCTCGTGAGACCATACACCTTCGCCGTCGCAGCTATTGTCTCGATCGGTGGCTTCATCTTCGGCTATGGTGTGTGACAAGCCTACCAAGCAATGCCCAGAAATATGCTAAGCATTAGTAGATACTGGTCAGATCTCTGGCTTCTTGGAGATGTCCGACTTCATCGCACGCTTTGGTGAGAATGGCGCATTCACCGATGCAATCTCTGGTACCATTGTGGGTTTGCTTAGCATCGGGACCATGTTTGGCGCACTGCTCTCTGCCCCTGTTGCAGACAGATTTGGTGAGTTCGGTCATCGATAGGCGGTTGGGTGACGTTGCCATCTGCCCGAAGCTGTGCACACAGCGCCCTCGCACCTCACTCGGAGTCCACTCGATTTGAGGCATCTGCTGACCGTCGTGTCCTTCGCTTCTAGGCCGTAAGATCTGTATCATAGTCTGGAATATCATGTTCTGCGTGGGCGTCATCATTCAAATCGCGGCCACAGACAAATGGTATCAAGTTGCCCTTGGTCGTTGGGTCGCTGGACTCGGAGTGGGCGGTCTCTCCGTCCTAACACCAATGTACCAGTCGGAAACTGCGCCACGCCAGATCCGAGGCTCCATGGTCGGCTGTTATCAATTGTTCATCACTCTAGGAATTTTCACGGCCTATTGCATCAACTATGGCACCGAGACAAACAATGGCGCCTCACAGTGGCGTATACCAATGGGTGTCGGCTTCATCTGGCCGGTCCTCATGATTACTGGTATCATCTTCCTGCCTGAAAGCCCAAGATGGGATTATCGAAACAACAATATCGAACGTGCACGAAGGACGGTGGCGCGTGCTTACGGAGTATCTATCAATCATTGGGAGGTTCAACGTGAGATGCGAGAGATCAAGGCCAAGTATGGTAAGTGCACATGAGTATACCCTTGGATCTCCTGCACACATACTGATCACACCATTCTTCATGATACAGACGCGGAGTTCGTCGGTGGGGGATCGCCGAAGTGGTATGAGGTCTTCACTGGTCCGCGCATGGCATACCGAACGCTTCTTGGAGTCACGATGGTTCGTATACCATTACTGTGAACCCGGTATATCTGAGACATCTACTGATCATCCTCTTCATCATCCAGCAAGCTCTGCAACAGCTTACTGGCGCCAACTTCTTCTTCTATGTGAGTTCCAGGAAACATGGCTGATTCTAACGTCATCCGCTAAATATGATGCCAGTACGGTACTACCATTTTCACGGCCACAGGACTCGACAATAGCTTCATCACGTCTATGATTCTTGGAGGAGTGAACTTTGCATTCACCTTCCCCGGGTTGTACGTGGTCGAAAAGGCTGGTCGTCGTGGCGCACTCATGTGGGGTGCAGCTTGGATGTTCATGTGTAAGAAAACAATCAATGGGAAGCACCCCCCAGCCCAGGACATTCGCTAATCATTCACCTACTCACCTTTAGGTTTCATGGTCTTCAGTTCCGTTGGCCACTTTGCACTTGACAATCAGAACCCGAGAAACACACCACAAGCTGGTGCGGCAATGATCGTATTTGCCTGCCTCTGTCAGTCAATTGCCTTTCTCGTTTCCCTGAGACATCTTGCTAACGTGCAACAGTCATCGCAGGTTATGCTATGACATGGGGTCCGGTGGTCTGGGTGGTCGTTGGAGAGCTTTACCCGACTCGCTACCGAACCATTTGCATGGGCATTGCGTCCTCGTCCAACTGGACCTGGAACTTCCTCATCTCGTTCTTCTCGCCGTTCATCACCTCCGCGATCGACTTTCAATACGGCTATATTTTCGCAGCATGCTCATTCATCGCCATTCCGATCGTATACTTGTTCCTTGAGGAACATCAAGGTCGATCACTTGAGGAGATTGACACAATGTATATTACCCATGTGCCGCCACGAAAGAGCGCTAAGTGGGTACCGCCTGAGGGCGAGGAATTGGTTACCGCAGATGCCCTGTATCTTGAGCCTGGTGCCAGAAGAATTCGCAAGGCAGATGCAGCCGGTATGGAAGGCGAACAGAGGAGAGAAGCCATTCCCGAGGTCACCGAGACGTCCGGCGTTCACGATGCTACTGGAGAACTTCTCCCTGAGTCTAGTGGTGTTCGAGGCGCTTCTGTTTCGCAAGTCCCGCAAGCTGGTCGGGATTAGTGGTGTAATTTGTCATAATTTATAGCATTGTGGGTGCATATATTCTTGAAAATGAGGGAGACGAGTGCATTTCTATACTGTGAATCCCCGCCCATCAGCACATAGGTCACTTGGGTCAGCAATTCTGGTGCCCCACATTATAAAGTTCGCAACCAGAACAGCTGATACCTGATCAGCCGCTCTCTTCATCTTCCAACAACCTCCTTCTCCTCGTGTCGAGAGCTTGGAGATGACGAACGAGGAATGAGGAGGTGCCGCCTCCTCTCCACCACTCAATCCCAGTGCCGGCAATGAGAGGCCTTCTGCACCTCCGCAACACGCAAGACTCACAGGATCCCTGCCGGGCGACAAGTCTTTGGACATCTCAGGAGTCGCTATGTCTCCCAAGAAGAGGCCGAAATTGGAAAATGACATCTCAGCATCTAATCATGCAGCAAACACCAGGCAGGCGGCATGTCAGGCCCCATCATCTCCGTCCGCCCTCAGCTCAGCAGCCGGCCGGACCTCCATCATGGACCTCCCGAAAGAACTCCTGGTAGACATCATCGGCCACGCTCTGACGGTGCAGACTCCCATCACCCTTCGCGAACCCAAAGAAGCTCGCTGGTCCAACGAAATCGCCAACCTCCGTGATATCCCCCAGTGGTCCCGTCAGCAACGCTTTCCGCCCGGCTACCAGCATCCTCCCAAACGGAAACGCATGCGGAAAAGCCCTCTCTTACCCGTCATCCTGGCCTGCAAGGACTTTTACTTTGCCGGCGTCGAGGCGTATTACTCGAAGAATGTGTTTCGGTTCGAAGGGGTGCAGCACCTGAAGCAGGTGAAGGCGAGATTGAGCGAGAAGCACAAGCGGTTCTTGGAGAGCGTGGAGATCGAGCTGCCGTGGATGAGGGTGACGAGTTTGGGGGTCGATCCGCCTGTGTATAGGGCGCAGCCCGAGGGGGTGTTGCACGACGAAGGGGATGTGCTCGAGGATCTGTCGATGCTGAAGAAGGCGGTGGTGGTGTGTTTGGGGGAGGCGACCGTTTACCTGGCTGCTGCAAGTCGGGCGGAGAAGGTGAAAGAGCAGGTGAGAGGCATGGTCGGGGTCAGTTGGAGAAGCGCGGCTGAGAGGGGCATTTTGGAGTTTGTGTTCCCGAGAGAATGGGGCGTGGTCACTACTAAATGAATATTTTGGGATGCTACAGGCACTTTTTGACTCGAGGAAGAGGATTAAAGCATGATTCGCCACTACAGTACTCACTGTGATTTGTGCGTCTGAGGTACCCCAAGAGTTGATCCATAAGCTGTCAAAATTGTACGTATGAGCGTGCTGCATGCTCGCGCTATATCTGCACCGATTGCTATGCTATTCTCTGCCAGGGTGGTGGGAGCGCTGTGCCACTGATGTGTACGGCACGTTGCCGTAACCTGCAAGCGTTGATGCCCACGATGTGCACAGCGTGATCTGCCGTGCCTAGCACTAGCGACCTGGGGTGACAGCCATGTCCAGTGCCAGCCAAGTCCCCAACATCTTGCGCTGGTGTTTGCTAGTGGTATACACGGTGCGGCACCTCCAACGTGCGCAATCCGGCAGCAGAACCCTGCACGGCTTACTGTCTGAAGCTCTACATGACCGTTGGCTCCCCAAGCCAGGATGGACAGTTTTTGGTGCCTAGGGAAAAGTTTGCACTTCGACTCACGAATGGTATCTGCAGTCTTCACGACCACGTATTGCCGACTACAACCATGTTGACCGATTTGCATCGAGAAATCGGGGTTTGAGGCAACACTTTACAACACAATGTCTCTGCTGAGCCGACTATATCCAAGTCAATACGCGTCATCAATGGAGTGAACTGGGGACCATATTCTGATGTGTTCCGCAATGCTTTTGTCTTCGATAGCAATACGATGCTCGTTGGGTATATTCTATTTTTGACAATGCTGCACCTTGCAGCAGCCCGTCCATATATCAATCATACAGCAGCATCCGAGTGCAACGCCTAGCATTTCCCACCAAGTCAGCGCGTGACTTGAGAGAGAAACTATCTGAAGCCAGCACTTGGTGGCCTCGGACTAGCGCTATCTTCGCGCTTCTCCCGCTCCCGAGCCAATTGTTCCTCGCTCAAGCAGCCAATCCTATTAAGAATCTCCTTGTGCTCGCCCAAGTTGAGACCGCTGGAAATTCCTTTGGCTTTCTTGCGATGACCGCTGGTGCTGGCTTTGCGAGTTGACCAGGACAACTCCTCGCTGGTCGTCTCAACTTCGATGAATTGCGGCTTTTCCATCTCCTCTGCAGTTCTGGTTGGCTCAGATGGTTGGGCACGACCATTCTCGATCCTTTCCTCCTCGCCTTCGTCTTCGTCGTCGCTACGTGAGTCGTCTGCTCCCTGTCCGCTTAGCACACGGGCGACCACGCGCATGATCATGATGAGCCAGCCAATCGTGATGACTTGTAATGCTGACAACAAGCCTAAAAATGACCACCGGATATTGGCGTTGAATGCAATTGCAGTGGCATCAGGCTTCAGCATTGGTTGAAAGAGACTCTCGAACACCTGTTTGCCCCCATCTGGTGACAGCCTTTGGCCGGTGATGGTGGAGTAGACACCATATGGCATTGCCTTCACGTTGACATGCGCGTAGATGCTCCAGCAGATGGTGTTGTACGCCAGATGCCGCGCAGCTATCCAGGTGATGACGAAGACGCCAAACGCACAGTCGCAGGCAGTTTGCATGCCCAAGTATCGTAAAATCTTGGCAAGTGGAAGGACCAGGTCCACAATATCCATACAGACCAGAATAGCGCAGCCGACTCGGTATTGTCGATAGCAATAGCTGCCTACCATGAGTCCGACAGTAACAAAGTGATGCGTGAGCATCTGGTAGTGATCCTTCCTCCTCTCCTCCAAATGAATCACGACGATTTGCTGGAACCAGAATGCAGATTGTGTCAGGTAGTAAAGCTTGATGCCACCGGGCATAAGCAATCTCGGGAAGTCGGTCCACAAGGAAACCAAGAGACCCTCCAAGCTGGTGACATCGGCTGGTGTGTCCTGGATGAAAAGTGCTAAGCCCCAAAACCAATAAATGACATAGTATACCAGCATGTATGCCTGCTCAGCGAATCTAGTCTTCGCTTTTCTCCGCAAACCACAGCACCCCGCGAGAGGTATCAAGGCATAGTCCATCATGAATGCGCGGAACCCGGTGAAGTAGATGATGAAGCTCGCGACCAAGTACATGTCCCGTGGTCCAATGCTATAATTGCCGGGAGTGTCTGTTGGATATGACAGCGCAAAGCAGGCCCTGATATTGTACCTGAGTGCAGGGAAGAGCACGAAGCTCATGACGAGGAATAGCACATAATTCAGGGAGAGTCCCAGCTGGTGTCGTTCAATTGCTACACGTAGTGCTTCGCCAATGCTCTGTTGGTCGCTGGATGTCCATGTGCTGCGTCTCTTGGGCACTGACCCTGTGAAGTCTGCCGAGCTGGCACACACAGCCACATCTTCTACGCCAAACTCTCTGGGCGGCGGAGGGGTGTTGCTAAGCTTCGAGGGTGCAGGAGAGTCGAAGACTGTAGAGCATGCTTTTACTGCCATCGTCGCCGTCTGTTTCGTTGCGTCGTGTGGAGTAATCGTGTACCGTGCGTTGTGACCGGCGTAAAGGAGCAGATAGAGAATTGTCTTTTGCGTGATAGCGATGCGATCGTTCACACCGTAGATCTACCCTCACCGCTCCGCGCGACAGTGAGCTTTTCTTCGCGCTTTGCTTGCGGCGATGCTGCCGGCAGAGGACAGGTTTACGAGTGGTGGAGTGGCATTCTTGGAACGGAAAAGGGAAGGCCGCACGGAGGTTTTTTGGCGTGCTACAGCAGTCGTATCTGTAGGCGGGCAAAGCGATGGTCAGCAGCTTTGGCATTGGCCCCGTCAAACTTTCGAAGTCTGCCAGGGTCTGGCTCTCCCGCCTTCGAGCCCACGCTAGGGAGCTCCCGCAATCTTAAAACAGCTGTACAGTCCTAGGAGAAGGAACGATAGCGACGCCGCTGCTCGCTGCGGCCATCCACTGCTCGCTGCGGCCATCCACTGCTCCGCGCAGGACCTTCTGCGCGAGCCTTAATGTCGAACAGCCTCTCGACGGTGCCACCGCTGGAGTCTCTCGATCTGGGTCAGGCCAGGGTAGAGAAAGTGTGGGAGGCGACAGCAGGAGAGGATATCCCGTTCATACGCGGTGAGCTAGCCCTCTATGCAGACCAAGAAATGAGTATTATGCTGTGCTGGGACAAGATCGACCCAGCGAACCCAGGGCTGCTCATTCAGCCGATTCTGCCTGGCTACTGTGTCTGGAACAGCTGCGAACTCCATATCTGCCACTCTTTCTAGGCAGTGAATGAAGGTCGTCCCGAGTCGTGACGAGTGTGTAGCCACACCGGATCAGGGCCAACAGAAAAGACGCTGCATCTAGAGCCTTGACTGCAAGTCCTTGCACAGCGTCCGTAAGCGCCTCTGTGCAATCAGCATTAAACCGCCCCAGAACCTCGTGTCTCTTCGGCGAGATCAGTGGTTACGTTCATGCCGGGTGGCCTCTCAGACACTTCGATTGGGAGTCCTCATTACGGATGATCTTATAGACAATACCGGGTTCGGCATTCAGGGTGGGACTGCAGCTTGCTGTGATTTGTTGGCTGATGGAGACGACCTTCGATTGCTGACGGTAGTTGTCAAACAAGCAGTCGCTATCCAGCGACGATCGTCATGGTTCTGGGCGACGTTGGATGCGGCTCGGCGTCGAAATGGTTGTCCTCGGACGCTCAACCGATTCGTGCAGAGCTTTGGTGTTTCTATCTGTGCTTCCGAGCTCGATGTTTGCAGTCAACGTGGATGTTAGGGGCCCAGAGAGGACTGCACCGCCGAAGGTGATATCTGGGATTGCTTTGAGTTTCGAGCCGTGGATCTCGGGGCCATCGACATTATCGGGTATTATTTATTGCCAAAGGAGCAGCTTCTGTCGTGGCGGGTTGGATCAGAGCTCTGACTGCACTGATACTTTGGCGGGTGAATCTGATTCCGTCTGTAGCGTACTGACATGACGAGTCGCCTCCATTGGTCAGCAGGCAGCCGACTTCTTCCATTGAAGAGCTTCTGATCTTGACCTCCTGGATGAAGATGACTGCTTCGGTTTCTTTGTCGAGAAGCAGCCGTATACCATGAACTGATGTACTTTGACGAGTCACAGCAATACCCTAACCGTACCACCTGAAGCAAGTGCTCATTGACGGTCGCGAGGTATGTACGAAGCTACATCGCCCGGAGGCCTTCCTATCATGACGGCTGAAAGACAAAGATGACAGGATGCGCCGCTGATTCCCAGCAGCTCGGGCATCGAAACCATGATTCAAGACCTAAGCCTCTACACTGGTGCCACCAATGAAGCTGAGGATCATGAGTCGGATCCGCGGTCGGCATGTCCAAAAGTCTTTGTTGAACGGGGCCTCTACCACGCTGAGGTTCGAGTGGATCACTGTGGCAGATGAAGTGACCAAGTCGGACGGCTGGAAGTCCATCACTAATATGAATCCGGTCGACAAATCTCGGCACAGCGGAAAGAACATATCTCACGCCACAGGTGATCACACAGGATAGCTTCTAGGACACAAAGAGAAGGGCATTTTGTTCAATGCATTCCATAAGGGATCTAGAGCAACGTTGATACTCTTCTACCGAAGCGAGAATCCACTTTGGAAACTTGAATTTGCAGGGTTTCTGCTAAAGACTTCCGGACAGACTTCTATTGATACCGCAACAGACGATACTGCCGCAAGCTTGCACATTGTGACCAAGGCAAAGCGGAGAGAGAAGGATGAACGCGAGGAGCCGAAGCAAGACGATCATGTATAATAAGGAGTAGATATGTTTGTGCGGCGAAGACTCAGCGTTGGCAGCCATTGTCGAGACGGTAGCGCTGTCTCCTTGATGGATGCCAAGTCACGGAACGTCACATTCCAGCGTGATGCGAATCCAGAGCATATGCACACGAGGTCGCACTAGATGCGCCTTACGGCGCCGTCGCGAATCTTGCACCAGTGATGTGGGCAAACAGCTGACCGCGCCACGGCGGAGGGATCGAGTGAGTGCGCGGCACATGGCTGCTGCTGGAGCGATCTGGTGGATAGGCACCAGGTGGCACCCACTGGCACTCAATAGCGCCAGCCTGGCCAGCACATCCGCAGTGCCCCAAGGTGCGTGCCCGCCAAAAGAAACTTTCGCAGCCTGTTTCTTCCGCCTCGACCAACCACACGGGATGGATCGTGTGGCAGCGTTGCACTGCACGTGCAAGGCCCGAGATCTGGTACCTGCATAGCGGGCGGGCATCCCGGGTGTGCAGCGTGTGCCATGCAGCCACAGTACAGTGTGTGAGAATGGTGCTGGTTCACAGCAAAGCCAGACGGCCTCGGGGATTGGCTCTGCACGACCGAGATCTTGCATTAGCTGGCCTTGCCATCCTTTATGTTCGACCACAGCCGTGTCGGACAAGCCGATATTGGCGGAAATGTGGCCACGATACTCCTTCCTCTTGCATTGGATGTTGCCGGCCAGGCAAAGGCGCATTGACGTTGATCCTTCGAAAAGATCCAGCCCAGCAAGGATTTCAGTTCTGCATGGCTGATGCCTGTTGCACTCCCGTTCGCCACGTCAAGGTCTGTCAGAGGCGTTCATGGTTGCAACGCTACACTACATACAGTACTGTAGGTACACGTATCTTATAGTCGAGGTGATAAAGGCGTGCTCATTCATTGCCTCGTCATCGTCGTGGAAGCCGCCGAGGCTGTCTCGCGAAGGAACAGAAGATCCCAGCAACACTGTATCTGAAGAGATTGATTGGTATCACGATGCTTGTGCAGGTGCTGCTTGCAGCAGAATGCTTTTTCCCAGACCGGATAAATAATGATTGCGCACCCACCTGGGAACGTTCCCCGAAGAGTGGTGTACAGGCAATCGTGTGGCGCTCGGCCGGTGGATCTGGACGGGGTCGTTTTTCAGATTGATGGTACTGTCGTGCGAGCGGATGCTTGATCCGCGGAACGCCAACCGCGCTCCATCGGTCCTGTACACTACGTCAACGTATCTTTGTCACTTACAGTACTTGCTCTAAGTCTATGGGGCGAGACGAACCGTTGTCAACGATCGACGGATTTCCTCGGCGACTTGCGCTGTCCATGGTCGTGCGGCATCCAGCAGCGTGCCCAAAGCGAGGCTACTGGTGCGGCTACACCACCAAACCACGGTCGCACCAAGGCGTGCGACCTGCCTATAATTAAAGCAGCATCCATCGACAACCCCTTCGGCAGGTACACATGGCACATGCCCACGCCCCATCTCTATGCAGCAGCTGTGCACAGGCTGGCGTCTACTTTGGGCCCGTTGCAATTCGTGACGGGGATGCCAATAGAGTGCGCCCGGGGCCACGGTTTTGGATCCCGGGAAGATCTGGTCCTTGGGACAAGCACATCATCTGGTCGAGCTTGCGGATGATCGACCGATTCGTCACTCGTCCGACCCAGCGCAAGCCAGTCGAGGCACTTCTGACACTCGGCGAGATGAGATCGGCCATCTCTCCAGCTTGACAAGCACTCCCGTCCGTGAACGGCCTGGCCTGATCGGTATCCAGCAACTCGGATACGGGCCAACGGGGCGCCGCGGCAAGCTAATCTTCCTCGCGTCTCCAGAAGAAAGGGATCGAAGAATGAGGCGCTGCATCTTGCTCGATCAGGTCGGGATAAGGCGGCTTGGTGGACTCTGGCTTTTTGACCCACCGGCCTGGCGATGACAAGAACGGCAGCTTGTCACTTGCAAGATCTTGTCTTTCATCTTTGTGACCTTGTGCATGATGATGAGATGTGTAGCGTCTTGATATTGAACCGAGCAGGGTACTAATTTGAGATCCAGACAGGTTTGCCGGAGAACAAGAGAGGCTGCCGTAAGGTTCTATATAATGTCCAACCGTCAGCTCCCACAGGATCGGCAGCTTCAGTACTTTAGACGTAGGCCCAACCCAACCCAACCAAACTTTCCACCAGCTCACCGCTTTCTCCACAACAACTACAACGCCATCCTGGGCACTTGGGAGTTTCAAGTGGCTACACTACCGACTATACAGATCCGTGAGTCCTCCCATCTCCCCGGAGCAAGCTGACCGAAGGCCTCGAACTGTATCGTGGCTGCTTGATTAGACCCTGTTGACGAGAGTCTTGTAGTTTCTATTGGCTGCGGAACGGGTGGCTCTTGCTTCTCCGACTTATCTTGGAAACGCGGTCATCAAGCGTCTTGCTGTACATTCGGTCAATACCACATCCAATCACTTCACTATGTCGGCCTCCAACCAGAAGTCGTACCTTAGAGACGGCAACAATCCACGCGCTGTCGACGGCAGTCGGGAAAAGAGCCGAAGCAGTAGCAAGCGCGAGGACGAGAAAACCAGTGGCAGGTCCAAGCATAGCAGTTCATCTGGAAGACGGTCATCAGAGTCGCGACCGAGCCATGGCCGCAAGTCATCGACAGCGCCCTCAACAGACCGTCCGACGTTCGAAATGGACATCATAGGTCAACCCGCGCGATCGATCGTCTTCGGCCAGACCATAGAGACGTCCGTCATGGTTAATCTTCGATGCCCATCACCAGAGGTGGTCGCGAGCTGTCGCAACATCGATACGAGCAGACTCATGGGCGTGGTATCACTGGTCACCGACACACGAAGCGGCGAAAGAGTCCCGGTCGAGTGCGGCACTCTCACTGGCCAGAAGATGTTCGACTCGATACATGATGTGCCAGAGGAGGTCGCCGAGAGCCTTGCTCGAAGCCAGCCTTTCCGCCTTGCGTTGGGGTACTTCACATTTCCGCAGTTGCTCATCCGACAGCCTGGCGCGTATCGCTTGAGAGTCACGCTGATCAAGCAATCTTCTGCTGGAGGCTCCAGTGTCCTGGCCACGGACAGCGAGCCCATCAAAGTCGAGCGGCGAGCGCCTGGCGGTAGTGGATCATCAGGCCGCAAACATGGCCGATCATGATCGATCTTATCATTGTTCCTCTACTCTTCAGTGTATATCGACAGGATCTTGTCTGATTTAGTGGGTGCGTTCTGGCATGGCGTAGGGTGACCGGGAAAAGACATCAGGCTTTGGGTTTAGAATATGGGAGGCAGGATGTTCCCTCTCTTGCAGAATAATCGTGCGTGCGAAAAGGACAGCACCGATCACAACGGTCTTTGTAAAGTGTACGACAGAGCTAGTAGATATGGCCCACAGTGCGGTCATATTTGTACATGTTAGATTCTCATATGCACATACTATACACAACATCAAAGCCTTGGCCCTTCTCGATTTTGCCCTCCTCGGAAACTTTCTTCTCTAGTCATCCTGTGCGAAATCACTGGATATTCTTGCATCGCTTCTTGCTATGCCGAACGCCGATGACGGATGATGTAGGAAGTATCTCTATACTCAAGCCGAGCTCGCCAGATTGCGAAAGCGATGAATGCTAGCGGACGAATTGTCAGGTCAGGGTCGGTGACCATGTCAGAGTACCATCGAGTCTACGATCCTCAGACGCCGTGGATTTAGCACATTCGCAGATATTGAGGCCAACTTGTGACTGGGAGCTACCACGGGAGTCTCTTATCGTCGTGGTCGCAAGTTCCGATCTGCTGAGGAATTCACGACTACCGCATACGAACTGTTACTCCAGTGGGACCTCCTCCGCTGAACTTCTCACCTCCAAGCCGGTCCGTTGAGGATGGACATCAAGACCAGAGATGCCTCACCGGACGACGTCTATGCATACCACGAAATCTATTCCCACTATGTCAAGACATCATTGGCAAGCCTTCAGCTACAGCCTCCGACATTGGAGGAGACCAGGCACAAATTCGACACTCTCATATCCCAGGGCCAGCCATGCATCGTCGCATCGATCAACGACCAAATCGCAGGCTTTGCCTACACCGACGCCTTCAACGAACGGCTCGGATACCAGCACACCGTCGAAGATACGGTCTATATCCACCCTGCCCACTGCGGCAAAGGCGTTGGTCGTGAACTTCTCCGAACCGTATTCAATAGGCTCCAATCCACCGGCAGCAAGAAAGTGGTGATCGCCAAAATCTCGATTCTGCCAAACCAAGCTCCGGAGGACCATGCCTCATGTCGGCTGCACTTGGCTCTAGGGTTTCGGGAGGTTGGACGAATGCTGAAGGTGGGATTCAAGTTTGATACGTGGGTCGATGTCATAATTCTTCAGCTTAATCTTGATGATTGGTTTGGTGAAGAGATGACGAAGCAGAGGACGAATGTGTACCATTGTGCTATCAAGTCGGGCAAGGTGCTAGCATTGCCCAGTTGAGGAAGTCTGGCTCACGGTCGGTGTACATCGCAAGGATAGAGGTCTCAGATTCCCACGTGGCAGTCAACGAATGCCTGGATAACATGTTCAATGCACAGAGGACCACCCGGTCGGCAAGGAATGGTGGTATTGACGCCTGGGCATGGCCTGCCGGGAATTCGATAATTTTGAACAAGGTACAAGCACTCTTGTTCTCCTGATGACATTTCGGATCTCCACTTACCTTATTTCTTCGCAATACAGTAGCCAAGGATGATGGTGGAAGCCAGGTCCTCTAGTCTGCAAGTCATTAATCGATTCGGCATGTTCCAGAACATCGCCATGCCAACGAGAACCTATAGTAAAGTCGCAAAGGTACTTCGATACCGCTTCTTGATCATGCGGACGCCTCGGCTTTTTTTCTCTCCTGCTGATGCTTGTGACTGTACCTTATTATTGCATTTCGATAGTCCCTCCTATTTCGTACAACGGACAGCCCTGTGTGCAGCCACATATCAAAGTCTCGCGGCTCAAACCGATACAAAACCGCCCCGTGGCAACGATTGTGGCTTGTCGAAGTAGTTACTTTCTTTAGCAGATGCCAGCACATCACATCGGTCACGCTTCCGTACGTCGAAAGAAGGCAGAACCCTTCAAGGCTGATGTCAAAGTTTCATTAGTCTGGGGCAAGGGTTGGCATGCGTCTTCCGCGACCTCTCGCAAGGCCAGCGGGAGACCACGAAGCCTAGTGACAAGCTTGATCACAGAGGCGCGAATGTGATGTACAGTACAAAAGAGGGCGGTGGTTGAGGAATCGGCTCGGGCTTTGTTGCTCCAGGCTAGGCTTGGTGGCTTTCCTCGATTCGACGCGGGTGGTGTTGCATGCATGTGTAGATCCCTTCTCGTACGAGGCAGCAGGTGAGCATGTGAGCCTCGCGATGAGGAGAAAAGACACGGATCCTGCCGCGACAGTGTACAACCACCGTGACGAGCCCGTGACCGTACCATCGTCCCGCTGCATCGAGCCCCTCAGCGGAGGATCGTAACTCCAACGCCCCTCCTTCGGTTCTTTGCAAGCTTTGGAAAGCGTGCATAAGCATAAAAGATGAAACGACACGCGCGCACACCACGCAGCGGGTGGTAGCGGATCCTCCGTCATCAATGCGGTCTTCAGCCAAGCAGAGCCGTGAATGAAGCTGACGACCATATCCTACGCCGCGCTTGTTGCAGGAGAGTAGCGCAGAGGCCTCGCGGTCTCTCGGCGAGTCGTCACCGTACAGTCCTGTGCATGAGCAAGAATTCCCGGAGGTTCTGGACGGGTGTGGCGTTTTTGGGAAGGACGGGAGGCTTTGGGACAGCTACTGTACAGTAGTACATGTAGCCTTTGCTGTGGTCCCGAAGACCGAATAAACGAACCGCGAATGTCGTCCAGCGGGATTGACAGGTGGCAATGCAGTAGGCGGCATATTTGTCTGATACTGCTAGGCTTGAAGGACAAGGTAAGTCGCGAGGCAGAAGTGAGAAATGTTGCAGCGCTCCCTTTGTAGATCCTGGACGCATGTGGCTCCGCTGGGAACAGTAACTGCTGCTTGGAGCCCTGGAGGATCTGACATGTCGCTACGAGCGAGTTGCAACAGATGAACTCGGACTCAGCCTGACGCCATGTGCAAAGTACGAGATGCTGTATCTGTGGTTGAAGAATCTTGGAACCGAGATGACATAGTAGTTCTACATTGTCGTAGCATGAATAAAGATACAGAACGACATACATCGCCACCTATCGCCGTATGGGTATCTCTTTGCGCTCACATTCCCCTGCGCCAAAGTGAACGCCTGCAAAATTGTCGTCTCCCTCCCGTCATCATCTCATGGCCTCCGCAACTGCCGCTTTCTCTGTAGCTGGTACGCACATTGGTATGCAACGCTCTACTTCGCTATTTTCCGTCTTACCACCAATAGTGGTAGCGATTTAGCCCCGAAGTGGCGTTTTCCCAGCACGAGCGCTATTCTCCTCCGACTCATAGTAGGTAGTGACATTGGGCCGACTGTGGGGCGAGAATCTGATGTCAACCATGTGGTGGTGACGGAATGCAGCGCGGCCTTGCATGAAACCGTTTTGCCGTGCCGAAAAACATGCGAGGCAGGTGGTGTGGATGATCTGAGACCCGACCAAACCGATGGGAGGTGCGTTTATGAATGAGGAACCAAAAGCCGAGGCCCCATGTTCATTCGCCTAAAGCAAGCCACGTTCCACTTTCCATAAATCGAGTGCAAGTGAAGGTGTGTCTTTGATGACTGCGAAGATGTCTTGTGTGTTCGCCAGTTGGGGGTGATTCCTAAAGAGTTGGACGATCACGTCCCGCAGACCGCGATCCTGGTCGATGGTCGATGTATAGACGTATTCAATAGCGTCTGCGAGCTCGGGCGCATCGTAATAGCATGCTGCTGCCATCTCGAACTTCTTCTTCGACACGCTCTTCAACGAAGGGATATCGTACTTTTCGGCTAGGGCGTAGACTTGTGCGTGAAGGACCAGGTGCGATTCATCTTCTGTCGAATCGTATCCATCGTCATACTCTTCTTCGCTGAGCATTTCTTCGATCTCTGCTGGGGGTGTGCCCACTCGCATCTTGATCGACGATCGCGTCTTGTCCTCCAAGTCAAAGCTTGAACAACCCTCGCCGTGTGCAGACGATGGTGGTGTGAGGGGTTCTTGACGATCGTAGCAGCCGGCTTGTGACATGAGAGGGTCCTGGATCTGTGAAAAGTCCAGCTTCTTTTGTATTCTTCGTCGTGGGTCACAGTATGCACGGTTTCGGAACATAGCGGCTGGTTGTTGCTCGGGCTGTTCGTTGAGATAGTCAAGGTAGTAGAAATCTGTCCGATCCCGGTCAGCGAATGCTCCGATGTCGATCCTCAGCTGCTTCGTGTGTACCAACACATACAATGGATCATTTGATCGACAGCCTCCTCATCGTCTTCGCTGAGATCAATCACGCCTGTGTTGGACTCCTTGAACTGATGCGAGCATGCGCCGTCGAAGAACCCGCTTCGGGAGCAGACAATTGCTCTGTGAACAGCCCATTGTCTGGTGTTGCATGTGATGGTGAGATCGGAAAAACGTCCCCCAACGTGCAGCCTGCCCTGGATGTAAGCACCTCCCATTGCAAAAAAGTCGATTGGGGGATCAATACGCACGCTGCGAGGGCGCTCATAAGCTCATTTTGAGCATTTACCTCTGGGCTAGGAGAGGTTGGCGACAATGCCATGGTGCGTCAAGTCGGGTCACGTTTCGCAGGAGTGGGTTGCGGCGGGGAATGGGGATCCGAAGGACCTTTCTCAAGAACGAGGTTCGGGCACCGGCAGGAAAGTCGAGGCTAAGCGGACATCGATGGTTCCAAGTGGGGGTGAGTACTACTGTATGTTGGTGGTAGCTGCGGTGGACGGAATGCAGCTGATATATGAATGCTTTTGCGTGTGCTTCGGTCCAGATAGCTCTCGCAGCCGGGCGGAATCTAGGTGGGTTATACATCAGCCAGTGTACTGTAGGTAGGCATCGGACAGCGAGCCCGCCGACCAGGGTGCTCCTGCGCGAGCGACAGGCCATGCCAGCCTGTGAGAGTTCACGCTACAAGGGCCAAGCACTCGACGCGTTGCTCGAGCCGCAGAGCCTAGCCGTCGACTCTCGCCAAAACTTCCACCCCGGCAACACCGCCACGTCTCGCACTTTTCTCTAGCTGCACGTGGCTGCTGTGGCTCTCTGGCAGACACACCGTGGCGGACACCCGGACATGTCGATTGGTTTGGATCGCTATGCCATCGTAGATCGAGGCGGCTTGGCGAGACGCTCCTTGTTCTCGATCGCTCTCTGCAACTGAACCTGAACACCTCACATTTGAAAGGCGCTGAGAGCTCAGCTGAGACTGGTACAAGCTCGACCCCGACCTCGAACAGAGATGAGATTACTTAGGGCGAATGAGAGCAACGAAACAGCCTCATCGCCCACTGATCGTACGCATGTGGAAACGGCCATTCATGCTTGACCTCTCATCACAGCATAGGCACGGTACAGGATAGCCGGTCTGTCGTCCGAAGATGCCAGGACATGGCTTAGGCCTAGGTCCGAGGGTCGCTCGGAACGTAATCGTGGGATGAAGCCAAAGTCTACCGGATCGTTGTGGAAGGCTGTGGCATCAGTGAAGCACCGATTCCATGCGATACGGGAAGTTTGGCGCAGGAGAACTCCGTCACAGGACGGGACATTGATGAGCATTTCAGCTGAGGCCAAGAGACCATGTCGTGGCCATTACTGATCTGGTCGAAACATTACTGCAGGATGTTGTGCGCAGAATGCGGCATGGGTCGGCAGACGTGCCATACAGAACCCGGTTAACGAGGCCGTGTCGTTTCCGCCCATGTGGCAGGTGCATGCTGTCCATGAGGTGTCAAAGCAGGGTCTCATGTTTGCGCCCTGCCGCAACGCGGTACAACCCACCTTTCATCACAGCAGCGGCGGTGTCAGGCTGGGCGTGTGATGGAATGGCTTCGTCACGTCGCACGATAACAAATATCATCTCGCGCAAAATGTGGTCATAGCAGTGTAGATCGTGGTTGCGAACAGCCTTCGTTACCCGGAGAAGGACCTGCAACCTTTGCATTGCAGTCCAGCTGTCTCTCGATCGTTGAGGTAGTGAATGGTCCACACGCAATGTGACGTCCTGGATCCGAGCGTGTATCGATTCATCCTGAACATGCCAAACTATCGGCCTCATTGCAGTCGCTATACTTAGGATCATTGCACACCTACCTAGAATCATTAGAAATCTTCACCATGCACCCATTCCCGGTGGTGGACGGATTGCAGACACAGGGGAACAACTGCGAAAAAAAGGCCCAAGGTAGACATTGAGCACAGATGCCTTGGACGCTACAGGCAAAACCCGGCCAACCATCCATAAGGCTTAAGTGTGCATCCTGGATCCTAACCCTCGGCACTGTGGCAAGGTGAGGGCGGGTTTCGGATCCCAGGACAGGGCAGCAGGATATGGTCGGCGTGGCAACTTCCATTCGCCAGGATGTGCCACCGAAGTCTGACAGACGGGTCTGTCAATGGCGTCGTCTTTGGCGAGAAGAAATGGGAAACAGTTCGAAGGCCCTGAACTCATCAATGGGTGAGCAGACGCCACAAATCCTCCTTGACAAGTTGCGAGCACACACATTGCCCACACCTGCCGCTGCTGCAGTTCCCACTGTGTGGTGTATGGCGAAGTGGTGCTCGAGAGGCAGATTCCAGCTCTGATGCATCCATACATGTCCGACTTGGCTGCCAAGCCATGCACGTGCTAGAGCGGTGACGTTTGGGCTGCAGCTCGAGCTTCTGAACTCGGCTTTTGCTTGGAACACCACGACGTGCAGTTGTTGACGAGCGACACGACGTCTAGCCAGCCAAGTGTTGAGTCGCCAGCTGAACATCGCAGACTGCGCCGACCCTCATCGACCCTACCGGCGCACTTGGCCCCGACCGCACTCACACCCTCGCGCCGCAGCAGCATGGCCGGCGACTTCAAGCTGAGCTCCACGCTGCGTGGCCACGAAGAAGACGTAAGAGGAACTGTCCACTACTACTACTACTACTACCACCACCACCACTACTACCGCTTCCGACGCCCCATTCCTTCATCCCCGTCATGTTGAATCCCTCTTTTCCTACTCCACATGTCATGCTTCGCATGCCACGTGTGCTGCCATTCTTGCTTGGAGTGGCTGACCACGCAACCTCCAGGTCCGCGCCGTTGTCTTTCCGACCCGACAAGTCCTTTTCTCTGCATCACGCGACAGCACCGTCCGGCAATGGAGCTTGACGTCGCCTAAGCCTCCGATATATGACGATACTATCGCACTGCAAGGCGGCAACTGGTTCAATGCACTCGCATATGCACCACCCTCAGAGGTGCACCCCCAGGGCGTCATTGCTACGGGAGGGAGGGAGACATTCGTGTTCGTCAAACAGGTGGGACAATCACCGGACGAAGACCCTCATCGGCTACTCATCGGACACGCCGGGAACATCACCTGCTTGGCTGTCACAGACGACGGCAGCAAAGTCGTGAGCGGCGGCTGGGACAGTCAAGTCTTTGTGTGGGATGTGGAGAGCGGCAGCGTGACTGCGGAGCTTCAGGGCCACAGTGGGCCGGTCTGGGGTGTGATGATCTACGATGACAAATTCGTCCTGACAGCATGCGCCGACAAGAGCATTCGCATCTTCGACATGAATGGTAAGGGCCTGCGGGAGATCAAGGGCCATACCGATGTGGTGAGATGCTTTGCGAAGCTTCCGCCGGGGCACTGGTCCGGCGCAGCAGTCGCTTCTGCAGGCAACGATGAAGTCATACGATTGTGGACATTGGAAGGCACACAGATAGCCGAGCTGCAAGGCCACACTGCTTACATCTATAGCCTTGCGATACTGCCCAACGGCGACCTCGTCAGCTCATCAGAAGACCGAACTGTGCGAATATGGAGAGATGGACGATGCATACAGACGATAACGCATCCTGCGATCAGCATATGGGCTGTCGCTGCTTGCTCCGAAACTGGCGACATTGTTAGCGGGGCAAGCGACAACATCATTAGGATCTTCTCTCGCGATTCCGAGAGACAAGCCGACCTTGAGGTACGGACTTTCATGGGCTCTTTTCGTTGCACAGGGACATTCGCCTCGTCATGCAACGTGGAGCTCCCATCGGTCGCTCCAATACGTGTTCCTTCAGCTGACAGATTGCTTTGCAGACACTAAAAGCCTTCGACGAGAGTAATCGCATGTACGCAATTCCTGCCGAGACCGCAACTCAGGGACAACCCTTCAACAAGGAGAACCTGCCAGGTCCTGGTAAGTCTACCTCGCGTTATCAGCGCGGCGTTATGCTGCCTAGGATTTTCGTCACATCTTCGCCACTACCACTCGCTCGTTAAGAGCCAGTTATGCAGGACGCCGAAGGCTTTCCAAGCTGCGGAAGGCGAACCGGCTTCCGGAAGGATTACATGTGGGATGAACGCGCGCTAACCGATGTTTCACCAGATGCACTACATACGCAGGTCGGACAACGAGACGGCCAGCAGCTTTTCATTCGCGAGAATGACGGCAGTGTGACTGCTCATCTGTGGTCAGTATCCACTAGCCAGTGGAACCTCGTAAGTCGCATGACACTGCATTCGACCCGTATACTCGTAGCTAACACCAGTGTCTGCCAGATCGGCACAGTCGTCGAGGGCCAGGGTAGTGGCTCGTCGAAGAAGGTGCACAATGGCCAGGAGTACGACTTCGTTTTTGACATCGACTTCGAAGAGGGCAAGCCGCCTCTCAAGTTGCCTTACAATTTGACCGAAAGCCCATGGGATGCAGCCCGGAAGTTCCTCGAGAAGAACGAGCTACCAATGTCATACTATGAGCAAGTCGCCAATTGGATCTCGGAGAACACGAAAGGCGCAAGAATCGGACAGGACTCCGCAACCAGCAACCAACAGGCATCGAACACTCATGATCCTTGGGGGACAGAGAGAAGATATCGACCAGGGGACGTCGGCTCCTCTTCTGTTTCCGGTCAACGCAAGATCCCGCAGAAGAACTTCGTTAACATTGTCGAAGGAAATCCAACAAACGCCATTAACATCATTGTGCAGAAAGCGGATGAGCTAAGCAAATCGGGCGAGGTGACAGCAGAGCAGTCACTTCAACCAGAGGAGGTCGCAGCTATCAAAGCACTACCCACACAACTGCAGAACAAGCAGGATCCACACCCTACTGAAACCCAAACCTCTGCCCTGCTGAAGGTCGCGTCTCTCTGGCCGCAGAAGAACCGTGTCCCTGCGGTCGGAGTACTCGCACTTCTGGCTGTCTCTCCATCGTTCGTCAGTGCCACAAGCGCGGGCGATTCCACTATTGTTGATACTGTGGAAGCTGCAGGGCTTCTCGCACCAGGACAACAGACTGCCAATAACGTTGTTCATGCCATTCGGCTATTGGTGAACCTTTTCAAGAGCGATGCGGGTCGGCTTGTCGCTGATGGCAGCTTT
The DNA here is from genome assembly GCA_026120125.1 of Pseudocercospora vitis. Lineage (NCBI taxonomy): Eukaryota > Fungi > Ascomycota > Dothideomycetes > Mycosphaerellales > Mycosphaerellaceae > Pseudocercospora > Pseudocercospora vitis. The sequence continues at coordinate 300,434 of JALRML010000003.1, read as the reverse complement.
GATCTCGTTGTTAAGCTCGTAAAGCCTTTCAATACTCAACCTGAATCTGTTGCCCAGGTAAAGGCACTGGCCACGTTGTATCTTAACTACGCAGTCCTGCTTTCAAGCGACGCTGGGACGAGGGGTGCCGCACGGGAAGTTCGAGCGAGGACTCTGATTACCGAGATCGCGATTCTCCTTGAATGCGAAAGCCCTCACGCCGACGACCCGGAGAGCTTCTTCAGGACACTGGCAGCCCTCGGTACCTTACTTTCTATCGGCGGCAATTTCAGAGAGTCTCTGAAAGGCGGCATTGCTGGCTCACTCCAGTTCGCTGCCATGAGGCCTGCAGCCCAGCAGACAGACACAAAGGAACTTATACAGGAGATCAGGAACGAGCTTCGCTGAGCAGCAAGGAAGAGTTGTTACCCCCTTTCCTTCAGCATCGCGTCAATTACTTGTGAGCATAGTACATAGCGTGGGACGATCAAAAGGTCAATCGCATGATAATACGATGTTATGCTATAGAGATTCAGAAATGAAATTTGAAAAAGGCACTTAAACCACGTATTGGTTCCTCGACTGACCTTGAAGATCGCTCAGGATTTCATGCCCGTGGGCAGAGTATGAAGGTGTGAATACGCGCAGGTTGCACTGTGGCGGAGGCTTCAGCGGCCATCATTGCCTGAATGCATGAGGAAGAACCCACCGGTGTTATCAAAGCCCAGACGGGCAATGAAGCCAGGGTCAACTCCAAGGGCACCAGGCAAGAGCAGCCCAGTGGCCTCCACTGTTGCAGTAAATCCTTTTTTGCGCACTGATCCAGGCTCGAGCGATACCTGGCAGAACGGAGATGATTCTCATGAAGGGAAGTCTACTGCCTGAGCAAGGTGGTACATGTCAAGTACTTTTTACAGCTCTAAGCGCCCATCGTGAGTCCATGCCAAGAACGAGTGAAGACACGCACAAAAGGCGTCACTCATAGATAATTGCGACCGGAGCTATCCATCTTGGTCACGCAGATTGAGCGGACGGCCGAGCAATTTCCTTCATACCAAAGATCTGACAGATCTCGGACGCCCTCCCGAGCAACTCAAGGAGAAAGGCTTTGGTACTGCAAAGCTTTCGTATTTACAAATCTGGTCCAGAAAGAACTCTTCTGCGACTCCGTGGTTGCATTTCATTCCATATATTCCGGCTCAGCTCTTCTGCTGCGCTTCAGCAACTCATATGCCAGACCATCGATCTCCATGATCGAGACTTCGATCTCGGGCTTGTCGAGTAACTCCCCGTGCCACCCGAGCGTGTCAGCCACAGCCTCCCTCATCTCTTTGTCCATTGCAGGTGTTGACGAGTACACGACATGAATAGCTTCTGAAAGTTCAGGTGAGTCCCAATGTTTCGTCAGCTGTATTTTGAATTTGTCAAGAGACAGTGCCTTGAGTCCATCGATACCGTACTTGTCGGCAGCGGAGTAAAGCCTTGCATGAAGTACTAGGTGAGGCTCCTTGGTTGCAAGAGGAGAAGGGTCGGGTGCATCTGTGACCATACCCCTCTGCGTCTTGCGTCTCCTGGGCTGAGCAAAGCCGCTGAATCCTGTAGGTGAAGTGGGTGCAGCGTGCACTGTCAGTGATGAATTCGTTCGAGGCCGAAACACTGCCGAAAATGGTGATTGATGACCATGGGCAGGACCGCCAAAGGCGCTGACAGCAGACGTGCCATAGACATGGCCATATGCTCCCGCATCTGTTCGAACACTCATTGTATCACTGCTATCGCGACTGTCATTTCGTGAGTTGTAAGGTGTGCTGTCGCTCTCAGGAAGTTTGATGACTGGGTCGTAATCCAGGAGGTAAAAGTATTCGACAATGAGTCGGACCACTTCCTCATCTTCCTCTAGGCCGATGTGGCTTTCTATGCCATTCTGTGCAACGTCATAAGCTTTCAAGACCGAGGCAGGTGAGCATACAGAAACCGCTCACCTTCCACCTTGCCTCCCGCACGACTCTATACAGGTATTCTGACCTTGGACATACTATCGCGCGATGCACCGAATGTCGAGTTCCTTCTCGACCGACCAAGACCAGATCAGAGTACTCTCGGGATTGATAAAGCGACGCAAGACCTGCGAACAGCTCCAACCGGGGGCGTTCTCCCATGGCAAAAAAGGCGCGCGGTGCTCTCATCCAGGACCGTGATCTCAGCTGCTGTACACTGCTTTGCTACAGCACAACCCGAGACGCGAGCAGAAGCATCTTGATATAGTTATTGACTTATCACAAGTAGCAACAGCCCAAGTGGAGGCTGTGCTGTGCCCACGGATGATGAAGGTCTTGGAGGATTGCCGATGGACGACGCACCATTTCTATTCTGGTAGATGTACTGCGGGTATGCTGGAGTCGGCAGCTTCCCGAAGCGATACGCGTCTCAAAGCTGCGCCGATCATACAATCCCTTTGCGGAGGTACCGGATACCAACAGCTGTTATGTGAGACAGAGCATGCCTGGAGTGGCCTGGTGTACACAATCATGCCGCACCCCAAGGCCAGAACTGCTACCAATGATCTGCCCCAGGTGTGGATCCGCTCTGGCCGACTGCCGAGATATGGCAATCTAAATTTAGATCCGTATCTCTATATTGCCTCATCAACCTCGTCTTCACATGTAATGATGTACCTCCCTCCAGCCTGCAAGTTATTGCCACGCCTCTCGCCTCTGCTGGGCGCAAGCAGTCGTGGCTTCTGCGATCGTTGATGCGCCAAGATCACAGCAACATCGCCCAGCACGACTCACCCAAAATCCTATCCGACTTGGCCTCGTTAACCTTCAAGGCAGCCACTTATAGATACTACGTGTGAAAACTTTCCCAAGAGACGTTGCGGGCGCCTCACCCGGATCTGGTAGGCTTACATACCCAAGCCCTGCGGATCATCTTCAGCACTCCTGCTCATTGCACCAGTTCTGCTTTGGACTGAACAGTGGCAACGTAACCTTGATCTTTCCCCGGGGTTTCCTTTCGCGCAGAACCCGAGAGTATATCAAGAATTGCAAGATGGACGTCCCGTTCGAACGAATGATCAACGACTTCTTTGCTTCGAGCCCTTGCTCATGATTTCGACTGAATATGCTGTTTCACACCCTCCCAGTTGGTCCTGCCTGCAAGGGTGGTCATACTGCAACTGCTCTCTTGCTGGCAACCTGGCACTAGGAACTTCGTGCCTGTCCCAATCTGCACGGTAAGAGCCCTTGACATCGCTGGAAGCGAGGTCTGCCTCGATCAACTCCCTTCCTGCAAAGTTGCATCGTGGTAATAGAGCGTCGAACCCCCAACGTTCCCATCCCTGACCTTGTATCCAGGGGGTTGTTACAGCTCAATCAGTGGCATTGGATTTTGGCCACCAATCAGTGGCTATCTGGCGACGCCTCTGTCCTGCACAGTAGTGATGCTAATTCGGAAACCTAAGCGACTCTCACTCTCGTCTGTATTGCATCACAAGCTCAGCAATCTCTGATGGTACAGTGACAAATTCTCGATACGGGAAAGGGCATGGGGAGTTAACTCTCCGCACTACCCCGAATTGTCAACAACTTGCAAGCGAATCCACGAGGTTTGCAGCTTCAGTCCCCATGATTGGTATCAAAGCCTGCGTATCATTGGCAAATGGATGCTGACCCACTAGCAGCTAGCTTCGAGATGTTTCCGCCTTCCCCTTCCTCTGCTGCCTTACGAAAGCTTTCGTACCCAATTGATGCACTTCCTTACGCGGCAAAAAGCTTCCGATACGTGCTCATCTGGATGTTTTGATATCGCTCACGTCGAATTCAACTTCTTCCCTCGTCCTCCTTTATCCTCTATATACACAGACCCGTCCTAGCTCAGATCGCACAGTCCAAACTCTCAAATCTGCCAAAGACATGCATCCTGCAAACCACAAGCTTAACAAACGCGCTTTGAGACAAGCTGTACCTCAATACGGCGACTCACACAGCAAGTTCTCACGCTATCAACAGCATACAACGTGGCAAACATACCTCCATTATGGCTGCTACCACCGTCGCCATGCAATTCTTGACCGAACATCCAGGAGAAGGAAGCGTGACATGTCCAAACTACAGGCGTCCGACAGCAATTTACCAGAACAGGAAGTGACGAAAAAGCAGAAGAGCCCACTCTGATACGAGAGAACCCCAAATGTCTAATGCATCTTCGGAATGGCAAGATGCCACGAATGAGACACCGGCCGAGCAACGAAAGGCACACCAGCAGGTTCCCACGAAGCCGAAGATCCAAAGACAGCACATACCTGCAGCAACCAATGTTGTGTGATCCATATGTGGAAGTAACTACCAGCTATGAAGCTTGAATTCGCCAAAAGCAAACTCTTCTCCATGAATGCGGCGCAGTCGAGAATGAGCAGCTCGCATTCAGGAGCAGTTTTTCAGGGAATTTGGTGCGGAGGAGACGGAGCAGAACGATCTGGTTGGTGGCGAAGTGAACTGCGACGAGGAACTTGATGAGATGAACCTACTCGGAGACGTGGCACGGCGAAGATCTTGTGGCAAGCTCTGATTCCGACTTTGTCGTGAGCTAATCTTGTCCTGCAGGCGACAGGAGAGAGAATTTCAGATCGTTGACTGGGAAAGCCCGGGAGAGCCCCAGTCCGTCATCAAAGCGAGCGTCGAGGAACTATGTGAGATCCGGTTGCTCTCCGATGGTGGGCGAAAGATGAAAGGCTGACAGTCTGGTGCATAGAATCAAACACAGGTTGCGTGATAGTGAGTGCAGGATAGCATGCGAGGTCGTATTGGTGGAAATATCAAGCTCACTCCAGAAGCGGTAATCAGGAAGCCAAGGTAAGTTCTGCTCCCTTCTGGATCCTCTAAGATGACGAGCTGATTGCCTCATCTGCAGGACGAGGCGGTGGAGGGAGAACAGCGGGAGCGCAGTTCGGCCGGTACGGAGACTGCAGATACTGTACTACGGGTAACCGTTGGGTGATGGGTAAGGTCTAGGGCACAGCGCGAGGCCGGGCCGCTTTTCAAACGCAATGCTACCTTTCACCCGGAAACTTCTTGTTTCGCTCCATTTAACGCAATTCACGACTTACGTTGTGGTTACAGACATTGCTGTAAAAGTCTTGACGGGTCTTCCGGTGTCAGAAGCGTTCGGCTGATGTGCCTGCACTGGCTCTCAACATCGTTTTCTTCGACGCCACCATGTCGCACCTCCAGAGTCATACACATAGCTCTCAGCGACGAGTACCGACATTCATTGACTTATTGTTGACAGCTCACACCGGGACCGAAGATCGAGCTGTTGTCACAGGAGATGAGGTTCGACAGCGCCATGTATGCACCGGACACGCCCCCAGCCGACGTGCCGATCGCCGTGCTACATTGCGCGTTATGATTCGCTCGCACGCCGGGTCTTGGCGATCAAGAATATGCTAAGCAGAATGCGGGACCGTGGGCTGGACGAATCACGTCGCAACTTTTCCAACGTCGGCCGATGTGGATGGGAACGTAGTCCGTTTTCTTGTTGTCTTTGCGAACCCGATAGTGGAAGAGGACATACATAATGGCTGCCTTTCAGCCTGCCAAGCTGCTTTTACCAGCGTCGACGCACAACAATAGCCTCCATCTTGGCCGATACGATCCAGGCTGAATACCATGACAACCATACCTGCTTCTGCTCCGCAGCTCGAAGCTGGACCCATTTCAGCGGCACCGGAGCTCGAAGTCAAACGACCAGAACCCGCGGAGAGCATAGCATCATCAAGTGACAACGGAGACTGTCAAAAATCAACTCAAGATGAGGAGCAAGGACCCAGTAATGGATACAGTGGTGCGACCCTGGCGCGAGAACCGTCGACAGCTCCATCGGAACCAGAATATCCGGGAACTAAGGAGACTGTTATCGTAATGACGGCTATCCTGTTAGCAGTATTTCTTATGGCCTTGGATCGAACAATCATTGCGACTGCGATACCGAGCATCACCGACGAGTTCAACTCCCTAGACGACATTGGCTGGTATGGAAGCGCATTCATGCTCACGGTAAATATTCCACGTAGTACTTCAGAATTTCGAGCCTAATATGTGCAGTAGGCTGCCTCATTTCAGCTCCTTATTGGCCGGATTTACACCTTTCACTCACCTAAATTGGTCTTTCTCATCAACATCACGATCTTCGAGATTGGGTCAGCGATCTGCGGTGCAGCTCCCAATTCAGTGGCATTCATCATTGGTCGAGCAATCGCAGGTCTTGGCTCGGCTGGACTCATGTCTGGAGCTATCATCCTCATGGTGTCTGTGGTACCTCTACCCAAGCGACCGGCATACCAGGGTTTCTTTGGAGCAGTATTCGGAGTATCTTCGGTGATTGGGCCATTGCTTGGAGGCGCCCTCACCACCTCGGTTTCCTGGAGATGGTGTTTCTACATCAACCTACCAATCGGGGGACTAGCAATGCTTATCATCGCATTCATCATGAAGCCGACTGTGCCGGCACTCCCTGGCCTCACTTGGCGGCAGCAGCTGGCTAAGCTCGACTTGCTTGGTGAACTCTTCCTTCTGCCGTGTATTGTCTGCCTCCTCTTAGCTCTGCAGTGGGGCGGTGCGACTTATCCTTGGTCCAACTGGCGAATTATTGTGCTGTTTGTATTCTTCGGTCTCACGCTCGGGGCGTTTGTGCTGCAGCAGTGTTTAATGCAGAGTGTGGCCACTATTCCCGCCAGGATTGTCAAGAATCGCAGCATCCTCGCCGGCATGTGGTACGTCGTGTGCCTCGCATCAACAATGATGATGTTCGTATACTACATTCCGACATGGTTCCAGGCAGTCAAGGGTACCACTGCTGTCAAATCTGGAATCAACACTATACCCATGGTGTTGGCGCTTGTATTTGGCAGTATATTCGCGGGCCAAATGGTCGGCCGGATTGGGTATTACACCCCGTTCGCCATGGCCTCTTCCATCGTCATGCCTATTGGCGCAGGCCTCATCTCAACCTGGAGTGTCGACTCGGATAGTGGCTACTGGATAGGATATCAGGTCCTTCTAGGTCTGGGCATTGGACTTGGGATGCAACAAGGATCGATGGCCGCACAAACCGTGCTGGATCGCAAGGATGTTCCTACCGGTGTTAGCCTCATGTTTTTTTGGCAAATGCTAGCAGGAGCGATCTTCGTATCTGTTGGGCAGAACGTCTTCCAGTCTTCGCTCATCAGCGGGCTAGTGAGCACGCTTCCCGATTTGAATCCGATGACGATTGTCAATACGGGAGCTACCGACATTCGAAGTCTGGTTCCAGAGCAAGACCTCGATTCCGTTCTCGTTGTCTACAACCACGCTTTGAGGCAGGTGTTTGTTGTTGCTACAATCTTGGCATGTCTCTCATGCCTCGGGGCGTTCGCGCTCGAGTGGAAGAGCGTGAAGGGCAAACAGAAACCCAAAGAAAATGAAATCAGTGATAGCAAACCGTCGACGCCTGAGAAGGCAGAGGTGTCAGTTTGAACGTATAGCATAAGCCCAGCAAAGCATTTGATGACCACATTAGCATGACATATTGACACTCAGCTCAGAAGAAAGCTGGTTAATGGACACATGGACAGATCTTAATTTCAGCTCTCTTTCACTCAGTGATCAACCATCGTACCACAAGACGAGTTCTTCTTGATCTTATCAATTCTGTGATATTGACTATACAACATTGACCGAATTGTACAGTCTGCTCCATGATGTTATAAGCAGTGACGGAGCTCTGCTCTCCAGCGGCAACAGCAATCTAGCTTTGGATTTATCCTGTGTTCAGTGCGACTGCACATTACCAGAGTGGCTGTCTCCAGGTCTCTTTCGGTGAAGGCTATATCGGATGTAGTCCATCGTATGGGTAGTCGGCCGTTTGCCCACCAATTGCCCATCCAAATTTCCAACCAATTTCACGTCGCGCGGCGAAGTCTAATGGGGCCTCAAAATCTAGCGTGGAGGAGTTTCGGCATAATAACAATCATCTACGATGACCTAGCAACCTGTGACTCCTTTCATGAGCAAACTAGGCTGGCGCCGCACAACGTGCATGGGGCGTGGCGTCTGTCTTCGTGCCGCCCTCCACTCGTCCACCAAATAAACGAGCATGTGGTGGAGGACCTTTGCTGGCACAGAGTCGAGTCGCAATTCGCCAAGCTGGCCCATGATCAATCCTCGTCAGCCACAGCCGTCACTCGATGAGGCCGTGAGCTGCGAGAGGAGACATGGCCCGGCAACATGGATGCTTCTGGACGCCCCGCTCCCGCGTGATGAGCCTCTTTCAATGTCGCTTGACCAGTTACGGCAAGACCAGGATCCAAATCGAGGCGGAAAGTTGTGATGGACTCTCGAAATATGCCGCACTGCGGCAGTAGAAACAAGGCGGCCGAGGTCGCATGACCGGCGACACTTCTCTTCTCGCGCTTATACTGTATGATGACTTGCAGCTTGTCACAGGGGGCAAGCGTTTCCAAAAGCGCGCTTCAAACGAACTCTATGGTATCACTACTGGCATGTACCTAGCCCGTGATGGGCGCCCCCTCGACAGACCAGCCACAGTCCCGCTCGGCAGAGTGACGTCTTGTAGTAAGGCGGGAGACACATGAATCAGGTACCTATGAGCTTACTACCACATGCTGATTCGTGTCTACGTGTTATTAACCTGGTCGATGGATTCAACTGCCCGGGTCGTCACAAGTGAGACAAACATTAAACGTGACGTTCGGCTCTTTCGCTGGCGCGGTGCCGAAGACTCGTGGAGGGTGCCACCGTACTCCCCCTATCAGTGGTGGTACTGGTTCTCAAGTCTTGTAGATGGCCACCCCAAGGTAGCGGCTGATAATGTCGCCGGAGATGTGCCGCCCACTAGCTCTAGTCCCATCAATCTTGCTACAAGCAACGAGCTTCCAACGTTGCATTGATCGACCAACGCCGACGAACCGAGATTATGTAAATGATGCCACAACACGCACTCATGTGACTTACCGATTGGCGCAGGCGGAACATACGGTATGACGGTGAAGGAGGCAGAGACGGAAGCAGCAGAACATGGAAGATGTTGTCCGGAAGAAAGGTTTTCGTGGCTGGACCACGCATTTGCTTCACCACTACTCTCGATATGCTCGGAACGAATTTCAGGAGCACAAAGTTGAAACTCGGGAAAGCGACTCCGTCCAGGAATCTATTCTTGTTACCTTTCCGCACCCTTTCGACGTCTCTCAAACAGGGTAGACAGCCGCAAGCAGTCATAACAGACGAAGATTCATTGTTCTCGAGGAAGAGAGAGATGGTCCAGGGTCATTCATGAAACCCAAGTGAACAGGAGGCAAGCTATCATACCAAAGCTAAACGTGAATTGCTGCCAGCGGCCGTGATGATGCTTCTGTGCCTGGATCTCCCTTGGACTTCAGTGGCAGTGTTAGCTCTGAAGCCAGACGGGCAAAGAATACATGTCATGTGGACCGTTGGTTTTAACCTTTTCCCTACTCCATGGCGATCCTCTGTCTACAAACGCTTGAGCAGCAGACCGAGGTCTGTTCCCATGTGATCAATCATTGTTTTCTGCTGTCACCCGAGCAGTACTGTTCCATGCTCACTGTCGTATCGTATGTAATCTGTGTCCTCTCTATTTGTGTCATTGCCATCTTGCCATAGTGAACCCATAAAAATCGATTTCTCATCTCATAAGCTTTGGAATTGGCGTAATGTTGTCGTGGAAACAAGAGCGCACTGTAGGAGTACACGCTGCCGATGAAGATGCGGTTCAATAATCGCAGTCTCGGCTGCCACCGCGGCTCTTTTCGCGTTTGTCGCGCAGCTCTGGACAGCGTCTGCGGTGATTGATGAACCAGTTGCTGACCTGTGTCATGCTGATTCCAGTAGCCTTTGTCGAGGTCAGCTTGCGATTTCGGAAGAAGGGAGCACGTCAACTTACACTAGAGAAAATCGCTTTTTGCTCTTCGCTAGGATAAGGATTTGTAATGTTCTAAACGATCGTGAGCAGTGATCAAATGCGTGATACTTGGACAATGCAGTACCTGGTCAAACCACTGCTTCATGATTTCAGTGGACTGCTTGGGAAGGTTGCTTCGCTTGCGCGCCTTGCCGTGCTGGTACTCATAGTGACTGGGCATGAAAAAGGCTGGTGCGTGACTCTGGTAAGAATGCTGTAGTGGATATCCGTTGACTAATCGTGGCTGTTGCTCTTCTGGTCTTCCATATCTGATACTGTCGCGAGGTTCTACGTAGCCATCTCGAAGGGGTATCGAATACCGGGTGCCCTGCTGACAATGGGCAGGTGGCGGTGGTTCCCGCTCGTAGGGCGCAGGAGGATAGGCGCTGTAGCTGCTGACGGACCCTCTTCGAGAGATTGGCCGCTCGCCAGAGTGGGAGAAACTGTCGCGCATTTCACGAGCGAAAGGGTCGTGTACCGTGGTTGTCAGTGTATTCATTCGCGGGTAGGCTGGCTCAAGTACTACTGAGGTAGGTGTCTGTTCGGGTGTTTGGTAATGGCTTGCTGGGGGTTTAAGGCTCGGTTGGGAATTGAACGATTTTTTTGAATGGTAGTGTGAGCCCCAAGGTGGGCTAATGGCTGTATGCGGCGCCGTCAACGTCTGCATCGACGGGCGGCGGGAATCAAGGTCCATTTGAGCCGACAAGGAAGGTAAATGGCCGGCTGGTCGAGTTCCATCTGGCCTGAAGTTGTTAGCACCAGGATATGGAGGCGCTGATCTCAAGGCAGGTTCTGTCCTCTGTTTCTTGTTAGGATACAGAGCAGGAGGCTTGAAGGTGGAGGTTGTGTACGAGGGCTCTCGTGGTCCACGTTGGGTAGGACTTCCACGTGGACTGGGTGTCCGAGGAGGACTGGATATGTTGTCGCCCAACACCTGAGGCACGTCAGTGGAAGGATTACGTGAAAGTGATAGGTATCCACGAACAGTTTTGAGGGGTGGCAGCGATGGTTTCTGCATGTCTCCTGATCCATACGGTGGAGAGTGAGGTGCGCCGGTGTTCCGACTATCGCGACGAAAGTGAGCGGCGCCATGAGGAAGGCCCAAAGACATGGTTCGTTCTACGCCGTGTCGTGAAAGCAGGTCACGGCCGGCTGGACCGCATTCGTAGGGGCTCATGCTCTCAAAGGTCTCGTTACTACTCCTGGAGGTCTCCGGCGTAGGCAGTCGAGGCGAACGATGTCGTCGATCCTTTGATGAATAGTAGTGTTGAGAATGTGGGTGATAGGGCTGACCATCGCTGAGGGAAAGGCTTTCCATAACCACCGACTCTGACATTTTCAAGAGCAATCCACGCGGAGAAGAAGGTCGGTGACGCCGGAATGGTGAAGTGTCGGACAAGAATTAGTCTCTTCGCGAAGGTGACCTGAGGCTTGCGTTACGCATTCAGCGGCCCAGAGAAGAGAAGGAGTGAGTGCCGATGGCAGTTTTTCATCGACCACGATCGTTCCCCTTTAGCTTGAAGCGTGTAGCCTTAGAGTTGATACGATCGTTTTCCCAGTGAGCGCTCCTCCCGCTTCTAATAACAAAAGGGCGAGAAGTTTCAATGCTGGATACTGGCAAGGGTCATTGTCAAGCACAGAGACTATTAATTGACCCTCTGCGGGATGAGACTTGCGACTACAGGACGGGGCAGGGCCTTATGCACACAAGACCACTGAACGTGGACCGAGACCCGATGTATTGGCGTCTGCGTGTGCATGGGCTCGCGGGCGGGTCCTGCAAGTGATCAGGATCTGTCTGGCGGATTTTCCTCGTTGCACTATGCAGCGACGAAACATTGCGCAGATAATGCAGGCAAGGGTGCAGGCTGCCAGGATCGTGATGATGAGATGGACTCCTCCTGCGATCCCGTGGGTGCCGTGCGTACCCTGGGAGCCGGACAGACCCAGCTCCCAGCTCCTGCACACCGGCCCGCACCATGGCGCTTGTACCATACAGCGGCCAGACGTCAAAGTGCCCGTTTGCCGAACCAGACAAGTGAACTTTTTGACACACGCTCGGGCGCCCACGAAGACGGCTCCGCAGCGCTGGAACCATACCTACTTGGGGTATTGCAAAAGCGCAACACGGCGTAGCGCAATCCATAGCAACGAACCTGCGCATCCCTGGCAGCATTACATATCGTCGCCTGGCGGTCAGTCGGGGGGCATCTGGGAAACAAAGAGGGGGGGGAGGATAGAGCCCGCGAAGCTGCACCGCCAGCAACTCGACTCTCGGCGGGTCGTCGAAGGCCACGATTCCTGGTCTGCCGCACGCGATCCTAGTTCCATCGCAGACGAATCTCTGAGCCTAACCTTATACTGCTGACAGCTGGGGGGGCGGCTCGTTTTGGGGCAGTCTAGGATTCCTCAGGAAGGTACTGGACTGCATCTGCTGGAAGGGGCATCGATCGGCTGCAGCAACGGCCGGTCGACCAGTGTTTCCGCGTGCTGGCTTTCTTTACTTCGGCCCTACCTGGGAAAGCAGAAACGCCGTCGTCTATCTTCGGGCTGTCGTTGACTCGCAGCCCATCGACAGTGGCCAACTAGCGATGGTGTCGACCAGGGCCTGCCTGAGCGATGCGATGATTCGCTCGTCAGGTCCACACCTCTTCGCCTGTCTCCTGAGGTCCTGCACTTGCAGACGACCAGCGGTGGCGGCGGTGGCGGCGGCGGCGGCGCCAGCAGCAGCGGTAGCAGCAGCCTCAGCCTTCAGCGGCCGCGGTAAGGCCTTGAATACCTCGCCTATTATTCGCGAATAATACCGTGCTTTTGAAATCCACTTTTTGGAGGCTATTATTCAGTCAAATAACGACTAATAGGTATTCGACGTGTTATTCGGATGTAGGTCCACTACTTTAGCAAACAGCCACTTTATCTTATTATCGCTCTAGTCTCTTATTATTACTATAGATAGACTCGTTCTTATATCGTTATTACTACTATCCTTCTATTACTATACCTATATTGCTAAAGGGCTCGAAGCCTTATAAGTTATTAATAAAGCGTACGCTAGAGGCTAAGGACAATTTGTTACTAAGAGCAAAGCAAAAGCGTATGCCGCTATATCTATAAATAGACAAGTTAGTAAAAGAGATGCTAAGGTACTATATTAATTGTTTAGCGACGTAGAACAATAACTAAAGGTTTCTAAACAAAGAGGTAGCGGCTATAGCTTTACTATTAAACATAAAGTAGTAGTCTATTATAAAGCGAAAGGTAACTATAAAGCAAATACGCTCTAAGTTTAATACTTATAAGCCGATTTAGAAGAAGTAGAAGGCTTATTTAAAGCAAACGAGTAGCTAGAATAGCTATCTACTATAAATAGAAGAAGATATAATAGATAAGTACTTTAAAGAGTATCTAGATAGCGCATTATTTAAAGACTCTTTACTAGTATTCTTTAACCTTCTTAAGAAGCTATTTAGCAACAAACTAGCGATAGAGGATAAGGCGTAGCTAGCGGAAGATCTAATAGAATTAAGTAATAGTAAGGCGTATACTAAGAGTAGGTAGTATAGTATTATTAATAAGAAGGCACTATTATCGAATAAGTCTAAAGATAAAGAGATAAGAAGGCGCTTATCGAGCTAGCGAGTGTCTAGTTTACTATTATTAATTCTCTCTTATAAGGCGAGTCCTTAAATAAGAGATCGCTTAGCTAGTCTATAAAGCTAGTCGTTATAGTAGTAGGTAGTAACTTAGTCTTATAATATAGATAAGTTTAATTAGATATTCGAAAAGCTTAAGAGGCCTCTATAGTAGATAGTAACTAATCTAAGCGTAAGCTACTAACTAGCAAACTAGAAGCCTAAGTCGTCGCTTACTTATACTATTAAGAGGGCGATAAACTTTAAGAGGATTAAGAGGCTCTTATTTGCGAAGTAGATAGCGCTTTAGGATATTATTAAGGAAGGTAAGATAGTAGATTATATACTAGAGTATCCGCTAGAAGATCTTAAAAAGATACTAAAGTAGATACTTAAGAAAAAGCCTATAGTTAATAAAGAAGAAGAGGAGGTTAATAAAGTTAGTACTAAGGAGGTATAGTAGCTATCTCTTTTATATAAATAGCTACTATAATATCGCTCTACTAAGTAGTATAACTATATCCTTAATTAATACCTAGAGCCTTATAGAATACCTTAAGGTATATCTTAAGAGCATTCTATATTTATATTATAATATAATATAGATATGCCTATATTACTATTAATATAAGACTTAAACTCTTAGAGCTATAAAGTAGGTTATTATATCTATCTACTAAGTAAAGGGTACTTTTATAAATAAAGTATAAGTAAGAAGCACTTAGGTAAATAAAGATTATAGAATCTTAGCTAAATTTCTATACTATAAATTAATATAGAAGTATTATTAATTTTTAGTAATAGTTTGAGTTATAGTCGCTATAGCTCTTATACTATAGATTCTAAAATCTATATATACCTATCTAATCTACGAACTTTCTTACTTCTAATATATATATAAGAGGTAAATAATGCTAAGACTACGTACTTAAAACTATACTCTAGAAAGCTACAAATTTATTTCTTTTATTAATTACTTTATAACGCTATATCTAAATAACTTAGTTTTTTTTTTAAAATATAGCTAAGTACATCTTCTATACTATAAGCGACATTTGCCTTTAAATATTATATCGTTTAGAAATAGTTAAGATTATAGCTACTAAAATCGCAATTTATAGATATTGCTATCTTACTTCTTAGCAAAATAGTATATAAAGCTCTATTACTAAATAGAGGATATTAAAGGCGCTAGCGACGCTATCTATTGCTTATCTTTATAGGAAATAGAGTCAATAGCGCTTATTTAGTACTAAATTAGTATCTTAGTCCTATTATTATAAAGAGTAGCTAATAACCCTCTCTCTATCTTCTTTCTATATCTAAACTAGTCTTAACTTAGTTATCTTCGAATAGTATTTCTATTTCTAACCTCGCTTTATAATTATTCTATATAGTAGTAGCTACCTTATTATAATATTAAGCTATCTATAACTATAGCTATATTAGATTAACCTTATCCTCCGCTATCTCCTTATCTACTTTACTCTCTACGAAACTAATATCTATATCTAGCGGCATTTACTCGATCTTAAACTCTATATTAGAGGTTTAATAGTAAGTAGCTATAAAGTTATAGAGGATAGCTAAAGTAACTATAAACTAAGACTAATAGCGCGCCGAATAGCTCTTATTTGAGCTATATCTAAGGATCGGCTACCTCTCTTTATATATACTAAATAGGCGCTCAATTGCGTTACGTAGTTGTAAGTGCTAGAGGTTAAATAGTTCTTCCTTTGTCTATAGCTTCTACTTACTTATATGCTACTTATAGAGGTAATATCTTATCTATTAATATAGCACTATAAGATAGGCGATATTCTTCGAATAGCTACTATCTATAAGGTAGTATTTGCCTAGTAGAATAACTATTAACTCTATACTAATAGCCTTCCTTAATATAGTACTATTATTAGCGGAACTCTTATAACCTAGCAATATATACAAAAACTCGCTCTTAAAGTTATACGCCGCTAGCACGTTCTATAATAAACTACTCTTACGATTTCGATACGCACCTCTATTAGTCTTCTATAGAATAAATAGAATATAAGAGCTATTAAGCGCTCTAATATAGCCTAAGAAGTATAGCTAGAACTTTAGATTATCTTAGACAATACGCTATATAAAATTAGTCTTTAGTAGCTAGCGGATATAGTTCTAATATAGGTAGTATAAGAGGTAGCTAATCTTCTAAATAGTATAGCCTATACTTTAAAGGGAGTGCTAATATATCGTCCTTCTACGCTAGTATATTATTTAGCTTACTACAAAGTTAAAAAAGATAATAACCTACTTAGTAGAGCTTATTCTATCCCCTCTAGTAAGGCTATATCTATCGATAAGAACTTTAACTAAGCTATATAAGATAGGCTACTATAGGCGCGTTGTCTTATAGTAGTACTTAGTAGAGCTACTAAGTATTATAGATATCTACTAAGAGCCTAATTAAGACGCTACGAGGCTCTTAATTACTCTAGGAGGCTAATAATAAACTACCTTTTTACTACCTTTAAAAACAACTATTTATAGTACTACTAGCGCTATAAATACTACTATAACTACTATAGCCTCCTTATACCCCTATACTATAAACTCGTCTATTAGATATAGCGCTATACTAGATTTAGTAGTTTAGATAAAAGATAGACGATAGAACGTATATATAAAGAGTAACGAAGGATAGTAAGAGCATAGAGGCACTATTATTCGAATAACGCTATTATTCGCAGCTATAGCTATCTAAATAAGCAATCTAGATAGAGGCTCGAATAACAGCGATATTAAGGTATTCAAGTATTATTCGGCTGTTATTAGAATAACAACACTATTATTCGTAAATCCATGCAAATAACAGGCGAGGTATTCAAGGCCTAAGAGCACCCGCCGCGTGCATTCCATATGATGTCCAATGTCGTTAGTCGTCGGCTTCGCACAATTTTGCACGGAGACTGGAACTTTGCCAATAGTCACGCAGCGCGTCGCAGGTTGACGATCCAGTAAAGTGCTGTGTAGGACGGATCGGCGTCGGCGAACCAGGTGCGCGGCACGGCTGTGGAGCGTGAAGCGGCAGGCGAAGACGCGATATTGCATTGCATGCACAATGGTCGACCCGTCGATGCCCTGCGCTCCCCCGCCCGACTCGCTGAAGCGCGAGGGACATGACATCCACACTCACCCTGCTGTACTGTACATAGCACGAGGCGGCTGCCGCACACGACAATGCCTCTGGTCGACGATGGCGCCAGTGATGGATCTGACACATGCCCACCCCTCCCCCCCATCGCGCCCGAACGGCGCCCACCGCACGCTCGCCGGGCGGACAGCCTCGACGACATCTTCCGTTGCGCATTTCACATATTACATTTCGCATCTCGCTGCTCGCTGCTCGCCGCTCCGTGGTGCGGACATCAGCTTTCACCGGCACTAATGCTGTTGACAGGACACAGCGCGTGCCTGACAGCTCGGGAGTGGCAGAGGAGGTGTATGAAGACGCCACATCATTGGGCGTGTGTGTAACCTGCACAAAAAGGGCGTGCAGCTGGGGGAGGGCGGCATGGGGCGGGCCTGTGGGTGGCGATCCCAGGACGCGCAGCTGTGCGCTTTGCGTGACGATGGCTGGTCGTGAGTAGAAGCGGCATGATTGGCGACCAGGATCGCAGGTGTTGCACTCCCAACACCACGGCCCAGCTCGCCAGTGACCAGTGACCACGACCAGGATGCTGCATCGAGCCTTAATCAAGATCGAAACTGCTTGCGTGCTTGACCATCCCCCGACCAGATTGCAGGCCTCCCTCGCCTGCGTCCCTCCCCCGTGGCGGCGTCCAACGTGGCAACGGGTGTTGATGATGATGCTAGGTCTGTTGCGGTATGTACACACACCCCCCGGGGCGGTTGGCGCCTTTGGCAGGTCACGAGGCCGCCCGACAGCTCTTCACAGGGTCGATTGCAGAATCGTGAACACCTGTGTCGCTTTCATTCCGCAACTCCAGCGTCCAACAGGATGGCGGCCGAGCATCTGCGAGATGTGTGAATGCGGACCTAGTCTCCCAGGTCCCTGGGAATGAGAAAATGCTACCTCGTCGATTATGCTGTGTGTAAAAGTGGCGCAAATGTCGACATCTGTTTTGCTGCCTGGCAATTTATACATGCTGGGCCATATACGGAACGTCATGTGCGATGCAATACGCTTCTGCTGCTGCTCAACAGCTTCGCTGCGCCGTTCCGGGTTATGGAATGCACGCACGCACGCACGCGCGCACTGACGACCAGGCAATAAGGATGCGTCTACCTTAAGCGCCGCGAATTCAACGGAAACCCGTGCGGATGCTCCTTTCGCTCAAGTTCGACGTTGAGATCATGTGCAACGAAAATGGAGTTAATCTATCCTGTGGCCGGGCGGCATGCAGTCGACATGCACCTGCGTGGTTCGCAGCGCACGGAAATGTCATCTTGGTTCGGGCGAACTCCAACTTGCCACAAGATCACTTGTCAGCCCAAGCATGTCAGCCCAAGAGCCAGGCGTGTCCAACCCGCCGCCTCCTCATCGGCTACCACGATCGCGGGACCGACTTCGTGACCACGTCCTTACAGAATTCGTGCTCCCGCCGGCTTCAGACGCTGTCATACGTCGTGCCTTGTCACTTCTTCGGGACAGGAATGCGGTCGGCGAGCATGAGCTATGTTACGTCGTGGTGCCGCAAGCAGCAAGGTGGCAGGAAGCGGGCGACATCTCCCAGGTCCTTTCTCTTCCGCGATGTCCCATGACAACAACCCTCACCTTCAGGAGGCCACACAAGGCTCACGAACTCGTGCCGGTGCGACTACAGTGTTCGGCAATCATGGCGGTCTGAACTTGTACGTCTCGCTGGAAACTGTGTCCAATTACGTCTGTCGATATCTTAGGGCGAGGCTCCCTCCATCCTCGTGCTCTGATGCTACAGTCTAATGCCTCTCTCCTGGGTCACTGACCCATGTCTTCAAAAGCGATAATACCCCAAACTCCAGCGCCATGCTGATGATGTGATTCGATCACGTCATCCTTTTTCGTGATCCGTTCAAGCGTAACAGTAACATCTGGCAAAAAGCCGCAACAAACATGCCGTTTCACCACAAGAAAAATGCAAGGAAGGCCGTGCTCAAGCCCAGACATATTGTCGATATTCTCGGGATGCGCACAGCGGCGCTCTCACTAGGAGCTGTCGTGGGCACACTTTGGCGGCTCACGGTGGTGCTCAATCCGTTGAGTCTGTCTGCCGTTGCAATGGCAGGTCCCATGTTAAAGAAGTCCACCAGCAAGAAAGTCGGTGCTTTTCCATAGGTGGTTGTGCATGTGTTGGCTGCACTGCCCAGGTTCCCGACACCGCCACTCGGGGCGTTGGTCGTCCCAACATACGATGCATTGGGACTTTGGATGTCGAAAAGCTGCTGCTCGTACAGGAAATGGTTCATCAACGTCATGTAGCCCTGGCTGATCGCCAAAGCGGTCTGGTTGGCAAGACTGCTGGGCCTATCGACATCACAAGAGAAATCGGTGGGCGAAGTGTTGTCATAGCTGTTCTCGACGATGTAGTCGAACTCATTCATCAAATATGGAGCCGCCGAATTGTCACTCAGAGTTGCAACAAAGTTCATTGCCCGTGTGCCATTGCTGATGAGGGACTGCAGTGTCGGCCAGGTGCTCGAGGCAGAAGCCACGGAAGGAGTATACGAGTAAGAGTCCAAGCCTGACGAAGCATACGCAGCAGCCAAATCGCTAGCTGAAGCACTTGCGCCATTCACCAGTAGAATGGTCACTACTTCATCAGTGTTGGACGCGAGCCAGGTCTTGACCTCGGAGAGCCAGCTGCTCAGAGTTCCAGCATCGAGAAGGGAGCAAGAGGTGTGGCAGACGTGAAGATCGGAGCTGTTGTCCGGCGTCTGCACTTGAGCGGTCAGCAGTCGCACACCCGCCGACAACTGAACTGTGGTATTGTAGTACTGATTCCCGGACGTGGAGTAGTCTGTCGACTCGTCCCGTAGGAAAGGTGCGTTGTGCGTGCCAAGGTAGGTGATATTGTCGTACTGCCTGGAGCACAGGTCAGGGCTGTTGTTGCATGCCGTCGAATTCTGCGCCGATGCCGTGCGGACGGCCGTGAAGACGAGGGAGAGGGCGCTTAATGCTTGCAAAAGCATATCGGGATGCAGGGAGCAATCTGATCTGACTGGCAAGACGTATGAGACAATGTGCTGTATAGCGCCAGGCTAATGTGGCGGTAACGAGAGTGATGGGAAAATCAAGCCAAGCAGCAAATATTGTTCGTTAGAGTACGAAAGAGGAGGTCGAAAGATGGTGAAGAGCAAGAGAAGGTCGTCTGAACACGCCTGCCTCCGACCTGGGGACTTGGACTGTTGACCTACGCGCTCTGGGCAGTGCAAGAGCTCAGAGCCTTCTCCATGGCCAACGTCGTCAGCAACCTGCCTTCGACGAGGCGCTAAGAATAGGTGGACGCGTGTGGGCTCCTGATTCCACTTGCAGTCTTCGCGTCCACACCTTTCGAGCCGACCTGTTGCAAAAGGTCTTCAACGATACCATCTACAATGCTGTGATTCTCTGCAGGTGCATACTGTAGCATACCGGACGATGAGATGTCGTCGAGATCAAACTCAAAGGTGACCGGCTTCGTCAAGAGAAGTCCGTGCGCCACAACCAGGATACTTTCAGCCATGCCGATGCGGAAACTCTCCGTTCTATTTCCATCCCACACAAGACACGACTCTGCACATGGCTGACGCCTGCCTCTCTGGACGTGACAAAGACACGCACGCACAGCTTTCGACTCATTCTCGAAAGGCTGGGAGCGAAACTCAACCTTCTGTGCGTGGCTGAAGTCGTGCCAGACAATGCTTGTACACATCCCATTGTTTGCCGCGCTTCTTAAGTCAGTGTCCAGGCCCATGGAGCCGCTCACCACGTGAGCTGTGAACGCATTGTTCGCTTTTCGCAATGACTTACGGAGGGTGACTGCTTCATCGACACTGCGACCTGCCGAAAGCAAGCAACAGCCGATCGAGTGGATTCCCGGCGGTAGGCTGTGGCGGCTCGGACGGGAGCACCTGCTTCTGGTCTGCCCATCCTACGCAATCGGCACAGCATCGCAAGCACCGACTCGACCAGAATCGCGGAGTCAGAAGTGCCAGACTGTACACAATGGCGGCACGGGCACCTAACCGGTGCCACCTCAGGCATGAGTGCTTCACCATCTCCGCTCGCCTAGATCTTACTAGCTATCCTTGTTATCGCCGCGCCACGGCCTTGGATACAGCGAAGTTTCGGGACCGCGCCAACAACTCTGGTTGCGGAGGAGTGTCCCGCCATCCCCCCTTGCGAATCCTGCATATGCCTGTAAGAGCGATGCAGATCTATAAGATCGAGTCACCTAGCCGCAGGACACCAGTGCATGTGAGATGCAGGCAATATCCAGGCTACAGCACAGCCTCATCGGTGCTCAAACATGACACACGCGCTTGACCCTGCATCACTATCTAAGCCGTGAGGCCAAGCACCACTTGAAACAAAACACTCCACAGGACAACCGTCCTGACAGAAATGACGGCCAGGTACATACAGCAGCTATCCCAGATGACTTGTAGTCTATGCAACTACTTCAAGGCCCGCTACTTCGACCAGCTGATCGCCGTCAAGAATTCAATCACCAGGAAGGATTGGCATACTGCCCTGGATCAAGGACAGAACGGGAAGTTTCTCGGCTATCCTCATCCCCCAACGCGAGCCTCGGTTTCCCCACTGACTATCAGGCGCGGGCATACAAGCAGCCGCCTGTCGGACGGTCGGGAATGCAGCGGCCGAACAACTCCAATGTAGTTTCATTTATGGTCGACGGGCTATCTTTCACCCTCCTGGGCCTGGTATACAATACTGACACTACTTCAGTGGTCAAAGGGACAACTCATCTAGCTGAAGACCACTTGACCAGCAAGCATGATGCTTTGGCTTTTGGGATTCTAACCACTTCGCTGATGATGCGGCCGCTACTGCTGCCGCCATATGTGGCATCCTATCCAATAAGAGAGGCTGGCAAGTCCCGAAGCTCAGTGTTCAGATACAACCACTGGTACTTCACCTCGCTTTGAGCATAGGCCAGTACGAAGCTTCCATGTGCTTCAAAATCGCCTACAGCCACGTACTTCTCGTAGAAGCCCTTGTCCTTGAAGCACATATCCGCTTGGTAATTTACACGAAACGCTCCGCCGCTCAAAAGATGGGGGGGAAAACATCCCAAAAGACCCGCAGCTTACAACCCCTGTCCTTCCTTGAATTTGGCTTGCGTACACTACTGTACACATGGTGCCTCATTCTCCCACGGCACCTCGCATTGCAGCTTGCCGTGTCCTTCATGCTGTCGCGAAGACCATCGGACGTACTAAAGTCTGCAGGCATTTGAGGCGACGAAAAGCGTCCTCGCCAGCACCAACAGATTAAAATGAAGACGTTTTGCGGATTGCTGCATTGTTCTGATCTTTGCTTGATCTGCATTGAGATGGTTTGCATGGTCAGTAGCCGTTTGGACTCCGCGGGGAATTGCTGTTGTCAGCAGAACGAGTTTTGGCTGGTGGTACCCTTTGTGCTCCTCAATCTTCATCCAAGCTGATTCGAGGGAGCAGCGCCATACTATTCGGTATGTGCAAAGCAAATTGACTAACTGATGGAAATCTGATATGATCCGTAACTATACTGAGCCATGCACACGACGTCCCTCCATTGTCGTCCGAAAGTCATACTGCTGCGCCTCCAACCCTATGATCACGAAGCACCGGGATTTCGCGATTCCAGCCACATTCTCAGTGTACGTAAAGCCAGTCTCCCATATACACATCTTCTCAGAACCCCGAGCCCTTCTTCACCAACCGCTCCAGCTCCAACTCGAATTCGTCTCGCTTCTTTTGGTCGAACTCTGAGTCCTGCGACGTGGGGTCCTTGGCGAATTGCCGGTCACTGAACTGTATCACTTTCAGGGCCGCCTCCAAGCCATTGACCGTGGCATAGGACTCGAGGAAGTGGTGGCCGTCACGATAGATCTGTCCAGCGAGGTTCTTGGCGAAGGCTTTGCGAGGGTAGTAACCATAGCCGATGGAGCAATCGAAGTACAGTGAGTTCAGATTAGTGCAAGGGGCGAGCATGGTGAAGGCGCTGAAGTTGTGACCTTTGGTAACACTGCGTCACGTCAGCATCTCCGAGCGATATCTACCTTCGTGGCATGCGGGAGCACTCACCCTCGACCCACTCCCCATCCCCTAATGACGATGTCGTTGACAAGCTGGCGATTGTATGGGCCTATTGTGGCGATGAATTGGAGGAGGGCGGTTGTATCCGACAACACAATTTCCTGCTTGTACAGGAAACTGGATGCCTCGGCTCTGATCCTAGAAGTCACGTATAAGCATGAGCACAGATCTCGAACATTGCGAGTAGAAGCACTGCACAGCTCTACACGATCAGCACGGAAGCTGGTGCGTGCCAGACGAGCGAAATCTCGTCTAGATATCCCGTTCCGGAGCGAAGGCTGTGAGTGGCTTCTACTCTCCGATCTACTTACCGTTGGTTGACTGCCAGCAAGTTCGGCACAAGCTGACGGTCCTTGTGCAGCTCGACTGAGTGTTCTTCGTCGGGCCTAAACCAGTACCCTCGACGCTGGCGACTCTTGCCATAATAGTACTCGCTGTTGGTGATGGATATAGCTCCACGCGTTACGCTGCGTCGACCATGCTTCGATTTGGAGACCAGGGTGAGACCCTTAGGCTCAACAAGCGCCAGCTCGTAGATCTCATCGCGGAGCTCTGGAGGAAGATCAAGGAATCGGAAGGGCTTTTGCTCCTTCTCTCTCGCGAGGGGATTCTTTTTGGTCTTCTTGGCCTTCTTTGCTGGACGGCGCTTCACCGCACTCTTCTATAGTAACTGTAAGCTGTGTTTCAACCTTGCTCCAGCGTGCAGGACCTTGCTCCACAGAGTGGAAGAGCATTATCGTACCTTCCTGCCAAAGGTGAAGTCTTCTGGGTCACTTTGCCCGCCATCGTCGTCGTCTTCAACCACGGAATCCTCTTCGAGCTGTTCGAGACTCTCGTAGTACTCATCTGCAAGGTAGAATACCTGGTTGCGCTTCCGCTTGCTCGTGCGAACGGTCGCCACTGCTGTGGTTGCGGGAGTCGCGTCTGCCATGTCAATGGTGAAGGATGAGGAAGGTGCAGAAAGAAATACGGAACGTGCTCCAAGTTGGAGATTTGGGGTGAAAACCATTTGAATATCGTCGCAAGCACGATGTCTGCGAAGTGCAATTGATATATCTCAAAGGTTCGAGTCAATGGCGTGTCTTGGCACTAGAACTAGGCAGGCTGCAGCCAGTTCTCAAGCGTGAGGCTGTGTCGTGGTTGCCTCGTCCAGCCGGTGCCAGACGATTGCACAGGCTCGTGCCAGTGTACGCGTGAATGCCGTTGACAGACTGTGGATGTCGCTGCATGCGATGGCATCCGACGAATGATAGCACGGCGTCTGACATGTGAAAGACATGGAAGTGAAGGTTCGGACAGAAGCCGCGCGGGTGGCTCGATACGGGTTATGCTACCGGCGTGGACGTAGCCACTTGGCTTCCTTGCACCCTTCACACGCCAAATCTGCATCTTTGCGCTGCCATTCCCAGATATGCTCGCGTCAGGCTTCACCAATGCCCCCATCTCACGCCTGCTGGTGATCGGCATCGTGCTCTCCTCTCTCCTAGCCAGCCTGACCGATACCAAGTACTTTGTCTGGATTGAAGTCCGACCTCATCTGCTCGATTACTGGCAGTTCTGGAGACTGCTCACATGGCAGCTATGCTACACCAACAGCACCGAGCTTCTCTTCGCCGCCATGACCATCTACAACATGCGCATTATTGAGAGACTCTGGGGCACGAGGAAATTCGCTGTATGCTTACCTTGAAACCTCCACT
Organism: Pseudocercospora vitis; assembly: GCA_026120125.1. Classification (NCBI taxonomy): domain Eukaryota; kingdom Fungi; phylum Ascomycota; class Dothideomycetes; order Mycosphaerellales; family Mycosphaerellaceae; genus Pseudocercospora; species Pseudocercospora vitis. The sequence goes on along the minus strand of JALRML010000003.1, from coordinate 275,860 downwards.
GTCACGCGACTTGGCTGACAGGTAGGTAGTCCTTCATCCTCTCTACTTTCCTGTACAACGCCCTCCTTCCACCCATACTCTTGGCCGTGGCCATACGGCCGCTGACCTTTGGGCGCATCAACTACTTACCCGCAGGCCCAACTCCGCTCATCTTCTCATTGCTAGCGCAATACCACGCCGCGATACCGTACATCTACAAATACCGCATTTCGGCCCCGGTACCAACTGCCGCCGAGCAACATCAGCAGCAAGGATTCATGCTTACCTCAAAGGCGACTTCATATTTACTTCCTCTCCAGCTGGCACTGTCACAACTTCCAGGTTCGGCATTGGCGGCTGGCATTGGATGGATAGTCGGCCTCGCATACAGAAGAGAGATTCTGCCTGGCGCCGCTACTTGGCGAGTGCCCGCACGGGTGTTAGGCGCACGTGAACAGAAAGAGCGGTTTGACAATCTCAGACGAAGAATGGAAGGTGAGGCTGGCAGAGCGACTGGTGTGGACAACACTCGGGACAACACCAGGAGGCGAGGTGTGCTCGGTGGGCTAGCAGATCAATTCAGAGGAGCGTTCTAAGAGGCATGAGGCTTTGAGAGTCCCGCACTGCGCATCACATGCAATTGAAATCACCCATGCTCTGCCTGGAATGCCTTGTCCTCGAGTTCACTTCAACGCTGCATTAGCGCTATCGCCTGAGGCTAATCAACGGTCGATCTGCTAATCTCATAGCTCTCTGTTGTCCAGCTCGAAATACAGCTCTCACGCCATAATCTGGTTTCTGATACTTGGACAATACACAACGAAGACACACTCAGCCATCAGGCCCCATTCGACTGTGCCCCTGCAAGCATGGCACAAACCCTTAGCACCGACGCGTACGCACTAGCTCTCCAGTCCGAGGATGTAACACTCCTGGTCGGCGATGAACAGGAACAGCTCAGCATCAAGAAAGCCTTCCTTGCATTACATTCAAAGTCCTTTGCCGAACAGCTTGTGACCACAATCAAGAACGAATACGAGCCTGCTAGAAATGCTACCAGTAAGTTCGCATGTTCTTACGAGTAGTATGATACTGACTCTGCAGCTATTGAGCTCCGTGGTGTGGGCGTCCAGGCTGTCAAGGTCTTTGCACGGTGGGCCTACTGCGAGCACCTTCAACGCTTGCCACGGACAGCCGGTCAGGAGGAGCGCCTTGCCGCGAAGCTCATGCTCTTCGACCTGTGGATCTTCTGCGACATGTACGGCATCTCCAAGCTCCAGAACGAAGCCATGTCTCTCCTATGCGATGTCATCAACAAGCCAACTCTCATCACAAAAGAAGATATTAGATGCATCTTCGATCACACATCACCCGACTCTGCTCTCCGATGCTTCGTCACTATGGCGCTCATAGCGCAGCTTGAACCGGGCGGAAGTAGCCCGACGTCAACCATTGCAGAATACACCGACATCTGTGCGGCGCACCCTGTGATGATGGAACTGGTGTTTGAGAACCTCAAGGCATGGATCTGCTACAGTACGAAGGCACAGAGTGATAGGACTGCTTGGTCTAAATGGCTGAGCACACTTGACAGGCAGGCTATGCTGAAGATTCGAGTGCAGCCGCCAGCGGAGTGGGTCCTGGTCTTCTGCGGGGTGAACGTGCCCACGCCACTCCAGGCTAGCGAGGTCATTCAGCTGGATTGAGGGATAGATGTCGGCTAGTGGGGCTGAACTCAAGGCTGCTAGATGGAACGTGGAGTCTGCCACAGCTAAGATATTGATGATCATGACATCCGCGACGACCAAGTTCATTGGAGACGGCATAAGCTGCTGGCAGCAGAAGTCCAGCAACGGCGAATGCCTCTTGTGGTTTGCACTCGCGTGCTGCACACCAGAATGGAGAAAGGTGAAATTCTTCAAGAGACAAGCTACCCTTTCATTCGCTTTGCCATTCTGTTGTAGCTGATCATGGAATTCAAAACCCCATCAACTCGTGTAACTGATGTAGTGTCAAATCAGCCAATCTGCCAACAGAATAGCGTGAGAAAGGACGTGCATTTCACGTACGACATCACTGTCGATGCTCAAGATGAGGTGTCAGAGATATCAAGCAGCTGCGATGTCCGCATAACACGTTACGGCTTGTCAAGGTGACCGTTGTCAAAAGTATGGAGTCAGTAACGTGAAAATGATCGGATACTCCAACGTAGTCTCTGCGACTGCTGAATACCATCACTGCACTTGCTACACTGCAAGAGCGATCAATTTCACGGTGCTATGCAAGTGCACCTCTTTGAGATCCAAACTGGCGTTATCAACAAGCCCGAGAACACCCCACCGCATTCGAAGCTTTCTACTACTTCACCATCACAGAAGACCAATGCCTTATGGCTGCTACACGGGAGATCCAGGTTCAGCATAGCGAGCAGCTCGAGCGAATTTGCAACGGGGCTGGATCTGGCCGAGCATCCGTCATTTCGACTGGACAGACAAGAGCATGAGGTATTGGAAATGTGGACTCTGTGACTATGTCTTTGGCTTGTACAGGACGAGGAAGGCTGATTGTGTTCAATGATCCCCTTGTGCAGACCATTTGCTTTGCCGGCTCGGCGGAAGAAGATTGATGCTACGAACGGGCATAGCGCCGGGGGAAAAGGAGGCCAAGATGAGAGCCGACGGGAATCAAATGGAGAACTGTGGCCCTTGGCGGAATATGGGGCCATATAAATGCCGCTTATATGAGCACATGGTCATCCGAAAGCAGTAATTTTGTATCTAGACCTGGTTTGCGTTCGCCGCCACGATGGCATGCTGAACAGCGTAGGCAGCATCTGGGAGACAGCGGGAGACTGTCGTTATGTAGAGCATTTGGATAGTGAGAAATTTCACATATTTTCAGGAACTGTCTGGATGAGTACGGTTTTCCACCCAGCGCACTCGACAAATGTGTTGTGCATCGGGACCTCCCGCACTGTGAAGCCGAGATCCGATACCGAAGGCACCGACGATCCATACATGCGCCTTTCTTGTTTGGATTCACATCACATTCACTTACCTCTCTGAAACACGATTCGAACTCAAAATCATCCTGGACTGCCTTAAAAACTCAGAACGTCAGTTCGAAGTCTTGAAAATAAGAACCGTCGCTTGAGCGCTTTCGACATTCCAAGTGTCTAGAATTGTCTTCACCATCATGTCGACCCCTGATTCCGCCTCCCTATCAGCACAAGTCAACAAACTCAACCTTGGAAATGATGCTTCTGTAAAGCCCTCCCATTCCCTCACTCTCTGGTTCTATTACTGATACTTACTGCTCCTTACAGTCGATCGACTCCGTGATTACAACAACAAACAGATCAGGAAGCAACAGTGAAACGCAGTCCTCAGAACTGGTAGCAGTGGTCGACGACCTCCTGAATCAATTGAGTGCGAAGTTCACTCATGTGAGTGCTGATATGTTAGGGAAGTGTAAGTGATGGCTGTCGGACCTTTCCCTCTGCGTGAAAGGTGTTGAATGCTGATGTACATGGCAGTGGACGACATGAGTAGACGCCTCGACGCCTTGGAAGCACAGATTCAGGCTGGGAATGCGGCTGCTGCGGAGGATGAGAAGTGAGTTTGAGTCTTGGATGCCGGCCTTAGGGACTGCCGTGATGTGCGACATCTTGGGCACGATCAAGCGGCAGGTTTGTCTTGTTAGCGAGGAGTCATAGTGTATGGAAAGAATCAATTGTACGATGCTGAGTGTTGATATCACGTTAAATTGCACTGTACGTGTCCAAGCTAGCGTTCCTGCGCTTTACCGACCCATTCTACGGCATAGCCTGCCACTTTGAGCTCCACACTGTGAAAAGCAAAACCTGGTATCTTCCCAAAATCATCATCATACACCCATCCCATCATGACCCGCCCACGGAAACTGACGCCGAATAGTTCAATTCAATACTTCGTCACAACACTCCGCCCGACCACTGCAGGCTCAAATCTGCTTTTGATGTTCTCCGGCATACCTGCGACGCTGCCAGGAAAACCATCGAGCTTCGCCTGTACTTTTACTTTTTCCATTAGACGGCCAGCTGGTAGACTGGGAGCTTGTAGCTTTTTTACCATCTGTACTCGTTCGTCATCATCGTAAGCGTGCAGTGCATAGTGTTCTCGTATTAGCCGCTGTGATTCCGGGTGTGATGCGGCGTAAACTTTGTGCGTGCAGCCATCGAGCGCGCATACCCAGGTATCCTCTTGAACAGGGTGCTGTGTTTGAGCAACGGAGAGAGGACGAATAGGTAGATTTGTAGTATGATCTGCATTGCCTGTACTGCTTTCGGGCGACGACGCTGCCTCGGGTGAAGTGGGAATGTCGATGCCCTCATCGTCATGAGGCTTGCTGTTTCTTCGCTTCGGTCTTCTCCGGATTGGTTCGACCTCTCCCTCTTCTTCTCCTTCTCCTTCTTCATTGTGATATTTCCGCTTGCCTCCCGTGGGAGTTGGCGGGTCTGAGTCGTCCACCACATCTATGTCCTCCTTGCGAGGCGGCCCTTTCCCTCCTCTGCGCGAGGCTGACTTGCTTGCTTTGCTGGCGCGGGGTCGCAGTGAAGACTTGTTCTTCTGATTCCGCGCTCGAAGCTCTTCATCTGAATCTTCCTCTTTCGCGGCTGTTGCGACTGGCTCTGGCTCTGACTCTGGCACTTCGGGTTTTGACGTGGCGTTCTGCCGTGTTCGTCGCGAGCCGTTGAGTTTCGTGACTGTTGCAGGAATCTTCTGACCCGTCTCCTCGACCTCTTGAAGCTCAAGATCCGACGCGGAAACAGATGAGCTCGCATCGGACGTTCCATCTAATGAGATGACCTCCACACTTCCATTCTTGGCGGGCTGTCTTCGCGTCCTCTTCGAACTGCTTGTAGTCGAGCTGACGTCTGCAGAGCTCTTTCTCGTCTGTTTATGTTTCAATGCGTCTGACTTCTGTGGTCTTGCCGCGCTCTGAGCTCTGTACTGTTCTGGCTCCACCACCTCGCGCCTCTTCCGCGCTCTTGCGACAACATGTGGGAACTTCCGATAGAGGTGCTTGTAGAGTGGAAATTTGCTCCACGACAGGCCCTCTTTCCCGGCGAGCATTGACGACATCAGGAAATCTTTATGCTTATGTATCATTTCTTCTCCTTTCCTGGGGTCGTTGCTGTCCAGCTCTTCCTCGGCGAACTTTGTGAACAGTTCCTGTGCAGAATAATCGGGCAGGATCTCCTTCGTCTTCCCCCTGCCTTTAAATCGTGGTGTGCGATATGCGTCGGCGACAAAGTACAACGCATCGACCGCCTCACACATGTCGGCATATATGCTTGCGTACTTCTTCGCAGGCGTCACGGTATACCATCCTGCTTTTCCTGCCGCCCAGATGGCAGGAGTACCATCTTCCAGTTGGCCATAGCTAAACATGCGCACATCTTCCAGCATCAGGCTGACGCATTTAGCCTTATTCTTTGGCAAATCCCGGTACAGGTGCTCGTCTTCCTCTTCCAGAGGCTGCAGTTGCCCCACGACCGTCAGAGGAAAGGCGGTGGCGGCCTCCAGAATGCTGACCAGCTCGTTCGGGCGATGGGGAAGATGTGCATATGCATTGGTGAGGATCAACTCAGGCCATTCGTCTGTGTTTTCGACTCTAGGATCGCGGGGCGCAAGCACGTCCAGTTCGGGAGTCGGTCTCGCCATAATCGGCGTTGACATACGACTACGCGGCGGCGTTCATGAGAGTGTGCGCATTCCAGGACGATCGGAAGGCATAGCCGGCAGCAGCAGTGATTGAGCAGTGTGCAGGTGTGTGAGAGGGTGCAGTGCCGCGCAGGGCGCGAACGCGACTCCCCGAATTTGGCTAGAACTCTTCGCAACAGCAACAGCCGAGCCGCACGGCGTCTACTGTACCGTAGTAGGTACGATCGCCGAGACACGCAAAAGAGATCATCTTGTCACACCCATTGGCCATCACGCAAGCAAGTCACGACAACAATGTCTCGCCCAATACTCGAAGGCGTGTTTGGTATGGTAGGCCTCCAATGCGCTCCCCGCTCTGCCACCTGCTACTGACACCGGTCGCAGCCATCAACAAACCGCCCGCCATAAGCTCCGCCCAAGTCATCCGCGATGTCCAGACACACTTCAACCCATCCTCGCTCTTCCGACCATGGCTGGACCGCGAACAGGCCAACATCAAATCTGCTTCCCCCGGCCAGCAGAAGCGGCGAAGGTGGAAGGGCAGAAAATTCACCGACGTCAAGATGGGCCATGGGGGCACCTTGGACCCGATGGCGACAGGAGTCCTGATTCTGGGTGTCGGCGCGGGCACAAAAGAGCTTGGCCACTTCTCGACACAATGCACCAAGAGTTACGAGACGGTTGTGCTCTTCGGCGCCGCTACCGACACCTACGATACTGAAGGCAAGATTGTTGGTCGTAAGCCGTACCAGCATATCACCAGGGAACAGGTCGAGGAAGCCCTGGCGCAGTTTAGAGGCAAGGGTATGCAGAAGCCCCCAATCTTCTCCGCGCTGCGAGTGCAGGGTAAGCGGTTGTACGAATATGCGCGGGAGGGCAAACCACTGCCAGAGGGCTTTAAGATTGAAGAACGCCCGGTGGACGTCAGCGAGCTGCACATGGTCGACTGGTACCCGGGAGGGACACATCAATGGCAGTGGCCGCAACGGGATGCGGAGACCTCCGAAAAGAAGCTTGCAGAGCAAGCACTGCATATTGAGGACGAGCAAACACTCGCGAGGTCGAACGACCAGTCCTCTACAAAGCGGAGGCGAAGCGATGGCGAAGCGACCGAAGCCACTCCTGGAGAAACGCCACTAAAGAGGGCAAGAGCCGATGCGGACCTTGCGACTTCCGTGACAGGATCAGAATCTATGTCAGCATCAGTCAAGCCACCCTCAACTGCTGAGCAAGCACAGCCGGACAAAGAAGTGACGCAGCCGCCAAAGGACAATGCTCAACCCTCTACCTCAGACACGCCACTCTCTACCAAGGATGGAGCAGAAATAAGGGCTGCGGAGGAGGAAAACCCTGGTCCTCCACCTGATTCGGCTTCTGCGAGAGATTCGACACCATGCCCGGCACCAGCAGTCCGACTACGCATGACGGTGACATCAGGCTTCTATGTTCGCTCACTATGTCACGACCTTGGAGCGGCTGTTGGGTCGTTAGGCATGATGACGGAGCTCTCAAGAACAAGGCAGTCGGACTTTGACTTGAACGACAACGTTTTAGAATATGATGACCTCAAGCAAGGCGAAGAAGTTTGGGGTCCCAAAGTACGAAAGCTGCTCGAGGACTGGCAGGAGAAGAAGGCCAAGAAGTGACCAGTGGGAAAGCCCAAGGAGGATGTACAGACCCAAGCTCGTGCTGTAGTGGTTCAGCTTAAGATAGACAGTTGGGTAGCCCACACTGTGAGGGCGAGGGCGACCAAATCTACCTGACGTCCAAAGCTGGAACCACCCACGCCTGCTCACAGGCTGTCTCTCTCATTCTGTTTCCATCCCGCTCTCATCTTCCCATCACAAGCATCCAGGCCAGACTGCAGACACCCAGCACCACCGCAATGGCCAGGCACACCACTAGCTGGCAAAAGCACAGAGCATGCGTCCCGAACTCCAAGACGAACACAACACGATGACACACCAGTGGAATAGACCACATTGGCTCGAATGTGTCCTTTACTAGTGGATAGAGAAAGAGTTCAGTCTGGCAGCTCCGCGAAATGCTGTGCCGAGGGACTTTGAAGTATAAGGAAAATACGGACTGATACAACGAGATCGATGTTGCCTTCTGCTACCTGCACCATGCACAGCGCCTTCCCTGGAACACGACGCCTCCGAAGCACGTCTACCTTTGCTCACTCTATGATTATCGCCATTGCAAGTGCGGATGTGCCCTTACGCATTGTTGTCTGAAAGACAGACTATCGCCCTGCTCGTTTGCCCGTACGAGCTGCAAAGCCGGATGCTCGTCCACCAGTCTGGTCAATACCCATGCCGATATGTTGTCTACGAATACGCGCGAGAGCATCAGGCGCAAGGAGAGACGATGGACGAACCTGACAGGATGGCTCGTACTACTGGGAAGCGTTGGGATTCCACTCTCACTTGATCACTATCATTGCTATGTCTATGGTGTCGCCGGCATGATCCTCGGCGTTTCCGTGGTCTTAGCTCTGCCTACTAGCTCCATTTAGCGTAAAGCTGTTTCTGAATTGAAGTGAATGTTAAATATTCACAAATTCCGGACCTCGTCAAGTACATGATTTTGGATCTTCTTCCGATCACTATTGCTCGTGTGATGTCACTGTTGAATCATGCTTGAAGAGCAAGAGTTGCGCTTTTGAGGCTTAGCCGAACATAAGAAGCTTCCAATCACTTTCCTTGACCTTACATTTCGATGCCATCAGTACATCCGCAATAAAAATTCGGTTGATAGCGCAACGCACCCAAAATGCTCTGAACGCCATTACACACCTCGATGATGGCCCCATCAGCCACACGCACAGATGCTCTGCGCTCGACAACGCATTCCTTCTGCAAAGCGCTAGAAGACCCACCTTCACCTCAAGATCTCCTGTCCCGATTCTTCTCCTCCAAGCCAAAAATAACCGAACATGGACCAGAATGGGCTCGCTCCCGTCTGCCCTTCCTCTCCAGGACTTACTCCGGCAAGGACGAATTCTTGGAGTACTTCACCACCCTCAGCTCTATCCTCAGCATGAAAATGGATCCTGGTCCTCCACCTTCGGCATTCGCTGTCCAAGTCAATGAAGCGGCCGATGGCACTTCACCGATTGGTGATATTGTATTCGTGCAAGGTGGTGGCGAGTTCAAATCCGTGAAGACTGGGAAGTCATGGAAAGAAAAATTTGTGTATCGTTTTAGTGAATTTGATGAGCGCGGGAAGATCGGACATTGGGAGATTTGGGCGGATCCTTTGAGTGCCTGGGAGGCTGTTGGTGAGGACTAAGAGCGGTGAGCATGAAAAAAGTATAGAAGAATACGTGAGGATAGTGTATTGGGCGATTAGTGTTCTCAGCTGAGCATACTCAGTACTCCTGTGGAGACGCTCGCTCAGCAACAAAAGTGTCGCCAAAAGCGTAATGCGAAGCAACGATGTCTGGAAGGAATGAGTTGAGGAGAGAGCGTTCATTCTGTGTACTGCTGCTGGTCGATGCTGATCGGCAGTGTAGCAGACATCATGCTTAACGAGACTGCAAGTACATTGCGGTGCTCGTCAAGTCCAGTTTGGGAAAGTGAGGATCTGAACGTGATCGTAAGTGGACAGTCATACAGCTAGGCTGCTAGTGGAGACTATGGAGAGCAGAGCCAATCGCGCGCCTGCTTCAAAACAAATTGAGATGGGAATTGCTCTCTACGCATGCACGCAACATAGCTGTGCCCCAAGCTCTTAGAGATGCCTCGATCGAGACGTCCACAGTTTTTCGTCAAAAAGTGACCCAACCTTATGGCTCAACACATCCCCAATCCATGTTTGTCACTTCATGCACCATCTCCCCAGATGCCGACTACACCCATTGTGAAGCCGAGCCCAGCTACGATAGTCCTCACGAACTCCAATCTCTGCTGGTCTCTCGCCCTCTTCTCCACCTGCTCGCCATTGATCTCTCCCACCTCATCCTTGATAAGTGGTTGCTTCGCGGTCTTATCCATTAGAAGGTTAAGCGCACCGCCTGCTCCTGCGACCAGCGCTGTCCAGATCAGATATGGATGTCGGATTCGCGACGGTGAGAGGGCAAAGGCGAGTATCAAGCTGGCCGAGGATAGTGCTGATAGTGTTCGGATGTGCAGAGAGGCGAGATGAGTCTGCTGGTTGAGCGTGTATGCGGCTGGCTTTGCGCTGTACACGGCGAAGGAGACACGGTCAGTAGAGGTCTCAGCGCTTGCGTATGGCATGTATCCATCAGACTTACCTGGGCAGTGTGAGCAGTGAGGGCTAGATGACGAGGAGTATGATCAGCAAAGACTTCGGACTCAGAGGGTCTATATTCATGGTTAACGAACCAATGTTTGGGTTGAGAGGGTGTATGAAACGCCCTGTTCACGAAGTCATTATAATACAGGGATGGTTGATAACAAAGATGCGTACTGTGAGTAGGCCCAAGGAGACAGTGCCCGTAAATTTCAGGAGCGAGATGGCGGAAGGCATCGTGGCGGGTGGTATGTATTGCCTATCCAGTCGTGATCAATTGACGGTAGACAGCCTGAAGCTTATGGGTCGTCAATATCTGGTGGTCTGTGTGTGTACGGGTCGGACGTGACCAATTGATGTTTGTTGGCTTGAACCTTTGATGATGTAGTATCCTCAGCCGAGTACTGTAGATCCGGTAGAGCTCGTGTGTTCCTAGACGCGACAGATACAACAGCTGGTGGTATCAGGTATCAGGTATCGCTGACGTCCTCTCATACGCCCCGCATTGGTCACTTCAGCTTTGACCGAGTGTCGATCTTTGCTCAGCTCGGTTTCCAAACGCTTACCTCTCACACCTGTAGTGAGCAGACCAGCCCCAATGGATGTCATACCATATAATGGAAATGGCGACTTTTGATAACAAATTTGACAGAACCTGGACACGAGATCATGGGCAGGACCCGCCTGGGCATCCCAAATTCTATCCGAGATTTTTGGGCGCGACGTAGCCTCGATGTCTACGTCGTCTGTGGTCCAGCCTCCATACTGTAATCAAAGCTGCATCATGCCGGTATCGTCCAGCTAGTGGTAATCACTGCGTTGCCAAAGGCGTGGGCACGCACCCGGCGAGTCTCCATCTTGCAGGTGCCTTGTTCTGACCAAGGCCGTGAAAAGCGAGTGGAGGGACTGCACGGGGCTATCCGAGTCGCATGCGCACCATTGATAAATACTGCAGCGTGCTGGAGAAGATCGAGCCAACAGCTTTGTGGCACATAGCACTCTCTGCTGGTCGTTTGACCAGGAGAGGCAAGAAAGGTACATGGGTACAGCCTTTTGAGATAAGACTGCAGACTGTTCATTCGTGAGCTGTGAGCTCGCGAGCATTAATGATTCCGATAGCCTGCTGCATGGAAGAGCTCGTGTTCAGTATTTTGGTCTTTCAATCGAATTCAATTCTGATCCTTTCACCGTGTGTTTGAACACAGCGCGAAACACATACCACCAAAGGCGACCTTCCTTGAAAGCCGGCTGACACATCCTCTAGCCAGACTCAACACTTCGGCAAATATGATCGTGTCGATCGTGTACCTTATCATTGCTCCTCTACTGTACCGCTATGTTGTGTGGCTGGTTGACAGCAAAGGCCTCAACCGGTTCCCGGCTCCCTCCATCGCTGGGCTGTCTTCATTCTGGCGAATATATCACAATCAGACCTTCAGGCACTACGACGCGATACACAAAGCTCATGTAAACCTTGGTACCCATGTTCGCATTTCTCCAAACCACATTTCCATCAGCGATCCGCGGGCGATACCGGATCTTTATGGTCATGGCAGATACATGGAGAAAGACGGTTGGTACGATGCCATAGCCGCACCACAGGCACGAAACATGGTCGACGCAAGGGAGCCTGAGCATGGCATGAAGCGAAAACTGCTTGCGCATGCATTTGCTCAGAAAACCATACTTGATTTGGAGCCTGTATTTCGTCGTGTAACCACGAATTTATTTAACCGCATGACGGAAATGGAGCAAGCTGGAAAAGCGCTCAATATGAAGCACTACTTGAACTACTTCACCATTGACGTTCTGAGCGAGCTCGTCTGGGGAGAGTCAATGGAAACAATCCGCCGAGGAACCGATATGGTCGACGCAGAGAGTGTAGATGGGGAACTATATCAGGCTCCCTTCATCTGGTCCATCCACCAAATGCAGCTAGTGAATACTCTTGTTGGCTTCAACACTTCGATATCTTTACACATCAAGAAGTGGCTTACGAAGATCCATCCTTACCGGAAAGGTGCAGTTGACTTCGATCGCATCATATGGCACTGGACCAAAAAAAGGCAAGCGAACAAACAGCCTTCTTCGGATCTCTTCTCCAAGCTCACCCAGACCTCCAAGGGCGAAACAACGGGGTTGACTCAAGAAGAGCTACTGTCCGAGATCAACCTTTTGATGTCGGCAGGCACAGACACATCGACTGCGGCTCTGGCTAATACCGTGTATCTGATCTGCAGGTACCCAGACATTCAAACCAGGCTCCGCAGAGACCTCGACGCCGCAATGTCACATCCTGGAATCCCAAGCTGGCACACAGTCGCCAACATTCCTTACCTTCGCGCCATTATCGATGAATCCATGCGGCTACGACCAGGATCACGCATTGGTCTACCACGCACTGTCCCTGCCGGTGGTAAGATTATCGCTGGCCAATTCGTACCCGGCGGCGTCACAGTTTCTGTGCCCATCTATACTGTTCATCGTGACCCCGAGTATTTTGACGATCCGGAGAAGTTCGATCCTGATCGATGGCTTACGGGAGACAAGGCCAAAATGAATCAGGCTTACATGCCTTTCAGTATCGGGCCTCGAGCATGTATTGGACGCAACATCGCATTCTTTGAGCAGCTCATCTTGATCGGTGCATTGGTCAGCTCCTTCGAGCTGCGCCTCCAAGATGAAGACTTGGAGCTGGAATGTATTGAGAGGTTCAACTCGTGCCCCGGTGACCTTTTCGTGCTCTCCAAACGGCGATTATAGAGACGTTCATTCCCAGTCACTCGAGCACAAGAGCACGACGTCGCAGCTCCCTCAACTCGTTTGGCCCACGCTCGCCAAGCACTGAACATGGAGATCTCATCACGTCGCTGGGAGAGCGTAAATTGGTCGCTGTGCTAAAGCAAAAGGTACGACGGTTAGCAGATACCGTAGACTCAAGGAGCGTCAAGCGCGGCACCCGAGAGCTGACTGCTTCCCGATAGCTGGATATTTCTTTGGTTTTGCGATACGATCAGCAATGTTGGGACATTCTTGTGAGTTGGTGGTCTGAAGCGTTTCTCACAATCCAGCCTTCGGAGTTGTTGTTATTGTATTAGTTCACATGATGGTATTTCTTCTTCCATACATGGTCTACCGAGTCCCTCCACCCTTTTCCCTGCTGCCACGTCTTGCTTGTACGCCAGCATATGCCTTGCATTCCCTTGCCAGACAAAGGCATATCAGCTGCCGTAACGGCGGTATCATGGTCTGAGTGAGCTCGACTGTGTCCAAACGACACAATGCTCCCTAAGGAATGGTGGTTAGGTCGATTGACACACCACATGTGTCCGAAAACACCGAGGGCCGCTATGGGAGGCTTGGTAGCTGTCGCATGGTTTGAGATCTAGATAATAGACAAGTAGGACTAGCTTCATAGGCAGTGTTGCACTCAGGTAAGACGATGACAAGAACGTAATATTAAGGATAAATCGACGAACAACAGTCGGAGTCCGGCTACGCCTTCACTCCAAGGCGTGGCTGGAAAGGACTGTAGCGTAGGACGATCCTCGTGAAGAAGCAGCGTCCACCCTCTCACAGAACGCAACTTCGAAGGTCGACAGGACACAAAATTCCTTGCACATGAGCTGCCGGTCCCAGCTGCAACTTCCACGCCAGGCTGTTTCTTCGAGCCATTCGCTTCTGCATTGATAAGTCTCGATGGGCGTAAGCTAGCGAACATCAGCCGATGAGCTTCGAACTGCCACTTCACCGAAGCAAACCTACTCTACCACTGGCCTGACTTTCGAAGTAGAACGACGTCGATACGGCGAGAGGCCTCGCCTGCTCTCGATGTTTTGCTTTCTTTCGATAAGTTGATCCGTCTAACAGCTTCGTTTCTGGAGGTTTGCCCATGCTGAACCCGGTAATCTCTAACTTCTCCCAGTAGTGATAATTTGTGCCACTTGACTTAAGACAGGGTGGCCGACCCTCTCTGCATCGGAACATGTGGTACGACATTTGAGAGATGCGATATTGCATATCCACATCCACCACGTTTCGTGTCTGGCTTCTGTCGCGGTGGTTACATAACTTTTTCACCGCGCCATTGCATGCCGCTCATCTCTCGAGTCTCTTCGGCGATTCCCCTGATGTTTTCTCCTTTTCTTTCTACCCTCCAGACGGTCTTCTACTTCGTCGACCTTCTCCTTCACCTCCTCCTTGATTTCGTCCTTGTAAAAGTAGCCGGCGGCAAGTAAGGCTCCGATGATTCCGAGCAAGGCGAACTCGCCTTTGCCCGGATTTTTGATGATTGGTGCACTGGGCATGGTTGCGAGCAGCTGCTCGAATTGCGGCGTGTCTTGGTGGAGTGATACTTTCCGCAATGAGTTGGAGATTACAGTTCTGAAGGGAAGTGGAAGTAGTCCGGAGGCAATCCGCTGGGAGAGTCCGGATCGCGTAGTTTATATAGCTGAGCCCATTCCCATGCGACTACATGTCAACCACGCGGCATTCCCGTTTCACATACAGCATGATCTCGCGTCACAGTAGCTTCAGATCAGGCTTTGTGTTACATCGGCCACCGATCGGCTCAGTGACTTCAATCCTCTGTAGCTTCGCGGGTCAAAAGGATCCCGCCCCAATGATTGGCCTTGCAGGAGGTATTTGACAAAGCTGGGATATGGATGCTTCATGAGCTGACATGAAACCGGGCCTTCGTAATTGCAGTCAGCAGTTTATTACTGCCACGGCACATCAGAACTTCGCGCGCGCAGACCGACAACATCAAATCGCATGTCTCGCATGCGCGAACTACGAAGCACATGGTGAGAATGAGGTCGAAGGAGAAACTTGCACCTCTTGGGTGTTGTGGTCGACGCCAACGCGACAGCCAACAGGGTCTTGTGATATTGCCTCGGCTCAGCAGCTTGCATACCTCTAATCATCCGCCATCTAATCAAGGGCTCTTTTCGGAGTTCGATGCATTGTAAGCCAACAAGCACACTCACTCCATCGCGGGACAAACAATAAAATCGAGACCGCAAGAGTCTGCTACTGACCCTAGGTGGCGTGATCAGTGTAACCGGGCAGTATTTTACCATTACCGAGTTGACTAGCAGCCACATCGTCAGCTACGGCCGTAGGTAACCATCCGTAATCCATCCATATCTTCAGGCCTGAGCTCTATGGCCCCTGTGAATTGAATATCAACTTGACTGCCATACCTCATCTAATTCTAGACGTCTGGCCACCCCCGCACCGTCCAGCAACCCATCGAGAGAAGACCACCACGCGCGGTCTCGGAGGAATTTCCCGAGGCGATCCACGCGACATAACGCCAGCATGTCAATCCCCCGAGAAGAGTATATGAGCCCCGTGTGGCGAGATGGGATCTTCGACAACAAGGTGCTTTTCTGCACGGGCGGCGCGGGTACAATTTGCTCCATCCAAGTCCGAGCCTTCGTCGCTCTGGGCGGGAATGCATACATCATCGGCCGGAATGTCGAGAAGACGGAGAAGATGGCCAAAGATCTCACGGCCGCTCGTCCCGGATCGAAGGTGATTGGACAAGGCAACGTCGACGTGCGAAACGCGGTCGCCCTGAAAGAAGCTGCCGATCGATGCGCGAAAGAGCTGGGCGGCATTGACTATGCGATCGCTGGCGCTGCGGGAAACTTCTTGGCGCCCATGAGCCAGCTGAGTGCAAACGCATTCCGAACCGTCATTGAAATTGACACCCTGGGGTCGTATCATACCGCGAAAGCGGTGTTGCCGCATCTCATCGAGTCCGCCAAGAAGTACCTGAACAATGGGAAACCGACCGGTGGCCGTGGCACTGGGGGACGATTGATCTTCATCTCCGCATCGTTTCACTTCAAGGGATTTCCTTTACAAGCACACGTCATGGCTGCCAAAGCTGCTGTGGATCAAATCAGCAACAGCGTTGCCATTGAGTACGGACCGTACGGAATCACAAGTAATGTGATCACACCTGGGCCCATCGCGGGAACGGAAGGCATGGAGCGGCTATCGAGGCCCGACGAAGCATCAGCCAGCGCTTCGGCCAAAGCCATCCCTGTTGGGAGATGGGGCCATGTGAGAGAGATTGCTGACGCGACCGTATATCTGTTCTCGGAAGCCGGAAGCTATGTGAATGGGAACATCCTCGTGGTAGATGGGGGCCAGTGGAGGACGATGGGGGTAGGCGAAAGCAAGTCCTGGCAGTATCCGGATTTTCTGCTTTCGGGGGAGGCTGTGGAAGGCGTAAAGAGTGGAAGGAAAACAAAGCTATGATAGCTCGACATTAGTGGCACCAATGAAGGATACAGATGACTATCACTGAGAGTGTACCATAAAGCAGGTATTGTCACATGCCGCCTTCTCCGGACGTTTCGAGCCTGTGAGGGTTGGCATTGAATGTCGCACCGAGGTGTCCCATCTCCTGGACGCCAGGTAGCTCTGTAATGCCTCAAGAGCCTTTGCATGCGCTCTCCCGACACTTCCAGATCATCTAAAGCAGTCTTTCAATCTCGGCTGGTTATAGTCATGCTCCACTCCGACTTCT
The DNA here is from genome assembly GCA_026120125.1 of Pseudocercospora vitis. Classification (NCBI taxonomy): domain Eukaryota; kingdom Fungi; phylum Ascomycota; class Dothideomycetes; order Mycosphaerellales; family Mycosphaerellaceae; genus Pseudocercospora; species Pseudocercospora vitis. The sequence continues at coordinate 259,375 of JALRML010000003.1, read as the reverse complement.
CGCGAACGAACTCCTTGAGGACTTCTAGTATGCATTTTCGACTTGGAATGCAGTCTGGTAACGACTACGCTGTGCAAAATCCTGGACAAGTCTGTTGCTGCCATTGAATCAATTTGTACGACAACATCACACATACGTTCATCTCAAACCCGCTAGGCTTCGAGCTGACGCTCTCCTGCTCACTATCCTCCTATGTGCAAGAGACACTATCGGGTCTTCGCACAGCGCACGCACCTAAGTCCTCCACCACCTAATGTGACTTCCCCAATATCTTCTTTTCTTTGTCCTTCGGTCCATCTCCAAGCACCGCATCGCCCCAGCACTGTCCCTGCAGCATAACAGTGATTCACACATAGTTTGGTACCAAGTACAAGGTTTTAGGCCGGATAAGGGTCTCATGTGAAAGGCAAGATCAAGTCCCGTCCTTCAGCTCGTGGGGCGATCTCCCCTGGTAGAAGGCTGTCATCGATTGATTAGCAGAAAGCTCGAGATGAAATGGAACTGTGCAAGTCATTGGCGTGCACTGTGCCAAACTAGTAATTATACCTGTGTAACTATCGCGGCCATTCAGTCGAGCTGCAGGGAGCTCGTCTTAGGAGTGCGTCGCAGTGAGAGTAAGAGTTCAGAACCTCTCCGCGCCGGAGATCGAAAGCGCCATCCAACAGCCTGCGCCTTCCTCGCTCCAAAACACCCGCTCCATTGGCTGCCGCTACAAGATATTTACTGCTCTTCTCAACTCGCACTCCGTACAAGCTTCCGCACCGCTTCTCAGCCAGCTCCTTCGCTTTTGTTGATGGTACAACAATTTTCGATCCAATCCAGAGAAGAAGCAAAGACAGGCGCCCCGTCGCAAGTCCGACCGACGATGATTTTAATTGGGCATCCCAGCAACCTAGCCCCCATTTTTGATGTGCCTTTCAGGATATCGAATGCTCCGGCAAGTCCTGTCTGTAGTCTCTCTTGGGGTGGTGGTGTCAAAACAAAGGAAAGTCAAGATATAACATCCATGATGTTGTAAATGCAACGACCTGCCATGCAATTCATGCAACGCGAAAAGCAGATTTTCGATTTCGGTGTTCAGAAGCCACTTGCTCGCTCCAGGCGCCTGTGCCTACTTCCCGTGGTTCTGTGGCCATTTCAAGAGAAATGGAAGGAGGTAATGTTCTGTTGTTGGTATGTCGTCAATTGATGAGTCTCGCCGGTTCCTGGCGCGCATCGGCTGCCGACCTGGACGAGGGGCTATGCTGCTGTACATTTTGGGGTATCTCAAGTGAGTCTTCCAGAAAGCGACGCAACTGTATCGTGCCGATCGGAAGATTGCTGGCCTGGACCCAAGTGCTGGTCCGAAGTTATGTGTAGATGAACAGTCTAAACCGTGTCGTATACAGAAGCGAAAAGGGTATCTCAGTGGCCCGTGCTAAGCAACACGCGAAATCCGAGCCTCCAGAATCCATCGTACAAAGCCCGATCGTGATGCGGTTTCTACACTGGGAGGAGTCGTGGGAGGCATCACAATGCCACATCCAAAACCAGACTTACGTCGGATACGGACGAACTGGCGAGGTCCTCGAGGACTGGTATGAGGTCGAGAAGCTCGTTATCATGCGCGTCGCTGAACCAGCTGCTTATCGGGACTGCGTGCTGGGGATGGAAGATATAGCTCGTTGGTGAATTGTCGATGATGATGGTCTCTTTGAGATCACGACCGACTTGGCTCAAGTCCTTGACGTAATTGCCTTGGTGGTTGTAGCAACTCTCTCGGAACAGACGGTGATGCACGACGTTGTGGATGTCGAGCTGGTCCAGGAGAGGATCACCATACTTTGCCACTGATGCAGTGAACACAACAACCTCGTACAGTTCTCCCACTCGTTTCAGGAATTGGTCGACTCCAGGGCGCTTAATTACGTAAACGTTATGGTATTGGCCCTCGATTTCGACGGGTATCGTAAAGTCGGCTTGATGCAGGATCTGAATGTGCATTAGTTGGAACTGCAGACTCGAACGATATCTGCGTTATGGCTCGTACCTTGAAGCTACTGTGCACCAATGTCTCGTCGAGGTCTAGAACCAAGCATTTCCGTCCTTTGAAACGGTCCTGGATAGGACCAAGCAACCATTTCTGCGCGGGCTCAGGCGTGGCGATCTGAGATTGCGGGGCGCTTGTCGCGCCGTCATTGCTGGTGTTGGGCAACGGAGGCGGTGGAGGTAACGACCCGGTTGCTGCTTGTTGTTGTTCCGTGTGACCCCTCTCGATCTCCTTGTCGACCTCATGAGCTTCTTCCTCGGTCATCGGCACCTTGTCGCCCTGCTCGAGGTCTTCATCCAATGCCTTCTGCTCTGGCGTCCGGTCGGAGATCGGGTTATCCTCTTCCTGTGCCACTATAGGGGTTGGAGCCTGCACGCCCACAGCGGGAATGGGTGCAAGACTGGACGAGGTATCTATGGGCGGCGGGAGAGCGGTTGGATTCTCTGCATTCTTTTGCGCGGTCGAAGATGTTGCTACTTGATCCTCAGGCGATGGCGCGTCAGTAGAAGGAGCCGGGGCTACTTTCCCGGCGTCGCGTTCAGTCTCCGATATAGGTTTCGATTCTGGTTTGAACCCGTTCGCAGACGATGCGCCGGCCTTCTCGTCAATGATCTCGTTCGACTCCTCGGCACTAGTGGCAGTCGCGCTGACATCTTGCGGTTGTGTTCGACTTTGGGATGTGTGTTGTGCTCTTGATGGCTGAGCCTTGGTAACGGGCTTCGGAGGTTGTGCGGCGTCTTGCGAGTTCGGCCCGAGGGCATTGTCTCCAGACCCGCAACAAAGCAAGGCCAAAAAGCCGCTCCTTTTCTTCGGTTTGTCCTGAACACCAAGATCTGTCCGGCTAGCATCCGCTGGCACGGTTGACTTCTCGGTGGTGCCTTCTCCACGTCGCCCTTTTCGCTTGCTCCCGGTGCTCTGGTCTCGTTTCCGTCGCGTCGAGCTTCGCTTTGACTGTCGACCTATGCTTTCTGATCGATCGTTCGGGTTAGTGCCTGAGGCTTGTGTCTGAGCGAGAGCACCGAGTGCATGTGGATCGGCGGCCGTGGTGGCATCTTGCACACTGCCTATCGTTAGCGACGGCAGTGGGCGGGAAGATGTGCGCACAGGCGGGACGAACGGAGGTGAGTGTGCGGATGAACCTGGAAGAGAGCATTTGTTAGCATGGCAGCTTCCTTTGTGGTGCGCAAGGACCTTGCGGCTGACTGTCACATGCGAAAAGTGCGTGCATGTGACCGTGCCAATGCATGGACGTTATTTGCCCACGTACCTTGCTCTGGCCCAGCCGTGGTGGGCTGGGTGCCCGGTAGACTCATTGGAGAGTCTCTCGTCCGCGACTGCGTATTCGCAGGGTGGTATGGGTGGTCGAGGCGGAGACGGGACTGACCGGAGGGGTCGCTGTCCGCGGAGGAGGCAGGGAATGTCTCGGCGGTGTGGGGGTCGGGACGGGCAGTCAGCGAGCGCGGTGGGCGGGTGGTGGTGGTGGTGGTAGTAGTGGTGGTGGTGGTGGTGCCGTGGGTGTTGACAGCGGAGCAGCGCAGGCCAGGCGGATGGAAGCCGACGCAAGTGGAAGGTGCGTGCTTCTGCTGCGAAGCGGTGCGGCCGTGCTTCACACACACTGCTCGGGAGCTGGAGCTGGAGCTGGAGCTGGAGCTGGATGCGTCGGCGGGCGGGCGCGGACCGGTCGCAGTTGCCCTGCTGGTCGGTGGGCGGCGGAAGGTGCAGCAGCGCAGCGCAGCGCAGCGCAGGTGCGTCGAGGGTGTCCGCACGTCGATACGGCGGCGGAATGCGGGAGTCGTCGGCGCACGCAGGCGACGCGCGAGTCGGTGTCGCTGATGATGGATAGAGTGGTCACAGATGAGGTCTGGTCTCGAGGACTTGGGAGCGAAGAGCAGCAGCAGCGGTTGGAGCACGAGCCAGCAATCTCATCTCCGCCTGGCCAATGATCGCCGACACTCGTCGCTCTAGCGTTCGCCGGCCCTTGCACCGTCCTGCCGTCCCTCTGCCTCCACTACCGCACCACGCTCTGCCAACAACCGACCCGTCACGCCGCCCAGTCCAGTATGGTGCAAGCTCACAGAAGCTGCCGTCCACCGTGCCCGGTTTTGCTCGCTGCTGCATCCCCCCCAAACCAACCATCCCGGGTCTGGCTCGCGCAACCACTTCTCATCATCCTGGAACAAGGTTCACTCCGCCCGCCCGGCGGCACCAATCTGGCAAGGAGGCCGTCCTGCGCGCGCGCCTACCCGAATCCGCTCGCCAACTTAACTCGTCGCAGATCTGCCAATGGCAACGACCCTCTGCTGGCCCCTTCGTGACCTCGACTCCAACTTATCGATGCAGTGGGAAGTGCAGATGCGGTTGGCACCACCCAGCGAGTCGTTGCCGAGCTGTTCTGCATCTGGCCGGCGGACATGGACGCTACCGCTCATCGAGAAGTAGTATCGACTCCTGACCATGACAACCATCAGCAATATCAGAAGAACCCCCAGGCTGTGTGACCCCATCATATCGTTTCTCCAGTACCAGAGTTGAATGGAGTCATTGCTAAACTTTGATTGGCGCCGAGCGCGAGACTGCAGTGTAGGAGCCGCTTTTACATGGGATGCTGGGCGATTGCTCGCATGGGCGACAAGCATCCTGGCAGATTCGTATTCGGTCGCACCACAGCCTCACGTGACGGTGAAGATACAGTACTTTAGTGGAAAACAACACAGCATAAGAACAAGCACAACCTTCATCTCCAAGAACAATGTATGGATGCAGCATCTGGGATCTCGCCGACATACACACACGTTCCACGAAGCACCGACAGCTTCCACGCCTTCTCCGCTATTTTAGTCGCAATGAGTCCAGACAGCAAAGTGAATGCTTTCTGAAATCGTCTAGACTGCAATCACGAAGCGAGAACAATGCTTGACTCGCAATCAACGATCCAAAAGGTCGGCCCAACGTCCAGGGCTCTCGGGACTCGTCAGATATAGCGTGGCTCGATGGACTACAGAAATTGTGGCGAGGCTGGTAGAGGGAAGGACACACACACATACCGTTTAAGCGTACAAAGTTACAGGTTGTGTAAGCCCGGGACCTGTTTCACCCTTGCCGCCGCCGATCTACCAGCCCGTCTGCCAAAAACGCCACCAGCTGTCAAACCAGAGCCACCTGGATAATTACCGTAGAACAGACCTCCCACCATCTCACCACAGCAGTGCAGGCCGTCAATCTCGGTGCCATCTTCGCGTAATACAGCCGCATTCTCGGGGTTGATAGCAAGGCCACCGAATGTGAAGGTGATCCCGGTGGTGACCTTGACTGCCACAAATGGCGGTTTGGTGATGGGTAGTGCCCAATTCGATTTGGCCAAGGACAGTTGTATCGACGATGATTGTGTCGAAAGGGTGTCCTTGACCGCTGGGTTGAATTTCACATCCGGGTGTTCTTGTCGGTGTGCGGCGACTGCACTGTTGTATTCTTGAATGGTTTGCACGAATTCGCCAGGATTTTTCAGACCATCGTCGGCTGCAAGTTTCCGCGCCAACTCCTCGATCGTGTCTGCCTTAACCTTACGTACGATCTCATCTCGATATTCTTCTGTTCGCAGAAGCTGTTGTCCATCATCGTCCCAAATCTGGAAAGCAATACCATCCGGCTCCTGTAAGATCGCACGTCCAAACTTCGCGTATGTATAGTTTCTCAAATCAATGCCTTCGTCGACGAATCTTCTTCCCTCCGCATTCAACATCAGACCCAAGGGATAGCCAGACTTTGTGAACTCATTCGTCTTCTCCCGATCACCACCATTCTTCGGCGAGTCAGCATCCCAAGCCACACTGTGACACCCCGTCGGGCTGAAGTCTCCCAACCTCTTCGCTCCAAGCTCAATCGCGCCCTGCAACATCTCCCCTGTATTATACGGCGTGCCTCTCGTGTGTGCCAAATCCCAACCTGCACCCATCCACGTCTTCCTCAGCTCCGGACTCGCCTCAAAGCCACCAGCAGCAAGAACAACACTCTTCGCCCGGAGCTGGAGTGTCTTCCCATTCTTCTCCACCTCCAGACCCTCCAAAGTTCCATGGCCATCAGTCAAGATCCGCTTGGCACTCGTCTCAAAGCTCAACGTACACGCGCCAGTGTCCTTCACCGCTCTGATCAAGCTCTTGATCAGTCCCTTCCCACCGTCGGGACACGTCAAATGCAGTCCGCCCCAAAACACCCACCTCCCGTCAACCTGGTAGGCCTGTCTGCGAAAACTCAACCACCACTCCACACCTCCCACGGCTTTCAACCACTGCACCGTCTCCAAACTCTCGTCCACAAGATACCTGCCCAAGACGACATCCGACCGTCCATCCGTCACCCTCTGCAAATCTCCATGGAAATTCTCCCTCGTATACGCCGGCAGATCAATCTTCCCTTTAGTCTCCTCATCCACATTGGATACCAAGGGGAGTAGATCTGCCAGACCATCGTGTCGCGTGCGGTAGGCCGCCGCAGTGAAGTAACCATTGCCTCCCGCCCATTCTTCCGGAGCCTTATCAATGATCAAGATTCTTGAGGGTGGGCATAGATCTGATGTGGCGGCGGAGAGGGCGGCAGTCAAACCCGCGGCACCGGTCCCGACCACGATAATGTCCCATTCGAGAAGAATGTCAGAGCAGGACGAGGAGGACGTCATCGCGCTAGAGTAGTGGCGACGGGGCGGTTCAGAAGAACGCAGAGGTTCAGGAAGCGGTGATGATGGGAGTAGAGACGTAAGAAAATGATGTGCGACCTACTATTCTGTATTCATTCTTTCGAAATATAACCCATCGCAGGACTGCTGTTGCGTTCGCGGTGCCGTGTGCCGCATTGTTGTTGCAGCATTCGCACGAGGGGGTGGAGGCGTGAGCTGTGCGAATTCGTCCGAGATCGGAGGGGAGCGGCGGGAAGCTCACGCTCGAAGTTGCAACTGCAAATCAAACAGCAGCACAAATCTTCCCCAGGCTGTGGAACATGCGGAGATTCCACGTGCGAGGCCCACCGCATTGTTTCGCAAGGAACAGCATCCGAGACATGTCCCCACTGCCGGTTGGTATAGCCCAGTATCTGGTGCCATGCAGACTGGAAGGGCCACCTAGCAAAAGGTTCTAAGCAAGGGGCAGCGTGACCGTCCCACCGCGGAAGCTAACTTCCACCTCACCTCATCAATGCATCACACAATCATCATAGCGGAAGGAATGGAGGGAGACATGCTTTCGTTCGTTCTCGGGTGGTCTGTATCATAGCACCGTGTATCCGCCACCGCAGCGAACGGCGTATGGCGCCAAAAAGTATGGATCACACCGTTCCGCAAAGACGCCGCCGAGCCACTCCAAGAAAGAACCTCTCAGCCCTTCCGTCGATCTTCCCTAGCCCCAGATACCGTTTCCCTGTCCCACTTATTCACCAATACTCATCCGCAACAATGCAGACTATCTCGTCTTCCAACGTGGGTTGAACTGAAGAGGAGAGCCGCTTCGACCCGCAAGAACTAGAAATCAACTTTTGATGCAAACTCCACCCAAGAGTCAGATGCAGCAAATCAAGACCCACCGCCCATCACATCCCGTAGGAATTCTATCCGGAACGCCATGCAATGAAAAGGATTCAAACCCGCTAGAAGTGCAACAGTAAAACAACAGCCTTTGCCAGCCACCTCATGCCACAGGTGTCTTTCAACGATCGCCCGTACTCGTGTTGACCGGAAGTGAGCGGGCGAGACCAATGCCGCTAATCGTGTGTCGCCGAGTGATCCGAGCGGCAACGTCGCTCCGCCATTCATTCCCAAGACATGAGTTCGAGTGATGAGGTGTGCAAGGCGACACTCCAAGTGATCAAATGATGGCCTTTCAGCCACGGATTGCAGTCGGAGTAGGTGCGTCTGAGAGGTAGCCATCACGATAAGATTGGTAGGGATAGCCGAAAGATACGGGAGATGCGGCACGTGCACCAAAGCCTTGACCTGTCATTGGCCCTGGTGACTGTGAGCATGGTTGAAATGGATGACGTGCAGGTGAGGTGGTTACTGCGTCCACCGCGATATTGCAGTGTACCGGCGAGTTGTTCCCAGAAGATGAGATCGAAGCGGCGGCAGAGTCGTCCTCATTTGCGCCGTCATTCTGGGAAGCAGCGGCAGGCTTGTCGTTATCTTGTGACTGTGACGGAGTTGACTTCGACACCGTAGTGGGCGGCGAGTTGGCTCCCTTGCCAGAACCAGAGGTAAACTGAAATGTCGGTCAGCTTTTCCGGATGTCCTAGACCTGGGTGGTGGTGCTGGCTCGGGGACTGGAACCTACGTAGCAGAATTTCTGAACGAGATCCTTGTACTGATCAGAACCCATGGCAGGCCTGTCAGTCGTAATTGCATCTGGTCGTTCAGTCTTCACATCGGCTTTGGCCGGCTCAGTCCTGTCGAGCGGGCCAAAGTAGCTACCATTGGCGCCTGGCCTGATAGCGCCGTTCATGAGACCGCTCTGGCGGCCGAGGGTGTTCTGTGCACTAGACAGAGCAGCAGATAGTGACGAACCAAAATCGTATCGACTGCCAAGTCCATTGGTTGGAGAGGTGGGTGTCGCAGCCGAGAACATCGAAGGTCTCTTTGATTTTTGCTTCAATTTGATGGAACCATTCGACTCGCCCAGGAGATTATCGACCTTTCCAAAAGAATACGTCGACGAAGGATCCACGCGTGTTGCAAAGTCATCCTCAAGCGTATCTGGCTTGGGGCGTGGAGCCACTGACGAGGATGCGTTGTGCCGGCTGCGTGGGATGGCGTTGAGCGGTCGCTGGCCCAGAGGGCTATGCTGGGCCTGCTTCTTGGGCTGCCTTTTCGGCTGTTCCGCACGGGCGAAATCGATTTGGTAGTTGGTGTTGTTGTTATTGTCCCAGTACTCCTGACCACCCACGCTATATCGGACGCACAGCAACAATGTCTTCTTGTCGATGTTGGCCTGATCAGACAGCTTGATGTGGAAGATGAACCGATCGCAGCCGTCTGCGGGGGGGCTGCGAGGATCGTTATTGAACTCAGCCACCACTTCCGATGTCGTCTTCCAGTAGTCGAGAGTGAAGCGGGCAATCACGACCTTGTGAAAGGCAATGTTTTGCACAGCACAAACCCCGACCAAGGTTGACTTGTCAGACGACAGGAAGATTCGGTCCACGCGGATGGGCTTGGTTCGGCGTTTAAAGGTGTCTTCTGGGAAGTTTGCAAGCTTGATTTGCAACTCAGGCTCCTTCCCACTTTCCTCTTGGAATGGGAATTCCGATTCGCTGTCGTACGTTTCGACTGGCGATGAGCCGGCACTGACTGCAATCGGCTTGTCAACCTGCAAGAAGTGCCGTGTCTGGTTGTCGCTGTCGTTGAAGTGTACTGATTTGGAGTACGTCGGTGTGCCAGGCATGCTCGAATAACGCCGCCGGGACGACGGCCTCAACGCGGGCTTGACCAATTCGCCGGACTTCTTCCGTACCAGGGCCGGTTTGCAGACCACACCTTCGTCGTCGTCGCTATCGTCGGAAGTATGCGATGGAGATTCCGCCGTTGCAAACGTTGGCACCATGACCTTGGACTCTGTCGCCGATCGTGAGTGAGAAATCTTGCGGGCGGTCTGAGACAACGATGTGGGCGACGTCGACTGTGATGCCGGCAAAGAAGCCGTCTGCAGCGGTACTCGCATTTTGTCTGGAGAACCTTCCCTCTGGACGTTGATCGATCGCACTGCTTGCTGCAACTGATCCCAATTCTTCTCCAACTCGCGGCCTCGCTCGTTGGTCGCACTTTCATCGCCGTCCGAATTTTCCGACGAGTCTGGTGGTGACATGACAGCGCCTGTCGGGATTCGAAGGTTGTTGACTGGCGGAGGGGATTGCCTTAGGCTGCCCATGGCGGCGAAGTCGTGTGTCTCGACGGTGGACCCCATGCCCTCGGTCGGCGTCGGCGGCGCGCCATTCGACTTGGGCATGGAAGGAGACCGGCGATGCTTGTGCAGGTAGGACGCGGAAGACAGTGAGCGCGGCGGTTGCGGTCGTGCCGGAGATCGAGGCACATCATCTTGATGATAGGACGAACTGCGACTGATGGCGGGACTGCTGTTCTGGGAGGACGCAGGGGATTGCTGCGACGGTGGGGTGTAAGGCATCGCGGAAGGCGGTTCTTGGTAGGATGCCGTGGATCACGTCCTGGTGGACATTAAAGGTGTTGTACAAGTATTAACACACTGCCCGGCACACGAGTGAATATGTCAGCTCGAAGATTCCGTGTCAGGCCCGTCCAGGCGGTGGGGTGATTGCCGGGCTGGGGCAATGGGGCGACTCACAGAATGGTAAACAAGCGGCAGCGTCAGATTCGTGACGGGCGGCCGGGGGAAGAAGAAGGGTGTGTAGGTTCGAAGGGCGAGTCGAGTTTCGACTCGACAGGTGCGCACAGCTAGTCAAAGCCGGCTCGGCAACACTGGAGATGGGGTGATGGGGAAAGGTGCAGACGAGCGTCGCACACTTTCACTCGACACGCAACTGCTGGTCGTCGAAAGGACGGAGTGGAGAGGAGAGGAGAGGAGAGGCGAGGCGGCACGCAAATAGTCGTCGTGATAGACGCCGTAGGGCAGGTGCCAAACAACAACGACCAAGTCAGATAGACCGGGGCCTGCTCAACCAGACCGGGGCAGGGCAGGGCCTGCTAGTGTGTATGCGTGGGGTGGCTGGTGGCAAGCGTCGGTTGGGAAGGAGGAGTCGGGGGACAAGAACAAGAAGCAGAAGCAGAAGAATGCGCAGCACGACAAAGAAACAGCAGGATGCGCGAGGATATCAAAGCACGCCCGCAGCTGAGGTGATGCAGGCGATGCAGGTTATGCCACTCCAAAAACGCAATAATAATGGCCTGGCCGGGGGTTGCGAGAGCGGAGGCAGCGACAAGTGTTGAGCAGCGTGCGGAAAGTTGCCCCAAGACACCTGCCCGCCGGCTTGCGAGCCTGTGCTTGTACACGCTGAGCGCTCACCGTCGTCTGAGCTGCAGCATTGACAATCATCGGATGCGCAGAAGCGCAGGGATGGCTCCGGCGCCCGCTTCGAATGCACGATGCCTGGCGCCGCCGCTGCCTTCTCCACAACTTGCAACGCGCGGGCTGCACAAGCGAGAGCCACGGTTGGGACGCACCGAACTTGCTGTGCCCGCGCCAAGTGTGTGCAGCACGGCGATAGCGGATGCACCGGCATGTACTGTACTCGTGCTGGGCACAGGAGCTGACTGGACTCTCGCCGTGACTTGCGAGGTACCTCTGCCGCCCGCGCCCGCCAACGTCCCATGTACAGTACAGGTACGTACGGTACTGCACACCACGCCAGATGCTGTGCGTCCAGATACACTTTGTCCCCCCCTCGAGCCACACGCCCCGCCCGCCCGCTCATCATCCACTCCTCAATAATGTCCTGTCGCCGTCCGTGGGCTGTCTCGTCGCGACCACCGCGTCATGCCATCAATGCCATCCCAATGTCCCAGCAGCCCCGGGCTCTGACGTCCGCGTGCAGCCGTATGACACACGTTGCATCCATCTCCACCGTGTCCGCCAGCACGGATGTCCGTCAACGCTCACCACTATTACTGTATCCATCTCCAACGCTCCCCAATCTGCTCGGACCAGGCATGCTCCTTGCCAATCGGTACGTATCGACACCTGTGGCGCATAGAAGTGGCATCCCTGACACCGCCTTGCCACTTGCCGTTCGGCGCGACCAAAGCTGTCGCGCTTAAGCTTTCAACACTACTGGACTGTGCTGGACTGTCCTGTCTAGCTTCCCTCCCCGTCGTAACGGGGACCGAAGAAATCAGCGCGGAGACAGTATGCGACGCGTCTTGACCGCTGACCGCCTATCGTGCTGCTGCTGCTGCTGCTGCTGCTGCCAGATCCCGTAGCTTCATACCCGCCATCTACGATCCTATCTCGCGCTCACCTCATCAGTCATCCCCGTGCAGTGAGATCACTGGTCGTTCGTCGCGCAAAGCCACCGCGCCATCCGCTTCGCTCTCCCAGCGAGCGTTGCCTGATCAGCGTGGGGCGCGCGCGCGCAAAAAAACAAAAAAAAACAAGCGAGGAACACTTGGTCAAGCCTCTCACGTCGGACTCTGATTGGCCGCGCTTTCGCCGCGCGGCTCGCATCTGCAATCGGAAAACCTCTGCTCCACCGCTCCTGCCTCCACCTCCAGACTGCGATCCGCGACGGTATGGAGAGAACATCGCTGTTCGCCGCGGAGAGCAGCCCTCCACTGGCGTGCGGCCGGCGTGAGGGATGCCCGGCTCCGGGCTTGTACGTGAGGTTCGATGATGGAGCTATCTCCAAAGAAACGTGTTTGGTGCTTCTGCTTGCGTTATCCTCACGCCATGTAGGCCACTCATGCACCTGGCAGCCATACTTCCGCGGACCTTCCAAGCCAAGGCTATCCATCATTCCCGTATCCTTGTGGGATGATACTGCCCTCCTGAGCAGGAGCACCCTATCACCTCTCGTGACGGATCTGAGATGCAGCTCGGCTTCGCAACCGCCTACTGGTTCTCGTCTTCCAGTCTATTGACGGCATCAGCTCGGACTGTTGGTGGGACATACCGCCTTCCGCTGGTCGCTGGCATTATGATTCGCTATAGCCAGCTTCTGGCGCCCATCGCCGATCATACCATTGCGATTGTGCTGTTGTTCATCATGTCCGGAGTGAGGTCTCCTGGTGATAATGCGCATCTGTGCTACTGTGCTACTGTATACCGGCATCGGGTGTTCCCCTGCTCGCCCTGCTGGCAAATCTGAGGGACCTGCGTTCGGCTTGCAGTCCGACATCTGGCCTAGGTTCACCGGGTCACTATCGACAGGCTGGCCTATTCAGAAACAATGTGCTTCTGCTTGGCTGACCGCATTCATGATCACTCTATTAGACACGTGCAAGGAATGTCCTTGTGGAATTCATCCATTGTCGTGAGCCTTGGTCCTGCAGACTTCGTTTGATATCACTCAACCGTTGGCAATGATCGAGAACTTCACAATGATCGGGCCCTTCGCGCTGATCGGAAACCCCGGTGGCAGAGTATTTACTTCAGCGACTGCGTTGTGCCAAAGCATGCTAAATCCGAAGTCGCATGTTCCATGGCACCACCCACCTGATTATTCTTGATGAGTGTGTGCTCGTCCATACGACAGTCGGAGGGAAGGAGATCTTGCCATTCTCATCTTCCCCGACCATCCAAGACTGGAATTTCGCATGGATCAGTCGGATGACTGCACAAGCGTGTTCTTCACCGCCCTCTTGCCTGAACTCTAATCCACACAAAGTAGACACTCTCAAAACCCTCTTCACAAGGATTGGGGAAGCTTCCACAGCTAACACCTTCTTGATGAAGGATCGACAGGTCCAGTTCTCCCCGCTCCAGCTCCAAGCAGTCTTGCGAAATGGCTGCGAGCTCTCGGGAGCCGTGGATTATTGCTCCACGACGAACTCCAGGATGACAGACACTGAGGGGGGCACTGACGCGATCGTGCGACCCTGCCACTGTCTAATCTCGTGGGCGATCGCAAACGTCGAAGTCTCAATTGCAAATTTTCACCTACGACCAAAAAGAAAACAGCTTCCAAAACGATGAGCGATCATCCATAGACAAACGTGCTCGGACCGGAACTGTCACGAACCACGGCCGCGAAGTTTGGTAGGCACGAGACCGGTAGCCCACGAACCATTTGGCGAAGTGCCCAGCCTGTCAGATCTACCACGGAAGTGATTACAGATCCCACGGTCGGGACGCAGAACAACTGAACACACCAAGCCACTTTTTTTTAGGCACGCCCGTCGATCGCAACGGAGACGAAGCACAGTCACATCGATATACTAAATTTGACGGTGTGCATCTCATCGCTGCGAGCTGTTCGGTACTGTTTTTCGACAGGATCGCTCACAATGCCCGCTGGGAACCCCGACAATCAAATCCTCGGGGCAGTCTGTCCACCTCGGGCGGTGGACTCCGCGACAGCTTTGCTCGGTCATCGGGCGGGACCTTCCACCACCACCATGTAGCAAAGCTTTAACCGAATACGAGTGTCTCAGGAGCCATTATTATTGAAAGCAGGTCGTGGAGAAAGGCCATCTGCACAAGCATTCCGCTCGGGGTTTCGTTTCCAATGGCTCTGACCAGAATGCCCAGAAAACCCACTCACAGCGGAGAAAAGTGGGTTGTGCAGCACCTGCACCGCCACAAACCAGTCCCTTATCAGGAACCCCAGACGTATCGCCCAAAGTACCTTTTGAGTACCGCCGGCGTACTCAACGAGGAACGTGACTTTGACCCTTTGACGCCTCGACCCTCATCGCGCAGATAGCAGGCTCCACAAAGTCGACATAAGCCCCGCAACAACCATGAGGTACATTACGGTACTGTACATGTGTGGGAGAATTCTGGCCAACTCCCTATCTACAGTACATCTCCAGCGACTGGTACCTCGCTGGACCCTGCTTTCTGGTGGGTCTGGGGAAAGCAAGCATGCGCACTCCAGGATCAGCCCTTGCGAACAGAGTTGCCACGGCCGAGTGCGAATAATTGGTGGTCTCGACAAGCGACGAAACTTCCTCAACCTCCCTCCACGAAGTGGTCCAATGCCGGAGTTCTTACCCAACGACAGAGGTGGGCCTGCCCCAACTCCAAACGTGACTGCCACAAAACGCTGTCGTCTGCAGCATGCCCAGACTCCACACCTGCTTCACTGTTGGAACGGGGTGCGCGCGAATATGTTGGAGAGCGAGGGGCGATACCAAACCCCAGTCTCACGTGGCATATGCGGTCTGGGTTCCCCTCACACCAGCATCGTCGCACCCATCGTTCATAATGTGATGATGGCCTGGCGCCTGCCTCCTTGCCAACCATGTACTGTGCTCCGATGGTCCTGGAGTTCGAGATGGTCTGACGAGAGATCATCAGCGACGCCCCTCATGCACTCCGCATCATTCGTTCATTGTCACGGCTATGGGTAGCTCTGTCGGCAGCACGACGAAGCTGATGTCGTGCTCGTGCTTAATCACCCTATCAGACATGTCACAGGCGCCTCACTCTGCAGGACCCTTGGCTGCCAATGCCGCTGCCGCCGTGGTTGCGTTGTCACGGATGCTTCGCATCTGATGCGCGCCCGTTCGTCATATCGACCAGCCCACATCTGAGCGAGCATGTCCCATGGTCGACCTCCTCGTTTCCTGCAGCTTCACAGCTCCATAATGAGATGCAGAGGCGTAGCGAGCAAACCCTCATCATGTTCGTTTTCGGCCCGAATGCAAGATACGAAAGTTGTAGCAGCGCGCTTAGGACGGACGCCGGCGGTAAATTACCTTGCTCCGCGCAAATCTTTGGTTGGATGGGCAGTGGTATGGCTTCAGCAGACTCCGCTCGGGTGCCCACCATATAGTAGCAGAGATTTGCGAAGGATTTGCCCAAGCCAAGGCCCTATCACGAGTGGTTATGCAGCACGAGCTTCCGTATGCAGAAAGCAACCAGCAAGCAGGGTCTGCAGTGGGGGTTCTGTAAAAGAAGGGTTGACACATCCCAAGTGTGAGCTTCGTACGCCTGGCAATGCGAACGCGTGGTGGACGATCCAGCACTGTACTGTACTTGTAGAGACTGGCCACCGCATGATGCTTGGGAAAGCTCGACGCACCCCAGATTGCCACTGCAATGCGCCGCGTGGATGCATGCACCGCAAGCGCCCAAACAGACCACTCGCCGGCTGAGGTGGCTTTTTGTTGAGAGCGCAAGGATTCTTGCGCCATGGATTGCGGTGTAACAAAGCTCTCCAAATGGGTAAATATACCACGGCCCTATGTGATGTGTTATTGATGAAGGTGTCAGGTGCTGGGTCCACTCCTGAAGCTGTCGTCCTCCTATGGTCTGGAACGCCTGGGTATACGCACTCCGTGGGGTCGGCCTTGTCACTGGAGTATTTGGGGAGGTTCGGCGACAACTCTTCATCAATCGTCCGTGGCCAAGCTTCCATACCGGAGGCTTCTAGTCGATCAAAAGGACTTGATGTTGACGCCACCTCAAGTTAGATATCGAACGCCGCCGTGCATGGTTGCGAGGGCTATCAAGGCCCTTAGGGTTGTATGTCTCCGTGTCGGAGTCGCATACGTCTGCTGCTCCTCTTCTCCCTGAATAGCAAGGCGCGCAGATAGTCTGGCACATTTGCATCTCAACATGTGCGGTATGAACGCCGGTCTCTGCCAGACGCGTAGTATGCAACTCGGATGGTGAGCATAGCTCTCTCCGAAGCATGTGAAAGCTGCAGGATCGCGCTTGAGTGGCAGGCATGAGGGTTTGGGAATAGAACGTGCTCTAATGCCTCACTTACGCAGGGTCTCTAGCCGCTGACGGACGGCTACAGGCTGGGGGCGCCATAGCACTCCTGGTAGCCAAAGTGGGAAAGATGAACGCGACCAGTGCTGCAAGGTGTGGTCGATACACGTACAAGCGGGAGCTTCGCGTGAATCGTGAGTATACGTACCTGACCAGCATGTCAAAGACCAAGGTCGTTGGGCGGATGTTTCGCCATGCAAGACATGCTGCGGGGCAGGTGTCGCGGGGTCGGGTTCTGGCTAAGTCAGACGAATCAGTGGTTCGAGGATGCGGATATGATCGTTGTCGGATATTGGGCATATGCTGGGCAGGAGTCCAGAACGTTGGGCACGACCTGCGATTCAGGAGTGGCCCGGCAGGAAGCCCTTTTGTTGCCTCCAGAAGACGAAGCTGATGTGAAATGAGACGCCGTGACCGTGCTGTCTACAGTAGGAGAGAGATTATTAATGGTGAGGCGAAGAGGCTCTGCGGACAAAGCCGTGCTTACCTACTACCAAAACCTTAGACCTAGTGGAATTTAGACGTCGAGATGGCTCGTGCCACTGGCCGAGGTGATGAGGTTTGTCAGGATACCGTGAGGCGACCATCCATCAATGTGAACGGCAGAACATTTGCAGAATAACAAGAATATTCGTGGACGAGCTGAAGTCGTCATCTTTATCAGTATTTCGCCGAATTCAGATGCTCAGCGCGATGGCATCAAGAACCTTCCTCCAGCAATTTCCATCAAGACTTGCCTCTCGAGCAGCTTGCATAACTCCAGCAGTCCGCGCGAACACCCCCTCCCTCCGCTTCTACAGCTCGCAAGCCTCTCCAGTCGAAGCACCGGACTACCTCGACGCCAATGAACGTAAAGTTTTTGACCTCGTCAAAGAAAGCCTCTCACCTACCAAACTCGAAGTCCAAGACATCTCTGGCGGCTGCGGAAGCATGTATGCCTTGGACATCGTATCCGATCAATTCAAAGGCCTGCCCATCATCAAGCAGCATAAGCTAGTGAACAAGATTCTGGGAGACGAGATCAAGAAGTGGCATGGTGTGCAACTGAAGACGAAGGCACCGTAGGCGCGAAGGCGCAGACATAGAATCGTGGCTGGTGTTCAATGGGATAACATGATTGGGAGGTTTTGGAATCCACACGGTACCGCTGAGAGAGATTGGCGATACTCATGTACCGCACGTGCTGCGCTCTTCATCATCCATGCAACCTCCGTACGCGCGAGACATGGCGGTGAAGAAAGCATATTTACGTGGCTTACTGAAGATGCCATTTTGAATCTTGAGCCGTCTCCCTCAAGATGGGGCAGAAGCTCGGAGCGTTCTATGATGAGCTTCGTTGAGACTTCAGAGCAGTGACAAGCTGGGATAGCTCTATCGCTGCTTGACACCTCAGCCACCAGGCCAAGCCTCCAGGCAGATCGCGAAGCAAGACACACCGCTACCAGCTTGCATGTGAAGGAGCCGAGCGGCACCTATTAGATTCTCCCAAGGAAGTGTATATCTCCACGCTGGGGCGGCTGTTGCGCATTATGAGAAAGCAACGAAGGCAGATCATGGCATATAGCTGATGTCTGGATATCATTATTTCAGCTATGCATTTGGCGCGTGTCTGGCGCTTGATCTTTCCATACCCTGGTCATCAGTATTGGACGTTTTGGCTCCACGTCAATTGCAGTTTCCTACATGCCCGATTCTATCATCGAACCTCAATCTTATTGATTTCCTGCTTAGCCTTTTCCCATTCATCAAGACTTTTCCTTGACCACTCAATATGTGCTTTTGCAAAGCTGAGCTGCGGTGATGTCAGTGTCGCTCGAAACAGCACTTTGGCTGTCTTCACTTACCATGTACATTCGTAAGTCCTCCTCCTTCTGCCCTTGGAATCTTCGTAAGTCTTGGAGTACACCCTGGCTAGCGTCTTTGACGTCTTTCTTAGATACCTCAAGAGCCTGCTCAAGCTGAACAAGACTCTCCTTTGTCTTGCCGAGATCATCCCTTCTCGCTCGCTCGGGGTCTTGGTCGGTCACGCCTTGGATCGCATGTGTCACACGCCCAAATATTTTGTTGACAACTCCACTAGGCCCTCTTTTATGCCCACCATTTGGCGGCGAGTTTGGCGCACTGGTGTATGAATGGTCCTGAGGTCCGCCTTGCTCTGCGCTCGGCACGTTCTGCCCTTGGCTCGGCGGAAAGTCGCTGTCTACAGAAGCATTGTCGCCGTCGCTGGATCCGGGACGATTCCGATTGCTACCGCTGCTCGCGCTTCTCCGCGGTGTATATTGCGCAGCGTTTATGCCGGAAGAGGCCATGTACTGCTCAATTCGCTTCGCTTCCAGCTCGCTACGCTCAAGTTGTTCCAGCTTGGATTTCTTCTTCTCCAGCTCATCGCGAGTAATTTCCTCTTGCACTCGCTTCATGACACGGTATTTAAGTACACTGCGCACTACGCTTGCAAACTGCGCGCTTTCTCTCATGGGTTCGGCAAACCCTGCACTCAGGGAATGAGACAGGTCGCGGGATTGAATGTAGGTGAAGTCGCAAGCCTGGCCAGCCTTTTCAATAGCCATAGCTACGCTCTGAGATTGCTCAGAGAGAGAGAACGCATTGTATCGAGCACCAAGATCCATCAGGTCTTCGCCGAGGCTTGCCATGTGGCGTAAGAGACGGGCATTTACCTTCTCCATAGAGCCTGTTAAAAGCGTTTCAAGCTCCTTGGAGCTGTTTTCGAACGAAGAGAAGTACGGATCGAGCTCGCTCTCGCTCAAGGTCTGGCTAAGAGGTGGAAAGCGCGCGAATTGAACATCGGGTGTGGAGTGAGCTGCAGCAGAAGGAAACGTCGAGCCTCGGGGAGGGGATGTTGGTGTGCCTGATGCCGAAGAACCAGATGCTGAGCGAAGCTTCGCGTTTGCGGCTGGGATTGGTAGATATTGATGTGCTTGTGTCGGGTTGGCTGGGTCAAGCGGCGGTGCCTTCAGGTTGTTCTTTGGCACACTCGCTGCCGGATGAGAGTGGAGGACCTCGTTCCAGCTCACATTTGGATCCAGGAATCTCCAGAACACACCATCTTCTCGCACCTCCTTCATGCGTCTGCAGCGATTTAAGAAAGTAGCCAGCATGCGCTGTCGTAGCTCTATGATACCGGCATCTTCTTTTGCCTTGGTCGGCTTTGCTGCATAGTCTGCAATGCTATGTTTCTCCGGAATAGGTGGTATGACCAGAGTTGGGTGTAAGCTCACCAGAGTCTGGCGCAAGGATGCGAATTCTGAGTATCGTCTTCTGACTTCGATCTCTCCCGTGCGAATGGTATAGGTAATAAAGCTTCCACCACCCTCGGTGTTCTTGCCAGCATGCACGATCTGGATCTCGAGATCGGGATGCTCGTAGAGGATCTGTTCTATTCTGCTGTCGTAGCCACCCTCTTTCGGCTGCACTTTGGGCCCGTTTGGTCGGTCGTCGTCGATCTCCTCGTCGCTCAAGTCGCTGGGTCGGGATATGAAAGCTGGAGCAAGGGCGGGGGACGAATGGCCAGATGGTGGGGTCGATGGTCGACCGAAGCCTTGGTGACAGCATGTTAGTCGCAGACTACTACAGCATAAGGTCTGTTGTGGTAGACGAACGATCACTCGGCGACTGAATCTCGCTGGTCTCCGAATCGCGACGATGGAAAGATCCGTACGGGTTGTTGTCTTCGTCGTCCCACATGTTGCATGAAGCTGCCGTTGTCGCCTTTGTCAGGCAAGGGATGTTGAGGCTTTTGTGTGTTCTGCAGCGCTTCTGTGATCTGCCTGTGACAGCCTCATGCTCGAGCTCCAGAGGCGTGGTTGCCCTAGAGCAAGACCCACGGGTCTCTCCGCCTGTGTCATGACATACGCCAAGAAAAGGGATGTGAACCTACCATCGTCGTTGTCTTCAACATGAACCCAGTCGTACAGCTCCCACACCTTGCGGCCTTCCATCGTATGCTGTTTAGCCTTTGAGTGGAAAGATTGCAATTTGAAGCAGAAAGCGAGGTAGGTAGGTATGCAACTGCGCCGGCGACCGCCATCAACTGAGCGGTCATAACCTCATCTGCCGGAGGGCAATATCGAGAACGTCTCCAGCAAATTCTAGAGGCAAATCTCACCAAGCAATGGTTCAGTGAGAGAGACTGATGTTTGCGTTCAGAGCTCATTTACTGCCGTCACATGCATTGATGCGGTGCCGTTTGCTGCGAGCTAGTGCCGTCCGCTCATTCCACCTTCGCCTTCGACTTTCTTTCCTCCCATTCTTTCCCTCTATAACCCTGCATCATCCATCCGAGTCCCGAAGCATCATATTCCCCAGCTCGCGCACTCTGATCAATCACAACGCTCAACTCAGAATGGTCGAAGAAAGCAAGCCATTCATAGTACGCTTCTACGGCCCCGAGAAAGCAAAGGATCCGGAGGGACGCACTCTTGATGAAATCCTTCAATTCGACGATCGCGCCCTGGAGTACCATCACGACTACATTCAGGTGCTCTTTCCACTACCGGAGCGCTCTGCAATCAATCCGAGCGCTCCAATAATTACCAAAACTGTCCGCGATACTTTTGTTGCGGACGAGAAGCTCCAGGAGCAACTTTTCACTGCAATGAAGCGAATGGCGGCCTTCTACGCTTTCGCTCTTTCTGGCACTAAGGAGGACCCGTCGTTTACACCTCAGCACAACTTCAGAAGCCTGGCATCCAACAGTTGGCTGACCACGATGGACCACAATCACCTTCGTATCACACGGATCATCAGGTGCTTGCGTGTTCTCGGTAAGTACAGCTTTCAAAGTGCAAACTCACAGAAACTAGTAGTAGCTAATCTCTCAGGACTGGAACCGCTCGCCAAGGCATTTTACGAGGCTCTTGGTGAGAACGAGAATGGTCAAGTTAGTCGCCGAAGCCTCATGTATTGGCGAAGAGCAGCAGAGAGACCACTCCGTCTGCCGCCAGACGAGAGCAACGAGGATGCGGTAGGCATTGCATGTAAGTGGGCCCGATTGAGTCTCAGGCTTTCCAACGTTCATTGATACATTTCTTCCTTTAGGGCTCAAAGATTGAGAGGAACATCGATGGCAGTTCGGTTGCGTGCATTTCGTAAACCTTTTGACAACGCCTCGCCCGCTTAAAGATCGCCAGGACACCAACGCAGAGCGACCAGATGGCACTCTGAATCAGACACACCCGATTTACTTTAATCGTCGTGCCTGACAAATCTGCTCACTGGCCCAAATCAGACCGGGAGTTTTACATCAAGATCGAGGTTGGAACGAGCGCGATCGCCGAGGATTCATGCAATGGGCATCCCAAGTCAATTCTCAGTGTGGTGAACATTTGTGTTGCGGAGAGAGAGAGACGCTTCTACCAAAGGCAGCTCGCATGAAATCACCACCAACAAGGACCGATCACAACCTGTGGGTCAGTGCCAGATTGACAAGAAATCAGAGAGTCCAAACCCAAGTCTGCCACAACCCCAGAAGAACCTGTTTCCGATCAATCTTTCATGACTACTCTGGGACGAGGCATTGCGTTCACGTCATGGAAAGTGACTGCACATGTATATATGATTCACATACCAGAACATACGTGCAAACAAGCAAGAGGAATCAACCCTCTGTGGCAGCAGGTAGTTGTCTCTCAGTCTGCACCGTCCTAGCTTTGTTCGCGTCGAAATGCATAAATTCCTACAACATAAGTATGGCGTGAAGGCGAGCTCTCTAGGTAAAGAGACATTGGGACCTGTAAGTTCACTTTCAAGTCCTCACAGACTCAGTGAAAGCGATATGATTCCTACAAGGATATCTTGCCAGCTGTTCTGCCCCTCTCTCTTTCCTTCGACTCCCTCCTATGTCCTGTCGAACCGGAGTTGGCAGAAGCCGAAGACGTGAAGAAGCTCCATGCTGTTGACCAATACTCTCATTTACATCAAATCTCTGCGTAAAGCCAATTGGTATCATACGAAAGAGCTAATCCAAACGTACGCCGTATCCATGCCAATGCATTCCTATCGTGGTGCCCATGATTCATACGAAAATATAGAAGGATCCGCCATGCAACCATGTGAGCGTGTCGGAACCACGCTATGGCGACGCAGGGCTGCCACGCCGAGGCGTGAGGAGTCTGGCCACTTTATTGCCCGCGATTGATATTCTGTCTCGCTTTCATCATTTCGATCCTTGCTTTCAGGTTTTGTGTGACTTCAGCTGCCCGTCGCCAGCTTTCGACGCCGTCGCCCTGGCTGCCTCTCAGGCTGCTCGAACCGTTCATGATGCCGGCATCTTCACCAGCAGCAGGAGTTGCTCGGCCACCGGAAGAACCATTGCTCATGGGTCTGCTCGTGGGCCGCTCGCCTACTCCACCTCTTAGCTTTTCTTCTGAAGTGCTACGAGGATAGTTCTCCTTACCTTCAATGCCGTCAATGCTGCCGTATGTACGTGCGCCAGGGAGGTTGTACGATCTGCTTGACGCGTACGCTGGACGAGGTGAGGTACCACCACCGTTAAGAGCTGCCTCAATCGGGCTGTCTCGGCCAGCTTGAGTCCTGCCAAGCCTGGAGATCTCTCGCTTGAGACGATCAATCTCCCTGCTCAGCATGTTTGCGCGATCTTCGGCGGCTTCGGCGTCTGATCGAGCACGCACAAGCTGTGTCTCTTTCGCCTTGATTTGCAGGACATCACGCGTGTGGTCTTCAATCAATTGCGCATTCTGTACTTGTAGCTCTGCAACTTGGGAACTCATCCTAAGTTTATCGTTCCGCAAGTCGGTCGCTTGCTGTCGAACAAGATCAATTTCCGCGCGGAGCGCCTCCAATTCTTGACGCTCCGCAGCGGAAATCCCGCTTAAACCCTGATCGACCTGCCGTTGTTGTGGCGGAGATGTCGGTGCTGCCGAGGGCTTTGCGAGTGACCGTCCCGCGAGTCCTCGACCAAGACCAGCCTTGGGTGTGGTGGGAGCTTGAGGAGGCTCATCGTATATGACACCAGATCGTTTGGGCGACGCACTCCCGGCAGCGGCAGCCGTTGCCGACGAAGCCTTGAGACCCGGCTTTGCCAAACCAGTACCTGGAGCTTTCAAGCCGGTACCAGGTGGTCGCAAGCCACCAGCAGGCTTTGCAGCGGGCCTGCTCGTGGGTCTGGGCTGCAAAGGAGCATCCTCCACGGGCGGAGGCGACGCCACTCTTTGTGGTGCTGGCTTCTTGACGCCACCAGCGACAGGTCGTTTCGTGCCGAGTGCTGGCCTCTTCACTCCAGGGCCGCCTGCAGCTTTGGGTGGAGGTGCTGCAGTCTTCGGTTTCCATCTCGTCTTCACCTCTGCTGCGTCTGAGAACTCCTTGATCTTGTTCTTCTTGATATCATCCAGTCCATCGAGATGCGCAAGCATATTGCGATCTCCCATGATTTTCCAGAGCACACCCATAATCTCACAGCCAGCATCTCTGAGGGGCGCCGCGCTCTCCGTGAGAAGTTTCTTGGCGCCCTCTGCGAGCTCCTTCGTCTGTTCAGGCGTGGGAGCTTCTCTGGACGATTTTAGACATCGCGCAAGGAATTTGGCACTATTCTCCTTGACCTGTGGGTTTTTACTCTTTAGAGCTTCTAGAACATCGGCCTGGACATCGCCCAGGCCAGTGGCCATGAACACCGCATCGCAAGCAGCTCCGATGGCATCTGTGACGGAAACCTTCTTCTCCTTGAATCGCTCGAGCATTGCTCCAAGGATTTGGCTTCGGTATCTGGAGAACGACTTCCGCAGGCCCTTGGCGAGACACTCTACCACGTTGGCAGCAACTGTGACCACAGCAATGTTGGCGTCCTTCATGCTCTTTGCACAGGCTCGAATGATATCGTCAAATGATCCTTCTTGTATGGCAGGAACGTTGACTGCGGCAAACGTCTCGTCCAGCGCCTCTTTCCTGTCTTTCCATTTCGTGCTGGCCAGTCGATCATTGAAGTCCTTGGGCACCTTTGCGAGAACATCTACTGACTCGAATTCTGGTTCCAAATCAATCTCACCACCCTCGTCGCCCTCCTCCTCCCCATCTCCGGCGCCCACTGCAGCTGCTTCGACCTCTCGTTCCTTTGCAGCTTGTTGTGATCGCAGTAGTCGCTCCTGTTTC
Source organism: Pseudocercospora vitis (assembly GCA_026120125.1). Taxonomy (NCBI): domain Eukaryota; kingdom Fungi; phylum Ascomycota; class Dothideomycetes; order Mycosphaerellales; family Mycosphaerellaceae; genus Pseudocercospora; species Pseudocercospora vitis. The sequence goes on along the minus strand of JALRML010000003.1, from coordinate 234,841 downwards.
GGGGTTGGCTCGGCCTTGATGGGCTCGAATAGCTTATCCAGGTCCTTCTGCTGCACTTCTTTCAACTCGCCCCAGAACAGCGGCTTCATGGCTTCCCGCAGCCACCTGTACAGTTCGACTGTGAGATTCTGCGCTTGCGCTCGTACGTTCTTGTCGGCGTGGGCGAATACCTTGGGCAGTAATTTGATCACTGGCTTCGGCTCGATAGTCTTGCATCCGTATGCGTGATAGACCTCGCGTAGCGCGTCCAATACAGCCACTATCATCTTCGGAGTCTTGTGCGACAGGAATGTCAGGAGCTCCTCGATCACGGGATCTGGCTTGTCCAGCTCGATCAGCAGCAGTATGGACTCCAGCGCAGCAGCCTTGGCGGCGGGCCTGCCAGTCAGCCCTTTCTCCACCGCCGGCGCCACTGTGTGTCCCCTGGTCTTTCGTGCTCCGTCCGTGCCTGCAGCATCGAGAAAGGCGTTGTATGCGTTCAGAGCTTCTTGCTGCGCGGCGGCATTTGCGTCGCCCACCGCGGCCTTCCACAGACCGCTGTCTAGTATGAATTCGCGAACGATCGGGTCTGATGGCTGTGCCGTCTTGAACTCTTTCGTCGCTGTCTCGTACCCGCCTTTGCGTGCCTTCCAGTTCTTGTGTTGGAATTGTTCGTTTAGCGGCAGTTGCGCCCACTCCTCTTCCTCGCCCATGTTCGGCGGTAGAGCGTATATATCGCGCGAAACGAGTGTCGGCCCACGCTGTTCACCCAGGCCCGATAGAATCTTTCGGCGGCAGTTGCGAGGACACAGCGGAGACTGCTGGTGTGGAGGCAGTTGCGGTCGCGAGTCGTGCAAGTGCGAGGTGCGAGGTGCGAGGTGCGTGACTACCTTATTGGACTTTCTGTTTACCCAGCAACCGCAGGTGGAAAGTGCGGGCGCAGCCGCTGCACAGCGAGGGGTGAGATCGGCAAAAGCAGGTGTCTTTTCCGCTTCCGCTTGTCTCTTTGGGAGAGCTCCGTGTCTGTCCTTTCTCATGGGCACATGCATCCACAAACTACTGCGAATCGCTTTTCTCTCCTGAGCCTGACAGCACCGGCATAGACTGCTTCTGCTGTACTCCCTTTCTTCCACCATGTGTCCAAACCCTTCCCAGTCTACTCAGCTGGTTGCAAATGTTACTAATGTGTCTCCTTTCGGAAGTATCGCATAAGATTCTCTCACGCCCTGCGCTCTGTTGTGGCATTTCCCTACGATCGACTTTGTGAACAGCCGGTCCGATGGCAACAATTGCTTTGGGGATGAACACGCGGCTTGATACGTTCATTGCATGGTGTGAAAGATCATCCTGGCGAGGATCACGGAGCCATTCATCTATCATTGGGAGCATCCATAGCCCTCCCTTCGGTTTTCCGAGACTGTCCAGCAACGTTGGAAGAGACGAAAGAGCTGCTTGTAATTACGATTAGACGCGGTCCTCAGGTGCGCTCGGCTTCAGCTAACAAAGCATCTCTGTAACGCTCTCAGCAGCCCTGCTCCCCACGCGAGAGCCGTACAGACAGACCATCCCGTCTCAGGGTCCCAGGGCCAACCGTTACTGGAATCTAACGCCATCGTTTTCGAGTCGACTCAGAGCCGACGGGGCCTCACTGTGATGTAGCCGCGGACGAAGTACGACGTTGTTTTCTCACACGCACTTGCCCCAAAATCAGGAGCGAGCTGCCAAGCCTTCGATATTGAAAGACCTTGGGTGATAACAACATAAAGGCAGGATATCTCTCCGATACCTGCGCATCCTTGTCAGTGTCGTCCACCAGCCAGTCGGACGTGGTTGTTATGACATCCGCTGATCCTACGCTCGAAGCTGAAGCCTCGCGCAACGAACAGTCCAGGTAGTATCGTATCGATGACGGACATCGCCCGTTGATTTGCATGCGGCTCGAAGTATCGACGAGATTGCGTGTTGGTGTGGATGGCGTACGTCCTGGGGTCAGAAGGCAATTGCAGCCGCATCGGAGGCTACTTCAGATGCAACGACAGATGGACTGGTGCCGAAACGCCTCGACCACAGAATTGCCTCGAATACTTCGTGGCAAACTCATGATCAGGTCAGTTGCGCTTGATCGAGACGTTTTCGTCGCCCTGACATCTTCTGGTTCTGAACCTATTATATTGCCAAAGGATGTGTGGCTGTTGCTTGCCAAGCCAACAGGACTAAATATACTGGGCTGTCAGCACTGCTGCGCCGGACCAAGGGCCGTCCGGTGCTTCCGCGCTTGAAGGAAAGTACCTTCCGGCCGTGACACGAAAACGCAGTATTGAGCACCTGGAACGTTTCCAGCTTTCATAGAGGCCATCGCGGGAGATCTGCCACTCTGCCTGAGATGACATTGAACGATAGCAGGCTGTTACGCACCAACGACGCCACCATCGACGGGTCACAACAAACTTCTGTCACCATTCGGACTCTATACGATTTGCTTTTCGGGAATTTCGCAACGTTAGAGTTCTCAGAGCAGGCATTTAGCAAATTTGGACTGGTTGAGATTCCTTTCCTGGCCAGAGGCTATCGTGCAACATTTACCAGTTCGGATTTAGCGCCGCACCCTTTCATTTGACAGCTCAGACTCATCCAGGATCCTGCCTAGAAGTGCGACTACACTCCCCGAGCTTACAACAAGCCTCTTGAAAGAATCCAGCAGAGTGGGACACCTCGCACCTGTGTTGGATTGTAGCTGCCGCACTCTGTGGCCACGCCAGATGTGAAAGGCGTTGAAGACTACGACGAGATCCGATATGTCGTTCACAACCCCGTTGTAGCTGCGAATTCCTACGAACATGTGTACCACCCACCAGAAGAAAGAATCATGAGCACGACACCACAAGTGCCACATTGCCGCCCATCAGACTTCCTCTGATGCTTTACCTCATCGCCTCTTCGAACCATGAACGAAACTGGTAGCCACAGGGAGTTGGCTGGCTGACATACCTACCAGCTTTTCACTAATACGAATGCGGAGCAAGAAGCGGGTGCGAGCAGGTCAGGGCATGGTCAGTCTTGTCAGCTATCCGGCAGCCGTTCGACCGGGCTATTCACTGAACACCGCAATGTATTCCTCCTTTGAATAATGGATTCTTTGGCATTACATGCTTTGCAACACGATAGCTTGTGCTCAGAAAATCCTCTAAATATAGAAATCTTGAAGTCTCTTTCTGAATGGAAAGGAGTTGCTAGCGAAATCCATACAAATGAAAGGATTGACTACTACTACCAGAACTGGTACGACTGCAAGGACCGGTACGAGTGCTAGACCGCTATTGCTCCAGGGACAGCGTCGATTACTCACGTGCCTCTCTCCAAATCTGAATCGACCGGTTTGTGAGTTGTATCCATAATCACGAGAATACAGTTCAGTGTCATCACAAGTACTACGAGAGACCAGGATTGAATGAGGTACTATATGTTTCAGCAAGTACCTCGCTTGGTCTTCTCGTATTACCTCTCCCTTCCACACATCTTCATCTTTCAGCCACAGACTTCGCAGAATGCTCTCCCTTCGCGATACCATCCTCATGCTCGCAAGCGCTCTCGCAGCAACCGTCTCAGCCCAAAGCGTCATTCGAGCTGACGACTGTAGCAGCTACGGTAAAATATGTAAACCGTGCTACAGTTTCGATTCCGACCAGACTGGATACAGTGTAAGCCTTGGTTGCCCTCCGGAATAGCCAAATCCGTACCATCACTGATTCCCCATGTCCAGGGCTACGGATGGTGCCACACCAACAGCGACGATCCACCTGCTTCAGGTTGGGAGTGTCGGTGAGTCATCAATGTACGCTCTCCTTGCCTTGGGTATACGTGCTTATGTGTGTCTGTAGTGCCGCAGAAGGCTGCACCAACCCATCTCCGCCGACAAGTGACAGACACCCTGGAAGTTGCAGTCGCAACGGCTATATTTGCAAGCGTTGCTATACGCCTAGCCAACTCGATTTTGGTGGGATGCTGGGAGATCCGGAAGGTTGGTGTCACACCAACGGCGGAAGCACGCATTCTGGATTCACGTGTAGGGGGGCAGAAGGTTGCACGAACTAGGAGTCCGTAAGCCCAGGACGGGGACGGTTGGAGAGCAGACAGGAGGGAAGGTCGTTGACTGGCAGTCAGGCAAGAGGACGAAATCATGCTCAACCAATGGCGCTTTGCGGATGAATGAAGTGTGTTCTGTTCTTGGATGTCAGTTTCAAACTTCAGAATCTGCTCATTCATTTATATCGTGACTTTCGTGGTATCTTTCCCATGGCACTCCTACCAACGCCAGATGTTGAAACTCAGTGCGACTTGAGCCAGGCCAAAATCTGCTCAAATGCATCGCGCTGCTTCTCCTTGATCGCAGGATCGGCATAGTCTCCAAGCACCGCAAATCCGTGAGGCACTCCAGGATAAACCTTCTCCTCAAGCTCGACGCCTTTCTCCTTTAGCTTCTTGATTCCAGCCTCGCGAACATCATCCGGGAACAGGCTGTCCTGCTGTATCGCAACCACAGAGAGTGGCGCCTGACAACCCTCCAGATCCGCCTTCGTGATCTGCGTTCCATGCGCGATGGCTCCACATTTGATTTGAGGTCCCTTTTTCACCATGCCCTCTTCCGCCTCCGACTCAGTGGATCTTTGGCCTGAAACTGCGTCTGCGTGGAGCTCAGAGCCAAGCAGGAGCACGTACTAAAGTAGAGGACAACAGCGTTAGCAACTATCTTGCAAATTGCGAGTAGAAGCATTAAACAGCCCTTTCCGTCGGAAACGTGAGCTGCATCAGCCGACTAGACAACATCATCGTGTAACGATCCTGTTTCAAGGAGAGGCTTGCACATGAGTTCTCCCGTTTGCGCCACTTACCTTTGCTCCAAAGCAGTAGCCGCATGCATAAATGCCTCCTCCATTCGCCACGGAATCTGCGAACTCTTCCTTGATACCATCGATAGCTTTGTGGAGTAATGGAAGGACTTTTTCGGGCGTGTGTCTGGCGAGCCACATGTCGATCGTGAAAGACTTTGCAACAGATGCTATGCCCATCTTGACTTGCTCGATCATGGTGGGTTTCTCTTCCGCTGGAGAGGTGCTGGTTGTGGATATTGAAGTTGCTGGGTCGCCGTCAAACCTGCGCGTGTCAGAAGGATAGCTACGAGCGAGTGGTGCGTCAAAACTCACTGATCTGGCATGACGACCAGGAAACCTTCAGCAGCAAATTTGTCCGCTTGTATCTGATTGTTCGCGCTGTGTATGCCCGTTCCTCCTGTCAATAAGAGCAGAAGCTTGGAGGGCGAGTGTGGGTAGTCCGCCGGTTTGGCAATATACGTCTCCACGCCATTGTACTTTGCAATTTCCTATTGTCACTACTCAGCTTCTGCTTCGTGATATCTGTAGTGAGCGTCGTACTCCTGTCGGTTGCTCTCCCGCAGCTAGATTCGGCGGTCAGCCAGCGTCCTTGTCATGGGAGGTCTCGATGTTCCTACGTGTCGGTCGATCGGTCGTGCAGTGTTCCTGCGTCCAGTCAGTATCACAGAAACGATATGTTGGCCGTGTACAGCTTACGCCCATGCTGGCCGCACCCTGGTCGACCTTTGAGTCTTCGGGTATATCAGGCTGCTGGTCGTGCTGCGCGTCGCTCTCTGGCGCCTTGGTGGCAAGATCTTCGTCCGCCATTGCGGATTGCAGTATGCGTGCGTGATTGTGGTGTGCCTGTCTCGCAATATATCGTTCAGACGAGGGGAACTATGTTGCTACGCCAGGGATCTTTGGCGGGCGGGACCACTTTCACGAGCTTTCATTCGGCTCTTGGCCAGCGGACGCTAATGGCTGTTTGCGATTCTCGTCCGAGGGCGCAACGAACTCCTGGGGAGTTGAAGCAGACAACGGACTGTTTGGTAAAAGCACAAAATACCTTCTTCAAGATGCCCATGGATGTGCTTCCAATGCTTGCCCTCAAGTACGATCGCGATGCAGTGCTGTTCATACCACATTCGACTACATTAAGCACAATCTCGTTATTTCAGCCTGTCTACATGTACTGGGTGTGTCAGTGGTATTCGTATCTATGCGACATGAAAGCACTCACTTCACACGCAGCGGATCGTTTATCACATGCACCAAGACGCGGCTCAGAATCCACTTCATCGTGAAGCACGGCATGTGCAAATGCAACAAGGTCTGTTTGTCTCCCTTTTTTGACTCACGATGTTTCGGTTACCTTCAACGGATTGTTTGTCTGAAAGCCATGTCGCGCCTGTGAAGCCCAGAAGTTCGCCCACAGATAGACACAATGCATCATATAAGGGAGACGATGGCGGATATCAGGGAGCGCTCCTCCTGCGAAAGCTCCATTTCAAAAATCTTGGAGGAGGACCGTAATCAGTACTCCGAACTCAGTCAGGACAACTGCCAGGAAGAAACGGACTCGATGCAGCCTTTGCTCCATATGACCAGCGACACGATTGTCCGAAACCTCTTTGGATACTATGGAGTCGTGAATTGGCTTGACGACTCCAAAATCGATCTGTTTCTACGAATTGGAGTCCTTAACATGAGCAATCATGATGCTTGCCACTTTGGGCGAAGGAAAGACTGCTTTCGCACTGCCTCCAACTATCTGGCTATATGCGAAGCCTTCCGGACATTCCACTTCTATGCCGAAGATCCTCTCTATGAAAGCCCCGAACTCCAATTCCGACTTGCCATGCTCCTCAAAACGACGGCATGCGATCGTCATCGAACCACAGTCCAGTTGTGTAGGGATCTTACCCTGCAACGCTTCCACGCCCTTGAGATGTGGCGACAGCAGCAATTTGCAGAGCCATCGCGGACACCGCGAAGCTCCGAAGATTCCACTTTGCAACCTTCCAGTCGGCGATGGTCTCGGCTACCCAAGATGATCTCGACTCCAGAGTTGACGCTGTCCCGAAGAGGACGACATAGACGACTGGTATTGAACGCTGCCGAACAAGAAGAAGATGAGGCCAGGGCGTTGGAAATTCCTTCAACGCGACCTGCTCCTATGCGCAGAACACTGTCCACTTCAAGCAAGGGAAGTGCAAAGGCAGACAGTCTCCTAGACACTGCGGAGAAGGCATCAGGATCACAGAATGTCCAGGATGGACCCGTAGGCTTGACTAAGCCATGTCCTTCAGATCTACCACATCATGTCGACACAGGGAGGACGAGTCAAGACGAGATTCGAAGAAGTATTTGGAGCGGACTTCGACGCTGGAATTCGAAAGAGAGAGCTCTGCCTCAAAGGGCCAGTAAGAGACGCGAAAGTGAGGGACAGATCGACTTTGTGGATCGATGATGAGCCTTCCAGCTACCGCAATAATCGGATGCAGGAACCTGAAGCCGACAAGATCGTAATTATTGGACACGGCGGCAAGATTGTCAAATTCCACATGCTGGGCGTGAACACTCGCCGCTCTAGCAAGAACCAGATGGGGAAGCACAAAGGGTTCTGTTCGCAAATTGAGCTCGGAAGAACAACCTCGCGGTAACACAAAGCCCCAAAGCTAACACAAAAGTCTCAATTCGCTACTATCCTCGCCACTGATCCTTGGTATGAGCTACTGGATTTAGAAATGACCGAGCGCCGGCACATCGAGTGCAAGTCGAAGCGAGAGCTCAAAATATCAGGCGAGCACAATCTCAGAGCTAGAGGACCGCTATGAAGGCTTTCCCGTCAAATCGATCACGCAGAAGCCATTCCCCGGAACTTCCACCAGAGGCCTGTCACCCTCAGTCGAAGGTCCAGTGTCAGGCGACGAGATGACATGGGGTGTCTATCTTTTACATCCTCTTCTATGTTCGCACAAATCCAGTACCAGTTGATGCCGTAATCCCACCATCTATCACCAGAGCATGGCTCGTAATATACTTGGCCACATTGCTGGCCAGGAATGCAACACCATTCCCAACATCATGACCATCGCCCATCCTCCCCATGGGCACGTTGTGCTGCGTGATCTTCCTACCCACCTCCCGATCCTCTTCCTTATCACTCATCTCCAGATTCTCCACCAGAGGTGTATACATCAGACCAGGAACCACACAATTCATCCGTATGCCTCTCGAAGCATACATACAGCCTGTGGCTTTCGTATACTGTATCACGGCGGCCTTCGCAGTCGCATAGGCAATTTGCGGTTTCCCGATGTATCTCATTGCTGTAATGGAGGCATTGTTGATGATGGCTCCAGAACCTTGTTTTTCCATAATAGGTAGCACCAGACGGCAACAGCGGAAGACACTATTGAGATTCAAATCAATCATGTTCTGCCACGATTCTTCAGTCATGGTCCCAGGATCTCCAGGCGCTGTCATTCCGACATTGTTGTATAGTATGTCGATTCTGCCGTGCTTGTCCATGGCGGCGTCAACGAAGGCTTGAATGTCGTTGACATTGGTCATGTCTGCACTGACTACATCGCAGATGGCGTTCACGTTGTCAGTTTGCAAGCGTTTTTGGGTGTATTCTGCAGCTTTGAGATTGAGGTCGCAGCCAAAGATCTTGACGCCATTGTAGGAGAGGATTCTTGCAGCTGCTGCTCCGTTGCCCCAGGTCTCGGAATCTGGTCGACCTACTTGGCCAATGCCTGTGATCAGGGCGACCTTGCCTTTGAGATCTGGATAGATGGGGAAATCGGTGGTCATGCTTCTTCAGTCAGCAGTACGGCGAAACATGGGAGAACAGCAACGAGAGGAGAAGAAAGGGCAATTCGAAGGGCACCTTCAGGCTGTACTTCACGAGGCCTGCAGATCATTCAGGCCCAAGGAAACTTGCCCGACCTGAATATGACATGCTGGAGAAGGCCTCCGAGAGCGAATCCTGATAATGATGAGGGGTAAGAAGGCATTAGCGGAGGTCCGAGGAAAGGTTGGCAGATAACACTCTCTCGCATGCTCTGGGGCGTCGAATTTTGGGTTGTCCAAGAAGGCGGCAGGGGAGCGAGTCGAGATGCCTTGATGGTGATGAAAAGCGCAGACGCTGATGAAGTTGTCACGAAGTTCATCGCCTCCTTCATCTTCCGTAACGCCTGTCGAAACCGCTTCGCGAGAGCGGGTGAGGCACCAACACCCTGGAAGGTATGCCGATGAGGAGTGTCTCACATGTATAACACTATGCCCTCGAACTGTCATCTTCTTCCGTCACCACCCCTAATGCAAAGGATTCGAGCAATCGCCGGTCAGCTACTTTCGCCCAGCATGAATACCACCCAGCATCCTCTATCGCCTCCACCGCTGCATGAGCTGGTCAGTGTGCTGACTCCCGCGTTGCAGTCGAACTTCGAAAAGGCGAAGGTCAGCGTTGAGCCATGTCCTGACCTTCGCAACGCGCCTTTCCATTTGGCAGCAGAAGGCTTGTCAGGTAACGAATGCGTTGCGGATATCGGTGGCCAGCCCAATCTTTTCCCGGAGCCGAGACTTGACTGCAAGTATTCGTTGCTAGAGATTGCGAGACAGATGCAGATGAATGGAGACCGCGGCCAGCTACTCGGTGCAGGAGCAGGTCCCTTTCATCGCATTGGTGTCAACTCTGAACTTGCGCCCAACCTGAGCTGGGAGGGCTCCTTCGATAATGTCAACAACCTGACCTATTACACCAAGTACGATGGCGACAACGGCAAGCACGCAGCAGTGTGTGAAAAGAGTCCAACATCGGACTGCGCGTTGATGATGAATCTGTACGGCTCGTCCGGTCTGACCGGCGATGTTATCAAGGTTACGGCTCGTTCAAGAACTGGCACCCAAAAGAGCTTCACAGAGTGCATACGCAAGACGCTCGCAGAAAAGTATGGTGACGCTCGCCCGGTCAGCATGGGAGGTGTCTTTGTGATCAAAACTGGCAAGGCACATTTCCATGTGATGCCTGATTTTCCACCCCAGGAGGAACTGCCTTTCCAAAATGCAAAGCAGCTGAACGATTGGCTGACATATCACGATTTTGAGGCACCCATCGTATGTCTAACCGTTTTCCATTCCGTGGACCCTGGAAAAAGGCTCGGTCTTCGTATGGAGCACACGCACTGCTTTTCGACGGATGGTGGAAACCGAGGTGGCCACTATCACTATGACCTCCCTGCTGGCGATGGTGTCGAGGAGATAGAATATGAAGCCTATTTCAACACTGCCAAGACCATTTATCGCATTGACAAACCGAAAGTCACGCTGGAACGTGATCTCCATGACTGAATGCCACAAGAGTGTTCGGCACCAGCATAGATTCCGAGCCCAGTCTGCTTTTTTCTTTTCACAGCCTGATTGCAGCCTGAATGCGGGATGTGCGCTGAGCTTCCAAGCGGCTTAGCCAATAGCTGCGAAGATGCAGCAACTTGAAAGCTCTAGAGCTGCGCACCACAAGACTTTGGGTCTGAGGACGGATAGCCGAACTCTTACTATACTGGACGCCTATTTACTCTGCAGCTCCTTCATACTCGTGTATTCAATGGAAACAAGAGACAGGCTACGCAATCTACCGTGTCAAGTCATAGCAACGATCCAACACCGCAAGCAGACAAACTACCGAAGCAGAATAAACACTGTACGGCACACAAGATGACGCTCACCATCAAGCTCAACCATGTTTTCACCTTCTCATTCCTCCTCGCGCTCCTGGCGATGCCCATACAAGCACTGCCGACCAACTTGATAGGCGATTCAAATGCAACACTGTCAAGTGCGCTGTCAACAACCAGCTCGGAGTCGCCAGTGGTCTCGGTGGCAGCCATTTCAGGCACACTGCTGCTTCCAAATGATACCCTTCCCTCGGTTGCGCTCCCCTCCGCCACACCAGCAACGTCCCCAGATGCCGCACCATTATCCACCTCAGAGCCAGACCCTCCAGAATATCCGAACCTGACCAACGTTATGGATCGCGGCGGATTCGGGGAGAAGCAGGCACCGGAGATTTACCCAGTGCTGCCCGGGCCAACCAACCCAGGCCACAGCGACAAGAGAGGCGACGGCGTATTCACTCGCGGCTGGTGTCATGCGTGGTGCGACAAACATCTCGGATCCCACTGGATGTGCCACCCCAATACTCCCTGGCCTCCACAGTGCGAGGGCCAAGTCCGCGAATCCCGATGCGGCACTCTCGACGACATCCAGGAGGACCTTGTCGTAGGGAGGATGTGGTGGAATAAGATCAAATCCTGCCGTCTCCCATCCATCGACAAGTACGGCAAAGTCCAAAGCCAGGACTATCTCAACCAAACCGGCCTCGAACTACCCCCACCTCCACCAGAGTACCTTTTCGACAAGGCCCACACCCCATCCACCGCTTGTCTCAATCCGGAACCGGGTCATTCATACTTCCAGCCCTGTGCCGCCGCGTGGAAGACGAAGCGCTGCTGCGCTGTGTACTCGACTTTCACGAACGAATGTCTGGAAGTCAGCAGTGACAAGTACGCTTCTTCTGACGGCGGGGACTGGTGCAGCAGCTGGGAGAGAGGACTCCACACCATCCCGACGGATGAATGGGCTCCACCACAGGGTTGCGCGATCTGGAGAATCAAGCAGAAGAAGTGCTTGAAGTGGAGCCATGATTGGCCCGGTGACATGTATGTGGATCGCCACGGATTCATGGTGTCCAGGGAGGAGTAAGTCCCTTCCGCACGCAGGGAGAGGGAAGCCTGGACAACAGGAGACGGGCTCAAGGATTCTAGTCAGAGGAGGCAGTAGACCGATATTAGCTGGTCGTTAGGCCAACCAGTAAAATGACAAAAAGAAGTTGTTAAAAGGCATGCTTTTATGTTGCTGTCATGATGATCGCGAATCGATGAGTAGAATATGTATCAACTTGACGACGACGAACGTCGCCCATTCGCTTCCTGTGCCTGCCCACAAGGGTATCTACAAAGTGCAGGGGCAAACTAAAACGGTAATGAGTTCGTTTGGGGTTGAGATTTCGTTTCTTCCGTCCATGAATGGAGTCGCCCATCTCGTCGACCGACGTGAAACTCCTTTTGGAGGCCTCTGAATGCCCCTTCCTTCTTTTTGTCATGAAGTCGTGATAATAGTAGTGTCAAGATATGCGCAAAGTCGTCAAAGTGTTGGAGTGAGGTCATCAGTATGTATCAATAGCGCAAAACCACCAAGGCGCAGGGCCATGCAGACTGGCGCATCAAAAATCAATCGCTGTAGAAAAATGCCATCACGACTTCCCCCACAGGCTCTGTGCACACTCATCGTTGCACATTTCGCGACAGCCTTCAAACCATACGCTGCGAAGAGCATTGGCAATTGTGAAGCGCATATCGATGTCCTTCTCGAGACATCGTTTGACAAGGTCAATAACCTCAGCGCCACCTGCTGCAGCGTGCCGAAGTGCGCCGTCGTCCCATTCAGCGTGAAGAATTAGTTCTGCAGTCTTGCTGGGCATCGGATGTCGGAATGGCAAATCTCCAGTACACAGCGCGTAAACAATTACTCCAAAGGCCCAAACATCACCGGCGGTCTCGAACAGTTTGCGACTGACAGACAAACCTTTCGGTGAAGCGTATTCGAGGGTGCCAATAATGCAAGACGCCGTCCGCTTCGGCAGCTCGCCAGATAAAGACAGGTACTCCAGTTCGCGCTCGGCGACCGAGCCTTCGTCAATGCTCTCACTGTGCAAAAAGTCTGCAAGTCCGAAGTCGCAGAGTCTGAGCAGGCCACCTTCGGTCTCAGCATTGGGCACTGTCATATCAACCAGGCAGTTCTCGAGCTTAACGTCACGGTGGCAGACACGTATGTCTTCGTGCAAATATCGTAGTGCACAAGCCAGCTGGTACGCATAGCTCTTCGCCAGCTTCGGTGGGAGACCCTTTCGGCCGTTATTGCTGGAGGCGTTGTGTCTTGAGTTTCGCACTAGGTCAAATAATGTGCCGCCTGTGTTAATGTCCATGACGCAAAAGGTTGCAAAGTCCGTTTCGTAGACCGCATGAAGGCTCAAGATGTGGCGATGTTTCAGATAGCGCCATATCGACACTTCATGTTCGACTTCTTGCTGTGCCTTCTCATTCTCCGCTTCATTGATGCCAGAAATGCTTTTGCGCACGATTTTCACAGCCCGTACGGTGCGTTTGCCGTGCTCATCGAGGGAATGCACCTCTTTCACAACGCCAAACCCGCCTCGATTGATTGTGCGACCGATCACGTACTCATTATTCAGGCCGATACTCTGACCTTCATCGTCAGGCTTCGGTTCGGCGGCGGCCTCTTCCGCGTCTCCTCTGCCCCAATTCGACAGAAATGCGTGTGCTGGGCTGATAGACGTGTGCGCTGAAGTCGAACGTCGTGAGGAGCGACGAGATGCCACTCCAGGAATCCTTTGCGGGCGCATTCGGATTGATCGTGTGCTGGAATTTCGACTCAGTGTATCATTCAAATCTTCAATAGGCGAAGCTACCGGTGACAGAGAATGGTCTACGCGACGCGCCTCGGGTATAGTCTGCGGCGATACCATTAGCTTTGCAGCTATCGAATCCAAGGGGTCGGTCAACGTGCTGTAGTCGGTTGGCGACACGGGAGTCTCCAGCGCATTGTCATTGGACGGAGACATTGTCGATGCGGATGTCAGGCACGCTGTCGGCGCTTCCAGGTCGCTTCTCGTCTGAGGCCTCACTGGCCGGCCGTGGGACTGGTTCTCCTACGTGTCACGTGTTGGCACAATTCAAACTCGTTATTCTCACGTATCGGACCTACCGGTGAAGGGGTTCGTCTTGAACTGGACGGGATCGTAAATTCCGACAAGTCCTCGGCCGAGGGAAGGCTCCCTATCAGCCATTTCGTCCGCATCGGCTGTGACGTCCTCTGCGCGTCGTGGTGGTGACTTTGCTCGGGGCTGTCCGGGTCGTCGGACGCCGAGGACACCGGCCTGTCTCTCGGCGAAGGAAGATAGTAGGATTGTCCGTCCGTCGTCGGTTCTTGCCGTGGGGCAGAAGGATATTGCTCTTCCACGCTTGCTAAGAGTTGCCTGGAGAGCCTCGATCTCGGCCGTGCGCTGCTCTGCGCGACTGGCGGAAAAGGCCCGCCAGGAGACTCCCGAGCCATTCTGCTTGGGCTTGTCGACTCTCTGCACGTCGTAGGTCTTTTTAACAGGGTCGTTTGGTTTGAGGAGATCGTTGTCCGTGTTCCCGTCGTCGGCGCTGCCTTTGCGAGAAGCGACGGCTTCTTCGTCGGAATCGCTGTCCTGCAGGTATTTCTGGGGAAACCTAGGTTAGCGCCAGATTTCTGGATCACGTGATTCAAGCATCGCTCACCGTGCCCGCAAATGGCGAAGCGACTGTGTGTCGAGGGACGACGACGGCGAGGGCGCCCTTGGGCGAGGCCTCTGTGACAGATGGTAGCCGCGTACCGTGCGGCGTCGATGAGCGTGGGAGGCCGTCGGTGGGGTCTGATCCTCGATGTTTTGCCGAGGGTGCAGGACTTATGCCGCGACCAGTGCGAGCGGCCGACCTGGAGAGTGTGTCGTCGTCGGAGCTGTCATCAAGATATGCCAAATTGCCCGCTGCGAGTGCTGCAGCCTTCTTCTGATCACTCAGGCCCGGCAGACTGCCACGCCGGCCTGTTGGCGCTGGGCTGGGATGGCGGTCGGAGGTCTTTTTGACGGGCACGTCTAGAAAATCATCGTCGCTGTCGCGGAAGGCGTCGATCAAGGCAAAGGGCGAGCTCACGCTCTTGCTCGCGGAAGGAGCACGGGGCGGACGCGGCGACGGTGACGGCTTGACCACGGGCGATGCCTTGGTCTTGGGTCTGCTCTTCCTGTTATCGTCCTCGTCACTGTCATCTTCGAAACCGGTCGCAAAGGGGTCAGCTCGACCGCGACGGCGGGCGGTTTGGACTCGTAGACCACTGAAATGCTTCTGAATGTCGTATGCGGCCATAAACGGCTGCCACTGCTGTTATTGTGGGAGGGTGGGAGTCGCGCTTCGTGTCGGAAACGGCATGAAGCCAGCTGGAGACAAGGAGCAGCTACACCTCTACAGTATTATTCGGAGTGACAGCTGCCAGGCGGGCGGGCAGACTGGCAGTGACGGGACAAGGAGTCGCGGTGGTGTTGGGAGAGACGAGCAGATCCTCACACTCGGGGCAAAAGAGGGGCAGACCAGCGGGACAGCAGTCTTTATTGCGGTACGCAGAAGAGGCATCGGGCATGACAGGGCCAAGGGCGCTTTCTCTTGGCGGGCGCTGTACAGCCTCAACCCTGGAGGAGAGAGAGTCTTTGTGTTTTGGCTCTCACCTCCGTTTTGGCTGGATGACTTGGGAGGAATACAGCCCAATTCGGCCGCAAGGTGGAGCGCCGGCTGGCACAGGCCTGTACTCCCCCATCCGGCCCGCGCACACCGTCAAAGCAAATCCACGGTCAGAGCCGGTCAGCTAATGAGAGACGCTCGAGCACAGATGATTCAAGCGTCATCTCGACCGAACCCGCCTTCTACTACAGCTCTACAGCAGCCTTTGTCCAAAGCCCTTCTACTGCAGGTAACAAAGCTAGCACTGCAGGCGGGGAGGGTCGATCTTCTGTGCAGGGTGGCTCGCGCGCATGTGCATTCACACCATACAGCACAGCGCCGCAGAACCTACGACAACGTGCCGCCGAAGCGCCACGAACAGAGTTCGGTCATTGCCGGCTCCCACTCTCATCAGTTCCACACCGTAGCAGCAAGGGTATCGCTTCCCGAATCGGCGACACGGTAGATAGATCCCGCACCATCGGTCATCACGAAAGCGAAGCGGAAAAGATGTCAGTCTGCCTCCCACGGTGGTTCATGCGGTGCTGGACAGATGCATTCACCGAGCTTGGGGAGAAGTTTGGCACTTCGCTGGGGTCTCCAGGAGATCGGACAGCGTGCATGACCGTGGTGGAGTTATGGATGGGAAGCTCCATTGTTACTCGGCGAATTAAGGCAGGCCAGCAGCCGAAAGTGTTTTCTGTGGCGCGCGGAAACCGAATCACATGAAAGGACCGTGTGGGATCCTTCCTCGTGCAGCTAGAGCTCCAGCTGTATCTGCGGCCAAGACAGCAAGCGGTAGTAGTTTAGCAATGCCAAGCGTAGGCTTGTTTGCGATGATGAGGTGAGGTGGAAACAGGCGCAGCTGGCGATTGATAACGATTTCAAATATCGACAGGCTGTCTTCTACCACGCCGCTGCAATGGCGGATTCCATTATCGTGTGACTAGCAGGGAGTATAGAGCAGGCAAGGAGGCCGTGCGGCCATTAGACAAATACCACCAAGGCCTCGGTGGAGCGCGTGAAGATGGCATCAGTCGCGGGACTTGCGAGGCGAGACAGCAAACATTCGAACGTCGCTGTCCACAGGCTTGCTGAGCCACGGTCGCGGTCGCCTCGTACCCATGCAGTGTGCTCCCACAATCAATGACTTGGATTTTGGTATCCACGCGAACATGGAAATGCTGTTCATGTTTGCACTCGACCGTGTGGCGGGGCGGGCAGAACAAGTCGGCACGCGGGCCGGTGCACAGACGCCGAGATGGTGAGGCAGTGAGGCTGGTGGGTGCACAGGTTCAGCACTGCAATATCACCATGGCCCCTCTGCCTTCTCCCGCACGCGAGCGTAGTGCCGTCGTAGTGGAAGCTGCCACCGCACCGTAGCCCGGTGCGCATTCGAGATCCGCGCGTCTGATCGGTCTGGCGGCTCGTCGTCAACGAACCAATAGCACAGAGCGGCATCCTTCACATTCACATGACGCCAGCATCGCGATAGCCACAGGAACAACTCGATACGAGAGCTCGCTCAGCACTGCACCGCTCCGCACCACGACCAACTCCCCACCGACCCTCCTTCCACGCATCCACGCACGCATCCACGCACGCACGCACGCACGCACGGCCTGAGGCTGCGCCGATGCAGCATGGCCGACGTGTGTCGAAAGCTCTTCTCGTGCTGCGGCGGTAAGCAACCCAAGCCAAGCCTAAACCGACCCTCCACCAGCTCCAGACATCCCATGCTGACTGCTTGTCAGCCCGCTCCAAGGTCGACTATGACAACGTGCTGGCCGACTCGGAACGCGAAGCTGTCGCCGACCTCCTCAACTACCTCGAAAACGTAACCCTTCCCCCCGACCTGATGCCTGCGCATAGCTGACCCACCGCGCGAGACACAGCGTTCAGAGACAGACTTCTTCTCCGGCGAGCCCTTGGCCGCTCTGTCCACGCTGGTCTACAGCCAGAACATCGATCTTCAGCGAAGCGCAAGCTTGACCTTTGCCGAGATAACCGAGAGAGGCACGTCACCGCCATGCGCGTGCTGGATGGCATGGCCCATCACTGACCTGGATATGTGTACAGATGTGCGCCCCGTCGACCGAGCCACTCTCGAGCCCATCCTCTTCCTCCTCGAAAGCAGCGACATCGAGGTCCAGCGGGCGGCCTCGGCCGCGCTAGGCAATCTCGCCGTGGATGGACACAACAAGACCCTCATCGTGTCGCTCGGCGGTCTCACGCCACTGATCCGGCAGATGAACAGTCAGAACGTCGAAGTGCAGTGCAATGCGGTCGGCTGTATAACAAACCTGGCCACGCACGAAGAGAACAAGGCGCGGATAGCACGGTCTGGTGCTCTTGCACCATTGACCAGGCTCGCCAAGAGCAAAGATATGAGGGTGCAGCGCAATGCGACTGGCGCTCTGCTGAACATGACACATTCAGACGACAACCGCCAACAGCTGGTCTCGGCAGGCGCAATCCCTGTGCTTGTCAGTCTGCTCAGCAGTCCCGACACAGATGTACAGTACTACTGCACAACGGCCCTCAGCAACATCGCAGTAGACAGCACGAACCGTAAGCGGCTTGCGCAGACTGAGCCGAGACTCGTGCAAAGCCTGGTACACTTGATGAAGGGGCAGGCGCCAAAAGTGCAGTGTCAAGCCGCTCTGGCACTGCGGAACCTGGCCAGTGACGAGAAGTACCAATTGGAGATTGTGAAAGCTGGGGGACTGACCCCATTACTTGGATTACTACAAAGCAGCTACCTGCCTCTCATCCTATCTGCAGTCGCGTGCATTCGGAACATCAGCATACATCCCATGAACGAGTCGCCTATCATCGATGCTGGCTTTTTGAAACCTTTGGTAGACTTGCTCGGTTCGACTGACAACGAAGAGATCCAGTGCCATGCGATATCGACCCTGCGAAACTTGGCTGCATCATCAGACCGGAACAAGCAGCTTGTGCTCCAAGCAGGAGCGGTCGTCAAGTGCAAGGAGCTGGTGTTGGAGGTACCACTGAGCGTGCAATCCGAGATGACTGCCGCGATTGCAGTGCTCGCGCTGTCAGATGACCTGAAACCGCAGCTGTTGGATCTTGGCGTGTTTGAAGTACTGATTCCTCTGACCGAGAGCGAAAGTATCGAAGTACAGGGCAATAGTGCTGCCGCTCTTGGCAACTTGAGCAGCAAAGGTGAGCCGGCACGCACCATAGTGCCTGCATGGATGCTGATTCTCTACAGTCGGTGACTACACCCTTTTCCGATCATCATGGAACCAGCCATCAGGCGGCATCCATGGCTATCTCAACAGATTCTTGGCCTCAGGAGACCCCACCTTCCAACATATTGCGATCTGGACCCTACTACAGCTTTTGGAATCAGGCGATGAGGGACTAACGGATCTGATCAAGAAGTCCGAAGATGTCATGCGAATGGTCCGCGAGATCAGCGAGAAGACCGTCGAATCCGAAGACGAAGGCGATGAAAGCGAAGATGGAGAAGGCGAAGTTGTCGCGCTTGCCCGGAGGTGTCTTGACATCAGCAATGGCGACGTAGCGCCTGGCAGCAGCAAGACCGACCGCCAGCCGTCTTCATACAAGACCTAGAGGGACGATCAGTTCTGGCCATCTTCTGGTGCACCGACTTGAGCTGGCCAGGGCGATTCTTTTGCATTGTCAGTGTTGATTGAGCGAGCTAGCGAGCAGATCCAGGTTTTACAGCATCAAATGGCGTTTCGACAACCGGCGCTTGTCCAACGGCAGCGCCATTAGGCTGGGCGTTTTGTTAAGCGAGGATACGAAATGCGTAATTATCAAGAGTGTTTGGATGGATGGAGTGACCGAAGCATACCTACTCTATACCTCTAGACAACGTGGCATAAATGGATAATGCACCCAATTCGCCTTTGTGCGAATTCCATCGGATTGTGGTAAGCCGTATTCAAAACTCGCTTCTGTTGACAACTATAGGCAGAAATGGCGTGGCTTGCAAATGCAAGGCCGCTGCCAGAATATAACGATATCCTGCATACTTCCAGCATTCTGCAGTAGCACACGTCTAGCGGGCATTGCCGCCTCCGAGTTCATACAGCTATTGGCCGTTCCACGATTAGCCAACATATGAGTCTCCGCCATTGGACCGTGAAAAAGAGTATCGAGAGAGTTCAAGCCGTGAGCCGCATACCCAGTCTACAACACATCTCGGCGGTCAGCTCGCGATGAACCAAGGCCAGCCATCATACTTGCTGACTCACGTAGCATCCTCTGACGAATGACCGAAAGCGTTCTACCAGCTTAGGTCACGACGTGTTTCCCAGTCTCACAATTCTTGCGCCATATGCATGCAAGAGGAATGCGAACCCAACCCGACATCTTCAAGTTGAGACATGATAGGTCAAGATATCTGCCACGATAACGCATGTTGCGCACAACACAAAATTGCAGCTGCAGGATCCGTGGCTGTCGGCTCAGCTGTAGCTGTAAAACACCGCCGCGAAAAGGCACATAAGATGGCGCACAATGCGTCTTCTCATGCCTACGTGCTTTCACGCTGACCGAAACCACTCAGCTCCTCACCGTCTACACCAGAGACTTACCAAAATCCCACAATAATGTCAAACTCAAGAGATCTCTACTCAACACTCCAAACGACCGCGACGGCACACATCCAAGCCTTCAACTCCCCCAACCCTTTCGACGCCGATGAAGTCTACGCCTACCGCACCCCAGATTGTCCCATGCGCTTCCATCCAGCCTCGCAAATGCCTCCCCCCTTCAACGGCACCATCACGCGCATCGAACACGAGCCCGCTCTCAACATGCTCGCGGCCATCATGACCCACGTGCATGTCGAAGTCCACGAAATGGTCATCGACGTGGAGAGGAGGGTCGTCAGTTCGCGAGTGACAGTGCATTACGATTTCAAAGCGGTCGGGGAGGACTGGCCGGAAGAGAAAGATTATCAGATCGCGTATGTTTGGATCACCGGGATGGATGAGGCCGGCACGAAAATCGTGAGGATGGAGGAGTGTATCGATGCCCACGCTGCGAAACCCATGTTGGAGAGGGCGATGGCGTACGCGAAGCTGACGCAGGCTTCGGCTTGAGATGAGAAGTTGACCACGCTGGACCTCGGGTCCAGCAGGGTCACTTCGCTCGAAGATGGAAGTCGAGCTGATCCACCTCTATTGCGAGAGTGACTGTTTTGGAGGGACGACCGAGGCGGACAAGAACTTGGAGCGAAGCGGAAGGGGTTGTGCATGCAGCTGGATCGTGGTAGCTCCATTCCATGCGGAGGTTAACTAGGGCTTTGTAGAGATGTAGACCCTGAACGATTCTACTGAACCCTAGGCCCCACCCACTAATGTCGATAAGCACAGACGCATGTCCACAAGTGAGATTCTTGACTGTGCACGAGCCTCTTCAGCTCGGCTCCTACAGTAAGATCATGCTGTTCACGTTCGTTGATGGACTGCCGAGAGGCCTTGCAGATGCTGGCACACGAGCCAAAAGTGCACAGATCATGCTGCCGGGCAGCGCTGTCAACTCAGCCATTGTGGCCTGTCGATTCTGCTTCCGCTACAACCCACCGTGTGGAATGTCTTCCATTTCTCGGCGCGACACCAGTGGGAGCGGGAAATAAATGGCAGCTTTATGGCGTCAGATCTCCAATATCCCAGATAGCTTAGATTCGTCAATACTACTGCCGTCTCGCTCTGGGATCGTCTGCTTCTCGCTTCCTGTAGTCTCGCTGCTCCTTCGTGCGAAGACTTCCACCACCACCTTCGTTCCTTCGCTCCCAGCCACCAAGTCGAACGACCAAGGCCGTCGCGTTATCTGCATCGCCTGCGGTCTCAACTGCGAAGCTGACCAGATCTCTCGCTGCCTGGTCCGGGGTCTTCGCCTCTTTGATTATGTCTACGATTTCTTGGTCCTCCAGGTGCCCAGACACGCCATCTGACATGAGCACGATGAATGCGTAACCGGCTGGTGGCAGTTCCACAGTCGTGAGCTGTGGCTCAGCTGACACGCCGATCCGTTTACTGCCAATATCGCCGAATGCACGAGTGTTGGCCAGTCCAAGCACACGCTCCTCACCGAAGCTATCCGTGACAAAGGAAGCAGCGTACCTACGAAGTCTGTTTGCTTCAGTCGGCATGGACGGATGGTGATTAGCTGTTATGGGAACAGCGGCGCCATCGTGAGTTCGGCAAAGGAGGATCCTGGTATCTCCGACGTGAGCTGCTACGAGAGTGCTTGGACTGTTTGGGTGCCAGAAAGGCGTTGGTGTTGGCGTTGAGACGAGCGCTACTGATGCCGTCGAGCCACCTTTAAAGCGTGTATTCCCACCGATGGCCTTGTCGAGATCCGGAGAGGATCCTCGAGGCGCCGGTCTTCTTCGTAGATTTTGAGAAGCCTCCCGTTCAGGGTGAAATAGCATGTCCTGATCGTTGATGGGCCGGTCATCCATGATAGGATCATTCATTGAAGAAGCTCTTTCTCTCAGCGTTGCTTCGCGCGAGCTCGCGCCCTGACTGTGTTTTGCTGCCTGTGCAGTGGTGAAGTCCAAATCTGCCTTCAGAAAGGCATATGTCAAGATGGTTTCGATGGAGCTGTGGCTGCTAACGGATGCCTCCCCTTCACCCAAAACCGCCGGGAAGTATTCGGGGCGAAACCTCTTGAAGTAACCACCAACCATTTCTTTCCAAGAGCTCACAAGGCTCTTCTGCAAGTCTTCCGGATCCTGCTCACCCATAATGCCACCGATCGAATCTGACTCTTCCTGCCCCTCTTCACGCCGCAATGTGCTCTCCATGCCGAAAAGCAGAGCCGCCTCTTCGATGTAGCCATGTAGCCTCTCACGCAGAAATTCCGAGCACTCGCTTCCGCCATGGCCGTCGAATACGCCGAAGTAGAAGACTTGCGGGTCTCCCGTATCTCGGATGGAAACTATGCTCTGGTTGATCTCCCGCTTGCCGCTTATGCTCACGGGCTGCTTCTTGGCAAAGGCCGGAATCTCGACGGTGCCTGCCTGGTATGTGTCCTCGTTGTACGGGCGACTTCCCCTGCTCACACCAGCTCCAAAATGATGTTTTGCACTCTTGAGAGGTATTCGCACGACCGTAGTGTCTCGCGAGACTGCCGTGCTGGGCAGTTTCGAGCTTCGTGGCGACGGTCCTTCATGGGGCTTGGAGTCTGATCGCGGTAGTTTGTGATGACCCGGGCCCGATTTGTCGGGCGACAAGGAAGTGGAGGGCAGATGAGTGACGAAATAATCGTGAAAGGCACGTCTCTGGGCGGGGGTGCAAGATTTCGGTTGCGTGATTTCTTGACAGCATTTCTGGAGAGCGTGTCGTACAGAATATGGAGTTCCGTGGTGCCGCAAGGCCATATCGGTAGGGTAGGGAGAAGAAATTTCACAGGTGCTCGTCGGCGCTTCTCAGTGGAAGTCTGGGTGTTCTGTGCCCGCAGACATAGACATGACGTTGAGCCTCAGCTAGGACACTAGCTTTACCCACAGCAAAGCGGATGAGGCCCTCGGAATAGAAGCTTGCGAGAGGGTGGCCGCTGGCGGAGGTGGATGCGCCGGATGGCGGATCTCTCCGCCCACGTGGCCTGCAGGCTTCCTCCCTCCTATGTGTTACCTTATAAGTTGAGCCTTTCAGCCTCCACGGGACATGATGATTCTCCAGCCCTCGCACTGGACACTCTATTCAAGCTGCGGCCGACCAGCAGAATGCGACAAGCCGGCCTGGTGGCAGAAGCTGGGACTACCGTTGCAGGCACTGTACCTGCGTGAAACCGGCAGAACAGCTCGTACAACGTGACACAGGGCTTAAGCACTGCAGAATGTAGTCCATCCCACCATTGACTCCTGACTGGTGCTGGTACCATCGCTGGCCATGTCACTTATGCTCTCGAGATTTGTGTACTGTCACGCGGGGTTGGGTCCGATAGGACTACGTAGTCAAGGTGTGGACGATAAACGCCTTTTGCGGACCTCTCACAGCATCAATAAGATGTCTTCCGGCCCCTCATGTTCTGTTCTGCTCCAGTATATATCGTCTTATCAAGATTCCTGCTGTGCGACCTGGTTTTGCAGTGCCTTGGCATTGGGGACCCGCGCGTTTCTTTTGCCTCGCGCAGACGATAAGGACCGCGTGTCTTCTGATAGCATTTGATAACTTGTTGCTCGCCTTCTCCCACCACCACCACCGCCTGCCATAGACACGACAACACCTTCCGACACGTTTCGGACCGCATTGCTGGACGTGGTCTGACTGAAGAAGGGTGCATTCTTACTGTCAGCGCAGCACCGTCCAGTCCCAAGATCTCGGCGACAATAATAAGGAACGGGCAGCCTACTACCGCCGCAACAATCGTCTTGAGTTGGCAGAAATCCTTCTTTGGCAGCGCACCGACCGGTGCTGAACACACCCACGGATGAGCTTTGCTTGGAAGGAATGTCCATACTCTCAATGCGAATCGCCAAGGACACCTCTTCCGCGTCACTTCGCTCACCATCATGGAGCATGGCGCTGCCGCCAGAGCAGTGCCAAGCCTGCCCCGCGGAACAATCTCCTTTGGGACGGTGAAATCGTGCCGGTAGCCACGCACCTTTGCAGCATGGGGCAATTACATACAGTACCACTCTAGAGACCAGTGCCTTACTCGGCCATACCGATTGGTTTCTGTCCTTTGACTGCAGGTCAACCGCCTCATACCACAACGGACCGGGGCTGCTGGCAAGTGAGACTTTTTTCATGGGCCCATGATTATTCTGGACGTGCCCAACGCATCTTCCGGAAGCGTCCGCACAGGATCAAGCTTGCCGTGCTGTACAAGTTCCGGACAGGAAAATGCCCACTTCTCGGCGAGATGTCGCCGTGAACAGTCGAGCCAACTGATAGGGCCTTCATACAACCCCATCATCTCTCCGCTGTCGCTACCAAAATGGCCTGGCCACTGCTTCTAAAGTCATGGCTCCAGTCGCTCCCACATTTGCCTTAGCTTTCCCACGTGTTCTTGGCCATCTCGGCGGCTTGCCGTAAGAGCGCCTCAACGACTGGCGCAGGACTCAAGCAGGATTCCGACATGGACTTGTGACCGCAAATCCTACTGAGTTGCAGAGAGGACGCGTCAGTCCGCGGACAGTGCCACTGTGCTCTTGGAAAAAAGTTCCGTATTTCTTGGCAGCCATGTTTCAACATCGACTTAGGTTCAGCTTGCCGCCCGCACCTGTAGCCAAGATAATATCTGTGGGGAAGATCTGGCCTGGAGATCGAAAGCGAGAAGTCATAGACGTCACCTAACCTGGGCCAAAGTTCGAGTGTTGCATTCACAACAAAAGACCGAATAAACACCTGACTTTCCGTGTACCTGCGCTCTGGCTGAAGCAGCTGGACTACAGCAACGTGCGTCGTTGATGGGAATCCAGTGCTCGCGATGGACAAGAACGCGAGCGGAAAGCTCGCCTCTGTGATTGAGGAGCTTCTAGATCGAGGCTCGCGGAATCTCACCAGCCCAGTGTACGACTTTCACGACTCGTAGGAATGCTCAAATTTAGCTGCAGCGAGCCAATGCCAATGATCCTTGACAATGGCGAAAGCCAGGCTGTGCACATTCATTGACGAATCGACGGGACGCAAACAACTACAAGCTTCGGAGGGTTCTGCCATGGAGCTCCACCAGGCCGTGGCCCACGTCAGTAGGAACCTGTTCTCGCATAGCAGCACCGATGGCAGCATGCTCCCTTAAGTAAGGGCACTGACCTCGTACTTCCTTTACCCACCAACTTCTAGCCTTCTATCAAGCATCTCCTATACACGAGTCTCTCAAGACAGGGCAATATGCTGTTCCGCACAACTCTCGCCGCGGCCGCGGTTGCCTCTCTGGCAGCCGCGCAAGAGCAGACTCCGAACCTCACTGCTGCTCTCAGCAGCACGGAGGAGCTTTCATTACTCAACACGCTGCTCAGTCAACAACCAGATCGTATGTTGGCTACAGCTCCTCACCTACGCCAGCATCACCCGACTAACATCAATAGTCCTTGCAACGCTCGCGAATGCAACCAACATCACGGTATTTGCACCCAGCAACTCTGCCCTTGAGCCACTGGCCCAGGATGAGGAGTACGCTGCTATGGCAGCCATCCCAGGCTACATTACCGCATTCCTGAGCTACCACGTCTTCAATGGGACTGTGTACGCATCCACGATTTCGGGTACACCGATCTTCCCACACTCGCTGCTCAGCAATGAGACCTTCACCAACGTCACTGGCGGTCAAGTCGCAGGCGTTCGGACACGTGACGACAGCGTCGTTGTTAGCTCTGGCCTCGGTTTCAGTGCCAATGTTACTCAGGCTGATGTGAACATCACCAATGGAGTCGTCCACATTGTTGACAATATCCTCTACATTCCACCAAACGCTTCTACTGTTGCTCTGGCTGCCAACTTGACCGCTATCGCTGGCGCTCTGACTGCCACCGACCTTGTTGATACCATCGACACAGCTACAGACATCACCATCTTTGCTCCCAGCAACGAGGCCTTCGAGGCTATCGGCTCCGCCCTCTCCAATCTGACCGTCGAGCAAGCCACCGCTATCCTCCAATATCACGTCGTCAACGGCACAGTCGCTTACTCCAGCCTCCTTGCCAATGGCACCAACGTGACATCTTCCTCCGGTCAGCAACTCAATATCACCATCGATGATGGCGAAGTTTTCGTCAACCAGGCCCGTGTCGTCGCTGCCGATGTTCTTCTCGCCAACGGTGTACTTCACGTCATCGACGCTGTGCTCAACCCCAACTCCACCGTCGCTGCGGACCCAGACAACGACGACTCGGTCAACGTCTACTCTGGTGCTTCTTCTGGCGAGGTCCCATACACTTCAGGAATTCCAGCGGCAACTGCTACTAGCGCAATTGTCACTACTACTGATGCCGTCGCTGATGGCTACACTGCTGCTCCATCTGACGCGCTCAGCTCTGCTAGCCAGTCTGCTGCCGATGAGACCAGCTCTGCTGGTGCGGCCAAGGTCACCGGTGCAATTGGTGTTGCAGCTCTTTTCGGTGGTGCAGCATTCCTTGCCCAGATATAAGCTGTCTATCACAACAAACTTTGGCGTCGATTCGAGAACTTCATTTTTACGTGAAGTCAGAGACGAGGAAGTAAAGATTTGCAGGAATTTGCGACAGCTTCGCCAGGGCTTGCTTGTATCGGTTTCATAACCCGCATGATGTGCAGGACGGAAGTAATATACGATGGTATCATGAAATAGACACAACCAAGAACAGATGAAACGAAGGCGAGAGTTCCAAATACTTCTCCATTCGGAACGAGTTCCAGTTCACTTCCGCACACTGGCGGAAAGCGTCCGCTGCTGAATCACATGACGATCGCCTCGAGCGCGTCTTTCCGTTCTGTCTGGTCAGACTCCGCACGATACTGCTAAAGTAGCATACAGTAGCATAGTACAAAGATGTGTTTAACGAAGCTTGAGTAAGTATAAACGTGGAGCTCCAGTAGTGGTCAGTTTCCTTCAGCTACGAATCCACGATGACCAACAGTGTCGACACCCACAAGTCTCTACTCCTCTACAGCTACTTCCGCTCCTCCTGCTCGTGCCGCGTCCGAACAGCTGCTCACCTGAAGTCAATTCCGCTCCAATATCGCCATGTAAACCTCGTCAAAGGTGAACAAAGGTCGCCAGACTATATGGACCTCGTCAATCCCAGTGGTCTGGTTCCCGCTCTTGTCGTGCAGGATGAAGATGGAAAGACACTGGCTACCGTCACCCAATCGATCGCGATTCTCGAGTACCTAGAAGAACACTTCCCGGACCGAAGGCCTTTACTGCCGCCGCTGGAACAGTGGATCGCGAGAGCGAGAGTAAGGGAATTAGTCAACATCATAGCCAGCGATATCCAGCCGCCGACCAATTTGAGGGTCTTGAAGAGGGTGAATGGACTGGGTGTAAGCAACCAGGAATGGTGTCAAGAAATGATGGCGGTGCCACTGGGTGCTTGTGAGAAGATTTTGCAGGAGACATCGGGAACGTACAGTGTGGGAGATGAGGTTACATTGGCAGATGTGTGTTTGGCACCGGCGGTGGAGAACGCCATGAGGTGGGAGGTGGAAATGGGGAGGTTTCCGGAGGTGATGAGAGTTTTTGGTGCGATCCGAGAGCTGCCCGAGTTTAGAGCTGGTGACTGGAGACATCAGGAGGATACGCCGAAGGAGCTCCGGACGAATTGAGCAATGAGACGGTTGGGAGGTGTGGACGGATGCTTCGACTCAATTGCCAGTCAGCTGTATCGTGCTTCTATTCCATTTCTGGCGTGATTATGTTACTGCTGCCGCCATCAATAAGCACATCTCGGATTGTTTCACAGCTCTTGACGCGAATGTCGACGAACGACTCTGGGCTGTAGAAGGCCGTGTGGCAGGTGAGAACCAACCGACCTTCTAACCATGATTCCTTGTTGCGGTATGCTTGGATGAGAGGATGCACGCGATCCTCAGGTATAGGCTCTTCCGGAAGCACGTCCAAAGCTGCACCTGAAATGATGTTCTCCTTCAGACAGCGCTCCCTGACAAGTGATAAATATTAGCAAGTGTCTCAGACAGCAGGGCGGCATCCACGGAATGCTTTCTTACACTGCATCAAGCTGGAGGACTTCGCCGCGCGAAGTGTTCACCAGCACTGCGCCTTTGGGCAGTAAAGACAGTAGATCGTAGCCAATAAAGCCTCGCGTTTCTCTTGTACATGGCGAGTGTAGGCTCAGAACATTGCTTCTGCGAAATAGCTCTTTTACGTCCTTGGTCCGCTCCACGTTCAAACTCTTGTCAACGCCGTTGGGAAGGTACGGATCATAGAATAGAACGTGGAAGCCGAAAGCTTTCGCTCTCAAAGCTGCGGCCGTTCCGATCCTGCCGAGACCAAACACGCCAAACGTTGACTGCTGAAGGCGTGCCACCAGCGGTGTTTCGATGGGCATCCAGGGATCGGGCGGAGTGGCTCTCTGGCGCTCATTATGCAAGAGTATACCTCGACGCATGGACAGCATAAGACCAATGGCATGGTCTGCTATTTCAGCAGTTCCATAGTCGGGAACGTTGCAAACCGTCACGCCTGCTTTGGCCAACGCGACCCGATCAAGGCGATCGTAGCCGACTCCCATGCGTACAATGCTATCCATATCTCTCTCAGCCTCAGCTTTTGCTTTTTGGGTAGAAGGCCAACTCACACCTTCAAATTTGGAAACAATGCCACGTCAGACTCTTTGAAACCAATCTTGAGGACCATGATTCCATTGACTCGCTTCCTCAGGTCTTCGGCAATGGCGGACCACGGCTTTGATTCTGCTGTACCGGTTGGCCATAGACCCGTCGAGACGAATTCCAGCTTATAGTTCTGACCTGGGCGAGGCGCAAAGATTTCTTGTTCGAGAACATCATCCTAAGACGATAGGTTAGCACGTTTGGCCGGCATCTCTCTGGAGTTGGTGGGCGTACAGGATACAGGCCATCCGCCTGGATGATGGTGAAGGTAGGGACCTCTGGCTCTACTTCGACACCCATGTTATCGAGCTCTACACCACAGGCTTGGGAGTAGCAGATACATATGTACTGCGTTGCTGAAGGTCAGACGGCCAATGTCCAGCTTCGCCTACATCGGCCGGCTAGCATATGGTCGGTTTCTGATCGCGCATATATCGCCCGAGAGCCGAAATCCATCTTCTCGCGATCAGTGGCCTATCCCTCCACACTAAGTGCCTCGTTACGGGGTGCTTAGGGGGAAACAGGTTGAGTGCGGCGAAGTTAAGCTGCCTCAGCCATGTCAAGGTCCAATGCCGGCCGCCGCACGGACGTTACCAGAGGCTCAAGAGTCAATACTTCATCCATTCTTCAATGTTCGATATGGTGATTCACCGATGCTCTGAAGGAAGCACAACGAGAAGCAGCATCGCCAATTTGGTCGCAGTCTTTGCTTGCCGATGCACAAAGTACAGAGCAGAGAGCTTGAAGTAACTGATTCCTGCACATCAGCAACCCGTACAGGCGGTCGACTTCGATGTTATAGATGAGGCTTTCATCGCGAATCGCTTGTCATTTGGTTGCGCAGCAGATGGGATCGCATGAGGAGAGCGCTGATGCCACGAAAGGCGACGAATTGCGAGAATCAGTCGAGCCCGAGTGTATTGAAGGTCGACGCTGGTAGAATGCCGCTCGCCTGGCCTGCGGAAGTGAGTGGCCGGATCGCTCAGTGGTGCTGCAGCATGGACTATGTACTGATGGATGCTTCATATTTCAAGCTTCCGCGTCTGGTGTCCGCGGTCTGTGAGTTGGGAACTCTCATCAACAGTGACTTATTCCCCCTGGCTCTGATGAGAGCCATCTCAAGCCTAGTGCGAGACAGTACGTTGATAGCTCTTCTTCCGTCAAGGAAGATGCTCCCGCTCTTCAAGTGAAGACTAAGAGGCCTGACTTTTGGCATTGCATACGAAATGGGAGCAAGACGATTCATGACCCTGTGGATCCACTTCCTGATACTAATAGCTCTATCATGGTTACTGCGATCGTACCGGACAGACGCGAATCCAAGGTCTAGATTGGCTATCGAAAATAGGCTCAGTTATGAGCGCTCACGAATGAAAGCTTACGGTGTCAGCGTCATGGTG
This sequence comes from Pseudocercospora vitis, assembly GCA_026120125.1. NCBI lineage: Eukaryota > Fungi > Ascomycota > Dothideomycetes > Mycosphaerellales > Mycosphaerellaceae > Pseudocercospora > Pseudocercospora vitis. Next base: position 204,932 of record JALRML010000003.1, on the reverse strand, counting down.
TAGGGAGTCTCGCAATTCTCAGATGGTGCTCTACAGGCCAATGCTGTGATTTAAGAAGAACCTGTCACATTTGAACAGCAATTCGTTGCGTATATCATCTACAATTCACCTGCAAAGATCAATGGCGTTGCGCGACTGAACAAATCAATAGGCATCTCCCCACATATCCTTATCATTAGTAACCTGGTCTTCTTCAGCAATAGCACCTCTCATGGCATTCTCCTCTTTAGCCCTTTGCTTTTGCTCCGCCCTGGTCGGTAAGCGTGGTGTCATGATGGGTGTGACCATAGCTTCTCTCATATACGGACTGTACGGTGTGGCTGGACCGGCAGTCACAGGTCCTCTCCAGGGCGTCAACCCATACTCAATCTCCTGGCGGACGATTGCGGGAGACTTCAATGCGTCCCTCGGAGACAGCATACCACCAGGAGACCTCATGGCACCAGCCATCGCAGTTGCTGGAGACCTCATCGCTGCAGAGGTCGGCGATCTCATCTCACCAGACGTTGGCGATCTCATCGCGGCTGGCGACAGTGGAAATGCCTTCTTGTAAATGTCTTGCTGAGATTGTTGTTGCTTGAGCTGGTCGTTCATCGCGCGCAGTGGCAGGGGATTATTCGGTCCCGAGACTGGCGAGCCGCTGGTCTTCTTGGGAAGCGCAGCCCTGATGAACTCGCTAGACGTGTTCATTGCTGGAGCTTGCGTCAATTGTTGAGGGTAGGCCGCAGGTGGGTCCCGGGCTGCTGGCAGTGTATCAGATTCGAAGGTTCGCGCGGTTCCTGGTGTTGTTGGAGGATATTGACTGTCCACAGTACCTGCAGTCGGGGGCTCCGGCGGAACACCTGGATCGGTATATGTTCGAGGTGATAATGGAGTTCTTGCCCCATCGCTGTTGTCATCTCGTCGCAGGGGAGCACTGATCGTTAGGCCATGATCCTTCAGCTTCCGAACGCCTTTCCGTAGCTTTCCAGCCCCGGACGTATTCGTCTCTCCAGTCTGGTTGCTGCCAAAGGACGAGGTCCTTAGGTCACGATTAGCGCGCAACGGAGACTGCGGCTGCTCGTAGTAGTGAGGCGAGGTTGGTCCACTGTAGTTCTTAGGGTACACAGGGACAAAGCCAGGAGATTTTGGGCTGGTTGGACTCAGTGGCCCACTAAAGCTCTCACCGGTTCGAACGCGCTCCAGAGCACGATTACGATATGCGGGAGGTGATTGAGGGGAAGTTTGTTCCTCATGAGCCAACACATGCCCCCAAACGTTCGCTAGCTCGTCTTGTTGTCTTTGCCTATCCCGCTCAACAACATTATGGTCAAAGCTCGATATGCTGGCCATTCCAGGTGAGCCGTAATCGCTCCTAGTACCGCTTTTCACACCCGCACTCCCCCTCTTAGATCCCGGCAATATCCTCTTCCAGCCACTGGGGCTCTTCACAGGTGAGGGATCGAAAGCTTGATACATGTGGGTGACCATTTCTCTGGGTCTGTCGGCCATCAATTGTGCTTGCTTGCGCAGTCTACGTCCGACGGTAAGAAGTAAAGTGACCAGAATCAGTGAGAAGCCCACGTATGCTCCTAGTATACCGGCCAACTCGTAGGGCAGTTTCGCACGGTCTCGTATCGCGTGCGCCGAGAATGGTGGACCTTTATCAGGCGCTGGTGCTGGGTCGAGGTCGATATCAACGTCCCATAATCCAGCGCTCACTCCGGAAGCTGCAGACAAGAGGGCCAGAGCTGTATAGCTGAGATAGACGGCGCCACCTCTTCCCATCTTGAGTAAGTGAATAGCCCCGAGACTGTATTTTTGACTCCAATATGTACACCCAGGGCAGAAGACGATAGGAAAGGTTGATCAGCAACTCACTCTAGCATTGCGAAGTCACACGTGGGACCCTCGCTATGTATAAGCCAGCACGATGGCCATCACGGCCTGGCTGCAGGCCATTTGCTTGGGATGTGGTGTCGAGAGCCATGTAGAGGATCTGATTGGGAGAAGTCGGCGCGTAAAGACTTGCCTGGCTCGACGGCTGGTTCCGTCTTGCAGAAGCGGAGCGGAGCCGAGAACCATCACCTTCCGCACGGCGCTTACAGACCTCAGACGACGAAAGGATCACCTCAACCGGAGCCTGGCACTACAGTCACCACATGGGGACAACGGTGTGCTGTAGACGCGCCTCTTTTAGCACAATCCTGACGCCAATTTGTCCAGTCTCAGCTCAGCCTTGTCTCTGAAGGATCTCTCACGCGACCCGACCATCTCCATCGTTGTAGCGGTCAGAATTCTGGGTTGGCAAAATCGGATCTTCAGTATTAAAGCATGGGTGCAAGGCCGCCTCAACAAATCGCACCATCAATACAGGACGACGCGGCAGGCCAATCCGAAACTTCGGTTTTCTAGACTAATTCGAAAATCCGATCCGGCAACCTGGCAGACTTGTGCTTCTGTACAGCCTCTCCATGCATAATACCAACAACGTAGCAAGGCCCGATCCATACGTACTTGCCGTTGTTGTGGAGTCTCAAGGCACCTGGCATGCCAGAGTTGTTGAAGACAACAATCAAGTCCCCGTCGTGCAAACCACCCGGTCCGATACCAACCCGCCCGTTAAGCGTCTTGAACAGCCGCCGTTGATGACAAGCCCGGTCTACACAGGATCGAAATCTCATCGCCGCTTGCGTGACTTTGTCGTAGCCGGACAAGTCATGCTCTCGAAGCGATGGCGGCAGTGCGCGATGCATCTTGAGGTACCAGTGGAATGCCTCGAATTCCGCGATATCTGTATCACTAGCGTGACCGCCGACCCAATTTTGCTCACCCGACAACACGCGGCCGAGCTCAGATCTGAAAGTAGCCGGAGACTTGTCTCGGGCGGGCGCAAAGAAGCTTTCGATCGCGCTGTTCAGAACTGAATATAAATGCTTTTCGTCATGCATGTTCATGGACTCCGTTCGGCTGGAGATGTCGTCGACTGGTATGCCTCTTAGTGAGAGAATTGATGGTTCTTCTCTCTTGTTCCATGTGCTGGGACTCATGGCAAGTCCTTTACCAGCGTTCCACGCATCCAGAAAGTGGAAAGGGACAGCATAACCATTCAGCTCCTCACGGAACTCTAATGACCATGATGGAACCAGATTAGGGGTTCTGGCGGCTGTGAGAGATCGTCTCTGGAGGGCGCGCGGCGTCCCAGAATATTCGATGAATACTCGCGTAGCATCTCGGTAGATCGCAGAAATTGGCTTCTCGTAGTCAACTGCGATAGCATAGTGGTACTTGGCCCGATCTTCCGGCAGCATCACCAGCAAACCAAGCATAGCATATATGTAGTCGCGTGGCTCTGAAGCTTTGAAGTTTTCCAGGAAGACACGCAGTTCGAACAATGAGCTGCTCAAGTCAATCCTGGCCTCTATTGGTACGCAGGCCTTGTCCACGAAATGCCACAGCGTCACTGCGGCTTGCAAATTCGCGGCATCTGCAAGAGCAAAGGGTAACCATTCCGAGTTATAGCACAGCCAAATGGCTACCCTCAAGATATCTGCCAATTCAAAAGTGGTCCAGCCGAAATAGCAGATGTTCCTCTTCGCAAGAGCAACTTCTTGCACGATCTTGAGTCTTCGTCAGCATAAGAGACTGGACCTTTGCAGAATGCTTACCCAGAGTCTGCGAAACCAAGGCCGCTTAAACAAATACATCATTGCGTTGAGGTTGATCTCCGGGTCCAGAAGCATTCGATGCTTCTGATTTCTCCCTCCATATTGAGATATCATGCTATATAGATCAAAGAACATACGAGTGTGCTGCTTCGCGTTCGTTAGAGCGCGATCGACTTCCTCCTTGATGAACGGGGCATAACCCTCATCATGTCCCAACCAGACCACGTTTCTAAACCCGCCCTTATAGATCAAAGCCATCATACTGACTTGCTGGGCCCGCTCATCCCTGCTCGTTTGATCGATGCAGATAGCGTCGATCCAAATCAACCTGTCGCATCCTGGTGATCTAATGCGATGGATGACTTCCGCGGCACTCTTGTTCACCTCAACGGCTACCCGGTTGACTTCTATGGTGGCCTTGTCTCTGGAGTCTCCCCAGCAGTAAGAAACCGTCTCGTATCGCGGGCGTTCGGCTTTAGGTATCAATATGGCCGTACGGAGAGTGCAGCGTAAAGGATCATATTTGTCGCCACGGTGGACCAGTAACAGGCGTATCTCAGTCCTGTCTTCCTTCAAGGGCAGGTAACGTATGCTTCTTGCATGAGGAGCTTGACTGCTCTCAGCCCGTACTGAACTCGGGGCCGGAACAGGACCGGGGCCTCCAGATACATCTATGTTGGTTGTAAGATTCTGTGTTCGAGTAGAGCCTGCTTGTGGAATGGGCCTCGACGAGGATGCCTGCTTGTTAGAAGTCTTTAGGAACGAAAAGAGAGGCATACTGGAGGAAAAAGAAGCGTGAAAGACCTGCCAGTTCTATGCTGCTGTGCGGGACATCTTGAACTGAAGGAGTAGACGTAGACATCACACACAGAAGTCTACGATAGTAACTCCTGGGCGCGTCGCAATATGAGCATTGTGAGATCGCTGAGCGCTTATTGTTTCGATATGAATGAAAGTGGAGAATCGCGCCGCATTCTTGCCTTGGCGCTTAAGACAGCACATCGCAACACCCAGAACTCCTAGCAGACCAACGCTGACAACGATGTTCGGCGCGTCGAAAATTGTCGTCAGCGCTTGCGTGAGCAAGTCTAGATATAATTCTATCGATTCACCGCAGGTTGAAGAGGCCAGGAGTCCATTGGCGCAACACATAATTATTCGTCTGCATGGATGTGAAGGAGGTACTTGACAAGAAGTCACCATGCAACAGAGGCGGTAAGGCGGGCGTCGAATAAGGTTCTTCAGTAGCGGCAGCATCAACACTGCACCAGTGCATTCTTCTTGTACACTCTTGGTACGAAAATATAAAACATCGTCTCAGGCCAAGTGGCCGGGTATCGTAGGACTCATATTTGGCAGGACCAACTCCACTTCAGCATCCTTCACAGGCCTTTTCGTGACCCATTCTTGCACCTTTGAACGTGCCCACTCCTGCTCTCGCTCTACTAGCACGACAGTCACCTTTGAGTCGTCCTTGTTGAGCTGTTCGCCCGATCCATTCTTCGGGCTTGCTAAGGAGTCTTGAGGCTTGTAATCCGTCCGCTGTACTTGGCGTTGAGCCAATCCAAGCTCTTCTGCCTCCTGCAGCGAGTAGATCTCCACCGTAGGGGAATTGATGGAGGACTTCCTCACTACCATGCCCTTGTCGTCGGTCGTGAACGAGCCTCTTGCTGTCGTTGCGATAGAGGCCCGTCCGCTATGGATTCTCTCGCCTCGAGCGTTATGCTGTGATATGGTGGTTCCTGGGAAATATTCGCGAAAGAATGACCGAATGAATGGTGCGCAGATGCAAATCATGGCGAGCTGAATCTCTGTGACCGATGAGGCGTAAAGGTCATAGCCTGTCCAGGTTGGGTCGCGACCATGACCCATTTGCCATAGGTAGTATGTTCTCGCTATGCCGACTCCGGTAACGATAAAACCGGCACAAAATAGACAGTTGAGTAGTATCTTCTGCGCTTTGGTGGCGCCCATATCGTGACGATAGAACATGGCGCATGGCAGTGCAGCAGTCCAGAAATCGGAAGCGATGGTAAGTACGCCAGTAGCGATCGTGACGCTTTCGCCATTGATGCAATAGTGGGGCTCGTGGTTTGCCTCCATCTCCAGGAAATCCCAGTAGTATCTGAGCGGTTGACACATGAAGCAGTATGCGAGTAGTATGCCAACGCTGCTTGCTACAGTGATGGCCACTAGCAACCAGACGGTGTACACCCAGACCTTGCTATATGTGGCCTTGGCCATTCGTTGATAGCATAGAAGGACCGAGCATTTCGTGAATAGCATCGTGAGGAGAAAGAATATTTGGGCGAACCATGCTACCTGCAATGAATGGGTCAGCTGCGGATATGCGATGCGAAACACGGCTTCCCACCTTCGCAGAGGACGAAAGATACTTAGGCTCGAAGTTCCACACATGTCTTCCAAGACGAAATTGCCAGTCCGATATGCATGCTGCGGCGGTGAGCATGATCGAGAACACCCAGGCCACAAGGATAAGAACGTCATCGCATCCGAAAGGTCCCGCTCGATTCTTAATGCGCAGGTAGACTCGTCCCAGAACCAGAATCGTTGTGACGATTTGCCACGCGACCGAGAATCCACCCAGCCATGATCGTTGCTCTGGCGGATCTACGTAGTTGGCGGTGGGCCAATGGAGGATGTCTTCTACTGTCGGCGTGTAGAAATTGCCAGGCATTGTGTCGCGTTTTCACTCGGGCGGCTGCCTGCGTGTACCAAAGCCTACTGTAAGGCAGAGTTCAGTCACATGTGCGCCAGAGGCGCTTCGTGAAAGATTGTAGGAGTTGAGTCGTGGACAAGCTGTGCTTGTGCTGGAAGGGCCAAGGGAGGGTAGTTCGCTGGGTTAGGATTGGTATTGTTGAAATGCATCGAGCCTTCGACTGCTGCTCGAGATACATCGCGGTCGTTCCAAGTGCGCTCGAATATGCGGGGGTTCGTTAAACAACCCAATAGTCGAAGTCAGTCGTTGACACTAGAGCGGCAGGGGGTAGTATGTCCTCATCTGAATATATTGAATCCTTCTTCCCCAGCGATTGGCCTGACGCTTGACAGCGCCACAACCAGCATCAATGCTCAATTAGGCAGACATCTATGTAGGACGTGTCCTTAAAGAGCGTAGTATTGGTGGTTTTGAACCCTCGAAGAACGCAAGACTGTGTATCACCAGCCTGCCCATTGGTCGCTCCGTAGATCTCGGATAATTCCCCATACAGTTCAAAGATCGACGCGGATGTGATTGTCAATCTTGGCTGGCGTGTAGAAATGGCTTCACGACTTGTCCGCTGGGCATACTTCGAGAATCAGAGCTTGCACGCTGCGAAAACCCCATGATAATGTCGACAGATGCACACTGCACAGCAGCCACGGTGCGACCAGCCCATTTTCGATATAACCACGGAATAATAATGGATGCATTATTGCTTTGCGTGCGATTCAGTTGTTCCTTCGCGGGCCCAAACAAGGTTAGCGCTCATGAAGTTGCGCTGCTGGTGCAACGGTCATGGCGTTTTTGTCCGAAAATAGGTCACTGTCCTGTTGGAGGATCGTTTGCAGAGACTCCTATGAGAGGATATGGAGATGGCGGTCTACACATTGTCTCTGCTGCTTATGAGTCCACAAGGCATAGTGGATTGAAGATGTAGGAACGACCAGCGTGCCGAAGCGGCGATGCCTCGTCGATGCTGTCTTCGTTAATGCTTCCGTGATGTGCGTTCGCCGACGGATGGGAGGCAGCGCGAATGTTGACTCTTGTCGAAGGGGAAAACTTGAGCCCGGACCCCTTCAATCAATATTTCATGAGGCGGCTTGATGAGGTGCGGAGAAGGAGAAGGGGACTCGGTTGTGTTATCCTCGGTTGAGCAGTAGTATGGAGCGGGGTCACGGTCGCAATAAGTGAAGCGTCTTCTCCTCCTCTCCTTTGCACTTACAATGTTCGACCGGAGTGCACACCAGACCTGGAGTTCTCATTACTCACTTCTGCGTATCATCGTCAGCTCGGGATGGCTGTGAATGTTATATCACGAAGCAGCCCGTCCTCCCCGGACCATCCTGCCATCGCCTGCAAACAGGTTGAACCGCGGTCAATGCTCGCCCCAACGCTATCGCTGGCTATCGAGAAGCCAGTGCGACGAACACACGCAGTCGGCGGACGCTGGCGGTCACTCGGTGGGTGAGTGGGTCATAGCGATTCATGTCTCCTTGCCGTGTGCGCGTTATCTGCTCCTATGAGAACGCCGGATACACTTGGTTGCGTTTGTCTCGTATGATATTTCTGCGTCATCACTCCCCCCTTCACAAGCGAGAAAGAGCGTGGGAATCGTGGGACTGGCTTCTACCTCGGGAGCTGATACTTTCCGTGACCCTTGCTTGGCTGGCGAGTCTGCGCGCCCTGCTATCGGCTTTCTACCCGTGGAAGATCCGGACAGTGTGTGCCAACAAATAATACTGGTTGCTCTTCTACCTGCATCTGCACATCTTGCAGAATGTAGCGAAAAGGAAGTGGGAGGCCAAAAAAAAGGAGGCTCAATGGTGTTCAGCCTTCGCTCGCAAGAGCCGAACGCTAGGCATCAGATAGCCACATCCGCGATGGTATGTGGGCCAATCATCAGCAGAACTAGGCTCGAAGCAATCTCGCCGGCGCCATGCCGGTGTGAGAGATGGGACCCACGACCGGATCCTTGTGATGCAAGAAGATATCCACCGGCCTGCTGGGTAGTCCGTTCTGGACGTCAGGTGTATGAGCACGCATTTTGACTACGGACAATTTGTCGCAAAAATATTGCGCAAAAGCGAGTTGATGATAGAATGAACATACTGGGTCTCTTCCGCCACTTCGCGATGGAATGTGTGATGGAAAAGACGTCAGGAGGTCACGAATTCGGGCATCCCCGGAAGCGCTTGGACGTGAAAAATCTGTCCAAAAGTACGGGCCGCATGGGAAACGCTATCCCGAGACCGAATGCTCACCTCCTGCCTCGCGATACTCGCCCCAACTTTCGATGAAGTTGGCTTGGTGTGAGAGACGGAGCTGGGTTGGCGGAGGCAGAGCTCATCATCGCCGCCAGTGTTGCGACGCGGCTTGATGGATTGATGGACAGTCTCAACGCAATCTGATGGTGGGCGTCGGCAGTGCTTTTATATCTGCGCATGATGCACCGGGCAGGATCGGAGCCCGTTACAAACGACGTCGCCGTCGTCAAACCTAGGGGCTCCGTACCAATCACGGAGTCTTGCCAGCCCATGTGCATGGTCAGAGCTCTGCTTCAATACGCCGGCCTTTAAGCGGCCACTCCAAGCAAAATCTGCACACCACTCTTCCACACTTTCCCCGTGACAGCTCTCCAGTCTTTCCAGCTCACTGCCACTACTCCCCTCATCAGAAATCCATCAGAAGACGTCCCATTTCGTCTTCAAACCATCCGCAACCATCGTAATGGCTTCCTCTCTCCGCATGGCTGCGCCAAAGATGGCCTCAATGGCTGCTCAGAGCACCCGCCAGGTCTCTCGCCCACAGCAGTTCCAGAAGCTCGCTCGTGGCTTCCAGACTGGTAGGCTTCATGGTCCGCTGTAGGAGCTTGAGAACAACCCTATTGACAGTTCCATTGTAGCCGCCTCTCGTCAGACCACCGCCTTCAACACCATGAAGCGCACTTCTACCCTCCTCCAGTCTGCCCGTACCAAGGTGTCCCCAATTGGCGCTCAAGCCAAGCGTGCCTACTCCTCCGAGATGGCTAATGCCTTGGTCCAAGTCTCCCAGAACCTCGGTATGGGTTCTGCTGCCATTGGTCTTGGTGGCGCTGGTATCGTGAGTTTTATCAGTGAATCTGACCGCCAAGGCCCACATCACTGATGACGAATAAGGGTATTGGCATGGTCTTCGGCTCCCTCCTTCTCGCTGTTGCCCGCAACCCATCTCTGCGCGGCCAGCTTTTCTCTTACGCCATTCTCGGCTTCGCTTTCGTGGAGGCCATTGGTGTAAGTCTCCAAATATGTGCCCGTCTCAACGCCACATCCACTGATATCGTTTCAGCTTTTCGACCTCATGGTTGCCATGATGTGCAAGTACGTCTAAACGAAGATCACGGTTTCAGCATAGCGGGTGTTCCCTCGGGCGTTATTGTAACAGTATTGAATGAGCAAGAGCATCGAAGGATAGAGACACCAATAAAATGCAGGCAGAGCAACCTCTTCGCTCGGATAGAGCTTGGATCATTGTACATACGGAGCCCCGCTTCGAAAGACCTCGCAGAGATGCAAAACGTTTTCATATGTCCCATGCCATCGCTCCACTGCATTCCTTATTTGGATCGTTAATCGCTGTGATTCCTGCCTCGGTAATGACATTTGATGAGAGTCACATGAATAACTTGACCGGCTGAACATTCCACGTCGGCTGGATCTGCCGCCAAAGCATCCTGTCGTTGTCGTGGTAGAAAGGAGAGTGAAATTATGGTAGACTCCTGCAATCAAATAGGTTCCGGAAGCTCTGAATGTGTGAAAAACGGTGTATGGGCCACCTCAATCTCGACTGTATCCCACAGATCGTCCTGTAGAGGGTCGAGCATGGTGGGTCAAGAGTATGATGGGTCGGAATCATTGCCTCGGGAATAGAGGCACGGATAGTCTGCGTAAAGCTCCGGCATACTTGTCATCATGGCTCGAAAGAGCGAGGTATAGATTCAGATGTTTGGCCTCTTCCGTCCAGATTCAAGGCATTGATGGTTTAGTGGTAAAATTAGCGTAAGTGGTCAACAACGCCATATGCCTATGAGCACTACTAACTACGGTAATAGCGTTGCCATTCCTGTGAATGTAATTCGGCTAGCCCCGGGTTCGATTCCCGGTCGATGCATACTCTTTTGCTGCTGGACACTCGAAACCTTGCAGGGCATAAGAATTGGACGGTTTATCTTTTGCCCATGTCCCGCTTGCCAAGCCTTTCGTATACTGTAATACAGCTAGACAGCCCAAGATATACCTCTGTATACGCCTAGATTTGGTACTCATCCTCTCATTCAGGTTTGACGCCCTCAGAATAGGTGTCCTTTGGAGATATGATAGCCAAGACCTTTAGCGCCGTGTAAGTGAAAGCTTGCAGAGTGTGCCTCTGCCTGCCCTCACCAGTACAAACTATATTTTCATACCAATTCGCACAACTCAAACTGTTTGAGACGATCGATTTGAATGTGTCATGTTACATATCAACTCGCGACTGTGAGGTTGCTATGGCTATCAGACATATGATAATGTGCACGCTCACATGGGGCCGCAAATTGCTGGGAGTACCCAGAAAGCCATAGCTGGCACGCTTCCCGGAAAAAAAAAGAGTTGCTAGAAATTTGCGGCATATTACGCAATTTGTTTCTCTATCTGGTTGATTTGGATAGGTCAGGCGTGTTATCAGTGTGGCGAAGACTATGACTAGACAAGTGCCGACATAGTGTGCACGAGATATTAGACAAGAGCGGCAGTCTGTTGAAGTACATGTGAACCATGATAATCAGCAATTAGCTTCCAGGAGCCGCGACGCTCACGCTCCCTTCGTCATCATCTTCTCTCCCCTAGCCTTCGGCACCAGACCTCTGGTCAGCTCATACCGAGCAAGCTTCACGTTCTTTTCCCCAGACAACGAGGCCGTGAGCGGAGTCTGAGCGCGCCCAGACTATATTATGCCCGAAGCACTGGAGAGCAAGGTATGATGACAAGAAGTTCGGAGCCAGTACGCTTCGGTGCCCTTCCAACACTGTGAATGACAGTTTCACTTTTCAGCGCATGGAATTCTTTTCCAATCGGCAAGGAAATGGTGCCCGTGGAGGTCCTGGCGCACCATGTATGACAGCGTTGACGAAGCCCGCACAGCAAGATTGCCCCGTAACGAGGAGCGCACTGAACGGGTATAGGCAGGCGCTTTTGTCAGGTAGCTCACCATTGGAGGACATGGATGCTGTGGCTATGTTTGGTGATCCAGGTGACGACTCTGAGTCCTGCTTCGAAGTGGAATTGGACTGCTAATGTTGTCTAAGAGAAGTGAAATGGGACATTTGGCAGTGTTCCGAGGAATAGAGTGGCGTCATTCTGTAACAAAGGAGACCATTTTTACAAGCATGGTATAAGCAACAATACCTGCTGTGTCAGGCTGAATCTGGCGATGTACCTTGGCCCAACATGAGCAGCATGTCTTTGGTAAGGAGGGAAGGCGCAGTTCTTCGCCGAGAAGTTTACAGTATAGTACAAGAGTACGGGCAGTGATTAAAGTTTAAGCCATGGAAACTCTATTTCACACCTCCCACGACACCATAAAGCTTCTGGCCGCGTCACCCTTCTGGCACCAGAAGCCTTTCCGACCATGGACGCCGATATATCAGACATCCTCGCCTCCGTCTCTGCACCTGAAGTACCACAAAGATCCATAGACCTCCAATCTCTCGTCCGCGCCTGGATTAATGAACGCGCTTCGCCGTCTCTCCTCCCGTACCCAACCGACCTTATAGATCGCTTTAACAGCGCAGTCAAGACGCAAATAGAGAGGATCGAAGAACTCACAAGCACCCAAGATCCAGCCTCGAATTTCATTCTCGTTATTCTGCAGACCGAACTCGAGCGAATGAAATTCCTCCTCCGAAGTTATTTGAGAACTCGAATCGCGAAACTCGACAGATATCCCATTCACTACCTGACACAACATCAGAATGCTTCACAGTCGGTCGAAGGACCAATTTTGAGCACCCTCGAATCACAATACTGTTCGGCGCATCAGGGTCTATTATCTCACCACTACCATTCGTCTTTTTTGAGTCAGTTCCCTGCGAACCTTCAGAAAATGGATGATACAGGAGGCGGAGTGAGTATGATCGACAAACCTGATGAGGAGACTGCGGTGTTCTGTCGGGTGTTGAGGGATTGCTTTGTGGAGAGACCGGTTTATGGAGGAATCGATTTGAAGAGAGGGGATATTTGGGTGCTAAGGTGGAGTACGATTCAAGAGAAGGTACAGTCTGGGGATGTGGAGTTGGCGTGAGGGAACAGCATGAGTATGAGATCGCATCAAGACTCACACATCTATAACACGTGTGAAAAGCTGAAATAACGGGGTACCTCGCGACTTGAGCACTGGCGAAGGCACGGACAGTATAAGGCCAAGAACGAAAGAACCCGTCAGACGCTGCCTTGGCAGGTAGCATGAGCCGAGCTTGGTTGATATCAAAGCTTTGCCTGTTTACGCCACGCCGAGACACAAGAAAGGAACCTAGAACCAGATCGAATCGCAACAGCACTGGAGCGATTATCACATTACTGCGTCTGCATATCGTAATCATCATGATACACGTAAATCAGCGAAAGCTAGACCGACACTCTACGACATCCCCGGCTTCCTACTCATTTTCCCCTCGCTGGACAACATCCGCTCCGACCAGGTGGCGGCGCACTCACCTTTCCGCATCTTCCTTGACGCACCATTGTTCCTCATCCCAATGGGGAGGCCGCCAATTGAAGAGGTCGAAGGCGTCCCGACTCCAAGGACCGATGTCATGATCGAATGACTCTATCCCTTTCGGCGGGTCTGCTTTGGCTGAAGGAGCTTCAAAAGGCTTGCTCAGTATTACAGCTGATGTGCCGTTGGGTTTCATGTTCAGGCTGACTGACGTCTGAAGTGGCCGCTTTGACGTACGTCCCTTCCCAGCTGGCGAGGCCATAGCAGCTGCCGTTGCTGGTACTGGTAAAGATGTTGTGGCTTGTTTGGGGATCAAGTGTGTGCTTTCATGCAATCTACCAGTAGGCGAAGGCGTGTAGCACACAGGAGCTCCAGATCCACACGTTTGCTTTGAAGTTGACGTTGCGTCAGACTCCGAGATTGCTCTTCGCAGTTTTCGGTTCTCCTTTGGTAAGTGGGGCGGTGGCGATTGTTCTGGTAAATCGTCAGATATGTTTTTTACCGTCGCAATGGTGGGCAGGAGGATTGGAGCAGAGGGAGGCAGCGTTGGATTATCAAGCCTTTTCAGCTCATCTACTGGTTCTTCATGCCTGGTCATCGCAGGGTCGGCAGAATGTGAGGCATCTTTCGGCAGATCATCGCCTGCTACAAGACCATCGCTGCCAGCTTCCATAGCAGGCGACTTCTCCATTCCAGGGCTTTTGGAGGTCTGCTGGAGCCTCGCGCTGCTTGTGCTGCCGCCTTTCTTGTCAATTGATGCCAGACGCGCGTCAAGCCTTTGTCGCGCTGTCGATGGAGGCGGCTGGCGTTCGTCCGATCCTTTGCTGTACTTATTCGACTTTTTCATTAGCTGGTCTTGGCACAACAGGCCTTTCTTCCTTGGGCCTCTTGCTGAAGGTCGCAAAGTCTGGAGAGCTTGGTTACTTGGAGGCTTCCGCTGACCTGCTGATACGCGCCCCGACAGATTTTGTGGACTGCGAGAAGTCCTCTCGGGCATAGAGACATCAGCCTCCGGCTGTTTTTCGGAGCCGCCATCACTGCGTCTTCTTACCGGCTCAGCATCATTCACGATTCGGTCTCGATTCCGGAATCTTGCCATGCTAACGCTTCGCCGTTCAGTCTCTGGAGGGTGAGGAAGCGGTTTCGCCTGTGCTGGATGCGCTCGCTGTGCCTGATATGCTGGCGAATTTGACTTCCCGGCAGTTTTAGGGACCGACATTTGCTTCGCCCCTGCCGGGGAGGACGAGTTGGCTAGAGCAGCATCCGAGAATCCAGGCAGAAATTCATTTGGCTGCTGCTGTACCTCATCATCGTCTGTAAGCGTGATGATCTCTTTCGTGCCAACTCTCTGCTGCCCAGGCGTTAGTGCTGCCTTCTTCCTCTGTTTCGCAACATCTGACGTATGTGCACTTGGCTCCACCGCCTTGCATGTTGAGGTCGTCCTGGTCACATGCCATGCCTCTCCCATCCTCGGCCTCTTCGCTGGCCTGCCCTCTTCCCAATCCTGCCTCTCCGCATTTGCACGGCGTTCTTCAAATGGCGATCGAGTTGGCATCTGTGCTTTCCCGATTGGCCCTTTGGGTGTTCCAAGCAAGGCGTTGAGTGAGCGGTGTTTGGCCTGTGCATTCGCTCTGACTGGTGACTCGGTCATGAGTCGTGCTGCTGGTATGGGTACTGGCGCTGTCCTTGAAGGCGTGGTGTTTCCAGCGGTCAAAGTATTCTTGCTCTTGCTCTTCCTAAGCTCAGATAGATCGGTCTCGGTACGCGCGATACAATCGGCCACTTCCACCTTAACACCAGATCGTTCCAGTGTGAGCTCGTCTCCTTCCTGCACATCGCCATCGCCAGTCCAGTGCATGTCACCGATAAAGTTGCGTGGAACGTCATACACCATGACGCGCTTGTTGAAGGTATGATATCGCACCACGCCATCTTGCCATTTCTTCGCCTTCTTCCGGACATCGTGCGTGTACAGGCAGTTGAATTCAAGGACAGGCGCCGTGTTCTGGGTCTGGGGCACAGAAAGCGACGGCGTATTACGGTACACTGCAGCGGTCATGACTGCTCGTTGTCTGCCTCATCGTGTGCTGCATTAACGACAATCGATGTTCCGTGGTTGCGGGAGGGTTTGCGACGCATTATGATGTTACGCGTTGCGCGTCATTCAGCGCGTTCCGCCACGCGCGACCGCGTGACTTCGATACTACTCCTTTCGTTCCTCCCGGTGTCGCCCCCCACGCCATTAGACTTCTCTCCCACTTATTGTTACATAAGCCAGCTTCTCGCTTCTCGGAAGCTGAGACGCGTGTTTTGTACACCAATGCATGGCATTAGATGAAGGCGCGATGTGGACTGCAGCTTGACTCAACTAATTGACCAAGGGCGACATCTTGTGCTGTCAGAACGCCGAGCATCAACCACTGTTCGACTCGTCTCTATTCCAGGAGTATAAGTCATCCACTTTCCCCTAGTAACTGTGCATAGTCCTCTGCCCGCTACAATACATCGCCACAGAAGGCTGGCAAGATATCTATCAAGGTCAGTAAATACTTTGACAGGACTCCGGAGCCAGGACCAGCTTGCACGGTCTTCAGGATTGCCTCGCTACCATTCGTGCATCCTTTACTGCAGGATCTGCGGTCAGCAAGAAGAAGCCGTGCATGAATTGCAAGATATCATTCCCATCAGAATGAACTCGTTGTGCTGCCTGGCCATTGACGTGTTGTAATGAGCTGCCTAGGGACATCTAATCACCAAGCAAAAGCATTACAATACTCGGCCGTACAACAAAAACGTCCATGAGATTCCGTCAGTGAGCGAGTCATTTGTTGCAAGGCAGCTGAAATAACCCTCTAGCCCTCAAGATGAATATATGGTCGCCTAGCAGAGTGAATCCGAATTATCCCTGAGTTCGAGCTCTATTGCTCGTCTAAATGCTTCCCAGCATCTTGGGTGATTCAAGACCTGGTAGCATCCTTCATAGTGGAGTTGCAGCTCTCGTTCGCTCGCTCGTCAATGGGGGCGCACACCGGCAGAGCTGAGGAACTGGAGCAGCAGTTGCGCTCAACCAAGCTAGCGACTGATCATCGACCACTACATTGAGCTCTTTCGCTGCAATTTCTAGCTAACATTGCTGTCGTGTAGCCTGGTTGTCCTAGTTGGAATGGTGCTTTGGTCCTTTTCCTTGGGAAACTGGGAACGGCTCTGTCGCTACGATAACTGGCTCTTCCTTGGGTGTCATATGGGGTTCGCCATTTGCTCATCTCATGACTTGCGCTTCGAAGTACGGGAGGAGGAGGTCTTCAAGCTCGGCACAGAAAGTCATTGTGAAGGTCCACGTGGAGTACGGAACTTCGTTGTCTGCAAGACAGAATATATTGGCTTCGTCTTGGGGCTTCAATATTTCGCATGGGCCGGGACCGAAAGGTTTCGGTTTCAATACGGTGGGAAAGCAGAAATTCATTTGGATTGCAATTCGAGTTGAATTTGAGAATATCGATCCTAACCGTAACTTTGACATAGAGCCAAACGGTGGCCTTTCGGGTGCTTAGGCAACCCAGCTCTGGTACCTACGCATTGAAATCGTTGCATACGTTCAACGCATCACACTCGTGCGCCCATACTCCGGTATCACACAGCTTGTTGCGGTCGCCGCCACCTTTTTACCCGCAGTCTCGTGAGCATCGAATTTCATTGAAAGACTTCGTCCAATATGCTATTTATATGTCTCTGCAGCACCGCACCACAAGACGAAGGCAGTCAAGGACAGGTCTTTGGCAGCCCTATGCCAAATGCTTTCTGTCAACAGCTCCCGTGGGAACACGGAGATGGTTTGATGCTACAGGACCCAATGCTGGTGTGTCTGAAACGGGACATACGACAGCTTGGCCACCCAGCTCACGATCTCAGACCTCAGTTCTCACTAGCCCAACCTGCGAAGGGGGACCTCCGGTGCAAGCGATACAACCCTATGTTAGTATGGCTCTTTTTGAAATCTAACACGGAGTGTAGGTCAATGACAGCAGTGGTCGCGGAGTCGAGCAGAACGGAGTCACGGACCCCTGCCGTATTGTGTTGTTATCAAGAACTTTCACGTAGCGCTTTGGGAGTAGGCGCTCCGGACCAACTACTGGCCAATCCTTCCTACCATATCGACCAAACCTCTTTTTCGTCGGTGCCAGTTGTCAAATACAAGCATCTGCTCCAAGAAGCTCGGCTTGGAACGGCCACACGGAGGAGGGTCAGGGCGAGAGAAATAGCTCGTTGGTGATGTGGTCCTCGTTGTGGCTTTCCGACAACAAGATCAGTATCTAGTGTCTGCAGAATGGAAAGTATGGTCCTCATCGCAATGACCACAATAAGACAGCCAAGTGAATGCTTTCGGGGGGTCCGTTCACAAGACAACATGAAGTTGCTTGTGATCGCCCTCGATTATGTCACGTGCAGCGCGGGGTGATCGGAATGACGACACACATTCGGGAAATCGTTGCCAAGTCCGCCGGGGCAGCTCCGTCGCTGCAGGTCAAGCTTCGAGCGGAGGCCCATCCTCTTCAACGCCTGGGATCGACTGGGGACGCGTCTACGCGTGAATCTCCGCGCAGAATACTTTGCAACTTCTTCTTGTATGCACTTTCTGGAGTTCCGGCGTTGACGAGAGGGAGTGCATGTGTCTAGGTTGATCGTCACAGTTGCACAGGAGCGGGCCGATTCACTGCAGCCTGGCATTACAGCTGCGACCTTGAATCAACAAGCGCCACAGCCTTCCGAGAACCTCCCTGTACCTTCGCACTCATTGCACCCGCACCTGACATGCAACACCCATCAAGCTGAATAGCGTAACTGCCGCGCGCTGAGAATGATCACGGCAAACGGTCCAGGTGACTCCGTGTCCTGGTCGCGCGACCCAGTCGCAGATGCGAATCCAGACCTTACCCGTAAGCGACTGCGCCTGAGCGAGGAACACGAGACATCACCACACTCGAGCGACGACAGCGTTGTCATTGAGGCCCTACCGCCGGACCCGTTGGATATTGGGGACAACATCGATAACGCGATCGAATTACACGATGACGAACTAGCCATGGAGCCACTATTCAGCCAGACCTTTCCACTGCTCTACAATGGCGACCACTCTCCCCAAATGCATCTCAGAATGTTGCACCGAAAGATTACTGGAGCTCAGTACATCGACCCACATGAGTTTGTCTGTTTGGCAGATTGGATGGGCAGCATCATCAAGACCGACACCGATGCTGACCCCCATCCAACCAGTACTCGCAGGTGCACCGTTGCTCTCCTCAAGGACAAATATCTGAACGATCACGAATTCTTCTCTGTTCTTGGCGAAGTTCTGTGCTCTATTCTGGAACACCCAGATGATCTTTTCGAGGGAGGAGATCTTGCCACCTACCCTCTCGAGAGAGTAAGCAAGGCCGCGAGCGTCTTCATTTTCGTCAGTACGGAGCTCTCACTGCGGATGATATATCTACTGCCCGAGGTCGTTGGAATGGCGATATCTCGCAGAGACTCGGGCCAGACCAACAAGACTCGGCAGACTGTCAGCTTGCTTACGTATGTGCGTGTCTTGTTGCTCCTGATGGCACCAGCAAAATCGCCGGTCTTGGGCAAGTTCCGAACGCAATTTCATGCAGTTCCTAGTCGAAACGCAAATTCGGTGAAGGAGAACCTTCTGCGGAATGAAGTTACAGGGCTGCCCACCGACGCACAAACTCCAAGCACTCCAGAAGAGCTGGCATGTATGCTCAAACTGCTTGAGAAGCTGGCTCGATACCACCGAGAGATCATCAATTCATGGGACGCCATAAGCTGCATCTTGCAAATCACAGGAATCCTCGATGTCGGAGTGCGTGAAGCGGAGCAAGTGTTAGAAGTGATTCACATGTTCATCATGCCCGTGGTCTCTGAGAAACACCCCCGTGCTCTGCCAGATGGCTTCCATGAAATAGCGGTGCAGGTCGCTGAGGGGCGTCTCATCAAGATGATGACGAGTGCCGACGCCGAAAAGGTTGCCTACATCTACGATCGATATGTGCGCGCGGATCAAGACGCACTCCTGACCGAGCCCCAAGACCGACTTGCAATTGCTTCTGCGCTCCAGATTCTCAGCGAATGTGATGTCGACACCATGGCGCGTCTAATTGTGACTGCATGGGCCTTGCAAGCACTCAAGCAGTTCATCTACAGCGATATCATGGACATTCGCAGCTGTGGGATAAGTGTTCTTAGTAGTCGGTTGATTCGACTCTACGACGCATACTCTCCTTTGCGAGCCAACCACGAACATCCTGTATTGCAATACGTTGGGAGGTTCATGCGGGCTAATGAGTTGACGAAATACATATTCGGCCCAAACTCGCATGCCAGCCTGGTCAGCCACAGTCAGAAAATCATTGGCTTCCTTGCTGTAATCGGAGCCTACACCAATCTCGAGACAGACATCATTTGGCATGCCTGCACCAACAGCGTCGAGATAGAGTTCGTAAAGGCCTCGCTCGGAGTACTTACAGACATATGTCGATACCTGGACCTGGACCAGCTATTGTACCTGGCCAAAAAGTTTACAACCACTCCACCTTCTAGACTGAGCAAGGACGCAGTGACCTCATTGACAGGTGTCTTCCAAAAGATTGATCTAAACCGGCAGCAAACACCGGATCAAGACAATCGCTTGGCGACGGCTTTCATCAGTATTGACATCTTATTGCGCATTGATCCGGCAGACCGAAGTTCTTCCATGTTGCAGCTTCGCGAAACCGCGACGCAGGAGCTAATGAAGTTCACTCACTCAGATTTCAGCACGGAAGATCGCATCGAGATCTATGATCACATCCTGCCGAACATGATCGACTGCAATCAACGTTCCACCGCGAGCATTGAGATCTTGGCTATCTTCTTACGTGGTGATATACACCCCAAAGACGGTCAAGCGCTACTGTCCCGGCTGGACGTGAAGTCTGCTGTGGAGGAGCTTGGCAAATTCACTGCCGGTCAACGCCAGCAAGCGGCACTTGTACCTGAGGCAAGTTTGCGAGCTGTTGTAGCGCGTCTCGACGTTATTCTACGGTTGATGACCCTCTCTCCCGCGGCGACGGACGACGTAGGGAAACAGGATTTGTTTCGTTATGCGTTCGGAGAATTGGCTCTTGGCAACGTTGCCAGAGACGCGGCTTGGAACTTGCTCGTGACAATGCAAGCAGAGCCAAAGCTAGCGGAAGTCAGTCGTTCGTTGCTCGATCGTTTTCTCACGATTGATACTGCAAACATGCCAACTCATTTAATGACACCTGGGCTCGTGCAACTTTTAGGCGCCTCCTTGCAACAAGAAGCGGCGAAAGATCCATTCTCAGAAGACTTCTCTCTGGTGTTGGACACTGTTGTCTGGCGCAAGCTTTTGGAAAAGGCTACGAGCACGCCCACCTCCGCTGTGACCAAGATGGCCGGTGAGCATATCATGGCAATTCTGTTCGAGCTACCTCGACAGGGACCGGGCAAATCCACCGCCGCGAAATGCCATGCGAAGTTTGCCCGACGTCAAATCGATCTCATATTCGCCGACACGGAGAATAGCGCTGCGCTGGGAGTGGAGCTTCAAGATCGGATCGTCCAGCAGATCATGTTACTCAACGCAGTTACGATAGCCAGCAGACAGAACGCAGCGATGTTCTCTCCCCGTGTCGAAGCCCATGTGGATCTCGCCGAGGGAGCGGATGAAGCATCTACATGCACCCTCCAGGTCTATGGTGTTGGACAAAGTCAGCCGAGGCTTCATACGCTTCGAACCACCAAACAAACATCACTACCAGAGCTTGTAGCTGCTTTGCCCAATATCACTGGTTCGTCTGACAACCGCATCATCATTGGTGGTAGAGTGCTCAATGAAGACAAAGATGCAGACTTATGGTTGAAGGCGCTTGGTAAGCAGCTAAGTGTGATATCGATCTGCCCGCGATATTCAGTTCACAGTGACCTCTCAAGAGTATTGACCTCGGTAGGCGCTGTGGAGTCCGAAATATTGGAGAGATATGATGAAGTCGAGAAGCTCCTGGACGGAGCTGTCGCCACCGCACGTGAGGTGAGCACCACTGTCTGTCGTAAGGCCAGAAGTACTGAGTGGCTAACTTTCTCACAGGTATTTGTCCTCCTGACCAATATCAATCCACCGCCTCAGGCACGTCAACGCGTCTTCTCGGGCGGCATGACTGTCCGCGAGCTGTGCCCGCCCGATCGTCCATGGAGGAGTATATATTATCTCCATGTGATGTATCGACATCTCATGGATCTCGCACGTATCGGTGTTCTTGACGAGCCATTCGTGCTGCGAGGCGTCCGCTTCCTTTCGGACATTCTTTGTGACGAGGACAGGCCGCTGGATCTGGATCTGCATCTCCGCTGCATGGATTTCCTCACAGCTTTCCTACAAGAGCAAGTGGAGGAAAACAAGGCGTCATCTATAATTCCCTGCCCATCTGGACTAATCTCCCGCATCATCACCATCTGCTATGATGCCACTCGGCGACCCGTGGGAGAGTCGCAAGCACGCCAGCTCCTGACCGAACGTGCTTTCAAGCTCCTACAGCAGGTGCTCAGACGTCAGCCGTCAGCATGGCCCCATTTCATGGAAGACGATCGGGCCATCGATCTTCACGCTAGGCTCCTGTTTGATTGTGACGCTACGTTGGCGGGCAGCATCATGACCATGATCACGGACTTTTGCACCGATGTAGCTTCGCCAGCGAAAGTTGCCGACTTCTTTTTGGGAGCAGTCCTGCATATATTGCCCAAAGCTCTGCAGCGACCTGATCGCGCTCAGCTGTTCTTTCAACTGGTCACGCGCGTCTTGGTATGCAACAAATCTCTGCAAGGAGACGAATCGCGGGCTCGTGCGATCACAGCATCTTTGATCTCCACGACATGGGACTATCGACATTCTGAGTCCGTTGACTTCGCGGTAGCAGATCCAATTATGGCGGGGTTGATTCAGTTGCTCACTGAAGCTGTGAGGATCATCAGAAGCTTCAAAAAGCCCCTAAACCTCACAGGCCTCTGCACTAGCATGTACAAGAGCCTCTTGTTTCCTGGCCAAAGTGGTGACGGGCCGCACTCTCTTGTCCACCAACATACTCGCCAAATTGCATTGCAACTCGTCAAGCTGACGTGCGAGACGCGAGAAGACTTTGCTAGCCTGCTCGAGGATACTATCGCTCCTCTCCGTGGAGTGCTGAATGATCCACGCCAGAAATATCCAGGGCGTGAGAACTGGATTCGTCCCGTCAGCCAATGTAGCGGATTGATCAATCTCGGCATGACCTGCTATATGAATTCTCTGCTTCAGCAGCTGTTCGCAAACGTCCACTTTCGCAAATTCTTGTTCCGCGTCCCGATCTTCGATCCGGAGAAACAAGTTTTGCTTGTACAAGTACAACGTCTGTTTGCAAGTATGCAAGACTCGGTCGAGCTAGCCGCAGACACATCCGATCTGGCAACGGTGCTTGGAATTCAGACTGACAGCCAGGAAGATGTCCACGGCTTCTATGCAGACTTTCTCAGCCGTCTCGAGAGCAATATGCCCGATGAACAGTCAAGATCGACCCTCGGACGTTTTTTCACCGGCAAATTGATCACACAGATTAAAGGAGAATGCGGGCATGTTTCCCCTCGCAACGAGCCATTCGTCGATCTGCCAATTGTGGTAAAGAACAAGACTAGCCTTCACGAGAGTCTGACAGAATTCGTGCAAGGGGAGCCTATGGAAGGCGCAAATCAGTACAAGTGCTCAAAATGCGACGAAACGAACGGAGGTCGTTTGGTTAACGCTATGAGACGGTCATGCCCCGAAGAAATGGCCGATAATTTGACGTTCTGTCTGAAGCGCTTCACGTTTGAAGCTATGCTGGGTACCGAGGGTAAGGTGAATGATCGCTTTGAATTCCCTCAGACGATTGACATGTCACGATACTGCCGAAGTCACCTGGATGACTCTGCCGCGCCAATTCCAGAAGACATCTTTGAGCTGGTTGGAGTGATTATGCATCAGGGAACGCTACAGCTCGGACACTATTGGTCATATACGCTGCTCCGTAACACCGGAGACCCCCACTCTCGGACGTGGGTGAAGCTGGAAGACAGAAATGTCACAAATTGCGATGATGGCATTGATGAGGTTCAGCGAGAATGTCTCGGTGGTCTTCGCTATGCCAACGGTCACGAACGTGTCGACAACGCGTACGTGCTCTTCTACCAGCGCAAGACGTCTTTGGAAGAGCAGCTTTCCGAAATTGGATCCATTATCGACCCAACGGCGCGACTCATCATACCGGCGAGGGTGGAGATTCCGCAGTCTCTAAAATCCGACATTCACAGTTGCAATGTTTGGCGGCACCATTTAGCAAACATTTTCGACGACGAATTTGCTTTGTTTGCGGAGTGGTTGCTAAAGCAGTATAGACTTTATCGCATGCCACAATCTCCTCAGCTGAACGATAGCTCCGGGGGAAGCGAAACATCATCGAACCCGCCTGCGAAGCCACCCAATACCAGCTCAGCGGTCGAGTTGACTACCAAGATGGGTCATTTGTTCATGGCCTACTTCCAGCGAGTGGCCGTGTGTGATTCCCACCCGCCCAAAAAGATGACTTCATGCGTCGCTTATTTAAAGACGCTAATTTCTGAAGAGCCCAGTCTGGCCGCCCACCTTCTCGACGAGCTGTGCCAGACGCCTTCATGGCTTCTGTATGTGATGTCCAACGATATCCATGTTGTCAGGTCACAGGCTGTCCAGTTCATTCTGCATTGCCTGTCCATCCTGCGCGATAACGATCATTCAGCATACAGGAAAGTGTTCGATCGCTTCAGGCGGACACTAGCAGGCCCACTGCCTTGCGGAAGTAGTGTCGAAAATCTTTACTTGGAAGAATATCTTGGTTGCGTTGCTGGACTTGCTAGTCTGGGCCGTGAAGAGACCGCGGACATTTTGGATGATGGTTACTGGAATTGGGCCTTTGAACTCCTCGAAGCTCCTTGGACTCCATTCGCTAGAAGAAGGTACCCGGGCGCATATGAATGGCTGAAGAAAAACAATGCGAGTTTGTCGGCGATCTATCAATTCTTGTTCGAATTGCTGAGTGGCCACGTCGATATCCCGACGATCGATTCTATGAGCGCAGACGACGAACCACGTGAGATTGACGACAACGGTGTCCCGTTACGAAAGGGAGAGCTGTCTCGGCTACTAGACGGTGTTGAAACCAAGAAGCTGCCGGCCATTCCGTTCTGGCTTCGGTCATCTACCATGGTGGAGACCATCAATGGATGGAAACTGTCTGCACCAGGCCAGCTTCTGGGGCTTTTGGTAGGAGGCAAAGCGCCCGAGCAGCTTGAAAAGCTCATCGAGAGAGTATTTTTGAGGCACATTGAGGATGAGGAGGACTCGCTGCCATCAATTCTGCATCTCGTCCTGAACTTCTGCAGTCAGTCTCCGAGCCCGGATGCGGTGCGCTTGATATGGCAACAGCTCGTCAAAGTCATTCCTATGTGGGACAACTGCGAGGGAGAGTTCTTGCAAGTCATCCACGATGCTTTTGAGATGATGCCAGTTCTTGTTGTATCGACATTGGAGGTTTGGCTGCACAAGTATCTGAGCAATAAAGCTGCAATTATCCGCGAAGACACGGCAAGATGGTTGGTGGACGACGTTTTGAATTGGGATGGCGTCGGTAAGAGTTTCGATGAGCTCGATACACTTGGTGTGCGACCGGAGCAAGCCCGCAAGCTTGCAAGAGTTCTGTGGTCTGATGTCGAGAAGGCTTACCGCGAGGGAAGACCACGCAACCGCTACGAAAGCCGAATCAAGGCCTTGCAAAGCGTGGAGCATTACCTTCGTGCGCTGCTGAGTGAAATACAAGTCCGACTTCGGAGTAACGACGACAGCGTCGGGAACACGGTCACACCTGCTCTTCGAACAGAGTTGGATGAGTGCATCCCGGTTTTGCAGACTCTTTCGGAGCTGGAAGGGCTCTTGCTGAGATGGCGTCTCGAACCCTCGCTGCCTGTCGTCAGCCAGTCGATTGAACTCGACAGCGACGATGAGTTGGAGACGGATGAAGAGGAAGGCTGGAGTGGTAGTGAGATGCAGCCTTGACCGTCGCCATACAGCTGAGGGGCTGGCAGAAGTAGCGAAGGACGTTCAGTCAGATGCAAGGACTTTCCCGAGCCAAGACATTGAAGAGATGAGATTACGGATGGAGACGACAGCTACAGTATAGATTATCACGACAGTATGAGGATAATGAAACAGTCATTGGGAAAAGCGAATGGGAGGTATCTTATTTGCACCACCGTCTCATCCCACAACGGCATGTAATAGAAATTCGTTGTATGTTATGTGGGAGAAGGAGCGCCCGGCAGATGGTGATGGCGCGGACAATGTCACTTTGAATTTGATGTCGATGTGAACAAAGAACAGCATCCATCGCGCAGACCAGACCAGCTTTCTCCCGACCATACGGAGCCGCGCGTTGCCGCATTTGGCGCCTGCTAACGCCGGCACCCCGTGTTCCGGATCCCTGCCGGAGCCCGCGGTGGTGGTGGTGGTGATCCCAGCTGTTTTGCTCCGCTCCTTCGCACATCGTAGGCGACTGGAGGCAGGGGAGGGTTGTCGTTGTGGTGCGTCGAGCTCTACCGACGCCAGCCATACCTCTGCTGCACCTCATGTCCTCGTTGAGATGAGCCAATTCCCGCCGTGCGCCGACCTCCCCGTTGGTCGAGCTGCAGCACTCGAGAAAACACCACCGAACCATCAGCAGCAGCATCAGCATCAAGAGCCTTTGCCGGCCGAGCAACGTCACCAGGGCAGTGCCCAAGAACCCACATCGCAACCGCAACCCCTCCATGCCGCCGATTCCGATGCCACGCCCACATCCACGCCCAGAGCTGAACAACACCAGCAGTCCCCGCTGACCAACCAGCATGCATTCAACCAGAATGCCGCTGTGCTACCGTTGTCATCGCCACTGCCACTGCCACTGCCACTGCCACTGCCACTGCCACTGCCACTGCCACTGCCTTCCCTCGACACCACCGCCTCGCTACCCCACCGGGCTTCACACACGTGGACGCCCCATTCGTCCCCTGCTGGTGCTGGTGCTGGGTTGTCAATCAGAACGAATATGGATCCACCCCCAACAGCAGGAGGCCTCCTACCAATCGACACGCCCACCATTCTCTACGACGAGTCGACAGCCGCAGAGCCGACGCTGCACCATAATCTGACCTCGTCGTCAACTTTGCCCTCCTCTTTGCGCAGCAACGTGTCAGCTTCGAGTCTCGCGTCGTCTCTATCTCCTGGGTCTGGTTCGGCGATCCCATCGCCCTACCTGCACGCCATATCCGACCTTACTCCATTGCCCTCTCCGCTCATTGGCAACGATTCTCCAGCACTTTGGCGACGAAAAGTCTCCAACGCAGCCAACCGATCTCGCGAAGGCTCATTGGAGAGCCCGGTGCAGCACCTTCCTCCAGCATCACCAGGGTCACCGTCCAAAAGAAAGAAGGGTTATGGTAGTCTCATGCAGGAAGCTGCCATCGCCAATGCGCAGAGTGCAAGTGGCGGACACGAGTATGCGAAGCCTGCCACGCATACGCGGAATCGTAGTATATCAGACTTCACACCCGAAACTCTGCACAACACACGACCGCGACATGTTACGTACGGCCAAGGTGACGCGCCTCATATCGAAGCCACGGAATATCAGATGCATAGGGAAGCGTACCTTGCAGAGCAACGAGGTTTGACCGCGCCAGTAACGCCCGCCGAGGCCTCAAAACAGCTCCCGACACCACCCGCTAGTACGACGAGCTTGGCCGGGAGTGACGAGGCAGATGAGGAGCAGCCGCATCTGGAGGATGGCACTGTGTCCGAATATTTAGAAATTCACTGCGGCATTCACAACAAACGACGGAAGTTCCGGCAGCTACGACGGCTTGGCCAAGGCACCTTCTCCACGGTCATGCTTGCTACACGCGAGAAAATACCAGCACATCCTACACCTGAAATAGAAGAGCATCTAGATCCCCATAAATTGGTTGCAGTCAAGATAATGGAGCACGGACCCGCGGGAGGTGCCGACGAGGAGCGGATTGAAGTCAGTCTAAAACGGGAAGTCGAGATGCTCAAAAGCGTCTCCCACCCGTCCTTGATTCATCTCAAAGCTTGCGAATACCAGGAATCGCGAGCATTGCTGGTCCTGACCTACTGTCCGGGTGGCGACCTCTTCGAATTTGCAAGTCAGAAACGGGAGCTGCTGACTCCCTCACTGATTCAGAGAATGTTTGCCGAGCTGGTATCTGCAGTGCGGTATTTACACACAAACTGGATCGTACACCGGGACATCAAGCTAGAGAATGTCTTAGTCAACCTCCGGGAGCCAGAGCTGCGGGCGCTCGACAATCCGGCAACACATCCAACACCAATTGTGACACTCACTGATATGGGCCTTGGTAGAAGGATTCCCGAGCCACCGGAACCTCCTTTCCTGACGACACGCTGCGGAAGTGAAGACTATGCCGCGCCAGAAATCCTTCTCGGCCAGCCGTACGATGGCAGACTCACTGACGGCTGGGCGCTGGGTGTCCTGCTGTACGCGCTGATGGAAGGCAGATTGCCATTTGATGCTCCTCCAGGGAAACCTGATCGAAGCCGTAATACTCACCGCATAGCACGCTGTGACTGGATTTGGTGCCGCTTTGGCGACGAAGAGGGTGACTGGCATCCGGCGCGTGGAAAAGATTTTGAGGGTGCGCAACCTTGTGTGGAGGGGCTGTTGAAGAAGGTGCGGATGGGCCGAAAAACTCTGGAGGAGATAGGGAAGCTGGAGTGGGTGCAACGAGGCATCCAAGTACCTGGCGGGCTGCGAATGCGCGAGGAAGATGAGGACGACAATCTTTGATCCACCCTAGTCGCGGAGCCAAGTGCGAATTGGAAAGCACAAAGAAGCACCTGGCATGGTACGTTGGATTGGTCACGGCTTCCGTCGGGAGCTTAAAATGTGCAAGGTGCATGTATTATGGAGACTTGGCGCTACAAGAGCGATCGATTTAATGACTCTAACATTACGGCGTGGAACGGGAACGGGAATGGGCAAAGGTTTGATAGTAAAAGATACCATGGCTATGTTGCGTTTTAGGTTGGTATTCAGAAACGACCGAGGTACCCTGATGTGGTCGTATGGCCTTTCTCACAGCCGCGTCGCGAAGCTTCTTGACAACGTCAACACTGAAAGATCCTTCAACCTCAGACGGACCCATATCTTATGCTGTTGTGCTCGAAGGACGTGGAGAGCTGGATGTGAGCAAGCTTGATACACTTGGCCGTGCGCGGGTGCTCATAAAACTTGAGTATGCTACAACTGCCTCCATCCCAAACTAGCGAAAAGCTGCGCAGAATCAGATAGCAGCAAACCTGACGATGGACCAAGGCAAGAGACAGAGTGGCACGGTGACGGACATAGATTCACCCTTGCAAAGCCTGACAAGAATACTCTGGTGGCCATGTTGGTCTTGACACTGCCGGTCGGGTCACGCCACATTCTTTCCTCCACCAAACTGCGACAGAAGCATCGACGTACTTTCGCCAAGACTTCAGAGACCTCGTCCGGGTCGTTCGGGACTACCTGAATACAGAGCCCGTCCCGGCAATGAATTCCTCTTGGTCGCATTCCCTTCTATTCGTCCCTGGCTATGCCATAGACACGAATCGGGCCGCTGAGGGGATCACTGACACAGTAAACTTGGGCTATTGAATTGCGACAAAGCAGTCATAGACGAGTCTTGCACTTGGGTTTTGCCCTGCCTGCTCGCCTTTCATGTCTTCACAAAGCGGCACGCACGGCGAACGAAGTCGAATGGTGGCAGAAGCCTCCGGTATGTTAGGGCAAAGTGGTTACTATAGCCTGGGCCCCGTGAGATGTATTGTGTGTAGTGCAGAGTGTCCAATGCCGGATGAGGGTGGAGCACACTAAGCACGTCGAGGAAGTTGAGATAAAGCCTGAAGGTGGAGATCGGCATCGTTCCGTCCCGTCTCATGTGCTAGCTGACCACATCCATCAGATTTCCTGTTCACGACATGAAATACACAAATAGTACAGCGTCATTGAGGATAACGAAAGCCGTTGCTCGTGACGACACCTTGTTTCATTTTCAAGTTGTGATGGAACGGATGTGGTGGTCACGCTGCACTACACACAGAAGAGGCCGTTACACCACTCGCCTTCGCGGTCCGAGCCTACTACGTTCTCCGGTCAGAGCTGCGAGAGGTTCCTCTGTAACGTGGTTCAGCACAGATCATTCGAAAATCGCACAGGCTCACGTTATGGCTATGACTGTTAGAGGGGACAATGAGTCTCCAGTGCAGGGATTGAGCAGGCTGAAAGTTCCGCGGCATTGGTTCACATGAGCCAAAGGTCGTAAAGGGCAATTTCAAGATGTATGTCCTTGCGAAGGCAACAGGGAGCTCTCTGGTTCTTTGAGATTCTGCACAAGTAAGATGTGAGAACTCGTGTCCTTCAGAGGCGAGAGCAAGAGCTGGTGTCGATTGCGAATGGCCTTTTTCAGCGCCAGATGAAGTCAACAAATCGGTCAATGCAGAGCTTCCAGATGGGGAGAGGATCGATCATTGGTCAAGTGCGAGGGATTCATGCTGTAAGCAGTAGAGTTATGGTGTATCAATCCCACCTTGCTGCACGTCGCCGACATCGGTGAAGCTACAACCAAGGCCAGACCAGCTTAAAGCTTGACATCAACCTTCGCATCACAAACATTCCTGACGAAGAATTGAAAGCGGACACAAATTGCGTATTCGACCCCAATTCCCAAGCAATTCAATTCAATCCAACAGCGTGTAATCAGCTTGCCATGGCGACAGTTATAGACTCTCAGATTTTCGGCAACATATTTTCTACATCTAAAGTCTCCAGGATCTGGTCAGACAGGCAGCGAACAGCCTATTATCTCGAGTTTGAATCAGCACTTGCGAAGGCTCAAGCAAAGCTCGGCATCATCCCACCAAAAGCACGCGACGAGATTGTGAAGCATTGCACTCTGGACAACCTGAACTTCGATGAACTACGAGAACAAACTGAGCTGATAGGATATCCTGTCCTACCCATGGTGCAACAACTCGTGAGAAAAATCAATGCCGTAGAAGATGGGCTGGGCGAATGGATCCATTGGGGCACAACAACACAAGACCTAACAGACACGGCGGCCGTCCTCCAACTCCGCGATACCATCGAACTCATCGAAGGCTCGGTTGACAGCATCATCTCAGCCTTGATCAAGCTCTGCCAAACCCACCGCTCAACGCCCATGGCCGCCCGATCTAATCTCCAACAAGCCGTGCCCGTATCCTTCGGCTTCAAAATGGCTCGCCTACTCTGCCAATTCCAACGTCACAAAGCCCGTCTCCAAGAACTCCGGCTTCGCCTCCTCGTGTGCCAATTCTCCGGCGCAGCAGGGACCTTGGCCACCATCACCGAGAACACATCCCACGACCCGCCACGTCCCGGTGTCCTGCCACAGCCTCTCGCCCTGGAGTGCCAGCGGCTCTTCGCCCAAGAAATCGGCCTCGCCGTTCCCGAGATCGCATGGCATACGGAGCGCGACAACTTCGCCGAATTCTCGACCTTTCTCGCCCTCCTGACCTCGACCTGCGCCAAATTCGCCACCGATTTGAAACTCATGTCGCAAATCGAAGTCAACGAAGCCCGAGAGCCCTACGTGCCTCATCGCGGCAGCTCGTCCACCATGCCCCAGAAACGAAACCCCATCGGGTCGGCGTATATCTGCTCCATGGCCGCGAGCGTACGTCAGATGAGCACGGGCATGCTGGAAGCTGTGGTTGCCGACTTCGAAAGGAGTACGGGACCGTGGGAGATCGAGTGGATCGTGTTGCCGCAGATATGTTGTTTGGGCGTGGCGTGTCTGGAGCAGACGCGGTACTTGTTGGAAGGGTTGGAGGTGGATGAGGAGAATATGAAGAAGAATCTGGAGCTTAGTAAAGGCGCGATCGTGAGCGAGGCGGTGATGATGGGCTTGGGGAAGAAGATGGGAAGACAGTATGCGCATGATTTGGTTTACGGGCTGTGTAGGAAGGCGAATGTGGAGAAGAGGACACTGCTAGAGTTGTTGAAAGAAAACGAGGAGATTTCAAGCGCGGGATTGGAAGCTGGAGAGTTGGAGAAGTTGTGTGATCCAGCAAACTATCTGGGTCTGAGTGAGGTGATGACTGACGCAGTCGTCGAAAGCATCAGACCGGCGTCGCTGGCTGCCGTTACCGCTTAGTCCTCGGGCTTACAGCAGCTGAGAATACTGAACTGGCCTCTCAACTGATAGCTATCCCAAAAGCCATTCTCCTTCCTGCTGTCGTCTGGCAGAACATAGCCATGCCACTTGATCAACCCCAGCCCTGCTTCGTCGGCCGCCTTTTCATACTTGTCGTGCATCATGTGGTAGAACTCAAGGCGTACCTTTTGTGGCTCCGTGTCCGCTGTCAGTCTGACCTTCCAACCTGCGCCATCCTCGATTATCTCCAGTGCCTCGATATAGAGGCCGTACTGATCATAGGGCTCGTACATCGGACAATGCGCATTGCTGGTGACCGCCACGAATCTTCCTCCAGGCTTGAGATTGCCGTGGATGGCGCGGAACATGTCCACGAGAGCTTCGTAAGAAGGAGCATAATTGAGAAGCCAAGCTCCGAGGATCAGATCGAAAGGCGCGGTGGGTGCCCGGAAGGAGGCTTGGCCGCAGTCCGCGACGTGGTATGACAGCTTACATTGCTGATCATTGGGGAGGTGCAGGAAAGCTGCCTTCGCGCAGTCAATCATGCTAGCTGAGATGTCTACGGCGACAACTTCAGCTGCGCCTTGCTCGACCAGGAATCTAGACCACAGGCCCAATCCGCATGCGAGA
Organism: Pseudocercospora vitis; assembly: GCA_026120125.1. Lineage (NCBI taxonomy): Eukaryota > Fungi > Ascomycota > Dothideomycetes > Mycosphaerellales > Mycosphaerellaceae > Pseudocercospora > Pseudocercospora vitis. The sequence continues at coordinate 172,850 of JALRML010000003.1, read as the reverse complement.
TCCAGGCATTTCAGGCCTTGGACGTTGCCGATGACTCGCGCTGTGCTTGGTTGTTGGATTTCGTTGATGGGAAGGTCTTGGAAACTGGCGTAGCGACCGCCGATTTTGTCGTACTGCTTCGACATGGTGGGAGTGTCTCAGCAGTCAGTGGCCGCTTTGGCGAGGGAGAGATGTCTCCAATGGCGCCGAAAGTGTCGTGAGTACACGCAGCCTTGTGGCAGGGTGACGCAAGAATTGATCGGCGCGTCATCGCTGCTTGACCGTTTGGTGGAAGGCACGAGCCTGGGAAGACGCAGTCACGCCTTCCTCTTCTTCCTCTTCCTCCTCCTCCTCCTCCTCCTCCTCCTCCTCCTCCTCTCCCTCCTCTTCTTCTTCTTCCGTCCGCAGAAGAAAACCACGCCAGGTCAACAGTGCGGCCGGCGTACTTGTAGCGGACTTGGTTTCGGCAATGACTTCAGTCCCCACCCCTCGACCAACAATATGCTTCACCGTGGAGGCGGCTGGACTTGGCAATATTCAATTCAGGATCTCATCTCGGGTCGGCGTGCGTTTGTTGCACACCTCGTGCTACTCTACATCCCATCCCCATGTCGAGAACAAGTACCATGCAAACGCCGAGCCTGCGTACAAGATGTTTTTGACCATGCCCGAAGGAGAGAGTCCGCCAAGCGCCGTCTCGTAAACCTTCCTTCGCATCATTGCTACGTACTGATGTCCAAGGTCGCGCCATTTCCCGGTCTCTCGTTTCCGTGAGAAGCTGTTGACACTTCCTATGTATGATTCGCCAGATCGATGTACCTGCTACCAGACCGCCTTCAAGGAGCGACGCATAAGAGTAGCAGTGCTGTAAAGCGGACGTGATGGACGTGCTTCGTATAGGAACCCCCCCGTGCCAGTGCTTTGGTATCATGCAGGACTGAATAAGCCCCATCTAGAAATCGGGGAACATTTTTCCGTGTCTGCGAGTGTTGTCAGTAAGGACACCCATGTGCGCTTCAGTGGCTCCACTCACGGGTCATCACCGGTTTGCCCGTATGCTTCGGTCTCTTCTGGGTACTTGTCGAATAGGGAAGCATCGCCAGCTCCCCCTCGCACGGGCGGCACATATGGCGCATCAATGTCTTTCTTCGACAGCCGCTCCCATGTGACCTCGGCAAACCACGCATGGTTCATGACATCTCTGCTGCCACCGTGCAAGTTGCCCAACCGCTTGGTCAAGTCGGCCGTAATGAGTTTGCTAAGCAAGTCCTGTGCATCCGGATGGATGTACGGCGGATATTTGACTCGGCCCTTGAGAATGTTTTCGTAGATCTTAAGTGGGGATCCTGAATCCCAGAATGGCGTGAAACCTGCCAGCATTTCGAAGATCAGAATCCCGAGACTCCACCTGGAATGCGTTAACGACAACTTTCGAAAACAAAGATCGGCCTCCTTACCAATCCACGCTCTTGTTGTAGCCTTTGCTGCTCACAACCTCAGGCGCGAGATAGTCAGGTGTTCCACACAATGTCCAAGTGATGTCCGGGACCTCTTTCGCAAAGCCGAAATCGGTGATCTTGATATGACCATGCCGATCCAAAAGCAAGTTCTCGGGCTTGAGGTCACGATAGATGATGTTCATGCTGTGGAGGTAGTCGAGCGCAAGGGTAACTTCGGCAGCGTAGAATTTGGCGACCGGGTTGGGGAAGCGCTGCAGTCAACTGTGTCAGCCCAGCACGACCTCGAGATTCCTGAAGAATGTTACCTGTGACTTCCTCAACAAGCTGAACAGCTCACCGCCTTCAATAAAGTCCATGACCATGTACAGGTTCTTGGAGTCCTGCCATGTTCCCCACAGCGTGATCAAAAAGGGATGTCTACACCTTTGCAGCATCTTGCGCTCGTCATTTGTGTGCTCCACCTGCTTCATCTTGACAACCTGCGCCTTCTTCAAGACCTTGACAGCATAGAAGCGTTGGTTATGCTTGCTCTGAACGAGATGTACCCTGCCAAATGAGCCTGTTCCCAGCGTTCGCGAGATTTGAAAGTCCGCGAGAGTGTATTTGCCCTTGGTTTCTCGTAGCGGGTTGATGGTCGGCTTCGGCGCGGGAGCATTGATCTGCGGCACATTGGCGTCGCTCATGTTATGCTGCGAATAGGCTGAGTCATGTTGAGAGCCGGTATAACCGGAACTCGGCTGGTTAATGAGGTTTTGTATGCTGGGTTGCACCTGTGTGCCCATGCTTTGATTCTTCGAGGGATGAGAAGCTGCGGCGGAGGGCTGGTGGGGTGGATGTGCAGCTTGCGATTGTTGCTGTGGTGGCTGCGTTTGCTCAGGCTCGGAGAAGATGTTGCCGGTCTTGCTAAGCGTGGGTGTGATCGGGGAGCCGCCTTTGTCTACGGTGGGCGATGTAGGTCCTTCGGACCCCTGCGAAGAGTCCTTGGTGCGCTTCTTCTTGAGGAAACCGAGCGACGGCATCACACTGGTATCGGTGCTTCCTTTCCGCTTCCGTGGCAGGCAGGGATCGTAGGGTTGTTTGGACGCCAATTTCCTGAACTGCTCGTGGTTGTCAAGGAGGAATGCCACTCGGTCTGCCGTATCGTAGGAGCTTAGATGTGTCGCAGCGCAAGAATTGGGAGGGTTGGAAGAGCGGGAGGTGCAGCTCAGGCGCAGAAGCTGCTACCCAATGGCTCAGGCTCAGCTGTCTTCAGGCGGGCAGAGTGCCGTGGCAATGCAATGCTGTGCGATGCGTTGCGGTGCGGTGCGGTGCGGTGCTGGAGTCAAGCAGCTCAGCGGTGCGTGCAATTGCGACAGTTGCGCCCAGCCAGACAAAGAGATCAAAGATCCGGCTCCTCACGCATGGGCGACGGTGTGCTTGCTGCTGTTACGCAAACAGAGGTGGGAGGAATGTGGCTAGCGTTGCGCGGGTGTCCGAGACTCAGATGTCGTCAATGCTACCGATCGGACAGGGTGTGGAGCTGCTGTTGGTCAATTGCACCACGGTCTCGTAGCCTCCAATGTCTCTGCTAGTAATCTAGATCGCCACGTGTGATGGCGGCGGTGGATGCGAGGAGAGACATCCGGCTAGCGAGGAAGCAGTTAGAGGAGGTGGTAGTACGAAGGATAACCAGCGCCGATGCTGAAGGCCTCCAGAATCGCTGGAAGCGGGGATCGTGCTTCCGTGAGATGGCTGGGCGATCACTCTCACTCTGCCTCTGCCTCTGGACCGTACCCGTGGTGTTTGAGGTATAACAAGTCTCATGTGCATGCCACGATCTGTACGTACTGTACTGCCCTCCGCGGCTCAATCACGGTCCGAACATGAGCATTGAAACCAACAGCCCGGAACTGTCACCGGCGACCGAGTGCACGAGCGGCACTCAGCTGACTGTGATTTCTGTACGGCGTGACCACACCGTCACTCTCACGGCATCCTGTATGCTAAATGCTATAACTTGCTTTCCTTCTTGTCCCGATTCTCCTGAGCCTTCTTGATCAGTGCATACATAGTCTGCAATCTCGGCATATCGAACCCTTTTTCTCGAGCGGTCCTGATCGGGTTACCGAGAATCACTTCCAACTCCATCTTCGCGCCCTTCACCCAGTCTCCCCACATGCTCGGCTTACTACCACTGCTGTTTCGCCGGGTCGATGTCAGGATCTGTTCTGCCGACGCAAGCTTGGGTGGGAGAGGCTTTCCAAGCACCTTGGGCGCAGTCTCCAACACTTCGTTGATGATGCCAGAAAGATGTATGCTCAGCTCAGGGTCTGTAGACATCTCCTGATTACCACAACCGCCAGAAAGGACAGAAGATGGGTTCATGGCTGCATTGATGGCGATCTTGTGCCAGCGAACGAACTGAAGACCAGCGTGGTCATACTCCTCTGCATCTGCAATGCCTGCTTCTTGTAGCGCCTTCACCAATTTGGAGTTGTTATACGATGCAATACGATCAGAGGGCTTTGGTCCAGGGCCGCCTCGGTCGAGATGAGGTAGATACGGGCCTATTGATATCCTTGTCCAGCGATTGTGCTTTATGAAGCCATGTTCTGGCTGAGCAGCGCTTGCGATAGTAACCGCGCTGAGAATCGATGCCTGTGGGAATCGTTTGGCGTATGGCGCTTCCACGCCGAGACCATTCTGCACGAGGACGATAGATGTGCCATCCGCCACCAGCCCTTCAAGAAGAGCCGAGTCATCACTCACATCGGGGAGGGCTTTTGTGGCAACGAGTAGATAGTCCCACTTCACGTCTGCTTTTCTGGCCTCATCTGGTGACGAAAAAACATACTCAGGCTGGAAGATCTGCTCGTCGTATTTGGGGGAGGTCACCTTGAATCCATTCTCTTTGACGGCTTTGAAGTTTGATCGGCAGAGCGCTGAGACCAGTGTATTGGAGACTGTGGCAAGCCGCGATCCGTAGAAGGCTCCAATGGCGCCGGCGCCTACAACGAGGATTCTTGTCGGCATTGAGATAATGTTTCAGAAGGTCGGTGCCCAAGAGGTTGTCTATGGGATCGGGGAGCCACCTCGGCTATATCGGCAGAGCGCGCGCGCCGTGCCAAGAATCACGCAGGCTCGCTCGCTTCAGTGTTGAGGGGTGACATTGTATAAGTGATCGACCGCTCTAGTTATAGCGAATTCATTATTACAAGGACATTGGAAGCCTGAAAGTGAAACCAACTCCGAATGCAGAACCAGAACTTCGGCTCCTCATCTTTGGGTATCTTAACCAACGCCGTTCGCTGACTTATGCAATCGTGCGAGGACACGCTCGAATTACCGTACATAGTAGTCGTCGTTTCCCACGATGAGCGAGCACAGACTTTTCCAATCACCCCAGAATTGCAAATGTGCTTAGCGTGCTTTATTCCTCCAATGTGTCTCTTTCCATGTCCGCTCCAACCTCAAGAACCATCAACGGAATCTTCACCTCCGGGGCCTTGGCGCTTCAAATCCCTGATCTCCTGCATCATATCCAACATCATCTGCTGCTGCTGTTGAACCAACGCATAAAGCTCATCAACGCCGGCAGATGAAGCCGTCGTTTCGGCAATTGTACCAGCACCCACCTGGACAGTAGCCTGCGCCCCAGCAGTAAAGGAGATAGAGGCAGACGTAGGTAGGGTCTGGGAGTCTGCTCGTGGTAAGTTCACATCGCGCGGCAAGTCCGGCGTGAGGATGATGGTCGACTTCTCAGTAGTGGCCACATAATCCACAGGAGAATCGTCGTCCATCGAGTTGCGGTAGAATTCATGAGCAACGCTGGTTGAGACACGCTTTCTAGGCGAGATGCCTCCTCTACAGCTCTGCTTTCCCGCACTAATACGACGTTTCTTTTCAGCGCTTGCACATCTCTTCTCTAGTCCGCTGTCGTACTTCTCGTCGCCATAGCATATCTCGGGCTTTGATTCCGCCAGCCGAATCTCAAGAGAGGCCAGGCGCTGGTGCAATCTAGCATTCTCTGCTCTTGTGCTGTCGTTCAGGTGCTCCATGACAGTCTCGCGCTGGCGAGCCATGGTAAGGACGGTTTCGGAGAGGTGTTGAAGCTGATCTAGTTCTTCAGAGCGGCTGTGGGGCAGATTGCTCGAGCGAGGAGATCGCGAGCGAGCACGAGGCGATTTCGTCGGATCGACGTCGATTTTGCGTTGCGGAAGCCACTTGCTATCAACCATCGGAGGTGACTGCCGAACGACTGTATCTTGCGGTCTGGCCAGCTCTGGTTTGTTGTCAAAGATGCTGGGCTTTGGCTTAGGTCGGCCACCAGGAGTCCATGGCGGATCGTCTGGAGTGGGCAGACCACTAGATTTCGTCTTCTCCTCAACGACGTTCGGCAAGCGTAGTCGGACAGGATCATCCTTCCTCAACCTAGGCTTTAGTGACCGAAACCTTGAAGCAGGTAGGTACGTCTCACCATCACAGTCTCTCAGCGGCGATGGCATAGCACTCGGGTGCTTCGACATGGGAGACTGCTCGGGTCTTTGCGGAGTGTGCGGTGTGCGCTTCAACGGAATTGCGAATAGCCCCTCGGTTGATGCTTCAGATTCAGGACTAACAGGGCTCACAATGGCAAGCTTGTCCTTGACCATCTCTTCGACATCGCCAAATATTTGGTCCATTGCGCACAGCAGTGGTGGAGACGAAATAGTGCCCTGTAGAGGCAATAACAAACTGGAGTCGAATTCCATGAACGATTGGATGGAGGGGTCCTTGGCCAACTCTGGATACACCACGGGGATGCTACCAGTGGTGGAATGGCTATCATTCGCAGTGTGAGCTGGCTCGCGGAGAGTTTGTACCGAGGTCTGGAGCCTCAGCTTCTTCTCAAGGCAATTACCGCCACGTTCAGGAAACCGAAGAACAGAGTGCCTGAAAGTGTCAGGCGAGTACACGCTAGGCGAGTGTTCTACGTAGCTCGGGCCCCGGTTGCACTCGTCCGGCATATTGAAGCCTTCGATCCCTAGCGCGTTCATACGCGACTTTGCTTCGTCGAATGCACTCTTCTCCATGGCGTCTGGTACTACAGAGGCACGCAATGAGTACATGCTTGGCTGGGTGACCAATGTTGCTTGTCCGCGATGACCGAAACTGGTCTGCCTAGATGTTGGCGTAAGGGAAATGCTGGGTGCGACAGGCTGTGTTTGCCGTGTCGGCGTACCACCATCATAGCTGTTGCTCAGTTGTGATTGCTCAGCTAGTCGCCTCTGTGCCTGCTGCTCTGGTGGTGTATCTTTCGCTGGTGGCGTTGGTGGCTTATTCCCATCGAGGTATCTCAGACTCTGAGTGCGGCCGATGGTGGTATTGACTTGTGTATTGCGTACCGTTTCTTCGTCATTGGTTTTCTGCGAAGCAGCGAGCTTCTTCTTCGAGTTCGATCGGGGCAGCTGCCATGTGATGTTCTGAGGCGTTCGATGGCCTAGAGATGTAGCAGCGCGCGGCGGCTCTGGTCGCTTCGGCGCAGATATTACTTCAGTTGCGTCTGATGTGCGACGAGAGAATATGCCCTTCGGCTTGGGTGGCGAGCGAGTCAATCCACGCTTCGGTGGTGCATCCACGAGTACAGCACGTGCTTTGACACTCATCTGCGTGCCACTTGGTGTCTCAGGTACAATATCAGGCAAAGGATGAGGTGTTGCGGGCTTGCCTCGAGCGCTCCATCCTAAGCGGCTCAGGAAGCCTTTCTTTGGGCTCTTCGTGGCGGGTGTTTGCTGCGCTTTGAGCTCATCGGTCTTCTTGGTGGTGGCGACTTGAGGTGTCGCAAACCCTTCTGCACCTGGCTTTGGTGTGTGGCGATAGACAGGCACTCGTTCATCTTCGCGACCTAAGTTCTCGTGTGCTTGCTGCTCGCGACGGTCTTCCATGAACGCGCGCTGCGTCGGCTGTGGAGTATTTTCCGGCGTGGTGCCCAGATTCAACGTAGGCGAAGTGTTCTGACCAGCCGCAAGAAAGGGGCTCATGGTGGTGACAGTCGACTCGCGTGCCTGCAGTGCCATATGGCGTCTGACTTCGTCCGGGTCGAGCTTCGGGAGTGGTTGCGTGGTGTCGAGGAGGTCAAAGTTATGTCGCAGCGCTGGATGGACCATGGTTGGCGGGGTGTTCTCGCGCCGGGAGAACTCTTGCTGGTAAAACGCGTTTGCTCCTAGCATGTAACGGTTGTGGCGAACAGCATCTTCCGCAAAAGCGTTGCGGCCAGGCTGCCGACTTCGGAGGGAGAGGAGGGCGTCGACCTCATCGGCCCTCGAGTCTCCCATCTCTTCTGGTACTGCGGAAAGGGAGGGCCGGTGCTGAGGCGGCTTACACTTTGATAGGGAGCCTGAGCGCGAGGGGGATCTGTCGCTCATATCAGCGACCGCCGAACTTAACCCAAACCAAACGAAAACAAAACAACACGACGGGGCGGCTGGTGGATGGCTTGGCAATCCCCTGATAAAACGGTCAGTGAATAGTCTTCCTCGATGCATCTCGTAACAATAGGCCAGAGGCAATCAGAACTTACTGTTCATTGGCAGTCGTAGACAGGAAAGGAACAGATTCTCAAGTGAAATGTGAGCCATCCGTATCGCCATGTGAACACGGCGCTCGGCCTAACGCAACAGTGACATCTTTTATGCTGAGTCGTTAACCAAGGCGACAGAATGAGCCTGATATGCAGCCCGAGCGGTCTCACAGCAAGCAGGCAAGCAGGCCCTGTGGGAGCATCCTACGAGAGACCGTCGAGCACTCGAATGGTCACGCTGTCGGTCCTTCAACCTCCAGGACGCGCACTCGTGTTGAGACGGACGCCGTATGCCTCGCGCAGGCGACTATGGCTTCGAATCGCGCTCACTCGTCAAGCCGATATGGTCTCATCTGGTGCACTGGCGAGCTGTCAAATCTCTATGTGAGTGAATAGTGGGCTGGTACACACCTCTTGGCAAGATACCCTTTGTTCTGAGACTGGTTCAAGGCAATTACATCGTCATTGGACTGTCCCCAAATCTTTTTCCTTCAATACTAAGGTCACTTCGGTAACATGACCAAAGCTAGGGCCGTCGCATGGAGCCCCCATTAGTCCAAGTGAGAAGTATCATCTTCTCTCGCTGTGGATCCCAAGGCTCTTCCATCGCTGTTTGTTCGTTTTGCCCAACCAGACTAACCTCTTTGAACCCCCAATCAGCATCACGCAACAACGTAGAGAGAGAAAATCTTCGGATCAACACTCTACGATTCAAATGCAAAAGAGCTAAATGGGTTAATGAGAAAGCAACAACAAACAGACAAGGCTTGGTGAACCTGGTATGAGTGCTTTGTGTAGTAATCCCGAAAAGTCGCTCCACCTTAACACCGCGCGCCTCACTGGTATGACCCGGAAAGATTCATGGTGTCTATTTGAGAGCACCTGCCCTTGCATCGCATCGCGTTGCTTGCTATAACGCTTCGAAGCAGCCATATATCCTGCTCCTAAAGGTGACGTGTCGTTCTCGACTATAGCAATATGCAGCCCTTGCCCTTCCCTGTGCCAAAGTCAGCTGTGTTATTCACATGTATATGCCAAGTCTAGGGGACGATAAGTCCTTACTCTTCGGCTTCTTCACTGCCGGCGGCTCTAAGGCAGCCACAATCGCCTCATCAAATACATCCTTGAGCTTGAACTGCGTCAATGCCGAGCACTCGACGTACTTGACCGCACCAAGCTCTTTGGCCATCTTCTCGCCGTCTTCCTTTCTCACTGGTTGCATCTTCTGCTTTGCGAGCTTTTCCCGCACTTGCGGATCATCTCTCAAGTCTGTCTGTGTTCCCACAATCAGGCAGGGCACACCAGGGCAGTGATGGTGCACTTCCGGGAACCACTTTTCCCGGACGTTTTCGAATGATGCGGGCGATGTGACGGAGAAGCATACGAGAAACACGTCGGTTTGCGGGTATGATAGCGGTCGTAGGCGGTCGTAGTCCTCTTGTCCGGCAGTATCGAATAGTCCTAGCGTGTAAGGTTCATCACCAATCCTGCACACAGTCAACGGTCGAGCCAATGCCATGTCTTCGGTTGTTCATACATCACCGTTACTGCATAATTGTCGAACACAGTTGGCACGTACTCCGATGGGAACTTGTTGGTGGTATAACTTATGAGCAGGCACGTTTTGCCGACTGCACCGTCGCCGACCACCACACATCTGTAGAGTGCCCAGTCAGCCAGTGGCTCCAGAATGGTGAGCGCTAGTACTTGAGATCTTCGCGTCAATCAACAGGGTATGTGATTGCAGGCGGTGAGCGCGCTCTATGGCCAGAATTGCTCTCATCGCCGGCTGTCTCTGCCTGACTTGAAATATCGCTTCAATGCCCGCATTGCACTCGGCGACCTCAGGGAAGGAGCAAAACAATGAAAAGAGGCATACTTTATCGTCGCGACCACCATCCTGGCCTATCTTTACGCTCTCGCAGAGCTTTTGACACGATATCCTCTTCACGTGTCCGCCGCGCCGCACTGTTCCAGTATCACCGCGCTTACTCTTGACCCAATTGCAGATCACTCCTCGGCAGCCAGTTCTGAGATGTTGGCGAGTGGCGCGCGTTGATCTCGGCTTGCGAGGAATGTGTCCTTTCGCAGTCCAGCTTTCGTGGGTGCCCCGGTAGGCGAGTCTGGCTGGGATCTTCAGGGCCAGCACAGCAGGGCGGAAGCGAGGCTGAGTAGGCGTACGTGTCGCTATCCCAAAGCGTGGGTTTGTGGTATTCTACGGGTCGAAGCTAGGTGGTGCGACGTTGAAAGCGGCTTTTCACGTGCCGGCGGCGCGCGTCTGGAGGGTGTCTCTGGATTGGAAGGGCGAAGTGCAGCGATGTAGGGCCTGGTTCGGCTCTCGGCAAGCGGAATGGCCGCACGCTTTGAAGTATAGTAGATGGTTTACAACAGCAGTCGCAAGCAAAGCGAGAGTTGCTGGGGCTGGGCGGTGTGATGGTGAGCGACAACAGCAGCCTGCAGAAAGTCTCCTTCACAGCGCTCTCGGCGCTTCTGAGCTTCGGTCGGCTGCAGTCCTTAGCAAATGGAGTGCCACCAACAATATGAAACACAATCACAGCTTGTGGGCGTTTGAGGAGGAACGCCCAGGACAATGTCGCTCCTATTAATCTACCATCAAGGCCGACCCTCACGAAATGATGCCAGCATGCTATGAAACGCCCTTATGCCCAAGTCCGCTTCCCATGAAATGTGCAACCCATGCCAAGCCCGGCAAATTCTATCGTGTCCCTCATTGCTCATGCCATCTCTAGATCTCAACCCAATGCGCATCCAACTCGTGTCATGACGACTTTCGAAGAACCCGTGTCCTCGAATCCTGCGACGTTCCCGACCCATCGTCCTCTCCCTCTTCTTCATCACTGTGGCTCAAAAGCCGTGTACTCGAAGGCCCAGCATGTGGATCATTTCCATGATCAGCTGGAAACTGTGTTGCGCCAATAACGACACCTTTCACTCCCTGATCGATCTCATCCAATTTATAGTCATCCATCAGCAGCGCCAGGACGATGCAAGGAATGGCTACAAACACCGCAACTGTGAGAATCTTGGTCATCGTTTCTTGATAAGCAAGGTTGATCGCATTCCGGGTTGGACTTCCCACTGGCCATCCTTGTGATGCCAGAGTGATGTTGCCGAAGATGTCAGCAGCGCGGTCTTGCGTCTCAGGTGGCAAGTACAGCGCCAGCTTCTTCGGTACATTGGAAGTCCAAATTGCGCCGGAGATACCGCTACCAACGGCACCGCCTATTTCCAGGAACGTCAAAAACAACGCAGTAGCCGCAGCAACTTCCGAGTGACTGGCTGAGGCTTGCACGCCAAGCTGCGCAGGTACATGGGTGAGACTACCACCGACTCCCAAGAATATCTGTGTGCCAACGATCGTCGCCGGCGAAGAATCTTCAGTGCGGTAGTGAATCATTAGTCCAAGGCCAATAACGTAAAGTATTGTGCCCAGCACCATGAATTTCTTGTACATCTTGGTGTACTTGATTGCAAACGAGACGACAATCGAGGTCACCGTTGAGGTGAAGGTGAAGGTCTGCACGATGCGGCCGGCTTTCGTGAGTGGTAAATCCTGTACGACAAGCAGGTATGACTGGAAGTAAGGATAAACAGAAAGATAGAAGGCCACTGCAGGACGAGTTAGCCAAAGTTCATCATCATAACAAGTTGATTGCACTGACTGAAGTAGAAGAATGATAGGGCAAGGCCGGCAAGAATGGTTTTGTTCCTCCAGAAGGCCCTCGGGAAGAATGCATGAGGAGCTACTGTTTTATTCCTCTCCCAGAAGGGAATAGCAACGAGACAAACAATACCAACTACAACCATGGCAATCAGGTTTGGGTTCGTCCATCCAGCCTTGGCCGCAATGGTCAGTGGGATCAAAATGAGCGTAAAAGATACGCAGATGAGTAGCAGACCAAAAAAGTCCAGTTCAAACCAGAGGGTCTTGATCACCTCCCACCATGATTCCCCGGAAAATGGTGAAGTGGGCAGAATCCCGCGCATGGCAGCTTTGCGCTGGTTGATGACAAGCGCCAGTGCCAGCGGTAAGAAGGCAACCGGAAGAACCACAGCCCAGATGCCATAACCCCACCTCCAACTCAGGTCCCTCAATATCGATTCGGCGAGAGCTGGACCAAGCCATACGTTAACAAGGAACGGAATATCTGGGATTGTTGAGCACAGTGCCCGATTGACCAGGTCGCTGGTGTCGGCAATGAAGATCTGTATCAATATTTGTAGTCCAGTCGCTCCAGCAGAATAGAATATTTGAGCGGCCGCATAGGTGTTGACGCTGTTTGAAGCTGCCTGTTGGATGAAACCGACAACGTAGAAGAGGACGGAGAGGCCAAATGCTTCGAATCGACCAAAGACATCAGCGACCTTGGACATGGGTGGTTTGACGACAGACAAGACCACACCCTGTATCACCAGGACCGTCGATACCATCGAGTGCGACTTGAATGCAGACGTTGCGTAAATGGTAAGGTTCGTGGTCGTTTGTCCCTCCAATGACGTCGCATATGCCAACATCGCAACGCCCAAGTAAGCGGCGTAGAGGCCGAACTTCGACCATGTCGAGGATATTGCTTCGAGCCTCTTGACGCCAGCTTGGCCCGACTCATGACTTCGTTCAGACATGACCGAGCGCGCGTCGGTGTCGGTGAGAGGTGTTATTTCGCTGGCGCCGCCCGGTTCGCGTTTGCCGGAGAAGGCGGGAGTCGTGTTCCCGGAGCCGGCGCTTCCCTCAACGTCTGAGAGAGAAGCATCAGGGCCCTCCTGGGTGTGAAGTGTTCCATAGGTTGTGGTCATGGCCACCACATCGAATAGGCAAGTTGTCGAAGGGCAAAAGGCTTAAATTATCAGATGCGGGTAGTGATCAGATAAGATCGCAGCGGCCGCGAGGACGGGGGAAAGGCACGCATCCAGTACTTCTAGCGACGCTGCTAACCGATGGATATATGGTGGAGAAGCGAGAGCGGAATAGACCAGGCCCCTTGCGTGGTGTGGGTGGATCTGAAGGAGTCACAGCGTTCAGTGACGGCGCAACAGGCGGCAAGAAAGGCAGTGACGGCCTGCTGCCGTTGCTCGATTGGCCACGGCGGCCAGCACACGGCGTTGTTCCTCACAGCCACGCAGAAACAGGTCCAGGAGGTGCATTTGGTCAGCTGCAGAGGAGCGTTAGCGGCCTCGGGCTGGATCTTGCGTGCGACAGCGTGGCGGAAATGTCGCGGGATGTATGGAACTCCTGCCACGCCGTGGGCAGAGAGCGTGGTACCTGCAGGGCGGCTATGTAACCTGTGCACAGCACGTTCACTGTTGGCGAGAGGTCACCATACCGTACGCCGTGTGACCATGCAAGCTGGATTCTTTCCCGGTTGACCACCACAATCGAAGTCTTCGTCCGGTCGCGCTGGTGGCGGCGGGCGCGGCACGTGTGAAGATGAGATCTCAGGGTTCAAACTTTCATGTTGTGATACAGACCCAGACCTGTCCCTTGAACTTACGGAGGACAAGCCTGTTGTCGTTATGAGAACACCACCCTGGGAAGGAGCAGGGCGTCAGTGAGGATACCAGCATGGTCTAATTCAGGCAATTCAAACGACGGCGCACTCTCTCAAGCACCGATTGGGAAGGGATCGCAGGGATCGCTGCGGACGCCCCATCGCCCTGCCGAACGCAATGCTGGGCATGGAACCACATTGCTTTTGCAGTGTGGAAAGCGTGAGGCTTACAACAGCTTGGGGATATTTGGCCTGACAAAGTCCAACAGGATATATGCTACGGAGTCTCTGGGGACAAGGACAACGCCCGAGAAGCAGGGCAGCCGCCTCCCCCACGTGAACGGTAGTATTGTTCTGGGTGAGCGAACTAAGCCCAGTGCAGTCGTCAAGGTAGGCATGGTTGGTAATTCAATGTTACCTGGTACTTATCCGGTGCACCGCTCCCAGGGCTCTCTATATGTAAGTCCGAACCCTTCGAACACTCTCCGCTCTGCCTCCTCCATAGTCCTTGCACGGGCCTCCACGCCCTCCTTGCCCTTCCAGGTGAAGTAGCCTTCCACATCGATGACTTCCCCATTACCTCGGTCGCGAACGCCAGAACTGTCGAATTTCCAGCCTTTGATGTTTTTCGCATATCGCCTGAGGTCTCTTTGGAACGTCGTTCCACCACTCCATCCAACAACAGCACAACCTACCGTCCTCCACGGGGATATGATTATATCGACCCGTCTGTGAATGTTTGGATTCTTTGCTTTTGGGTTCTCGACCAAGTCTTGACCCTTGGTTGGCCATGCCGGGTCCTGCCAAACAACCAGTGCCTTGTCGAGCGTGTCAAAGCCATGACCACCCCCGCCAGCACGGAATGGTAGCGTCTGCTGATTCCTTTCGGAGCTTGCCTCGGATAGAATCAACGTGTGCGTGATCCATTCCTCTTCTTCCAAGCTGGAAACCACATCATTCGCGAGGTTCAATGTGCACTTCTCGTCAGGATGGGAGATCACGACGTCCACGTCACCGCTCGCTTCCTTCCCTCTCCGGTGACCGCCAACGATCACCATTCGAATCCGATCATCGCGAACTTTGATCGCATGCCTCCGGATCACTTCGCATATGTGCTCGACTTCAGCTCGCGGGATCAGATCCAGGAACTCGTCGTAATATTTAACTCCGATTTGCTGAACACGAACGAGAGTGGACCACCCGTATTCGACAATGTCATCGAGATCTTTCCACCCTCGGTCAAAATAGAATTCCCGAGCAGTTGCGACCCCAACGCCCCAGATGTTGTAGAATGAACGTAGGATTTTGAGGTCATCGTCATTACGAGCATCTTCTACAGCCTTGATCTTGCCAGTGTTTTTCCATTCCACCCACAGATTTGCTATCTTGCTTTCGCATCCTGGAAGTGCTAAAATCTCCTTCACGTTACTGAACTTGTACGTGTAAGCAGCAATAGCAGCAATGGATGTGCTATAGGCTCGCACGCCAATCTCGTCGTTAGTCAGTAGCCGTGCTTGCTTGATCTCCTCCAACAGAGCAATGAAATCATCGTTCGGATTCGTCTTCGGAGTCACTCTCTGGCACGCATATTTGATACCCATCTTTACCCACTCTGGCATTTCTGGCATATCGCTAGATGATCCTTCATACTCTGTCGTGGTCTGCTGCAGAAGATGTGCATACTTTGCGTCGGCCCCATGCCCGGCCTCCCAGCTCGCTGGATTGGCAGATGGAGTTACATGGTGCGGATGATGGTACTGACGTCTACCAAAGCGATCGTAATTTTTAGATACCGGTGAAGCATCATCTTGTGCTCTCTGGAGGATCTCGCTACCAACGGTTGGCTTGGTTGGTTTTTCTGCGAGTACGTTTTGTGAAATAGCGGTGTGCTTGGCGGTGTCCCGTAGTTGTAGTTTGGGCTTCGTCAAAGCTGTTGAAGCTTCTTCAGCTGCCTGAACGAGACCGATGTACGTCACATAAGGGTCAAGAGACAACGCGTGACCGCGATCTCTAGAGTCAGCGAACCATTGTATGCTTACAACCTTGACGACGCGATCCGCGGGTGGTGTGTCTTGGGTGGTTGCTGGACTTGGAGGTTGGGAGAGGGAAAGTTGAATGCCAATCCTTCCGGGTCTCTGCGCGACAGCAACCTCGTGTCCAAGTCCCGTGCCACAGTTGTCGAGGATGACCGTTGCTCGTCCATGTTCCGTTGCACATCTATGCTCATTTCGCTTACGCTTTCCGGCATGCCTTGGACAACTTTCAAGTGTGGCAGGTGATGCATCTGCGGCTGCTTGCGGCTGCCATTCTGTGGTAATCAACCCTTTCGATCGTAGATCAAGACGAATCCGCGACTTCTTGGTGGCTTTGCTCAGGATAATCTCTGCTTCTCGAATGTCGTAAGTATGAACCGCATGTGCAGTGTCCAGTCCTTCTTCCAATTCATGTAGATCTTCCGTGTCGAAATGAGTGGGAGATATGTACATTGCGGGCCAGCAGCTTAAGTCCAGTGGCTGGGATCCATGATGCGGAACTGGCGATGAATCCGATTGTGCTGGTGACGAGCCACCAGGACCTTGGTTTGTTGTGACATTCTGCGAGACTGGAACATAGTACGCCATTTCCAAAGGGTGCTTGACATTGTTCATGCCATCGATTCGTAGTGTCGGACTGCTGTCAGGCCAAGCATATGATCATTCCCAATGCTCGCATCCGCCGAAAATCCAAAGCATGCAATAGCACATGATCGCGCGGAGTATGCGACGTTATGTAAACGCTCAGGAAACCCCAGATCCAAGGAGGACGAAGTATTGAGATCGAAGGTGACAGTCTTTGTGGACTGGCGTCGAGGTGACGCCCGCAAGTGAGCACAGACCATCTGAGGACTGGTCGAACAGACCTGAAGCACGGCTTCCTGCCTCTCCTCCGATCCACGAATCTATCAATCACGCGCATGGACAAACGGCTTCATCCATGCAAGCTGTACAAGATGTCTCCCGATAGAGGCTCCCGCAAATCAACATGACGTCTTTTGTGCCGCGCAGTATCTTTCCGACTCTCGAGTCGCTTCCACGATCCTACTACCTAGGCCATCATGCAGCTGGTCTCTCCAAGATGCGGACAATGCTGTCCCAGATCGACCTCATTATCGAGTGCAGAGACTATCGCATTCCAATGACTTCGCGCAATCCAATGTTTGAGGATAGCTTGGCTGGCAAGGAGCGCATGGTGGTCTATACCAAGAAAGATTTGGGGAGCAGCAATAGAGATGAGGACGAGAAGGTATATTGAGGTCACAGAACTGCGTCAATACTTCAGATGCTGATGTAAGTCCCCTTGAGTAGAAGGAGAGATCAATCAGTAAATGGCACGCCCCCTCTAAAGTCATTTTCTCCAACCACAAGGATCGAAGAGATGTGCACCGTATCTTGGATCATATCAAAGACGTCGCTTCAGCGCGTGGCAGCCTGACCGGCTCCCACTTGATGGTAGTGGGTATGCCAAATGTCGGGAAGTCGTCCTTGCTTAACGCGTTGCGAAGAGAAGGGGTCGGCAAAGGAAAAGCTGCACAGACTGGAGCCCAACCTGGAGTTACGCGCAAAATAGGCACGGGTGTGAAGGTTGTGCTGCCTGACGAGACAGGTTCGGGCGGTGTGTATTTGCTCGACACGCCTGGCGTGTTTATGCCCTACGTGCCTGATGCAGATGCTATGCTCAAACTTGCTTTATGCGGCAGCGTTAAGGATACAGTGGTTCCGGCCTTCAACCTAGCGGATTACCTGTTGTTCCGCATCAACCTGCACGATCCGACTGTGTATGCGGACTACAGTGGTCCAACCAATGATGTGATGCAGCTGCTAGATGCTTTGGCAAGAAAGACTGGCCGTCTGATGAAGGGCGGCGAACCGGATCTAGAAGGCGCGGCAATATGGATGGTCCAGCGCTGGAGGACTGGACATTTGGGCATATTTCGCCTTGACGAGGTATCAGAAGAGACTCTTGAAAGGTATGAGAACCTCGTGTCCGGCGGCAGCTTGAACCAAGCACGAAAAGCTGGCAAGCAGGCTGCTAGAACTAAGGCGAGAGCGCGGAGGGCGGGAACGAACGAATGACAGTCTTAATCGGCCTGACCCTTCGGTAGTCTTTGGTGGTCATATACATTGTATCCGCGTCGCGTAAGCCACAGCAGTAGCCCATGCAGCAGGACATGCTTGTGGACTTTGTGCAGGTGAAAGAACTGTTAAATCAATTATAACGTTTTCTCTCAAGAGCCAAACCGCCTGGGATCGGCCGTAGCTCCGCCGCTCGTTACACTTTCGACTTTCTCGAGCTCCATCCTTCGCGGACAACTCTGAACGGCACTGCAACTCCAACCTCTCGCCGGCGCCATGGCTAGCACGTAATGAATTCGAACAAACACGCGCTTCAGTCTCGTACTGATATGTTCGTGTAGTATGGCCTCGGCGGTCGCCTTGTCGGACGAGTCGGTGGATGTACTTCCCGCTGGCGTAAAGAGGCGGCTATCAGAAAATGCAACAGAGCTAGGATCAGCAGACAGCAAACGGCGGCGCACAAGCTCGGGTAAGGACTCACCAACAGCAACGACGGCGGAAAAGAATACAGCGCAGGTCAAGATAGAGCCCACGCCTGCCACGTCTGAATCTCCCGCACGGAAACAGCCTTCCCAGAAGGCAGATGACACCAGAGAGTCGCGGAGAAAGAGCGCGGTCGCCGATGAGAGGCAGCGTAGCAAGCGATTGTTCGGCGCGCTTTTAGGCAATCTGAATCAACCTGGCGACCGCGTCTCCAAGCGGCGTGGAGAGATTGAGCAACGAAAAAAGGCTGAGCTCCAGAAGCAGGATGACGAACGCCTCGAGGACCGACAGAGAAGGCTTGAGAAGATCGCCATCCAGCGCAAAAGAGAACAAATTAGAGTTGACGAAGACGATGTACGTTGTCCTGTAACAAGCAATGGCAGAAGGAAGATGTGCTAATATTGGAGCAGATGCGAGCGCGGCACAAACAATTGCTGAACGAAGCAAATTTTCTGCAGACGAGAGCTGAGCCGAGGCTTGTAAGTTACTCCCTTCCTTCAACGACCTCGTACAAGTGTGTAGCTCACGATGTTTAGTATTACAAACCATGGGAACTCCGCCCGGACGAGGAAGACCGAGTGGAAGACCAAATTAAAGACGCACAAGCTCAGGTCGACAATGAGCTTACCGAATGGGGAGCAGAGAAGAGGAAGCGCTTGGAAGCCCTCGATGGCACTTCTAGTATGTGAACGCGACCGGCGGAGAAGAGACCGAGTCCTAACATTCGTTGCAGAGGGCAAGACACCAAACGATGCCACCACGAAGCACACGACGCAAGAGCCCGAGAGCCAAGCAAATAATGGGTCTGAAAAGACTAGAGATGATGCTGACGACCAAGCAAAGCTTGCTGATACTAACAAGTCTGACATGGAGGGGCAAGCAGTGGAAAGCTCGGAATACCCAGCGAAAGCCGTCGATGTTGTGAGATCCGGACCTGCTGGAGCCGGTGCTGAAGAGGAGACTGATGGCAGAATCGATGCGCACACGGCGGAAATGTTAATGGACAACGCCAAAGAGGATGCTGATGATGAGGATCATATTGTTGAGGGAGATGAGGATAACGTCATTTACTAACACCTTAGACTTGTTGTAGCATCATGGTTATCTCGACGGAATGATTGTACTCATTATGGCTTCAGACCGAGCATTTCCAGGCGCCCTTGAAAAGCTAGGATATGCCACGGAGCATGTCGGTCAGCGCTGCATCCAGCATGAAGTATTTGATCTGTTTCGATAGCCGGCTTGATCGCATGCTCAGTCTTTCTTGCTCCTGAGCACTCGTCTACTACAATATAACCCATTCCTGTTGTCCTTCACGGAGAGCGACTGTAGCTAGTCGCTCGCGCGCGACTCCCGACAGCCGAGGTTTCCGAAGCTCAACAGCTTTGACATCTGCTTTTGGAGTCAGCATCGTATGCACGAATATAAGAATTTGAGGTCACATACGCAGGTATTGTTAGATGACAGACCACTCTGACTTCGTCAAGATGGCACCCATTGGCGATATCCGGGCTTCTAAACTCCAGCCCTCAGACATTGGAACGGATAGATGCAGAAGCCAGTATACGATCGTGGAGGGAAGGAAATGGCGTAAGTGTACTTGATGTTATGTGACCTCTGGAGATATCTCTGAAACGCGTAGACTATCTTGACGCTCCCGCCCAAGGCCACTTGAGAGGCGTTATTTTCCTCATCCACGGCTTTCCAGACATCTCCTTTGCCTGGCGGTATCAAATCCCCCTCTTCTCATCCCTCGGCTTCCGCAGTATCGCACTCGACTGCATGGGCTACGGCGACACTGGTACATCGTCAGACCTCAAAGATTTCAGCTTCAAGACCCATGCCAATGCTGTAGCAGGCATTGCAAAAGCCATTGGAGCCTCGAAAGTCATCATCGGAGGCCATGATTGGGGAGGCTTCACAGTCTATCGTGTCGCTCAATGGTATCCCGATCTGATCACGCACGTGTTCAGTGTGGCGACTGCGTATGCGCCGGTTCTGGAGAGGTTTGTGGATACGAAGACTTTGACGGAAACCAGTGTGCCGCAATTCGGCTATCAGCTCCAGTTCGGAAGCGAGGACGGACAGGTAGAGAAAGTTGTGAAGGATGAGAAGAGCCTGAGGAAATTTTTGCTGGGCATGTATGGTGGGAGACCGAGTAGCGGGAAGAGGTTCATGAGTCCGGAGAAGGGTATCGATCTGGACATTATTGCGAAGGATGAAGTTGCTATGACGCCGCTGTTCAACGACCAGGAGTTTGAGTACTACGTGAGCGAGTTCATGAAAAATGGCGTGAGTGGACCTTGCAATTGGTATCGAACCAGGAAAATAAACTGGGAGGACGAGAGGAGCATGCCAGAGAGCAGCAAGAAAGGCATCAAGCAGCCGACGCTGTATATACTTGCGACGAAGGATAACATTTTGACGAGAGAGATGAGCCGGGGTATGGAGAGAGCAATTCCGAGATTGACGAGGGCAGAAGTACCTGCTGGCCATTGGGCGCTTTGGCATACGCCGGACGAGACGAACAAAATCTTGAAAGACTGGCTGCAAGGTGTAGTGCTGGAGGGAAAGAGCAAGTTGTAGCGATGAGAAAAGCCAAGAGCTTCGATCTTTGATGCGTCCTACTATTGTTACAGGATCTCGATCTTAGCCGCTTCGGCCCATGTACCTGAGCCCGCTACGCTCTCTTGTCGAATCCTGTACAGCTCATCGATGAATGCGGGTATGAACGTTCCCGGCCCCTTCACATCATCTCGTTGCGCCGCTCGTTCAGCAGCGATCTCATATATTAGTAACCCGGCGATGGCCGCCATGAGTCTATCTTCGCGCTCGACAGCCATGACACTAGCAATAGTGGTCCCGAGTGTGCAACCACTACCTGTGATCTCGCCCAGATATTCGTGGCCGTTACTGATGGTAATGGTTCTCTCGCCATCTGAGACGATGTCTGTGCTGCCTGTCATGAGGATGACATTGTGCTCTCTGGCAGCAGTAGCCTTGACCAAAGTGACTCTTTCCTCTAGCGAGAGATGTGGTGTTCCGGAGTCGACTCCATGCTGCTGGAAACCTGTCGCACCAGCAACCGTGCGGATCTCGCCTTCGTTGCCTTTGATCACACTGAAGTAGCCACCAGCCATGAGAGCTTTGGTACCGTCCCTACGTTGTTGGGTGGCGCCGGCTCCCACCGGATCAAGGAGAGTCGGGCCGCCGACTTGGTTGTACGCTGCAAGTGCCTTGAGATGATTGCTACGAATTTCCGGAGTAGTAGTGCCCATATTGACGACGAGACTGCCTCCGAGTGCGGCAAGGTCTGGTGCTTCAAGGCCATTGTTAGACATGATTGGAGAAGATCCTATTGCGAGAGCAACATTCGCGGCGAAGTTCTGCACCACCAAGTTCGTCATGTTGTGGCATAAGGGCTTCTTCGCCGCCATTGCCTTGATGATGCTGGGGACCCTCGTTACAACGTCTTGCCGTGACAATCTGGGCCTGGAAGTGGAAATTGCAAATGGAGGCGGAGTCTTAACCAGCTGGAGGAGATCCGAAGCAGCCTTTCTGGGGTCGTCTGCTGCAACAATAGCACTCACAACAGCTATCCCATCGAGCTTCTTCTTGGGAGCTGCCGTTTGGTAGAGTACCCGCTGAGCATTCTTGGCATTGATGCCGCCTATGCAGACCGTCTTGAGATGAAAACCCTTTTCCGCCAAGGAGTTCAAGATGTATTGTACTCCAGCAGTTCCTATAATAGACTTTACGTTCTCCTTGGTTGATGTGGCGTAGACTGTTCCTATGCCGAGATAATCGGCTCCATCTCGGGCAGCGATCAATGCTTCCTCCTCGCTGTTGGCTGTAACGCCTATGATGGCATCGGGTCCAAGTATCTTACGTGCAGTCTTCAGATCAAGGTCATCTTGCCCAATATGTACGCCTTCCACTCCAGCAGCCAACGCGACGTCGATCCGGTCATTGATGAGCAAAGGCACACCCGCTTGCTTGGTGACTTGATGCAGCTGCTTCGCAAGTCTTACAAGATCCGCCGTATCAGACGTCTTGTCGCGGTATTGTACAATGGTAGCCCCTAGACGCAAGTGAGAAAGGCACAGGTTGTGGTGTGGATCCACGAATGTCTCACCTCCGGCTACCGCATCCTTCACCACCGTGACCAAGTCCTTGCTACCTAGAATGGCAGGTGTCGAATCTGTCACAACATAGAGAGAATAGTCTACCTTGGGCGGCGCCATGCTAAGGCTATAGATGTGCGGGTGACTGCATGTGCGTATTCGGAGTGTCTTCTACGCGGAGCAGGCGGGCCGACTTACGTCGACGTGGACTATGCGACTGACATGTGGAGGCCAAGCGGTATGAAGCAAGTCTGTTTTGGAGACATTATATGCACATGATAGTGTTTCAGTGAAAAAAGTGGCGACTGTGCGCGTATTGTGCCTAGAACTAGCCCTTACTCTACTACTGTATACTACCCGCGGTTGTGGAGACTTCACCATCGGTAGATGACCGTTTCCCAGTAATCATTCTCGACACGATCGCGGCGGTACAAAGCCGCATTTTCCCTTGTGAAGAACTTGTCGTATGATAGTGGTACTCTTCAGGCCGCGGAGAGTCATGGCGAGTGGTGATGGCAAGATACATGTACCTCCTAGCATGATTATTGTGCTGGTGTCAACGCCGGCCATGGCTGCGCCGTGTGCGTTCGAACGTTTGACTAATAACTCGAGGATAGCGCACGGGTCACGGGCTGCGGGTCACGGGCTGCGGGTCACGGGTCACGGGTCATTCATCGGGCTTGGTTTAGTTCTTCCTTCTTTCTCACTCTCCTCTTCGCCCCGACACCAAACACACACCTGCGTCCCATCATCGCCACAGTATCCTGCACCATCGACAAACTGTTCCCCAGCAAACAACACCACCGCCATTCACCCTCGGTAGGCGCACATCGGTCGCCGCCCTTCTTCACCATACTCGCCCCTCGAGGAGACCACCCAAACCCGCACTGCAACATCGGACAGAGCGCAGGGTATATGTATTCGTCCCACGCGAACGCCTTTCTAGTCGAACCGCCGCCTTTGCAGCAACCATTCCGCATACTGCGAAGACCTCGTAGTAGTGGCCACGAAAGAAACAACGGCTGACTCTCTGCCTAAATCCATCACCGTGGACCATCAAAGGAAATCGCCCAAAATTTTGCCGACAAAGCCTCGCCCTTTGACACGCATCAGCAGCAAACGCTGAAGGCTGTGTTAACTGCATGTCTCCACCGACATCCAAGTAGAGATCGTAACTGCCATATCCTCCATTCCTCCGCCGTCCCAACCCAGAGTCTACAGCTTACTCTAGCAATACCGTCATCATGGCCAACATCAACATTCGCCGGGATGTCGCCGATCCCTTCTACCGCTACAAGATGGAGCGTCTCCAGTCCAAGGTAGAGGGTAAGGGCAACGGTATCAAGACCGTCATTGTCAATCTGAGCAACGTCGCCCACCAGCTGGCCCGCCCGCCAAATTATGTGATCAAGTACTTTGGTTTCGAACTTGGCGCTCAAACCAACATCGACCCGAAGGACGACCGCTGGATTATCAATGGTGCCCACGAAGCCAGCAAGCTCCAAGATCATCTCGATGGCTTCATCAACAAGTTCGTCCTCTGCAAGGACTGCAAGAACCCGGAGACTGTCGTCAACATCAAAGATGGCGATATTCTCCTCGACTGCAAGGCATGCGGTAAGATCTCCAAGGCCGACGCTCGCCACAAGCTATCTTCCTTCATCCTCAAGAACGCACCTAAGAAGGGCAAGAAGGACAAGTCTACCAAGAAAGCCGACCGCAAGGCACGCAAAGAGGCTGAGAGAAATGGCGAGGCAGATGATGGCAACGGCAGTGGTCACAGTAACGGTGACAGTGGCGAGGACAACGCTGAGGAGGACAATGGCGATGCCGACGCCGGCAGTGACGATGACGCACTGACCAAGCGCATCAACGCAGAGGCAAAGGAACTCAACGAAGTCAAGGACAAGGAGGTCGAGTGGTCAGTCGACATGTCAGAGGAGGCTATCAAAGCCCGAGCCATGGCTCTTCCAGATGACCTGAAGGGCGCTCTGTCTCTCGAAAACGGCGACGAGGACGAGGAAGGCGGAAACGTTTATGATGAGTTCGGCAAATGGATTGAGGGCAAGGCTGAAGAGGAAGGTGGCGTCGTCAAGGTCAAGGACGTTGACGTCTACCTCAAGGCCAAGGAACTTGGCATCGACACCAAGCACCGCACCCTCACTGTGCTGGCTCAAACGCTGTTCGATGACAGTATCGTCAAGCAGATCAGTGCTCGCGCTGGTATGCTGAAGAAGATGATCACCTCTGAGCGCCACGAGAAGGCATTCCTTGGAGGGATTGAGCGCTTCGTCGGCAATGACAAGCCAAACCTCATTCCATCCGTTAGTGCCATCCTGCTCAAGATCTATGAGCATGATCTCGTTTCGGAGGAAGTTCTCAAGGCTTGGTGCACCAAGGCTAGCAAGAAGCACGTCGATATCCAGACTTCGAAGAAGGTTCGCAAGAGCGCCGAAAAGTTCCACGAGTGGCTTGAGAATGCCGAGTCTGACGACTCTGAGGATGACGACGAGTGAGAAAACCTATGTTGATGCTGCTCAGCACGTGCTCGGCCTCGCGGTGGATTTGAATTGCGTTGGACCAGAATGTGAACCCCCTCTTGGTGTTGCTTTGGGCTTGTTTTCAAAATGGGTTCTGCTTTTACCTACTTCTGGGCGTACATAGTATAGCTTCGCTCCATATAGACGGCTCCAAAAACCATAAGCCAACGACCATGTATCACGCATACCTTTGGACATCGTCTTAGCTTCCTCAGGCAGAACATTTTCTTGGCACATGCCTCGACTTCGTATGGGTGAACTCCCACTCAGCTTGACCTTGTATAGCAGTAGTGAACAGCTCGACTAGACCGCTCACATTCTCAATCCGCTTCAGCAACGCGTATTGAGCGATTTGTGGTCAAGGCTCTGACTAGTCGCGCCATGGATCAATCGCTCCGCAACCTCAAAGGACTCGAGGACAAGATAAAAGAACTTCAAAGCAATCTGATCAAGCGCTATGGCAACCTCATCAGCTTTGCAGCCGTATGTGTATCGACAATCCTGTTCACACTTACTTGTTCTAATTGGCTCGACGATCAGGTGACCAAATCCGATCGCTCCATGACCGCGGTAACGCAATATCAGATACAGACCGAAACAGCCGCCTTGGTGAGTGCGAATCCCTCGATCTATGTAAACATGAGTTCACGCTAATCCCGACGTCTAGATACGTGCGGCTGAAGATGTCCAGACGCTCATTCGGCAGATGCAAGAAATGTGGCTCTTCGGACAGCTGAGCACTCTGGAGGAGGACAAGGCTCAGAAACAATCGGACGAGAACGCGAAGGTGGTTGCTGACTTGCTGAAAGTCTTGTATCAGCAGAGCTCTACCACTTGACGTGGACAAGATGTATGTGTGGACGTTTCGGCGAATGGCTACGAATAATGCTAATGTTGTGGCAAGAGGGCGAATGTTTTCGAGATCTAGCGGGAAGTTGAGCCGTAGTGAACCAGCAACGAGACTGCAGCTATCATAGATCCTCTTTGCCTTCGGCGCAGATTGGCCTCGACCACGACATAGACGTGGACTCCGGTGGTGGTATGAATCCTTGCCTGTGCTGACCCAGGCTTGCGACAATGGTAGTCACTTGACTCCACGAGGGACGACAACCTAGGGCTTCGACAATGCCATACAGCGAGCACGGTCATCGAATAGTTATGGCGCAACCAGCCATACGGGAGAACTCCGTTAGCCCTCAGATATGATAGCCACAAGTATGCGCGCTTCTGGTTCCTCTTGAAGGCTAGTTCATGATTCGCAATCACGAGAAGCGAGTAGTACCATCAGACAAAGTACGTGGTTTCGAAGTAGTCAGAAAGTGGCGCCCACGCAACATCACGTCAGATTGGCAACATTCACACCCAGAGCTCAACCGCACATCTAACGAGACGCTATTTCAGGCCCATCTCGGAGGCGATATGTTGCGTCTGCTGTAGCGTTGTTGCGGCCTCCTGGTGCGACCGAAGCCAAGCAGGCAAGCAGCCAGAGCAATCATAAGCAATGGACATACATATACATAGCACAATTTTATGCCCACAAGTTGCATGTATCGAAAGCCCTGGCTTCACGTCAATCCGTCTCGCATGCGTTCTTGCACGAGCTTTTGAAGTACGGCTTATTGCTACGTTGCCTTCACCCGCTGGGAAGTGCGTCAGGTTGGTCTGTTTAACGTGATCGAGAACAGCTTGTCAAGCATCGCTCTCGATCCGCATATTGGGTAGCCCATCCCAGTGGTCGTGCAAGTAGAGGAAGAAGACAAAAGACTATAAAGACGAAGACAAGGACAAGGATGATGTCCATAAGGTCGAACAGCAGAAAAGGATATCAAGTCTCCGAGTGGAGATCATCATGATCCTTATACCAAGAAGGGAGTCTATAGTATCACTGAAGAACACTGCGAAGCGGCCTTCCTGAAATCTTCATAACTCGTCAATTCACCATCGCTAGTCCTCATGCCTTAATTTTCAGCAGAGTTTCTGCATTCCTCCATGCAATTCCTTCCCACTCCTGTTCACTGACCATCCCATCTGCCCTCAGCCTCTCCAGAAACTTCACCCCCATCTCATTTCTCGTGAAAGGATAATCCACACTTAACATGATCCGGTCTCTCTTACACTGCCTTACCACACAAGCCATGGGCGCTAGACCAAACATCCCACTGGTTGTGATCCAAACATTATTGTCCCAAACCTCCCGCAGACCTCTCTCCAACTTTACACCCACCACAGGATAAAATCTTGAGCTGATGGCCTCAATCCGGTCCAGTTGAAAAGGCAACATTTCGCCCATATGTCCCAGCACAATCTTCACCTTCGGGTATTTGTCAAAAAGACCAGCAGAAAACATCCGGATGAAATTGATCGCGCAACTCGAATGCCAGCCCCAACCAAATTGACTCAACGCCGTGGCGATCGCATCGGGGTAGTTCCCATCGTAGAGCAGCGGCTTCGTCTTGTCGTTCGGAGAAGGATGGATGTAGACGGGAACGTCCAATTTCTCCGCCTCAGCAAAAACCGGCCAGAACATCTCATCATCGTAAAACCTCCCATTGGTATTGTCGTCGATCAGCGCCCCTACAAACCCTCGTTCCTGTACACATCGCCTTAACTCCTCCGCAGCAGCGTCAGGTTCGCACATGGGCAGAATTGCGAATCCTCTATACCTCCCTTGGTGCTCCTTCTTAGAGATCTGATCTGCCATGTCGTCGTTGGCACTCCGGCACGTTCCAGAATCGATGGGCATAGTATTGGAGACGTGGCTGACGACTTGTATGGAGATGTTGTTGTCGTCCAAATCTTTGAGACGTCCAGATCCCCACTCCATGAGAGTAGGAGTTATGGCGCCGACCACCCCGTTTTCGTCATTGGGATCGGGGATGCCTTTGGCTTTGTAGAGATTGCGGACGTGTTGAGAGCACCAATGTTCTTCTAATGTGATGATCTTGGGAGGGGAAGCCATCGCTGCTGGTGTCCAAGAAGCGACTATGGGGGGTCTCAGATGGCTTTGTTCAATGTGAGAAGAAGTGCCTAATCTTGATCAGTCAATGTATATGTTAGTGTGGGCAGCTGAAGTAGATGAAACCGGGCGGGTTTAGCGCTACATAGTCAAGTCCGCCAAGTCCACCAAGTCCGTCATCTGCGTCGGGCACAGCACTAACGTCATTTGATGCCTGTTATCAGCTTCTTGGCACAATCTGCGAGTGAATAATTGAAGGTAGACATTTCAGCAAGAAGTATGTTGGCGTTTGCGAGACACTATACAGTCGGCCGTGCTATGGAGTCCATCCTAACTCCGGGCTTGACAATGACTCTCGGCTTCGTCATGCGTTGATGCACTTCTTTAGTCGTCCATTCTGGCCCCATCGGCAAACGACGAGAGCGTTCGTATTGCTCTCTCGTCTCGAACTCGTGCGGCAGAACAGGTGCAAGGTATTTCTTGCCCTTACGATCCTGTTTTTCAGAGATGATGACCTTGTCGAGCTTGGTGTCTTTACGATCCGCTTGCCTGATGCCAGCAACCTTCGTCTTGAAAAGTGGGTTATGCGCAGCACGCTTGTTGGCTTTTTTAATGGATTTGGACAGTCCTTCGCCGGCCCAAGAGCCCCAGCCGGGGAGATGGTTGGAGACTTCCTTTTCGTCCTCGGACATAGCCAAATCAGCCTTCTCTGCTTCGAAAGCTGCAATCACCTCATCTCCAGCGAAAGCGCGTTGCTGAAGAGTTCTGGAAGAGATCATGGCAGTATTGAGCTTTTCGGCCTCGGAGTCGGATGCTTCATCGCCACCTTGGTGCTGGACTGCCGTCCAACCTGCAGTATCGCCAGCTGTACTACCTGAGACCTTGCCACGCTTCCGTATGCTTGCGTTGTTGGCTTGTTTCTCTGCAGGCGTCTCTGACTTCAGCACAACTTCGGCATCCAACTCTGTTTTGTTCTGTGACAGGCTTTTGCCCTTCTTGAACCAATCGATTGTGCCATTTGACGTGCTTTCGGGCCCAGTGACATTCGGAATGCCCTTGGCGAGGGGACCTCTGACAGTGCTTGTTTTCTTCAAGATCCCATTCCCGACAGGTTTTACCTTGTCTTCAGCCTTCTCTGTCATGACTTTCACCTCTTCGCCTCTCGCATCATCTTCCGGGTCTAAGCCATCTGGGACTTCCATCTCATGTTTCTTCTGCTTTGAATGTTGCCTGGACTCTGTGCCTGCGGGTCCAAAGACGGCACGTCCCAAGCCTTCCTCGTCAATGCCACTCTCCTCGTCACCGTCCTCCATGGCCATGTCTCTCCGTAAACGCTCAATGTCCTCCTCGTTTTGCTTCCGTCTACGCTCTTCGGCAACACGCATGAACTTAAGACCAGCTAAGCCCTTGCTTTCGCCTTCACTTTGCTTCAATGCTTCCAGCTTCCGTTCGTCGATGTCATCCTCGACGACGCTGTCATCAGAAGGAAGGCTGCCATCATCGTCGGATACATATTGTCCTGCCACGCGTTTCTTGAGTTCCTCGTTGCGCCGCGCCTGTTCAACGACGCCATCTCGAGCATCGTCGTCCCAGGCGGATCTGTTTGTCTGCTTCAAGGATTTGGCCCACTTCGAGTCCTTATGCTTGGTGCTCATCCGCGCCTCAGCTCGCTTCCGATCATGCCGTTCCTTGTCGTCCTCATTTATGGCCTCGTCGTACCCCAGGCCTTGCATTGCTTCTCGTTCCTTCACAGCTTTTCTCTCGTTTTCTTTGCGGCGGACTCTGCGGTAGCCCTTAGACTTGATTTTGGCAATGCGTTTGGCTTTGATCTCTTCTCGAAACAATAAGTCTCGCGCTTGACGAAGCTCAGCTCGCCGACGCTCGACTTCTGCCACAGGCAAATGCTTCTCGGCCAACCCTTCAGCTTTTAAGAGTGCTGTTTCCACATCATCCTCGCTATCAACGCCATTTTGACCTTCTTGTTTCATCTGCAGACCAGATTCTTGCATGATGCGCTGTATAATCTCCTCGAGTTCGTTCGCAGGAGCTTGTTGAGCCGCAGGTAAGAACTTCTCTTTGCCAAGCGTGATGCCTTGATCATCAGGGTGCTGTAGAGGGAATTGCAAAGTCTCGGCTCGACGGTTGTGAACGACCGTATCCCGCCACCGATCGAGCTGCTCTTTGGCTTTTTGGGCGGCGATATCACGATCAATGCGGTCTTGCTGGCGCTTCGGAAGCGGAGCAGCTACCGCTTTCGGTTGATACTTCTTCTTCAACTTGGCTCTCTCGGCAGCGACATCTGTGCCATCTGCGAAGTCGTCCAGGGTCGCAACAGATCGCAGGGGCACTTCTGGTCTCTTTGCGCCAGATTTGGCATCGAGACCTTCGAGGAAATCCTGCAGTCGCGCGACGCCATCCTCATCAACGTCCTCATCCTCGAAATCGCCGAAATCATCGTTCTCTGATTCAGTGCTCTCAGCATCGCTATCGCTGCCACTTTGTCGTCCATCTGCCCCACTACCTCTCTGATCATCATCACTATCATCCAGCATGGCCGCGAGATCCACAGCCTCGTCACCAAGACCAATACCTTCCTCGTCCTCGCTGTCACCACTGTCGTCGTCGCTCTTTTGTCTCTCGTTCAGATCTATATCGCTGTGATTGTCTTTCTGCCCCGGCACCATCCGTTTTCTGCTCTTCTGCTTCGAGCTGCCTCGGAATGTGAAGTCTTCGAATCGCTCTTCATCGCTCTCGCCGAAAGCCTCGTCAGAGTCAAGGTCGCTGTCGTCGTCATCTTCGGCGAGTCCACCCAAAGTCCACTCATTGCCACTGCTGTCGCTACCATATTGCAACTCGTCGCCTTGGCCAGCAACTCGACGTTGGTTCGGCCTTTTCCGCACTCGCTCCTCTTCAAGACCCTCGTCCGCCTCCTCGTCGTCCCGCCGTCTCTTCGCCCTTGATCCATCGTCCTCGATCTCACCTAAGCGATGTCGCGCTATGCCCTTCTCTGGGACCAGTTTCTGTGCCTGAGCATAGGCGTCTAAACTGCGCTTCTTATTCTTGTTGCGTGGCGCGTTCTGAGCCTTCTTAGTGCTGCTCACATTCGAGCGGGCGATTCGAGCAGGCATATTAGGGTGGACGTGTGATAATCTCAATTTTCCAGCTTTGCCTCAAGAATTTGGTCTTGAAATCTTGGCGGTGGTCTGGTCTGTGCGGAGACGTCCGCTCGATAGAAGGGGGACAGCAACGACGGCATCGATGTAAAGGACACCAACAACACCCCAATGCAGCCGTCTCGAATTCTCCAGATAGCCATACGGCGATTGCCTCTCACCACCAAACAAGGACCTCACAACTACTACAAGGGAAACCGAACAGGATCACATGGCAGGCATACCAAGTGGGGAGGATACATTATAGACTACAAGAAAGTCAGGACATACGTGTGTCCTGATCTGACTGACTTCAATGTATGTCTCGAATGAAGCAAATGATGGAACGTAAAGCTGATGCGCGGTGCAGTTGACACCATTCGTCGCCAACAACATGAAGCGACCGGAGAGAAAGGCTGGCAAACGAATGGAGGGAAAGGGGTATATTGAAGAGTGGAAGCAACATGGAGGAAACATGTGAGCCGAGGGTTGATTTGAAAGCGCGAGGCATGGTCCACATCAATGCTCCCACGCTTCCTTTCCGCTTGATTGCTGCTCCAGCAATGAATGCTTGAGGAAAGGCGCAGGGCAATATGCTGCTATGGTGATATATGGGACACCAGCCACGCGCGATGAGAGCTTCGCACTGATCGAGCCGCAACAATAGGCTCGTGGGATGGTTAGGCATCAGGAGGGCGACGACAGTGAAGCGGAGCGACGACACCCAGCATAGGTCAAGATAGATGCTTCGCGACATGCAGAATGTACTGGAGAATCAACTATGAGGCCTCCCTAGTCCTGTATCACCAGGAGACATGCCGCTCACCGGACCGAGATATAAACCGCAAGAAACCATCAACCCTTGTGGTCGGCAGAGCCGAGGTGAGCATTCTGTTCACATGGTATCAATTTTGAGCAATCTAGGCTCTTTTCCTGCGTTCCCAACACATCTTCATCTAAGACTTACCTCAGCGACATCTCACTGCCCGAGACTCCCCTCCTGCAATGAGTGGCTAACACCCTCTACATCTCGCCACGCCATCAAACTCCTCCACCGCGGCGACCACGACCACTTCTACGCTGCAATTGCGCCCACGAATCACCGTCGACATCGGTCCTTCAGGTTGCTCTACGTTGGATACTCTGTAAGGCTCAGCGTCAGCGTCAGCGCCTGCTCCCGTGTTATCGCCGGCTTGGAATTACCCAACGCATGGGACTTTAAAATTGTGCTTGGAGGGGACGTGGTCAGTTTGGGCGCAATTTGACATCGCTTGGCAAGATCATGATCTGCTAGCAGGTAGCCAAGATTGGCACCTTCTGCTTGTCGCCATTCTATGTCATGAAGTCTTGGATTGGTAGGTAGTCTGGGTCCTCGGAGCTTGTGCTTCACTGAAGCGCCGCACTCAATAACAGCGTCCACATCAGCACTCAATGACCAATCACTACGGGTTTGTGTTTGTTAGGACTTGGACGCAGAAGTGCTCCTAGCGGATGTGCCCAAGCCAAACTTCTTGCATACGAAAGAATGTTTGGTCATCTCATATCTGTACCCATCAGTGCCTGTGCTCTGCCATGAACATGCCCGCAATTTTCGCCATAAACTTGCTCAATAGTGTCACTGACGAAGAACGACAGCATCTAGTTGCAGATCTCCTTCACTCTGTACACTGTAATGTCCCCATCAGTGGTCAGCATCGAGGACATGTGGATGTGAGACCGCGCTTTGGATTCTGATGCTAGGTGGCGTCCAGGGGTAGTGCTTGCTGAAGGAGAGTGAGATGTTGGACGTGAAGCTGGATGCCTGAATATGGTATGAAATGGGCGTGCTCTATGTGTTTATGATATGTATGTACGTGCGGCACGAGCGGGGCCATGGCTGCCACGCTGCACCCACCAGCAACCCGACGCTCAGACTAGTAACGTGCATACGTGAACTGTAGCGAAGCAGTGGCGGCGATGTCAGGTGGCGGTACATGTAGTAGTGCAGAACATAATAGTTTACCCGCGGTCTTTGTCCGTGAGCGGAGAGGAACGGAAGTGCCGGGCTGCGAGTTGTTGTCGCGGCGGGAATTCGAAGCGTGCCCGCCCGTGCTGCGACGAACTTAGTGCTACTAGACTACGGGAGCAGTTCTCACTACGACGAAGCTCATCGCCAACCTCTGACCTCTGTCTCACCACCGCCAACGCTCTGCGTGTGAGCACCCACCGCCACCTATCACGCCGCGATTGCCCTCCTGCTGAGCGTGTCAACGAGCGTCCGCAGCCATGCTGCTCTCTCAACTCCGACTATGCAGCAGACGTGTGGCCGCCGGTAGCTCTAACGCCGCCAGAGCCTTTTCCACCATCTCACCAAATGCTTCGCGAACCGCTTTGACCGTAAAGCGGACGGCACCTGGAATCGCCTCTTCCAACGCCTTCACTTCGCAATACCGCAGATATGCTGCCCAAGCCGAGCAGACCGACCAGGGCGTCGACCCTTCAGACTCTTTCCTCTCCGGCAACACTGCCAACTATGTCGACGAGATGTATTCGGAGTGGAAGCGCGATCCGTCATCTGTCCACGTCTCCTGGCAGGTGTACTTCAAGAACATGGAGAGTGGCGATATGCCCGTCAGCCGAGCCTTTACGCCTCCTCCGACCATTATCCCACAGCCCGCGGGTGGTGTGCCAGCACCCACCTTTTCCACCGCTTCCGGCGCTGCTGAGGGTCAAGGCAGCGATGTTATGAACCACTTGAAGGTGCAGCTGCTTGTGCGCGCGTACCAGG
Source organism: Pseudocercospora vitis (assembly GCA_026120125.1). Lineage (NCBI taxonomy): Eukaryota > Fungi > Ascomycota > Dothideomycetes > Mycosphaerellales > Mycosphaerellaceae > Pseudocercospora > Pseudocercospora vitis. Next base: position 139,232 of record JALRML010000003.1, on the reverse strand, counting down.
CGCGTGGACACCACAAGGCGAATATTGATCCTTTGGGCATCAGAGACAACTCCCAGAACATTCCGAGAGAATTGGATTTGAAGACATATAACTTCACAGAAGCGGACATGGAGACAGAGTTTACCCTTGGTCCTGGTATCTTGCCCAGATTCAAGACAGACAATAAGGACAAAATGACTTTGCGCGAGATCATCGACACCTGCGAACGTCTCTACTGCGGTCCGTATGGTATTGAATACATTCATATTCCGGATAGAGAGCAGTGCGACTGGCTTCGGCAGAGAATCGAGGTTCCACAGCCCTACAAATACTCTGTGGACGAGAAGCGCCGCATTCTCGATCGATTGATCTGGTCTTCTTCTTTCGAAGCCTTCCTGGCCACCAAGTACCCCAATGACAAGCGTTTCGGTCTTGAGGGCGGTGAGTCACTGATTCCTGGCATGAAGGCTCTTATTGATCGCTCGGTCGACTATGGTGTGAAGGACATTGTCATTGGTATGCCCCACAGAGGTCGTCTCAACGTCCTGTCCAACGTGGTCCGAAAACCAAACGAATCCATCTTCTCTGAGTTTGGCGGTTCTGCCGATGCTGCCGATGAGGGTTCTGGAGATGTCAAGTACCATCTCGGTATGAACTTCGAACGTCCAACGCCCTCCGGCAAGCGCGTGCAGCTGTCCCTGGTCGCTAATCCGTCCCACCTGGAAGCCGAGGATCCAGTTGTGCTCGGCAAAACCCGTGCTATCCTTCACTACAACAACGATGAGACTCATGCCACCTCCGCTATGGGTGTCTTGCTGCATGGTGACGCGGCTTTTGCCGCTCAAGGTATTGTGTACGAAACTATGGGCTTTTACGCACTTCCGGCATACCACACTGGTGGCACCATCCACCTCATCGTCAATAACCAGATCGGCTTCACAACCGACCCACGTTTCGCCCGCTCAACTCCGTACTGCTCGGACATTGCCAAATTTGTCGACGCTCCAGTATTTCACGTCAACGGTGACGATGTGGAAGCACTCAACTTCGTCTGCCAGCTTGCGGCTGATTGGCGCGCGGAGTTCAAGAAGGATGTGGTGATTGACATCGTTTGCTATCGCAAGCAGGGCCACAACGAGACCGATCAACCCTCCTTCACCCAGCCATTGATGTACAAGCGCATCAGCGAACAGCCACCCGTCCTTGACAAATATGTGAAACAGCTGCTCGAAAACAAGACATTCACCCAAGAAGACATTGATGAGCACAAGAGCTGGGTGTGGGGAATGCTGGAAGAGTCGTTTGCGCGTTCGAAAGACTACCAGCCAACTGCCAAGGAATGGCTGACCAGTGCTTGGCACGGCTTCAAGTCACCCAAGGAGCTCGCGACAGAAGTGTTGCCCCATCTACCAACAGGCTTACCCGAGGACCAGCTCAAGCACATTGCTAAGATCATCGGCGAGCCACCGGAAGGCTTTCACGTCCACAAGAACCTCAAGCGTATTCTGGCCAACCGGTCAAAGACTGTGAACGAAGGCAAGAACATTGACATGTCCACTGCTGAGGCTCTGGCGTTCGGTTCTCTCTGCATGGAAGGCCACCACGTCAGAGTTTCAGGTCAAGACGTCGAGCGTGGTACATTCTCTCAACGGCATGCAGTGCTGCACGACCAGGAGAATGAGGACACCTACACGCCATTGAAGCACGTGAGCAAAGACCAGGGCTCATTTGTCATATCCAACTCGAGCTTGAGCGAGTTTGGTGCTCTCGGCTTCGAATATGGCTATTCGCTATCATCGCCCAATGCTCTGGTCATCTGGGAGGCTCAGTTCGGTGACTTCGCTAACAATGCTCAATGTATCATCGATCAGTTCATTGCTTCCGGAGAAGTTAAGTGGTTACAAAGATCTGGTCTTGTCATGAATTTGCCACATGGATACGATGGCCAAGGTCCAGAGCACAGTTCCGGTCGCATGGAACGTTTCCTGCAACTGTGTAACGAGGATCCTCGCATCTTCCCATCTCCAGAGAAGCTCGAGCGTCAACACCAGGACTGCAACATGCAAATCGCCGTCTGCACAACTCCCGCAAACTCCTTCCACATCCTTCGTCGCCAGATGAACAGACAATTCCGCAAGCCTCTCATCTCGTTCTTTAGCAAGAGCTTGCTTCGTCATCCACTCGCGCGATCCAACCTTGAGGATTTTACTGGTGAAAGTCACTTCCAATGGATCGTGCCAGACCCAGCGCACAATGAAAATGCCGACTTCAAGATTGACCCGCACGATAAAATTGAGCGCGTCATTCTCTGCTCTGGACAAGTCTTCGCAGCACTTTTCAAGTACAGACAACAAAACAACCTGACCAATACCGCCATCACACGTATTGAACAGCTGAACCCATTCCCATGGGCGCAGTTGAAGGAGAACCTCGACAGCTATCCCAACGCCCAGACCATTGTTTGGTGTCAAGAAGAGCCACTCAATGCTGGTGCTTGGTCCTTCACACAGCCAAGAATAGAGACCCTTCTGAACAACACGGAACACCACGACAGGAAGCATGTCATGTATGCTGGCCGTAATCCAAGTGCATCAGTTGCAACCGGTCTCAAGAGCAGCCACTTGAAGGAAGAGCAGGACTTGCTTGAGATGGCCTGGAGTGTAAAGCAGGACAAACTCAAGGGCGAGTAGAATCAGGAAATTGCATTGCATTGCGAGGGTTCAAGTAAAGGGTTCTGAAGCGATTGTGCTCAGGAGAAGTTTCCACGTTTTGTACATATTAACATGGTGTAGGTCCGGATCTTCGGCCTCCCTAACGATCCACAGAAGTTCAGAAAAGGTCCCATGTCCATTTGCTCTCGCCTTAACACTCACCCAACGCCGGCTTCGCAGGGCAGTTGAGGAGTAGTAATTCAATAGCACGTCAAAAGTGCCAAAGGTTCAGGGCAGGGATGCAAAGATCCTGATATCTGTCCTGAGCCCGAAAGGGGGTCGCTGTGCAGCCCCAAAGGTCAGGCCAGGACGAGTGAATATACTTTTCAGTCTTTCGACTGACCTCACTCCGTACACGCCAGATAGACACCACTCGAAACACAGCGGAGTGGTCACATATTTCCTCTTTCGGGGCGTCATCGCCACCCGGAAGCACGTGATCGTGAGATTCTCATTTCGATCTAACCTACTGCCGATTACGGATTAGCCTCAAATGCAGCCTGGTCGACATTGGCTGGCTGAGCCCTATGGTTCAAGAACATTCAGCTTTCCCTCTTGGTGATGGGCATACATGGACCTGCCAACAAGCTGGCTTATGCGGCAGATACCTGGCTGCCAAAGGTGAAGCCACGATGCATTCGGTATATGGCTGCGGAACAGGACCTCCTATTTCGCTGAGAAAAATGCCGCTGGGACACGGCAAATCAGCCTCGAATACTCAACGCCATGCTGTCGTACTCGACCCTAATACTCTCTTGATCACTCATTGTCAAGCACCCTATTCGACACCAGGTGGTAAGCCACTGCAGAGACCTGCCAGCTCAGCCTTGCTGTAAATGAATTCGAAGCTGTCAGTGCACCTCAGGAGCAGCGATGTAATGCAAGTACAAATATCATGGCATTCGGCTACTATCAAATTGTAAGTATCAGAGTCAACAATCTCGTAACATCGAAACCCTCCACCACGACAGCGGGGCTGGGCTTAGCTGAGCAAGATGGAACGAATACTCCTCCTCAATTCAGATGTACCTTTCGATATCAGATCCATCCTCGCTCCGCTATCCCCAGCACAAAACATATGGATCGACCACTGGGCTTTCTTGGACTTCTCAACCGCATCTCTACATTACAAGACTGACGGAACAAATGGATGCTACGTTCCTACTGAAGGACTAGCAGCCGATACTGATATCGAAACCGGCATCACTTCCGTGCCAGAGTTCCGGATTCTCGGCACAACTGGGCTCGACTCCTGCACCGGCCTCGTAATCGTCTCCCAGACATGCGCGATTATTGCACACTTTGCTGTCGGAAGCCTCAGCACAACGATGGGAGGCAGTAGCTGCGAGACCTCTTTAGCCTCCGCATTCCGACGTTTCATTCTCGGTTTGAAACACTTGTTTCGAGGCACCACCGTCGCATCCATCTTCCGAGCCTCTCGAATAGTGCACAGGATAGGCTCAGCTCAGGCTCGTGATGCTAAGACTGGCGAGGCGGTAACAAACTGGGCGTTCGTTCCAATTGACGTGAGGATGGATGAATATGATACCAGCGGTGTTTATAACGACATGGTGGTCTTGAACAGAATACTGCTAGGGTGGGGTTTGCCAAGACAGAATGTGATGGTCGTCACGGACGCTCATCCTTACACAGGAAACAACGGGCCAGGGCAGGCTTCTTTGTTGATCGATGGCAGAGCGAGTCCGAGACAGTTTCCGAGAGTATACGCGAAGTTCTACAGTGGGACTGCGCCATTGTAAGAGACATCTTGGGCAGCTGAACAGGAAGTTGATTGCAGCCTTACTGTGCTTAGTAGTGTTGAAAATATGTGTATCCATTTATAGTTCAGGGCTCGTTCGTCTTAATGCATACCTGACCTTATACTCACTGACTACTTCTTGATTTGTTGTTCCAACCCGCGAAGTTTGACACAAAGTCGTGTAATAAATGCAGTCTGAAGCGTGCCGCCATTTAGAGTTTGGAGGGTCCAAGTGCGCTGCTGAGGTGGTTCTTCTATCGAGCTCACGCCACAAACTTCAGCTCTTCCAGCCTCTCTGTTCGAGCGAAATCCGCCGCTCTATGCCTCCTCCTCGTGTGATAATTGTCACCGGTGCTGTACGTACGCCTAGCAAACCGAGATGGTTATCCCTTCGGGCACTTATCACATCATCAGAATCGTGGCATTGGTCGTGCAATTTGCGAATCCATATTGTCGCGTCCCAACCTTGGACCTTTAACGCTATTCGCCACTTCACGACAGGGACAAGATCTATCATTACAGGGCGGGAATGCCGATTCAAAGGTGATCTATCCGCAATTGGATATCGCGAATCGAGATAGCATCTACGCCTTCAAACACGTCATCAACAGCCATGCAGACCAGATTGATGTGCTGATCAACAATGCGGGCGTCAACTTGGACAATGAGTATAGTTTGGAGAATGTCAAAAAGACACTCAATGTTAATTACAGAGGCACTTTGCAGGTTCGTCGATGCCTGGGCTCGGGTGATCGAATATGAACGACACTGATCAGTCATGCAGATGTGCCAAACTTTCCTGCCCTGTCTCTCACAGACGGGCCGCATAGTCAACCTTGCCTCCGTTGCCTCTCAGCTGAAAATCTACAGTCCAGAGATACAGGCCCGATTCCGAAATCCCAATGCCACATTGACTGATCTGGAGCACATAGCACAGGAGTTTGAGGTATGTATTCGTTCATCGACAATCACTCACACCTCCATCGTCCAATCAACCAAACACTGCAATGCCATCCTTATGTGGCACGCGAACTAATACAAATGTTCCAGACGGCGGTCCGAGATCAAGCCGAAGAAGCAACCGGTTTCGGAGTGCAAGGCAGATCATACTCCGTCAGCAAGGCTCTCGTCCGTGCCTTCACAGCCATCATAGCGCGCGACTGGAAGTCACAATCTCCAGAATCTCATGCCCTCATCAATTGCTGTTGTCCAGGCTGGGTGTCGACGGATATGGGAGCACTAGTCGGCTCGCAGAAAATCAAGCCTCCCAAAACGCCGCAAGAGGGAGCCATGATCCCCGTCCGACTTGCTTTGGACAACATCGACAATGTCACGGGACAATATTTCGCCAACGAGGGTGTTCGATCAAAAGGTCTCGGGGAGGTGCAAGACTTCTGACGATGAATGCTCTTCCGGGTTCGATCTTGCATTCGATCAGGTTCGACCGAGATGAGTCTCATTTCATGTTTCGTCCTGTCCGTTGACTAGTATGATTTTCATTGAAGCGAAATTTCTTCGTAGTAGCAATGCACTGACTCTTTTTTCGGAGCTGTCGGCTACGTTAGAGGGCAAGCAAGGCTCGGAGCATCTCAATGGGCACGAATTCCCAGCAGCAGATATTGCACTTGTCACAGGGAATTGCTCACGAAAGGTCACAGAATATCAAGAACACTCGTCGGTTTCTCACCTCCCAACATCCTTTACCAATCATCTCTCACAAGAGAATTGATCTTCACATCACCTGGTTGTCAGCAACCACCACCCATGTCTCGGGCACGTGCTCAGACCACCCCACCTGACAACCAAACTACATACACATTGACCACTCCAATCACCGCGCAAGGACCGCAACCACAACCTTTCTCTGGCCCCTATTCCATCATACCTATGGATCCCCTTGTTGTTGAACGCGTGAAGCTGCTAAGTCAATGACTTCAGATGCTCAGACCAAAAAGAGTCGTCAGCGATGTATCATCCCCTTCGCCTTGGTCGTCTGGGTAATGGCCGAAGACATGGCGTTCGGTAAACGAATAGGAGAAAGTATGTACCTGTTGCCCTTTTTTACCATTCCCATCTTCTGATTACACTGAAAGAAAGCAGCAAGGACTCCTCTCCCCCCTTTCCACCAGCGCCCCGCCAAATCCAAATAACGACTTTGTCTGCACACTTATCTGAACAATGTACAAGAGACACGTTCGCGATCATACAAAGAGAGAGATACGAGATGCTTGCTATTAGCATGTCCAGCCGATGCCTCCACCAGCGACCATTCTTACCCACAACACCATCACACCGAGGAGACTTCGCACAGCTCTTTCAAAGATCGTCCTCTCCTGCCACATGCTCGTTCACCAATTTTTGGGCTTTCTTGCTAGTCATTCTGCATTCCCAACGCCTCGCTGCCTGAAGGCGTACGATCTTCAGTGGCCTTCAACCACTCAACAACACGACCAGACTGCTTTTCCTAAAAGATCATACTCTTCACCGCATCTCTCGAACGATGTCCTCGTCTAGGATTCATGGGAGGCGTCTTGGGTCTCGCTCCAGGCTCTGGCTCGGCAAGAGGAGGCATTGTCGCTTGGAAACCCCCTTGCTGCTTGACCGGGCTTGTCGGCACGCTTCTGCTCCCAGTCACCGGCTTACGATCACTCAATTTCCTCTCCGGTCTGGGCGGCTTGGTGAAATCTCGAACTTCAACGCCAGCTGCAGCAGAGGAGGTAGCCTGCAGCTGTGGCAGAGGCTTTTCGACACGCTCCCTCGCTAGGACAAGGTCCGTCCAGCTCGCTGCCTTCTTTCCAGGATCTGGCTTGCCAATTACCTGCGACAAGACGTTCATCCATGCGTCCTTTTCCATCCTGGAATCGGCATAAAAGTCGATCGTTTCTCCGTTGGCGAAGCGGATTCGGAAACCTTCCTCAACATATTGGTAGCCTTCATCCTCCTCAGCGAAGGCTGACTTGCGTCGACCGCTCTTGCTGCCTGGATGTGCAGACTTGGGATCTGCAACTAAAGTGCTCTTGTCATCTACCAGTCGAGTGGCCTTGCTGAGGTTGATGACAGCACGTTTCTGCTGAGTGTGCTCATGGTATGCCGTCAGCTTCGGTCCTTGGAGGCGGAAAAACCGTCGTCGCCAATGTACACAATCACCGCCTTGTTGGGAAAGGTAGCTTTCGTGCACAACCTCGATATGGTCGCCGGCGCGATTCATCTCTCGAATGGCGCTGCTCATGCTCTTCGGCATCTGCTCGTCCGTCGCACCGGCTGGCTTCGGCACGTAGAGGAGTTGCAGTTCCAAGTACCCAACAATGTAGGGTGGCCGTCGGAGTGGGCCAACATTTCCACGCTTGCTTCGCACGCTATTAAGGACATTGGCATCTCTCTCCTGAGCCCATTCGTTGTAGCAAGGAACATCGACGGTCAACTGACGACCGAAACATTCCTTCTCATGTGCCTTGAGGTTGACATAGGCACGAGCAAAGGATCCGTCAACATCGTTGACAAGCTCGTGAAGATAATCCCAGGCGGTGGGCTGGACCGAAGCACGTTTTCGACGCTCTTCCTCCTGCTGTCTGCGCTGCTCAGACTCGGCTGCTTCACGCTCTTGACGTTCACGCTCTGCGCGCTTCTTTGGGCTAGCCAAAAATCGAGAGAGACTGTTCGTCTTCTTGTGTTGCGTTGCCTTGTTTGGCGACGAAGGCGTGGCCGGAGCGTGCCGCTTTGGAGGCTCGGGAAGTTTCGTCGTCAGAGTAAGCTGGAACTCGAGATCGTTGAGGACGACAAGTTCAAACTCTTGACCAATGGGCGAATTCTCGCCCAACTCCAAGCTCGTCGTCGTCACGCAGTGCAAGCCATTATCCAATGTGAGCTGGAAATACAACCGGTCATCTCTGGGAATCGGCAAGTCAAGATTCTTGACACCAACCACCTTGACGAATAGTCGACCTCGCTCGACGCCCTCGCCGACATCATCTTCCAGGCTACTCGTACCTGCTGCAAAATCCTCATTCACAACACCAAGAGCGCTGGGTTGTCCTGGAAGAGGTGGCGCTGGTCCACTGGTGTGCTGAGCTGCCGATGCTTGTCTCTGACTTTTACGTCTAGCCTTGCCGTTCCATGGCTCGGTCTTCAGGAATTGTTCAGCGCTGGGTTTGCGAGTACTGTTGCCTGGGCGGCCACCACGGGAGGTCGGTCGTGCTTCTGCGGTAGGCGACATCGGCATCTCGTTCGACTTTGCAGTGCCGTTGCTGTCGCCGGAGAAATTGCGGTTAGTAGCCACAACGAGCTTCGTGTTCTGGCGCATCAGGTAGCCCTTCTGTTTGCGAGAAGATTTGTTAGCACCGGCATGATCGCTGTGGGACGAATAGGCTGCTGGGATGTAAGAAATGTACTCTGCCGTGGGAGGCGGCGAATAGCTTCTTTGGTTTAACAAGGACAGAAAGGAAAACCCACCTTCTGGCTTTCTATTACGCGTTCGAACTCGGATTCCAGATCAAGGCCATCGCTCACCGTTTCTGTGGCAAGAGCAGGGATTTCGAGGTCCAGCCTCATCTGTTTCTGGCTTTCATGACCATGAGATGCGGTACCGGGACTGTGCTCCACGCCTGAGTCGGCTTTGGAATCGATGCCCTCTGTAGAGTACTGCGAGGTCTCCTCTTCGACGGTTTCGGTGATGTCGGCCTGGTATGCCTGCGGAATAGGTGGTATTGGCCGCTCGGCACTAACGAGTCGTCGCTGGTTCGCCATCGCGCGCAGGTCTGCTGGTGTGGCAGAAGGACGGGTTTTGAGCTGGCCATTCGTCTTGATAGTCGCGCGACGCTCAGGGATGATTGGAGCTTCCGGCTGGGGTTCTGCTGGTGGCGGAAGCTCTTCGCTGAGGGCAGAGACATCACTGTCACGACGAATGACAGAATCTGGTGTCCCGGGTGGGGAGAATTCGGCCCCGTCATAAGTTGGTCGTGGCAAGTCGTAGAACTTGGACTTCGCTGGCTCCAGCTTTGGTGCATCGCCAGTCAGATGAAGCTGCTTCGCCTTGTTGTCCACAACCGCTGGTGGAGTAGGCGTGATATAATCTCCCATGCCAAAGTCATAGTCGTCAGTGGCTAGGTAGGAGGGAAGACCCATAAAGTCTCCGCTGGTCGACTTCTGCTTCGGTGGCGCAGATGCTGCAGCTGGCTCGGCTTGCGAATACTCTTGAACACTGAGGAGCTGCATAGCGTCCTCTAACGTCTCCTTCCCACCGTCTGGCCCTGCACACATGTCATCTTGCTCGGTCTGTAGCACAGTGCTCTCCGCATCTGGTTCTACGGAGCTGTAGCGACTGTCCGAATCATCATGATCCTCCGAAAAGCTGATGTCGTGGCGAATAACCGACGACTGTCGATCATAGTCGTCCATTCGAGAAGGCGAACGTGTCTGGCCTCGGGCAGAGTCCTCTATGGTGGGTATTGTGTTGAGGTCGATACCATCGTCGTCAGCTGGCTCTTCTTTGATTTCGACTCCCTCGCTGTCACAACGGTCTTGGATGTAGGCACCAAGACAAGCTTCGCTTGTCTCACGGCTGTTCTCTCGAGATGGAATAGGGTCGTCAGGATCCATTCTCGCAAGCTCTGCATAAGATAGCTGTGCTGGGGTGTCGTCCAGATTTGACTCTTCTTCGTCTTCTTGAAAGTTGTACTTGGAGTTTCTGACTTTGCGCAAGATGCTTTCGCGAGAAATCTTTGGGGGAGAGTTGTCGAAATCAACCAGATCCGCGATGACAGAACCGTCTTCGACTTGCTGGTCGTCCACCTGGACATCCATCGTTTCGCCGGTGTCCAAGTTTGTGATGGTCAGTTCGGCCTCGGAATGCTTCGAAGATGGTCTCTCTTCGGACTTTCCGTGCTGAAGGCCCATGAGATGCAAACGCTCGTCCATTGTCATTGAGGAGTCGCGTGTCATGCTCAAGATGTCCTCCTTGCTGCACGAGGCACGCTTGGGTGGGGGTTTCAAGTTTCGCTGCCCGCTTGGGGGATGTTCCGTCGCAAGGGCAGTGGCCGAAGCTCGACGTCCGGCCATGAATTCAGGTAAAGGCGGCAGAGGTCTCGACTCGCCATCGGATGTAACGCTTGCGGACCTTGCGATCGTGTTCTGTTCTGCGACTGGAGGAGAGGCTTCGAAGACATCATCACCTTCGTCGACCAGATCTGTACGAGCTTCTTCTGGCGACATGCGCGACCAGTCCTCTGGAAGTACCACCGGTGTCTTGTCGGCATTCTCGAGATCGGCATCGAAACTGTCGTCCCGGTTGTCCATCAGCGAGCTCCCGCGCTCAAAGCTATAGTCAGGATCTGAGTATTCGGAATCCCAGCTTCCTTCACGAGATCCAGACGCCGCTGAGACGGACGGTTCTGGGGTCGGATTCTCATACTCATTTACGACCGGTGGGTCTTCATGGAAGGTGACGCTCTTGTTGTGGCGATGCAAAGCTCGTGGCGTTGGACAGCGATCGTCCCCGTCAGGCCACGGCCCGGACTCATGTTCGAAAGAGCCTCCAAACTGACTGGTGCGCGACAGGGATGACTTGGTAGGGGAGGAAGTCGGAGTCGGGTCATTCGAGGCGATCGGCACTGGCTTAGATAGCGGACTGCTCAAGAGTGGGACGGCGATTTCACTCTCTGTCCGCTTGTGACCCAGGCGCCGCGGGCTAGTCAGTGGATTGTTCTCCTTCTTCATGCTGTCGAATCTGGCGAAGCTGTTGTTGACCAAGTGACCAGTCAGCGGGCGATTCGCGGCGGGTCGCTCGACGATGGGCAGGTTGGACGGGTCGTAGGCATCTTTCGACTCCAGTGCGAAGATATTGCTAGACTTGACGCGACCGGCCTTCTGCAGTCGCTCGATGCTGGCTCGTCGCTTAGGCGACGCCAAGCCGGGAGACTTCTCGCGGTCGGGAGTGTTCTCATCGGAGGCGAACCGAGAGCTGGGCGACATGGGATCTCGGGTGGTCCAAAAGCCGCGGGGCGAGTCTTTGGTGAAGGACGTGTCGGCGTACGGAGACGACTCGCGGGAGACAATGGCCTTCTGTGAGGGCCAAAAGGCGGGCAAGTCAGTACAGGCAGTTAGATGCGCGGCGTAAACAGCAGGTACCATGGGTTGGGAGGGAGGGAGGGAGGGAGGGCGATCGGCAGTGCTTACCCTCGTGGCTTGGTTGTAGGAAGGTGAGTTCCTGCGCTGCGAGGTGTTGCCAATCTCGGAGAGCGGACGGTTTGCGGGCATGTTGTGAGGCATCGAGGCAGGCGTCGTCATGGCATTGCCGGACTTGCTGATGCGCAGCGGCTGGACCTGGCGCACCATTGTAAGTGAGGAGATTCTGGTAGACGGCGGTCAGAGGACTCGTGCGCATACAGCGTCCATGGCCTGGGCTCAACAGATTGGAATGCGCGCTCGGGCGGACGGGCGCCGTTTGGTAGTGCGCGGTACTCGATATGCAGGCGCCGAAGAAAGATTGAAGCAAATACAGTGTGTACAATTCCGGATTGTAGTGAAGAACTATAGCATGCTGGCGCGCAGAGCGAGTATGATACTCCCAGAGCCGATGCAGAGCGACGAGTGTGAGTGTGAATGTGAGTGTGCGTGCTGCGCGTGATGCTGTGCGGTTGCGATAACATAACGTAGAGCTGTGTTGCCGCCGCTTGGAGTCGCCCCACCGCGGGTTGCGAGGGACGACCGGGCTTTAGTCCGACCGAGACACTGCAGAGAAAGAAAGCGCGTTCGCTCATCCATGCATAGCAGCACCATGCTTCGCCTCTCGCCATCAGTCTGTCCTTTTTGCGCGGCACGCGTGCTGGCCACACTCCGCTCGCCGTCATGTCAACCCGTGAGAACAGCGGCGACGCTGCAGAAGCGGAAGCCTTCGCGCATGCTGCTGTCCGAGAAAGTGGCACGGCAGCCCGCCCCGCGGAAGAGTCGCAACAGTCCGTTCGGCGGAATGAACACGACTGAGGCGCCGAGGGCGCTGCAGTATCAGAGGAACCAGATATCGGCTGCAGAACGGAAACGACAGACCAAGATGCGGCCTGGGGCGAGGAGTGGGAAGGAGGAGAAGCCCAAAGATCCCATGCGAGCGCTCAAGATGCAGCGACGACTGTCCAACGTGTCCTACGAGAAGCGCAACAGGATTAAGCAGGAGATCATGGGCCGTGAAAGCTTTGGCGATTTTGCTCTCCTTCCTGTCGTCAAAGAAGCCGTGGTGAACCAGGTCCTGAGTGGGTTGGGTGAGGTGTCTCCTTCCCCTATACAACGACTAGCAATCCCCGCGCTTCTGGGCACGCACGACCGGAAGAGACGGAAGAAGAGCAAAATCGAGATGGAGGAGCGGCGCGGCATGGAACAGGTCTTGCTGGCCGCGGAGACGGGTTCGGGCAAGACCCTGGCCTACATGCTCCCCATCGTGGACGCACTGAAGAGGGCTGAAGATCAGGAGAAGAGGCAGAAGGAGCAGGAGGAGCTGAGGAAGGCAGAGATGAAGAAGCAGCAGGGCAGGACGTTCGAGTTGGACACACCTGAAATTCCCATCGACGCCGGGAGACCGAAAGCCGTTATCCTTCTACCTACCGCAGAGCTCGTGAACCAAGTTGGCGCTGTGGCCAAGAGCCTGTCGCATACCGTCAAGTTCCGCTCAGCCATGATCAGCGCTTCCTTCTCCGGCACCGTCATTCGGAATCGATTATTCTCACCCGGTGGCGTAGACATGGTCATTTCCACGCCGCACCTACTTCAAAGCATTACCGAGAGCGACCCGAACGTTCTGTCGCGCGTCACACATCTTGTGTGCGACGAAGCCGACAGTTTGCTCGACCGCTCCTTCAGCCCCATCACATCAGCCATTCTGGACCGAGCAGGCCCCTCGCTGCAACAGCTCGTGTTCTGCTCCGCGACAATCCCCCGAAGTGTCGACTCATATCTGAACAAACGCTACCCGGAAACTAAACGTCTCGTCACCCCCAATCTTCACGCCATCCCTCGGCGCGTGCAGTTGAGCGTGATCGACATTGAGAAAGTGCCATACCAAGGGAATCGAGACTTGGCCTGCGCACAGACAATCTGGGACATCGGTAAAGAGGCAGCAGAAGCAGGCGAGGATCGCGAGAAGAAGATCCTGGTCTTCGTTAACGAACGCGAGAAGGCGTCCGAACTTGCCGAATTCCTCAAAGCCAAGGGCATCAGTGCAGCTGCACTTTCGCGAGACAGCGATGCTCGTAAGCAAGCTGAAACGCTTGCTGCATTCACCGGATCCCTCGTGAACACCTCGAGTAGAACCAAGGAGACCAACGAGGCTTTAGCAGGTTTTGAGCCCTTCAGCGCTATATCCGCCGGCGACCTCCCCTCTTCACCGCCAGCACGTAAACTTGCAAATACGAAAGTCCTGGTCATGACCGACATCGGCTCCCGTGGTATCGACACGCTACTCGTCAAGCACGTCATCCTCTATGATGTCCCACACACCAGTATCGATTTCATCCATCGCCTGGGCCGTGTTGGACGCATGGGGAGGAGAGGACGAGGCATTGTGCTCGTGGGAAAGCATGATCGGAAAGACATTGTAAAGGAGGTGAGAGAAGGCATGTTCAAGGGACAGGCTCTGGTATGATTGTCATTTGCCAGAAGCGATGTGGATGTCATTCTTTCAAGATACCCCTGTATGAATATGGTGTACGATGAACGAAGACCGCTCTACTCACATACCCACTGATTGTTGAATCCCGGTGATTGAACCAATCCATGCAACCCCAGTATTCCAGAAGACTATTGTCTCGAGCTGTCAGCAGAGATTTCGAGCACAGGATCAAGCCGTTCTTGATTGTGTACAAACCATGAAAAACGCTAATCTAGAACGATGCAGAAACGCCATCAGGCGGACTCGTGTGTAATAGCCTAGTGCATGTAATCCAACGCAATGGGCAGGATATCCTTCCCGCTCACAAAGCTTGTATCGTCCTTCGCGCCCAGACCCCGAATACAAGGTGCGCCTGGCGGTTGCCGTTGTGTGTGTGAAAAGCACTTGATGCGCATGCTGGGGATATTGCGGACGTTTTCTAGACTGGACGTCCCTTTTCTTCCTGGCTTTAGTATAGTCGACGGTCATTCGCCGACAAGGAAAGGAGCGACGTGTCAGATATCTCCACGATATTGTGGGAAAGCAGCAATCGCCATTCTTGGAAGAAGGCTTTTGCCTTTCGCAGGCGCTGCGCGTGAGCGCATTACATGGGCACACTCTGACTGACATAGGGTCGTTCTCTGGCCAGCGACGAACGCAGGTGGATGCACCTTCCTTGCTTGCTTTTGTTTTCATTCGTTCACATAATATACAACACAGGAAGCGAAATCCTTTCCAGCTTTCCTCCTACAATCTGAGAGCTCATACGGCGCTCTCTCGGCGCCCGACTGCTCCGACAGCCCATCCATGGCTAGCCGTGTACTAAGGAAAAGACCAAACTCGACCTCGCATTTCAGCGGCCGAAGAATCCAGAAACAAGCTCTCCAATATCGCCAGCATCCTCGGGATACACCCAGAATGCAATGGCGATGATGGCGTATGTGCCAATGCACATGCATCCCTCGAGATAGTTGCTCTTGCCGTCTTGGATCAGGTAGTTGACAACAAGGACAGATAGGAAGAAGACAACGGTCTCAAACCCTTGGAAGTGCAGCGACATTGGCTGACCAATGATCCAGCCCAGGATGACCAGAAATGGGGTGACGAAGAGGGCAATTTGCAGGGAGCTGCCGATAGCCACGCCCACAGCCAAGTCCATCTTGTCTTTCCAAGCCACAACCACGGCAGTAACGTGCTCGGCAGCGTTTCCAACGATCGGGAGCAGAATCAAAC
The DNA here is from genome assembly GCA_026120125.1 of Pseudocercospora vitis. Lineage (NCBI taxonomy): Eukaryota > Fungi > Ascomycota > Dothideomycetes > Mycosphaerellales > Mycosphaerellaceae > Pseudocercospora > Pseudocercospora vitis. Next base: position 123,919 of record JALRML010000003.1, on the reverse strand, counting down.
CAATGAAGGTCTTGCTAATACCGGAAGAGGCCACGATCGAATCGATACTGTCGACGAGGTATTCGGCGCATACTGCGACGAGGACGGTGACGAGGATAAGGCAGATACTTGCTGGAATTGGTCCCAGTATCTCAGGCTCCTTCTCTCCCTCACCCTCTTCCCCATCCTGTGCCTCGGCGTCGAAGAGGTTTGCATGTGTCTTGAGCTGAAACACAAGATACAGAACGTAGAGGATAAGCATGATGATAGAAGTCCCACGAGAGAGGACCAGAATGTTCGTATTCGAGTCTTCGGTGCTCCGGACGAGGGCTGCGTACATGGTAGCCGGGATAATAAGCGATGTCGCGGCGACCGCCATCAGTGAAGACATGGTGGATGCAACCGTCTCATTGAACCTGCTCTCGCCGCGTCGAAGACCAGATGCAATAAAGCAACAGCCAAGGACAAGCAACAGGTTCGACAAGATCGAGCCAAGCATGCTCGCCTGGACAATTCTGATCTCGCCTTTGGTAAGTGCCACAATGGAAACCTGTTTCAAATCAGCCCGGCACTGCGCTTGAGCATTGAGCAAAACCCACAATCAATTCGACAGCATTGCCAAAAGTTGCATTCATCAGTCCGCCCAGTGTCTGACCCAGCTTGACCGAGATCTCTTCCGTTGCGAAGCTCAACAGACCGGCCAGTGGCACGATCGCCAAGAAGTTGACGATGAAGACCGCCGTCGGGTTCATGTCCATAGCACCGATGATGATGCCGACTGGTACTGTGACCAGCAGGAAGTTGACGTAGTTGCTGGCCAACGTCGCCCATGTGAGGCGCACGAAGCTAGAAGGCACGCGCACCCACCACCGCTCATCTTCCGAATATGGCTTGCCGCCGGCATTGTGTGTTACTCTTGATGATAGACCGTTCGGCGCGCTGATGAGCGGCGTACTCTCATCCGAGCCTTCGACCGGCCTGCCATTGGGTCGAGGTTGATCACCGGATGTCATCGCGTCGTGGGTGTGGTTATAGCCACTGCCGGTGCGGCCGTGCTTGGAGAAGGCTCGTTTAAGTTGATCTGTTGTATCGTACCGCGCATCAGTGGGAAGTGCTCGCTGGGTCGCAAAGGAGTCCCGATCGCATATAACAGAGCGACTCGGGCTCAGTAGCTGTTTGTTCCGGAGGCCAAGAGCTGCTTGGCAACGACAAACACGCGGATGTGGCGCGCGACAGAGGGATGGCGATGCGCTCGGCAAAGTCAGATGAGATGATTGAAGCTCACCGTCGGCCAAGCGATGCGCAGCGGAAAGGAACAGGAACAGGACCAGGGACGGGGAGAGGAGGTTATGAGGATGTCACCGAAAGGAGAGAGGACGTACTCATAATGGCAAAGCTGTGGGTAAACCCCCAGGACTCGTGCTGCTGCGTTCAACCTCCCCTGCTTCTCGACTGCTATTGCTCTGCACACGCTCACCGAGCTCGTCGACCAGGGCGAAGGTTCCCGGGTCGTGTCTTGGCGATCTTCTGGCCTCGAGTGCAATTCGCTCTGGCAGATCAGCTGGGTAGGTGCGATAGGAGCGAGCAGTAGTGAAGAGGCGGGGGATCTGGTCGTCACAGATGATGGATTGGAGCAGCTTTGGGGCTAAACACTTGCGAGGTGACGATGCGGCGGCAACGCGAGTGTCCCAGAAGCTTGCATCGGGACGCCGCTATGACCCACGTCATTGGCTGCACTTCTCCCTCAGCGTGGCAGTGCTCTTGGCTGCATGGGCCATTTGATCTCTTTGTCTGCTCATCACAATTGCCTCACCACAAGCAATATCGCACTGCCGCATCGCGTGTGGCATGTCTCGTCCACACAAGAATATCGCCAAGCACCTTCGCCTTCAGAGACACCATGTCGACCAAGCGGCGCGAGGGTGGCTGTGAAACCCGGGGACATCGCAGAGGCCATCGGGAGAGGATCCGACAATGACGGTACTCACTGTTCGCATTCGTCTGGCGTCCCTACCTGCCGCCATGCTATACCAAAGGCGAACATGCCTGCTATCTGACACGCTGCACCTAGCCGGTCTGTATCACAAGTGACCGCCCATAGCCTTCCAACGCCAAGTAGTCTGAATGACCGTACAAGAAACCGCAGCAACACCATGTCCTTTCCTCCTCGCTGCACCCATGCATGACCCATCACCTATAGCTTTCGCTACCTTCGATGTCCTTCACGCCACTAGGTAACGCGACTCGCCGATTCCCTGCCGCGTATACCAGCTCTAGCACTTTCTGCTTCTGGCTTTCCCGGCTTCCCTTCAATTGATGATATGTCGTCTCCAGGCCTTTGATTTGTGCCTCAACGCTCAATGTACTGGAGTTGCTACTCCTGACGAGTGGCGAGACCATCTTCCGTCGAAGAATTTCCAGATTCGACTGCAATTGACGCAGCCGCTGATTGTGATCGATCAGCACGTGCTTGTTCTGCACGGTGCGATCACGGAGGGAGCGCAGGAGATTGCGATTCTTCTCATACTTGCGCAGCTTCGATGCGTTCACACCGATGACCCTGGTCCACAGGCTGCCCAGGAAATCGCTCTCGAGCCGCTCTTGGGAATCTTGTTCGCGAATGACGGTTCGTTGGAGGTTGAGGAATTGCTTGTCGATCGCCTCGAAGAGCTGGAAGAGTTGCAAAGAGTATGTGAGCTCATTGTTAATGCTCTCTTCCAGCACGCTCAAAAACTCGTGGAAGGTACGCTCCAGAGTAGACTTCGACCGTTGCGCATATGTCTGGCCAAGCAGACGCTGTACCATCTGGCTGTCTTCGCTCATCAGGCCGAACCTTGCAAGCATGCTGTGCGCATTTGACCATACTGAGCTAAGCGTGCTGGGCGGTTCATTTGAGATGGTGGAAAGCTCTCGTTGCGCCCAATCCATGACCAGAAGGATCGAGTCGACGTCGGCGTCCACAGCAGCAAAGAACCTGGTCAGCTCGATAGCTAGCGTCTTCAGACTGTCCGAAAGACCGTCCAGCTGATTGACGATCTGCGGGGCGGAGGTCATATTTGTGCTCCTGACACTCTCGCCCAAATCCCAGACCGCAACACCGGTCTCCTGTAGCTGCTCAATCTGTGCATGACCATGCTCAGAGTAGTATATCGAAGGCTCGAAAGATTTCGCGAGTGCAGCAACCTTGATGAGATCTGGCGACGGACCATTCGTCGGTGTTGACAACAGGTTGGTGACCATGAAGGAGAAGAAGAGAGCCATCAGCGCGTAGAAGAATGTATTGTATTTTGACTTGGTGGCATGGTGGACAGTCTTCCGCACGATCTGAACCGCAGCCTCTATGGGCTCTGTTCGTTGGACCACGTCGAGTGATGTTGAAAATCGGATGTCTGGTAGGCGTATTAGTCCAAACCATCCAGCCGGCTCGCACATGCGGTTGATGCGGCACACTTACAATTGCTCTGTGTGGGTGTCTGCATGCCTTGCGAATCGAGCTCTGGCTCCGGTCTCTGCCTCTCCCGACTCTCGTGTCGCACAGTGCTGGCGAGCGCATTAACGCCACCACCGCCCTTATCTGCTTCCTTTGCAGCGCCTGCAGTCACAGGTTCTGGGCTGTTGCTTGGACTTCGACCTTTGGTAGGTGACTCTGGCAACGGAATGCCCCTAGCAGTCCGATATGCGGTCACGTCCCCGTCGTCGCCGTCGTCGTCCGCGCTTTGATACTGTGGGCTGGAGTCTTTACTCCTGTAGCCGTTGCGACTCGGCGACAGCGCTGGATTGTGCTTGAACCAGCCACTGCCGGCCTTGCGCCATGCCGGAGGGGAATAGCTCCGCCGCGAGCTGGTCTCGGTGTACTCTGAGTTATTGTTGCTGCGAAAGCCCGAGTGTTGCGAAGGCATTTCGGGAATCGTTGGGGAGAACTCGCGCGCTTCGAAATCGTCCATGCTGGCGTTGAGGCTCGGATGCGAGTCAAGGTAGTGCTGGCGCGAGGTCATATCTGCGGAGAGGATCATTCACTGGTTGTGGTGTCGCGCCTTCACCAGACGCAGGCGGGAGCACTGGAGCATGAACAAGGGACGGGGGAGTTTTGCGCAGGAAGTGGGATTCAAGACAGAAGCTGGGATGGTGGAGGAGGAGAGGCAATCGTCCAGGTATTCTGTTTCTGGCGAGGTTGCTGGTGGCAGCTTGTCGCAGCCTTCTTTGCGCGTGTCTCGAATCACCTGCCTCGCGTCTCGGCCTACCGCTGGATGGATGAAATGTCTGAGATGCTGATTCCCACGAGGAGAAGGAAATGCGAACAAAAGCAGGTACGGTAACTCTTTCCATAAGAGCCGCGTCGAACCCCTCGCACCGCTTCTGGCTCTCTGCAACATTGTCGAGATAGAGGAGATGGTGGCTGGCAAGCTGCCTGCAAGGACAGGGTAGCTCGTCTCGCAGGGCTCAGGACATCCAATCGATTCCTCCCGGCACAGGGCCGTCCTGCATAGACACCGAAAGCCTGTCCCTCTCATCAATCCACCACCGACTGAAAGATGCTGTCCGTCAAAGCAGACTCACACGCCCTCCAGGCACCTAGATCTATGCTGCCCGCCCAATTCACTCTTGACCGGTCCGATCCAACTTACCTTCCTGTGTTCATGTCGTCCAGCAGAACGTATTGCTCTCGGTGCTGCAAATCGGCATCCGCCAACCCGCCAAACCGGTCCAACCTCCAGCTGCCAGCCGGGGAGTTGTGCTTGTGCCAACCGATCAAACGCGTGCCACTGTTGCCCAAGGAATGGGGCTCGATCTGATGACCAGTCCATTTCTCGTGGCTGGGCTCGAGATTTTCCTCAGTCTTGCGACCACGGCATGGTGAACTCTGTGACGCCAAAAGCCACTCCGAAACATGACGACACTCCGAAACATGACGACACAGACATGAAGAGAACAATAATATTCCCCATGATATGGGCAGAGCAGAACGGCTGGTAAGTAGATGTTGTATTAGAGACCTATCGTATCAGCACGGACTTCATGCAGCCGTCGTCTACTTCTATTGGCAAGCTCTTCATATATCGCCTGTCGTCGGTGTCAAATAGCATCAGATGGGCTGGCATCTGCCCTCTGCCGGCAATGACATGTTCGCACTAGTTGCATCGACTTCTTCGGCCTCGATTTCTCGTTTTACATATTGTTTGGTGGCATTTTCTGGAGAGCAGAGGCTACCACGATGGACTCAAACCGGATATCGCTTCTTCAAACCATTAGCCGGGAGCTCCGGGCAGACCACTCAAATGCTGGCGACACATTATGTGTTACCATTGCCTTCGTGCTGAGCCCTTGCTCGAAGTTGACAGCTGTGCTCATTGCATACTCGAGTGGGCTTGTTGGCGATGGACTCCTTCGACCAGTGGACCAGTTTGTCCTGTGAAGCCCGTCTCGACCAGTCCAGTCCAATACACGAAGATTTATGTGGCTCTACGAAAGGCTGCCCTCCCCCTCTATGGCTAACAAATCGTCGCAGGAGTCGCAAACCTCGCAGACCGGTCGATCACTCCCATTCGGCAATGAACTTGGCATAGATGACAGTAGCGTATATCTCAGCGCTCTCACGGTTGTGGCTGCGTGATTGTCTTATGCCCTGCTGCCGGTGATCGGCACATCGTCACCTTGCTATAGCGGTATGTAGAAGCGCGAACGAGGGAATAGGGCGGTAGCAGAGAAACCCAGGAGAAACATCTTGGTTGTTACAGGATTCGCTGGAGACCGAGAGATAATTGATGCAGCTTCACTGACTCAGTAACACAATGATGGCGGTTAAGTATCTCGCCATTAACAATGGCACCATTACCTGATTGAACCATACAGACTTGTCAGACTGAGAAGAGATCTGACATTGCTAGAAACCACTGTTCATGCTCTGCGAGACGTGGGATCGTGGTCGATGCCGGAATGTCACATGAGTGACTAGGTAAGCAAGTAACTTGCCCTTTGTGCTTGCTGGTGCAATACGCCGGGTTGGCAGAATAATTATCCATCTGCCGAATTCATATCCGATCCCCACCTCCCGCAACACCCGGCCAACCGCTCGCTCTAGTAAAGTGTGATTCTGAACCGATGCCAGCGCCGATATCGTCTTACTGTAGGGCGACATTGTTGTTGAGCCCGAGTTGAATATACTGCAACTGAACATCGAATTGATTGGCATGAGTTGAAAGAGGATGATGGAAATCGCACGCCCCTTCGTAACGCGGCTTGCCGCAACCTCACGAATTCAGGTCAGCCTCGCGAAAGCACCTGGTGCAGCATGGCAAATAAGGCAATCTACATGCAAATCTAGGACTTTCAGATCCTGTGCCATATCTCTCAGGGAAATCGAAACAACGGCACCCGCAAAGCAGAGAGGGCAATCCAAACTCTTCAACTCCGCCGACGAGGCAGTCGCAGACATCAAATCCGGCTCAACAATACTCAGCGCTGGCTTCGGACTATGCGGGACTGCAGAAACCATCATCGCCGCCCTGGCGCGAAGAAAAGATCTCAATGACCTCACAGCGGTATCCAACAATGCTGGAACAGCCATTGGTGGCGGTCTCTCCCCTCTGATTCAATCCGGGCAAGTCAGTAAAGCCATTTGCAGTTTCCTGGGTAACAACAAAGCTCTTGAGAAGAAGTACCTCTCCGGTGAAATCTCCATTGAACTCACGCCCCAAGGAACGCTCGCCGAGAAGCTCCGCTGCGGTGGTGCTGGAATTCCAGCTTTCTTCACACCCACAGGAGTAAACACGCACATCCAAACAGGTCAAATTCCAGCCAAGCTTAAGGACGGTGAAGTGTTGGAAAATGGTAAAGCTCGCGAGACCCGCATCTTCGATGGCAGAATCTACAATATGGAGACCGCCATCAAGGGAGACGTAGCGATCCTCCGAGCCCATAAAGTCGACAAAGCAGGCAATGTGAAATTTCGATACACAACCAAATCGTTCGCTCCCCTCATGGCTAAAGCAGCCGCAGTCTCCATCGTGGAAGCAGAACATATCGTGGAGGTCGGAGAGTTGACGCCCGACGAAATTGATCTTCCTGGAGTGTTCATTGACCGGATCGTGCAAGCCACAGAAGACAAGATCATCGAAGTCAAAACTCTTCGCCAGAACACTGATCTGGAAGCCGAGGGAGCCAAATCTGATGCTTTGGCGAGAAGGAACAGAATCGCGAAACGCGCCGCAAAGGAGTTGAAGCCTGGGTTCTACGTGAATCTGGGCGTGGGAATGCCGACTCTCGCGCCTTCGTACCTGCCGCCTGGAAGCAACGTCTGGATTCAATCCGAGAACGGTATTCTAGGCATGGGCCCATACCCAACCGAAGAAGAACTCGACGCCGACATCATCAACGCCGGCAAAGAAACCGTCACCCTCGTTCCAGGAGCATCGTGTTTCGACTCCAGCGAGTCATTCGGTATGATTCGAGGTGGACATATCGATGTCAGTATGTTGGGCGCTCTGCAAGTTGGTGCCAATGGTGATCTGGCCAACTACATGATTCCAGGCAAGGTGTTCAAGGGAATGGGTGGCGCTATGGATCTGGTTTCGAACCCTGATGCGACGAAGATTGTGGTGTTGACGGATCACGTGGATAAGTATGGGACGCCGAAGATCGTGGAGCATTGCACCTTGCCCTTGACTGGAGCAAAGTGTGTGAGCACGATCATTACCGATCTGGTGAGTGAGGAAATTTCTGTCACAGAATGAAATGCGATGCTGACTTGTTTGAACAGTGCGTTTTTGAGGTGGACAGAAAGAAAGGTGGCTTGACGCTGACCGAGACCGCACCGGGTGTTGGTGTGGATGAGATCAAGCAGAAAACTGGTGCTAAGTTTGCCGTCAAGGAGCCTTTGGGTAAGATGGAGTAATTTGTATGCATATGAGCTGTGTCACAGCCATGTATTGAGACCATCTATCCCATCTTGGCTGCGCAGAAATTCTCACGGGTTTACTTCGTTTCCTCGTCACAACTTCGACCTCAATCCCTTCTCAAACCCCGGGGCAAACGTCGTCCCCTTCCCCTCCCCAAGCGCCTCCACAACCCTATCCACCTGCTCCAACAACCACAAACTCCCCTCATTCCCTGCCAACCACTTTCCACCCTGCACCTCATCCTCACTCTCCGCAGATCCATCATCAAAAGCCTTCCTCAAGCCAAAAACATGACTCACGACCTGCGGTCCGACCCCACTTTGCGCCCGCAAACACGCCACAGCAATCACACTCGTGAGCACGCGTCCAATATCCGGTCGCTCCGGATCCTTGGGCGTGGGAGGATCGGAGAACAGGGCACCGTACTCGCCATGCTGGATGAAGACGGGTAGATCCGGATGGGATTGGGCGAGTTTGGCAGTGAGTTTGTCTGAGAAAGGGTGGTAGACGCTATCCCAGAGCGCGTTGCCGCGAGCGACAGTGTCTTCGATGTTGGATTGGTTGAGTGCTCGACGGGCCTTGCGTTGTTTGAGTAAGGATTGAATGTCGGTCGGGAGGCCGCCGTAAAAGGCGCCGAGGCAGTTGATTGTGCGTGGAACCTACGGATGTCAATGAGTGTGAGCACTGGCGTGAGGGTAGATGGTGACTTACGCCGTTGAAACCAATGCATTTCAAGCCGACTTCACGCATGAGTTCTGCTGCGTAGAGGCCTTGGTTGGAGACATTCTGGACTTTTTGGGAAGATGAGGTTGCCAAGCGGTAGAGCTCCAGTAATGAGTCCGGAGAATTCATCGTGAATGTCGCTGCAGTCTACTGCACTGTCAAAATATATCGTGTCCGCATTGTTGTTTAGACATACTGAGGCACATAGCCATGCTGGCAATCCAACCTTCTTAGCCGCAGCATCGGAGGCAATACGTTCATAAACGGAGGCTACATTCTTGGGTGCTGGTATTGTGTGAGGCTTAGCATGTGCTGCATTGATGAATTGCTTCAGCGGCTCTGATAGTTTCGACATGACTAGAATAATGTGATTATGTAGAGGTGAGATACTATGCTCACTTCAATATGCACCACGGCTAAGCAATTAGCGCGCATTGCCGAAACAGCGGCCGAGAGCGGGAATAAATGCTGGTCCGTGCAGGACATGCGGCATTCGTGAGGATCAACGTAAACATCGGCAACGCGATAATCCAGTTCATGCTGCGAACCGCAATCGTGCAGCGTCATCATGCAGAACGCTCAGACTCAGATGCTTGTCACGCCTCGCCTTTTAGATGCAAACGCCAGTCAATGCAACAATGCTTGCCCATGCTCCTGCTTTCCCCAAGAGGCGTATATTCCATAACCACCTTTCTCAAGGAGAACACGTTCCTTGCGCCATTGAAGTACACCGCAGTGTTGTATAGACTCTTCAGTGCACGGGCTCATAAGGTGTTGTACGATAGAGAAGTCCTATGCGCTTCTTTCAGTCTGCGAGGTGTGGCCGTCACTTGAGATGAGTTCGCGGGATTGGTCGCCTAGTCCTCCTCGCTCTCATCGTCCTCGTCGTCGAGCGCTTCCATAGCCTCTTTAATGAAAGGTGCTGCCTATAATAAACGTATCAGTCTCAGTCAATACTTGAGTCAGCCTGGCAAATGCTCACCTTCGCGTCCAGATTGAGGGCTGTAGTGAACGCCCTCAGTGCCTCGGCACGGTCTTGGAGGCCTTTGTGGCATTTACCAAGCAGAAACCACACGTTAGCTTCATCCGGCGCCTGGTCTCTCAAAGTCTGCAGTTCTTCCAGTGCCTCGTCATAATATTTCATGTGCATCAAGACTCGCGCCTTCTTGAAGCGAGCCAGCGCTTGACCGGGAGCGAGCTCTAAAGCCTTGGTGTAATTTGCCAGCGCCCCTTTCTTATTCCGTAAACGCTCCAGAACGACACCAACACAGACGAGCAAAGTCGGGTTCGAGGGGTTGATCGAAGCTGCTATCCGGTAGTGCCGCTCAGACTCCTCCAGCTTGCCCATCTGCTGGAAGCACTTGCCAAGTCCAAACCAGCCATTGTACAATCTGCGATCAGCGGCGACAGCTTGTCTGAAGCAGGACAGCGCAGCATCGAACGCCTCATTGGCGATGTATTCATGACCCATCAAAGTCCAGGCGTACGCAAACTTGTTATCAAGCTGAGTTGCGCGCTTGAAGGCAGCGATGGCTTGATCATGCTCGCGCGAAAGGGAGAACGCATTGCCCACCGCTACCCAAGTCTGTGGCGCATCGAAATGGTTGTCGCGAAGTAATTGACAAAGGTAAGCCAGAGTAGACTCTTTCTTCAAATGCCACAGCACAGTCGAGTAGATCTCCAGATCTTCCACTCGCGAGGGCTGGATCTTGATGAGGCGATCAAAGCAGTCTTCTGCTTGACGGTACTCCGCCTGCTCGTAGTACACCTTGCCCAGCTGCGCAAGGACCCATGGCGTTTCGCGTTGCGCTGAGGATAGCGTCCGGAAGTACTGGAGGGAATCGTGCAAGTCAAACTTGGAGGCCGCATGAGCACCAAGCGCGAGCTGTCGGAAGTTGTCCAGGAGAGAGGACATGGCTTGCTTCTCGGCTTGTATCTCAGCATCTGTTGGTCCAGGAGGCGGTGGCTGAACGGCTGCAGCAGTGATCGCGGGCACTGCTGGTGCACTTCGATCAGTATTTCGGCTGGCAGTACGTCGCTCCTTCTCCTTTTCCTTCTCATCTGGGGGCATCATCTTGCGATTGCCGCTAACCACCCGTCCAACAATGCCTGTCCGACCTTTTGTGCCTGTCGCAGCCTTCGCCGTACGTGCCGTTCTATCAGCACGTGCTGCAGCTGGAGCGGTCGTTGAAATTACAGCCGACCGCGTGGTACGTGTGCTGGTCTCTTGCGTGAACAGCCTGTTGCTCCTTCGCGGTTGCGATGCTGAGTCCACGGTACTGGAAGGAGCAGCTCCCGAGATAGTGCGCTTCTGCCCGCCGACGCTCGGCTTTCGCGTAGCCTGCAAAAGGTCTTCTGGTGGCTCAATTGAAGCGCTCTGACCTCGGAAGGCCGGGAAGCGCGACCGATCCGATGCCTCAAATTGCTGACCAGCCCTTGCTCTTCTTGACGGTGCCGCTGGTGGATCCATGAAGACATCGCCCTCGTCCATGTTAATGTCATCCGTCATGACGATGTTATCGTTGGTAGGTGTATCGTTCCAGTCCGAGACGGATCTCGTGACAGACTTGCCCTTGACTCGATTCTGCCATTCCTCGTGCGCAGTGTCTCCTCGTGAGGATGTGAAGGGGTCGTCCATAGCGGACACGTTGTCTCTCGCAAGAGTCTGGTGAACTGCGAGTGGCTGTCTCGAATCTTCGTCCACGTAGATGTCGTTCGCACTGGACCCTTCTGCAGCACCTGGCATGCCATTCGTAGCCCTGAACATGTGGTCCACCTTGAGGTCGGCCCCGATCTTGCAGAGTCCCTCAAAGGCGTCCCAAATGAACGGGTTGCACTTGTGCGCTTCAATGTAGCAATCTCCTGCTTTGCGCAGATCTCCGTGTGCATGGAACAATCTAGCCAGCAGAGCCAGAACGGCAGAGGCATCTGGAACATGCCGTCGCGACGTCTCCGAGTGCTTGCTCCAGTCGTTCCGTCCCACCCAGGCATTTCGAGCTTTCTCCAAAGCAGTCACACCCTCGGCATACCGGCCCAGCTCGAGACATGATTGCGCGAAAATGTAGGCACAGCCCAAGTGGCGACCACTGGCGCCGTACTTCTGACTGAAATCGTAGGCGGCCTTGAAGCGATGGGCGCGATAGTATGTGAGGGCAAGTAAATGCGAGGTGTCGGGGTTCCGGGGCTCGAGAGCGTGGAGACGACCGGCGAGGAAGTTCGCGTTGTCGAGCATCTCATTGTCGAGGTGATAGTATATGAGCTGCTTCAGCTGGGCAGCTGCGACGCCTGTCGATGGAGACATGGTGGCGGTGGTGGTGATGGTGGTTCATGGGCAGCGCCAAGTCGCGCGGGAAGTACGATTAACGGAACGGTGGACACGGTCTGCCGGGGCTCGCATAAGATATGTCGTGGTATGGTGGGCGCATTTGTGGATGGCATGCGGTGGGGGCGAAGGAGTGCTTGCCGGTCGTGACTCGTTTAGTTCGAATGCGAATGCCCGTTCAGGTGGCTGGACTCGAGATTCATGTGGGCATCGCTGGTTCGGCGCGGTCAGCAGCGGTGGTGTCGATTCCGCGCGACTCTCATGGCGTGGCGTGGCGTGCAGGTTGCACTTCTCGTTACCGCCGCATCTGTAAACAGAGAAGTCGGCATGGTCGCTACGGGAAAGCACGGCCCCAGCCACATTCGGGGACGGATCGACGTGCGCCAAGACGATGAATCGCTCATGCTCATGCTCATGCTCCCGAGCCATTCTTGTGTCGTGCACGTGCAGCCCGAACTGCCCGCTTCACGAAAGGCCAAAGGCATTACGAGATGGCGCAAGTATGTCCATGAAGCCGGGCCAGCGAAGCAGCCAGTGGTTGACACGTGAAACAGAAAGCCGTCAAATCGCAGGCCTCCCGCAACCAGGCTACTCTCACGCGAACACACTCTATCGCACTCGGCATCAATCTGCTCTTCCTCCTGCTTAAGTACATCTTCCGCCGACCACGATCTCTTCCCCTCTACATCCTCCTCAACGGCCCAGCGCTCCTCATTGAGTTCTGGTTCGAGCGCATTGGCCGGCCCACCTTCGTTCAAGGCGAGCTCAAGCGTGCTGGCGAGGACCTGCAGGCTAAAGGCCTTACCGAATGGATGTGGGACGTGACTTACTGGACCTGGCTCTGTCTAGCCATCGTCACTCTCTTCGGCGACTGGGCATGGTGGCTGTGGTCGGTTGTACCACTGTACTCCGTCTACCTTGCCTGGACCACATATACCGGCGTGAGAGGAGGCATGGGAGGCATCATGGGACAAGCGAACGAGCAAGCTCCACCTGGTGCAGGAGGACAGAGCAAGAGACAAACGAAAATGGAGAAGAGGGGCGGACAGAAGATGCAGTACCGGTGATATGCAGCCACCATCAAAGGAACCCAGTTCTCTATCTCCATCTACTACTGCTCAGTGAGAGCATCTTCCTCTGCCTCTTTGCTGTCTCTTCATGCCAAGATTCTGACCATACACAATATCCATTCTGCTGATGCTCATCCTACATGATCCCACACTTATCCTCTTAGCCCTGGCCCCTACCTACTCTTCCCACTCTTCACCTCCCTCACCTCTACCCTCTTTCCTTCAATCATCCAACCAAGATCTTTCCCCAGTCCACTCGTCTTCCCAGATTAAAAAAGGCTCTATTAGTAGCAATCATTCAGCTGCCCCAACCGCTAGGTAGATGGCGGAGGCGTCAGATTGATCTTTGTGTAGTTATGCTTAAACCATTCGCCAGTGTTCGTGTCCAATGTGATGTTACTCACAGCCACAAGTCCTCCGTTCTGCAAAGCCCCGCTCTCGGCCTTGCCGCCAGCGACCGGTCTTGTGAGATGATTGGCATCATGCTCGACCGTGAAGTTCGCCAAGGAAACTTCGTACCCATTCCGGGTCTGCAGGTCTGGCGTGCCAAAGTATGAAGCCAGAATCCTCTCTTTTGATATCTGCAGTTCGTAGTATCCTCGGTAGTAGCCTTCTGACCATTGAAGTTCCGAGTTGTCAGCAACGATAGCTCGGGACTTGTTGTTGCATTCCCACAAGGTGGTGTTTGCCCCAAAAGATGAGGTACTGGACACTGCCGTTCCGGCAAACTCCACACCCAGAGCTCCTTGGCCTGTCTCCGAGTCGTACTCCTGCTCTCCAAGCCAAACGAGATCGGCAACCCAGTTCGCATGAGTATCACCGGCCATCACGATATTGTTTCCGATGTTGTTGTCATAGAGGGTCTTGAGAGTACGATTCTTGTTGGCCATGTAGCCGTCCCAGGCGTCTGTGTTATAGGCTTGCCCAATCCAGGATGTAGCATTGATTGTGGAGAAGACTATTTGAGAACCAATGAGACGCCAGTGAGCAGTAGATCTCTTCAAAGTGTTATAGAACCAGTTCTCTTGAATAGAGCCCATCAATGTGCGGCCTGCATCGTTCATGATCTTGGGAATGTATTCTGCGTTCCAGTCCAAATCCGTTATGCTCCGATCGTAGTTGCGCGTGTCGAGGATGATGAGGTCGAATAATGTACCGATGCTGAAGTTTCGCCAGATTCGAAGATTGTTGTCCATGTCCACTTGTCTAATGGGCATCCACTCGAAATACGCTCGTACTGCATTCATCTTGCGTTGATCAACACTCACGCCGCCAAACTCTTCGAAGGACTCTTCGGTGTTGTTTAGGCCGGACGAGCCGTCACGGAAGCCATTGTTGCTGATTTCGTGGTCATCCCATGTTGGTATCCAAGGGAATTTGGCGTGCGAGAGAAGAAGATCCTTATCCGTGCGATACGTGGCGATGCGAGTGCGGTAGTCGTATAATGTGAAAACTTCGCGGGAGGGGTGAACTGTTCGTTTTGGGGTAGTGGTCTCATATTCGTATAGATAGTCACCGAGGTGGATAACATAGTCTACGTTGTCCTTGCGAGCACTGTTGCCATATGCGTTGAAGAAGCCGACTGGGAAGTTGGAGCATGAGAAAACTGCTACACCAACCATGCCGACGTCTTGATCAGGTGCTGGCGCAGTCTTGGTGCGTCCAAGAGGACTCTTGTTGTCACTGCCACAGACACTGAATTGGTAGTAATACCAAGTGTATGGCTGGAGACCTGTTGCTTCGACTTTGACGGTAAAGTCGATGTCCGAGGATGTATATGCCTTTCCGCGAGCAGTTATCGTGCTAAGGTTCTCCTCGGCTGATACAACCCAATCGACGCAGACGGGGTTTTTGCTAGCCTTGACATATTGTTGCGTGTCGTGATTGTACAGAGCAGCTGTGCCAGACACAGTAATATTGCTGTCATCGTTCTTCATGGCCAAACTGGCACGCGTCTACTGCTCATTAGTCCCGTCTCAGACTCAGCTCACTGTTGATACTGCACCCATAAGATGACCGATGTCGCATACGGATCACCAGAAGCAACGCCATGCGTAAAGTTGACATCGCTTGGATTCGCACAAGCTGGACTTTCCTGCCTCTTTCTGACTCTTGACAGGGATATGCCTAAATTATGATTATTGCTTGGACTGCCATAGTTGATGTTGGCGCTCCAGTCGGCGGCTGTTAATGAGACGAGCGCGAAAAGAGCACCAGGCAATATCATGGCTGCAGTCACTAGAGTCAACCAGAGATACTTCCGACCTGGCCTACCTCCATACTAGCTATATAGAAGAGTTATGCCCAGCTGGAAGGTCACCAACGCGAGCGTCGCATCGCCGAGGGCCGACATTGGGTGTACGGCTCGGTGGAATATCCTATCGTGGTGGTGTTCCTGAGCATGCTTCCGACAGCTTGCCATGTGCATTCCCTGTATGCGATGCTTGAACAGGACAACGAGGGCTGGGCAATGCTTGGCTGGGTTCATGGAGGACGAATGGGAAGAGCTATATTAGAGCACGCCGCCAAGGACATATTGGATTATTTGTTCTGATGCGGGAGGTAGGCAGGCTGAGTGGAAGATCTGCAAGCGAGCCCAGTCGACCTGGCGGCGGAGTCTGTTGCATCAATGGCACCATCTGAATCGCGCGTGGAAGAGTTGTCGGTGTCGTTGGGAAGCAGATGGAGTGAAGGAGACAGGAAGCAAAGCGGAAATCGGGTCGCCGAAGCGCACGTGATCTAGAAGCCTCAATTTATGAACTTGACCGAACAACTGAGTGCCACCCAACCAAGCACCCCTACAACATGCCGGCCACACTGAAACGCAAGGGCTCGCCAGCTCTTGAGGATGAGGCTGAATCTTCCAAGCGGAGATTCGCTGAGAACGCAGAACAAGCAGCTCCTGCTGAGGATGGAGATGCGCCGACTGAGTCAACAGAGGCAGACACAGCAACACCTGCGACCGTACTGCCAACAAGCGATCGCGCTGCTAGGTTTGCAGCTTTGCGCGCTCGGAATGCCGAGAGTCGTAAATCGAACCTCCTGGATACCAAGCACGAAGCGCAAAAAGCATCAATCGATACGTCGCAGCTCAACCACATAAATCGCAAGAAGGACGTCGCTCAGCACAAGCTCTTGAAAGCTGAGGTCGAGGAGGCAGGCGGCGACTTTGAAAGGCAACGAGCGTGGGATTGGACCGTGGAGGAGTCAGAACGATGGGACAAGCGTGTGGCGAAGAAGGAGCGCAATAGAGAGAATAATGCATTTGCGGACTACAACAAGGAAGCTGGGAAGGTGTATAAGAGGCAGCTCAACACCATGCAGAAAGCTGGTTTTGATGAGAGGCTGGAAGGTTACGAGCAAGACAAGCGCAATGCAATCAATCGAGCCGTCGCAAGCGGTGGTCTGGAGATCGTCGAGACCGCAGACGGCGAGCTGATCGCTGTGGACAAGGATGGCAGCTTTTATTCGACCGCAGACAGCACATCTTTCAACGACAGCAAGCCATCAAAAGCTGCCGTGGACCGCTTAGTGGACGATATTAAGAAGGCCGAGGAGATTCGCTTGAAGAAGCGGAGAGAACGCGGCCGCGCAGACGAGGACGGCGGAGACGTGACATACATCAACGAGAAGAACAAGCAGTTCAATCTCAAGCTGGCAAGGTTTTACAACAAGTATACTGCCGATATTCGGGAGAGCTTTGAGAGAGGTACGGCCATATGAGAGTGACCGTGCAGATTTGGCGCCTAGCATATGACAGCGACGAACTTCGATCCATCCTTTTCAATTCAATGCTCTGTCATATTCCACAACGCGCCAACGGCCACGCAGCTTGAATTGTAGGGGGGGGAGGCGACCAATCTAGGGTGGAACTGAGCGTTGTTGGCACACTCTCGCATGCCATTGACTGAATGTCAAAACGATCTCTGCATCTTTCAATAGGACTGGGAAGATGGACTGCGTGCTCTCTAGTGGTACGCTGAACGAAGGACGGCCGGCTCGCTCTCGTACTTGATGAGATCATAGAAAGATGTTTGCTGTTGTATTGGGCCGCTGCCTCAACGCTGCAAAAGTCCCAGGATGTGACTTGAGCGCTGCAGCTGGTACATTGGAGCAGGTGAGTCAGCTCGAGCTGTTCTTCAGACGTGAATTATGTGGATAGCATATACGTATGAGCGAAAGCGCTCGTTCCCACAAGCGAAGAGCGAGTGCGAAGTCTGCATACTTTCGATGTGATTGGTTCAGGGAACGAATCGTAGGCAGCCCCAACGTCACATGTCCCAAGACACCTCACTTGTGACGCCTCGTTCCTCGCGCAGCGCGGGACCCGAAAGCCCGCGCCACAGACGCGGGATAATTTCGTATAATAGTGGAATAGTCGAGACTACCCTGATGCGGGCAAAATTGACCGCTTCCCTGTGTGGGTGCCTCGGTCGCTCCCATCAATCATAGACCCTCTCCTCGTTCATGCGTGTTCGCATTCTCAATAACATCTTAGCGCCAATGCCGCATGGTCTCTGCCTACTGACCTGAACGAAAAGGGAGATCAATGAATCATCTTCCTCCGAATGAAACGATCATCAGGGTAACGATAATGGTCAGACCTGCCATCGTTGCGAAACCTCAGTTTTCTCATCACATTCGCCATGGGGAGCCACCATATTGACGAGAAAGCACTCGACGCAGTTGGCACAGGTGCGAATGTGCCAAATCTACCCGGAGATCAGGTGGTCAAAATCGACTCGAAAGAGAACCCCAAGGAACATGAACTTCTTGGATCGGATAGCGATGACTCTGAAGAAGAAAGGACAAAAGCCGGCGAAAAAGAAAAGCCGGGTAGCCTCAAGGACTACTGGAGAATATTTCATTATGCTGACAAGCAGGATATGATCTTTTACTTCATCTCCATCGGCTTTTCGATCGCATCAGGTGCTGCATTGCCATTGATGACGCTGATATTTGGCGGCTTTACCACAGATTTCAGCAATTTTCAACAGGGACTCGTTCCGCCAGATGCTTTTCGAAACCGAGTGGATTCTTTCGTGCTATGGTTCATTTGGTTGTTCATCGCTCGATTCGGCCTGGCTTATATTTGCAATGTCCTGGTCAACATTGCCGCAGTTCGAGTCACCCGGGCGATTCGAACCGATTTCCTGGAGAGTACGCTCAGGCAGGAAATTTGGCACTTCGACAAGCAGAGCAATGGATCGGCTGCGACACAGGTCACGACGAATGGAAACCGGATCAATCAGGGCATCGCCGAGAAGCTTGCTGCAATCGTCCAGGGTATCTCGCTGTTCTTCTCGTCGTTCATCATCGCCATAGCGGTGCAGTGGAAGCTCGCGTTAATATGCATCACCATTGTGCCGGCCTTATTCCTCGCAGTCGGCGGTGTTCTTGCTGTCGATGCCAAACAAGAAGCTCGAATCACCAAGTGGTACTCTCAAGCTGCTGTTCTTGCACAGGATGCAATCAGCTCGATTAGGACGATTCATGCTTTCGGCGCTCAGCAAAAGATCGTTGAGAAATATGACGAATACCTTAAGCTATCGCATAAAGAGGGCAACAAGAAGAAATGGAGTTATGGTATTCTCTTCTCAACCGAGACATTCCTGGTGTTTTGTGCCACCTCCTTGGCATTCTGGCAGGGATATCGCATGTATAAATGGGGTGAGATTGACAGCGTTGGCACTGTCTTTACAGTCGTGCTATCTATAGCTATTGGAACCACATCGATATCGATCGTAGCACCGCAACAACAAGCCATCGCAAACGCGGCGTCCGCAGCATCGGAGCTGTTCACAGTCATCGACAAGAAGTCTTTACTGGACCCATTGTCTGACAGCGGCAAGCAGCCGCTTTCTTGTGAAGGACATATCGAAGTACGAGATCTGTCCTTCAGCTACCCGCAGCGTCCGAATGCGAAGGTCTTGAGAAACTTGACGCTATCCATACCAGCAGGCAAGACGACCGCGCTTGTCGGCCCTAGTGGGTGTGGAAAATCAACACTGATAGGGCTGCTTGAACGTTGGTATCGATACGACGCCGGGCAGATACTTCTCGATGGCACTGATCTGTCGGAATACAACACCAAATGGCTTCGCAGCAACATTCGACTTGTCCAGCAAGAACCCGTGCTCTTCAGCGGCACGATCTTTCAGAATGTTGCGAAGGGGTTCGTTGGCACACAACTTGAACTGCCGTACGAAAAGCAAATGGAACTTGTGCAAGATGCTTGCCGTCAGTCGAACGCACATGACTTCATTATGGAATTGCCTGAAGGCTACGATACTCAAGTCGGCGAAAGAGCGTCGATGCTCAGCGGCGGGCAGAGACAGCGTGTTGCAATAGCACGTAGTATCGTTTCCGACCCAAAAATCCTTCTCCTCGACGAGGCGACAAGTGCTTTGGACCCTACGGCTGAGCGGATTGTTCAATCTGCATTGAACAAAGTCTCAGTCAACAAAACCACCTTAATCATAGCACACAAGCTAGCTACTGTGAAGGCGGCCGACAACATCGCTGTCATGAAAGACGGCGTAGTGTTCGAGCAAGGTACACATCAGGAGCTAATTAAGCGTGATGGCCAATATGCCGCCATGGTACGAGCACAAGACCTGGGCGCGAACGCTGGAAAATCCGAACTGGCAGGCGACGACGACGATAGCGAGCATGACAACCCATTGGAGCGACCGATGTCACTGCAAAGAACGAAGACGGATGCCGCCTCCAGTGTAGTTGAGACTAGGGTGAAGAATCTGACTGATGGATCACTCGGTTATGGCCTTTCCAAGTGCATATGGATCATGTTCGCCGAGAATCCCAAGCTCTATTGGTACTACGCTATATCAGCTGTTGGCTGCCTTATTGGCGGAGGCACATATCCGGCACAGGCAATACTGTTCTCCAAGCTCATCGGCGTCTTCGCTATCCAGGACGAAGCTAGGGCGCAAAACCGAGCCAATTTCTTCGCACTCATGTTCTTCATTCTGGCTATTGCGAATTGGTTTGCCTATTTCGCGATTGGCTGGGTAACAGCTTTGATCGGACAGGAAGTTACTCACAAATATCGGAAGGAGATGCTTGAAAGAGTCATTGATTTCGACCAGGATTTCTTCGATCGAGCTGAAAACTCCTCGGGATCAATTACTTCGAAACTCTCTTCCGTACCAACGAGTCTGCAGGAACTCATATCGGCTAACATCATGCTCATGTTTATCGTTCTGGTCAACCTCACTGCCTCTAGTATCCTTGGCATTGCGTACGGGTGGAAGCTGGGTCTGGTGGTTGTCTTTGGCGGTCTTCCCATTCTTGTCGGCTCTGGATACATTCGCATTCGTCTGGATCAAAAACTTGAAGCCGACTCCGGGAGTCGATTCTCAGACAGCGCCGGCCTGGCGACTGAGGCAGTGACTTCTATCCGAACCATTTCGTCGTTGACTTTGGAAACTCAGGTGATGAAGGAGTACAGTGATGCTATGGCAAGTATTGTGCGGAGCTCCACGAAGGGGTTTCTCATAACGATGGTGCCTTACGCCCTATCACAGTCTCTGGAATTCTTGATCTTAGCTTTGGGGTTCTGGTATGGTTCCCGGCTGCTCGCCAGCTATGAGTACACCGTAGATCAATTCTTCGTCGTGTTCATCGCGGTGGTCTTTGGAGGTCAAGCCGCAGGACAATTCTTTGGCTACAGCTCCTCCATTACCAAAGCCAGGGCGGCCGCGAACTACATCCTATGGCTCCGAACTGTCAAAGCTAAGATTCGAGAGACACCAGAAAACAAAGGCAAAGGCCCATCAAGCGAAGGACCAATCGACATTCAGGACGTCGAGTTCCGCTACATCCAACGCCACGCCTCTCGCGTCCTTCGCGG
The DNA here is from genome assembly GCA_026120125.1 of Pseudocercospora vitis. Taxonomy (NCBI): domain Eukaryota; kingdom Fungi; phylum Ascomycota; class Dothideomycetes; order Mycosphaerellales; family Mycosphaerellaceae; genus Pseudocercospora; species Pseudocercospora vitis. The sequence continues at coordinate 103,057 of JALRML010000003.1, read as the reverse complement.
AATCAGCCTGAAGATCGACCCTGGCCAGTACGTCGCTTTTGTCGGGCCTTCCGGTTGCGGCAAAAGCACCCTCATTTCACTCCTCGAGCGCTTCTACGACCCCACAAGCGGCCGCATCACTCTCAATGAAGCGGACATTGCGACAATGTCACCTCAACTCTACCGCGGCTATATGTCTCTGGTTCAGCAAGAGCCGCCTCTATATCAAGGCTCCGTCCGTGAAAACATCTCTCTTGGTTTACAGTACGAACCCTCCGATGATGAAGTCCGAGAAGCGCTCCGCCAAAGCAATGGTCTCGAGTTCGTGTCTTCTTTACCTGAAGGTCTTGAAACACCCTGCGGATCCAAAGGTCTCCAATTCTCTGGTGGACAACGACAACGGATCGCTGTTGCTCGTGCGCTGATCCGCAAACCTCGGCTGCTTCTGCTTGATGAGGCCACTTCGGCATTAGATACACAAAGCGAGAGGGTTGTCCAGAAGGCTCTTGATGAGGCTGCCTCGAGTCGGACGACGATTGCTGTGGCGCATCGGTTGAGTACGATCAGGCATGCAAACGTGATCTATGTGATCGCTGATGGAAGGATTGCGGAGATGGGAACACACGAGGAGTTGCAGGCGATGAAGGGGAGGTATTATGCCATGTGTTTGGCTCAGAGCTTAGATCAGGCTTGATAGGGTGCATATTTGGGGAAACTCCTGCTCAATTGTAGAAACATTGAAACGAATGAGTCCGTAGCGGCCATGCGTATCAAAACACGCACCTCTACCCACAACTTCGTTCGTCAATACCTTTGATGTCTGAGTCGCCTTGTTTCTGGATCTAGTTATTTTCGCACCAAACGCGGTTTGGGTGTCAGGTAGCGCCGACATTTCTGCTGCTTTGAGTCGACTTTCACAGTTTGAACATCCGGTTGACGATCGATCAATGGCATCCAGGAGAATACCAAGACTGTACGACACGGGTCATCTTAGGTAGTCCCTGCTCGCACTCCAACTGTCCAGGCATGTCTCCCACCAGCTGCAGGGCGGAGAGGATGGGTAGCCAAAAGAATGCATGACATCGTAGTCGCTGTCAACGTACGGTGTCTGCTTCGGCTCCCCCATTTGACCAGTATGCCACTGACAGTCAATGCACATGGCGTTACTGCTCTCTGTGCTTCTTGCTTCTGCCCATCGAGAAGTTGTCACTGTCGTACCCTGGATCGTACCTGACATCTCCTGTTCCTGATATGCCTGTCTTCACCGGTTGTGCACTTCTACCAATAGCGTCAAGTCACCAGTGACATGCGGCCATGCAATCTATACAATGACAGGCAGCATGGCTTGTTGATGATATGGCAGACGGCTGTTGGACGTCGCCTTGGGGTCACGCGGCTCGCGTGGCGGCGGCTGCAGGCTTTGCAGTAGTGCAACCAGAATGACGAGAGCCATGAGCCAGCGCACATATGCAACACATGTGCAAGTACCTGCAAGCAGTCATGAGAGCCTGCTGATAGCACGGCGAAGTAGGGAAGATGTGGTGTTTTTCATCCGTCAGACGGAGGGGCAGCTCAACAACGGGGCCATGTCTGTGCCAATCAGTGCTTGTGCTGAGAATGGCATCATGACTGTAGTAACGGTTATGGTTGCCAAAGGTGGCAAACAATTGTGAATTAGAGCTGCCTAAAGACAGGTGGGCCAACGAGGATGACGCGCTCCATGCTACAAATGTTCGAGCTCCGTTACCGTGCACCTTGGAGGCTATGGCTGCTGTACGAAAAGCTTTACGTTCAAGTCAAGTCCTCAGGTATCAGTACCGGGCGATACCACTGGCTAGTTCGAGAAAAGGTAGGTGATAATCATTTACTTTTCTTCTTCCTTCCAATATTCAAGCCAAGCCAGGTCTATGCAAACCAGAAGGCATCCATGGAAATGAGGATATAGAAAGACAACAGGGCTCTTGATGTAGGTCTAGAGCCTTAAATTCGACAGGGCGACCGAACGAAAGTGACATCCCGAAGCTCAAGGCCACACAGCATGCCACGTTACATGAAGTAGGAGAAGTGCGACGTGATGATGAGGTCCGTCTCTCGTTGCATCGACCACCTGCGATAGAATTGATCTCGCTTCGTGTCAAACGTTTTAGGTCCTACCCAGCTTGGACCCCGGGGAAGCACAGTGTTGCAGATTGAGCCTATTGTGCTATCGATTGGGCTCGGGATTTCTTGTCAGGCTGTGGACTTGACCAGCAATGGCATGGTGATTCATGGGGCTCTTCTGTGGCTAACACCACATATGAAATCGCTTCGCAACATAGTCTCCCGGAGCATTCCTTTGTCTGCTTTGCTGGAATGGCAAAGCTGTCCATTGAAAGCAGTTGATATGATCCGAGTTCCAGGCTGAAGCATGAGTCAGCTCCCAAGAGGTTGTTGTGCCACCACGTACCGAGGGGGGCGAAACATCATTGCCATATAGTGGGCTCGATCTCCCGTACCAGCCGTGGAGGTCCAGACTTGGGGCCAAGCATGCATTACGAGCACCTTGATAAGCTCCAGAACGACGGTAATATATTTGACGCCATCCTCTAGCATTGCCGGCTGTCCAAGCGGTGTTTCAAGATGTGCGCAACCCCGAGCATGCGCCTCAGATTCAGCTCGCTTTTAAGCTACCAAGAAAAGCCATCTGTTTGTGCTGAAGACCGTCCAAGCATAGTCATCTCTTTGGGCAGAGGGATAGGTCAATTTACACCAGCCGTCGTCGCTTTAAGCTATGTACGCTAGATCATGATGGTTCGGAAGAATTTGCCTGAGGATACAAGCCCGATGCTCGGTTCACTCCCGCTGTATACTATCACATACTACGCTTTCATGCATATGTCGGCAATAACAGAGACTTCACAGCGGGCCGATCCACTCGATCCAGCTGCTAGTCACTGAAACCTTAATGACACCATCCAGCCGAGCTTAGTACGGCATTCATGTGCATGTACTTCATTGTTTCAGTCGTAGTATGTCTAATGATATTCTTTCATGCTATTCGCCAAGGAAACTTGCCACACAGCCAACATTGTCCTTACAGCCTATGAATTCTCTCCGTCACCTTTAGTAAGTAGCTTGATTGTTTTCAAGAGGTCATCTGGATTCACCTCTGGCATTCTCCTCATGCCCTCTAACCACTGCCAATGAGCAAATCGACATTATGCCGCTGTGGGGCGAGCCGTGGCGCTACAATTGATGCAAGGCCTCAAACACTCACAATTTATCACCCGAAAGGCTCTCGCATGATGGCCAACCAAGAATCGACCTGGGGTCGGACACGTGGTGGGTATTTATGCGGACGTCGTGCTCTTGCTGTTTACGACTGCGGCGATAACAGCAGAGTTAATTTGGACGACCCCCAAAAAGGATGCCATTGGCTACTCAGCGAAAGTTGGCCTGTCCAGTGCTCGGGAAATAATGTGTACGTAGCAGTAAGATACGTCTTGCGCCTTGCGTAACGACCCGGAACCAGCTCTGATTGCTTGTGCAAGAATGCGGTAGCTCCAGCTGCCCAGAAGTGAGGCGCGCTGTCGATCCACTTGCAGAGTGGGAGAGGGTCACCAGATCCCCAATGTTTCCTTCTCGCGATCAATCATGTATCAGAAGTGAGGGGCGAATAGTGCGCAGCTGTATTCTCTCGCCACCAGGAATCATGGCATTTTGTCGAGCTCATCAAATTGCGTGGCTCATGTGTGCCGCCGCGCCTCCTCGTCCATCAATCAACTGCTTGGTGTTCCATATCCTCAGGGCGTCCAACATCGTGCATCCAGCTCCAGACTTTGCCAATGTGCACATCATTTCGATCAGTTGAGAGTGCTTGCTTTAACAACTCTCCCGAGGCATTCACTTGCAATGCACGGTCAGAAGTAATAGCGGCGGCAGATTCGTCGTAAGCATCCGTAGTCATGATGTCAGCACTTGTGGAAAGGGACTCTGATCGTGCACCTTGCCTCGGATCGAGGTCGACTTTAAGGGCCTCGCACAAAGCTTTGAGCGAATCTCGGTCTTGTTCGGCCTCTCTGAGGTGTGAGAGTAGAGCTGCATGTTCTTGCTCATAGTCATGCCGTACTTGCTCATCTGTCAAATCCAATAAATCACCTCTGTCCGCAATCATGTCCCGTTCAATAAGCATATCCGCGTACGTGGAGTCTAGATCCTGTAAGCGATCAATCCAAATCTTCACGTCACCAGCTCTAGAGAAGTATTTTGTCCGTGGGGATAGAGTCCTGCCTCGCGTGGGTTCGATCGGGGCTTCTCTCTGGGTCGTTCTGCCAACGCGGTCCGGGTTTCGCGATGCCTTCAGCAAAAGTACTAATTCTTCCGCGTCTTGCATGAAAGCGGCGTCCTTGATTTCTAGCTCCTGCTCCACATGTTCAAGTTCCTTCATGAGCTTCTGAGCACCCTCCATAAGAGATTGAAGGTTGGTCGAAGCCTGTTCGAAACGGGCATTTTTGTCGTAGAGCCGATGTTCAGAGCTAGTTCTTGCCTGGTCGATGAAATCGTAGTGTGCCTGCTGTGTATCTCCCAAAGCATTACTCAGACCCTCCAAACGCAATTGCAATTCGGCGCGTTTGGTCAAAAGATCGTCCCGAGTGTGATCTAGATGCTTGTGCGCTGTCCTCAAACGCTTGATCCTGGCGTTTCTTCGTCTGGCCTGGCTCGGCTCTTCGGCCTTGGCCTTGGCCTTTGGCTTGGATGATTCTTCGAAGTCATCGGCTTGCTTGTTCGTGGACTGTCTGGTAGAACGCTGGTCCATGGCGGCTAAGTGACATTCACTTCCATAGCAGAGGAGCTTTCTGACGGAAGAGGCGATGAAGTCGAGGTGCACCGGGTGCAGAATGCTCCTCCGAGAGTCCGGGGATCCGAAGCGGCGACGACGCCCTTTTGTCCGCAACAAGATCTCTGTTCCTCCTGAACGGGCACCAGGGAGCTATGCTTGCATGTGTTGAGCGCTATACCGTCAGTGGTACGACCATGAGGAACATGTGCTAAGCCGCACACCTACGTTGTCACGGCAGCCACCGCAGGGATCTCAGAGTACCACTCGTGTTGATTGCGGCAGCAGAGACTGTCCTCCTTTTGCCAGGAACTTCGCAAAAATGGCTCACAACTATCGTAGTAGGGCTGCACTTTTCAAACCCTTCGGAAGCAGTTTTGCGGATCACGGAGTCCATCAAGTCATCGATAAAGCTCATGTCGGCTAGCCTTGGTGTTGTAAGGCTAGAATTAGTGGCTGAACGCGAGCCGTCCCACGTTGCAGCTGATGAGCGGCCTGGTGACTGCGTGGGACCACAACACCATACTGTAGAAGTAGCTGTTGCTATCTGCCAATCAACGTGAAGTCATGCTCCACCACATCCTTAATGGTATCTATGAGCTGTAAGGCACTAATGCACAGCGTCTGCTGAAGCCCCGCTGGGCTGCCCCTACGGTCTCGGTCCTTGGCCGAGTGCAGAGCCGCAGATGAATGTATAGTGGGCTCGTTGAAGCTCGGCTGGACTCAAAGGATACAAGGTATTGCGCGACTCCTCGTGAGGCTCTTGAAACGATGTCTCAGGACTTACAATCGGGAGGCCTGTACCGAGACGGTGCCACTCGCCGGCTGTATCGCTTGGTCATCGAGGATGGATACTATTGGCAAGTTTTCGCCGACGGGAGTCGAACGCGTGGAGCTCCAGCATCCTCTGTTGCGGGCAGTGGATCTGGGATGAGCGGTGTGCCATCTGCCGCATACAATCTGTAGGTTTCAATTCATGCTTCGTATGGAGTGCATGAGTGACCGTTTGCAACAGAGTGCCCCGGTCTGTGCCGCAGAGTAACCCATATGGCTACACCAACTCAGCATCTCACTCACCACCAGGCCCGAATGCATACAACTACAACTGGCACGATCCGAACGCAACGCCCACGCCTGTCAGCTATCTAGCCCAAGGCTTGGGTCAGTTGAGCGTTGGTGGACACGCGCCTGCAAACCACGTTCCAGGGCTTCAGAATGTTCAGAGAGGCACTGATCAGTTTGGAATTTCCTTTGCCAGCGCCGATGGACCAGCAGCGTCTATCACCGATCCATTCCTGAAGCAGAACAATGTGTATGCCAGCAAGTATCTGATGGGTACGGAGGGCGACTCTGAATCGCTCAACAAAGGTGAATCTGGACACATTCACCGAGCCGTGTTGATTTTTGCTGAAGGCTTACAGATTTCAAGAAACGCGATAATCCGAAGAAGTTCTTCAGGATTGGCAAGGTAGGCTGAAGATGAAGAGGTCCAGCCAGTGCGTACTGAGCCTGCTTCAGGTCTTCTTGGTACTTTGGTCTGAGCCTTCGGGTAACATTGAAGAGAACAATATGACCGATGTAACGCGAGTCCGATTCAATGAGCATGTGCACACCAAAATCCGCAGATTCGTCGTGGTTCGAGAGGGTCATAATTATTGCTCTGCGGTGTGCGTATAGTTTTCCGGTTTCCGTGGAAAGCATAAGCTGACGCAGCTTAGGCCAATATTGACGTACAAAAACCGAGGGGTGTCAGCACCTGCTGTCAAGAAATCTGAGCACGCAGTCATATATACAGGCAAAGATGCGCCGAGACTGCTTCCCGGGGAAACTCGTCTGCGAAGGGATGAGCTGCCCATAAAGCGTGGTGCTATCCGCATCGACCCTTTTGACAAGACCGACAAGCTTGATCCCACCTCCAGAATCAATCTTGGAAAGGTCTACACTATCGAGCACAGCTTGAAAGTTAAAGGGTTCGGCATGGCAGTTGACGTGGAGGCGCTGGACAGGACATTCCGGGAGGTTTGGGTTGCTCAATCGCCATCACAGTCGCGAGCAAGAAGGTCAAACTCACATGCGCAGTCCTCCTCGCAGATGAACCAAGCCAGAGATTCGCCTTCTGGAGGTGCGCCCGTTACTGTGCAACCAACCAAGAGGCAGATCGAGGATCGCTCGAGAGAGATAGGTGAGCGTCAAAGGACACGGCGAGAGGAGAGAAGCAGTCAGAATCAAGCAGATGATGACGAGGACAGCGAAGACGATGACGAGAACGAGAACGAAGGGAGTGCAGAAGACGACGACGAGGAGGACGAGGAGACGGAGGAAGAGGAGAGCGATGATGACGAAAGGGACGAAGGTACTGGCCGCACATGACTTCTCCTTTGGCATTTCCTACTTCTCTTGAATTATAAGACTTACATACGTGAGTGGGGTTGGCAGAAACTGCTGGCTTTGCAAGGATGAGAATCGGTATCCTTACAGTGGCGTGTGTGCCTTGTATACCGCAAGTCGCCGCTGGAAGATTTGTAAAGGCAATGGCAGTGGTGAGACGGCGGAGCTGACTACTGTGCCACCTCTCTCTACCGAGTCCTGCTTATCTCTCATCACGGTGAACACCTCCGGTCATTAATGGGACCTTATTCCTTGGCGAGACTCCGCAATGCCTCAATCAGATTGCAAGATATGCGTATGCGGCTCATCGGAGCTTATTGGCTGTCTTCACATCTTAGAGAGGCTGGCTGGGTGAAAGAAGGATAATGATTTCACTGGTGGTGCACTTCAGAAGCTTAACAAATGGCTGGCCGCTCGTCCACTTGCTAATGATGAAACGTGAGGAGCTCGCATTGATCGCAATCTGCTGATAGTACAAGGTTATGCCTTCTTGGGCAGGCCGGCCGAGTTTCTTCGTTCACAAACTTACTAGTTTTTCGTTCGACACTGTCCTGTGGCCAGCTTGCCAGCTTTTCATCAAGTTCTCAACGCCAACCTCCAGGAAAGATAGCGTTCGCGAGGGCATGCTCGTGAAGGAGGCAGACTGAAGCGTAGGCTTGTGCCGTGTATAGGACCTAGGAATACTGAACTTCGCAGAAGTGGCATGGTGTCACTGTGCGTGATGATGTTGACCTGCTTCTAGAGGACGAGCTCTAAATAGAAGAGTTGGTGATAGTATGTGTGATCTGCAATGGGTTAGGGCCGACTCAAAAGCGATCACAGATTCTGAACACCTCGAGACTACCACTGGAGGGCATCGCTCAAGAAACCATCGATGCTAGAAGGTCACAAGATCAGCGAGCATTGTGACACATGGAAATGCTAACTGAGATGTTGAGGAGGATATTATACCTTTGGATATTTGCGATCCAAGGTCGAACTCGTAATTCTCTGCGCACGAGGCTACTTCTTCCCTCTTCCTCTCGCATTTAAGCTTTTCAGCGGATCAAGCCCTTTGCCTTTCGCAAGGCGTCCCTTCCCTCTCGCCTTGTTGAATGCTCTTGCTTTTCGTATCTTATTCTCCTTGTCCCTCTTTATGCCTACGAAGCCCACATCCTTTGCCACCGCCTGGTTTCCTCCATGCGGTAGCAGATAGTCCGGCACATGCTTCAGGTGAGGCTGCGACCTCACAGCATGTGTCTCAGTATCATGCCGCAAATGCTTTAGATCCTGCGGGTTCTCCTCAAAATGCCTCTTCAACTTCTCACTCTTGATCAATTCATTCCGAAGCTCTTGCGTGCGTGCCTCTCGCACAGCAATGCGAGTGACCGCGCGTAAAGCATCCGTGAAACGATATCGGAACCCGTCGAGCTTCGCCCAATCCAATCCCCATTCCTGGACCTTTGCGCCCTTTTCGGCTTGCTTTTTGACGATTTTCGCCAGTACGTCCTCATCCTTCTCACATTGCTCAATACTAGTAGGCTTATGCTTTCGGTACAGCTCTTTCGGCACCCAGAAGCTAAGCGCCATACCTGCCTGTCCTGCTCGGGCGGTACGGCCGATGCGATGCGTGTACGACTTGGTGGACCGGGGGAGATCGAAGTTGAGCACGCAGGTGACATTCCTGAAGTCGATGCCGCGGGACACGCCGTATTCGCGGTCATTCCTCGATTTGCGCTGCTTCTTCGCGGCTCTTGTGGAGTCGTTCTTTGCTTCTTCATCAGACCCCTCTTCCTCGGCCTCTGCACCCTCGTCCTGCTCGGTCTTCCGTCTTTTATTCTTCTTGCCTCCCTCGCCGCCGACCACTTCGGTCTCGTCTGCAGCAATAATGGTGTTGTAGACACCACGATTGAATTCCTCAACCACGTGCAGTCTGCTATTCACCGGCAATTCGGAATTCAGTACGCAGCTACGAATGCCAAATTGTTCCAAGAAGAGCTTTAATCGGTAGCAGCGATCAATGTCTGCAACGAATACAATGAATTTGCCTTTGATCAGCTGTAACTTGAAAATCGCATACAAAAGCAGGAACTTCTCGTCTTCGGCGGTCCTGACGGAGTATTGCGCCAGCGTGGGTTTTTCTGTCGCCTCTTGTGCACTCAAGTCAAGGATTTTGGGCTGTAGCGCGGGTTCGGGGAAGAATAACAAGTTCAGCTGATGAATATCTGTAGACAGAGTTGCAGATATCATGAGCTTCTGCACGCCGGATGGCAAGCAATTGGCGAGAGCCTTCAACTCGTCCTCGAATTCGTAGCCTAAGATCAAGTCGGCCTCGTCGATGATGAGATGCTTCAAATGTTCCAGTTTCAAGACTTCCTGGTTGATATACTGGTTTGCCCTTGCTGGTGTTGCAACCACGATGTCCGGCTGCTCCGATAGTCTCGCCCTAGTGACATTCGCATCTTCCTTTCTCGTGATGTTCTCGACCCGAATCTCGTGGGAGCAAAAGGCGGTGACATCGTTCACAGCCGCGGTGACCTGGGTGGCGAGCTCTTTCGTCGGCACGAGGATCAGAGCCGAGGTAGCTGTCGGCTTCTTCATGCCGGCTTTCCGCTGCAGAAGGGCGTGGAGGGTGGGCAAAAGATAGGCCAGCGTCTTGCCTGAGCCGGTCTTTGCGCGCGCGAGCACATCTTGACCGGAGAGTGCTACGGGTATCGTTCTCGACTGCACCGGCGTGGGTGTGGTGAGCTTCAAGGTGTTCAGCGCCTTAAGCAAGCGAGGGTCGAGGCCAAGGGTGGAGAAGGCATGCGCATCCGTGGGCACTGGCTCCGGCACGTCGTGTTCGTTTAATTTGCGCTTCATCTTGCGCTGTATGGGCACAAAGTACAAATTGAGTGAAGTTCGAAATTTTGGCAGTCGAGCATCTGCGGTGCGGTCCGTTCATGCAGGGTTCGGCACGGACACGGCTTCTCCCATCACCCGGCTTACCGGCATCGCAACTACATACTGATGTCCTTTCTATCAGGCAGACGGCAGAAACTCCTTCATAACGCGTTTGGGCTCATAGTACGCGGGTCCAAGAGGCTTGAAGTCGACATCGTATCCAAATTCCCGCGGACCTCCCGTCGCGACGCCACGCTCTGTGTACCAATGTGGGTTGGCCACGAATGCCACCACACTCACCCTCACCCCGTACCTAAGGTCCTGAGTTCCTAGGGCATACCCATCTGTTCCGCACAACGATATCAGGTCCGGCACCATGGCAAGTACCTCGCCTTCTGGCATGCGTCTGTTCTCTGACATCGAATTGAGCTTGCTGTTGGGAGTGTCAGCATCGATCAGCTCCGCCATCAAGTACTCGTTCTGGAACGGCAGATGTAGGTCTCGCCGCTCACATGCCACGTCGTCTCCGAATTCTCGCTCTTCGCTGCTGATGGGTTTCAGTCGAACGCTGCCTTCGGTATAGCCTCCGGTGGACACGTAACGGTGCACATGCACGATCTTCCCCGTGTACAAGACACGGCCGCTGGGATTCGCAGCGACGATTGCTTGCATGATGCTGCGCTTCTCCTGCCGAGCCTGAAACACGGCACGTCCAATGTACCACGCCAGACTGGTGGTGCCCAGGCAAGCGACTCTTTTGGCGGTATGAACGCGCATAGGGGGAATCACGAGCTGAGAGAACAATCCGAGCTCATTCCCTGCCTTTCGATGGATTCTCTCTGCCTTCGGAATGCTGGTCGCCCGATTGACAGTCACCACGTCTCCGTTTCCGTTAGCCTGCGTGCACGGGAAAGCGCCAAAATCATAGAGGTACGGCGTTTTGAGGTACATTCGAGGATACGCTCGTCCCATGAAGTCGCCATCAACTGTCGGCACACCATAGTGGAGTCCGGTTACCATTGGCTGAATTGCATTCATGCCACCAATTTCTAGCGCGATCTGGGCACTCATCTTCACCGAAGGAAACATGTCGAGCATTGTATCAGTAGCGTCGATACTTTCGGTGCCGCTAGGTGTCCGTTCGAGCGTCACAGTGGGCGCGCCGTAACTAATGTTGCCCATAATCCAGTCTTCATCGTTAAGTGCTTCGATGTCGACAACTGCTATTCGCCCTCCTTTTTGAATGGCATCACGGGCAGCCATGTAAATCATGTAGCCCGGACCACCGCCGCCACATGCTAGAACGGAGGCGCCAGTAGCGAGAAATTCGCAATCAATCTCAGAAACCCACCATCTCCCATTGTGGTCCACTTCCGGGCGATACTCAGCTATGTTGATCTCCGCTGAGGGACTCACCAGGAAATCCTTGCGATTCTTCACCATCCCATCTTTTCGGTGGAATGTCCTGATTCTGGAAGATGGGTCTTCACCCAACTGGGCATCAGAAGATGAGACTGCGTTGAGAAGTGACTTGCTTGACAGCGGTCCTACTGCCTTCACGATCAAGCGTGTTGCCCGGATTTGCACGTATTGCAATGGCATGTTCTCGATCTCGGTGACCTTTATTCCCATGGGGTCGGCCCCCGCATCAATCGCTCTCTGCTCAGCTTCACGGCAGACCGCTTGCACAACGTCGTCCTCATCGACGCCCTCCAGTACTTTCACTACATCTACCTGTCCTGAAACCTTCGCGATGGCAGCGCCAACGGCGTTGGCACAATCATGCCACTTAGGCCTGATGACCTCTTTGACTCCTTTGAGATCATCCATCTGGATTATACTGCCTCCACCGACCATAATACATATGCACTCGTCTGCAGAAAGTTTCATGGAATCGATTGCTTGCTCCAGCATTCTGTTGACTCGGGTTCTGGCTTCGTTGATCACCGCCTTTGGCACGTCCCTTACGTTGGAAGCCTCACCGATTTCAGCCTTCTCTGACGCGACGACAATATCTGTCAGCGTAAGAGTATCGCCGCCAAACACTAGAGCCTTCTGAAGTAATTCATGGCCGACGCTCTCCGGTCCGACGACAACTTCATCATTACGATACTCCACTTTGGTACTCCCACCGAGTGCAATGGAATGCACTTCAGGCATTGGGAACATACACCTGACGTTCCCGATCTCCACCCAAGTGCCAGCTTGGCGTGGAAATCCGGAAGGCAGTAAGGCGCAGATGTCACAAGTCGTGCCTCCAACATCAGCAACGATGACTTGAGCGTCAGCTTTGCGGCCACCACCCGTACCAAGTCCGCTCAAGTAAGCCGCTCCAGTCATCGAGTTGGTTGGGCCTGAATTAAAAGTCTTGATAGGCGTTTTCTCAGCTGCATCTGCATCGATGATTGTGCCATCATTCTGGGTTAGGAACAGCGGACACGACAACCCTAACGCAATCATGGCCTGTTTGAATCCTCGAATTGTCCTTCGGGCGAATTTTAGGATAGATGTATTGATGATAGTCGCATTCTCGCGCTCCAGAAAGCCAAGCTGGCCTATGTCCCTTGAAAGTACAATGTCGGCTTCTGGAATCTCTTGGTGGATGAGTCTGCCCACTCTCACTTCTTGTCGGCCCTCCATGTCCAGCGGCGAGAATACTCCACATACGGCGATGTCAGTAATGCCTTTTGCTTTAATGTCCTTGCACACTGCTCGGATCTGATCCTCATTGATAGGCATTATCTCTCTAGTATCGAACTCCAGACCACCGTCAAGATACGCCGAATGACCGTTGATGATCTTTTTTAGAATAGGAGGAAAGTCTAAGAACGAGGGATTTTGCTTCGTGTATGGACCACAAACACGAAGGATGGCCACTTTGCGCAGGCTGTTTGAGTCTGCTTGAACCACGGCATTGATGAAGTGAGTGGTCCCTATCATAACTGCGGAGATACTTTCTTGCGATACGCCTTCGCACTGCTCCATGGCGCCATTGATTGCTTTCGCGATACCCTCGGTGACATCTGCAGTCGTAGGTGTCTTAAATGCACTCCGGATACCTCTATGTGGTTCATCTGCTTCTTCAGGGCTGAGAATAACGCAGTCCGTGTTCGTGCCGCCAACATCTACGCCAATGCGGAAGGCTTTCTTGACTGCCATTGGACAGGTAGGGGGTTCCGTGTGTGTGCCTCTGCTCGAGCAAATAGACCACTGGCTGTCTTCCAGGCTCGTAATCAGGTGTCCTCTCACAACGGTGCCTATTTGACTGCCGATTGTAGTATCGCTTCAGGATCGGCCGAGTGAACGTACTTTGGCCGTTGCAGGGATGTACGGCAGCCCTACATGAACGAGCGATAGCCATAAATGCCGAATGCGGAGAGCTTCGAGAATGAATCCCGCACAAGGACGGCACGCCATCCCCAGGAAGCTATCACGACTATCAAATCCATGGCACTGCTAGACGGCTGATAAGGCGGACTCAACATCAGCCTTAAACGTTGAAAGTTGCCACGTTCTCGGATTTGCAAACGCTAGTCCTGTTCATATCCAGGATGGCAGGAGTCTTGCAGAAAATCGACCGCTGGCTTCGGCTTCCCGACCACGAGCAGGGCAACCGATGGTGTAATGAGGATACTGTACCAGTTCCGCCCGAACGACAAGTATGGGGACCCATACAATACATCGAACTATGGTTCCTCGTCAATATGAACCTCAGTAGTTACCAGACTGGATCGTCTCTGATGGCTTCCGGCTTGGCGTACTGGCAAGCCATTCTGGTCATCATTATCGGTAATGGCTTGGCTGCAGCCTTTGCCGTGCTCAACTCAGTTTCGGGCGCTGCATCGCATATCGGGTTCCCCATCGTCTCTCGTTCTGTCTGGGGCATGTGGGGCAGCTACTTCCCAATACTCAACAGGTACGCCGATGGGAAACGATCATGAAAGACGATGGGAGATAGTGCCCTGCTGACGTGACAGGATCCTCTTGTCTTTGGTCTGGTACGGCGTACAAGCTGTGCTTGGTGGCAAGATGCTATACGTCTGCTTGCGAAGTATCTGGCCGCGTATTGAGCATGGTATACCCAATCATTTGCCAGCGGACATTGGTCTTACCAGCGCTCAATTCGTTTGCTATTTCCTGTTCAATCTCATGTGTTGTGTCTTCATCTGGATCCGACCACACAAGATCCGGCCCTGGTTCCATTACACGGCTGTGATCATAACAATCTCGCTTTTCGTCCTGCTGGGATGGGCAGTCGGTACCAGCAAAGGTAAGAGCAAGAGTGAAACAATGTCCGGCGCCACGTACTGATCCATGAGTCCATGCAGGCTGGGGAGAGGTCGTGAAAGCTCAGGCCAGTATCCCACCTTCCGAGCTAGGCTGGACGATGTGTGCCGGAATTATGTCTGTCATCGGAAGCATCTCTGCTGGTATTCTGAACCAGAACGACTTCACTCGCTTCGCAAAGAAGCCATCTCATGTCACCTGGTCGCAAGCTGTGTCCTTCTTCATTGCGAGCAATATCACTTCTATCATCGGCGTACTTGTCACTGCAGCCACTCAAGAGCGTGAGTAAACCTTTCTTGAACTTTGATCAAGGTTTCTGACCAAAGGTCCAGAGTATGGTCACGGAAAAGCTCTATGGGATCCAACTCAATTATTCATGGAAATTCAGGACCAACACGGCTCTCGAGGTCGCGCAGCTGCCTTCTTTCTTGGTGTAGTCTTTATTATCTCTCAGCTTGGAATTAACGTGGTGGGAAACGTGCTTGGCGGCGGGCTCGATATAGCAGCCGTTTTGCCCAAGTATATCAACCTTCGACGAGGGGCGTACACAATCGCCATACTCTCTGTACTGCCCAATCCATGGCAGCAACTAGCGTCTGGTTCTACCTTCCTGGCCGTTCTGTCAGCCTATGCCGTGTTTCTGGGTCCTATGATTGGATTGCTCTGCGTGCATTACTACATTATCCAGAAACGGCGTTTCCACTACCCCGACCTCTATTCTGGATCCAAGAAGTCTATATACTGGTATACTTGGGGAGTGAATTGGCGAACAGTCGTAGTCTGGACGATCTCCATCATTCCCAGCTTTCCTGGCTTCGTGAATGATGCAAATCCAGCACTGAAAGTGCCGATAGGGTTGACTCGCGTGTACAGCTTGAGTTTCATACTGGGCTTCGTCCTCGCAGTGGTGCTTGCGTTACTGCTGCATTGGATCTTCCCACAAAAGTATCCTGACAAGACGGAGCTGGAACAAGAACAAGACCATTATGGTCAAGTCGTCGCACCAGACGTTGAACGGCAATCGGAACATTCGCAGGAGTCAAGCCACGCATCGGAGAAAAAGAGCGGCGCACGAGCAGCGGTCACCAAGGTGGATGGGTGACAAATGAATTGCGCACATTTGCATACGATTCGAAACCATAGTTAAGACTTTGTGGACGACACTCTGATTCACCCTTAGACTTTCAAGATTATTGCTGCTATTGACCGTCAGTGTGAATAGGGTCTGAAAGCGAAACCGATGAAACATGTGAAGCTTTATTCTTCATCTTCGC
This sequence comes from Pseudocercospora vitis, assembly GCA_026120125.1. Taxonomy (NCBI): domain Eukaryota; kingdom Fungi; phylum Ascomycota; class Dothideomycetes; order Mycosphaerellales; family Mycosphaerellaceae; genus Pseudocercospora; species Pseudocercospora vitis. Next base: position 87,451 of record JALRML010000003.1, on the reverse strand, counting down.
ATGGGCTTCGTGTCAGGAAAGTTCACGCCCCTGTTTTCGGCAATACGACTTTCACATCAGCATCCTTGAACTCTTGGCGGGGATCGACGAGTCAAAACTTGATAACAAACCTCTCACCGCACCCGTCTGACTTCAGACTTTCCGATGAACAAGGAATGTCCCGTGATGTCGCGTCGCGCCAAAAGTGAGATCAACAGAACTTCACGATTCTGTGAATCCTGAGAATTAGAAGTATTGAAGCATCACGACTCTCGAACAACTCCGCGGGGTAACAAGACATCAATATGGATCCTCCAACAACGAATCCCGTTTCGCATATAACTCCTGCGACTGTTCGACCCAAGCCGCTCTCAATCATCATCGCTCCATCTCCGCCAAAGACTCCGAAATCAGCTTCTCAGCCCTCGACGCCTACCGCTCCAACTTCTCCTAAGAACCCTTCTGCGGCTTTTTAATCGCTCGAGCAAGCACAGTGAGTCCTCCGGCAAGCAGGAAGCACGACAGGTCCTAATACCTTTAGCAGTATACACAATGCAGTTCACCAGCATCGCAGCCGTCATCATTTCACTCGCTGCGAGCAGCGCAGTTGCCATGCCTATGCCACAACCACAACTTGGAGGTCTGGGAGGTCTAGGAGGAGGTTTAGGCGGTGTGACAGGTCTCTTGCAACCCGTCACCAGCCTCACCAGTGTTTTGCCTCTGGGCAGTTTGACAGGTGTATTGCCTATCAAGGATTAGAATGGGTTGGTCAGCGGATCGGAATCGTGTCGCGGGTCGCCACGGAATCAGAGGGGCCAGCACTATACGCTAGGAGATGTGACACACCATCCAGTCATCATTGCACCTCTGATGTGTGCTTTACTATGTTTCTTAATCCTGGTTAGTCACTCTAGTTACAGTCCAGCACATGCGTCAGCAATTGCTATCCTGCTAGCCATTTGACACCAGTGCGGAAGATCCTGTATAAGTCCTTCTATGAGTTGAAGATATCTTCAAGCTCTGACAACTTTGACTGAAGTCGACCTCTTTGCGCATGATCATGCAGCTCGACTGGGTCTTGATGAGCTTGACTTTATCCTGAGCTTGGAGCAGTGCCGGTCCCGTGCAATACAAAATCCAGTCTCTTGTCGAAATTCGAAGCGAACAGCACAAAACTGGCAAGTACATTCCACCGTAGGCCAGTTACCAATGAATGGCCTCCACAGGACCTCAGTTCAGTCGAGCCTGTGGCACCACGTGAAGTGACAGGTTCTCGGAGTCTAACAGTGGCGCTTCGTAGACATCCCTGCGTGTGGTAGCTCAGGATGTACAAATTTAAACATGATCAGGCGGAGCAGGAGCAGGAGCAGGAGCAGGCTCCGAGCTCATTTCATTGCGGCACTTCGATGAAGACGCTTTACGCGACATCCCACATACTCAACAAAATCCTTTTGCACCGGGGCTTGACAGCAACAGGACTGCCATTGATTCGAGCTTGGGCACGAGTCCCAAGACCCGTCCTTACAAAAGCCACCAGCGCGATCTTCCGAGACTAGAACCATCGCGGTGGTCTTGCAGCGCTGTCGCGATACAGGCATAAGTAGAGTAGCACGCCAATGCCACGAATGCTCCAGTCGACGAGTAGGATGGCGTGAAAATCCAGGCTAAGTGGCGAGTGGCGAAGCGGAAGTGATGATATTGGTGGGATAGTTGGGGAAGACTTCCACATTCTTGTATGGCTGCAGAGGTCGTCAGGCAGTTCCAACGTCAGTGGTCCCAAGGCATGGTCAGGATCTCACTGCCGGGCAAGGCTCCTTTATTCATCTCCAGCACATCTGCCTGCCGTCGTGTCTCTCGCATTTCGTCAAAGGCCTTCTTCTTTGCACTGTGCGTCTGCCGGCGTTTCTGTTGCTTGAGCTCGCTCTTCACTTCACGAGCGACCTGCTGGTCGAGATGCCGCAGCTCTTCCGCCGAGAGCACCCAGGGTGTGCCAAGGGCTGTCTTTTTCCACTCTGCAACCTTTGCCCAATGCTCAACCTCAGCTCTTGTGTCGGACACCCTTTGTAATCGATCCAACGTCATCTGCCTGCCTTGCATATAGCTCTCGATCTGGCCCTCGGCAATCACGACGGTGCCCAAATCGAGCGGCTTCCGAGTAAGGTGCACAACCGGCAGACCCAATTCGAGCGTGACGGCAACGTTGTCCAATGTAGTTGTCGGGAGATACTCCTTCTGCCCACCATCCCGTGTCGCTCCTGCCTCTCGCTCTAACCTGATCTCGATATTGCATCCACTGCTGTCATCCAGCGTCATCAAGATGTATTTTCCGCCGGCGACCATGTCAATCTGGCATATGAAGCCCACGAGCCTGACATATTGGATGGGGTGGTTCAGCCAAAACCAGATGTGCTGTCCTTCGAAGCCGGCTTCTTGTCGGAGCTGGTAGACATCGGCGACAGATAGCTTGTTCCAGCGATACCAGGTTGGCGAGGCGTGGAAGTATTTGGCTGGGTAGATAGTGCCAGATCTCGTGTTGTTCATCGCATCTTGAATGCAACTGTGAGCGGAGGTGCGAGCTTCGCGTCACGTCACCACCGACAGGGATGTCGCGTCAGGCGCGTCTACGGGGAAGGAACAAACCTCTGACAGTCGCACGTCAACTCGGCCTCCAGCACTCCAGCACACCTCCATCCGCCACAGAGCATCAGAATGCCGAAACGCTCTCGCGAGGAAGCCGAAGACATCGAAGTTGACGAAGCGCCCACGTCCATCGACCCCTACGAAGTGCTTGGAGTGGAGAACGATGCATCGCAAGATGATATCAAGAAGGCATATCGCAAGGCCGCATTGAAGCACCATCCCGACAAGGCTGCTCCGGAAGATAAGGACGCCGCACATACAAAGTTCCAAGAGATCGCCTTTGCCTTCGCTATCTTATCCGACGAGCGCCGACGCCAGCGATACGACACAACTGGCCGGACTGAGGAGTCGCTTGACATCGACGACGATGACTTCAACTGGGTGGACTTCTTCCGCACTCAATTCCGTGACGTCGTCACCGAGGAGAAGATTGGCCAGTTCAGTCAAGAGTACAAGGGCTCAGATGAGGAGCGTCAAGCCGTCTTGCATGCTTACACGAAATACAAAGGCGACATGAACAAGCTTTACGAAGTCGTCATGCTGAGCAATATGCTCGAAGACGAGCACAGGTTCCGTGAGATCATCGATGCTGCCATCGCCGTCGAGGAGGTTGAGGACTTCAAGAAGTACTCGCAGGAGAGCGAAAGTGCGAGACAGAAGCGCATGAACCGTGCGAGGAAGGAGGCGAAACAGGCTGAGAAGGCTGCTCAAGAGTTACAGACGACTGGCAGAAAGAAGGGAGAGAAAAGCAATGGCGATGACGGTCTCGGCGATCTCGCTGCCATGATCCAGAAGAGACAGCAAAGTCGTGCTGGAGGATTCTTTGACCATCTGGAGGAAAAGTATGGCGGTGGCAGAGAAGGACGATCAGAGCCGTCCGAAGAGGCATTCGCGGCGAACAGGAAGAAGAAGTCAAAGAAGTGAAGGGCCTCATTGGAGGTGACGTTGCGGAGAGCAAAGGCGCGTCGTGTGTAGCCTGGCGTTGGATGGATCAGGGCATGGCAAATAACTTAACGATACCCAAGATTGCATATTGAAAGGAAAGACATTACGTGGTCACTGCTGGAGCCTTTCTCTCGACACTCTCCGCGATGGCCTTCAGCACAGACAGCCCGTCTGAGTTGTATAGAAGTGGGCTGACTCTCCTTGTATGGAACTGACGTGGCTGCCGCATTCGTTCCCACAAACCATCCAAGCAAACTCAAGATTCCGTACTGAAGCATAACACTCAAGCGGACACCTGGGCGGGTTTGTCTTCCCCTCGCGGTGGAATCATGCCTTCCATTACCTCTCCGGCAAAATTCGAGGGTGATGCCCAAAGAACCCTACCCAAAGACACTCTCCAATAACATCCAATCGTCTTTCTTCACTCTTATTTCACCATCTCTCTTCATCAGCTCATCCGCAAACTGCTCCATCCTCTCATCGATCCTAGCCCTCATCTGTTGTAGTCCGGGTTCCTTCTTCATCTCACGATGCGCAATCTCCTTCCTCTCCATACCCAGATTGCCTTTCTCACCGATTTGCAGAGTGAACTTCCACGCTGTGTAATTCCAAGGCTCGGGCTCTACAGAGAACATGATGCTCAGACAGCGAATTTCCTTGAGCTGGGCTGTCTCAATAGAGGTGAAGAAACGTTTCGTGGCCTCCAAATACATCGCGGCTTGGGGCTTCGAAATGAAGGTCTGCGTTGGGGGGCTACGGGCGATTCGCACATTGTAAGGGCAGAGCTCGTGGAAGAGTGGGAGTGATTCCTGGCGGAAGAGGCGGGAGACTTTAGTGATTGGTGGTTGAGATGGGATGTGGTAGTATTTGAGGTCAGAGAGGTAGATCGAGAAGATCTGCTTGCGAACGTTCGATGGGAGGTCGATGAAGAGAGGGAACGTGGCGTTGTTGTCGGCAGTCTCGAGGAGTGTTATCAAGCTTTGCTCGCTGAGCTGCTCGGACGGCACACTGGTGTCTGCAATGCTCTTCTTGGAGCCTCCCTGGATAGCCGCCTGGATCGAGCGCTGGGGCTTTCCAAATCCACGCCTGGATCCGTCTGCATTCAAAAGGCCGCGTGCTTCGCCCAATGCCCTCAGTGAATGACTTGAGCGACCTTCATACCCGAGAAGCCCGCGCTCACTTCGTGACAGAAGTTCGATACGCCGAGTACGACTCATTCCGGCTGTTAATGATATGCTACGGTCCCTTAGCTCCATCGCGAGGTTCTCGTCGGAGATGGTGGTGAAATTATTGAGCTTCCAGTAATCGACACAGTCATTCAAGTCTGTAAAAGAGGATGGGCCATATGGCTTCACCGTGAATTGAACCATGCTGTGCTCTTGTCGTTCGGTTGTTCAGTCGATGGATCCTGTTCGCGAATGGCGGAGACATGAGCAGTGGAGACAGGAGCGCAGACGCACGGGCCTCTCACTTGATGCATGTGAAAGTGCTAGCTTGATCTTCCACATGCTAGAGTATACAGACAGTTCAAAGCCGTTGAAGAATATCGCGAACATCGTCCACATCACTGATCTCCCAAGAAATCTTACTAGCTTGCTCTGCGCCCTCCTTTCCAAGCACTAGCGAACATTGGTCGATAAACTTCTCCGTCAATTGCTGATCCGTCATGGGGACATCCAGCGAGCCCACAGCGTGCTTCACGTATATCTGGAGTTTCGTACCGTCGCTGAAGAACGCTGTGACTTCCGCAGCGTCACTGGGCACACTCTCGCTCGGCATCGCATTGATCCTGTCTCGCAGCGACACCACTTCTGAGCTGGTCACCACTCGATCATCGTACTGAGCGGGCCCAGCTTTGCCAAAGAGCAGGCCAACAGCTGCACCGTGAAAGACGGAAAATTTGCCTTCCAGACCATCTTTTGGAGTTCGCTTTGAAGTGAGCTCAATGACCAACGGATGCACATGCACGTCAACCTTCTGAATGTCTGACGCAGACAGCCCTTTGTTCTTCATCTCGTCGTGCAACTGGACACTGGCATCTATGGCTGGATGGCATACAATACCACAAGGAAATGGTTTGAATGCGTTCCGTTCCACTTCCCACACTCTGCCTAGGCCATCCTCGCTTACCGGCGAGAGATAGCGCTCCAGCTGTGGCGTCCCTCCGGGTCCAACCACGACGTTCGCCCAACCTCGCCTTGCTTCGATAGCCTGCAAACTGCTCGTAAAACCTTTACTTGCCAACTGGGCGGCCAACAATCCATTTTGTGCTGCTCGTCCGATGTGGAATCCTTTGGTATCAGAGCCGAACATCTCTCTTAATCCAGTTACCTGCGTGGCTGCGATGCCAATGGCATGGGCCATCTGTTCGCTCGTCAGGTTCATAAGCTTGCAGACTGCCACCGCAGCTCCGATGCTTCCCGTGGTCGATGTGATGTGCCAGCCGATGTCGTAATGAGTGGGCCACACAGCCAGTCCTAGCTTACATGAGGCTTCAATGCCAGCAATGAGGGCCAACACGAGGTGTTGGCCGGGAACGGATTGATCATGCAGCTGAGCATATGCTAGGAGTGCAGATGCGACACTCCCAGTCGGATGAATTATGGTTGCAAGGTGAGTGTCGTCGTAGTCATGGACATGTGATGAGAGACCATTGAGTAGGGCAGCGTGCAGAGCGTCAGCTTTCAGCTCGCCTTTGTGGCCAAGGATGTTTGAAGTTGTGGATCCGAAGAAATCCTTCAGTGCATCAAGAGCTTTCGACACAGTTGGATGTATGGATCCACCCACAGTACAGCCAATGTAGTTATAGAGAGAACGCTGAGCAGATCTTTTAACCTGTTCCGGAACGTCCGATAGCTTGAGATCCGTAGCCCATTTGGCTAGAGTCAACGTAGCCATACTAGAGTCGTACCGAGCTCACGCAGAGGCGCTAAGAACAAGAAGTACGTGTAGGAAGCAAAGTCTCGGGCGGCCAGCGATGGAGTAATGGCAAAACAATCTGCCTTGGCTGAAGCTGGATGTCCTGATGACTTCACAACAATGATCGGCCGAAGTCGGAGAAGCGGCTGCCGAAAGCCATTTCGGAAGGGGTATCGATTAAGTATGCACAAGTATGGTAAGTGGCTCCAACTCATGTAATCCGAACAGACGATGCACAGGACTAGCGCGATCAAAGTGTAGCCAGTGCTATAGGGGCCACTATGCTTCATCCTCGTGCTTGCGCTCTCGTGGATGATCTTGTGGGCCGCTTACTGCCCTTCGTTGGCGTACAGTCTGCTCTGCCTTTGGTTTTGGAGGCTTTCTTCGCTTGGACTATTTGATGAGATTGATTGACTTTGCTCTTCTTTTCTTGCACCTCTCGTTCTGCTATTTCCGAGGTAGTATCGCTAAGTTTTCGCTTTGAAGAAATACTAGTGGTTTCTGGCGGTCCGTTGGCGTGTTTGCCCGTGCCTTGCTTGCCAATGACATAGGCCACCTTCTCTACATCGACAGCGCTGACACCGATTCGGCCCACGAGCTGTTGAATCTTGCCAAAGAGCTCCATGTATTCCTTTGGCGTGTACTTGATCTGCCGATCCCATCCTTTCCCTTTTCCGTCCTCGTAGAGGGACCACCGGAAAAGTTCGTCAGAGAAGAAAGGTAATCGTGCGGGTTCAGCTACACTCAGCAATAAACTCGCTGTAGCAGGGCCTATGCCCTTTAAAGCAGTAAGTCCTGTCATGGCGGCTTTCACTTGCTCTGGCGTGATTTCGACGGCCGACAGTGCTTGCAATGAAGACTGCGTCGTGGCTTGAACAGTGCCTTCACAATTGGACTCTACCAGTTGCTGAAGCCTTGGACGAAAAGTGCCGTGTTTGAGCTTCCACTGAACCAGAGTCACCACCTGCTCCTTGGACAAGCATCTCCCCGGAGTTTCGCTATTTAGTGCCCGCATGCCATATCGCTTGGCATCGAGGCCTTCAAGCCCTGGTGGTACATTATCTGGGTACTGTTGCAGGAGCTGCTCAAACGCGGATTTGGTGATGGTTTCGAACCGACGACTGGGATCCGTGTTCATGGCTATAGTGGATGTCGTCCCTTCACTGTATCAGCGCAAGTGGGACCATGTTCTCCAGTGGCAGTGTAGGCTGCTGGTAGTCAGTAGCAGGTGTGAATTGTGTTTCGACAAAGTGACGCGGCACATTTGACGCGTCCTGAGGATTGGGGAGGTGGAGAGAAGCTTGGCAAGATGGGACCATGACCTCCTAGCACCACCACTTCCGCTTTAAGCCTGATGTATGAGCGATGCACCGCAACACAGGCTGCGTGACGTGGAAGAACATGGCGGCGAGCTGACGCTAGGATCAGACAATATCTTGTCCATCCTCAATTGGCTTTCACTTCTCAAGAAAGCTCCGATTGCGCTCCACGCCTGCTATATGCCTCGTCTATAGCGCCCAGAAGCACCCTGGAAGGCCTCCAATGACAACTGAACGGCATCTGGGACAATAGATTGACACTCGATTGCCTGCTACAATAGGCGGGCTGGAGGGCTTCGGCAACAGGCATGGCTGACGTGCTGCGGCGGGTCAAAAGCAGCGAATATGGGTCAGGGTCGGAGTCCGCCTCGGGCAAGGAAAAACACCAGCACAGGAGCAAGAACAAGCTGCCACTGCTGCCGCCTGCGACCGAAGGGGTGCCTGTAAATACATGCATGGATCTCGAAAGGTCTAGTGCGCTCGAGATTGGCACCAGCGGCGCCTTCCTCAAGCCTGTGCCCAGATTCGAGCTGGCAAACGGCGAGAGCAACGAACAGGCTCGCCACTTCATCTTCCCGGACGCGGACATAGACACTGCTTTCATAGCGACTTCCGCCTCGCGGCCACGGAAAATGAAGAAGAGGCGCTACTCGATCACGTCGGCAGCTGCCCGCACCGAAGCTGGCCCTTCGCGCAAGAAGATGAAGAGACCCAGCGGTGCACATGACCTGCTGTCGCCCATATCGCTACCCGCCGCCAGACTCACGTCGAAGGAAATGCCTCCAGACACCTTCTCTCACCCCCATCAGAACTCCATCGTTAGCGACCAAAGTCAACACATCTACCATCTCGAGCGGTGCTTCCGAACCGCATGTGACGAGATCAACGAACTCAAAGTCATGGTCGAGAGGACCAAGGTAAGTCATGTGCACCAACCAGTGCAGCCAGTAGTGCTACTGGGCCATTCTGGTCTACCTCGCAGTGTTGCCGTCAACTCAAGCAACAATCCCAGCCCGACGTGTCCAAGATCGTGGCTGACTGTTTGTTTTCCTTTCCGTAGACAGAGTGTGAGCAGCGAGAACTACGAGTGCGCCAGGACCTACTCTTCACATCCGTCATGCAGCAAGATCGTGCCGAGAAGAGCCTTCAGCAAGAACGCAATAGATGGAGCAGACTCGTGGCATTTGAAAGGGCCGAGAAGGAGCGCGAGATCGAGAAGCTCAATGAGAGTCACGAAAAGACGCTGGAAGACGAGCGTCTGCGCTTCAACACCAAGTATCACTCGGTCGAGGAAGAGGCCAAAAAAGCCAAGCAGGATTACAACAACATGTGGACCAATTTCCAAATAATGCAGATGCATTACGACAGTAGCCAGAGTGTTTTGAGAGCGACGGAAGGTGACCTAACTGAGTTGCAGAGGCTGGAGAATGAGGAGAGGACCCAGCGAGAAGATCAACGACGCGGCCTTCCTCCTGCCTACGACTCACTTGCCGATCAGCAGAGTTATCTGCCGCCTTATGAGAGCCATCGCCACCGCGACCACGGCGCATTCGACATATCCACCCTGTCAGACGTGGTCCAAAGCCGTTACGACTCTGCACTCAAAAATGCTGTATGCAAATCGCTTGAGCTTCGAGAAGGTACAGACCGCAGGAAGGCCGTCTCGGCCGGCTCGGAATTATTTGCTGCAGGTTCTGAGGCACTGGCCAACGCCGCGAAAGACCTCGATAGGGCCATGGTCAACGCCCTCGACATCCCTTCGAAGAGGAAGCAGCAAAAAAGACAAGCAAATGGACCCGGATCTTCTCAAGAGCATGCTGCTGGAGTAGCTGATCATGTAGCAAAGCTTCTAATCGATTTCATCAACAACCTCTTTGCTGCCATGGAGCTTCGCGGCTACTGCGGAGCGCACATGAATGCGGCGCAGAAGCTTACGAATGGTCTGCACTTTCGAGACGTTGACGACAGCATGCTCAAAGTGCTTAAAATGAGGCTAGAAAACACCGTGATCGAGCAGCTCAAGTCCTCACGCTGCTCACGCTGCGAATCACATCATTGCGGAGGCTTCTGCGCTCGTCTTCATATCACCTCGTACTACCTGGGAGCAATCAAGGGCATCCGCAAGAAAATTGACAATGTCTGCTGTCGCGATCGTCAAGGTACCCACTTCCGAGAGTCTGTTGCCTGGTTGACGGACACATTAGAGACTGAGCGAGCGCAAGCTGCCTCGGCTGCCCTTTCGACCGCACGGCAAGCAAGTCCCACTCCCGTCATGGGCGACGACGAAATGGCACAAGCCATGAGAAACAGTCGTATGCAGTTCGGAGAGGTCACGGCCCGGGCAAGTGGTGCGATCGGAGAATTCGTGCACCACTCTTTCACGAGCGACTCCGTTCTTCCCTCAACGGCAGCACCGAGCTTTGACAACTCGGAGGCTCAGCAGAGTTCTTCTACGGCCAGGCGATCGCCGCGACGTAATCCCCAACGCGCAGCATCCCGACTGAATCCTGCTGCTTTGTCCAGCCTCTTCTCTGACACGGAGGACGATGAGCTTTCGGATGGTGGTCCAGAGCGTTCCGACTCAAGTGTCGATGGCCAGAGACAACGAATACAACGCACGAATGTCACGACTAGAAGTCAGACACGAAGTGCACACGCTCCTCAGATAGCGCTGCAGAACGCCACAGAGCCTTAGAACTGCCGGTGTGCCGAGGAAGAGACTCGTGGCATTCCACTCTTCGACTTTGCTGATCCTTCCAGTACGCTGCTACGGAGGAATGGCGCGGTAGACGGTCCGGCCTCGAATGAGATGGTTTCGGCCAGCTTGCAGGGGTTGCTTACGGGAGTTCAGTTCGAAATTTTTTCGGATCTCAGTAGCATCACTCATTGATACAAGATACCCTTTTGGATGTAGCAATGGACGAATGACTTGAGCTTATGTCTACCCTTCCCTGCCGTTTCACAACGCAGAACATCCAGCTGAGCATGCCCTGGTCTGTCCACATTCTGGACGCACTGCATCAGACTCGTAGACTCGATCTTGATTGTCATTGGCGCCCTCTGATTCGAATATGAGACACACTGGCCGCAACGCCACCAGAACTCGCCATGAAGTCTTCAAGGACTAAGCAGTGTTGCCCAATGGAAGTAGACACGGTTCCGTCAACTCTGAGCAGCCTTGTGTCATACCACTGTCCAGCGGACGGCCTTGTCCCTCGAAGGCTGATCTGTGGGTACCCGAGAGAGCTGAATTATCACGGAGACATCATCACTGGTCGGTCACTTGACACTGCTGATGTTCATTGCAATCACGAACCGGTAAGGAGCATGAGACGAACATCCCATGGTCTAGCGACGGCCATGGTGACGGAGCATGTACGGCATTCAATCGACAACATTCCCATAAAATGCTGGAGGTGCTCTGGTGGGCTTACTATGACCTGGATAACACATAAGAGTCATCATGTTTGGCCTGATATTCAGCGTGGCCCAATGCACCAGGACAAGATAATGGATCGAGAGCTTCGCACAGAGGACTCACCATAAAAGCTCAGATACTTCTTTGACCGCGTCGGACTTTCGTTCTAGAACTCAAGCTGAAGCGTCTTCGTGTTAGAGACATTGAACGACTCGGTTGCACTAGCGTCGAGCATGCCGGCAGCGACTACAAGGAATGATATCCTGATGGCACGAGAGATGTATATGCCTCTCCACGCACCGCTCCATAGATAAGACGATTGAAGATCTTGGTCTCGTGCTGATCTGGAACTGCCTAACACAGCGGAAGACTTAATTGCCAGCAGCACTGCCACTTCGTCAACGTGAAGCGAAAGCCGCCCGGGAGAAGTATGTTAGTCGCAACTTGAAGGAAGTCACGTAAGACACAGCCTGCGTTGCCACTCGCCCGGGGAAAGGCTACTGCAATGCCTCTGGCGCCATTAGCAAATCGATGCTTGGGTCTGCAGAGTTCACGGTAACCATTCGTGGCTCACTGGTTTGTGTCGAGGACTATGTTAGATAGTGAGCTGCGGCCGGGAGTGACTATTACGCAGTGTTGGAACAAGCCCACCAAAATCGGTCATTACGATTCCCCTTCTGGCATCTGGACGGATCAGGATGAACTCTCCCACGGCACCTCATGCTCGATGTCCTTGACCCTGGGGATCTTGTCAAGCTTCCACCCGCAAAATTCAGCGACTTGCTCGATGCATTGCTGGATAGTCTCGACGTCCTCGGGGGTGACTCCGATGCGTCTCGTCCCTCGCAGGTGCCAGCCCGCCTCCCGTGGTGCGTTTTGCATTAGTATGCCGGATAAGACGATGATCTCTGTTTCGACGGGGCCGAGGATGGAGTGGTCGGAGAGATAGAGGCCATAGGTAATTTCGATTGATAGGAATTCTGGACGGAGAGAATCAGGTCAGTGGAATCGCCCTTGTTTGGTCGTGAAACTGTTGTGCAAGTGATGCAGGAGGCATTTACCAAAGTCTTTGTGGCATGCTAGTGTGTTCTCGGTGGCAGCATGGTTCTGGCGATAGATTTGGTCAAGCCAGTCTCGGCCTCGTTGACGGTTAGCGTCACCGGACGCCCAGTCCTGCCTGAGGAATACAAGTCAGCTTGCCGTCGAAGGAAATCAGTGCGAGAAGTAGTCTAGGTGATATATCGGATGAATCGTTGCACAACTCGCAATATCCTACAGGTGCAGTCGAACGATGGCAACCCCACATATCAGACTTGAGTCAGACCGCATGTGATCCTTTTCTATGTTTGTGGCATTTCGGACCATGAGAATCGAATCCTGATTGAACATGTGTGACCGGGATCAGACTGGAGTACGTCGGCGGAGACAGCTCATATCATAGCCATGTGGTCGGGGAGCCGAGCTCGACGAACTTTGCGGTTCAGCCTGGAAGCTCGAATGATAGATAGATCCAGCTGCGTCTCAATGTGGAGGCTCAAAGTCGAGTTGCAACAAGCATGTGATTGCCGCTGTCAAGCTCCCTAGTCGGCGAGCGCATGATCGTTGTTCCAGACGTAATGGCTGACTCGGTGAGCACGAATGACCGCGCTCAGGCCTCGAAGATAGTTGTAGTATCCGACTTGAAGTGCTTTGTCAAGCTCGGGCTTGAATCTCACTCGCTGGTGGTCTCAGACCATTTGGCTTTCGCAGAGCTATCGGCACTAGACTGAACCAGCACCTGCGAAATGCTTGCTTTCTCGCGCGTGAAACAAGCTTTGGTAAGAATGCGGAGAGAGCAGACCAGCTTACCTTGAGAAAGTGTAGTCGCGATCTTCTGGTTGCTCTACATGGGCTATGCAGAAGATAGCCTCCACTGAGGTCGACGACTAGAAATTAACAGGCGTCCGTGCACCAGTCGCCGCCGCTGACAGACAACTCACACGGCTTCACCACTCCGATGACCGACACCAGCTTGAACAGTGCCTCGCGTAGTCTGCGGACTAGGGCTTTACGGAGGTCGGGAGTGGCGAACGCGGGCTTCGAGATGAGGTATTTGTAGAGGTCCGCAGCCAATCCAGGATGGCCGCCCGAAGTGATGGCCGTCAGGAGGAGGATATACCACTTGTCTGCGCCGAGCGTCGATGATGGAAACTTCAGCTCAATGTCCTTGAACAAGGCGAGAGTCTCGTCCGTGGACGGATTGGTACTGGACATCATCTTGTCGTGGACGGGGGGTCGTTTCGGTGGTTGGTGGCGTCTGGAAGTTGTGTCGGTCTGCACCTTTTGCACCTGTTGTGACCGTCCGCTGCGCAAGATCGAGTGATGCCCTACAACAACAGTTGCTCCACCTTTCCGTCCCGATGCCGGCCAGCAAGCATCGCCGTACAGCTGCCTCCCTTGCTTTCCAGATCGTTTGACTTTCCATAATCGTGCACCGCAGCTCGACGACATACATGTATTCTACACATTGGACGGAAATGAAAGTCGCCGATCAATTCACATCTTTCAATCTCTCCACAGCCGTTGGCCAGACTCGGCCCAGCCAGGACTACACACAACGGGTGGAGCCTGACACTGGTTGGCATTGCAATGAGGATTCGGCTGTGTAGCATTGCTTATGAAATACAGTAGTCCGGCTCTTGCTCGGCACAGCAAACCTCCCCATACTGTACAGTACCATTGAATGTTGGCCTACCGAGCCCGCCCGGGCAAAGCAGACTGCCCTGCACGATGCTCGGCCCGCTGCTGCTTTCCACGCCTCAAAAGCACGTCTTATCGCGTAGGGTGAGATACTCCGAAAATGCGCAGGCTCAAGGGTTAGATGGGGGGTGGTCATTGTCCATTTCTGCGCACGAGTGCCCGATGGACGAGGATGCAGTGTAGGTTGCTCGCGGACGGCTGATCCCGAGCCTGTCTGGACGTTGCGACTGGTGGGCCGGCGGAGGTCCGACAACAACCACGCCAGCATCTCCCAGCACCCTTTTGACCCTGTTCACTTTTGTCGACGCCTTGAAACCAGTTTCTGTAAATTGCGGCTCGTGGCGAGTGGGACAGGGCTTGCATACGCGTGTGCATAGCTCTCTGCCCTAGCCCGCTGGGTCTCCTGCTTGCCTCTCGTATAGCCCTTAAACATCGCGTGCTCCGCACCTGCCACTGCCGCTGCCGCTGCCGCTGCCACTGCCTCCCTTCCAACGTGGTCTTTGTCGCGAAGCGCAGCGCAGCGCAACGCACGGCCTGGGACAGTGGCCTGGACCGCGAACGCCTGACAATGATCCATTTCGGCACTGACGACTCCTCCTCCGCCGCTCGCACCACCTCCATGTCCCGCCATACACTGCTGTGACCACTCCAACCGTAACCGGCACCACCACCATGCCGCCTCCCCTACCCTCTCCCACCAGCGCCAACTCCCAGGGCAGATCGACCGCAGGCCAAGCGCGGAGGACGAGCATTGGCGTGTCACAGGCCCGGACTGCCACACCGAAGCAGGCGGTCGGCACGGGCAGTGGGAGTGGTGGACTGAAGAGCGCCAAGGTCAGAGGCAGCTCGGACAAGGAAAATGGCAGTGGTCCTGGCGGTGGGAGTACGGGTGCGAAGCCTACGGCGCGCAGGGGCAGCTCTGCCAACGTGCTTGCGCCGCGGGAGAAGCTACCCAGCAAAGATGGCACGGTGCAGCGAAATGCCAAGGAGGTCGAAGGCCTGAAAGACTATGTACGTTCTGTCTACACGGATGACGGATGGGGAAAGCATAGGTGAGGTGACGTTGGTATGGTATCGAGACAATGTCTCAGCCACGGCCATCGTCGCCTTGCCTGGCATAATTCCCCCCTGTACTACCATACTGACAATATGCAGCAACTTGGACAATGCCTCGGTCGAGGTGCCTTTGGCAGCGTCTACTGCGCCCTGAACTGGTCGACTGGCGAGACTGTTGCCATCAAGCAAGTCCGTCTGTCGGACATGCCCAAAACGGAGCTCAATGTCATCATGCAAGAAATCGACCTGCTCAAGAACCTCCACCACCCGAACATCGTCAAGTACCACGGATTCGTCAAGTCTGCCGATTCGTTATACATAATCCTGGAATACTGCGAGCAAGGCAGCCTGCATCAGATATGCAAGAACTTTGGCAAGTTTCCCGAGAACCTGGTCGCACTATACATCGCGCAAGTCTTGCAAGGCCTGCTATTCCTGCACGAGCAGGGTGTCATCCACCGTGATATCAAAGGCGCAAACATCCTCACCACCAAGGAAGGACTCGTGAAACTGGCGGACTTTGGTGTTGCCACCAAGCAAGGAGGCTTGGCGGAAGGCAGTGTCGTGGGAACGCCATACTGGATGGCACCCGAGGTCATCGAATTATCAGGAGCCACCACTGCCAGCGACATCTGGAGTCTCGGATGTACCGTCATCGAACTACTTGACGGACGACCACCGTACTACAAATTCGCGCCGATGCCTGCCCTGTTCCGGATCGTCAACGATGATCATCCTCCACTGCCTGAGGGCGCAAGTCCACTCGTGCGGGATTTTTTGATGCAATGCTTCCAAAAGGATCCCAACTTGCGAGTCTCGGCCAAGAAGCTGCTCAAGCACCCGTGGATCGTTTCAGCAAAGAAAGCTGACAAGCCCAAGCCCACTGAATACGATGAGGCGATCAAAAGTGTGCAAGAATGGAATGAAGCCCTCAAGGCGAGTCCGCCGCCATCTCATTCAACCGCAGCCGCTCGTAAGCCTCCCAGCCGGAGCGGATCGAGGCCCGTCTCGAGAAGTTCGGTTAAATCAGGTCTCGGTGGAGCCAAGACTAGGGCGGATCTTGCTCCGAAGCCCGCCTTCAGACTGGGTCACAGGAAGTCGCAAGTTGCGGAAGCTTTCCAATCTCCACAGGACGATGTGCGTCGGGATAACTGGGATGCTGACTTCGAATCTCTCAATGCTGGGATGAGGGCTTTGCAGATTCCGGAACACCTTAAACCACAGGATAATTTTGCTGGCTTGTTCAGCTCCGAGAAGCTGAAGAAATTCGCTCATATCGATGCAATACCGGAAATGGATGGGAAAGTGGAAGAGTGGGACGAGGAGTTTGAAGGCTATCTTACTGTTAAGTCGCCTTTACAACTCGCCGAGGGCAACGCGGTGGAGACAGTCCGGCCCTTCTATCCGTTAAGGACGACTTCCGAAGAAATCAAGCATCAGCCCCCGGTCAGTCTATCCGCAGGTCGAAAACGCTCAGTAGACCATGAGCGCAAATCGAGCAAAGAATCGCAACCAAAGACACAGATTCTCAGACCCGATTCCAAGCAAAGCGCCATCCCAAAAGCAAAGACTGCTGTCCATCAACCATCCAAAAAGCCGATAAGACCAGCATCTTCTGACAAGGAGCGCTTCCGCGAAGATGAAGAGGAAGATTACTCTGATCTGGTTCCGCATGACGAAGACGCATTTCTCAAGAAAATCGCGGGATTCTCTCCGAGCCGCTTTGGTCCGAACGACATGCGAAACATGCCCACAAAACTGGGTGGAAGTATGAAACGGCGTAGGACGCATACCCCAACCATGCTCGTACATGACGCTGCAGCCATGCGACGAACGAGATCGAGCTTGGAGATCCAGAAATACGCCGAGGACGATGAAGACGAGGACTTCCACACGGATCTGGTATTTGACGAAGAGCCAATGACTTTGCAGTCAGCGAAGGAGCAGGCTCAAGTTCGAAGAGGGAGTCCCAAGTCCATGGGTAGTGGCTCGAGTGGCACCCTCAAACTCACTCACTCGCTATCTTGGGGCGAGGACGAAGAGGATGAAGAAGAAGACCCGTTCAAAGCGCTCGAAGAGGAGTTGGACGAAATGGACCTCGAATCAAATGTCGCCAGAGACAAGCATGCACGGTTGTGTGCTGCCGTGGAGAGTTTGGTCTCGGATCTGAAGGCCGCTCAGCCAGAAGAAGTTCTTGCCGAACTCGTTGACCACTTGCTCGAAATTCTCTCGGAAAGCATTGATGTCAAGAATGTGATTGTTAGCAGCCACGGCATGCTCCCAATACTGGAAATCCTGGAGACCACGACAAGACCAGGCATCATTTTACGTCTTCTAAAGATCCTGAACGCAATCCTGTACGACAACATTGAGATCCAGGAGAACCTCTGTTTCGTCGGCGGCATCCCAATCATCACACGCTTCGCGCAAAAGAAGTATGCGTCTGAGATCAGACTTGAGGCTGCGAACTTTGTGCGCATGATGTATCAAACACAAACACCGGGCCTCACATTACAAATGTTCATCTCATGTGGCGGCTTGAATGTCCTGGTGGAGTTTTTGGAGGAAGATTACGACTCCCACGCGGGCCGCGAACTCGTTCTGGTGGGCGTGAACGGGATCTGGTCCGTCTTTGAGCTCCAAGGTCCGACGCCAAAGAACGACTTTTGCCGAATATTTTCAAGGAGCTCAGTGCTTTATCCGCTTTCTCTTGTGCTCAACAGAGTTCTCGATGAAGATGATCGGGAGTTGGCAGATGTCGTTGAAGGACGCATTGTCAACATATTCCTGCTTTTCAGCCAGGCCGAGAATTATGTCAAAGAGTTGATCGCGGATCGCATGGTACTGAAACGAGTTCTGAAGGACTTGCGACGTCTGCGACCTGCAAATCAGATAGTCATGCTGAAATTTATCAAGAACCTCAGCATGCTGGCGACAACACTTGACGGCCTGCAAAACAGCAACGCCATCGAAGTACTCACAGATCTGCTCGGATCCAGCATGGAAGCTAACCGCAGGCCGACGACCACTGGCGCACAACACTTCCGCGATATCTCAAACCAGATTTTGGCCACAATGTACAACCTTTGCCGTCTCTCGAACGCACGTCAAGAAGATGCCGCGCTTAGCGGCATAGTGCCTCTCTTGCAAAAGATCGTCAAGACCGAACGTCCACTCAAGGAGTTTGCTCTGCCAATCATCTGTGACATGGCGCACAGCGGCAAGGTCGGTCGCAAGATCCTCTGGCAGAACAAGGGCCTGCAATTCTACGTATCCCTTCTGGCCGACCAGTACTGGGCGGTGACAGCGCTCGACGCAATTTTCGTCTGGTTGCAAGAAGAGACTGCCAAGGTTGAGGAACATCTCCTTGATCCGGCGCTCAAATTCGATGAGGCAATGGCGCACAGCTTCAATGAGAGCAAGGCAGATGCTTTTGAGAACCTCCTCGAGCCTCTTCAGAAATTGTTAAGGCTAAGTCCTGCTGTCGCCGCGAGCCTGAGTCATAAGACGCTGTTCGAAAGAGCTGCAGTCAAGATGCATTCGAAGAAAGCATTGGTGCGTCTCAATCTCCTGCGTGTCATTCGAAGCATCTGCGACGCCTGCGAAGGCCAAGGCATGATAGAGAACGGCATTCTGGGCGAAGGTGGCTCACTGTTACGCCGATACGGGCTGCTAGATGCTGTCAAGGAGCTGGCACGCCAAGACCCTGCCATCTTGGTCCGTGAAATGGCGAACGAGCTAGTGAAGAGCAGTGAAATGGCGGATGTACGACCCACCCCTACTCCATCACGAGGAAATCCTTATGGGATTTCCAGACGGAGCTCAAGTGGGATGAGCATGATGACTCCGCCGACCCCACTGGCTGGCAGCATTAATGGTATGAGCGGCAGGAACGGATACTTCGACCTCATGCCACACCCCGTCATCGACCGGCGCAAGTCTGGTGTCGGCTTGGCCAACACTGCCAGGCCCTTGAGCCGTGATGGCAGTTCTGGCTCGTCATCCTCATTGGCCTCGCTGACTTCATTAGCACCGCCTATGGGCTCGGCGTCGAGGAGTTCTAGTAGAGTTCCTGTCGGACGAGACAGGATGCAAAGACCTGCTAGCAGAATGAGTCTGGCTCCTGTTAGCGACAGCTTGCTTTCCCCCGGGCGTGAAAGAAGCGAGCACCAGATAACTCCCACACATATACCACCAAGCGCGGGTACTAGAGGCGCTGTAGCTGCCCAACAACAGCAGCAGGCTCATCGAGCCGGCAGAAGGAGACCTAACGGCCAGACTTCTGTTGACCTGAGCGGGCCTACCGTTGGACGATAGGACGTCTTTGGTCCAAGCCACTCGGGCACTATGCGACGAAACGTTTACGATCCAGAGAGGAGTCCCGCGCGTCACGATGGACTTGGTCTAGATTCATTCTCGCGCAGGAGAAATATCTTCAGTCCAGAGCCTACGTCTTCCAGAAGAGACGTACTCAATCCTGTGCCCACACCGTCGCCAAGCATGGTGGCCGGACCTAGCTCAGGACATCGCAAAGTCTTCAGCGGATGAAGGCAAATATGAAAATTTCGCTTGTCTAGTTTTTTTTTTGGTTTTTTCTGGTTGGAAATGGCATTTTGCAGTATCTGCATGAGGTCCTGGAGACTTCTGCGGTAGATCGAGGAGTCTCGCACAATGCTGGCAGTGGCAACAGGACAGCCTGTTATAGTATTTCACGGTACATTGGGACGGCAAGGATATATCATTACGAAGGAAGCATGGGCATAGCGCTGGCGTCTGTATACTGAGTCTTGGAAGGCTAGGGCTGCATTCCCAGGCGCGGCTACTCTCGATTTTTTTGCTGCAATGGAATGTTAATCTTGCTCGGTTGAGCAGCTCGTACATCTGTGTCTCTCTGCCACCTCTCGCACGTCCGTTCCATCGTCATGTCCGCACTGCAATGCTTGGTGTTTTGGGGGCGGCGGTACTCAGGTCGGATTATCCTTAGACAGTCCACCACGAAATTCCCTCGAGCCTGACTTTATTTCTTGACCTGACTAAAGCGTGGCGCAAGGCTCGCGCACCCTGATGCTTCATCATGACCATAGTTACCTAAGCTCATCGCCCTATTGATGTAGAATGGTGTTGATCATCTCCCTTCCCCATCACCGCTGTCCGTCTACCGCTCCTGTGGTGCTCTCCTGGTGACTATCGACGCGCTGAGGCTGGGCCCGCGCACAGCTGACCACATCCACCAGGTCGCGCGGTGTGATGCCAGCAGGATCCCGGAGCTGCGTGTTCTCCGTCCCGTCTTTAGGGCCAAGCACACCCGCATCCTTCACGAAGCCGCGACTGGCATCAAAGCAGAACAGTGTGGCATGCAGGGAGTCGGGTTCGACTTGGGTGGTATGGTATGTTGCTGCGGGCACGGAATACGTGTCGCCGCGAGAGTGTGTTGAGCGGGCCACGAGCGTTGCTCGCATGAGTTTGCCGGTGTTGACGACCGCGGAGGAGAGCTGGTGGGTGGCGTATTTGGTCGACTGGAGTTTGCCGTCATTCCAGCCGATGGCGTAGGATGAGTGAGTGGCGAGATCGTAGTCGTCTACGGGCGTGACCTCGTAGGAGACGTCGGTGCCCGTGCCGACTAGGATCCAGCTTTGTGCGAATGCTTGGTGAGAGTGAATCCCGACTTCTGATCTACCCCGTTGGCCGTCCGGCATCCACACGTGGAGACGAAAGAGTATGTCGATGTTGCCGTCGATAATGAGACTGCATAGGGGGAGGGCGAGGAAGCCCTGGGCGCTCCGTGATGGCGCGTAGCCTGGTCCGGCTACAACTTCGATTGCATTTTGGATGAGCTTCCAGATGTGATCGAGAGTGGTAGCATCGACGCCGTGCGACTTGGCTATCATGTAGCTGACTGCTAGCGTTAAGTTTGCCAGTTGCTGTGGTCTGTTTCCTGTGAGACTGGTTTTGATCGATTTCTGCCATCCAGCAAGTGTGTGCCCGCTGTGGAGGTCATCGCTGCGGGATTTTGTCTGCAGCCACTCTTGTACAAGTTCGAGATCCAGCGGCAACGCCTTGGTCGCTACGACTACGCCTGGAAGGAGACGTTCCAGCGTTGCGAGTGGTATTCTACTGTCGTCAATGATGCCAAGAGCCATATTTTCAGCTGCCGTGTCAATGCAAATATGTCTTTCTAGATTCTTACGGTCATGGCGAAGCTTTCTACCTTCATCGCAAGGCTGTAAGCGCCATGTGAGTCGACTGGGTGGATGGAAGCACTGCCGAATACATCTGCTCAGCCTCAAAGTGGTGTATGATCTGGCTGCACGATCCCTGCAGCTACTGCAGCCACTGCGACAGCCCGCCCAACGCTTCGCCCTTCTTACGCCCCAACTGTCCACCTAGCTGCCTGTGTGGCCGTGTATGGACTGGAGCAGGTTAGAGGGCGGCTTGTGGAGGTGAGATGAATCTGGAGGATAATGAGGCCACAAGGCACCAAAGTTCCTGCCTGATCTTGCGGGTAGTCCTCGAACGTCCGTGCGCGCAGCTAGCGTGAACTCTGTTCATGTTCAATACACATATCTGAACGCGGGCTTCTCTTTGTCGGTCTGATCCGAAAACGCGTCCATCTCCTGCTCGACGACATCGTTGCTACCGGCTCGCGCGTCACGTCGTCTATTCTCTAGATGGCACAACACACCGTAGCCTAGGATTGCTATCATGGCGACCACGATACACCCGAGCAACCCAGCATAGCCATGCGAATAATCTGGGGCATCCGAAGATTGAAATGCTTGAGGCCCGATGATATTGCCAATACAATATGAGAGAAAGAACACCGCATTCATCGTGAGCTTCTTGGAATGTCCCGAGCAGTTCGCCATTGGGAGCGAAGTGGCGAGGACGTAAGGCCCTTGGTATGGTCAGCTTGACAGTAGACTTCGTTGTTGGTCCCCTGCTTACCCCAATAAGTGTAGAAACAGTAGTATGCTGCCAGCAGGCCGTGCTTGTTGTCCTGAGGCAATTTCCACATCAGAATGGCGCAGGTCATCGTGACCACGTTCATGGCCGCAATGGTGATACAACGAAAATTCCGCACTCTTGCCACAAGGAACGAAAAGATCAATTGCCAGGACGTAGCAATGATCCCTGTTGGTATGCCGAGCACAGTCGTGACCAGCTTGCTATAGCCCAAACCAGAGACAATGATCGACGAGAATGTCACCAGACCGCCATTGGGAATATTCTGCGCGATTGCGAAAAGGGCCAACAGCCAAGTCTTCGGATCAAGTAGGCATTCGCGGACTTGCTGCCACTTCACCGTCTTGTTTTCCAACCCTGTATTGTTCGATTTGACTCGCTCCAAGCATATGTACTTCTCTCTCTCCGAAAGCCATCTGCACGAGACAGGTGAATCTGGAAGGAAGAGGTAGAGGACCACAGCCCAAAGTAAAGAGTAGGCACCGAGTACGATGAATAACAACCTCCAGGGTGAGACGGAAGTATGTGTGTGGCCGATACCATAGCTGACGATTCCGGCGAAGATGCTGGATCCTTGATTGAACCAGAAGGCAATCCGGATTGGCTGCTCGCTCCGTTTCCACCACATCGCTGTTATCACACTGGAAACAGTGAATACCGGAACCTCGGCCATTCCCATCAAAAAGCGACACGTTGCGAGTCCGCCGAAATTCTGGGTAGCCGCCGTGCATAACATTAGGACACCCCATGCGACTACGTTCCCGACTAGGAACTTCGCCACGGGAAGCCTTTGGATGAGGTATGCGGCTGGAAACTCGAACAGCATGTATCCGAAGTAAAAGATTGATCCCTGTTCATCGTTAGCGAGTGCTATACAACCGCGTCCTTGACCTACGTACCACCCAGCTGTAGTCATTTCCGACCAAATTGGTATCTGCTTTCATGCCATATATCGCTGCATTGGCGATAATGACCTTGTCCACCGCTGCCAGGATAAGCGTCGCCGACATCAGCGGGATGAGGATTAGGTCTATCTTCCTTAACAGCTTCCGCTCCTCTTCTTTGGTGATCGGCTGCGACACCACGGATGGGTCTAAGGCTGCCAGGAAGCCTACAGCAATGTCCTCTCGACCCCTAACATTCCTAGCATCGACTTTCATAACCTTGTTATCTGACTTTTCCTCGGTGGCATCGATTTCTGCATCTTTGGAACATGCCTGCTTTGACCCCCTCATTTCTATAGCTTGTGGAATGAATCTGCTCACCGCAACACAAACCAACTCAATAGCCTAGCCGTACTTTACAGCTGTCGAGTAAAAGGATCAACGTAAATGGAGAAGAGAATGCAGCAAAAACATGCCATTGGTATCTCGCACTGATTGGCAGAGACAACTGCTAACATCAGGATAGCTTTGAATGGCGACACTTATACTAGTCCTTGGCACATATCATTTCAGATCCCGCGTGCCTGGCCAAATATCTCGGTCGGCCGTGGTATCAGATAGCTTGCCCGATATCCTCCATTGCGAATGTGGCCTATCACAATACCGAGCTGCATGGCGGGGGAACGTCATGCAACGCCAGACGGCTTCGAATTTCGGTCTCAAAAGGGCGCGCGCGATAGAGTCCAAGTCGATTGTTGCAGGGTACACGACTTTCGAGAAGTGCGACCTTCCGCCATCTTTCCCCTGGCCCTTCTGGTCCTCCAGGCTCACCTCCATGTCCGCCGTGATGTCGCTCGCTTCCACAACGTCACCATCGTGTCCCCCAAAACCAGCTCCATACTGAGGACTTCGAGAAGCCGGTCTGTCATCAAGCTAGATCCACCTGAAGGTTGGAATCGATGTTGCTGTTGTGGCTGGTATCATCGTCGCTGCGCAAGAGACTGCTGGTTGCAATGTGGCCTCTGGTGTCTCTCTATTCCTGGTTCTGCTCGATGTTGTGTAACATGCCCACTATTGTTGTGGTAATCGTCTCTCTCGATCAATCTATCCTTGTACCCGAGTCCGTCACTTTCTATGGTGTAACCTTTTCAAAGCATCTTGTCAATCGCGTCTGTGCCAGAGAGGCATGTATAAGGAATACAAATGGCGTCCAAGTCCAGGCTGTCCTTGATCCAGCGCGTGCGACTGTTATCATCAACAGAAGACGAAGCGTCGTGGCGCCGAACTGCTGCTGCGCATGAAATTCACTGCCACATGCGGCTCATGTGGTACATTTGGACCAGGATCCTCCCTGGCTTCAGTGCATGAGGTGCTACCGATTTGGTTAACGAATGCCACGATGCAGGAGCTATATTGAAGGAGCTCGAGCACATTGTGAGACGCGGATCTCCACAAAACCTGCCATTTACCATGCATGACAGGAAAGAGCTGCTGCGGTTTTGGGAGCTCCCTGATAATCTCTCGTAAATACAACCAGGGCGAGGACAACAATGATTCGTGGGAACATGCATGACAATCATTGAGTTGCCTGCTCACTTCGTCAGACGTGCGTTACTATCGAACCTCGACGCTCTACAAACATTTGCTGGTGTGGTGCCATTGCCTCTTTTCCAAATTCCGTAATGCCTTTAGTCGTTGGCTTGGCCTACTTGACGGCCGGCAGTGGAACTGCAGCCACAACTCTGCTCAACTCTCCACGCTGCTCGTTGAGCTTAAAGAGTGCATTTTCGAGGCCGATGAACCCATGTTCCTGCTTTCCAATTGCCTTTCCTGGCTCAACATGCTTTTTCTTCATAGCCTTAACAGTCTCTCCAAACTGATCGAGCTTCTTGGCGAATTGCTTGACCTCTTGCTCGTACAGATGCCATTCCCCAATCAAGATGCCGTACGCCTTGACTTGCGCATCGTATTGAGATGGAGGAGCTCTCGGATCTCTTTCGAACAGCGGTTCCCTGTCTGGTGATGGTGACGAGGGCTTAGGTGTCGACTCTACCCGTGCTGCAAAAGCTCCGGCTTTGGATTTGAGTGCCAGGCATTTAGTATCCAGCTCAGAGGCCTGAGTATTCATGGAATCGATTTGGACCTGCACTTTCTGGTCGGGAGTCACGACGGGCCGCTTTCGAAGTTTGGCCACCCTCTCCCGCAACTTTTCTCGCACGCCCTTCTTCCGCTGTTGTTGCGACATCGTGGTATTGGTCGTCGAGTGGAAGGCTAGCGTCGTTGGCAAAGCAAGTAAAGAGATGAATGTGCTGAGGACAGTTTTAAGGCATTATGGGCCGGATTGATGCCGTGTTCACTAATGTCCGGATTTGCTGTGTTTGTCCGCGCAACCCGTAGTAGCTTAAGACCTGCCACAACACAGCTTGCTAAACAAGGGAACTGCGCCACTGAGTTGACCCTGGAGACGTTGCA
The DNA here is from genome assembly GCA_026120125.1 of Pseudocercospora vitis. Lineage (NCBI taxonomy): Eukaryota > Fungi > Ascomycota > Dothideomycetes > Mycosphaerellales > Mycosphaerellaceae > Pseudocercospora > Pseudocercospora vitis. The sequence continues at coordinate 62,117 of JALRML010000003.1, read as the reverse complement.
GAATACGCAAATATTCCGGGAAGTCCGAAAGCAGGGCCTAGGCTGGACCAATCAGGTCTTGCCGTAACCTGTGAGCTGTGACGCGGCCGTGTCGACCTCTTCTGAGATATCATCGTCATTCCAAGGAATCATGATACAAGAGTCCAATTCCGGGCAGAGAGAAAATCGATCGCTCGGCGTTGATGTTAAGGTGCTACTGGAAGACGCCGATCTACCTGATGGAGATGGTGGCTGCAGCATAAGCAGCTGCCTTGGGCTGAAGGATTCATTGACGGGCTCCTCAAGTTCTGGTTGATCAGAGTGCTTGCTATTAGATCGTGCTAAGATCGTATTCCGGCGTCGCTTGCGAATTGAATGGCGCTCGTTCCGTTGGCCTTTTGATCTATCCGACGATGAGTTTGTCTGACTTGACTTGAAGGACTGGCTTTTCTCAGGCCCATGCTGTTTAGTTGTCTTGGAGCGTCGCGCATTTGCGTTATTTGCATCACACATCCAAACGTCGTTCAAACGTCCACGCTGGATTCTTGGTTCCGCTGAGGGGCTCATGAGGCTGACAGGATCCGTGTGACTGGAGTCGTCCTGGATAATGCTCTCAAGCATGATTCTCTCCTCATGTGTAATCCTGAAACCATCCAGCGTCTGAACGTAGTCTTCGAGTATCGAAGGATAGTCTGGGTCCAGCCAAGCCCTCAGTGACGACATTGGTTCCATAGCGCTTCGTTCCTCCATTGAGTCCAACCAATTTCGTAGCTCTAAAAAGCCGTACTTGGACATTCCTTCCTTTTTGTCACTTACCGAGAAGTAGCTTTGTTCTCTGTCGTCCGAGCAGAAACATGTATTTCGGTGCTAGGCAGACCGATACGTATTCGCTGCCGCCGGTTCATCCCGCGCGAAATCGGCCAACTGAGCGATACCCCACAATGCCGGGGTCCAGCGTATGGGGAAGTTCTCGGATCTGACAACGGGAAGTCGACGCGGATGTTGGCCGCGGTATGATGGCGTGCAGAGTGACCAATTTGTGAAAGCATTGGTCGTGGACTGGGCAGCTCAAGTCTCCAAGGGCAAGATTTCTGCTTGTTCCCTTGCCGCCTGGATCGATGCCGGACTGTCAGGGAGGAGACGCAGCAACCTTTGCATTGATGCGACCATCTTCGTGAATGTGTTGACGTTGATCTGTTCAAACGCAATATGTTGCTGAATGGCACGGCGCATGAGCTGGATACAGCCTAGGACTTGATGCGAATAGGGTTCGGTCCAAGCAGCGGAACAGTGTCACGTTCGTCAGGTCCGTCGCACTGGCGGTTCCGCTTCTGCATGGGGTTTCAGGAGGCGTTGCCTGGAGCCCCAAGGACAACATATTAATGATGCAGGACCCGGAGCTTCGTCGTACCAATCACGAATTGCTTCTCGGAGAAGGCCACCATCTTGCAAGCGAAGTATTTGAATGCAGAGCCTGGAGCCACGGTTTAACTTGTTCTTCCTTCACGCTGTAGAAAGTGGGCGCCTGCAATCCCATAACTTGCTTTAGAACAATCCAGTACAGGGCTAGAGAAGACGCCACGCCAACCACCATTAAAATCAAAGAGAATAGATGATCAGATAGGTGGTGAACTCGGCCTCAAATGAGCAGAGGCGTCAGAGATTGGTGCAGCGCAATGCGCAGTTTCTCGTCATGAAGGAAACTGCTTGTCGCCGCAGGATGTGGGCCGAAAGCCGACAGCTTTGCGACCACCATGGACAACACTCTGGAGCCACTGCGTCGCAAACTTTCTGTAGACCGTCGTGTATGAAGAAAAATGCCGAATACGGCAGTACTTGATCAAGAAGTGTTTCCACGACCATACGGCTTTCAGCAAATATATCGACACAACATTCTGACCAGCTATGAGTTGCTCCAGCATTGGAACCACAACGACTTTCAGGACCAGCACTTTTGCTGCGATGGGAGAAGTCAGGGGCTCGCAGGCACAGCCAACAGCGATGCATGATCGTTAATCATCTTTGATGGGAAAAGAGCTCCAGTCTTCCCTCCAGTCACTACCCGGACTCTTCCTTGGCCAGATTTTCCTAAAGACTTGCAACTCACTCGAGAACTCAATCTTATGTTTTCCACGAAGATGAGTATCGTTTTCTTGCCACACTTTGTCGATGACTAGATCATTGGTGTCATCGCGAACACTCCGCGAGGCAGTCCAATCTGAGCAGAAGTGGTGAAAGATACGATCGGCAACGGGCGATGCCACTGTACCGAGGGGCGTATCGTTGCGTTGGCTGCGCACTTCAAGTCTCTTCAGCGGATGGGTCTCGAGTCTGGACGTGATGATTTCCCAAATGGACCGGACCAGGATCGCGTCAATAGCAGTATTGATGAGGGCATCGCGAAGTTGACCGAACTTGACAGATGTGGAGGGCGATGTGTGCAAGGTCTGGTTATGGTAGTCGTCAAACACGTCGTCAAAGCTCATGATCGTGCTGGCATCGAATTCCGAAGAAACCGACGGACGTAATGTCAGGCAGATGGACTTGAGATTTTGCAGGCGGGCCAATGCGTGGTAGATCCTGGCTTCTCCAAAAGCCGGACGATAGTCTCGCCGAACCGTACAACAAAGGTGCTCCAGACGAGGACAGCGTGTGACGAGGTCTTCTACCTTCCTGGGTCCAAGTGCCATGACACGATCTCTTCTAGATCTTGGTTGTCTGGACCAGAGCGATAAGGACGTCAGGGTCGGGCTGTGGTGCGCCAAAGCATTGTAGAGGGTGTCATAGCTGAAGCAGCCTCTAAGCTCGATTTTTTGGAGCAAAGGAAGGCGCTGGAAGAAGTATCCAGTAGCAAAAGCATATTCCCAATCAGTCTCATTGCCATCCCCGTCGAAGTTCTCGTCCAGAACGAGGGTCAGATCTCGAAGCGATGGAAAGCTCGAAAAACCAGACATCCTTTCAAGGACGTCTTTCGTCATTGTCCTGAGCAACTCCACCTTTCGCGCATCAATCTGTACCATATCATCTTGCAAAAATCGCAGGTCGTCGCTTTGCATTTCGCATCCATCCAGAGTCAGATGCTCACACAAGAGGGGTCTCTGCACGCAGTTCGTTGTCCGCGACAGGTACGACTTCACAGCATCCAGTTCAGGGATGCTCAGATCAGGATCGTAGCTAAGTGGTTTGTTGTGCCTGAAAATGTACAGCCTTTGCAGCCTAGGCAGTATAGTAATCGCCTGAAGAAAGCCTTGCATCCTCTCGTCAAGTCGATTGATCCTATCAACCCAGCAGTGACTCACGCTGATGCCGAGTAGATGCTGCGACGTAGCATCGACCATGTGGATTGGAAACATGCCGGCTGATGGGAGTTGACATGGCGTCCAGTTCCACGTGCGAACATCGAGCTTGATACGAGGATTGGCGTCTCGCAACAGATTTAGTATACAGGAATGTATTTCTGGGAAGTTGGCGTCCCAAATGATAAGCTCCAAACGCCTCAGCTGCGCGGCGAAGTCTGCGATAGCAAGGAATACTTCATTCAGATCCGCAGAGAATGTATAACGCGGAGGCTTGGCGCATATTTCCAGTGTTCGAACGTGGTTGAGGCATTGACGTTTCTTCAGCATCCGGCTCAGTTCCCTGAAATTCCATTGCGTCCTATCACCATCAAGATCGATCCGTATCGATCTAAATAGGAATTGTGACGCGGCCGTTGTGCATCGCTTGCTGGCTAGAGCGAGGTTGAACAGCGAGGCTCGATGCTCTTTGTTCACTTTCTCAGCGATGTCCGAGATCAACTCGAATGGTAAGGCTCCAAAAGCGCCCATGCTTGTTTCTGAGGTGGTGCAGTCGAGATGTGACTATGACACAGAGATGGGTCGAGTTGAAGGCACCTGCGGGGGAACGTTTTGCTTCCTTCGCTCATGCATGCCTCAGGCATGAGAAATACTCAGTCTGCACGCGGTGCTTGTAAACTGTCAAAGTTATCGCCTAGAAAGGCATATACTCAGAGGTACTTTTTGGCTGCCACGCTCACTCTGCCACGGAATACCGGACTAGTGACTGGCTGGTTGATTGCATAGAACGGATTCATAATGCACTTCATCCAGGCTTCGTAGATCTGATGGAGATTAGCATGTGCCACGCCTCCACCGAATTTGTTTTCCACACCTCGAGCATAAACTGTCTGACCGCTTCCTCGGTCTGTTGGCTGGTAGGGTTGCTGGCGATCAAGGTGCTCTGCCTCGCAGTACTTGGCCTGGAAGGAGGAGAAGTCTGATAGCTGGAGTAAGGAGTTGAAGCCGGATCCGGATTCATCAGTAACATGAACTTGATGTTTCCCCCAGTTAAGAAGCAATGTATGTGATTATTCTGGAAAGTGTCCACCTTTTTCAGGTATCTATGGCCGTATCAGAAGCGAACTTGGTACGAATAATGGCAGAGATGGCGGACAATTCCTTCGAACTCCACTGTGCTTCCTCCACGATATCTAGCGCGGCATGGACAATGAATTGATTCATATGTTTGGCTTCTTCACGAAAGCGGGCAATCCCATCGCCGCCGACCTTGGATGTGCCAAATTCGATCTCGAAGAGAGGGTTGTCGCGTGTGCCGATGATAGTGAAGTAGTACGACATGATGGTACGCCGCGCTTGGGTGGTCGATGACTTGTCGGTTTGTTATCGTGACATGATGCCTGGTAATGTCTAGATGAGGGCACGGAAGCCGGGCCCTGCTCAGATGAGATGTCTTGGCACTCCCGAGCTCCGATTGCGTTCAACACCTCTACGGGCCCATGCATTGGAGCTGGTTGACATTCGCTTCACACCTCTGTATGAACAATGTTCGGCGCATTCAGACCTACAGCGCCTTTGTCAGGAGGACTGCTCTGGTCCGTGGTTTGATGCGAACATGCGCTGCGACTTATAGCGCTAACAAGCGACCAGGAAAATTCCATGGCGAATCTCCCGGCATCAGAAAGCAAGACACCGCCAGCGACTACGTCGTGTCGATAACATCGTTTCTGTACTCGACAATGCACTGCAGAGGCATGCTGGGATGAGCGCATTGCAAAATCACGGCTCAACAGAAACACAACAGCGCGCCCAAGCGCCGAACCACGAAAACGTAGAGGGTCAAGCGACACGAGAGGAGCTTTCACAGACCGCCGAGGGATTGCGAACGCTCGCGAGAGAAGATTATAAAGATGTTGCAAAGCGACGGCACGGTAAAGGGCCCAAGAAGGGAGACTACGTCCCTGAACAGACCGCTGTGGGAATAGAAGTACCTGGCAAGAGACTATTGAGGGATGTTGCAGCGGAACACGGTACAATAAAGCTGATTGAGCGATGGAAGGCGGAAATGCCGACGGAAGCAGAGATGTTGGCCAGAGACAAATACACCATGTTCGACAAGAAGGTGCGGGGATACAGGAAAGGAGTTCACAAATTGCCCAAGTGGACGAGAGTAAGCCAGAGACTCAACCCACCAGGTTTCTAAACTTTGTATGGCGATGGACAAGAGGGGGCGTTGGGAGCGTCTCACATACTGGATTCCCTGTGGTGGTTGCAATTGTACGATAATGTATGACAGCGGTCTTCTTAGAGCAGGCCTCCAATCGCTTCGCCTGCGATTTCTTGATGAGCTTCGGGTGTGCCTGAAAGCCATCGGCTCGCACACATTCGCCGTCGTGAGCACTATACAGAGGCACGTCCTCCAGATATGTGATCTCTCATGCCAACAGCCACAGCCACTCCTGCTTTGGCACAACGACCGTCGACACACAGCACAGTAGCCAAAGCATCAGAACCAGCAGCCACCAATCTTCGTGGTTACGTCTTTCTCTAAGTTCTCAAGTCCCCCTCAGCTACAATCCTTTGCCTGCATCTTTCGGCACACGTGGTCTCCACGTGGAGGCGCTGGAAGCAACATTGAAGTCCAGTCCTTCACGAACAATTGCAACAATGCAGACCAGCAACCTTTTGATACCTGGCTTGGTAAGCAATTCCACACCTTCGTGCAGGTTTGTGCGTATGGTCTCGTGCGAATGCAGTGTCAGCGCTACATAGGCGCGCGGACACTACAGAAAGACGACCTGACAGTACACACTATGTTCAACAATGATGAACACAAAATCCATCATCAGAGCTTCTCCCACCACACTCACATTTCGACACAATCCTCTCACCGCCGTCATACATGCGGTGTGGCCTACGGAAGCCGACCCAGTGCGCACACCCATTGTCACGAAACGAGTGGCCCGCAGCAAATATCATCATGCGGGCGAACGAGCACAGCAGGAAACTTGGGCAAAACTACGGTTCTGCTCGTCCCCCTCTCTGGCGTACCCGCCCCCTTCGCGCAAGCTGCATACAGTACATTGACCCCCGTCTCGGCTATTCGAGGATCAAAAAACCCAGTGGATGGCACGCATGTGAAAGAACCAACGCCGATGTGGACTAGGGCTAGTAAGGCAAACAACCACAGAAGCGAGCACGCGCCAAAGGATTCCATCCGACAACTGCCTCGAGAGTAAAAGCCCACGCTTCACGTATACTGTACTGTACCATAGCCGCCCCAAGTCAAGCGTAGGTCAGGTAATACAGTAATCCCCCCGTCGTGGCATCATCATCATCAATAGGAATGAAATAACGTTAAAGGGAAAGTCCTTGGGACAGGACCACGCGTTATACATCGATGCATACACAATCTCTCTCACCAGCCTCATCATCAACCGCCATGCATCAATGGTCATTGCAGTACCATCACCACGATGTTCCACACGCGCAAGATTGCTAACGGCATGCCGTAGCTCCAGCCGTGCAGTTCCTCGAGTCGGTGTGTGAGGAGGAGGGAGGGACAGAGCTCCAGCCCGCCCGCCAGCCAGCCAGCCAGTCGGAGCTTTGCGAAAAAAGCTGTCTCGGCTGAAGGAGCAAACAAAAAAAAAAGGTGGGAACAGGGGGGTGGGTGGTCGAGCTCCAAAAAAATGCTCCCCGCCGCGAAAAGCTACAGGTACAGTACAGTACAGTACACAACGACATCGCATCCCAGCTTTTTTCCAATGTATACCTACCTTATGGAGGACAGGACAGTGCGGGAGGTAGGTAGGACGATCGGCTAAGCTGGGGGAAGGGACGGCGATCGTGCGGGAAAGAAGGAAAAGAAGAAAAAGGAACGGGGTCGATACCATACCATACCATGCAATTGATGTTACATCCAGTCCCATTTCCTACTATTTACCTGGCACGAATTGATTTTTTCTAGGTTCTGTTTCCGACTCCCAGCCGGGGATGGGGAAAAAAGCCCCCCCCCCCCCCCCTGCCACGTGAAAAAGGCTCGCGGGACCAAGATATGCACATCACACAACGCAACATTTGCAGACCGCCAGAATGATGATGATGATGATGATGATGATACCATCGTCATTTCCTGGTCAAAAGCTGCACGTCTCGGAGGATACAGGAATTAATTCCCCATGAGGCTGGATATTCTGATCGAAGGCACAGATCATCTGACCGTCGTGCAGATATCGCAACTGATGAGGAAATCTGGTAGAGCCTATCATCGATCACGACCCATGCCTCGCGGCGACGGTATCTGCAGAATGCACGGGAGCGAGCCGTTCTTTCTGTATGTCTGTCTGTCTCTCTCTCTCTCTCTCTGCCAAGGACTGGTTGTGTGCCGTTCTGCTGGGAACGAGTGAGAAAAGTCCGCATCACATGCCGTGGAAAATCATATTGGTATCCCATATGCAATGCGCATGCAACAATGCCCTAAATCAGAGTCACATTTCCCACTCTCCGTGCCGAATGCGACCAAAGCAACGCCAATTCCGAATGTTTCGTTCCATTGCATATGCCAAAACCCCATCAGGTGCATCGATGTCCACACATTCCCATTCGCAGTACCGGGAGATGAAGAAAACGACTCCTTCGCAATGCATAGCAACTCCTGTCCTGATCCATTCCGTTCCGTTCCGTTCGTGTCCACACATGCTGTCATGTCAATCTGTGTACTCATGATGATGCCGACGTCAGTCCCGTTCTGGTAGAAGGATCTCCCCACTAAGTCTCAAGCCGGGCGGTAGGAGGTTTCATCCGCGCTTGCGGGCGCGTGGATGTAGGTCGTCAGCTCTGCTGTGAGACTGTTCCTGCACATGCGGAGGCACACTCGCGAGCTCGGCCTTCCTCTCCGCCTCTACATCCTCGCCCACATCGTAGATATGGTAGCTCGGTCGTCTCCATGCATGAGTGCGGCCCGACATGGTGCGATTGAATCGCATGCCGGGACGCTCCATTTTGCGAGCTTGGCGTCGTCGCTCACGCGCACGCTCGACCAGATAAGCCACGGGAAGCTCGTCGTCATCCGAATCCGTGTCTGTGATGTCGTCATCGTCATCGTCCACGTCGTCGTCGTCTGTCTCTTCCTCTGGTGGGGTGACTTCCAGGTTGAGGTAATTGGGAATGGATGGACGGCGAGCATTCTGGCCGCAGTAGGCTTCAATGTCGAAATCATCTCTGAGGTTGGGGGAGTTGTCCGGGGTGAGCTGGGGGATGTCGTCCAGCAATGGCGTACACGATTGATTTTGTGACGGGTCGGAGTCGGCGCGGTTGCGCTGTACGGCACGTTGCAGTGCGTGCTTTTGACTGGCCAGTAGAGAACCCCATCGGCTAGGGACCTGCTCCCGGCGTTCTTGAGCCCGACGCTGGTCGGTCTGGAAGAGCGAGAAGTCGGTGATGCCCGCGTCCCATTCTACTTGGTCGGCATCATCGTCCGAGTCGTCGGCCCAGTCGTCGTATTCATACATGGACACGGGTGACAGGAAATGGGCAGCGGGGTCTTCGTTGATTTCATCCTCGAATGGATCACGACACGTCTTCTTCTGAATCCGATGTGGCATGGTGGCGGCGGGCGCAGATTGGAAGGATATATGTACTTGTCTCCGTGCATCAGCCGCAGTGCGCACGGATGTCGGTGGCCAGGTTAGAGTGCGCGGTGCTGGCACGAGCTTACTGTCGAGCCTCCTGGACACGGAAGGCGACGGCATGGTGAATAATAATAACCAGAGGCGATCGGGGTGCGTCGTGTGTGGATGTGGTTGGAGGAGGGATGAGTAATGGGTGCTGGAGAGGTGGGATCCAGCAGCCGGAGGGGCGTGTGGTTCGCTTTCCGAGGAAGTGCAGTGCAGCAGTCCACGAGCAGATGTCGAATGGGAATGGGGATGGGGATGCAGTGTCGCACGATGGAAGCTGTCGACGGAGGCCCGATGCGTGCCCGGCGCAACGGCCGGTCAGTGGTGGTGCTGCTGCTCTGCAGACGTGCAGCAGGTGGGAGTCGGCTTAGACTTTGAAGCTCCAGACGAGCATACCCTGGCCGCTCTGAACAAGTGAAGGCTCCGGCGTGTGGGGCGCACATCAAGTACATGTACTGTATATCCTGTATCCTGTATCCTGTCGACTGCGGTGTACTGTATCCTGTGCTCTCGTGATGGGCGTGGCGGCCTCGGCCGACGGGGAGTCATGATGCATCCATCACCTGCTGCGGCCTGGGAGATCAGTCATCGGGTGTGTGAGACATATCGGCGGCCTGGGATTCTGGGAACATACCTTACCGTACAGTACAGTAGGCAGCGCAAAGTGCACCTCCATCCGTCGAAGCTTAACTCCCCACGCCGTCGCGGCCATCATCGATGGTGCAGCAGGACTGGGAAGGCGTGAACGGCTGCAGGTACGTTGGCCCAAGTCGGCCTGGTCGGCATCATCGTACGTGGCCTGCACCGCGGTACACGCGCCTGCATCGCTAGCGTGGGCGTGCCATTCCTTCCACCCACCCCACACTAAGGTAACCATTCCTCCATCACAGTACCAGTGCACCTCACCTCCCAACCTGCTGCTGCCCCTCCGAACACCCATTGACGCCGCCACGGATTCCCCTCCGTTCTGCGCCGATTTCTCGTGCCAACCCTGCAGTCCCTCTGCGCCAAATGCCCCTATATCCCCATCAATCCACTGTCGCCATCCGCCGGCAGAATAGATAGAATGGGATGTTTCGAAACGGGCAAGCCGAGAGGAGCCACATCGTGATGATGATGATGATGATGATGATGATGATGATGATGATGACCAGAACTGCGACGTGGGCTGGGGAGGGGGAGGTGTGTGAGATGGGAGGAGGGTTCTGACCACCTTTTCCCTCTCCCAGGCCGACTTTTTCTTGGTAACCATATGGGTACTTGGGACTCTCGGTTTCTGAACGATGATCAGATGACGCCAATGCCACCAACCACCATGCGAGGTGGCGAATCTCGCCCGCCCGCCGCATACCTCCCTCTTCCCGCCCTGTGCACCGTGAATCTGTCATGCGATGCGATAGCGCGCGCCATGATGGCAGAACTTCTTTGATCCGTCCGAGGAGGGCATTCGCGCTCGAATTGGCTGGGTCCTGCTTGGTGACAGATGACACCCGGCACTCGGGGCGGTCGAATCCTCAGTATCAGCCTCCTTCCACCCAAATGGGGAGTCTACTGTATGACGAATAATAATAGATGACACCAACATCACCAAGCACGATGCATGATTGCTCTTCACTCCTACCGTGGCTTAGCCTTATGGACCCTGATTTATGATGCATTCCAATAGTGCAAGTGCGACTCGCCACTAAGAACCGCTCGAAGCATCATGCTTGGTACCTTACTTGATTTGGTCAAGAGATGACCATGATTACAGTACAGATCGTGCATGCATCCTCCAATGGAAAATTCTTCCGAACCCACGCCGCATCCATATCGATTACGGATCCCAGATATCAGCCCTATGCACCCAGAACATGCCACTGCTGCAACCTGCATCACAACCGCATTCCTCGACGTCCATTCGCCCATCGCCACCTCCCCAACTCAGCTCGCTGTGCCCACCTTGACCCCTCGCTCCTCGGCATCCATGCGGTAGAGACTGCTGATACGGGGATCATGCGGACCCACGTCGTACTTCGGTCGTTCCTCCGCTGTCAAATGCTCCGGGAGCACCGTGCGGCAAGTCAGCGCAAACCGCAAACATCCTTCCGGCACCACCTTGTGTTCCAGGTATTGCTGCATCTCGTAGCCTTCCATCAACACGATGTCGCCGTGGTTGAGCGTGACAGTGATCAAGTCAGAAGCCTTCTTGTTTCGCCTCTCGTACAATCCCAGCTCCTTCGGAATCTCCTTCCGACGGCGCTCAAATCTGGCTCTCTGTGCTCTGTCGGTGAGGTCGAATCGCTGGAGTTCTTGCCACGCGTTGAGTCGCTTCTGGTACATGTCGGGCCCGTCGATGCTGCCTGGGATTGGTCGCTCCTTGTTGAAGACGCCGTCCTTGGAGCAACCGACGTAATGGTTCCTTTTCATGCGCAGATGCATCTTCGCTTTGCCACCGAGTGACAGCGTGGAGATGCGAGGCCCAAGACCGGACTCGCCATCATCATGGTACTCGATCTTCTGGCCTTGTAGGTAAGCGAAGATGAGCAGCTCGTTGAACTCTTGGTGTCCTTCGGCAGCGAGGAAATTCTTCGAAGCCCAGTTCAAGTCAGCTTGGCATGCTCGAACAGGCCACGGGGAAGTCGTAAAGGGCAAGCTGGCGGCAGTGGCAACAAACTTGTAGGGCATGCCATAATTGATCGAGAAAGAAGTCATCAGATCTCCATCCTCAAATGCCTCAGGCACTTCGTCGCCGGCCTGTATCGCTTCCGACGAGCTCTCGTTCTGTAGTTGCGCCTCCCCAGCAGCTTCTTGGAGCTGACGAGTAAAGTCCCACGGGAGTTCTGCCTCCGCGTTCGTGGCACTGTTGCCTGCCACTTGAAACAGGTATGACTCTCGGCGTACCATTTCGAGGTCAGAAGCTCTCCGCTCACTCTCTGCCTCGACACGCTGCTGAGTCGCTTGGAATGAATTGTCCTCGGCCGAAACACACTTGCCGTTGAACCGTCTTCGCTCGAGGTGTAGGTCCATTCCTGGGACGTCGCTCTGCATGGCGGCAAACATCTCATCCGGGCCTCTGGGTTGACCGTTGATGGTTTTGTTCGAAACGGCATGTATGAACTTGCCACGGACGCCTTCCACTTTGTACGTGTAGACCTTGAAGCCGAGACGATGGCTCACGGACACCTCGACGCCTTGGTCCTTTTCATGCTTGTTTCTGGCCAGTGCTGGTCCGATCCCGATGTTATCGCCCACATTCTCCCAAGGACTCAAAAGCATCGCGGCCGTGACTGGTATGTGCTTCGGAAACTTCTGGTACGTACATGACGGATTCTCGCATTTCCATCCCTTGAAGAGACGTCGAGAACTGCATCGACCGCATTGAGGACAACAGATCCCGCGGGTGTTGATTCTGGTCAGATTCTCACCAACCAGTGTTTTGATATCGGGGATCGGAGGCCGCACGCTGAAGGGCTCTTGTTCGTTCGACCAGCGTGTCCTCGTGAGCAGAAACGCAGGGTGATAGTACATTTTGCCGTTTGGAGCATCCTCGCCATCAGGGAGCTTCCAGAACCCGTCACAATCTGCATTCAGGCACATCCAGCCGTTCAAGTACGTAACAGGAAAGCCGCGGTTGCACTGACTGCAGATGTTGACCGTCAACGGGCCGACAGAGTCGCACTCTTCTTTAGTGAGGCATTCCTCTGCTGGGGCGTACCAGGGTGGTATTGTCGGGTCCAGTCTCTCGAACCTGTACTTTATCGTAGTCCAAGATTTCATACCTTTGCCCAGTGTCTTCTCCGCCCACACAGCGACGGGCTTGTACCATCCAAGGACGTTGTAGCGATGCGGCATTTTACAGATGGCTTTCTCATAACCATTTCCGGCAATAATAACCACCGGGTTCTGATACTCAATGTCGTTCAAAACCGCCTGTACTTGCGACTCGGTCATCAGGTGATCTTTCTTCTGTAGCATCTGCCCGCTTGAGTCGCTTTCCATGCTTCCCCCGGCACGGGCTATGATGACGTCGCTGTCCATGTATTCACGACAGTGACCTGTAGCGTCGAAGAGGAAAGCATACACATGACGATCATTCTGGTGGCATCCGCTTTGCGGCATGCGGAAGTATGGAAGGGTCTCGTTCAGGGCTTGGCGGCTTTCAGCCCAGACTTCAGGTTTGCCTAATGGCTGCGGTTTTAGACCATGCGGCTCGCGATGGCTCAGCTTCTTCGACAGCTCTAACAGCCGCGGATCAAGGCCAGTCTCGTCGACACTGGTATTAATGTCTACCATATGTTGTCGATGAATGTTGGGCTTTGCTTTTGCACCCTGTCCAGAATTCCTCGCACCTGCTGAGGATCGTTCAGTTGGTTTGAGACTCTGTCTGATGACCTTCTTGTTTGCCTTTGTCGGACGTATTTTTAATGTCACCATTCCTGCACGACTCGAGCCCGCTGGTTGGGACAACGGACCTCTTGGAGTCTTGGCCTTTTTTGCAGCTCCAAGTTGCTCTGCATTCAAGCCCACCACATTACCATCCAGATCCATGCTGTGCTCGTCATATTCGTCATCAGAATTGGTCTTGAATGTTCCGGCGGGTGCTGTTCGTGTCTCTATCAGCTGCCGAAATCGCTCCACCGGCTTGACGGATCGCCGTACTCGAGGTCTAGGATTCGGCTGCTGATCAAATGTTGGGCCCTGGGCAATATCCATAAGCTGAGATTTGGTTCCGGTGCCACTTCTGGCGGGTTTTGCGTGACCATCCTGAAATGAAGCATCTCCAGGACCAGAGGCGGCATACGGAAAGGATTGTGCAACTTTAGGAGCAATCATCCCAGTTTTTACCAGAGCACTCGTGCCAGGTCCCACGTCAGCCAAGGATCCATAGGCAAAGGCATCTGTAAGATTCGTGGCACGAGCATGGGGCAAGTCGTTTGGGTAGTCAATTGAAACGCTTTCCTTCTCAGACAAACCGTCTGGAAAATCGGAAAGGGGTGAAGAAGCACTCGACTGTGGACTGTTATATATCGCGGGTCGCCGACGACCATGAAGGTCAAGCCCATTTTCTATTGCTGAGTGTCGTGGAGTGCTATAGCCTTGGTCAATTTCCTGGGATTTTGAGTGGGAGTAAGGCGCTGGTTGATCTGTAATTGACTGAGAAGGACCATTCGTTCCCTGGTCTTCGTGTAGAATAAAGTCCTGTATTGATTCTGGTGTTAGAAGCTGATCTTCGATTACAGTCCGCCCTCGGCCCTTAGAACCAATGGTCACAGGGGCCTTTGGTGATTGCTGCTGTTTGTTGGAGGACCATTGGGGAGACGAAGCAGGTCTTGGTGTCGTTGGTCGGCGTCGCCTCGGTCGCTTAGAGACAGAACTGCTCTTCAAAGACTGGTCAAAATCGACAGTAGGGTCTCTTCTGACCATTTGCGCACGGAACCCATCCGGGTCTTGTACCAGATTTTGTGCTGCAAGTCCACTTGGAGCGGATCCGGTCATCGCCATGACTACACTTGCACCAGCTGGAGCGCGACCTAATGCTTTACGCTTCTGAGTGATGCGTTGAGGAACAATACTTCTGTCATTATCGCTAGTCTTGCAGGCAGCACTTGTCGATCTCAGTGGGAGGTCCTCAGGCTCTGTTACGAGCGGCCGTCGACGCTTGGCTGGCGCCTTTGTGTCGGTGACCTCTGTGGACGATGTCGACTTGCGCTTTCTGCTGTCCTTTGGCGAACTCATAGAGTTGGGAGAATTGGCTCGCACCAAGGCGGAGTGACCATAAGCATTCAGTAATGAGTAGTTAATGGGGCGTTTTTTCCGCAAAGAAGTCCGCTCGCCAGGGATGACTGGGCGCGCCGAACTTGCCATCTTGAAGTAGCACAGTCGGACTCTTGCTAGTTGATTCGCGAGCGTGAGCAATCTCTGGATCTGAATCGATGTAGCGAACGAGTAGGATGTTTGTTGCTCCGCGAGGGTCTTAGGTGACTTTAGCCGTACGCAATGGCTATCCTAGCGCATGTGCAACCTCGAGGTGCAATCTCTGGAGGTTCGAAAGCTCTCAGAGTCAAGGTGGCAGCTTGACACTGCCCGCTCGTTCTCGTGCACTCGGATCAGAATTGGGCAATCGAGGTAGCTGAAGATGTTAACGCTTGGGTGGTATGCGGCTTGATAGAGTCACATGACGTCCTTCGCAAGGCGATCAGAAAGGTGAAGCCCAAAGCAAAGTTCATGACCGTTGCGGAAGGCGGGATTGGCCGAAAGCTTCCAAGTGAAGTTGTACGAATCGTGGACGAGGCGATTTCGATTATACGTATACTACTGGACGCTTTCAACCACTAGAACTAGTGCGTTGTCTACCTGTGTCAGCCCTGAGTCGACTTAGTTGCACGTATCGGTCTGCACAATAGCTTGGCGTGAAGTGCGAGCGGACCTCGGAACTGATGGTGGGTTTGCATCCGAGCTACCTTGTCTGTTCACATCCTTCTAGCTTCAAATATATCTATAGGTATCTTCGCTACGAGGCTAAGGACTATATACTCTATCCTCTTCTAATAGAGGCTATATAGAGTCGCTTAGATTCCTACTTATAACAAGCTATAACTCTACCTTCATCGACTCTACAATCCGTGAGCAGAGTTATCTATAATTCAATCTAATAATATAGTTCTCCAACCAATCTTTTAGCTCTTTGTACCACCAATCTTGTATACTATCTAGTATTCCATGTTTCCCAATTCCATACAGATCGACAAGAGAGTTACCAACGTCAGAGACAGAACAATAAAGGCTCTGCTAATCCCGCTTACCTTTCTCTTCTCCCAACAATCGCAACAAGTATCAGTATCGATGCAGCTATCCGCTACGATCCACCATACAGTCCGAACCCATGCTGAGTTTGCCGAACAAGATCTTCCACGAGATATAGATTTTATTGCCGTCTTAGAAAGTCTCTAGGACCGTGGAGCAGTTTACCAACGGTGTTTATCGAAATAAGATGCACGGGCGGGGACGCTAGACGGGAAAAACGCACAGACATACCCAAGTTCATAAATGTGACAGTTCTTCACCGCTGCTATGGTTTGAGGTCTCAATATATTAAGGAGGCAGTGACGTGTACGGTGCTCTTCTCGAAAGGCCAGACGCCCATTTCACCATTGAGTGCATTCAGAACCAGATAACAAAGGGTATTTTAACACGCTATGTAGAGCGCGTATCAAGTGCTACAAAGTTCTTGTCGAATTGGTCCGCACCGGCTCCCAGCTTCCTGTGCTTGAGCCATAGGCTGCCAATACTTCCGTGCAGTATGCATCCTGAAAGTGGAAGAGCACGACTACTAGAGAGCATGACGAGCCGTGGCGCAACGTGCATAGTCGCACTACCAGCGCTTTCGACTATTCGTTATCACGTCCTCTCGCAGAGTCGACACTCTTGGTGTATCTGGACCGCTCTGAGTCCGAGCGATTTGGAGTACGGACGACACGCAGCGTTACTCGTCGAGACACTGGGCCCTGCTACATTGCTTCTCTTTCTCTATTGTTCTTCTCAGTCTTCTGCTGGTGGAGAGTCCTGGAGGACGGGAATGGTGAGGATCAATGTCACGAATGAGCAAAGGCGCAGACAGAGCTGGCGTGCAGTCGAGTAAGCGAGGATACGAGGCCTCAGTCATCAAGCCCCACCAAAACTTTAGTAGGGTCTGCGACGAAGGCACGACGATACTCCGCAATCCGATGGGCAATAGTGGCGACGTCTTTGATGTTGTTAGCTCGCAGCTGCTTGACCAATGCAGCGAGGCCTTCCTTCCACCTCTTGTCCTCTTCGGGACTGCGAGCCGGCGTATGTTCCGTACCGATAAGGCGAAGCAGCTCATTGTCTGTGGGTTAGTAGCATCTGGTCAGTGTTCATGTTGTGGAGCAAGACTTGGGTTCGGGACAGACAAGCGGGCTGCGATCAAGAAGCAGCAAATATAACGTGTGGGAGGCTGTGTGATTTGCAACAACACATACCTGAAAGGGCCAACGAGCGAAAGTGCTGGTTCACGCATCTTTTGTCGATACAGCTGCCTCCGCTAAGTTCAAAAGGGCAGAGTGCAGTGTCCGGATCGATCTTGTGGCTGTAGGTTAGAGATTTGAACCCTCCTGGCACCACGTGCTCGAACTCCGGATGGAAACGATAGTCCTTGAATCGATGGAGTGGACTTTCGTATGGAGTATAGAAAGCCTTCGGCTTGGGCGGCTTCGATGTGTCAGTCTTCCAAACTACTCAGCCCGGAGGAGCTTTCACGTACCTCTAGAGCAGGCACGTCCAGCTCCTCCGTTTGCGGCTGGAGCTCTAGTGCTAGATCGTCGTCAACGGTCAAGTCGTCGCCGGCCAAGTCCTGCATGTTATTAGTGTCATCCGAACCATCTTCAGAGTCATCGTCCTCGTCTTCGGCTCCATCATTGGAGTGGTCTTGGGACTGAGCAACAGATACAGGTTGCTGAGTGGAGTCGGCATGGACGGAGAGAAGCTCAGGATCGGGCGCGATATCAGAATTGGCTGAGTCATCGCTGTCCGAGGAAGAGGCATCGGAGGTGTCCATGGCATCATCGCTGTCATCTTCTTGATCGTCATTAGACGCCACGGCATCAGTCAAGGTCTGTACAACTGGCTCTGAGGCAGCAGCTGGCACCGGTTGCTCGTAGATGGCATCCAAGTCGTCGTCATCGTCGTATTCTACGCCGTGCTCGGTACGAACACCAGTGCTCTGTTGCTCTGCCAAACTCCACACAGCGTTACGGTCAGCTACAGGGCCAGGTTTGGACTGTTCTGTTTCCCTCTTGTCAACCAATTCGTCATCAAATGGGCTGATGTTCTGATCGTTCTGTGATGGAGGGTCCCTTCCAATAGCCGCAGACCGCGAGTTGATTCCTGCTGGCTGAGGCACGAAGGGCAAGGATTCTGAAACGTTCCCAGCGCTGTCTTCGCCATACAAGTCCTCATCATCCTCGTCGTCAATCTCATCGGAATCGTATTGATCATCGAGATACGCCTCAGATCGTGGTGCTGCTGGAATTTCTTGAGACAAGCTGCCGATGTCGTTGGTAGTGGCAGCGACGGGATATGCAGATTGCGGTTGGGCCTGGGCAGCGCTGCCAGTGTTTGCAGCATTGAGCTTGTTTCGTTGTGCTTCGAGCTCTGCCAGCCGTCGACGCAGAGTCTCTTTTTCCTGTTCGCGTGCCAATCTCGCAGAGGTAGAGTTTGTCGAGGATGGACGTTCCGTAGGATCAACGACAGCAGACTGCTGACTCAATGACACGGTTGGGTCGATTGCTGGCTCCTTGGCCATTGTCATGTCCCCAGGAGTCGCGACTTCAGATGCGAGAGCTGTGGAGGAAGCGATGACTTGGTCAACTGCATCGACAAGGGCTTCCTCTCCTGTTCCCAAGAATCTGCCCTTGCCACTTTTCTTGCGCCTCTTTTCAGCTTCCGCAATCTGACGCTTCGCTCTCTCAATCTCGTCTAGCTTGCGCTGAAGATCGGCATTGGGAGTGCCAATTGCGGGCGTTGCGGGCGTCGAAACGCCTGCCGCCGGCCGCTGCTTCAGACTGGAATTCGCGTGCGGTATTTGGTCCTGCCCGTCCTCTCCTGCATCGTCATCCTCCTGCAGGTCCATCGCATCGAGATCTTCTTCATCGCTGCTGACTTCGATCACATAGCGATCTTCGTCTGTGCTCTGGCCGAAAGGATGTTTCGGAGTGCTTAGCCCGTCAGCAATCCGCTCACCAGCACTCAGGGGTCGCTGAGCCTGTTTGATCGGTGGCGCGAATGCAATTGGGGCTGGAGCGAAGCTAGCAGACCGACTTAGGATAGGCCGCGGGGAGACCACCTCCGGCTGAGACGCAGCCATGGTCGTGAATAGTCCTGGCAGTCCAAAACCACGATTCAGAGTTGGAGATGCCGAGGGGACAGGTGGTTGCACCGCTGAGCTCCGTGTGATGGCGACACCATTGGACTTGGTATCAATCGCGGCCTCTGCTGACGCTCTGGCAGCAGCCTCGACCAAACCAGCTTCAAGGCCAGTATTGTTTGCAGGCTTTGGCGAGGTAGGGTGAGTGTCGAGCTTAGCCATTGGGCCCGATGGGAGGCCAGCATCGCTAGATAACAGCTTCGCTTGTTGCTTCGCCGCTTGTTCAGCTTTCAGCTTCTCGAGCCTCTGGCGGATCAAGTCATTCTTGTCCTTTGTGAGCCCAGCCGGGCGTGGGTTAGCCGGAGCAGTCACACTTTTCGACGGCTGCGGACGTGGGTCAACTGGAGGAGTGACGGTAGTAGTCGCATCCGCATCCGCAGCCGCAGCTGCAGCGGCGGGTGGTGTAGCAGAGTTGGCCGATGCTTCAGCTTTCTTATTCTTAGCAGCCTGTAACTTCGCCAGATACTCACTGCGATTCTGGGGCGTGGGCGCTTTGGCAGGTTTTGGCATTGACGTCTTTCGAAGTTGTGGAGAAGGCTGCGCCAGTTGTACGCCTTGCGGAGTTGCAGCTTTGCTTGCGGACGGCATTGGCAGATGCAGCTGCTCGTACATCCGCCTCAAGATCTTGGTGTCGCCCAGCTCGCGCGAGAAATAGTCGAAGCCATAGCCATTCTTATGCATCTCGAGAATGAAAGCCTTGGCAGCAGCATCTTTGCCTGGTGCTGGCTGAGCCACATTACCATTAACAGGCGCCTTCGCGTTTGCTCGAGAGGTTGGGCCAGCTGCAGTAGACGACGGAGTTCGCGGCAAGGGGCCAGGTCTTGGAAGCAAGTGGCTTTGTTGCGAGCCACGTCGATCGGCCTGCGCGCCGGGCCCATGAGGGAGCGGACTCCTACTACGCTTCCGCGGACCTTTCGGCGGCGTTCTTAAGAAGTCGCGTGCTCTCGGCGCCTCTTCCATTTCTCCTTCTTCCACCTCGCCATCTTCTTTGTCCATGTCCACATCCATCCCTTCCCCACGCGGTTGAACACTCGGAGATGCGGTGTGAGCGGTGGGCGGAGGTGGCGCGGTTGGCCATGTCGACGTCGGCGCGGCCGGAGTCGCAGCAGGCGAGGGACCAGCGCCAGGCACGAGTCCCTGCTGGATCATACGCACAATGGTCGCGAACTGCTCAGGAGTGACGCCGGCCAACGCGCTCATGTCTAGACCCGCGGGGATGCCATTCTGCGGCGCTGCCATCGGCGGCTGCAGGTTCGGCGTCGGCGCCGCGTGGGTCGGGGGGTGTGTGTGGTTCTGCGAACTGCTCTGCACCTGCCCAAACTGTGACATGGTCAAGAACGAGTGAGATGATGACGCACAGCTGCCGTGAGAGCGCAGCTACTCATCGTCGAGGGAGGGAAAGGGTGATGGAGATCACACACACATGCGTGTTGTGAGTGGCACTCGCAACAGGCAGGAGCAGGAACAGGCACGCAATCAGGCACTCTGCGTCTTCGCGAGCACGACGTGACGTGTCGCGATGGGAAGCGTTGGTGAGGGAGGTCGGCGATAGAGAGAGGCAGAAGTCTTTCATCTCACCAACGACTGGTGAGGTGTGCGAGCACTCTCGAAAGCTTAATCAGCCCGCATAGATGGCTGCCGCCGGCCATGGCACTTCCTTCCGAAGCCATTTCCGCACCTTCCCTAACACGGTACACTGTTTACACTTGGGCGCGAACCTACAACCGCCCGCCCGCCGCATTGTGCTTTCTCTGTCTGGGGCCCGTATTGTACATATCACCGCCGACACGGCACTGCCCTGGACGAATCTTGTAATTTGTGTACGATTTCTCGCGTGGATGACGCCGCCACGATAATACGAATCGCCGCCTGGTTGCGCGTTGGGGAGAGACGCGCGCGTGCATTCACAGGACCGGCCCAGGCACAGGCACAGGCACAGGCACAGGCACAGGCACACCGTAGACATGAGCGCGCAGGCGCAGAACGGCCCACGATGGCGGAATGGCCCATTTGGAGCAGGTCGCGACACCCCCTCCCCCGGCCCTCCTCCTGGACACGCGCGCTCGAAGTCGAGCATCATGCATAACGCCTTCACTTCGCCCACTCCGAACGGCGACACGCGGCACCAATCCATAACAGACTTTGGCTTCGATGGCCTCGGGCGGCCAGACGCACATCGCGTGCGAGCCGGCTCGCTCAGAAATTCTACACCCGCAGGCACATTTGCACCCAAGTTCTTCAGGCACGAAGACCCGGTTGGTGCGGCAGAACGAGTTCGGGGCATCGACGGCGAGAACGACTTCTCCGGCAAGAGATATGTCTGGCTCAGACACCCGGACGCCGCCTTTGTGCGTGGCTGGGTGGTGGAGGATCTGCCCGACGACATGCTGAATGTGCAATGTGACGATGGCAGTCAACGACATGTTCCAGCCGATAGTGTAGATAAGGTCAACCCGGCGAAATTCGACAAGGCCGACGATATGGCGGAGCTCACACATCTGAACGAGCCCAGCGTGGTGCACAATTTGCAGCAAAGATATCTCGCAGATTTGATCTACACCTACTCTGGATTGTTCTTGGTCACTGTGAATCCTTACACGCCTCTTCCAATCTATGGCCGCGATTACGTGAACATGTACAAAGGCAGGAGTCGAGAGGATACGAGACCACATATATTCGCCATGGCAGACGAGGCATTTCGGAACCTGGTCGACGAAGGCACCAATCAGTCCATTTTGGTTACAGGAGAGTCGGGTGCTGGCAAGACCGAAAATACGAAAAAGGTCATTCAGTATCTGGCCGCCGTTGCGACATCCGACACTCCGAGGGCAAAGTCTGGAGGACGCCAGCTCTCAAATCTTTCAGAACAGATCCTCCGCGCCAACCCAATCCTGGAAGCATTTGGAAATGCACAGACGGTCCGGAACAATAACTCTTCGCGCTTCGGAAAGTTCATCAGAATTCAATTCGGCCGAGCTGGGCAGATCGCTGGGGCCTACATCGACTGGTATCTACTTGAGAAGAGCAGAGTGGTCCGTCTGAATGCTCACGAGCGCAATTACCATGTGTTCTACCAGCTGCTGCGAGGCGCCAGCCAGACCATGCGACGAGATTTCATGATCGACGGAAAAGATGTCGATGACTTCGAGTACACGAAGCACGGCAACGACATCATCGCCGGTGTATCAGACCAGGAGGAGTGGAATACTCTGCTCGAAGCATTCCACGTCATGAACTTTTCAGACAAGGAGCAAAGGGACATCTTGCAAACCATAGCTGCAGTCCTTCATCTCGGAAACATTACAGTCATGAAGGAAAGCTTGCGAGCTGATCAAGCCGCACTTTCTCCCGAAGCCACAAAGTCTGTCGCATATGCCTGCGAGCTGCTGGGCATCAGTCACGAGCCATTCGTGAAAGCTCTCTTGCATCCGCGGGTGAAGGCAGGACATGAGTGGGTGGAGAAAGTACAAACACCTGAGCAGGTTCGCCTCGCCATAGATGCACTGGCCAAGGGCATTTACGAACGCGGCTTCGGCAATCTTGTTGATCGCATAAACAAGCAGTTGGACCGCACTTCATCTGGGGCGTATGACGACGATACTTCCTTCATTGGTGTGCTCGATATTGCTGGCTTCGAAATTTTTGAGGACAATAGCTTCGAACAGCTGTGCATCAATTATACAAATGAAAAGCTACAGCAGTTCTTCAATCACCACATGTTCGTGCTTGAGCAGGAGGAGTATGCACGCGAACAGATTGAGTGGAAATTTATCGACTTTGGGCGAGACCTGCAACCTACGATCGACCTGATCGAAGTGACCAATCCCATCGGCATCTTCTCCTGCCTGGATGAAGATTCAGTCATGCCCAAGGCCACAGACAAAAGCTTCACCGAGAAGCTACACTCGCTATGGGATCGCAAGACTCCGAAGTATAAACGCTCCCTCCTCAACCAAGGTTTCATGCTTACCCACTATGCTGCCGAAGTCGAGTATTCCACCGAAGGGTGGCTGGAGAAGAACAAGGACCCGTTGAACGACAACGTCACACGGCTCTTGGCTCATTCCACCAACATGCATATTGCCCATCTTTTCACTGACTGCGCAGAGTTCGACGACAGCGATGGCGCAGCTCGTTCGCGCGTGAAAAGGGGACTCTTCCGTACAGTGGCGCAAAGGCACAAGGAGCAACTTTCTACGCTGATGGCGCAATTGCATTCCACACATCCGCACTTCGTGCGCTGCATATTGCCCAACCACAAGAAAAAGCCCAAACAGTTCAACGCCTCCCTGGTGCTCGACCAGCTCCGCTGTAATGGTGTTCTGGAAGGCATCCGAATTGCAAGGACTGGATTTCCCAATCGGCTTCCATTTGCTGAGTTCCGAGCACGCTATGAAGTGCTATGCCAGAATATGCCGAAGGGTTACATCGAAGGACAGTCGTATTGCAAAATCATGCTCGAGAAGCTCAACCTGGATCGCAGCTGGTACAGAGTCGGTCTTACCAAGGTCTTCTTCCGTGCTGGTGTCCTTGCAGAGCTCGAAGAGAAGCGCGATGCGCTCATTCGTGATATTGTGGTGCGCTTTCAGGCTGTGGCTAGGATGTATGTGCAGCGGCGCATCTTCAAGAAGCAGCAATATCGAGCTGAGGCCACGCGGGTCATACAGCGGAACTTTCAGGTTTACTTGCAGCTGCAACAGAATCCATGGTGGCAGCTATTCGTTCGCATGCGTCCGCTGCTGGGCGCTACCCGTCAATCCAACGAGGTGAAGAAACGAGAGGAAGAAATCAAGAAACTACATGAAAAGATGGTCGAAGAGGAAGCACTGCGTGCCAAAGTCGAGGACGAGCGTCGACGGGCGGAAGCTGAAATTCAAAAAGTGCAGAAGACTCTTGAAAGCGAGCGTGCACTAGCGCTAGACAAGGAGGAAATCTTCCGTCGACTCCAGCACCGAGAGACAGAACTCACGGAGAAGCTTCAAGGCGCCCTGGAGGACCAGGATCACCTCGAAGAGCAGATCGATGAGCTCATAGCCGCACGAAAGATCGCGGAAGAGCAAGCGGAGGAGCGTCGCAATCAGCTGGAACAGGCTGGTCAGATCATCGACAAGCTGGAGACCGAGAAGAATGACTTGGTCGACAGGATAGCGGAATTGGACGCTCACCTTGAAGAGGTTGAGAAGACGAAGTCTATGAGGAGCGAGCAAGAAGAGGTCTTGCAACAGGAGATACGCATGCTCCAAAGTCAGCTCGGTCTGAGAGAGAGAAAGCTCCAAGATCTGGAGGCCAAGTTGCTCAAAACCGACCAAGATCTGGACCTCAAACTCTCCACGGCGAACAAGGATCTGCAAAACGCTCGCAAGCAGGTCAAGGATCTCGTCGACGAAAACAAATCGATTCGCCGACAAATGTCCGACCTGTCATCGACTTCTACCAGCTTTGAAGACCTGATCAAGCGTAAAGACAGCGAACTTTCCATCCTGAAGACTGATATCAAGCAGTACCAAGATGATCGTAAGCGCTTCGAAGATGAGAAGCATGCCCTCACCACCAAGCACGACGGCATCCAGAAACGTTTGAGGGATGTACAGGCTGAGACTGAGGTCTTGCGATCACAGCATGCTCAGCTACAAAGAGAAGCTGCTGATGCGAAAAGAGCTTTGGAAGAGCAGACTTCCGCCAATGAGCAGGTGGAAATGCTCGAGGCTCAGCTCCACGATGTCAAAGGAGAGCTGTACCAAGCACAGGCTGATCTCAGCCGTGAACAGCAATCCCGAGATGACGTGAAGCGGATTGCTGCTGCTGAGTACGAGGGCCTCAAGCGAGATTACGATTCACTCCACGAGTCCAAAGTCACCGTGGAGAAGGAGATGTACAGTCAATCTGACCTTACCCGTCGTGCCACTGCCGCGCGTGAGGCTGCGGAGAAGGAGCGTAAAGAGTACCAGCATGAGCTGCAAACCTTGCGCAAGAATTTCATTCAGCTGCAGGAAGAGAAGCTCGAGGTTGAAGCCGCCATAGAGCGCGATGTCACTCGCAAGGCGAACGAGCGACACGCCATTGTGCGCAAGGAGCTTGACGAGAAAATCAAATTGAATGAAGAGCTGGACGCCGAGCGATCCCAGCTATCCGCAGAAGTGCAGCGCCTCAAGCGCTTCATAGCAGATTCGGAGAATTTCAAGTTACATCATGATCAAGAGAAGCAGCGCCTTGAGCGCGAATTGGTAACAACGAAGGGCCGCCTGACAGCATCGGAAAACGATAATAAAGCATTGATGAACAAGATTCAGCAGAAGTCTCTGGACATTGCTCGATCAAACAGCAAGGTCAATGACACGCAACGAGGCCGCATTGCACAGCTCCAAATGGAGAAGACCAAGGTTGACGATGAGGTCAAGAAGTTGCGTCGTCAGCTCAACGACTCCCAATTGACGATCACCTCGTTGGAAAAGCAAAAGGAAAAGCTCGCTCTTAGCCTCGAAGATCTTAACCACGAAGTCGAGCGCGAACACAAGACGACCAGGAACGCTGAACAGCAGTACTCCACGGTCGGTCTGCAGCTGGCAGAAGCGAACCGTAAGCTGGAGACGGAAAGGACGATGCGCAGTCAGGCACAGCAGAACAGCAAGACGCTGCAGAAGTCGCTGGATTCAGCTCACAGAGAGATCACCGAAGCTCATGAGCACCTGAGACTACTTCGGAAGATTTTTGACCCCGAGAGTGGCAAGCTTCCGCAGATGGATGGAGCTAAGCCTGACATCAAGCAGACCATCGATCTCGCACAGAAGCTGGAAGCCTCCGAGCAAGCTCTTCGGCTTGCCACCGAGCGCTTTTCTCGAGCGGAATCTCAGTTGGAACAGCTTCGAGCGCAGTACTCGGAAGACCTGCAGGAGAACGAGAATCGCCATCAAAATTCCAAGCGAGCCTTACTTGAAGAGCTGAACCCTAGCCAGGTCAACTCTCGCTCATCACCGGGCGCTGGAGCTTTACGTCGAGAATGGGACAACCGCAAGACCTGGTCGCCTGCAAATAACAGTGCGATTCACACTCCAACCAGCCAGCGGCATATCAGCAAAGCTAGCCAAGATTCTGCACACTCTGACCGTACTACGGACACATTGACCTTCAACAATCGCATGGATCTCGCTGCTGAAGTGGAGGAGCTGCAAACTCAATTGCAGATGTCTGAGATGCAGAACCGTCACCTACAAGCTCAGCTTGGCCGAAGTCCGTTGAAGAGTGACTGGTCGGAGGAGTCTCCCTCGATGCGTAGGGTGCAGAAGCTCGAACGGGAGAACTTCCGTTTGCACGATATGCTTGATGATTCCGCCAAGAGAGTTTCGTCTCTTGAGCAAAGCATTCGTGCTGGGCAACTCTCATTGAAGGAGGTTCAAACCAAGAGTCATGAGGAGCTGTACGACCTGATCAACTCGCAAGAACAATCCCGACGATCACTGTTGACGTCTCACAATGCAGCAATCTCGGAGCTCGCGGAGGCTAAGACCTCTTTCGACGAGATCAAGCAGTATAAGGCCAGCGTCGAGATAGAGCTTCGTGACGCTAAGTCTGAGCTCGCTGACTTGCAATATGAGCGCGAGCAAGAGGCAGCGAATCACTCCCAGCTGCTTCAGGAGTTCTCCGATATGCAGATCAGACTTGACGCAGAGACTTCCCGTTCGGAGGACCTCATGTCCAGCATGAATCTCTACAAGGCTCGAGCTGACGAGTATTTCGAGAAGCTCGAGCAGGCAGAAATCGCTGTACTGAAGGCATCGCGAGCAGAACAATTCGCCAAGTCTCAAGCCAAGGAGGTGGAGGAGACGTGTGCGACGATACTTTCAGAACGCAAGCAAATGGACGAACTCGTCGAGGACCTGCAACGTCAAGTGCAGCAGTACGAGGAGAAGGTGGAAGACATTTCCACCGACCTTGAAAATGCAATGTCTGGCAAGAAGCGTCTTCAGAACGAGCTTGAAGACTACCGCTCACAACGTGCCAAGGACATCGAGGACAAGGAATCCACTATGGAGCAGACTCGCAGAAAGTACCAGGCTGAGCTCGCGACGCTCAACAACGAGCTGGAGGTGGAGCGCGACAATGTTATTCATGCTCGTGGTGAGAATGGCCGTCTTCGCGACGAGCTTGAGGAGCTACGCAACAAATGGGACGATGAGGTTCTCAACAGCTCGACTTGGGCCAAGGAGAAATCACGTCTTGAAATTGCTCTGCAAGGACTCTCTGACTCTCGAGATGAAGCTGTCAGTGCACACAACGAAGCTCAAAGCAAAATTGTGGAACTCCTTGGCCAGGTTCGTGGACTTCGGACCAACATCGACGACACTGCCGCGGAGCGCGATATGCTCATTAAGGAGAAGAAGGGTCTCGAGGCAAGGCTTGCGGAAGCAGCAGAGCGGCTCAATGACCTAGCCAATGATGGCTCGCCTTCTAAGCGGTCTGCTGCATCGACGGACCGGGAAGTTCTTGAGCTGAAGGCTAAGCTTGCACAGCAGGAGGACATTGCCGCCGCCGCTGTTGGCAAAATGCGGCGCGCTGAAGCGTTGGCTCAAGAAGTGTCCAGGGATATTGCGAATGAGCGCGACAGCAGCGTTCAGCTCCACCGCGAAAAGGCAGCTCTGGAGAAGAGTGCCAAAGAGCTTCAGCTCAAGTGCATTGAGCTTGAGACCAAGGGCTACTCGAGCGGTAGTCAGGACGTTCGATATCTGCACGGCCGAATACAAGAGGTAAGCATATCGCACAGCACCATAACCAAGTACCAACGATCACTGACAGCCAAACGTGCAGCTCGAATCTCAACTCGAAGATCTTGAGAAGACCCGCACCACCGAGGCTCGCAGTGTGCGCAGCGTCGACCGGACAGTCAAGGACCTCCAATCCCAAATCGAACGTCGTGAGAAAGCCGTTACAATGCTCCAAGACGATCTCAACCGATCCCGGGACAAGATCTCCAACCTGCTCCAAACCATCGACGAACTTCAACAATCCGACTCCACCGCCCAACTCGCGGGTAAACGCGCCGAGCGCGAATTGCGTGAAGAGAGGGAGAAGAATCTCCGGCTCGAGCGGGAATTGGAACGTATGGGGGCCGTGTCACGCGCGGATCGGGAGAGCGTAAGGAGAAGCGGCACGCTTGCCGCCCTCAGTGATTCCGGCATGATGGGGGCTCGTTCTAGGAGAGGCAGTAGCGTGGCGCCGAGCACGAATGGTGAGGTCAAGATCGATGTGCCGCAGAGGAAGAGTTCTTTGATCAAGGGGTTTTTATAGATGAGAGCGGAGTCAATGGCGTTCTCGATGGCGTTGAGAATGAACAGCATGAGAAGAGAGCGAACGTCAAGGGCCGTGTCACGTTGAAGAGCGAAGCTTTTCTGTAGGGCTGAAGGAATGTTGTGATGTCAACGCCTTTACTGGAGCACGGCTGGCTGGGTGGTGGGTGGGACAGGGTACAGGGATTTGGAACGGGTTTCAGGCTGAGACACGGGTCTGTATTTTTGGGTCTGGGTCTGCTTGTCCGCACGATGTATAGTTTGGTATAGGGTGCATAGCAACAGCTGCTTTCGGCAGTCGTTTCGAAATCATCGTATGGAAGCGTAGTTGGTGCTTGCCGAGCCGTATGGCATCCCGGCCAATGCTGCTCCATATGGGTAGAGGACGAGAGGCTGTCATGGTGAGCCGGCGAGGCTAGACGTGCTGCTTGGTATCTTCACAAGTGCAGTGAGGAGTTGGTGACGAGGCCGTTGCGGATGGTATGAGTGAGGGTGTCGTATGTGTTCTGGAGTTTAGTGAGGTACGTCAAGGCTATTAGTTAAGGCCAGCCTTGGAATTAGTGAAGCGCGCACGCGTCGCACGAAAGTGGGTCCGGTCGCGCTTGGTTGTCGCGCTGGGAACATGGAGCTTCCGCTCACCAACTGCACGTTATAACGGCGCATTCGAGGCCGCTTCTGACAAGCGGTTGGCGCATATTGCTGGCGAGTCGAGAGGTATGCACGCATGCCGTCTCTGCTGCTCTGACACTTACACCTCACCGTAACGACAAGCCCCGCCAACATGCCACGCGCCTCCAGGAAACGAGCATCGAAGCCGGTCGAGGAAGAGGTGGTGGACGCAGAGGTGGAGGTGGAAGAGCACCCGTCTGTCGACAACGATGAAGGGAGCGATGTGGGTGAAGGTGCGCGCGGCGTTCTAGAGCACAACGAGGCCATAACGTGGAGAGCGGGCAAACCGATACCAGTCGCCATTTTACTGCCCCGGCTGCAAGCATTGGCTGAGGAGTTGCGCTCCATCGAACAAGGAGATGTCTCGAGTGAGGTGCTGCAGCCGAAAGCTGCCGAGCTGGTCAATACTCAATTGCTGGACCACAAGGACTACGGCATTCGGGTGTACACATTGCTGTGCATCGTGGAACTATTCAGAATCATGGCTCCCAATGCGCCCTTCAAGCAAAGCCAACTGCTCAAGATCTTCGACATCCTCGTCAAATCCGTTGTTCCCGCTCTCGCCGACCCAAGTCACGCATACAATGGAGAGCACATGGCCATTGTCACATCCCTGGCAACGGTCAAGAGCATTCTGCTCCTCTCCGATCTTCCCGGGAGGGACACCCGACTGAAGGAATTGTTCACTCATTGTTTCGATATCATGGCTGGAAACATACCAGCCAGCGATCGTGAACTGCTCTCCAAAAACGTCGAATTCAGTTTCACTGGCATGCTATGTGCTCTGGTGGATGAATGCGACCAGTTGCCCACTGAAGTGACGGATGTCATTCTAGCTCAGTTTCTCAGGGCGGATCCAAACGCCACTACTACGAAGAAAGGGGAACAAGTTCCGTCCGAAGTCCTGAGGGAAGTCTCTCCTGCTTACAACATGGCGAGGTCCATCTGCAATACTTGCGAAGAGACGATGATTCGTCAGATTGGCTCGTACTTCAACTCCGTCCTCATCGATGCATCCTCTGTCGCCGGAAGCTCCAAGCCTGCCAAGACAAACGGCAGGAAACGAACCTATGACGAGAGCGAAGATGAGGACGACTCCAGTGTGCTGGTGCAACCATCTGACGAGGACCTTCAAGAAGTCGCCAAGGCACATCGACTGTTGCGCGAGCTGTGGAGGGCTTGTCCCGCAGTCATCCAGAACGTCATCCCACAGATCGAGGCAGAAACGGCTGTCGACAATGTGCCGTTGCGAGTGCTCGCAGTGCAGAGTGTAGGGGACATGATAGCCGGCATTGGAGCAGCGGGTCCGCCGCCACCAGTCCCTCTCGTCCCAGATGCATACCCGTCCCAAAGCCTTGACAGCTTTGCCACTCCTGTACACTCGAACATTCTTCTCACTCCCGCCGCACCGCAAGCGTTCTCCACCGCATATCCTACCGCATATCAGGCATTCTACGATCGGCATCGAGACAAGGCTCCTCAAGTGCGAGCGGCCTGGGCTACTGGAGCTGGACGCATCGTTCTTACCTCTGGCGGCGGGAAGGGTCTAGATTCAGACCAGGAAACCAAACTTCTCCGTTGCTTTGCTGATATGTTGGCAGATCAGGACGAGAGGGTGCGAGCCGCCGCCGTGCAAACTTTGGTGCAGTTCGACTTCCACTCGATCATAAATAAGCTATGCCCCGCAGGCGGCCTCAAGAAAGAAGGATCCATTCTCGCCAACCTCACCACTACTTGCGTAGTGGATCAGAAACAGACAGTCTCAATCACAGCAACTGAGCTTGCGGGTCGAATTTGGGGAGTGGCAGCAGGGGCCATAGTGGAGGGCGATGAAAAGATCCGGGAACTGCTTGGCGGCATCCCATCCGCAATCCTTCGAGGCAAATACAAGAACAAAGCTTACCTCAACCAGCTCATTGATCAAGTGGTGGTCGAATCTCTTCTTCCACCCGGGTATCCGCCTATCAAGTCGAAGAAGGAATCCAGGGGCGATTCGCAACGTGTACCTGACAGCCAGGGCGCACAAGAGCGAGCACCGAACCCCGACAAGATCAGAGTGGCCCGTATACTTGCGCTCGTTCGCGACCTGGACGGCAATGGTGCCAAGGCTGTCTTTCTGGGCTCACTCCAACGTCAAGTCCAGTTGTCGAAGTACGTCAAGACAGCTTTGGACGCGTGCGAGAAGATTGGTGCAAACACCAAGACCAAGGAGAAGAAGGCTGAGAAAGAAGTTCTGCAAAAGCTCGTCAAGGTCATGGCCACTGCCTTCGCCGAACCGGAAATAGCTGCCCACGAACTTACTCGCTTCCTTGAACACTACGAGCGCCGCAATTATGCCCTGATGAGGTTTTGCGTCGACCCGAGCAGCGATCATAAAAAGGTCAATAACGCTATCAGAGAGCTAAAGACTCGCATATCACAGTCGCCAAGCAACATAGTCGAGTGCATGGACACCGTGATGCATCTGCTGCACATCAGCTCGTTCCTCGTATACAACAGAAGCCACGTTCCAGCAATTGTCGAGTTCTCGCGGACCGATGAGGCGGGACTGGGACAGACTGCACACGAAGTCTTGAAAGACATATCCGCCAAGGCACCTTCAATATTTGAAATACACGTCCGTGAGCTTTGCGAGACTCTGAAGGACCAGGCGCCTTCTGCGACATCACCGAACAATCCCAGCGCTGCCGACACCCTGAAAGCTTGTGCTGGATTCGCTCGACAGTTCCCTCAGAAAATGCCTAAAGAGCGTAGTTTCTACCAAGCAATGGCCAAGTTCGCGAAGTACGGCAGCTCACCGACTGTCGTCAAACATGCCATTACAGTCATTGTCGCTTCTGCTGATAAGAAGGAAATGTATGTCAAAGACATTTTGAAGCATAGCCTTACGGACTTTGCGATTGGGACGGACGGCTATCTGGCAAAGCTTGCGGCCCTCAGCCAGCTGAGCCTCCTTGCGTACAAGCAGTTGGAAGATCAGCATGAGGCGATACAGGAAGTTCTCTCGGAGGCTCTGAAAACCAGATGTTCGGCAGAAGATACAGATCCGTCCTGGACGGAGGACATCGATGATGATCTTCAAGCGAAGCTCCTCGCGCTCAAGGCGATAACAAACCGCTTGAGAGGGAAGGTTTCAGACTCGGAGGCCGAAGAGACAACTGAGCAAATCGAGCGCTCCGCGGAGCAGGTGCTGAACATTCTCAACAGTATCGTGAAGAAGGAAGGCGAGCTTGCCGGAAAAAGTCGGCCAACGCCTGCTCACTACCGATCACGACTCCGGCTGGGTGCGGCAAAACTCATCCTAAAGCTTTGCAGTGACAAGACCATCGACTCGACATTCTTGCCCATAGATCTCATCGGCCTCACCAAGGTTGTGCAAGATCCTCTCTCTCAAGTGCGTAGCGGCTTTAACGCTACGCTAAGGAAGTATCTCGGCCAAGGCAAGCTCAATCACCGCTTCTATGCTCTCTTGTTTTTGTACGCGTGGGAACCAGAGAAGCCTACGAAGGAGGCGACCTCGACTTTCCTACGGGCTCGTGCTATGAACTTTGCCAAGAACAACTCGCCGGTTATGGAGAGTGTTTTCGCATACTTCCTCAGCTTGCTTGCACACCACGAAGACTTCTCTCGCGCAGCAGAGGACCTACCGGAC
The DNA here is from genome assembly GCA_026120125.1 of Pseudocercospora vitis. NCBI lineage: Eukaryota > Fungi > Ascomycota > Dothideomycetes > Mycosphaerellales > Mycosphaerellaceae > Pseudocercospora > Pseudocercospora vitis. The sequence goes on along the minus strand of JALRML010000003.1, from coordinate 29,640 downwards.
TTCATTGATTACATTCTTTTCTTCCTGAAGACTGTTGCTACGGAGCAGAATCTCGGCACTCTTTACGCCATCACACGACGGATCAAGCAAGTGGAAGACGCAATTACGCCAGAAACCAAAGAAAATACCTGGACGATTGCCGACCTGTCCGAAGGGATCATTCGCATCTATGAGCAAATGCAAGGTTGGTCGCTGCAAGCGCCTTCGAAGCGGCCGAACCTGCCTCGACATATATATCAACCTATAGTGGATCGAGACCTTGCCAATGAAGCGGCTGAGAAGAGCTATGTCCCAGAGGACCTTGCCGAGGGGCTTGATGATCTAGTCAAGAGCCGGTTGAGGTTGAAGAAGCGGAAGGCGGTGGATGGAGATGGGAAGAAAACCACAAAGAAGACGAGGATTTCTAGTGTTGAAGAAAAGACACTTGCGGTGCGCAACGGGTCAAAGAGCGAGCGCAAGAAAGCCAAGGTCGCAAAGCCGCCCAAGCGTAGAGCCAGCGACGAGGTTCCAGCCTCAGAGAGACGTAAAAGCACCCGTGTCTCAAACGCGAAGTCATATGTCGAAGAGTCGGGCAGTGACGAAGAAGAAGTCGAGCGATGGGACGCTGACGACAGCTCTGATGAGGACGAAGAAGCGAACAAGGAGAACATGTCCTCGACGCCGCCGACGAGCGATCCATTACACGGACCGCCTCATACGAACGGGGTGAAAGAGAGCACCCCAAAGCCCACGCCTAAGGCCACCCCTAAGCTGACGCACAAGCCAGCAGAACGAAGTCGGGCGACCAAAGAGAAAGCGCCGAAGCAGAAGAAGGCAGCAGCTGTGAAGAATGAGCTGCCTCCAAGAACGGGGCGAACAACCAGAAGTGCGAAGAAAGAGAAAGACATTATGGACATAGTCGACGATACGGACGAGGAGCTCTCTGACGTACCGGATGAGATGGAGGTGTAGTGAGCAGGCAGTGACTGCTGCCTACATCGACCCGCACCATGAACAGTGGGCACGAGAACCCGAGAGCTTGCCAGCGCAGGTTGCATGTGAGATCGAAAAACAGGATGGAATCCGCCGGGCAGGTCTTGCATCACGAGTGCCCAGGAGGCGACCACATCACGCCCGGAAAGAAGCAGAACCAACAAAACTTTTGCTATGCGGCAGTATCGGCACATGAATTCGATGCGTTATCTTTTTTTTTCAGCGAGGAGTCAAATGGCGGTGATGGGTTGTGGGCAACAACACAAGCGAAGTCGCATTCCCTTTCCCCCCGGTTCCTGGGCAGCAAAGGGTGCCACGTGGAGCGAACAGCTTGCTTTTGCGTATCGATGGACCAGAGGTATAATTGAGCAGGCTGTGCAACTACGACACCCGTCCCTTCATAGCGTGGGTGATATTTTTTTCTTCCTTTGCCCCTCGATAATGTTGCGTATAGCAAGCAAATCACGATCAAAGATCCCCCCAGTTCGAAGCCCTGTTTTCACCTGGAACGTGGGGCAGGATCGTGGGACAGTTTGAAATGTGTTTTTCTTTTAGGCAGTTTGAAGTAAGCTAGCTAGCTGCTCGGATGACCCAGTCAGCTCGAGCGATGGTCCGTCCTCTCGAGATGGTTGCCTTGGTGCACTTTTGCGTTTTCCCTTTTCCGTCTGGACGGATGTCTGACAACGGGTGATGACCGGGTAAGCCCTGAGGGCAGGTCTTGTGCCCAAGAAGGTCTGGTGTGAGAGAGCGAGAGAGAGTATAATCTGCCCTTCTCGATCTTGCACGCCCTGAGGATGCCCTATGCAATCTGATCGTCGATGCGGTCGGTTGTCGACGGCAAAGTGAGAAATGGTGGTCGGATGTGTTGGGGAAGAGGCGTACATTGCACTGCTGACGGGGGAGGAGTTTGGGCGCATTTCTTTATGTGTTGGCACGTGCTTCGATATCGTTGGTAGACTGTGAAGCTCTGGCTAATCACTGCGCATTCCACTGGAGGCCGGTCAGATAGGTCAGCAGTTGGTGAGGAGACCGGGATGACACCGCGTGATGGATGCAATAATACTTGAGGGTGCGGCCTCAGGGCTGAAGCTTTACTAATAAGGAAGATACGAACGAATTGCTATCCCGGATCGTCCTAGTTCGGGATAGCGTGCGAAGCTACAATACAGTGGTTCGCGAACGGTCCCACATGCTCCGCGAACCATACAGTTTTGCTGGACCTAAGATCATTGACATGGTGGTGCTGCGAAGGTGTGCTCAAGCTTAGGAGTATGTTCGTTGTCTTCTGCTCTAGAACGTGAAGACAAGCAAGCAGTGTGGCATCAACTCTGGTGGTTCCTACGGTCTCCCACCAGCGTCCATATTTATCACAGGCAGTTCTTCACCTCGTTACGAGGTCGGGAAGGTCGGTTCGACGCTCCTAGACAACGATCGTGTGCGGCGTCTAGAACCGTTGCACATTGGCTGGTAGCTATTTCCGGCTCGGGCGGAAGACAAGATGCCTTGCGAGGTGAAACATGCTCTTTTGCGCATGAGGCATTCATGATACATTTCCCCAACCTCTCACGAGAAGCGGTCCGTAGTTCGCAAGTGATGATATTCCACAAGTGGGACCTGAAAAGGGAGTGCTAAACATGCCGGAGGCTCGAGCCGAAACGCAAAGCTCGAGCCCTGTTGCACCACTGGTCAACTTGAGGTTAGACCAGGCAATACCCAACTCATGGGTAGCTTAGTATGTGAGGATTATGTAGTGTGCAGAGGTACTGCAGGCGTTCTTGAGATCTCGCACGTGTGCCACACGCAGCCGACTACGGATGTTGAGATCGATCGGTTTGTATCTGGAGATCTGGGGACGCCTGACAAGTGCTGCTAATGTTTGCGGCTCGTGATGAAGGCAGCTCGACGTACCAGTGGATGAAGCTCTCTATTCCGGCCTTCTGTACACTGCAATCACAAAGCATCAGAGCTCCGTCAATAGTGCACGGTAGTAAAACCGGATTAGCCCGGATTTGGCCTGGAGAAAGCAGAGCTGGCTCGCGAACAGCCGTTTTGAGCTGCCATGGACCTCAGAAAGTCGACGGCTTGCGGTATGCATGGCTGTCAGCTTCCGTGAGGCCGCACCAAAGACTTCTCATCGAGCTCCTGCTTTGTGACGGTCACAGAACGTTCGGAGACTTGGCAACCGAAGCCGATCTCCAATACACATGTCCTGGTCAGTCGTAATGGCAGACAATCCTGCAAGGTTTGCAGACATGCTGAGTCACAGACGTAGCTATTCAGGCTGATCGGTCCTTTCAGCGTGGGGGCATGATTGACAGGTGCACAGCGCGGGCAAATCATGATCTTCATCTCCAAAGATCAATACCCCATTGCCTTTTCATGCTGTGCGATTGGGGTCAAGAGACGTTTCGGGCGGCTTGGGTCGGGTAGGCAAGCAGAAGCCAGGAGCAGGGCAGTGGCGATTGCCTTTTATGCGAGAGATTGCCTTGATTCATGCCTCGTCGCTCTCCTTGAGCATGTCTCCAAACAGTTGAGAAGCTTGCCAGCTCTCTGCGAGGACAGATGGCTCGCGACCATTGCCCGATAAGCAAGCCACGCTGTGGACTGCACAGGCGCAGCACGTTGCCTCAGTCACGGACCCACCCAACGCGTATTAATGTATCTGGCTCTGATGATTAGTCGAGGCTTTGTTCACATATGACTATTGGCGTGTCTCAAGTGGGGAATCGCGAAAGCATCTATCGTCATTCTTGCACTATTGATGCCTCATGCCGGCCTTGAACCATGGTGTACCTCGATTTCACCTAAGACGGCGGCCCGCAATTGCAGCACAGCAACAATCTCCAGCACAAATTCTTGTAATACCACGACGTTGGTTAAGACGTGATTCAAGCTCGCGGTTCGCATACCAGGCGTCAACTCCTTGGCTGCGTCTTCACTGGATGTTCGGTCATCCTGATGCCATTCCGGGAATTTGACAACCTGCATCAAGACGTCTGTGGTCGATGGGGTCTCGGGTGGCGGTGGCTTAAAAATGGAGTGCGTGGGAGGGGAATTGTTGGTATCGTGGAATCTGGCTTTGGAGGGTGTCCGTGACGCTCTGGGCGAGACTGCAGCACTTGCAGCATCTGAAGGTGGGTTTGAGACATCGGTATGATGTTCTTGAAGCCGTTGAGCATCCCTACGACCTCGAGCTGTCGAAGATTTGCTGCCGTTTCTCGAATGGCCCTTGAAGGCCTCAGGTAGGCCTAGCATTGCTTGCTGATGACCAGGACTGTTCATTATGGATGATGCTTCACCCAGACTTGACGTGTCTACTGGCGCCGCTTGAAGCATGACCTTTCTGCCAGCAATAAGCTGGTCCAGGTTCGGAACAGCACTTCTCAGCTCGTCCAGTTCCGCTACTAGAGCGCTGAGCTCTTTCGCCAGAAGTGGACTCGACTCTTCAGACAGGAGTGGTCGACGCAATGCATCGTTCAAAGCAGACCATCCTTCGTTTTCCCGATCATCCAAATGGATCTGCCAAGGCTTCCGGGTCTGGGTGTTTTGCTCTGCAAAGAAATACTTGGACGGTGCTATGGCAAGCCAGCCGTCGAGGCGAATTTCAGCACACTGTGCAATGGAAATGATGGCTTGCGTCAGGCCCAGATTGACATCGACACTATTGGTGAAAAATGTCTGCAGCAAAGTCCTCATATTGCGCAGAAGAGGATCGTTGTCGAGCAGTAGAAGCGTGCAGATCTGCTCAACATTGTGACCAGATGTTGCAGTCTCTGTGGGTAATGCAGGGACTTGCCTCTCGATGATGTGCCGTACGTCTTCTGAGAGACGAGCGTACGCAGTCTCGATATTATAGTGTGGATGGAGTGATTCTGCCAACTGGGAATAATGTTCTATCTCCGTTTCAAGTGCCCCCACTGTCCTTTTGCCGGAATGTGATGTCGCTTTGTCAGTTTTGAGTAAAGTGCCAAACGCATATTGCCTCTGCCGGTTTACAAGCGTAGATGCCAACCTGAGCGCTGCAAAATTTGATTGGCTGTTGATTGACTCAACATTGTTGGTAACCAGGTCTACGAGGTTAAACAATACCGGTTCGACAACGTCGTTGGGATCCTGGGGTGAGTTCAAGAGCATCAGGCTTTGCCGTTGCTGAATGTTCTTCGGCGACCTTGGAGGGATCTCTGCGTCCACAGGAGTCTGCGGTGCTGAGAGCGCAGAAGGTCTTTCGTCTTCGATGGCCAAGAGGTAGACCAAGATCATATCAAGCAGGTCAGGGTGCTCGAGTGCGTCCAGAACAGCGTTCATGTATGTGAGTACTGCCACGGAACTTCCGGCATCGGTATCTGATGATTGCAGCAGTGAAGGGTAGAGCAGTTGCCGTAGGAAGAGGATCTGAAAGTGGTCGAGGAGTGTCTGCTTGACATGCGCACTTCTGCAGTGATCGAGGACATCTTGCCAAAATGCGAGGTAGGATAGGAAGGTGGTCATGTGCAACCTGTGCCTCTGCGAGAAGGCAGATTCCGCCGTGGCGCGAGGATGCGTGGTCGAGTAGTCGCTCATAGCCAGTACCGCAGGCAAATCGGCGTCAGGGTGAAGAAGACTCAGCTCACGGCTGAGCTGACTATACAAGGCACCGAGGCCGGAAGCCATCAAAGTGGGCAGATCGCTGGACAGGACCCATGCTTCCAAGTCCGAGGATCGACCTGTAGCTTCGAAGATGTAAAGGAGGCCAGTGCGTGCGAAGTCGCCGATTCGTCCTTCGTGATGCACGCGTTCAATGAAGATATAGCAGAGGGGGAAGTCGTCCCTCTGTGTGATGCCCACGAAGCTCTTCTTTTCCCTCATCAAGAGATCTTCCCGTTCTGGCTTCGCAGTAGATTGGAACCATACCGGCAGTATGTCGGGTTGGAGGCGTATCTTTGCCGCGATGGTGAAGAGCAACTCCAGGATTGCTGTTTCCGTTTCCGTGTCGATGAGGATTTCGCCGCTCTCGACAACCTTACGCACCAGTCGCATCAAGCATTTTGCAAAGTGCCCACTGGCCAAGAAATCCTCCTCTTCACTGTCGACGAGTGACGCGAAGAACGAGATGCTGGATCGGATGACGGGCTCATGCTGGCTGACGGTGGCCGCTTTGGCAATGACGGCGTAGATTTGCTTGCTCGAGGAGAAGCGGAAGCACACGTGTGGCACTGGTGCCCGGGTTTCGTCTCTCAACAAGGTGGAGAGGCGCTGGATGAGGGTGTTCACCTCCGCAATCAGGGCGGCCTCAGTCGCCAGATCCCGCGGTCGATCACAGAGGCCCAGCAATTGATTGTACGACTTCTTGAAGCGATTCAGTCTCGTGGCAGGGTCGTTGGCAGGCGGTCTGGTGGGCTTCTTTGGCGTGATGGCGGATCCCAGCAGCCGCGACCAGAAGTCCATGTTCGGACGGTCGTGGTGTTGGATGGGCCATGCAGGCGGTCGCGTCGAGGTGCCCAGCGCGTATCGGGCCGGCTGAGGAGAAAGCTTGACGTGCGGCGATCGGGGAGAAAGAGAAATGAGACGGCTAGCGTGAGATGCACGGGGTGGACGATAACGTTATCATGGTATGATCACCCCCGTAGATCCCGGGGGACATATGCCCCACGGAAGCACGCATTCACCACCGGTATGATGGCGATCGTTGGGCTTGCAGGCTCGCCGGCGGCGGTGCGCGGTGGTGGGAGGACAGTATCCGCGGTCTGTGCCAGGATATTGACGCCGCGCAGAAGGGTGGGGACGGTGAAGGGGTGAGGTGGTGAGGTGGTGAGGTGGTGAAGGGCGGGCGGTGGGTGGTAGAAGTGGTGTGCGAAGCGAACCATCTGATGCCTTCAGCCGCACGGTCGGCATGCGCACCGACCAGCTTATTATGTTGCACGATGCACGATAACGCAGGCACCCCGCCCGCGGTGCCTTTCTGTGCGTGTCTGTGAGGTGGGCAATACATAACAGTTATGGCCTCCAGTCCCCGTCCTTCTCCCAACCGTGCGTGGTCATGGTGTCGCTATTGAAGCCTCCGCCGACTCCCTCTCCCACCGCCTCCGGAACATGAGCGACCCGCAAGCCGGCTCGCCCGAGCATGCATGCGATCCCGAACATGGCCACCCGCGACGACGGTGAGTATCCGGTGCGGCGGCCTCCGTCTGTGGTGTGGTATTCGCCTCGGGAGATGCGTCAGCCTGCCTGCCTGCCTCCTTTGCCACCGGACATCCATCTGACATGGTGCAGCTGTTGGGCACCGGATGCATCGGACGTGGGTGAATCGCCCTCCCCCTCAGAACATTCATCCAACAACCAATCCATCAACCCGACGCCGCCCTTGACATCGGACACTCGATGCCCATATCGAGCTGGAGCAACCGCAGACCAGATCGGACGTCTCTCTTTGAACCAAGGTCGATCTCCCAAGCGAACATCACCACCCCGTCGCGGCCGGGGAATGCTGAGCGCCTCTTCCATAATAGCTTCAAAGAGATCCGCGAGCTCTGAACTGCCCAGGCCTCGCTATCGATCGCCTCCTCGCCCTGATGAGACCCCGAGGCAGCCATGGGCAACCCGTGTCAAAGAAGACACGGACTCGAGGAAGAGCCTCCATTCCACCCAACCTATCCGGCCAGCGTGCTCCCCCTCACAGGATGCACTGCCAGCGGAAACACTCGAGGAACATGTGGCATCCGAAGTACTGACTTGCCAAGGCCAGACTCAACCCTCAGCAGCTAGCAAATATCAAGGTCTTCTCTTACAGCCAGCCTTTTCGCCCATCTCACAAGATCAGCTGGCTGCAGAGGTCAAGGGCATATATGCTGGTTTGGTCATGGTCGAGGCCAAGTGTATCAATATTGATGCCGCCCAGGCTGCTGACCCCAAGTCCCATCTGGGTCCGGAACAGTGGCAGGCTTTGATTGCATTGCACAGGACCCTCCTGTATGAACATCACGATTTTTTGATGGTACGTTCGCTTGCTCTCGCCCTTCAGGAGTGGCTCCGTTTGATTGTATATTACAGGCCACGCAGCATCCATCCGCCACGCAGGCGCTCCGGGGACTTGCCATGAAGTATAGCATGCCGGCCCGGATGTGGAAGCATGGCATTCATGCATTCCTCGAAGTCTTGAGACATCGCCGGCCGGACTCGCAGGACTACATGTTGGCCTTCATCTACCTGGCCTATCAAATGATGGCTTTGCTATTCGAAACAGTTCCCAGCTTTACCGATACCTGGATCGAATGCTTGGGAGACCTCGCGCGTTACCGCATGGCCATCGAGGAGGAAAAGGAAGCCCATGCCACGTGGGGAGGTGTGGCCGCTCGTTGGTACACGATGGCGTCTGATCGCCACCCCGCCATTGGAAGACTTTACCATCATCTGGGAATCCTTGAGCGTCCGAGCCTCCGCAAGTTCTGTCTCTACGCTAAGTCGCTAACCTGCGTCATTCCCTTCACCAACGCACGGGATTCCCTCTCAACGTTGTGTGGCCCGATTGTACAGGATAAGCAGAGTATTGAAAGCAGCAGACAGTCGGCAGAGGCCCGGATTGTCACTTACCATGCTTTGGTCTACACAGGAAAAGATCTCACCACCATCAATGCTGTAGGGCAAGACGCTTTGGAGCTGCTTCGAGGCCAGCTGACCAAACTTCGAGACTTTGGTGCTTACCTTGCAGTAGCGAACATTGCCGCGCTGTTCGAGCTTGGATCGCCGACTAATATGCTTTGGCAGCTGTTCACCACTGCCATCAATCAAGCCATGCAGAGTACCAGACCATCCTTTGCTAATGCTTCACACGAACGCGATGCTCTCCTCTCCAAGATAAGGACCGACATCAGTCCCAAGCCATTACTGGATTCCACCACCGAGTTCCATATCAATACTTTCGCTTTTGTTTTGCATAATTACAACGCTCCCGAGCTGTTCCGAGACTGCATGCCGTTCATCCATGTGAGCCTTGTCTGGATACACAGTCTAATCGCATTGCGGACTCGACTTAATAACGCCCACGATACGTTTGACATCCCATTCTCGCTCAGTGGCTTGTCTTTCTTTGCTCTTGCCGGGTTTTTGAACACCCTCGTTCAGTTCGAATCGGTCGATGCGCATATCCTTGAATGTGCTCGTCAAGGCGTCTTCCTTGCCCCCGAACGAAAGGAGGACGCTCGACCTCTTTCGGAAGACTATATCATACGTGGACTCATCTGGGGCCAGTTCTACTTCTGCCCAGGTTGGTTTGACGGCCAGTGCGAGGACGACGGACGTGCGATCGAGACCCCGTCGATGGCCACATCTCGCACGGAACGCGTGCTGTGGCTGGGCTTGTACATTGCCTTTCACACGGGCTACTTGCATTACGACGTGCAACGGAAGGTGTTCTCCGCACCTTCTGCAGCTCAGCCGTCACCATCAACCAACTCGGCTCACCCTGCTGCGGTCGAGCCGAATGATTTCGACGTGGAACGAGCGTCGCAGACAGTCGCCGTCACGCCCCGCTCGAGATCGTCCCTCACGAACTCCTCGGGCTCCAACAGTGACGAAGGCTTTCACATCGTGAAGAAGCCCAAGACTTCCAGACCATCCTCACGCTATACGTATGCGGAAGCGGCGGCAACAACATCACCGGTAGTGAATCCCAGCCCGGCCAAGAAAGTCAGGCAAGATCTGAATTCGTTCCGCGTGGCAGATGAGAATGGCAATTTTGATTGGACTACTGCAGACATGGGTGGTCCGCGCTATCACGAGCAAACAATACGTACAAGCTATCCACGGTGGTGATGTGGGTGCTGTGACCAAATGTGACAGGAACGTAGTAATATACTCAGGAACTACTTTCCTTCTCAACCTTTTTTCTTCCCGCGTCAGGCAACAAGACAGGTCGATGTGCGGTCGGAAATGACCATGCGAGCTTCAAGATTCGTATTGTGGTCTTATTAATCTGCTCTCACCTGACGACAGCCCATGCAGAGCATCAACATTTAAAGTGCTGCTCCTTGAATCACGTCATTAATCTCCGTATACAGGAAGCGTAGCAATATCGCTCATTCACATCCAAGAGTCTCTCGGCTGATACTAAGTCACCCAATTATTCGTGCTCCCTCTTGCCCACCATGCAGCAGGTCCCTCACAACGACCTTTGCACATCGACCAAAATCTTGACGTGTTTGTCCTTCTCGTGGATCAAGGCCAGGTAGCCGTCGTGCACCAGGGTGCTCATCAGGATTTTGCTGGTGATCATGCCCTCCGGTGTGAGCGTGCCTTGGCCCAGGGCGTCGACGACGCCTTGGAAATCCTTGGCTTGGTATCCGAGCACGGCCTTGTAGGAAGCCTCTCGGAAGACGAGCCAGTTCGGGTTGAACGGCACCTCCTTCTCCCAGATGGCGACGTTGATGACGGTGCCTCGCGAGCGGACGGATTTGCACGCCGACTCCAACGACTTCGGCACACCGGCACAGTCGAAGACCAGGTCCGGTCCGTTCAAGCCCCCGCACAGCTCCAGCGCCGTCGTCGCCACATCGACCTGCGTGGGATCGATGACATGGTGAGCTCCAAAGTGCTTCGCGAATTCCTGTCGCTTCCTCGCCACCTCGGCACAGATGACCGTTTTCGTCCCTCGCGCGAGGAGCACCTGCACCACCGCCAAACCGATCGGGCCGCCGCCGAACACCAATGCCGTGGGCGCCTCGAGACTGGCAATGGGTGACGCATCCACCGCATGCCAGGCCACGGCCAGAGGCTCCACCAATGCTCCGATGTCGAGGCCGACGTTCGAAGGGAGGGGAAAGACGGCCTCCTGTGGCACGACCACGAACTCGCTCATGCCTCCACCGCCTCCCGAAAGTCCCACGAAGCCTCCATTCGGACATGCGTTCTCCGCATTGACTTGACACGCTCCGCAATCTCCGCAATAGATGGTTGGCTGGACGGCAACTTTGTCTCCGGGCTTGAGTCGGCTGACCCCTTCCCCTACCTCTTTCACGACGCCCGAGAATTCGTGGCCGATGGTGATGGGGACCTGTTCTTTGGTGACGGGATGTGGTTGCGTTGGCGAGAAGCTGGACGTGGGTCAGATGTGCAAATTTAGATCAGAGAGCATGCGGAAATAGGCCTCACTTCGGGCCTCCCATGTATTCATGCAGATCTGTGCCGCAGATTCCCACGAAGGCAGGGGAAATCTTGACTTGTCCATGGCCGGTTTCTGGAATAGGAATGTCGTCTTTGATCTGGATATCTTCTTTTCCATAGTACCGTGCTGCCTTCATCGTGTCTTTGAGAACCGCGTGTGAGGAAGTAGGAAATGTGGTGTCACAGCTTTGAATACGAGATGCGAATGAGAAGTCAAGAGGAAGAAGTAGAAACAAGACGAAGAGGAAGACGCAACGGAATGCTCTCGCCTACTTCAGGTGTGCGGAAGCTCGAGGTTGTTACCATTTGACCGAGACCGAGCTGTGCTGAACTGCGTGAAACCGCCATCAGTATCAATGCGTCCAATGTTCTACTGTTCACCCCGCATTGCTGAGCTGAGCGGGGCAGGGCATTGACCTCTGCGGCTCCTTCATGATCGCGGCGGCGAAAACAGACGGCGTGGTCATAGCCGTTCACCTTGGGAGGTTGCAGCCCCGCCTTCTTGGTAGTCGAGTGTCAATACAAGCTTGCATCTCGCACCACCCACCAGCATCGCACTCCCGGCCTGACTAACTCAATAGAAAGCACCATCGATTTCGCAACGTACGCCGTGGTGGTAGGTACGAACACGTCGTACAATAGGCGACATCTTGGGAGGCTGATAGAAGCATTGGGTCTGGGGGTTACCAGTAGCCGCATGAGTGACAGAGCACCCAGCATTTAAGCCGGGCTTCTCTGGCTTTCCAAGGACCATCCTGCTTCGCAATCCACATCATAATGCCCGAATGTCATACGGCAAGAGTACAAGGCTGGTCGGCCGCAGGTGATCGTCCTAGGGTACCAAGGAATAATCTTGGTATATGTAGACAGCTCTCGCACTCATTTCACGGAGGCCGCGTGACTCGTTCAATGCCATTTATGATCCGAAGACAGGCGACGAACCGAGTCCGCTTGTGTGGCTTACCATGCCGCGAAGGAAGGCCTAGACAATATACCACCGCACACGACGCGCTGGTCTCCACAGAGATGAAGGCATGTCCCAGTTCAGAAAGAGTAACGCGGCAGGAACAAAGCCAGCGGCCACGTGAACTTGGGCAGACTTCTGCTGCTGGTGTCATATTCCGTCGAGTTTTGTCTGGGTCGGATCGGATAGCAGTCAAAGGTATTGCTGTTCTCGCGAATTGTGGTTGGTATACTACTCTCATGGCGGAGGCACTCGGTGAGCAGGATATGGGCATCTTGGGTACGCGAGCATAGAGTGGATGCATCGAACCCTATCGTTGAGCTTCCAAGGGAGGTGTATCGAGGATGGGGACATATCGCGTTTTGGTTCCGATAGCATATGAGTTTTCCGTTTCGAGGTTCGGTTCATCGTCTTCAACCCGCAGAATCGGAGACTCCGATCTCCGTTCGAGGTCGTGCCTTGTTCAAGCCTTCTAGCAAGACGCAAGCCTTACAGATCGCTTGCGATGAAAGGTAACCGCATCTCTCACACTGACCCAGCTTCTGCTTCATGGGCGCCGCACCAGGGCCGTGCTTGCGTGTGCCTTTTTTCTCTTGCTTGGTTCGGATGGGTATCGTATCCTTCACTGGCAGCTTGATTTCGACCTCGGTTCCATGTGCGGCGGCTTCTTCGTCCTGGCGCAGTTTCCTCTCCATTTCTGCCATTTCACCGCCACTAGATTTGCCATTAGCCGTACCGCAGCCGCCAGCGGCTTCATCTTCGGCACCCTTGGCAGCGACAGAGTCCTCGGTCCCACACGAGCCTTTGCAATTGCCATTGGCATCTGGAACAAGCTTCGCCATATCGATGCCCGATCGCACAACATCCAGGATACTCTCGGGTCGGATCCGCTCCAGATTCTTGATCAGTGTTCTGGCCGAGCCTCGGAATGCTTCTGGGCTGTATATACATTCGGTGCTGAAGTAGTCGAGCTTTTTGTGATGGGCATACATCACAATCTCCTTTTCGTACGCATACATCAATGGCTTGCTCCTCTTGACATTCGTGAAAGTCACGTCTGCAGTCTGAGCGTCCGGGGGCTTGGCAGAGGGCGTGCTGGTGACAAGACTCGTCGCTCTGCTCAGTCTGGGCAGGTCTCCTCTCAGCAGATTCATGAGCACCGTCTCCGCCACATCGTCTGCGTTGTGTCCGGTCACCACGTGACCGACGTTCAGCATTGCCGCACCACGATCGAGCGCCTGGCGTCGGAACACACCACAATACGTGCAATTGCCCTTCTTGCCCACCTGCGCCACGACTTGATCCATCGACCAGCCGTACAGCTCTGCATAGCTCACGATCTTGAGCGGCAGCTGGTACTGCTCGGCGTGCCTTTTCACCGCCTCCAGACTGTGGTCTCTGTAGCCCGCGATGCCCTCGTCTACCGACAGCAGAATCAGATGCAGACCCCACTGGCGGCGCTCGTTGAGCGTCTTCAGCACTGACGCCAGCACTGTACTGTCTTTGCCTCCAGATGCACCTATGGCCACTTTCTCGCCGCGCTGGAAAAGCTCCGACCCTTCCACCGTCTCAGCGACCTCATCTTCGAAGATCTGGATGAAGCACGGTGCGCACAATCGGGCTTGATTCTTCGGGCGGACGATCTGCGCGCGTGCCTGGTGGCACATCTGGCACGTCGCTGGAGGCATGACTGCTGTCGCTGAATTCGGGGTGGTGGAGGTGGCCTGGCAGCGAGGCGCCGCGGATACTGATTTGGTTTTGCAGTGGAGTCCACATGCCCCATGCATGGTCACCTTCATCAAACATTGATTGGGATTTTACGTGGGCCATTTTTACCGCTAGTATACACAATAAGAATAGCGATATCCACTCATCAGACTCCCTTCCGGCCTGAGGCACTCTCGAGCCCCGTACATCTGTCCTCTATGGATCCATCTCTCTGCCAGCATATTGATGCAGATAGCCAATGCGCTTGAACGCTTCAAATAATAGATATGCACAAGGTTCCGCTTAGTCTGACAGACCTTCCTCATGTCCGCCTGTCTCTTCCAAAAATGCGCTCACTCGCTCCTTGACCTCGGACATGCCAGCACCTAGAGCCTCCTGCCACTGATTTTCAACTTCACCAACCTTCTCCTTCAGATCACGGGTCAGGTGGCCTTCCGCCTCCCGTCTGGCCTGTGCCATTTCTTCGATGACTTCGACGGCATTCCCGGTCGCAACATTTCTCTCGATTTCGAACAACCTCAGCCGGCTCTTCGTGGTAGCTGTGCGGACCTCGTGAAGCAAGCACAGGAGATTGATCTGTGACTCAATAAATTGATACGCGCTCTTCTCCGCATGCCCCAACAAGCTGTAAAGATATTGCAGCGGGTGTTGGTGGTAAGATGGATTCTCCTCATACTCTTGCAGCGGAATTAAAACGTCGAATCCAAGCATCTCCGCTGGGATCTGTTGGATCACCTCGAGCAAGCCAGGCGCGATATCCCAAAACGCAGAAAGCTGGTCCTCGACGCCGCGAGACACATTCTTCTCCATGATGCTTTGCAGCTCTTCGTAGCGTTTCAAGCACTCTTTGGCGTACGTTGTTTGTCGTTCGATGCTATCTTTTCTGAAGAATGTGGTGGCCTCGTCGATCTTCGCTTGAGCCTTCGAGATGCGGTACGGTGTGAGAACCACTTCTGAGTACTTGTCACTCCTCATGGCGTGCAGATCGAACATTTCTTTGTGCAAATGCTCGCGAGCTTCGAACAGCCACTTCAATAGAGTAAGCTTCTCCAGTCGCTCCGGGTGCTCATCGCCTTCTTCTTGAGCCTGGTTTGGATTCGTCGAGCCATGTGCGCTTTCAAGATCCGTCGTTAGTTTTGTGATGCAAGTATCGGCTTTTTGTAGGCGCTCCGTCAATATCGCATTGAGAGGGTGCGACACCGCGACCTCGAAGACATCAAAATTCGATCTCGCGACACCTTTGCCACGTTCAGACTCCTCGGCGTCAAAATCAGCCTCCACTCTGGCCGCGTCAGCATACGACATGGTCCCGTCCGCAATCTGGCTTTGGATGGTCGTGCGCAGCTTGATCCGTCGCTTCTTCGCGGCCTCTTGTTGATCACGTGTGAGGGCAAAATCTTGGTCGAGATATGTGTCCTTGATTTTCTGAATGTCCGAATGATCAGCTAGAAGCCTGTGCTGGGTTCGAAGCTCTGTTAGAGCGGGATGACTGTTGTTCACAGCCGGGTGGTGGCGGGGGTAGGGTGGCGGGAGCGTGACAAGACGGGAGACATCCAGAGGCGCTACACCTGGCGTGGAAGCCTTGCGTTCGTTTGCACGATGGGGCGTTTGCACAGGCGTTTCCAGGTCGTAGTTCTCATGCCATCCGACTTTTTCCGGGGGATACTGGTCAGGGCCGTAGCCGCCATAGGCTGGGAGGACTCCATTAGGACCACTTGGGCCAGGTGTAGGCATCTGCTGATCAGTCGTAGGCGAAGTTGTCCCTTGAAGATCGGCTGGTTTGACGCCCATGTATTTTGTCTCACGTCGAGTCTTTTCCATCCTGTCAGGGCGGCCGATGGAGCCTTCTCCTGACTTGCTTTGCTCGAACCACCGGCTTGCCTGCCTGCCACGAGAGCTGTCTTCGTCTGGAACTGTACTGACTGCCATGGAAGGAATTGGTGATAGACTGGGCTTGAACGACTCAGCCCATTGTCGCGCGTCGTTACGATCGAAGCTTTCTCCAAAATCCATACTGCTGGCGTCAGTGGCAGGAGTATAGCCTCCAAAAGAGGAAGCCGAGCTCGGGCCGTTTCCCAAAGCGGAAGTCGGCTGACTGTCAGAGGCCCAAGCAGGGACAGTGGAATCAATCGTCGACGACAAGGACGTGTTTGGGGTTGGGGCACGGCGAATGTCTTTAGCGAAGGAGCGCCACATGTCTCGGGTCAAATCTAGTATGTCGCTTGCCATAGCATTGTAAGCAACGGCATAGCGATCGCGTCTCAGTCGTGATTCGTGCACCATGAAATTGGCAAAGAGCTCCAGGCGCTCTTCATCCGTCGAGGCCGCAATCTCTTTCTCAACAAAGGCCCGATGACGCTCAATTGCTTGAAGTGCAAACGCGTCCAGTTTGGTCTGTACTTTTGCTGAACCGCTAGAGGGTGGTCTCGCTGGACTCAGAGGTGCGGGCATGGTCGTATCGTCGTTAGGTGTATGCAAAATGTGCGAGATGGGCCTGTCGCTAGAGGGACCGCCTGGGGCTTTGACGAGCTGTTTATTCACCGCGCTCATTGGCTGCTTGCCGACGGCAGGTGTATACGGAGGCGTGAGAACATTCGCAGCAGCATTGCTTGCTGACTGTGTAGTTGGCGCTAACTGATTAGATGCTGAACGCGGCGAAGCATAGCCGGAGGCTGTCCGCGTATGCTCTCGTCTACGACTGATGGAGCCTTCGACGGGATCAAAAACGAGGTCAGCCGGTTTCGAATCATCATCATCCAGAGTACCCTTTGCTTGGCGGCTTCTTGATCTTCTTTCTCGAATTCCATGGGAGCTAGAATCCCTCTGAGCCGGGCGACGAGCTAGAGAATTGTCGCGCGATGCGGTTGACACGACAGTGCCTGTATCAATTCGCAAAGGCTGGTACTCTGAAGCTGACTGCGAGAACTGTGTCTGTGGCAATGGCGGCTCCGGGTCTCCGCTTGTGGAATCATGTTCCACCCATCCAGCTGGAGTGGGTGGTACAGGACCCAGGCTAGGAGCAGCCACTGTGCGCCTGGAACGAGGAGGGCCTAATATCCTGTCGAATGCTTCGCCCCCAGAGCTAGAGCCGCCGACAGGTCGATTGAGGCTCTGAGACCGTATCCCAGGAGGATTCGGGGGTGGACCTGGCAAAGGCATGCCAGGCTGCCAATGGTTGTCAGGGGATGAGCGTCCAGGAGGCGTCGCCGTGATCGAGGCCGGGGCTGTGGTCTGCAAGTGGCCAGTCGAAGCTGCCCTTCTAGCGGCTGGCGGGCGGTTGTCGACGAAAGGATGAACATGGACGGAACTGCTTGGCCGCGGAGGCTGTGTCTCCACATTTGCTGGCTGTTTTCCTCTCAGTCCGGACAAGCTGAACAAAGACCTGTTGGCAAGACCCGATGCTGAACGCTCGCGGTGTCTGGATGACTGGGCGGGCGGAGGGGGAAAGGCAGGCGACATGGTAATTTGAGGGGAGTTCCTGAGCGAAGTTTCCGCCGGCGAAGAGGCTACAAAAGTCGCAGCGTCCACGACTGGCGAGGCGACAGGGAGTGCTCGGGGGCCCGCGTCTGGTGTTCCTGGGGACGCAGAGTATGGCGGAGGCGGGCTGGGCATTGCATCTTTAGGATACCTGATGTCAGCCATGCACTCTCAGGGCGGTCACGCACGCTTTGTTTCCATGCTTGATGTCTTCTACAGGCACTGACGACACGCCACAACGTTTGCAGCGGTCTTGACATAGAGACTTGGCCGAGCAGTACGAACCTTCCATGCCGGTCATGTGACTCGTGCCTGGCGGCACGGCAGCATGGCGATGCTGGAATACCATTTGCGAGCCAGACACCTGACCTCGGTTGCTCCATTGTCGAGGATTGTAGGGCTCCATCGTCGGGGCTCCAGGAGGAGCACCCAAGCCGCCTGGAGTCGGAGGATGAGGATTAGGATTAAGGCCGCTCGGCGTTCTGGAACCATGGAGGAAGTGCGGCGACAAATACGACGAATGCGTGCCGGACACGGGAGTCGAGGTCTGAGAGGCAAAGGCGGCCTGCTCGGGCAGAGAAGCAGTGGTTATGGCAGGCAAGTGAGCAGAGACAGGCCGGCTTCTCTGCCCATGCGGGCTTCCTGTCGCGTATGCTGCTGCGGCTTCAACAGACGCCGGCGGGCTGGGAAGAGAAGCAGCGGCTGGTGAAGAGCCGCCTGCGCGAGGACTGGGCGGTGGAGGGGGGCGGTGGTACTCATATTGCTGGCTCATGGCGTCCAACTCGCCAATGAAGGCGTGTCGAATGGTCGACGAGTAACAATTCTCCAGGAGCGCGTAGACGCAGGAGACACGACAACCCGAACCCGCATCAACTCCACGTGAACCGCAGTCGCAGCGCCGACAGAGAACAGACGGACGCCATTGGCCACGCCAGTGTGATCCCTGGGCATTTGCAGTCAAAATAGAAGTGCAGGAGGAGGCCGACGCTGCTGGTGCTGGGGCGGACCAATCACGGCGGCATGGCGCATGTGAAGCTTAGATGCGACCTATATGTCGGCGCTTAGGGTACAGACAATGGGCGATACAGCACAGTACATGTCCCCACCGCTCCCTACTGCACCGACGGGGGCTGTGATTCGCCCCACGGCGCCACGGGATCTTCAGCAGCGACACCGACCGCGCTTGGCCCGTTCCCCTAGCCTTAGTCGGATTTCTCACACGTGATGCCGTACCTACATGGACTCGTCAAACACAACGCCACCTCTCAAACCGACCCTCTGCGTTGTGATGAAACTCAAACATACCGACAGCTCTTTCTCAGCGTCTTCGGCACGGTCTGTAACCCTCATCAAACACCTGACAGTCTTATGACCATGCCCGACTGCAACCGTCACAAGTATCACCTGGCTCGTCGACGACTGCCATAGTCTGAACTTCGACACTGTTCAGAAGCGCTACTCGAAATCGTCGGTGAGCGTGCAGTCTTATACTTCATGGAAAGGAAGGATGATGCGAGTCACAGTTCTTCATCTACATGATTGCACCGTGGGACTTTCGAAATCGACAAGCAGCCAGCTCCACCGACATGACAGATTGGATCATACATTCTGATCGGGAGAAATCTTGGCTAAGCTTTGGTGGACTCGAAAATAATAATCCAGCTGACTGGACCAACGTGCCAACAAAGACCAAATTTGTCTCCAGCCGCGGAGGATTCTTTGGCGGCCCGCGCCTGAAGTCAGTACAGCCAAGCAGCATTCCCTACTCGTTGGTGCTCCCGACGAAAGATAAGAACCTCGAACACTCTTTCTCGGACCACTGATGACGGGCATAGATAAGAGCCGCATCAAGTTATTCGTGCACATGGTCCCAAGGAGTCGTCTCGCACGCGAGAAGTGCATACGGGCCCACTGGAGTCGACGTCACATCTGCTCCTCCCCGTGGAGTGCGTCTTTTCCACGGACCATAGCGCTGTTCTCGTGGCATTTGTAATGGCTCGAGATTTGTTTTCCTCCACACGTAACAATGTCGTCGCTTCCGCTGTCTGCGTAGGAAGAGGAGGTAGTAGCAGCAGTTCCCTCAAGTCACCGCTTTTCCTTCCACCTTCACCTGCACCTCTTCCAACCTCTCAATGGACGCCTTCACTCCCCAGCAGACCATTGAATTGGTCTCTCGAATCGGCACGAAGAAGGCTCACATGCGCTTAGACAAGCTGTTCGCCAACTCTCTGATGACAGGTCCGTTGCTGGGGTTTGGCTGTGCTATTCTGGTGTCTACAAATGCCAGTCCGTGGTATCAAGAACACGCACCCGGGTTAATCCGTACAATTGGATCTTGCTTGTTTCCTGTCGGTGAGTGGTCGATCGGTGCTGGCGGCATCGGCAGAGTCGTGCTGAAAGATTGCAGGTCTAGTGATGATCGTCTTATCGGGGGCCGACCTTTTCACCTCGAATGTAATGTTCATGACGACTGCCTTCCTACATCGTCGCGTCTCGGTCTGGGATGTGATCAAGAACTGGGTTGTTTCGTATCTCGGGAATCTGGGGGGCATGCTGTAAGTTCCGAGAGTTTCGCAAGGGACACAGGCGAAATTCTAATTCTACAGCTTCTTCACCTGTATCATCATCGGCTACGGAGGCGTTTTCGAAGAGGCTCCAGATTACCAACAGGCAGCTGTGCGGCTGGCTACACAGAAAGCCCAGCTTCCAGGCTGGCACCAGATCTTCCTGCGCGCGATTGGTGCCAATTGGCTGGCGTGCTTCGCTGTCTTCATTTCGATCTCCAGTCGAGAGGTGGTCAGCAAGATTATCGCGATCTGTACGCTCGACCTTAAGTAAGATTGCAGCATGTTACTGACGTAGCTCAGGGTGGCCAACCGCAACTTTCGTCGCACTAGCTCTTGACCATGTCGTGGCCAACATGTTCTTCATCCCGCTGGGTATCTGGTGTGGTGCCGACTTTGGCGTAGGTTATTACATCTGGAAATCGATGATCCCAACGGCTCTAGGCAATATGGTGGGCGGAGGAATCTTCGTTGGAGCGGCGTACTGGTATTTATATCTGACAGGTGAAGTCGGCGTGCAAATCACCTTCAACATGGGTTCTGAGCAAACGGCACTGGAAGCCGGAGGGCCGATGAGAAACATTCACTCGGAGAAGAGGTCCACCCCACCTGGCACAATCGTCGGAACGGATCCAAACGAGCTCCCGCACTCTGGTGGACATTTGCAGAGTGGTATCGGGCGCGAACTTGGCGACCATACCCCATTCACGCTGTCCCATGCAGAAAGGAAAAGGAGCCCAGACACCAGCTCAGAAGACAAGGTGTGAAGCCGGTCGATCGCGGCCTACTTGGACATTGCAAGAGACGCGTGGCAGACGAAGGCCGACTAGAAAGCTGTGGCGAAAGTCGCACGAAGGATGGTTTGAATATGTGACTCGAGTCCAATACACATGGTTCAGGCAGAAGCCTTTATCGGTCCGTCCTTTGCTACCCACCGTGTTCTCAAATTAGCAAGCGCCAGTGGAAAGAGCCTATTCTGCTGAGATCTAGCGTTGGGTCTCACCTTTTCTGGAGCCCAGCCAGCAGGCTTTATGACGGCTGGGCTAGTCGAGACCTCGAAAGGCCTCATTTCCCCTCCGCACGGCTGACCAGATCCTCGTCCAGTCCCATTGGTTGGTAAACACTTCGATCTGTCTTCTGCTGTGCCCACACTATGTCGCCTTTCAGATACACGATAACACCACCCTTACCAGTGGCACTGGCTGTGATTCTGAAGAGCGGCGATCCGCTTTGAGGATGTGCTTCACGAAGTGGTATCATGGTGAGGTCCTCTTCGGCGCACCAAGCTTCGACCACGTCTCGATAATCCTGAGCCAGTTCTTGAGCAGCGATCGGCCGTTGTGCTGCATTGTCCTGCGCTGCGAGCCTCTTGCCCACCTCTTTGGCGATAGGTCGGGACGGTCCTGCAGCTGGAGCAGCCAATTCCGCCATCGACCTTCCTTCTAATCGAAGCTCGGTAGCCTTGATAGCCATTTCTCTGCCTCTGTCCCACTCTCTTGCGATGTCTGGATGATTTGTGTAGTTCTCTGGGATCTGCTGCTGCCACCATCCCAACCACTGCAGGATTTCTTCCAGGTTGGGATCATCAGAGGTTAGCCAAAGATGTAAGATAGAGTGCCACTTTGGAAAGAACTCTGCCACAAGAAGCCGCACGAAGACATCAGTCTTGAAGCAGTCTTTCCATTTGAACACATTCTCAAGTGGCCGCAAGTCTTGGTCGGCTGGATCAACCTCAAACTCCAAAGATAGATGTCGAGCCAGTTTGGGCAAGACGTGCCTGACAAGGATGTGATCCATTTCCGAGCGAAGAAGGTCACGCCATTCTAGTAGTCCTGATAGTACGCCAGATGTGATATCCCATCCGTCCAGAACATGTCTCAAACGTCGTTTGAGCTCGACCAGGAAGCCATTCATCGCCTTGGGCTCGAGCTGATACTCCGGCAGGTACTGCAGCCATGGGAAGAGCCATGTATGAGGCTGGGCATGTTTGAGGGTGACAGTCTTGTGATGATGGTTGCGTTTCCGCGGGTCCCATGTGCTGAGAGCGGCAGTAAGCTTTGGCACTATTATCTGGTCCATCAGGTTGCTGTATATGAATGGCGGCAGCAGCGGCCTCCACGTTTTGACAAGCGAGGTCAAAGGAGTGTGGTCAAGCACATCCCAGTTGGTTACTGTAGTCCGGAGCTTGGGCAGCCATATGGTATAGAGGAGAGTTTCGTAAGCTGAAGTCGCTTTCTGTCGTTTCGACCTACCATAGCCTTCATCCATTCCGCCCAGATCACGGGCAGTCACGATGGCATCGCGATGCTGAAGTCCCAAAAGAGCCTGGATACGAGACAGATCAGACACAAGAAAACTTGGGTCCTGCAGAGGGTCCCAGCTAGCCAGTTGCTTCCTGAAAAGCGGATGAATGGCACCAATTGCAGCTTCTGTCAGCTCAAATCTCTCGATATCGTGTTTATGCTGATTCTGAAGCTCCTCAAGCTTGGCGATGCGTATTTCCCACTGAGATCTAACATCGCTGCTTGACGATGCAGCAGATGTCGTCAATCTTAGGCTCTCAATAGCTTCGACAACACCCCCGAGCCTTTCGAGCTCTTCTTTTTGCGAATTCATCTCGACTTGCTGTTGTCCCGCATGCTCCTCAATGTATACTTTCTGCTCCTGCACTCCATGCCATGCTTCGATGAACGCTTCCAGCTCTAGTCTCTCTCGCTTGGCGATTTTGTCGGCTTCGGTATCCGCAGGCAATCCTGTCGGTGTCAGCAAGCCAGCTGCGCTTGTCAACATCTTAGGTTGGCTTCCAGTCGCATCCACGATCGAGCTCAGCATTTGCGGTGGAACATCCAGTCCGGGGGCCGCAGCGCGCACGTCTGCGACCGTCTTAAACTTGGTCTTTTGCTTCCGCGGCCCAGCTGGCGTGCTGACACCGCTGCCATCACCGGAAACACCTTGCGCCTTCTTCTTCCGCTCTCGACGCGCCCGGCGCTCTTCCTCACTGCTATCTTCATACTGTTCACCGCGCTTCTCGGCCGCTCGCCGCTTTTCCTCCTTGTACTGCTCCGTAAGCTCTTTCACCGCACCAACACCAGCACCCTGTGGTCGCAGCTTGACCTCGATAGGATTCACCACACCTTCGCCCTCAACACCAAGACCTTCACCTTCTTTCCAGCCCATCTTGGCCATCATCTTTGCCGCGAACGAGCCTTTCGCTCCCAATTTGGGGGTTTTGTGCGGCCCATTGCCAGCGCCGGGGAACTTGCGCTTCAGCGACGGGTCCGCCATGGTGGCTGATGTGCTACCCGATAGTGAGGTCGAGGACGTCGCAGACTTGGAGTTTGAAAGTGCGATGCAAATCGGCAAGGACTTGAATAGCGAATGACTCGTGCCGAGTACTGTAGCCTGAGGCATGAACATTTCGCTTTCACTTACATACTTCTTCCGTAGCCTCACCAGTAATTACCCTCCTTGGTTTGACGGTCCATTGTATGCAATCAGTCCTCACTCTCAGAACACGAGCTAGTATGTTACCAATGAGCTTCATGCTCACCTGTACCTCGCATTCATATTCTTGATCGCCAATCAGAAGAACATCTCGACATTTGTCACACTTCTCATGGTGATCTGCAATGCGACCAACGATACTACACTCGTCGTAGATCTCATCGCGGTTCTGGATCAAGCTGATATTCTATCGGGCGCTTGACGGGCTCAGGACAGAATTCGGCAGCCTTCTTGTCAAAGGTTCCATGCCCTAGAGACTTGGGGAGGCATCCGGCGAAGCGTAGCCCATTGGCATACATTCTAACTCCATGGGAGGGCTCATCGCACCAAGTTGGCTGCGGCCCGCAGTGGTACTTGATTGCAGACGTCTGGTGCGATCAATCATTGTGAAGCGGGCCTAGAAGTGGTAGGCAACTTGCATCTGTTCTAGCACGATACAGCGAAGGCTTGAATTGGCGCATTTGCGTCCAGCTTCGCGCAGAGATGAGTGACTGCTCGTACAGGACGGGACCTGGATAAGACTGCTTTGAAGCTCGGAAGCGAAGGCAGCAGCCTTCTTCATGTGACAAGAGAATTACCTGCTGCAGACTCTTGTATTGATGTAGTCATAAGAATATTTTCTCTGAAGTGCTTACTCATATACTGTTGCGATACCCAAAGTCCAGCTCTCCCGATCTGTATTTCGAAACCAAATCACGCGCATTCGTCTCCTTCCGTGCACCGAAAGCCCGTGCCGCATTTCATTTCCATCTCAATGCCGTTCGTCTATGCATCCCAGGAGACGTCTAATACCTTTGCCATGGGTAATGTTGAACCTAGCCCAGAATGCCGGATACAAATGTCAATCATGCGAATACGCTTCAACACCAAAGCCCACATCCGCAGCCCGCACGATGCTCACAAGAGACAGGCCCAAAAAGAGGAGCAGTGAGCTACCCCCTGCCTTTCGAGGTAGTCAGTTCTACTCTCACGGCGGAGGAACATGCGAGTGTCCGCCGCTACCGATCCACACCCAAGCGGACATCGCTTGCTCGAAGCTGACAGATGAGTCGCAAGATCCGAGAATCCATCGGCCGAATTAGCGGAGAATATACTATACAGATGGTTCACATCGATCTTGTAACAAGTCAGCGGCAAGGTGAGTGGTGGTATGCTCAGCCTTGCGCTTGGCTTGCAGCAGTATTGCCATTGATCGCCGGTGCACCTCCCGCGGACGATGCTACGCTGCCGAGTCGGGCATGACTTTGCGCAAGGCTGTTGGTTGAGAGATGACCAGACTGTCGGCCCAGGGGCGAATGTGCCTGTCTGATTTTCCGAATCTCGGTCTCAAGACGACGGCGTTCCTCCTGTTCATTCTATACCCACGTTAGCAAGTAATTCAAGTCCTGCAACACCAGCTCAGCGCTTACCTTCAACAGGCGCACACCCTCCGCCCGGTTCTCCCTCATCATCTTCTTGAATTCTTGTCTCAGCACCATCACGCTGGTGCTTTCCTTCTTGCTGCCGTCCTCCCCTGGACTCTTCATACCCATCCATTTGGCCTTTTCATCGACCAATTGAGCTTCCAATTGCTCGGCTCTCTCCCGAAGGGAATCTATCAAGCCTTCGAGCTGTCCTCGCTCCTTCTCCAGCTCCAGGGACTCGCGAGTCATTTCTTGAAATTCGTTCATCATGTCTTGAAGCTCTTGTTCTAAAAGTTTGGTCTTCTCAGCATGCTCTCTGCGCAACTGTGCAATCTCTTGATCCTTCAAGGTAGCAAGCGCTTCCATTTCCTTCTCCTGGACGCCGGCCTCTTTCTTCCTTTCGGACCGGGATCCATATGCACCCTCCAATTCTGCTTTGGCCATGGTGAGTTCGGTGGTAAGCCGGACGACCTCTGATTCGTGAATTTCAAGCTCTCTTCGTACGTCGTCAAGTTCTTGGTGCGCAGCGTCACGGTCAGCCGCAAGCTGATTTCTCTCGCTGACAAGCTGTCCTTGCCGCTCTTCCACTTCCTTTGACCGTACCTGCGTCTCGTCGATGGCCTTGCGAAGATTTTCAAGCTCATCCATGACTCTCTGCATCTCATTGCGCGACGCCAGTGCTTCAGCCTGAGACTCTTCGTGTGCAGTCATTGCCTGAGCAAGGTCATGCTGCGTCGCATCATACGACATATTGAGCGCCTCATATCTAGCCTGCAACTCTTGAATCTGAATGTCTTTCTCCATGTCAGACTTGCCGTTTAGGTCACGCTGTTGCTGAATTTGCCGTCGAAGAATGTCTTGCTGCTCCTTGGCACCACTTGCCACATCAAACAAATGCTGGACCCTCGAGCTGAAAGCTTGTAAGGAGAAATCTTCCCGTATCGGAGACACAGGAGAGTATTGTGAGGCGGAGCTTCTAGCACTGCTGCCTCGTACATCCAAACTTGCTCGAGGCTCCAGTCCACTTGGCTTGAGATCAGACGAGTTGACAATGTCCCACAAGCCAGCGAGCACGGTTTCATACTCGGCATTCTTCTGAACATGCTTGCTGGCAGTTTCTTGCACTTTCTCAACACCTCTCGATGCTTCTCTGTGCTCTTGCAGCAGCAGCTCGATCGTGGAAACGGTCTGCTCCAGGTACTGCAATTGATGTTGATATCCATGCCCAGATACCTCGGGAGGGTGTTGCACCTGCTCCAGAGCTTCCGCTTCCTCGGAAGATTGCAAGATTTTGAATAGCTGGCTGTTCAAGCCCTCAAGCTGTTCCTCTACGGTATTGCGTGTGATATATGCGCTATCTTGCACATTCTTGTAGTGGCCTCTGGTCTTCTCATGTTCCTCCTCCATGATCTGCATATTGTTTTCAAGCAGAGTAACGGTGTTGTCGAGTTTGCCCTGAACGCTATCGCTCTGCTGTATTGTAGCTTCTGGATCTGGTTCCTGACCACGTGTTCGTGTTGCCTCCGTGATGACCTTCCGGAGCTGTGAGTTCAACTGCTCAAGCCGTTTCTGCATCGCTGCAAGCTGTTGCTCAAAGCGTTGCCGAAGAGCAGTGACTGTCTGCTCCTGCTGCACCTGCAGTTGTTCCCTCATGCCCACCAGCTGTTGTTCGTGCTGCTCTCGCATGTCCTGATGAAATTGTAACTGTCCTCTGAGGTTCGCGACTTGCTTCTCATGATCTTCTTGCATCCTCTCGAGATCTCCCTGGTTGATCGTCGCCCTTGAAGGTTTGCCCTGGAGGATATCTCGAATGCCATCGAAATCATCTGGTGCGAAAGCAATTGCATCATCGTCATCGAGTATGTGGTTTGTGTTTGCTGTGTTTGGTGTCTCACTCCGTTGACTGGCTTGTTCTGCAAGCACGGCAGCAGTGTGTCTTAGAAGCCTCCTCTCCACAACCAGTCTCCGATCCATCAGCTCCCGGATTTGAGCATTCAGCCCGTCCACCTTCCTAATGGCGTTTGTGAGCTCATCTTCGGCTTGACCATGTGCGTCCTGGCTGGGAGTAGTCTCAGCTCTCCGCCGGTTACCCAGCATACTATTCCGGTCTTTGCGACTTTCCGGGCTCTGAGGAGTATCTGGTCTTCCATCTTTCGAGTACAGTTTCTGCAAATTCTGGGCTGCATCCTTTACTTTGCTCTCAAGCACCAACTTGCGGTTGGCAGCCTCAATGCGCGAGTTCAATCGAACATGCTCCTTTTTCAATTCATCCACCTCATCTATAGTCAAGATCTCATAGGATTGTGTGTCCAACAATGCGGTCTCGTAGAGCAAATGCCTCCCAACGATGTCGTGGTTCTGCGAGTGCATCTTGGTGTTCACGCTGATATTATGTGTCTGCACTTGGTCGTGAGCAAATTTAATGTCGTCGAATTGATTGTGCCCGTTCTCCTTCACGCCTCTGTGCTGTTGGTCGGTCTGTGGTGCTGCCTTGGGGGGCTGTGGAAAGCTGGCATCGAAGTCGAAGTCGTCGTAGTGGCCGTTCGTCTGGTGCACCGCAGGAGCGGAATGCTTATTGTATTGCAACGAGCTCCTCTGGCTGGACTCAGGGCTCCCATACGCGCTCCCGTCGTAACTCTCATATCTCGGCAAGGGGCCGTCGTGGCGCAGATCGAAGTACTGACCATTGGCCTGCATCCTGATATGATTATGTCCCTCCTCTTGCTCTGCTCGCGGCAAGTATGACGGCAGGTGTTCTTCCTCAGATGCCTCCCTGGCGAGACTCCAGTACGTGCGGTTCTGCGCTCCCTGCACTTTCACGGCCGCTCTTGGCATGAAACTGAATTCTGGCAACAATCATACATGGTCCAGCACGATCCAGGGACCACGAGGTCTGCAGCGTGTGCACAGGAGGAGTAAGCGAACGTCAGCAGTGCGTGTCGTGGCTGGCCTCGGGCGTGCGGCGGCAGTGCTGCAGTGGCACTTCTGCGAGTGTGTTGACGGAGTTTCTTCTGGAAAATAGCGGACAAGGTGATGAGGTGGACTGGAGACTCCCGGTCTATAGGCGCAATCCTCGCGATTCGGGATGGGCGGTCGAAGTTCCACGGCCACCAGGACAGGGATGTATCAATGGCAATTTGATTAGATTGCGACTGCACGACGACCCTTTGCTTCCCTGCCCTTTCGCGACCTTGCCCAGTATCCAAACCACTCCACCTCCAACGTCCAGATTTGTGCCAGAGGTGTAGTTGACAAACGACGAGATACGGCAGACCGTGGGCGCCGCAACGTCCCTTTTCCAGGTACCGATGGTCAGGAGCGGAATTGGTCAATTTAGTCTTTCGGACTTGCGCAGTAGCGAATCAAAGACCGCCAACTGCGAAGCCTCTCCCTTTCTTGCCTCTCACCCATCACATCACCCCACCCCACACTCACACTTCTCTCCTGATCAGCCTCGGAAGCCCGCGTTTTTGCTCATCAATGACCACACCCGTCGTCCCGGCTCGCGTTATCGTTGGACCCAAGACAGTTGGACGCAGGACCAGAAATATTATTAGAAGCTCGGCCTGACGTTGACCTTCCTCCCACACGTGCCGAGTTCCTCCGACGCATTGAAGAAGGCATATGCGTTTCCTTCCGTTGAAAGCAACTTTGACATCATCGACGATTAGGTACACGCACAGCAGAGCCTATAAGGCAGATCTTACCGGCAATATCCATGCATGCAAGAGCGCCCAATGCGTAGACCGTGGTCACCGCACCAGGGACAACACCCACCCCTCCGGATCCCTGTGACAGTTCTCCAACCAGAATATGGGTGACGGCCAAGTATTTACGGGCAGCTGTAGTGACAAGAAGTTGTCACAGCATCTACCACGATGCAGCCATGCTGATGCTCCTCAATGCCGCAATTTTCACAGTGTCAACAGCACTGGTGGGATGGCTTGGCTGGGGAAAGTACAATCATTGATGTTCTGAACTTAAGCACACTGCAACATGTCTTGGAAGCCCCGGACATCTTCACGAATAGCATCTTGATGTGTTGTTTCAACCGAGCGCTATCGTAAGCACCCTCTCACCAGCACGGTGTTGTCTCGCACGACCCAGTATGCTCACCAAAGAGAAAAAAGGTTACACTTTTACATTACAACATTAACTGCTCTGCTCAACGACTTCAAAGTATCTCCCGAGGCCGCTCGCATGGCACCATGTTGAAAATCGTTGCGCGACGTTCCGAAAGACTGGGAACCTTTCCTCCAATTCAACCTTACTCACATTGGGTCTCGAGGATCACTTACTTCCCTTTGCCGTGGCCCTTGTGTGAAGACGTTGTTTCATGCTGGAGGACGCACTAGGGCAGGTAGTTTTGCTCGCAGAAATCCTCCAGTCATCTTTCGCCGTCCACTCTGCGTCAGAAAACGCCCTGTCGCGATCTGCACTAGCGAGCACGCTGTCTGACAGCCTTCCAAAGTGCCAATAGACAAAAAGCCAATAGATATTCCTGTTGATGACAGCACCCGCCTTTTGACACACCAAGGCTCATCTTGCGGGTCTAGAAAGCGATCCTATACATGTCCCAGCGATCATGATCAGAACCTACATAACAACGACGTATTCCGGCTGATGAGCTTCTATGGCGGCCATCAACTATCCGATGCTGGCAACGATTACGAGCGGCAGATAGCTAACAGCTGTGATGTAGTTGAAGAGCCCATCATCCCAGCGTGTCATCGCCCAGTTTAGCAATATCTCTTGTAGGAGGAAGGAGTCGGGGGGGGGGGGGGGGGGGGGGGGGGGGGGGGGGGGGGGGGGGGGGCGCGCGCGGGGGGGGGGGGGGGCGGGGGGGGGGGGGCGGGGGGGGGGGGGGGGGGGGGGGGGGGGGGGGGGGGGGGGG